>CM055311.2:15865195-17199439 GCA_029255685.2 Silene conica | reverse complement strand
AGTCCATCGATATGCTTTCCCACTTCCACTCAGGTACATCAAGGGGTTGTAACTTCCCTTGCGGCCTCTTATGTTCTCCCTTCACTCTCTGACATACCAAACATCGAGAGACAAACTCAGCCACCTCCTGCTTCATTTTTGGCCACCAGAATGTTTTCTTCAGGTCTTTGTACAGCTTATCCCCTCCAGGATGAACGGAATAAGGTGTAGAATGAGCTTCGACCAGAATCCTTCTCTTCAACTCTTCATCATCAGGTACACACCATCCCCCGTCAAATCTCAAACTATCATCATTGAAAATTTCGAACTTAGAATATGGTTCGGAATCACTAGCTTTGTTCACTGCCTCACACCACTTCTGAATTCTTGGATCACTCTTCTGGCGTTCTCGGATCTCGGAATATAACTCAGGCTCGATCGTTAAATCTCCCATGGTTTCTCCCTTCCTTATCACTGCGATTCCCATCTGTCCCAACTCACGATACATACTCAATCTGGACATGGCTGTGCACAGAGCGTGAACGGACTTCCTACTCAATGCATCAGCCACAACATTGGCCTTTCCCTCCTTGTACAAAATCTCCATGTCATAGTCTCCAATAAGCTCTATCCACCTCCTCTGACGCATATTCAGCTCTCTCTGAGTATAGATATATTTCAGACTCTTGTGATCAGAATACACTTTAAATGTAGCTCCATAAAGATAATGTCGCCACAACTTAAGTGCAAAAACTACCGCTCCAAGCTCCAGGTCATGCGTCGGATAATTCTCCTCATAAGGCTTCAGCTGTCTAGAAGCATAGGCGATCACTCTCCCAGTTTGCATCAGCACACAACCCAGTCCCTTCTTTGAAGCGTCGGTGTATACCTCAAAATTTTCACTTCCTTCTGGCAAGGCAAGGATAGGAGCTGAAGTAAGACGCTCCTTCAGATCCAGAAACGCCTTCTCGCAGCTCTCATCCCAGACAAATCTATTCTCCTTCCGCATCAATGAAGTCATAGGCTTGGCTATTTTTGAGAAGTCTTTCACAAATCTCCTGTAGTAACCGGCCAAACCCAAGAAACTTCGAATGTCAGCCACATTTTTCGGTCGTTCCCACTTCGAGACGGCTTCAATCTTGCTAGGATCAACAGAAACACCCTCCTTAGACACCACATGGCCCAGAAATGCTACCTTCTCGAGCCAGAATTCGCACTTACTCAACTTGGCATACAATTGATGGTCCCTCAATGTCTGCAGCACTAAGCTCAAATGCTTCGCGTGCTCCTCTCTATTCTTCGAGTACACTAAGATGTCATCGATAAACACCACCACAAACTGGTCCAGATAAGGACTAAACACTTTGTTCATCAAATCCATGAAAACAGCAGGTGCATTAGTCAAACCAAATGGCATCACCACAAATTCATAATGCCCATACCTCGATCTGAACGCAGTCTTGTGAATATCTGCATCTTTGATTCTTAGCTGATGGTACCCTGACCTCAAATCGATCTTGGAAAACACGCCAGCCCCACTCAACTGATCGAATAGGTCATCGATGCGAGGTAACGGATATCGATTTTTGATTGTCACATTGTTAAGCTCCCTATAATCCACGCACAACCTCATGGTTCCGTCCTTCTTCTTTACAAACAATACTGGTGCTCCCCAAGGTGACACACTTGGTCTTACGTATCCCTTGCTTGCTAACTCATCCAGCTGCTTTCTCAACTCCTCCAATTCCTTAGGTCCCATGCGATAAGGTGCTTTAGAAATTGGCTCAGCCCCAGGTTTCAGATCAATGCCAAAATCCAAGTCCCTCTTTGGCGGTACCCCGGAATCTCTTCAGGAAATACGTCTTCAAAATCCCTTACAACATCGATCTCACTGGCTTGGGGTTTCTCTGCAGTCAGATCTCTCACATGGCACAATAGCATCCCATCACCCCTCTTTAGACAGGTCTTCAGCGCATTGATAGATATCAGCTTCAGTTTAGGCTTCACAGAATATCCTTTGTAGGATACCCTCACTCCCTTTGGTCCCCTCAAAGTGATTTTTCCTTGGTAGCAATCAATGTAGGCTTTATACTTTTTCAGCCAATCCATACCCAGTATCACCTCAAAGCCACCCAAAGGAAACTCTATCAAGTTCGACTCAAAACTTACATCTCCTACTTGGATCATTACATTGGGGTAAACTCTATTACAAGCTATGGACTCTCAAGATGGTATGGTTACAGAATCAGCTATACTACTATATACATCGAGTCCTATAGCCCTAGCATGCTCCGCAGATATGAAAGAGTGCGATGCACCAGAATCAAATAAAACAAATGTAGGAAAAGAATGTACTAGAAATGTACCCGTAACAACATGTGCATCCTCTTCTGCAGCCTCCTTGCCCATCATGAACAAAGATCCACTTTTCTTAGCCTCGCTCTGGTTCACGGATCCTGCTCCACTCTGAGTGCTAGCCTCTGTCAGGGTCTTTTGGAAATTACCACTACCTCCACCCTGATTCCCTTGATAGCGGTTCTGATGATTGAAGTTACTGAAATTCCTCTGGTAGTTGTTACCCCCGGATCTGTTGTTGCCTGAGTAGCTTGCATTCGGAGTCCTAAAGCCTCCACTCTGATTTCCCTTATTATAATTGTTCCCAGCGCTCTGAGTACCCGACCAACAATTGATTTGCTTATGTCCAGCCTTTCCACACTTAAAGCATGTAAGGACCGCACTACTTGCCCCAGATGTGGATCGGTTCCCTCCTCGATTGCCATTTCCTCCAGGTGCACTGTTGGAGAAAAATGACCGATACTGGTTGTTTGTTTTCTTATTTCCTGAGCCCTCAGTTGCTGACTCAGCCTTTCTCTTCTCGCCCTTTGTCTTCTCCTCTTCCTTGATCATGTCAGCGAGCCTCTCTGCCTGGCCAGCCCTCTCATATATATCTTCCACTGTTGTGGGCTTTGTCGCCAGCATGCTTCTCTTAATATTGAGAGTCAACCCTTTCTCAAACCTTGCTGCTAACATCTCATGTGTGTAGCCTAAGTCAGCTACATTCTCTGCCAGCAGCAAAAACTTACTGTGGTATGCCTCCACAGTCATCCCTTCGGCCATCTGGAATGAATCGAACTCAGCCCTTAACTTCCCTTTCACATGCTCCGGCACGAACTTAGAGGATAAAATCCCCTTGAATCCCTCCCATCGCACATATTCTGACCCAATTTCCTCTGCAGCTGCCTTGATCTCTTCTTTATTGTTGTTCCACCATAACCTAGCTGTACCCTTCAGATAGAATACAGCTTGATCTACCTTCATCGATTCTGGCACAGACAGCAGTTCGAAGATACTCTCGAACTCTCGGCACCACTCTGCAAGTAAACTCGGTGCTCCTTCCCCATCGTACTTGGTGGGGTTGTGCCTTGAGATATTATTACTCATTTTAATTGAGTCCGATTGAGTTTTTGCCCCAATCCTAGCTAGGAGAGCAGCGTTGTTAATAGCTACTAGGCGATCGAATTCCTCTTGCGATACATTAGCAGTGTTGGGCTCTCTTCTGGGAGGCATTTTGCTACACAAGTGACAAAATTTATGAGCATCCTAAGTCAACTCCTATTCTGACTTGGTCTTGCTAACATACATACTTAGCATGTAACTTTTCCATACAATTAAATCCTTATTAAAGGTCTACCTAAAGGCTTAGGGATCACATAACCACATGCATATATTCATACAAATCTCACTCATAGACAAGAATTAAGATATAAACTCATGTTCTCAAAGGTTGAAAATAACAACTTATACATGCCAATCATCATATATCATCACTTCCATGCCTTACAGTATACATGTATCTACTCATCCATTAACTTACCTCAGTCCTTGGCGCTGAAATGTTAGCACAACATACATATATTATATATCTGCCTTGGGTCTTTCCATACTACCCACACTCTTCAGCTCTCAAGGTAACCAGGTTAGGCTGAAAGGGCCAGTGGCTTGGTTTGAGGGGGCCCCTAACTCATCCTAACCCTATGGGCTCCTAGCAGTTACCAGCCTGGGGTTCATTTTATTTAGACTCTCCTATGTTCATTATTTCCATTATAGTTTAGGCCTGAGGATCGCTCGCTCTGATACCACTTTGTAACACCCCCATTTACCTAGGAGCCTGAACTAGGACTTCCAGAGTAAATAGGACCGTTACCATCCTGGTTAGACCAGGGTAGTAGATATACACAGTGAAAGAAACACAGTACTTTAAATGTAAATGGTTAAACTGAAACTATTACATGCCTGAGTCCAAAGACTTCCAAAACAACTGAATTAAATAAATATTCAACTATGAAAACAAAGATAAGTGATCTAGTGGCTAGGTAGGTCCAGTCCATGTCTCTCCTCCATGCCCAATCCTAGTTCACCTGTCTCTGACCTGAAAGATCTACTCCCCATTCCGGATCATTGTAGGTGAATACGAATACACTGTCAACCTCGCGGTTGAGTAGAATAACACAATAAAAAGTAATGCAAACAAACAAAATATGCAAATGATTATGTCATGCTCGAGCTCAATCTCATTCTCAAACCCGTAACTCCCAGCCATACCGAACCTCCCGGCAGACTATAATCGGCCGTCGCCGAACATCAGCTCAAAAGCTGATAAGACACCAGGCCTGGTCTGCAGAACCACCCTGGGCTTTATATCAGAACACTATCCGATTCACAATATCTCAGTAACCAATGTATATGCATGCTTATGAATATGATAATAAATCATTCAATCACTAAACCATACTTGCATCCATCACAATCACTTAACACATCCAATAGTAGTACATCACAGTAAAGTATAAGTGTATCCTACCTGGAATAGCAAATCTGGACAAGATAATCACCGTCTAGAAATATTCCACCTCAAACTCCGTTCCTATAAAATTACTTAATATCAACTTCTATCCAAATCAAACAGTACTACCACTTCATACTTGATCATGTTTCTAATAAGCTTACTTAAAACACATGGTGAAATATCCACATCAAGGCATGCTCACACAAACGATTACTACTTACTAAATTAACTTGCCATTTTTAGGGTTACTATATTTAGACTCACTATAAATAGCATAACTCAACCAAACAATCATTATGTCCCACAAAAGATAATTATTATTATTAACCACAATATCCTTATTAGTAATACCAATAATAATAATAACAATAATACCCATAGCATTTAACATACCATATGGATACAATATAGTCATGCCAAGTTAACAATCATAATGTTAATATTTATAAACACAATATACATGTACAATTTTATGACCATTAACTAGGACACTAACAATATGATAATTATCATCATTCTAATCAACCATAATTGTAGGTAAGGAAATTAGGATGCATCTTAATA
This sequence comes from Silene conica, assembly GCA_029255685.2. Taxonomy (NCBI): domain Eukaryota; kingdom Viridiplantae; phylum Streptophyta; class Magnoliopsida; order Caryophyllales; family Caryophyllaceae; genus Silene; species Silene conica. Next base: position 17,194,050 of record CM055311.2, on the reverse strand, counting down.
ATAATAACAATAATATTAGTAATAATAATAATAATATAGTTATTAGAAAACAGACCCAACAACGAAAAGAAAACACGCAGTGAAACTAAACCCGCAACAGTCCACCACCGTGCCTAAAACCCGCGTCAAAACTCACCCTAGACACCAGCCGTGACCACCACCTTCACCCATGGCACCACCAGACTCGCCACTGAGTCTTGGTGGTTCCAGTGGTGGGGGAAGTGGTCGCAACCAGCCTGCAAACACCCACGAAACTGACCCGCGAAAACAGACCAACACATACTTACAGCAACAGACCCCAAAACCGCCTGACCACTGCTTTTACCGCCACTACCTGCACCACCAGCAGCCCCTGGCTTCCCCACTGGCACCACCAGGCTCGCCACTGAGCCACGGTGGTTCCAGGGGAGGAGTCAGCAGCCACCAGCCACCGCCTGCGACACCACACGGCCGTTCTAAACTGGACAACATTGCTACCGTGTTCTGTCTTTGCCATTCAGCACCCTCCACGAAACTGGTCTTAAATACGAACACGACAACCACGAACCGCCGCCATGACCACCCATCGACTCCCTAGACTACAACCATGCTATCAACACCAATTCCCAGACGACACAAAGACAGAAAGGAAATCGAATACGACATACAAACCCCCTAGTCGCAGCCTCTGGTTTTGCTAAATAAAACAATGAATTAACCCAGAAACGAATCACCCTAAACGATGACCTTAACCTATCAAAGACGACCTAATGATGATCAAAGCATGACAATTGCATAGCACAGATTATAAAAGTACAAAAACACGGGACTATAAGCATGTGACGTGAATGCAAACTATAACAAAACAGAGAGCAGAATTACAAAATCAGAGAAATACGAAACAGGTATGGTGTTCGTACCTCCTTTAGCGCGTTTTCTGACCACCCTAAACCACCCAAGACCCACCGTGAGAACCTCCCCCTTGTTCTTTGATGTGGCGGCAGTGACGAGCAAGAGAGAGCAGATGTTTTGATTAGGTTTTGATTAGGTTAAGAACAGTGTTTTTGTGTTTGTTTATATTACGGTATATGGTGTTTGTGAGGTATTTGAGATGAACGTGAGAGTTGAACGTGAGATTAGGGTTTTAGTGGCCCATATGAAAACTGATAGGTGGCACACAAAACGAGGCCCAAAACGCATAATAAACATGAATCGACAACCACGACCCATACCCGACACTATACTTAACCCTATAGAGTATACGAATATTATTCGGTAAGTAAATTATCGAATATAACTATCGAACGTCAACATAATTATTAAGTAATTACCACATAAAATAAAATAAAATACGGAGTATTACAGGTCCGGTCCGGACCGGATACATACCGGTCCGGTCTCCGGGTCCCCAAAAATATGGTGACCGGTCTCCGGTCCGGTCCGGTCCGGTCCACATAAGAAAAAAAAAATCAATTTACCTTGTAAAAGTAGTACCGGTCCGGTCCAAACCCGGAAAAAACCGGACCTAAAGGGTGTCGGTCCGGTCCGGTCCCGGTCCCCTCCCAACCGGTCCGGTCCGCGGTCTTGGGGATGGTAAGTGTCCGGTCCACGGGTTTGGCCGGTCCGGTCCGGTTTTGGACCGGTGAACACCCCTAAACATAACAGCAACTGGAGAAAGAACTAAAAACATAACTGGAAACAGGCCAGAATGAAACTAGTTTCTATTAAATTAAAAGTTAAAAGTTTCGCTACAACCGACGTAAATTGCTTGATGCAATAGGGGATTTTTGTACTAGTGATGCATTGTGAAGTATTAGTTAAATATAGACTATTTTCTATAATCTGATATTTTATGTAACATGCGATACTTTTTACGCAAAACTATTATTATTTTAACAGCCCTTAATATATTATAAAGTACGAAAAGTTAAATTAACATTCGATATATTGTGTAATAGTCTATACTTTTTATGTGAAACAAAATTTTAAAAAATAAATCTAATTTGAAAATGAAAAATTAAGTATATAATTTTCATAATAGAAATTGATTTCTAAATTATCATAAAAGTCATTGTTAATACATTTGATCCTTCATATACCTCGATAATTATTATTAAGGCTTCATGCAATTAAGAAAAAAACGTACGTACAACAAATTTCATATAAAACCATCTTATAAATTGAGAAAATTGGCACAATAGCTATAAGGTCCCTTACTCCCTCATAGCAACAACGTACCAAAAATTTCAGTACATCGTATTTAGAAGATTGTAAACAGTAATGCCTAGTATATAATCAAAGCTAAAGTACAATTACTATTTAATACTTTCATCAATTTCTTTAATCCTTGTATAGGGAATGTATTGTTGTGAATAATATAGAGTTGTAGAGAGAATAAGAGACTAGAAAGGGATGTAGTTTTATTCATAGGGAGGGAGTATATATATAGTACAAGAGTCCATCGTATTTAGGTAACATAATATATCCTAACGACATGATAATATATGGACATCCATAAAATATCAAAAGAGATTTCATAACACTCCCCCTTGGATGTCCATCATCGGAGAAAATGCCTCGTTAAAACCTCAACTAGAAAAAAACCCTATAGGACAAAAATCTAATAAAGGAAAAAGAGTACAATAAACTCCGTCATACGCACTAGGTGTTGCCTCGTTAAAAACCTTGCCTGGAAAACCCAGTGGGACAAAACCATGGCTAAGGGAAAAAGAGTGCAACGCTTATTTACTCCCCCTCATCAATACATCGCTTGCCATCCTTGAGACGGTGTAACACAAGTTGATTGATTAACTTCTCAAATGTCTTGCTCGGAAGTGCCTTTGTAAAAACATCTGCCAGATTTTCACTAGAGCGGATTTGTTGAACACTAATAACATCATCTTTCTGAAGATCATGAGTAAAAAAGAATTTTGGCAAAATGTGCTTCGTTCTATCACCCTTAATGAACCCTGACTTGAGTTGAGCTATGCGCACAGTGTTGTCTTCATGTAAAATGGGTTGTGATTTATTTCTTAGTAGAATGCATGATCCTTTAATATGATGAATAACTGATCTCAACCATACACATTCGCGACTAGCTTCATGAATTGCTAATAACTCGGCATGATTTGAAGAAGTGGCGGTTATAGTTTGCGAACGACCATTATGGGGTCAGACATATAACCTGCATCTGCAAAACCAACTAACTCTATTTTGCACTTATTAGAATAATATAAACCCATATTCTGACGTACCTCGAAGATATCTGAGTAAATGTTTGACTCCATTCCAATGTCTTTATGTTAGAGAAGAACTATATCTTGCTAAGAGATTTACTGAAAATGATATATCGGGTCGCGTATGACTAGCAAGATACTTCAAAGCTCCAATAGCACTCAAGTATGGTACTTCAGGACCAAGGGCCTTCTCTTTTTCTTCACGAGGTCGAAACGGGTCATTCTTCACATCAAGTGTTCTTACAACCATGGGAGTATTCATAGTATGTGCTTTATCCATTTTGAACTGTTTTAGCACTTTATCAATATATGTCCCTTGATGTAACAAAATTCCATTATCAAGATGTTCAATTTGTAAGTCAAGACAAAATTTTGTCTTCGCTAAATCTTTCATCTCAAATTCTTTCTTCAAACATTCAACGGCTATTGGAATCTCTTCAAGAGTTCCAACAATATTCAGATCATCAACATAAACAGCAATTATCACAAATCCGGATTTTGACCTCTTTATGAATAAGCAAGGACAAACAAGGTCATTTTTATAACCTTCTTTTAACAAATATTCACTAAGACGGTTATACCACATACGTCCGGACTGTTTCAAACCATACAGAGATTTGTTTAGCTTGATTGAATATTGCTCTCTAACACTTGATTTTAATGAGTCGAGAAGCTTAAAACCTTCAGGGAGTTTCATGTATATATCATTATCAAGTGAGCCATATAAATAAGTTGTGACAACGTCCATAAGGCGTAAATCAAGTCCTTCCCTCATAGCCAGGCTAATCAGATATCGAAAAGTAGTTGCATCCATACATGGGAATATGTCTCTTCATAATCAATACCAGGTCTTTGTGAAAAATCTTGTGCAACTAGACGAGCCTTATATCTGACTATTTCGCCTTTTTCATTTCTTTTTCGAACAAACACCCATTTGTAACCCACTGGTTTTACTCCACTGGGTGTGTGAATTATTTGCCCGAATACTTCTCGTTTAGCTAATGATTTTAATTCTGCCGCCTCAATAGCATCTTTCCATTTTGGCCAATCAATTCTACGTGTGCACTGATCAACGGACTTTGGTTCGTGATCCTCATTTTCATGCATGATATCAAGCGCTACATTAAATGCGAAAACACTATCATCGATGTCGACTTTTTCTCGGTTCAATGTTTGTCCTGACATGACATGGTTTATCGGGACCTCTTTACAATCAATATTTTCAGGTACCTGAATCCCTTCTAGATTAGCATTTTCAGTCATGTTTCCAAGCTTTTCAAGGGGCTTTTCAAAAGCTATTTTATCCTCAACATTGTCATCATCAACCTTTGCTCCTTTTTGTTTTCGAGGAATTTTATCTTTGGAACCAACGGGTCTACCACGCTTCATGCGTGCCTTAGACTCATTTGCAAGTAACAATCCTTCAGGGACATTAATTTTAGCTGGAGCATTTACAGCTGGTATATGAGATTTTCTCACTCATTTTGCATTAGTGAAGGCATCCGGCAATTGATTTGCTAGCCTTTGTAAATGAATTATCCTTTGAACTTCAAGTCCACATTCTTTAGTACGAGGATCTAAATAAGATAATGACAATTCATTCCAACTGATCTCTTTTACCAGTTGTTTATTTTATCCCCCTAATGTTGGGAAAATTGATTCATCAAAATGACAATCAGCAAAACGGGTCGTAAATACATCTCCTGTAGATGGCTCCAAATATTTAATAATTGATGGAGATTCGAACCCAACATATATTCCCAACCTTCTTTGGGGGGCCATCTTTGTACGATGTGGTGGGCTAATTAGGACATATACACCACAACCGAAAATTCTTAGGTGAGAAACAATTGGTTCATGACCAGAAACCAACTTTAGGGGGGATGATTTATGATAACTACTTGGCCTGATGCGAATTAGTGTCGTTGCATCTAAAACGGCATGCCCCCATGTTGAAATAGGTAATTTAGACCTCATAAGCATTGGTCTCGCAATTAATAGAATGCGTTTTATTAATGACTCAGCAAGACCATTTTGAGTGTGATCATGTGCCACAGGATGTTCAACCCTTATCCCAATAGACATACAATAATCATTGAAAGTTTGTGAGCTAAATTCACCGGCGTTGTCAAAACGGATAGTCTTAATGGGTTAATCTGGAAAATGAGCTCCTAATCTTATCAATTGAGATAGTAATCTCACAAATGTCAGGTAGCGAGTTGACAGTAATGACACGTGTGACCATTTAGTTGATGCATCAATTTAATACCATGAAATATCGAAATGGTCTACTTGGTGGATGTACAGTTCCACAAATATCACCTTGTATTCTTTACAGAAATGTAAGAGATTCATTCCCTACCTTTGTAATTGATGGCCTAATAATTAACTTGCGCTGGGAACAAGCGTCATATGAAAATTCACTACTTTGAAGAATCTTCTGGTTCTCCAGTAAATGACCTCATGAATTTTCAATGATTTTTCGCATCATTAATGATCCGGGATGGCCAAACCGGTCATGCCAAACGATAAAATTGTTTTTATTCGTAAACTTCTGGTTTACTAGTGCATGAGATTCAATTGCACAAATTTTCATGTAATACAAGCCAGAAGACAATGCTGGTAGTTTTTCCAACACACTTTTCTTGTTCAAGTCTGAACGTGTGATATATAGGTATTCAACCCCTTTTTCATTTGTTGTCTCAACATGAAATCCATTCCTGCGGATATCAATAGAACTCAACAAATTTCTTTTTGACTTAGGAGAGTACAGAGTCTCCTCAATTTCAATATTTGTTCCATTAGATAAGGAAATATTAGCTCTTCCCGAGCCTTCAATTAACTTTGTACTACAAGCAATTCTACAAACATTTGTCTTTTCCTCTTTAAGACAAATAAAATACTTTTTATTTTTAAGTATTGTGTGCGTAGTTGCACTATCAGCAAAGTATACATCTCTTTGTGTAGCTCCCATAACAATCTTCATAAAATAAATTACATGTAATAAGATATATGCGTAAAATAATATAGCACAACTATATGTCTAACACTAAACATGTTACTTGTTAATAAGCAAAGTTTAGCATGTCCTTGTGTACGTAAGAAAAAAAAACTAAGTATAACATTATGCAATGGTACATATTATAGATTAACCCGTAGCAAGAATAGTGTATTGATTAATGAGTTTATTTATATGTATGTACGTACGTATAGGTTAAGCAATAAGCAGATTATCCCACCAGAGGTATACAATTTTCTGTACATATTTTGAGCTTTTTAATAGAAAATTCGAGCTTTATTAGAAAGAATATGAGCTACATGTTAAAATTTATGAACTCCTTGAGAAAATATTGAGAATCGAAAATTATTATACAACTAAAACCACAATACATATAAGTTGAACTTTATTTTAATTTTAATATAAAAAAACTAAAATATAACTCAAAATAGTTTAAAAGCTCAACAAATATACATATAAGCTCAATAAAATACACCATGGTTGTACGATGCTATTATACATCTGGTTGTATAATCCTTTTTGTGATAGATTAAGGTAATGATACTACTCATGTACGTCACTATTATAGTAAGGTTTATTTATTTCAATGTGATACTACTCATGTAACATACGTATGTATAGATTAGCGCGTAAAAGAGAAAAAAATAATTATATTAATTCTGAATTCGTATAAAACGAATAAGATTATTAGTAATTTTTCTAAGATAAACTTGATAAACACACACATGCTTGTACTCGAAATAAAATAAAATAAAAACTAGTTGTAACACCCCCATTTATTTAAGAGCCTTTAGCAAGACATTCTCAAATAAATAGAGTTGTTACCATCTCGGAATGTCCGAGGTAGTGAATAACAAAGTAAAACAATCCAAAGTACTTTATATAAAACGGATTAAACTTAACTTTTATTATTACAATTACTGCTGAGCGGAAAAGAAAATACAACTGGTGATTTCTCTAGATGTGATATAATTCTATGTCGGTCCAAAGTCTGCATCTCAAATTCCTGCCCCAGCTCCTAGCTCATCTGTCTCTTTCCTGTAGAATCTACTCCCCATTCCGGATCATCGTAGGTGCACACGAATACACTGTCAACCTCGCGGTTGAGTAGGATAGCACAAAAATAAATAATGCAACAATGTTGATATGCAAATGCAATGATATGCTCGAGCTCAATCTCAATCTCATTCTCAATCACAAATCTCAATCTCAAACTCATACCCTTGCACCAAGCCATACCGAACTTCCCGGCAGACTATAATCGGCCGTCGCCGAACACCAGCTCAATAGCTGATAAGACACCAGGCCTGGTCTGCAGAACCACCCTGGGCTTTATATCAGAACAATATCTGACCATAACTTTCTCAGTAACCAATGCATATGCTATTCTCATGAATGCCACAATATAATTATTCAATCATGCTATCAAATACTGAAATGCTCATGTCATTGCCAATAATCCACAATCAATCCAACCAATATCATTCTTATATAATTCATGCTTGCATCCATAACATACAAGGCAACATCCTTTCATAACACATCACAGAGTAAACATCCAGTCATAACACTTCATAAAGTATAGTGTCAGTGTATCCTACCTGGATAGCAATATGGTCCAATAGCAAGCCAGTAAAAACAAGATTATGCCACTTCAAGACCGTCACCTAGCAATTATAAATTATCCGATCACTAACTATCACAATATTCTTTTCTCATAACTATTATTATTTCATATAACTACTCGTAGACATTAGTTATATGAACGCATACAAAAACACGTTGTTCTTTTATATATACTAATACCCAAGTCGACTCGAACAATATAAACTCTTTCATAACTAATTATTCTTTAATATAAAATTACACGCTCAAATATTAGAGGGTAAAACTCGTCTCCACACTAATTATTAACAACAATTAAATAACAGATTATATAAAATGTATAACTAATAATTAAATCAAATGTACTTGTCAATCCCATTTTACGAATTAGATAAATACCCCTTTTATTATTAAAATCATAAAACTTGAAAACATAACAATATATAACATATACGAATTGCTAAATTAACTTGGTTAGTCGATTAATAAAATGTCCTCACAAAACGACTTAAAAAAACTAATTTAATTATATAAATATAATTAAACTAATTGTCCACAAACCCATAAGCATGAACTAACTAAATAACTACCATCATCAACCCATATACAAAGTTATCAACGTGCGACATATCTGACCAAATAAACAGAACTTTCAGACTCGTAACACCCTACTTCACACCACAACCGTCACTAGCCTGGTCACCCAAAACCACCACTACTAGTCCCATCCTCAACCTCGTACTGCCACTCACCATATACGCATCTTGGCCACCACGTTAGGCCACCACAACGACCAACTAAAACTACCTACTCACACATCCACAAACTCTTTTTTTTTTCCGCCAGTAACGCTCTCTCTTTTCCCGTGTTTTTCTCTCACCATCATACCCCATACCACCTCTGGCCACCACCGTTGTCACCACTGACCCACGGTGGTTCCAGGGGTGGTATCATCTCCCCCTCGTCTCACCTCCAACCATCGCAACAACCCCCCAAAACCCTCTTGTTCAGCACGTTTAATATACTGTTTTGCTTCTTCGGCCAACACTATTACACCTGCGTGACACCCTCTGCAAAACCCCTTCTGGTGGCTATCACCACGAACCTAACCACCACATGAGACCACCCTAGACACTACTCAACACCTACGACTCCCTAGTGGAAAACACCAGGCTTCGACACCCCTACAACCACCTGAAACAACCCTCATAAAAGCTGCCTCACGTCCCCTGTTTCCCTTTGTTTCTGCCGCCTTAAACTCTTTAATTTATGGTGGTGCTCCGGCCACCGTGAACCACCCCCACAACACCCTAGACAATCTACAGACACCCTACTTCGACTACCTCAACTGCTTGTACCAAAACGAACCCAGTACAACAACTCAAATTGCAATTAAAAAGAACAACGTGAAAGGTAAACATGCTATGGTCGACAAAACGAAGCTTACTGCGATGGTCACGGTGGTTGACAAAGACGGCTGGTGGGTTGGGTTCCTCTACCCATCGTTCTTCCTCTATCCCATGGTGGCAGCTATGTGCATTAGGGTTTTAGAATTGTAACATGTATGGGAGGCTGATGACGATGGTTTAGAAGGGTAGGGTTAGGGTTGAGTTGTATATGGATACTAGTTTAACACCCGTGCAAAAATGCACGGGCATATGTAGATAATATTTGTAATTAAGTTTTAAACTCGTATACTATAACATGATATTAGTCGAAATGTAAAACTTTTTCTATAAACAATATTACATAAAAATATGTATCCCGAAATCAACATTAATGAATGGTCGAAATGTAAAACATTTTCTATAAACGATATTACATAAAAATATGTATCCCGAAATCAACCTTAATGAATAGCATGATGTAATTAACAAATAGAAAATAATTATTACTTTCTTCATTGCTAATTAGCTAATTTTCATAATTTAGAGCAAATGGTTCTTTCTAATCATTATAATAATCAAAATATTTAAATAATCTATTTTTTTGGTTATTTATTACAATAATATATTGTCATTAAAAGATGTTCACTTATTGTGTACGGCTCATGAACGAACTCTATTAGTTGGGTAGCATGTATTAGCTACACTACACGAAAGCTAAAAACTTGAGAAAAATTTGTGATTAGTTTTCACAAAATACTACTACTGTAAATTGAATATGATTAAAATATTATCTTAAAAATATTTTTACTTTTTTTGAAAAAAATTAATTAAAAAAAACGTTAGAAATTTTTCTTGACCCGTATTCTAAACTTAATCTGACTCATAACCCGTATGAGTCGACCCCTATTTTGGACGGACCCGTTTGATAGGTCTATGCATAATACATTTACCATCAAATAACTATTTCAGCAAGTCCCTTAACTTCCATCTCAAGATAGAATACATAAATTGTGGAGTATAAATGTATAAATCATGGCCGTTCTCGTAAATCAATTGATTTTGAGAGCACATAAAATTATGTTATTGTCAATACGATATAGTATTATATAGTCATGATGAGTTTGGTACGTCATACATTCACTTTTTTACTTGTAAACTTATTCCTAATTATGGGTTCAAAACAAAACTCTTGCCAAACAGGCACATAATCGTGACTGCGTAGCCGCGTAGCCGCGTAGGGGACATATTAACCTTACATATATTCATAACTATCTTAATTCACTTATCTAACTGTGATTGCAGGTCATATTCCCACTACTTTTATTTTTAACATCTTTTTTAAACTTATTTTTTTTGTAAATAAACATGGTGTTTAGCACCCGTACAAAAATGCACGGGCATATGTAGATAACACTTGTAATTAAGTTTTAAGCCTGTATACTATAACACAATATTAGTCGAAATGTAAATTTTTTTCTATAAATGATATTACATAGAAATATGTATGCCGAAATCAACCTTAATGAATGACATGATGTAATTAACAAATAGAAATTATTACTTACTCCATTGCCAATTAGATAATTTTCATAATTTAGAGCAGATGATTTCTTCTAATCATTATAATAATCAAAATATTTAAATAATCAATTTCTTTTTTTGTTATTTATTACAACAATATCGTCATTAAAAGATGCTCCCTTATCACGTATGGATCAAGAATGAACTCTATTAATTGGGTAGCATGTATTAGCTACACTACACCAAAGCTAAAAAATTAGGAAAAATTTATGATTATTTTTCACAAAATACTATGTAAATTGAATATGATTAAAATATTATCTAAAAAATATTTTAACTTTTTAAAACCCAAAAAATATTTTAATTAAAAAAACGTTAGAAAATTTTCTTGACCCGTATTCATAACCTAAACCGACCCATAACCCGTATGAGTTGACCCGTATTTTGGACCGACCGTTTGCTAGGTCTATGCATAATACATCCACCATCAAATAAATAACTACTTCAAGTCTTTTAACTTGCATCTCAAGATAGAATACATAAATTGTGGGTACAAATGTATAAACCATGTCCGTTATCGTTAATCAATTGATTTTGAGAGCACATAAAATGTTATCGTCAATACGATATAGTATTATATATCCATGATGAGTTTAGTACGTCATACATTTACTTTTTTACTTGTAAATTTATTCCTAATTCTTGGTGTAAAACAAAACTCTGGCCAAACGGGCAAATAATCGTGATGGCGTAGCCGCGTAGGGAACAAAATAATCCTACGTATATTCATAGCTATCTTAATTCACTTATCTAACTGTGATTGCATGTATCTTCCCACTGCTTTTATTTTTGACATCTTTCAAACTTATTTTTTTGTTTGTAAATAAACATGGTGTTTGCCATGTATTGTCAAGTATTAGTCAAATATAGACTATTTTTTATACATCTGATATTTTATGTAACATGCGATACTTTTTACGCAAAACTATAATTATTTTAATAGCCCTTAATATATCATAAAGTACTAAAAGTTAAATTAATATTATATATATTGTGTAATAGTCTAGACTTTCATGTGAAACAAAATTTTAAATATAAATCTAATTTGAGTAAAGATAGAATATATTTTACAAATTAATTTATATATGCACGCATCATTTGGTCTTTATAAAGATATATTTATTTATTAATACATTAACATGAGTATTTGATAGAATTAGATTATTATATCTTAAATGTGGGATTTAAATATTTAACTTTGCTCTATAACATTTCTTATAAAATATATAAATAATTATATTAAGAGTCCATACATTTAACTGTCAGGCAATATCTTAAATGTGAGATCTAAATATTTAACTTTGCACTATAACATTTCTTAATAATTATATTAAGAGTCCATATATATTAACAGAAACAAAACTCTTAATATAATGTTAAATATATGAACTCCTAAAATAATGTTAAATATATTTTATCAGTCAGGCAACATAATTTAAAATATATAATTAAGATGTACTTATACTTTAACTTCGCACCCTCTTAATTTTACTATATAGAATTTTTTTTGGTGTTTATTTTATAAAATATATCATTTAAATGCTATTAAGTAATACTTATTTGAGAAAATTTTATAGATAAATGTTAACAAAATACATTCTCGTGCAAATTTGCCAACTAATAAAGTTGATTATTAATTTATCAGTATATAAAATTTTAAATATAAATCTCTATGTGGGTAGAGATGAGCAGTAAATTTGTATACGGAAAGATATTGCCAAATAAAAGATACAATAAGAGGTAATAACTTGGGTAAGTTTTTAATATAATATAAACATAGTAGAGAAATCTTTTAAGAAGATATTGTACATATACATATTTATTGCTCATGTAAAAGATACGCAGTATAATAATTTTAGTATTTTAAGCTTTGGGCGGGAAAATTTTTAACGTGAAAGCGACACGTGTCCAACCTAATGTATAGCGGTTCTTCTTTTATACTTATATATAGATGTCGATATATGGGTAAGGGTTAGGATGAACGTGTATAGTCGGGTTTAGAAAAAAAAGAAATAAGTTATATGTAGTTTAATATTAGTTTTACTAATTATATTAATTACAAAATATAAAATTATTAGTACGGTAGTATTTCGGTCCATATAATACGAATTATAGAAATATTAAAATACTAAAAATTACATAAGAATATATAAAAAAAATAGAGGATTTAAATACCATTACGACTTAAATAAAATAGAAGTTAAGTATGGACAAGAAATAAATATAAATTAGAAAATATATTTAATTATAAATATATTATTAAAATTAAATAAAGACGCATGAAATGTCATTTTAAGAAATAATCGTCAAATATAAATGATTATGAAATACGAAATAATCGTAAAAATACGATTTATAAAATAATAACAGTTTATGTAAAATACTTTATAAACATTCCATTTGAAATACTTGCATAAAACATGGTTTGACTGCCGTTGACCGAGGCTAAAATACGGGGTATTACACTAGTAATTAAACTTAATAAATAACTTAAGTAATACAAATAAAATCTAGTCCAATTTTGGGACACTTCCATCGCCAATCATATAATAGGGCCAATTTCGTCATTAAAGTCAAAGGTCATGAAATCTGAGACGTCCAAATCCAAAAGTTTGTCAAATATGAATGGTAGCCTGTTATCACCATCAGAAAAATTTGTCTCAAACTCTTTAGGCTCGGCAGCAAAATTTGCTTCGATATTCTTCCCTTTATTATTTTTCAGAGATTGCCTATAACGATCCACGACATGTGTAGGTGTACGACAAACACGTGCCCAATGACCTGTACCACCACGGTGACATGGATGTTCCACCCCTCTTTTATTCTTGTCACGTGGACCATCCTTTTGTTCATGCCTTTGGTTAGAATATGACCTTTTAAATTTTTCATCTCTACCACCTCGATAATTTCCTCGTCCCCGTCCTCGTCCACCTCTAGGGCCACAACTTCTGGTGTGACCCGAATATTTATGATTATTATCATACCTTGTCGCATTCACTTCAGGGAATGGATCGGTACCAATGGGACGAGACTGGTGGTTTTTTAACAGGATTTCATTATTTTGTTCAGCAACCAATAAACATGCTATTAATTCAGAGTATTTTTTAAAACCTCTCTGACGATACTGCTGCGACAGCAGTAATTGTGAACCATGAAAGGTTTGTTATGTTTTTTCCAACATATCCGCGTCAAATACCCTTTCTCCACATAAAACCAATTGTGAAGTAATTCTGAACATGGCTGAATTGTATTCATTAACCGATTTGAAATCTTGTAACCTTAGGTGTATCCAATCATATGGCTGAATTGTATTCATTAACCGATTTGAAATCTTGTAACTTTAGGTGTATCCAATCATATTTCGCTTTAGGGAGAATTACTGTTTTAATATGGTCAAACCTGTCCTTTAGATTTTCCTATAAAATCAAAGGATCTTTCACAGTCAAATACTCAAATTTGAGTCCTTTATGGAGATGTCAACGAAGAAGGATCATCGCCATGGCCTTATCTTGTTCGGATTCGGTATTCCCTTTTTTAATAGCGTCTTCGAGGCTATAAGCACTAAGATGCATTTGAGCATCTAAAATCCATTCCGAATAATTATTTCCCGAGATATCCAAGGCCGCAAACTCAAGTTTTGTTAGATTCGACATGGTTAAACTATATGTAAAAGAAAAAGAAATATTAGAATGATAAATATAAAACAGATGATACGAGATTAATAACAAATTAAAGACTACGTAAAACAAATTAATATGAAACGAAAAAGAAAACATGCGTAGTAAACTATTTTATTAAGACTACACTAATTGCATGGATGAATTAAACATATGGAGTATATACGTACTAAACGAAAAAATTAAAACATACGCAACTAACCAATTAATTAAAACATATGTACGTACTAGACTGCACTAATTGCATGGATGAATTAAACATATGGAGTATGTACGTACTTATTTTATTAAGACTATATTAATTGTTAATTACAATATGCCTGACTATGAAAACTAATTAAAATCATACTTGACTATATGTTAGTCGGAAGAGATTTTTGTTGCTTAAAAAAAACTAAGGTTAGAGTCTCGTGCTGATAACGTGTTGTGAATAATATAGAGTTGTAGAGAGAATAATAAGAGACTAGAAAAGGATGTAGTTTTATTTATAGGGGGAGTATAATAATACATGAGTCCATCGTATTTAGGTAACATAATATGTCTTAAAGATATGATAATATATGGACATCCATAAAATATCAAAAGAGATTTCATAACATGTATATAAATTTTCATTTGCTATTTACTTATTTTTGGTAAATACATGTATAATGAATCCATGATATGTGATTTAACATAAATAAAATTTATAAAATGTCTTTTTTAGGAAACATAATTATTTCATTTGGTCAAATATGCGTAAGATTGTATATATAATATAATATTAAGAATAATGTTAGGCGGGAAAAAATTTAATGTGAGAATGACACGTATCCATCGGTTACTATTTTATACTTATATATAGATCATATATTTCTTTAATGCAGCTGCCAAAGAAGCTAACTTGTCATCCTAATTTTACATCACAATCCTACGTGGCGATTAATGAGAAGCCCTCAATATACAAGTAAAAACTAAAATAAAATAAAATAAGATATGAAACATAAACATAATGCTAAATTAATGGATGCAAATATGGAATATATACATGGAATATTCCATGAGTATCAATAACTAATTCGAAAAATAAGGCAATTATCTTTTTCATTTTATATATGCCTACAATAATTGCATATATCAACCATTAGTCCTTATATGATGCATATTTTTTCTCTGTATGTATACATGCTAACTATATTTCTAGTGTATTACTTTGATATACACTTTATATTTAATTAATATGAACAATATTTATAAAAGGGCCACAAATCTATTTTATCATTATTACTATAAAAGAAAAATGTAAATTTGCATACGTGGCGCAATATCGTTTCAGCGTTTACTCTTTCTCACACTCACATTCACCCTCACAAATTAATGTTTCAAAGACCAATCAGAAGCTCTGATTTATGTCAAGTCAGATATTCCCAAAAATTTATTCCGTCAGATATTCAAAAAAAAATATTCAGCCTAAATCAATCCAAATAAACAAAAAGATATGATTTTATTCTAAATTTAATGATATTCTAACAGAAAGATTAGTTTTGGAAAAAAAATCAATCTAATGTTATAGGAAACCGTATACAAAAAGATGTTGTATGATTTATGGCAAGTCAAATATTCCCAAAAATTTATTCCGTCAGGTATTCAAAAAAAATTATTCGGCCTAAATCAATCCAAATAAACAAAAAGATATGATTTTATTCTAAATTTAATGATATTCTAACAAAAGGTTAGTTTTGGAAAAAATCAATCTAATGTTATAGGAAACCGTATACAAAAAGATATGATTTATACCAACTCAGATATTCCCAAAAATTTATTCCGTCAGATATTCAAAAAAATTTATTCCGCCTAAATCAATCCAAATAAACAAAAGATATGATTTTATTCTACATTTAATGATATTCTAACAGAAAGATTACTTTTGGAAAAAATCAATCTAATCTATTCTAAATTTTATGATATTCTAACAAAAAGATTAGCTTTGGAAAAAATCAATCTAATGTTATAGGAAACCATATACAAAAAGATATATTTATAAACTCGGTTTTTAATAAAAAGATAATTATATTTTTAAATTTTATTAATTTTGGAAAGATAATTTCAAAAAAATATCTCTATCAACTCGGGATAATTATACATATGCTAATAAAATTTCATAACAAAAAGATAATTATACACCACACGTGTGAATTTCTTAGTTATAGAACAAATCTTTATATGTATAACAAAAAGAATTTAAAATACGTCTAAATACTACTTTCATTTTCCATAAAATCTGGTATTTTCAATTCGTTAATATTTTCCCTGAACTCGGTCTATATACATCTTTTATATAAACTACATTTTATCTCTTTATTCATACTCCAATTTACATACCTCTGAAACTTCACTTTATCGCATCAAATGGCTATGACGAATCTTCTTAGTATTAATGACATCAAGAATGGAGTTCGGGTTACTCAGATGAACATTAGGGTTTTACACAAATGGGAACGACCAGAGTTAAATATCAAAAACAAAAATTTTGATAAGAACTCAATCAAGGACCAAAAACAACAATTGCAACAAGAAGAAACTCGATGCAGTCGAATTACTATTTGTTGATTCAAAGGTTTGTCTATATTATACAATAACTTTTTGTAACACCCCCATTTATTCAAGAGCCTTTAGCAAGACATTCTTAAATAAATAGAGCTGTTACCATCTCGGGATGTCCGAGGTAGTGAATAACAAAGTAAAACAATACAAAGTACTTTATATAGAACAGATAAAATTTAAACTTTGATATTACAAAAACTACGCAACGGAATAAAAGTACAACTGGTGACTACTCTACAGGCGATGTAATTCTAAGTCAGTCTCAAGTCTGCATCTCACATTCCCGTCCCAGCTCCTAGCTCATCTGTCTCTTTCCTGTAGAATCTACTCCTCATTCCGGATCATCGTAGGTGTCACACGAATACACAGGGTCAACCACGAGGTTGAGTAGGAAAACATCAACAAGATATAAATGAACATACAATAATTTCCTTCCATCTCCACATCATTCAACTACCCACTTCACCTCCATCACACCACTCCTTCCATCACACCACACCTTCCATCACATCACAACTTCCATCACACCACACCTTCCATGGCCATATCACAAGTCCCATATCACAAGACCCATATCACAAGACCCATTTCACGACTCCCGTTCTCCACAATAATCGATAATAATCAACAATCCAAAATACATTCACAAACAATTATATCAATATTATAATAAGCCACGCGTATACGTCATGTCAGAACGCAACCACAGATATATATCCCCTACCTCGAATTGTAGAATGCCAGCCGAACAGCTGCTAGAAGTATTTCACCTCGAACTCAGTTCCTATAAATAGTACTTACTATTAAATTCTATTCATACACTAACAACACTACTAAGTACTCTCATGCTTATAATTAATACACTTATAAGCACACTGTAAATATATACATAATTAGCATTAACTCATTATCTATATCATTAATCAATTATAGCTTACTAAATATAGACTTACCATATATAGACTTACTAAATATAGCAGGAATTCAAATAACCAAATATTACTAAATCAACAACAATAAACATATAACATGCATAAAAATATGACCGTACAATTTTAGACTCATAACCATACTAATAAGACAACTTATACTAACAATATTAATGTTAAACAATACTTACTAATAATATTAATAATAATGATAATCATACTACTAATTGTGATGATTAGGAAAATACAACAACATTTATAAAGACCCCACAAATAATAATATACGAATAGCAAAAGTATTAATAATAATAATCTTCCCATTTTAATCAAAATAACAAATGCTTATTAAATAAATAATTATATCTTAACATGAAAAACTCGTAAACACGTTAGCAACGAGAAACGCAACAACAATATTAACATAAATAATAATACTAACATAATATGCTTTAGTATTATTAACGATCATAATAATAATAATAATAACAATAAAAAATAAGAATGATAGTAACTATTATCACGCTGACCCTACAACACGACACCACGATTCGACCCGAACAAAACAAGACCACGTACACCCAAAACACAAACAACCCCCACAACCGTGACATCCACACCCGACAAACACCAACCCCAACACCACCTGTCACCACTGGCTTCCCCACTGGCACCACCCGGCTCGCCACTGAGCCGCGGTGTCCCCAGGGAGGTAGTTAGTGGTCATCGATCACCACTCACGACGCCAATATCGGTGTACGAACCCAACACCGTCACAGACCCCCCCTGTATTTGTTGGGGCTGGTGTCCTTGACAATTAAGTACAATGACTTATTAAATCTCTTTAAGGATCACAAGGGCATACTTTTGTATTATTACCAGTTGATCCACGTTTATCAATAACGGTTGGCTTGCTAGATAAGTTTGACGTTATTGTCATACGGATGGCGGTGATCAACTGGTCCCTATACGTCACACCTATAGGACACGTTTGAGAGATGTGAAGGTATGAAAATACAATCACATTTATGCCGGATATGACTAAACAGTTAGTCAGAGGTATTGACTATTAAATTAGTCAATAAGATGTTGAGATTATTATTTAATACGGATTAAATAATTTTAGCTAATACGGATTGCATGATTAATTCGTAAAATTAAATATAAACGGTTATATTTAATTAAATATTGTATTCGCGTATTAATATAAACAGTTATATTAATTTGGGTAATTATACAATATCGTAATTTTATCAGACCATTATTAATACATCGACTGCATTAATATCTGATAACATGCATACGATTTATAAACAAAACCCGCGAATAAAGTTTAGCTAAATGGGTCGAATCACAAATTAGAATAAGGTAAGAGTGGAAAGCCCACTCCTACCCTATTGGAAATTTCGGCCAAAAGAGCTACATAAGGAGGAGGACTCTCCTTATGTCAGGGACTGTTGTTTCACTGTTTAAACAAATCTCAAGGAAAAATTAGGGTTTTGAGAGCTTTCTTCTCCCAAAACCTCAGATCTCACGTCTAAAACCTAAATAGCTCTCCCAATATTGCAAGGCAGTTGGAGAGGATTTCTAGCACACGCGGCCACGTCTCATTCTAAGTCTTGGGTGCAAATTATAAGAGGGAATTTGTGTTAATTCCTGTTCTTAGGCCTTTCGCACAAGGACCAAAGGTTGATTTCTTTTTCATGCTTTTTATTAACTTATGACTTTAATCACAATTGTATGTTTCATTATAATCCTGCAAGTTTAGGGCGAATACATGCTTTATTCCCCACAAGTGGTATCAGAGATTTTACCTTTGTGTTTTTCGTAAGTTTTAAAACCTGAAAAATCGTCTTCTGCCGCTAAGTCGGTCGATCGACCCCCCGTTGCGGTCGGTCGACCGCCTCCTGCGTGTTTTTCTGTTTCGACAGTTTATCTTTTGTGAGAAATCGTGTTCAGAAACTCGGTTTCGTGTTTTGTGGTCGGTCGACCTGTTTTTCGGTCGGTCGACCATTCTGCTTTAAAAAAAAAAAAAAAAAAAAAATAATAATAATTTTTTTTTTCGTCAGGTGGTCGGTGGACCTGTTTTTTGGGTCGGTCGACCACCCCTGTAACAGACTCGTTTTTTTTATTTTCCGAAAATAACATGTTTTATTTTCACATGGCCTTTAGTAATATACTATATACGGAAATAGTATATTATTAATTTTGTGAAACGGTTCACCCTCGTTTGATAAATATTATTTTAAAACGGTTTAAAATAATAGGATTATAAACTTATTAAAATTGGTGATTAAAGCGGTATAGTCACATAATTTTAATCTTAAAAGGTGGTTTGGTAAAAATTTATTAATCATAATAACAGTATTATGTCATGTATGACTTTTATTTAGTTGATGCATTTTATTTATCGTCTTGTGAATGCCTTGAATGCTTTCAATAACGTATTTAATTTTTGCAAACGGTTGTAACTTAGTGTGGCCTTAGTAGATTGTGTTACCGTAATGATGGAACACAGTCTTGCTTGTAATTTTGAGATCTTGAATCTCCGTTTTGGGTTTTTGCCATGTAATTACTTTTGTATTTAAATTAGAATGTATCTAGGATTACTTTTGTAATTTAAATTAGTAATTTTGTGAAGACCAAAGACAAGACGGAGACCGGATGCTCACTCCCGCTGCAAGGACCAAGATGAAACATCAAGACAAGCTTCTAGGGTCCAACGGTGGATTCCAAGTTGTTTTATGTTTATTTTGGTAGGATAGGCCACACTAGGATTTTTTTATTTACGTTTATTGCTTTCATTTTATGGTTTCATCGATAATAGCTTGCATCATATTCCGCCTAAAACCAAACCACCTATATCATGCCTGAAAACTGACTCATGTAGAGGTTACGCGTTAGTTTTCTGTGACAATACAGATGTCACATGTCAATTGCAAAGCCATCACTTTATTTAATTCATTCACGCATATGCTAGATATTAGTTCACTTAAATATGGATAAATAAAAGTTGATGGGGTCTTCCTCGTATAACCAAAAATTGAGATTAGTCTTTATAAATCAGCCTCTCATGAATCCCTTCTTCGTCGGTAGGCATAATATGACCCCTTCTACGTCGGGTAAGTGGGAACAGATGATTTATTTTATCTCAACATCATGGTCACTCGATACTATCTAGTGACTGAGATGGACTAATAGATAGGATTTACGGAAATCTATCGACCAAGAGTTCCAACGATTGGAATTAGCCAAACTGTGGGCTTATCAATATACGGAAATTGAGTCTTGGGATCGTTTATATAATTCTTGAGGGAGATCAATTATATAAATGCATGAGTCTACGAGTTTAAATTCGATTTTATATAGACTTAAATCACAACAATAAGTTGCTTATATGGTTTTGTTTTATCTTCTTTTTCAGTCTAGAACACGATCATTTAAACTGCTGTATAACTAAATGGCTGGTGAAGACCCAATGCCAAGTGCCAAGCTAGCACGTGAATCCAGGCTAAAAGCCTTCATGGACTCCATGAATCAGTCCACAAGACTGAGGAATGATGGGTCAAACTTCTCTGACTGGGAGGCAGCACTACGGAATGCTGCCATTGCTAACGGAAAGCTTAAGAACTTAACTGAGCCCATTCCGGCACACCCAGGAACTGGAGCTAGAGCCAACGAAGTTCGCGCTCATAGCGACTTCGTCATGGAAGCGGGTGCGATAAAGAACGTACTCATCTATGCAATGGAATCAAATTTGCAAAGACGCTTCATATCCCATGGTGCAAACAAGATTTTCACCACGCTCTCTAACGAATTCTCCAAAGCTCCGAGAATCGTTTCTTATGAGCATACCTGTCGCTTCTTTGAGGCGAAACTCCAGAAGGGCCAAGCTGTTAGCCCACATATTCTTCACATGATTGAGAATATCGAGAAACTGGAGGCCCTAAACTGCAAGATCAGTGAGAACATAATCGTTGATCGAATGCTTCATTCACTTCATGATGGGTTCGCCCTCTTTAGGACCAACTATTACATGAATGACATGAAGAAGATTCCTCATGAGCTCCACTCCCTTCTCGTACAGACCGAGAAGGATCTGAAATTAAGTGGGAGCATGAAGCAGGATGTTCTCATGATCTCCAGTAAGGGAAAGGGTAAAGGGAAGGCTAAAGCTCAGGGCGACCTAGCAGTAGGTAAGCCCAGGTTCAAGAAACCAGGATTTACTAAGAGTGGGCCAGGTGAGTCAAGCAACTCACAGGGCAAAACAAAGAGCAAGGATACTAGCATGGAATGTCACCATTGCCACAAGACTGGGCATTGGAGGCGCTCATGCCCCGTGTATCGTGAGGACATTAAGGCAGGTCGCGTTACTCCTGTTGGTATGTCTTCTTCTTCTTTTATTCACATGATTGAGATTAACCATGCAAGTTACGGAACTTGGGTACTAGATACTGGTTGTGGTTCTCATCTATGTAATCATGTGCAGGGCCTCCGAAACCAAGAACCCCTAATCAAGGGTGAGGTTGACCTGCGTGTCGGGAATGGAGCACGTGTTGCTGCAATCTCGAGGGGAACATACGTGATCCAGCTTCCAAGTGGATTCGAGTTATCTTTATATAACTGTTATTATGTTCCTTGTTTGTCCAAAAACATTATTTCAGTTTCTGCGCTTGACAAACTCGATTTTTCATTTGTAATAGAGAATAATAGCTGTATTTTCTCCTTACACAATATGATTTATGGCAAGGCAGTTTCCATGAATGGAATTTATGTTTTAGATCAAACCACCGAAATATTACATGTGAATAATAAGAGATTAAAGGTAGGTGACAAAGATCAAACTTACCTATGGCATTGTCGTATGGGACACATAAATGAGAAACGCGTGAAACAGCTCATACAGAATGGAGCTATCTCGCCTTTTGATTTCGAATTATATGGCACGTGTGAATCATGTCTCATCGGTAAGATGACTCGTATTTCCTTCAAAGGTGTTGGAATGCGCGCTGCCGACCTATTAGGACTCATACATACGGACGTATGTGGCCCTATGTCGATCAACGCACGAGAAGGCTATAGGTATTTCATCACTTTCACGGATGATTTGAGTAGATATGGCTATGTCTACTTAATGAAGCACAAAAGTGAATCCTTTGACTAGTTCAAAGAATACCAGAATCAGGTACAGAACCAGCTGGGAAGAAAGATTAAAGCACTACGTTCTGATCGTGGTGGTGAGTATCTTTCACACGAGTTTGATCAATACCTTAAAGACTGTGGCATCGTGCTACAGTTGACTCCACCTGGAACACCACAATTAAATGGTGTGTCCGAACGGAGAAATCGAACTCTACTCGATATGGTTCGATCCATGATGAGTCACACCGTTGTGCCTGATTCATTGTGGGGCTATGCTCTTTTGTCGGCCGCTCTAATACTTAACCGAAGTCCGTCTAAAGCTGTTGACAAGACTCCATACGAATTATGGAAGGGAACGGTCCCTAACTTGTCCTTTATTCGGGTTTGGGGCTGCGAGGCTTATGTCAAGTGGAGACACGAGGATAAGCTCGGCCCACGATCGGTCAAAACATACTTTATAGGCTATCTAAAGGGAACTTTTGGTCATTACTTCTACTCGCCAACCGAACAACGTGTTTTTGTTGCGGCTAGTGCGACGTTCTTAGAGAGAGAATTTCTCGAGAACAAGTCGAGTAATAGAACCTTCGATTTATCAGAGGTTCAAGAACCAACTACCGAGCAACCATTGGCGGAAACAGTTCCTTCAACCGAGGCTGCGGTAGATATTCCTGAGGAACCTAGGAGGTCGGGAAGAGTCTCTATTCCACCGGACAGATACATTGGTATGGTCGAGGAACATGATACAGATGACGTCTTACTCCTAGAGGGTAATGAACCCAAAACCTATAAAGGTGCCATGACTAGTTCTGACTCAAAGCTATGGCTAGAAGCCATGCAATCCGAGATGGACTCCATGTATGAGAACAACGTGTGGGATCTTGTGGACCTACCTGCAAAGGTACGTCCCCTTCAATGCAAATGGCTTTACAAGATAAAGCATGCCGTGGAAGGACAACAAGATATCCACAAGGCTAGACTAGTTGCTAAAGGTTTCACTCAAGTGCCAGGCTTGCACTATGATGAGATCTTTGCACCCGTAGTCATGCTACGTTCCATTCGGATTATCTTAGCGATCGCCGCATTTCATGATTATGAAATATGGCAAATGGACGTTAAAACCGCCTTCTTAAACGGTTATTTGGAGGAAGAGTTGTACATGGTACAACCCGAGGGTTTTATCGATACAGCACATCCTAAGAAAGTTTGCAAGCTTAAGCGTTCCATCTATGGACTTAAGCAAGCATCGCGGAGTTGGAATCATCGCTTCGACCAAGTGATAAAAGAGAATGGGTTCATTCGATCAGTCGAGGAACCATGTCTCTATATCAAGTCGAGTGGGAGCAAGATTGTATTCCTAGTACTGTATGTCGACGACATACTCTTGATTGGGAATGACATACCTCTCTTATCTTCGGTTAAAGCATGGTTGAAAAACCATTTCCAGATGAAAGATCTGGGAGAGGCACAAAGAATTTTGGGCATCCGTATCTACAGGGATATATCACGACGGATGTTGTCTTTCAGTCAAGAGTCTTATATAGATAAGATTCTGGAGAGATTCAGCATGACGAACTCCAAGAAGGGGTTCCTTCCTATGACTTCTGGGCTTTACTTGAGCAAGACTCAAGAAGCTAAGTCACTGGAAGAGATAGGGCGCATGAGTCGGATTCCTTATGCTTCGGCAATAGGATCAATCATGTATGCCTTGATATGCACACGTCCTGACGTTGCATATGCATTGAGTATGACAAGTCGATTCCAAGCTCATCCAGGTGAACAACACTGGATGGCCGTGAAAAACATTCTTAAGTACCTACGGAGGACTAAAGATTGGGGATTGACTTACGGAGGCGACTCAACGCTCTGCGCCACGGGTTACGCAGATGCTAGCTTCCAAACGGATCGAGATGACTCGAAATCTCAGTCTGGATTCGTTTTTACTCTTAATGGCGCTGCTGTCAGCTGGAAAAGTTCTAAACAAAATGTTACAGCAGATTCTACGACTGAGTCCGCGTAAAAGAAGATATTTATTGATAAGATCGCTACGGATGACAACATAGCTGATCCTCTCACTAAAGCATTACCACGTGATAAGCATGAAGGGCACATTCATTCCATGGGAATTAGATTCGTTCCTAAGTTGTAGTACTCTTTTATGAATTCATGTAATAATTCATTTTCTCGTGTACTCTATTCAACCTTATTGTTATGATATAAAATGTTTTGTTTTTCATGTGGAATTGTACGCCAATTTTGAACACCACAAAGTGAACTGATTAACATTACATCGTTTTGGTCCTTGATTACCCACTTGAGCTGATAACTCAGGTAATCATTTTGTGACGTTGGTTGATGGTGGGTTCAACGAGCCATAAGTCACGTGGATGACTGACCAATCACAAAGGCGAGTTATACGGATATCTCGTAGGACACCCCGTGACAACGTTATGGAGTCCTAAATGTTTTATAACATTGGGTGCCTGGTCGTGGATAGGACCTCCATAGTGTTCCTTAGAGTCGAGTCTTTTGACCTTCAACTGTCTCTTGAGATTAAGACAGATTTTGGGTAACTTTGGTTTCTTTCCCACGGTCACCGTAACAGGGGCCAAGAGGATTTTTTCTGGGTTATTTCATGCTGGGCGATATCGGCAGGATTCGAGTTGAGGGAAATATCCAAACCCTTATCAGAATTTTATCATTTCTCAGGGCCACTCGAGGAGTAGTAACTGAAATGCATGGCCATGCTCGAATACAGATTCGTTTTATCAGTTAAGTTACTCTCTAGTCGGGGAAACCACTCTTGATACAGATCGCTTATGAGATACGACCTTTGCGAATGCGTATTTGCAAATTGTCTTACATTGAGTGGGAGAAATTTTAAAAGGATATGAGATTCGGTTATCGCACCTACACTTGTACGGACAAGTGGGAGTTTGTTGGAGCTTGTGTCCTCCACATGTAGTGTGATAACGTCATTGCACATACCCTTGTACGGACAAGTGGGAGATTGTTGGGGCTGGTGTCCTTGACAATTAAGTACAATGACTTATTAAATCTCTTTAAGGATCACAAGGGCATACTTTTGTATTATTACCAGTTGATCCACGTTTATCAATAACGGTTGGCTTGCTAGATAAGTTTGACGTTATTGTCATACGGATGGCGGTGATCAACTGGTCCCTATACGTCACACCTATAGGACACGTTTGAGAGATGTGAAGGTATGAAAATACAATCACATTTATGCCGGATATGACTAAACAGTTAGTCAGAGGTATTGACTATTAAATTAGTCAATAAGATGTTGAGATTATTATTTAATACGGATTAAATAATTTTAGCTAATACGGATTGCATGATTAATTCGTAAAATTAAATATAAACGGTTATATTTAATTAAATATTGTATTCGCGTATTAATATAAACAGTTATATTAATTTGGGTAATTATACAATATCGTAATTTTATCAGACCATTATTAATACATCGACTGCATTAATATCTGATAACATGCATACGATTTATAAACAAAACCCGCGAATAAAGTTTAGCTAAATGGGTCGAATCACAAATTAGAATAAGGTAAGAGTGGAAAGCCCACTCCTACCCTATTGGAAATTTCGGCCAAAAGAGCTACATAAGGAGGAGGACTCTCCTTATGTCAGGGACTGTTGTTTCACTGTTTAAACAAATCTCAAGGAAAAATTAGGGTTTTGAGAGCTTTCTTCTCCCAAAACCTCAGATCTCACGTCTAAAACCTAAATAGCTCTCCCAATATTGCAAGGCAGTTGGAGAGGATTTCTAGCACACGCGGCCACGTCTCATTCTAAGTCTTGGGTGCAAATTATAAGAGGGAATTTGTGTTAATTCCTGTTCTTAGGCCTTTCGCACAAGGACCAAAGGTTGATTTCTTTTTCATGCTTTTTATTAACTTATGACTATAATCACAATTGTATGTTTCATTATAATCCTGCAAGTTTAGGGCGAATACATGCTTTATTCCCCACAGTATTAACCCGACAACCACCCGTACTCAAACCCATAATAAAAACACCATACTCCACCACGACCCTCCGCAATAGCCACCCTCTTGTACCCCTGACTACCACCAAACTAATAGACTTAATACCCAAAACAATCGCGCACAGGAAATCCATAGCATTGACACGCAAAACACCATACCCACAACCCCTGTTCTGGAATTCGAAGACAAAGAAGGCTGACATCCGTGACAAACCACCCCACACGACGGCCCTCGGTGGTCAAAGATGACATTCTACGGTTCAAATACGACTACTACACCACCGAGATTAATATTATATAAAGATCAACGATTAAAACGTGTTTTGAAGACTGTAAATGGCAAATCGAAATAGAAGAGTACACAGGGGAGGAAAGCAGGGTGTGACATACCTGTCTCTGGTGAAAACGACAGCCCTTACGCCCCCTTAACCCACCGTGTCAAACTCCTTACTAGTACTCTGGGGTGGCGGCTGAAAGGTGAGGGTCTCCTCTAGGTCTCGATTGAAACAGAGATAGGGTTTTGGGAGTGACTAATTAGGGCGGCAGGGATGAGGTTGAGATGTTAGTCTTATCATGTCGAGATGGGCTGATTATTGGCACGCAATCTGAGGCCCAAATAACTCACTCCAATACGATATATACTTACTAATACACAATCCCGACAAACACTACCACATATAAAATATAAAAACACTTTACTTTATAAATATTAATTATCGATAACATGGCCAAACATCATTCGTATATTTACGTGACTATAAATACGAAGTATTGTTGTCAAAATACGAGGTATTACAGTCTTCCCCCCTTAAAATGAACTTCGTCCCGAAGTTCAAATCTCAGGGTGAACCAACTGGTCACTAGGGACATAACGAATTCAAAGCATGACACCACATAACATCAAAACTAATAAGATACTATAAAAATACATTCTACCCTTGTTAAGAAAACTTTGTCCCCAAAGTTTAACGTATAACTAAATTAAAGGATACTTCACGAAACACATTAAAATGCACAACAGAACAAATCAGGGTTATCAAATGTATTCAAACAATCACGACATACCAATTAGTCATGTCATAACTAGCCATATCTTAAATCAATAAGATTTTACAATCCTATCCTCCTTAAAACATGGTTACGTCCCCGTAACCCCATTATATATAAAAAAAATTTCAACCATTACTCCATCTTAGTCATTACTCTCGCATACAACTTTACTCCAGGCAACCAAGTTCTCATCTCAATTGCCATATCAATATTGTCAAATGTTCCATAAAAGGAACTGCTCAACACTTAGAGAGTAAAAACTCTAAGCTACTCACTCACGAGTCAAGGTTTAAGAGTGCGACAACTCGATAAAACACTGAACTACAATCTCAATCTCAATACAACATCATACATTGTCTTTGTTCTAGTCTCACGAGCAACCCAGTCCCCTCAAACTCTATCCCATCAGCTAACCAACATGACAACGTAAATATCGTAAGCAATTCATTGACATACTTGCATGTATCCTTATAAATAACTCAATTAGTCAATTACCAAAAGTTTACCAATCTCACACTCAACCCGTCTCACAACAAAATAATTATCTTAACAATAGAATACATGAACCATCAAAATAGAATAATAATTACTAATATTCAACTCAAATAAGTACTCCTGAGAAGTCCATATCAATTATCATGTAAACATATAACCTCGGGAAATGACAGGAGTATTAGGATCGGTAGAAATCGTGTTACGTAGTAAGACAGAATCAGAATAGCTAACACTTACATACCCTTGGAATTTTGACATAACTCAGCATATTTCCATTAATGTAGGCAATCATCAAACTCGTATTTCATAATTGACAATTTAAAACATTTCATGTTCATAATCATATTTTAGGAAGGACCTAGAGCAAAATTAATTAACATAATTAAACATGGCGCATAGACATATTACACAAGATACACACCAACCATAGACTAACAAGACCGTTTATCATACCTAAATATCAATAAGTTAAATTCAATTAGGTACATTTCACATCACACACCTTACATCATTTATCATGGAACTGGTAAAATATATGACTTGTAAATTAAGGGGTTTATATAAAATGCCATAATTAAACATCCGGCAGGATTTCGTCAACACGTAGCTACAGAATTTGGTATGTTGCAAACAATCACTATAACTATCAAAACATCAATCGTTATCATTGATAATCTTCACTTGTAATTCATTTTGAAACTTTGGAAACATTGAAGCGGTAATTTGTGGCAATTTATAAACATGAATCAAAAGACAATTTTACAAGTTATAGATCGAAACAAGACTACATGGAGGCATTCTGACTCTCCTTTACTAAAACATTATTCTTGTAAATTGTAGCTCATGCATTATAAAAATTTAATGATAAAAGTAAACGAATTCACAAGATTAGTACTTTCATAAATCACATGTCAACCAGTTAATAACTCGATATATTATGATCAGATTTTAAACATAGCAAACGCAATTCAGTTTGTGACATAACCATATACATGAAGGTGTTATAAAGGTTATTAGCTCTGTGAACTAGAACACGATATACCATAAATATATGAAAGAACATCAACACGATTCTCATTGTTCAAAATAATCACCAATACTTATAACAATTAGATTGTTATATCATGCTAACAAGTTTACCAGTCAAATTTCATTCTACCACTTGTCAAGACTCTTCTCTGATAAATACGATTTTAACATCACACACGAACATCACATCATTATATGAGGTCATATCACTAGAAAGTAAGAGCGTTTGTATAATAAAAACTATCTTCTATGAAACTTGACGAAGTGTGCAAGGTGACATCATCATATGGTAAGGTTCATATTCATTTCATATTCCTATTATTCATGTTACTAATGCCATGACAGGATATCACGTGGTCATATCACAAATTCACATTTGATTACACTGTTATATGAAACTTATATAACTCACAATTCCACCAATTAAACATTATGCAACAACCTACAAAAATCATAATTAAATATTCACTTCGCTATCTTGCGAGCTATTATAGTTTTTACAAAATATAATGAATTAACTAATCATAGGAAAAAGAAGCAAATGCATATCCCAAGGAAATCATTTATAACAATTTTTACAACTCAGTTGGTCGGAACAAAAACTTTACAGTAATACGACAGAAAATTCGATAACTTGCAAAAATCACTATTAAATAACGACTCATTAAGATTTTTCGTGGTTTAACATTTGAAAACGTAGGTAAATATTCTAGACAGCGGAGTTAAAATTATGCATAAACACTAAACACGTTCTAAATGGTTTTCTTTACAAAAACATGGGTCATAACGGAACTGTGCAGTAACAATACCACTGTCGACAAAAGATTTATTTCTCTCAAAATATAACTCGTACAAACATGAGACCAAGTGCATTGGAAAACTTAACTCAGAAGGTTATCATACATAAAATTTCCATACTCAAATATGGAACACGTTTAAAAATGGTGGCCCGTACAATCAAGGTAACATTCTGGGAAATTTATTAAAATGTTGGTTCCGTTACGATTTCATATTAGTACCT
Source organism: Silene conica (assembly GCA_029255685.2). Lineage (NCBI taxonomy): Eukaryota > Viridiplantae > Streptophyta > Magnoliopsida > Caryophyllales > Caryophyllaceae > Silene > Silene conica. Next base: position 17,163,295 of record CM055311.2, on the reverse strand, counting down.
CGAAACCCAATCATTCGTCTTCCAAAACACGTTGACATATCATTTGAAGCCTATACATCACTTTATACCACATTAACATCCATTCCACATTTCAACTATGGTTGTCATCTAGAATACAGTAAGATTTTGAAACTGAAAATAGGATCAACTAAGTAACTTGATAGTTATACATGTGTATCCAAGTACGGAAATATAAACTAGGGACTACTATGTGTGGGAATAAAGCATGTATTCGCCCCAAATTTGCAGGATTATAATGAAACATACAATTGTGATTATAGTCATAAGTTAATTAAAAGCATGAAAAAGAAATCAACCTTTGGTCCTTTGTGCTTATGGCCTAAGAACAGGAATTAAAGTAAATTCCCTCCTATAACTTGCACCCAAGACTTGATTGAGATGATGCCGCGTGTGCTAGAAAATACTCTCCAATTGCCTTGCAATATGGGGAGAGCCTTTTGAGGTTTTAGATGTGAGATCTGAGTTTTGGGAAAAAGATGTTCTCAAAACCCTAATTATTCTTGAGATCTATTTTAATCAGTAAAACAATCAGTAGTCCCACAAAAGGAGAAGTTCTCTCCTTTTGTAATACTTGGCCGGCCGAGATTGGTCTTGGGTAGGAGTGGGCTTTCCACTCTTACCTTATTCCAATGCATGATTCGACCCATTTTGCTAAAATATAATTTGCGGGTATTTATTATAAATCGCACACATGTTATCAGATATTAATACAGTCGATATATTAATAATGGTCTGATAAAATACGATATTGTATAATTGGCCAAATTAATATAAATGTTTATATTAATACGCAAATTCAATATTTAATTAAATATAACTGCTTGTATTTAATTTTACGAATTAATCATGTAATCCGCATTAGCTAAGATTATTTAATCCGTATTAAATAATAATCTCAACATCTCATTGACTAATTTAATAGTAAATACCTCTGACTAACTGTTTAGTCATATCCGGCATAAATGTGACTGTATTTTCATACCTTCACATCTCTCAAACGTGTCCTATAGGTGTGACGTATAGGGACCAGTTGATCACCGCCATCCGTATGACAATAACGTCAAACTTATCTAGCAAGCCAACCGTTATTGATAAACGTGGATCAACTGATAATAATACAAAAGTATGCCCTTGTGATCCTTTAAGAGATTTAGTAAGTCATTGTACTAACTGTCAAGGACACCAGCCCCAACAATCTCCCACTTGTCCGTACAAGGGTATGTGCAATGACGTTATCACACTACATGTGGAGGACACAAGTCTCCAACAAACTCCCACTTGTCCGTACAAGTGTAGGTGCGATAACCGAATCTCATATCCTTTTAAAATTTCTCCCACTCAATGTAAGACAATTTGCAAATCCGCATTCGCAAAGGTCGTATCTCACAAGCGATCTGTATCAAGAGTGGTTTCCCCGACTAGAGAGTAACTTAACTGATAAAACGAATCTGTATTCGAGCATGGCCATGCATTTCAGTTACTACTCCTCGAGTAGCCCTGAGAAATGATAAAATCCTGATAAGGGTTTGGATATTTCCCTCAACTCGAATCCTGCCGATATCGCGCAGCATGAAATAACCCAGAAAAAATCCTCTTGGCCCCTGTTACGGTGACCGTGGGAAAGAAACCAAAGATACCCAAAATCTGCCTTAATCTCAAGAGACAGTTGCAAGTCAAAAGACTCGACTCTAAGGAACACTATGGAGGTCCTATCCACGACCCGGCACCCAATGTTATAAAACATTTATGACTCCATAACGTTGTCACGGGGTGTCCTACGAGATATCCGTATAACTCGCCTTTGTGATTGGTCAGTCAGCCGCGTGACTTATGGCTCGTTGAACCCACCATCAACCAACGTCACAAAATGATTACCTGAGTTATCAGCTCAAGTAGGTAATCAAGGACCAAAACGATGTAATGTTAATCAGTTCACTTTGTGGTGTTCAAAATTGGCGTACAATTCCACATGAAAAACAAAACACTTTATATCATAACAATAAGGTTGAATAGAGTACACGAGAAAATGAATTATTACATGAATTCATAAAAGAGTACTACAACTTAGGAACACATCTAATTCCCATGTAATGAATGTGTCCTTCATGCTTATCACGTGGTAATGCTTTAGTGAGAGGATCAGCTATGTTGTCATCCGTAGCGATCTTATCAATGAATATCTTCTTTTACGCGGACTCAGTCGTAGAATCTGCTGTAACATTTTGTTTAGAACTTTTCCAGCTGACAGCAGCGCCATTAAGAGTAAAAACGAATCCAGACTGAGATTTCGAGTCATCTCGATCCGTTTGGAAGCTAGCATCTGCGTAACCCGTGGCGCAGAGCATTGAGTCGCCTCCATAAGTCAATCCCAAATCTTTAGTCCTCCGTAGGTACTTAAGAATGTTTTTCACGGCCATCCAGTGTTGTTCACTTGGATGAGCTTTGAATCGACTTGTCATACTCAATGCATATGCAACGTCAGGACGTGTGCATATCATGGCATACATGATCGATCCTATTGCCGAAGCATAAGGAATCCGACTCATGCGCTCTTTCTCTTCCAATGACTTAGCTTCTTGAGTCTTGCTCAAGTGAAGCCCAGGAGTCATAGGAAGGAACCCCTTCTTGGAGTTCGTCATGCTGAATCTCTCTAGAATCTTATCTATATAAGACTCCTGACTGAGAGACAACATCCGTCGTGATCTATCCCTGTAGAAACGGATGCCCAAAATTCTTTGTGCCTCTCCCAGATCTTTCATCTAGAAATGGTTTTTCAACCATGCTTTAACCGAAGATAAGAGAGGTATGTCATTCCCAATCAAGAGTATGTCATCGACATACAGTACTAGGAAGACAATCTTGCTCCCACTCGACTTGATATAGAGACATGGTTCCTCGACTGATCGAATGAAACCATTCTCTTTTATCACTTGGTCGAAGCGATGATTCCAACTCCGCGATGCTTGCTTAAGTCCATAGATGGAACGCTTAAGCTTGCAAACTTTCTTAGGATGTTCTGGATCAATAAAACCCTCGGGTTGTACCATGTACAACTCTTCCTCCAAATAACCGTTTAAGAAGGCGGTTTTAACGTTCATTTGCCATATTTCACAGTCATGAAATGCGGCTATCGCTAAGATAATCCGAATGGAACGTAGCATGACTACGGGTGCAAAGATCTCATCGTAGTGCAAGCCTGGCACTTGGGTGAAACCTTTAGCAACTAGTCGTGCCTTGTGGATATCTTGTTTTCCTTCCATGGCATGCTTTATCTTGTAAAGCCATTTGCATTGAAGGGGACGTACCTTTGTAGGTAGGTCCACAAGATCCCACACGTTGTTCTCATACATGGAGTCCATCTCGGATTGCATGGCTTCTAGCCATAGCTTTGAGTCAGAACTGGTCATGGCACCTTTATAGGTTGAGGGTTCATTACCCTCTAGGAGTAAGACGTCATCCATATCATGTTCCTCGACCATACCAATGTATCTGTCCGGAGGAATGGAGACTCTTCCCGATCTCATAGGTTCCTCAGGAATATCTACCGCAGCCTCGGTTGAAGGAACTGTTTCCTCCAATGGTTGCTCGGTAGTTGGTTCTTGAACCTCCGATAAATCGAAGGTTCTATTACTCGACTTGTTCTCGAGAAATTCTTTCTCTAAGAACGTCGCACTAGCCGCAACAAAAACACGTTGTTCGGTTGGCGAGTAGAAGTAATGACCAAAAGTTCCCTTTGGATAGCCTATAAAGTATGTTTTGACCGATCGCGGGCCGAGCTTATCCTCGTGTCTCCACTTGACATAAGCCTCGCAGCCCCAAACCCGAATAAAGGACAAGTTGGGGACCGTTCCCTTCCATAATTCGTATGGAGACTTGTCAACAGCTTTAGACGGACTTCGGTTAAGAATTAGAGCGTCCGACAAAAGAGCATAGCCCCACAATGAATCAGGCACAACGGTAAGACTCATCATGGATCGAACCATATCAAGTAAAGTCCGATTTCTCCGTTCGGACACACCATTTAATTGTGGTGTTCCAGGTGGAGTTAACTGTAGCACGATGCCACAGTCTTTAAGGTGTTGATCAAACTCGTGTGAAAGATACTCACCACCACGATCAGAACGTAGTGCTTTAATCTTTCTACCCAGCTGGTTTTGTACCCGATTCTGGTATTCTTTGAACTTGTCAAAGGATTCACTTTTGTGCTTCATTAAGTAGACATAGCCATATCTACTCAAATCATCCGTGAAAGTGATGAAATACCTATAGCCTTCTCGTGCGTTGATCGACATAGGGCCACATACGTCCGTATGTATGAGTCCTAATAGGTCGGCAGCGCGCATTCCAACACCTTTGAAGGAAATACGAGTCATCTTACCGATGAGACATGATTAACACGTGCCATATGATTCGAAATCAAAGGGCGAGATAGCTCCATTCTGTATGAGCTGTTTCACGCGTTTCTCATTTATGTGTCCCATACGACAATGCCATAGGTAAGTTTGATCTTTGTCACCTACCTTTAATCTCTTATTATTCACATGTAATATTTCGGTGGTTTGATCTAAAACATAAATTCCATTCATGGAAACTGCCTTGCCATAAATCATATTGTGTAAGGAGAAAATACAGCTATTATTCTCTATTACAAATGAAAAACCGAGTTTGTCAAGCGCAGAAACTGAAATAATGTTTTTGGACAAACAAGGAACATAATAACAGTTATATAAAGATAACTCGAATCCACTTGGAAGTTGGATTACGTATGTTCCCCTCGAGATTGCAGCAACACGTGCTCCATTCCCGACACGCAGGTCAACCTCACCCTTGATTAGGGGTTCTTGGTTTCGGAGGCCCTGCACATGATTACATAGATGAGAACCACAACCAGTATCTAGTACCCAAGTTCCGTAACTTGCATGGTTAATCTCAATCATGTGAATAAAAGAAGAAGAAGACATACCAACAGGAGTAACGCGGCCTGCCTTAATGTCCTCACGATACACGGGGCATGAGCGCCTCCAATGCCCAGTCTTGTGGCAATGGTGACATTCCATGCTAGTATCATTGCTCTTTGTTTTGCCCTGTGAGTTGCTTGACTCACCTGGCCCACTCTTAGTAAATCCTGACTTCTTAAACTTGGGCTTGCCTACTGTTAGGTCGCCCTGAGCTTTAGCTTTACCCTTACCCTTACTGGAGATCATGAGAACATCTTGCTTCACGCTCCCACTTAATTTCAGATCCTTCTCGGTCTGTACGAGAAGGGAGTGGAGCTCATGAGGAGTCTTCCTCTTGTCATTCATGTAATAGTTGGCCCTAAAGAGGGCGAACCCATCATGAAGTGAATGAAGCATTCGATCAACGATTATGTTCTCACTGATCTTGCAGTTTAGGGCCTCCAGTTTCTCGATATTCTCAATCATGTGAAGAATATGTGGGCTAACAGCTTGGCCCTTCTAGAGTTTCGCCTCAAAGAAGCGACAGGTATGCTCATAAGAAACGATTCTCGGAGCCTTTGAGAATTCGTTAGTGAGCGTGGTGAAAATCTTGTTTGCACCATGGGTTATGAAGCGTCTTTGCAAATTGGATTCCATTGCATAGATGAGTACGTTCTTTATCGCACCCGCTTCCATGACGAAGTCGCTATGAGCGCGAACTTCGTTAGCTCTAGCTCCAGTTCCTGGGTGTGGCGGAATGGGCTCAGTTAAGTACTTGAGCTTTCCGTCAGCAATGGCAGCATTCCGTAGTGCTGCCTCCCAGTCAGAGAAGTTTGACCCATCATTCCTCAGTCTTGTGGACTGATTCATGGAGTCCATGAAGGCTTTTAGCCAGGATTCACGTGCTAGCTTGGCACTTGGCATTGGGTCTTCACCAGCCATTTAGTTATACAGCAGTTTAATTGAACGTGTTCTAGACTGAAAAGAAGATAAAACAAAACCATATAAGCAACTCATTGTTGTGATTTAAGTCTATATTAAATTGAATTTAAACTCGTAGACTCATGCATTTATATAATTGATCTCCCTCAAGAATTATATAAATGATCCCAAGACTCAATTTCCGTATATTGATAAGCCCACAGTTTGGCTAATTCCACCGTTGGAACTCTTGGTCGATAGATTTCCGTAAATCCTATCTATTAGTCCATCTCAGTCACTGGATATTATCGAGTGACCATGATGTTAAGATAAAATAAATCATCTGTTCCCACTTACCCGACGTAGAAGGGGTCATATTATGCCTACCGACGAAGAAGGGATTCATGGGAGGCTGATTTATAAAGACTATTCTCAATTTTTGGTTATACGAGGAAGACCCCATCGACTTATATTTATTCATATTAAGTGAACTAAAATCTAGCATATTCGTGAATGAATGAAATAAAGTGATGGCTTTGCAATTGACATGTGACATCTGTATTGTCACAGAAAACTAACGCGTAACCTCTACATGAGTCAGTTTTCAGGCATGTAATAGGTGGTTTGGTTTTAGGCGGAATATGATGCAAGCTATTATCGATGAAAGCATAAAATAAATGCGATAAACGTAAATAAAAGTCCTAGTATGGCCTATCCTACCAAAATAAACATAAAACAACTTGGAATCCACTGTTGGACCCTAGAAGCTTGTCTTGATGTTCCATCTTGGTCCTTGCAGTGGGAGTGAGCATCCGGTCTCCGTCTTCGGTCTTCACAAAATTACTAATTTAAATTACAAAAGTAGTCCTAGATACATTCTAATTTAAATACAAAAGTAATTACATGGCAAAAACCCAAAACGGAGATTCAAGATCTCAAAATTACAAGCAAGATTGTGTCCCATCATTACGGTGACACAATCTTCTAAGGCCACACTAAGTTACAACCGTTTGCAAAAATTAAATACGTTATTGAAAGCATTCACAGGGCATTCAACAAGACGATAAATAAAATGCATCAACTAAAACAAAATTCATTCATGACATAATACTGTTATTATGATTAACAAATTTTTACCAAACCACCTTTTAGGATTAAAATTATGTGATTATACCGTTTTAACCACTTTAATTTTAATAAGTTTATAATCCTATTATTTTAAACCGTTTTAAAATAATATATATCAAACGAGGGTGAACCGTTTCACAAAATTAATAATATACTATTTCCGTATATAGTATATTACTAAAGGCCATGTGAAAATAAAACATGTTATTTTCGGAAAATAAAAAAAACGAGTCTGTTACAGGGGTGGTCTACCGACCCAATAAACAGGTCTACCGACCACCTGGCGAAAAAAAAAAATTTTTTTTTTTTTTTTTTTTTAAAGCAGAATGGTCGACCGACCCGAAAAACAGGTCGACCGACCCGAAAAACAGGTCGACCGACCACAAAACACGAAACCGAGTTTCTGAACACGATTTCTCACAAAAGATAAACTGTCGAAACAGAAAAACACGCAGGAGGCGGTCGACCGACCGCAACGGGGGGTCGATCGACCGACTTAGCGGCAGAAGACGATTTTTCAGGTTTTAAAACTTACGAAAAACACAAAGGTAAAATTTTCATGGCCTGGCTCTGATACCACTTGTGGGGAATAAAGCATGTATTCGCCCCAAATTTGCAGGATTATAATGAAACATACAATTGTGATTATAGTCATAAGTTAATTAAAAGCATGAAAAAGAAATCAACCTTTGGTCCTTTGTGCTTATGGCCTAAGAACAGGAATTAAAGTAAATTCCCTCCTATAACTTGCACCCAAGACTTGATTGAGATGATGCCGCGTGTGCTAGAAAATACTCTCCAATTGCCTTGCAATATGGGGAGAGCCTTTTGAGGTTTTAGATGTGAGATCTGAGTTTTGGGAAAAAGATGTTCTCAAAACCCTAATTATTCTTGAGATCTGTTTTAATCAGTAAAACAATCAGTAGTCCCACAAAAGGAGAAGTTCTCTCCTTTTGTAATACTTGGCCGGCCGAGATTGGTCTTGGGTAGGAGTGGGCTTTCCACTCTTACCTTATTCCAATGCATGATTCGACCCATTTTGCTAAAATATAATTTGCGGGTATTTATTATAAATCGCACACATGTTATCAGATATTAATACAGTCGATATATTAATAATGGTCTGATAAAATACGATATTGTATAATTGGCCAAATTAATATAACTGTTTATATTAATACGCAAATTCAATATTTAATTAAATATAACTGCTTGTATTTAATTTTACGAATTAATCATGTAATCCGCATTAGCTAAAATTATTTAATCCGTATTAAATAATAATCTCAACATCTCATTGACTAATTTAATAGTCAATACCTCTGACTAACTGTTTAGTCATATCCGGCATAAATGTGACTGTATTTTCATACCTTCACATCTCTCAAACGTGTCCTATAGGTGTGACGTATAGGGACCAGTTGATCACGGCCATCCGTATGACAATAACGTCAAACTTATCTAGCAAGCCAACCGTTATTGATAAACGTGGATCAACTGATAATAATACAAAAGTATGCCCTTGTGATCCTTTAAGAGATTTAGTAAGTCATTGTACTAACTGTCAAGGACACCAGCCCCAACACTATGTATCCCTTATTGATGACAAACTTAATAACGAATTTAAATGTATATAATAGGCATAAAATTTTAAGTACGATATACGCAACACATAACTATATGCATTCATAGCTTAGGATACACATTCTGCATATTACTAAACATGGATTACTATGAAATATAATCATAAGATCACAAAATTAATTATCCCTACAAGGAGTAAAACTTCAAAATCATACTACAACGATAGTCATTTAAAGACCAGATAATCGTATGAACATTTCAAAATACCAAAATCATATGACCACATCACTTTTAAATATTGCTCAACAATTATACACCCATATACTTGAAATTTATATTCAACCACCCAGCTCGATTCACATAATGATATCAATCATAATTTCCAATAACACTATCAGCCACAGTTCACATATTACTTACCTCATTTTCTCCTGTAAGAGTGTTAGTACAATATAACCAGGTCGCTATATATATATATATAGTCTACCCCACTCTTCAATTACTCTCATTGGGTTCCCGAGACAGAACCGAAAGGGCCCAGGTTTGGTGTGAGGGGGCCCCTAACTCATCCCGTTCCTTTTTGGGGCTCCTATCAGTTTCATCTCGGGGTTCATTTTATTTGACTCGTCCTACGTTCATTTTCATTAATTTGGTTTAGGCCTGAGGATCGTTCGCTCTGATAACACTTTGTAACACCCTCATTTATTCAAGAGCCTTTAGCAAGACATTCTTAAATAAATAGAGTTGTTACCATCTCGGGATGTCCGAGTTAGTGAATAACAAAGTAAAACAATACAAAGTACTTTATATAGAACAGATAAAATTTAAACTTTGATATTACAAAAACTACGCAACGGAATAAAAGTACAACTGGTGACTACTCTACAGGCGATGTAATTCTAAGTCAGTCCCAAGTCTGCATCTCACATTCCCGTCCCAGCTCCTAGCTCATCTGTCTCTTTCCTGTAGAATCTACTCCTCATTCCGGATCATCGTAGGTGTCACACGAATACACAGGGTCAACCACGAGGTTGAGTAGGAAAACATCAACAAGATATAAATGAACATACAATAATTTTCTTCCATCTCCACATCATTCAACCACCCACTTCACCTCCATCACACCACTCCTTCCATCACACCACACCTTCCATCACATCACAACTTCCATCACACCACACCTTCCATGGCCATATCACAAGTCCCATATCACAAGACCCATATCACAAGACCCATTTCACGACTCCCGTTCTCCACAATAATCGATAATAATCAACAATCCAAAATACATTCACAAACAATTATATCAATATTATATTAAGCCACGCGTATACGTCATGTCAGAACGCAACCACAGATATATATATCCTCTACCTCGAATTGTAAAATGCCAGCCGAACAGCTGCTAGAAGTATTTCACCTCGAACTTAGTTCCTATAAATAGTACTTACTATTAAATTCTATTCATACACTAACAACACTACTAAGTACTCTCATGCTTATAATTAATACACTTATAAGCACACTGTAAATATATACGTAATTAGCATTAACTCATTATCCATATCATTAATCGATTATAGCTTACTAAATATAGACTTACCATATATGGACTTACTAAATATAGCAGGAATTCAAATAACCAAATATTACTAAATCAACAACAATAACCATATAACATGCATAAAAATATGACCGTACAATTATAGACTCATAACCATACTAATAAGACAACTTATACTAACAATATTAATGTTAAACAATACTTACTAATAATATTAATAATAATGATAATCATACTGCTAATTGTGATGATTAGGAAAATACAACAACATTTATAAAGACCCCGCAAATAATAATATACGAATAGCAAAAGTATTAATAATAATAATCTTCCCATTTTAATCAAAATAACAAAAGCTTATTAAATAAATAATTATATCTTAACATGAAAAACTCGTAAACACGTTAGCAACGAGAAACGCAGCAACAATATTAACATAAATAATAATACTAACATAATATGCTTTAGTATTATTAACGATCATAATAATAATAATAATAACAATAAAAAATAAGAATGATAGTAACTATTATCACGCTGACCCTACAACACGACACCACGATTCGACCCGAACAAAACAAGACCACGTACACCCAAAACACAAACAGCCCCCACAACCGTGACATCTACACCCGACAAACACCAACCCCAACACCACCTGTCACCACCGGCTTCCCCACTGGCACCACCCGGCTCGCCACTGAGCCGCGGTGTCCCCAGTGAGGTAGTCAGTGGTCACCGATCACCACTCACGATGCCAATATCGGTGTACGAACCCAACACCGTCACAGACCCCCCTGTATTAACCCGACAACCACCCGTACTCAAACCCGTAATAAAAACACCACACTCCACCACGACCCTCCGCAACAGCCACCCTCTTGTACCCCTGACTACCACCAAACTAATAGACTTAATACCCTAAACAATCGCGCACAGGAAATCCATAGCATTGACACGCAAAACACCATACCCACAACCCCTGTTCTGGAATTCGAAGACAAAGAAGGCTGACATCCGTGACAAACCACCCCACACGACGGCCCTCGTTGGTCAAAGATGACATTCTACGGTTCAAATACGACTACTACACCACCGAGATTAATATTATATAAAGATCAACGATTAAAACGTGTTTTTAAGACTGTAAATGACGAATCGAAATAGAAGAGTACACAGGGGAGGAAAGCAGGGTGTGACATACCTGTTTCTCTGGGGAAAACGACAGCCCTTACGCCCCCTTAACCCACCGTGTCAAACTCCTAACTAGTACTCTGGAGTGGCGGCTGGAAGGTGAGGGTCTCCTCTAGGTCTCGATTGAAACAGAGATATGGTTTTGGGAGTGACTAATTAGGGCGGCAGGGATGAGGTTGAGATGTTAGTCTTATCATGTCGAGATGGGCTGATTATTGGCACGCAATCCGAGGCCCAAATAACTCACTCCAATACGATATATACTTACTAATACACAATCCCGACAAACACTACCACATATAAAATATAAAAACACTTTACTTGATAAATATTAATTATCGATAGCATGGCCAAACATCATTCGTATATTATCAATACGTGACTATAAATACGAAGTATTGTTGTCAAAATACGAGGTATTACACTTTTTGTGGATATGTATCTTTTTTTTAATTATACATTAACATTCCTATTCATCCTGAAATGTCCACATATTCGTCTGCTACAAATACCACCGTAGTAAATTTCTTAGTTATAGAACAAATCTGCACAAATTTTATGTTGTATCGATTAAACACTAGAAGGGTATTGTATCGATTAAACCCATGAAATTCACGGGTGATTTTAAAATTTTAAAATCAAAATACTCATTATATCTAAGTTTACGCCATTGCCAATAAGAGACTGAGTTAGGCTTACAAGTAATATTAGTGTGGAAGAAGTTAAACAAACTGTGTTTAGTTTAGCCGCAAATAAAGCTCCAGGTCCCGATGGATTTCCTATAGAGTTTTTTCAAAAATATTGGGATATTGTAGGAAATTCGGTAACTAAAGCGGTTTTAGCTTTTTTCCATTCAGGAAAGTTACTAAAAGAAAATAAATCATACTTTCATAGCATTAATTCCTAAAATTGATAACCCTCAAACAGCTAATCATTTCCGACCTATTAGTCTTTGTTAAACAATCTATAAGATTATTTCGAAAATCTTAGCTACTCGTCTTCGCAGTGTCTTGTATAAGATAATCCACCCGTTTCAAGGGGCATTTATACCTAATCGCTTTATTCAAGATAATATTCTTCATGCCCACGAGATTTTTAACTCATTTAAACGTAAAAAGGGCAAAGGGGGTTGGATTGCTATTAAACTTGATATGGAGAAAGCATACGACCGACTAGAATGGAACCTTATTAAGGAAACCTTTAAGCAAATGGGGTTTAGTGTAAAATGGACTTCCTGGATTATGAAATGTATAAAAACTGTCTCGTTCTCAGTGTTAGTAAATGGAAGACCGGGAGAATTTTTTAGACCAACTCGAGGTATTAGACAGGGAGACCCACTATCGCCGTAGATATTTATTATGTGCGCCGAGATTTTAGTAAGATCTCTACAAAAGAATAGTGATCTTAGTTCTAGTGATATTGGTATTAGAATTGGATCTGGGATTGAGAAAATTCCTTTTCTCACTTTTGCGGATGATACGATCATTTTCACTAAAGCCTCTAACCAAAGTTGTAGAACCATTAAATCTATTTTAGATAAATTTTGCACAATTTCAGGACAATTTGTTAATTTTGACAAATCCACTTTTCAATGCACTGGAAATATTGAGCGACCTCAACGGGAATCCTTCAGAGGTATTCTCCGTATGAACGAGGAAGCTCATTTGGGTAAGTATTTAGGATATCCTAAATAGATAGCAGAGTAACTAAAAATACTTTCAAAAGTATTATTCAATCTTCTTGCACCCAATTATCGAAATGGAAAGCAAATTTTTTATCACAAGCAGGTAAATTAGTTTTAATTAATGCTAATTTAGCCTCGAAGGGAACTTTTCAAATGCAAAGCTTCCTTCTTCCCTCATCAATCCATAAGAGATTAGATAAGATTAACAGAGACTTTCTTTGGAATAAGAATCCTTCACAGCGCTCCCCTAGTTTGATTGGTCGTTGGCATAAAGTTCGCTTACCAAAATTGATTGGTGGATTGGGAATAAAATCTTCTGAAGCCGCTAATAAAGCCTTTCAAATGAAACCTCTATGAAAAATCCTTATGGATAAGGAAAGTATATGGGTTAAAGTGATAACTAAAAAATACTTGAGATATTGTTCATTATTTAATCATAAGCCTAACTTAGTCTCTTCTTGGCAATGGCGTAAACTTATGATTCTTCAGACTCTATTTAGAAAAGGATTGAGATGACAAGTAGGTAATGGTAGCAACATTAAATTTTGGTCTGATAATTGGGTCTTCTCACACCCATTTACAAGCAATACGAGTGACGATGATAATAGTCGTGATCTTAATCTTTTAGTTAAAGATTTCATAACCTCTGGCAAACAATGGGATGTTTGTAAATTAACCAATTTAGTAAATATCGATATTGTGAATCAGATTACTAACATTCCACTGCCACTTAATGATAGTCTAGATACCCTTATATGGGGGTTGTCCGTGGATGAAAGTTTTTCTACAAAAACAGCAACTTGGCTTGCGCAAAGTTTATTCGATCAAGCTCATGACAAATGTAAGTTTCAGTGGGTTTGGAAATTGAACATTCCACCAAAATTGAAATTTTTTCTTTGGAAAGCATGTGTTGACGGCTTGCCAACGAAAGATAGACTTCTCAAATGTCATATTAATGTCCCATCTCATTGCATTTTGTGCAACTATCCTAGTGAAAACAAAGATTATTTCTTTTACGAATGTCCTTTGATTGGGTCTATTATCCAAGAATTGAACAGTACTAGCTACAACATTTTTTTGTTATATTATGATAATATTGCAAGTCAAAGTTTTCTAATGAAGCTTAATTATCTCAAAGACTTAATTCCACAAGATGAGTTCGTGAAGATCATTTTTATTTGGTGGAATGCATGGTTTTATAGAAATGACATTAGTTTTAATAATTTTAATTTTAATATAAGCAAACTTATTACTTTATGTAATAATAGCATTAAGACTTGGAACGAAACTAGACATAAGGATTTCAACAATCCCGAGAAAGAAAAGTCAACTATAAACACTTCTAGTAATAATGAAAACTGGTGGGAGAAACCTAGTTCCTAAAACTAAATTTTGATGGATCGAGAATACATGGCAATAAAGCTGCTTTAGGATATTGTATAAGAAATCATAATGGTAAAGTAGTGTTGTTAGGAGCAAACGAGTGCGGATCTAATAGTATTCTTGTCGCAGAAGCTCTCGCTCTAAAAGAAGGTATTTTAGCCGCTAAATACTTAGGAAATCTCGAAGTTAATTGTGGAGGGTGATAATTTATGTGTAATCAACTCACTTCGTAGTACTTGGCAGATCCCGTGGGAAATCTCTAGTAGTATCAAGGATGTGAAACTTGATCTTCATTTTTTCGATGAAGTGATAATTAAACATTGCTTTCGTGAAGCCAACAAGGTTGTTGACTTCATGGCTTCTGTTGGACATTCATGTCAACTCTTACGAGGTGGTTTGAAAGTCGGTGGCTTCAACTTACCTTACTCATTCGAAAGGATGAGATAGGTTGGTCTTATCCAAGAGGATCAACCTAGTTTTCTTACCTTATCCAAAAAAAAAAAAATATGTATATATATATATATATATATATATATATATATATATATATATATATATATATATATATATATATATATATATATATATATATATATATATATATATATATATATATATATATATATATATATATATATATATATATATATATAGATGTGGACAGATCTCTTGAATTTAAGTGAATATTTTATTTATTAATGTATCAAAGTATCATAGGTCAAACTTAAATTTTGATATTAAAAGTAATGTATAAATCCATATTAAAAATAATCACATTTTACAACTTGGTTTCTTGAGCTTATGCTATAAAAATACGGAATTACTTTTTCACATATGAACTTTACTCTTTCACATACATTTTTTCATAAAGTTTTCAAACCCTACCTTTTTCCTAAACATAAATGAAAAAACTCTCCCTTCTTTCTAAACATAAACAAAACAACGTTTATATATTAATATTTGCCCTAATATTAAATTTAATTACTCTACAAACGTTAACAGTGGATTCTAATTCTCCAATTCCTGAAATACGTTGTTTATTAGCAATTATTAAGACTTTTTGTTGAAAATATTATTAAGCTTAATATGTTTTTTAAAATTACATGTTTAGACAACAGAATTTGTGATTAGGGGTTATGGGTGTGGATGGCACGATGGTCGGCGTCGGCGACGGTCAAGTACTGATGGTGGTCACAAATTCTCATTTATGACGGCCGATATCCGTCACAAGCTTGTGACAGGTCAAATAAAACTCATATGAAAGATAAAGATAAATCATTTCCCGTCATAAGCTTGTGACGGATAATCTGTCACAAGACTTATTAGATGGTGGTGTTCGGCGTCGGAATCATTGTAATTGTGTTTGTGCGATGTTTCATTCAGCTTCTTTCTTTTATTTTCTTTTTCCTTTTTTTCAATTAATTAGTTTATTTTTTATTTTAAATTATAATAATTACTTTGGTGTTTCTATTTTTTAATGTTTTTTTTTTAAATTACAATATTAATTAGTGCCGACAGTCATAGGGAGAGGGGAGCGCGTGGCAGAGGGAAGCTGGCCGTGGTTGGCGGCGTGGGGTCGGTCGGGGTAAGGCTTCCGGCGAATGGGGTGATTGGTGGCGGTGAATGGAGGTGGGTGGTGGTGATTCAGTGGTGAAGAGGGGTTAGGGAAGAGAGAAAAGAATTTATTTGGCATAAGAGGAAGGAATGACAAGAGTGGTATGGTAAAAAACGTATGTAAAAGAGTAAAATCCGTATGCGAAAAAACACATCCTCAAAATATTGTTTCTTTATTATTATAGTTGAAGTATTATTATGGATTGTGGACGAGATCTGACATATAGTATATCTTAAACTACATTAATTACTAATTACTGCAATTTGAAATATCCCATTTTTGCAAAAAATCTCACCATCTTCAATTTTTGCCCAAAAAGTGAATTTTTAATAGAAATGAATGATCATTGATATTGCTAAAAAGGGTTATCTAATTTAGCACCAATGAAGTTTTCACTTTTCAGCAATAAATTTCTACAAAGTAAAAGTTTTGGATTTTTGTTTTTCTAGACATATGGGTTTTGAAAATAGAGTATAAAAAGAGTGAAAGTTATGAGTAACTTTAACATCTATACAATATAGCATATTTTATAAATGGATTTTTTGTCAAACACTACCTTTAACAAAATAAATTGTCAAACACCATCTTTAATAAAAAAAAATTTGTCAAACACCACATTTTGGCCAAAGTTTCAGCGGCCATAATGGGATGACTTTCAGTCGAAGGTTGAGATAGCAAATAAGGTCGGTTTGAAATGTTCTTGAACTCGTTGGAAAAATGGGAGTACAGGCTTTCCAACGGTTGTCAACACAGTGGTCAAAAGTGTCTTTATGTGGGATAGATTGATGTGTAAAGTAAGGCTAGTCACATGGGGTTAATGTAAGTTGAAGTAGGATTTTTCGTGGTCAATTCACTCCCGTTTAACCACCACTAGCAACCAACGACAACCATAGAGAACACAACTGCGACATACCTTGCCCTCCCCTTAACATACATACCAAATTTCAAACCAAACCAAACATCATAACCCCATTTAAAGACCCTTAAAACCCCCCCTAAAAACTCGTTGTAAGCCCAAACTTCTAGCTCTTTCTCTAGCCAACCTTACTTTAGACATCAGTCTACCTCACATAAGGATACATTTGCCCATCGTGTTGACAACCGTTGGAAAGCCCGTACTCCCACATTTCCAACGAGTTCAAAAACACTTCAAATCGACTTCGTTTGCTATCTCAACCATCGACTGAAAGTCACCGATCACAACCGCTGAAACTTTGGCCAAAATGTGGTGTTTGACAAAAAAAAATTATTAAAGATGGTGTTTGACAATTTACTTTTTTAAATGTGGTGTTTGGAAAAAAAAAAGTTTTTTAAAGGTGGTGTTAGACAAAAAAACCCCTGTATAAATAAGCATTTACAAATTATAAGCTTAAATTTTCCGAAAATTTGAGCGAAGCTCGAGAGATCATCAAAATCATAGGTGGGTGGAGGAAGTCTATACAATGTCATTACCAACGCCCACCGGCCACAATTCTTCACAATGTCGTATGAGGTCAGATGGACACCACAATTTAGGAAAAAATACTGGACAACACTATTTCCATTTTCCATAGGGTAAATGAGGTGAGGCAAAGACCCGTGGGTGAGAGAGAAGGAGATCCGTATTCCAACTCATTCTTTTCGGAGATTAAAAATCCTCCCAAAATGCAAGTAAAATAAGTCTCCAGTAATTATGCTAACATAACAGATAGCCATTGTTTCTGCATACTGTGACTGTCACCTTAAAGTATCCGAGGTTTCCTACTTCAGAAATCAGAAATCACAGTTTCAGTCCAAAACCTTGTAAAACTACTAGGAGTACTTTAGAGATCAATCTCTTCAACATGTTCTAGAGAAACAAACCAACAATGATGTCACACATTCAGACTTGATGCCCTTGAATACTTGCCTAAATAAGCATTCAAGAAAGACACGCCGAAGACAAAAGGTGAAGCGGACAAGACTTTATAACAGAAAGTTAGTTTGGTCTAAATAGTTCAACAATGTCATTTTACAAACATTTCTACGCATCAAGAAGAACGAAAATTCTAGCAACAGTCGCAGCAGAATTGTTCACAAATTAGATGAATCTAGACCATCTAATAAAAGGAGACGTTTAACTTAAAAGTTCTTACACAGATCTATGATAATGCTCATATTTGCCGGCGGCGTTTGTTTTTAAGATTTTCAAAGAGCTGATAGACATCAGCAGGCGTAACAGCCTCTGAATTGTCACGACTTGCCTGGAAAAAGGTACAATGTCAGGTCAACATAATTTCAATCTTAGTAATGGCATCTTTGCATAAATAAACAAGAAAGGAGAATGGACAACAACAACATTACTCCAGTGCCCCAATAGGTCCCGCTTGTGCACTAAGCGCAAGCAAAAGATAAGAACTTGTGCCCCCTGTTCTCAAAGACCTACAAAGGTAGGGATCACTCGGCATGGGTGGGGGAGGATGTAGGCTCCCTTGCGGTTGCACCCATCAAGCAAAACTTACTCTCATATTGGCCCTACCTCTGGCAAAAGGTAGATGTTTTCAAAACAGTGCCCTCTCCCGGAGGGTTAACCCACAAGTCCACAACCCATCTATGCAATAACTCCATAAGATATTATTTTTAGTAAAAATTGGTTTAATCAATGTAACTTTCCTGGTGGTTTAATCTGGCTTCAAAATTAAAATTTAATTTTCGACAAGAAAAAAAAGTATTTATAAACGAATAATATCCGTATTAATTTGTAAATGATTGACAGGTGTGGGAAAGAAACAAACACAATGTTATATCTATCCCCATCCCACCACCTGCCAAAACTCTACCCGTGCCAGCTCCCACTAGGCAGGGGGGTGGGTGTGGTGCAACAGTACCTTCTTATACCCACCTTGTTGACATCCTACACAAAGGTCATTTCCCTGTGACCCATAATGAAAAGAGGAACATGAACATACCAAGAAATTTCCTATCTCACTTTGCATGTCCGCAATACCACTCATTATCTCCACTTTTTCAACGTGACCAAGGTTATTGAACATATTAACTGAGTTTTGCTCCTGTTGCTGTAACCTTTCTTCCCTTCTCTTCTTCGCTTGATCTTCATACTCAGCAATTGAATCATCCTTGTCAAGCAGGAAACTGACACTTTTCTGCTTGTAGAAATTCGAACATTTATCACATCGGCATAGGAGGTATCTCCAGTCCTTATTCAGGAACATAGTCTTATTATTGTTCAGAAGTGGGGTCGCATCTCCAAGATCAATACCAAGCTGACAGGCTGAACCAGAACTGCTATCGTGGCTGCAGTTTTTCAGGCTCAAGTCTTTTTTAGAAATTTCTGAAGAAACCGATTCTTCAGTACTAGGGATATTTCCTGACAAAATATTAGCAGCAATGCCATAAGGCTCTGGAGGGTCGGAACTAGCAACCTCATTCTTGACAGGACTAGCACAACCTGAAGAAGCTTCATCAAGCATCTCTTTCCCTTTCCCTTTCCCTTTCTTGTCATTTGTTTCCACATCAAGCGTCTTAGGTGACACAAAGATGCTCTGGGGATAAAGGGTCAAGAAAGAACAGGCAGCTGAGCAGCCCTGGCATATAAGATCCTCATACTGAGCTTGTCCTTCCTCGTCTATTGGAATCTGAATTACGGAATTGAACTCCATTGTTACTATCTATTAGTTTCATACAAAAATCAAGCCAACTTAATGAACTACAATGTAGGATGTCAATATCAGGTTTAGTAAGGCAGCGTAAACAAGTACAAAGGAGGATCAAAAACATAATTGTGAAACAGCACAATAGATATTATTTTAAGATAAACATAATTTTAAAATAAAGGAGGTTGCACTAATATGCAGCCCACTAAGAGCTCTTTGGTGAGCGGAAATTTGATAGTGCTTTGGAGCATTGTTACATACTTCACGAAGAAAATATCAAAGTAATATGCTGCCCAAATTTAGCCCACTTTTACATAGAGGTTTAAACCCTCAAGCTGCTAAGTTACTGGTTAAAAACTTAAGATATACCACAAATGAATTCGCAATCATGACCACCCTGGCCAGATCAAGGGTGATAATAAGATTCAGCGTCTTAAACAAATGAACTCCAGGAAGCACAACGTCAGCGAAACAAAACAAAGAGTACAAAAAGACACCAACCGTTTCAGAGGACTCCAGACCAAGGTGTTCCCGGTGAAACCAATCCTCACATATGCAACACTGTACCATCTCCTCCTCATCTTCAACATCTGGATCAGGATATGGTCGATCACAGGTACAGTATGTACCTTTAAAATTATGATTGTACGAGTTATCCACATTTTCCAAGTCTTTACTTGCCTGAAGCTTGCAGATGAAGTTACCAAACTTGGAATTTCCACAATCACACCTAAAGTTCCTCTTTGTCCAGAGCTCCAATATCTAAAAAACATAAGATGAGATGATATTTTTGCTACATAAGCAAAGAAAAACCCATTAAACAATTCCTGTTTTTTGCTACACCAAAGTTCCCCTTCGTCCAGACTCCAGAGCTCTAATTTCTCTTATGGCATCCTCATCCAGGATTATTAACAATATAAGAGCACATACTAGGTCCGGCGTCCAGCCAATAGTTTTGCAGAAGCAAAGGAATGAAATTACACTGAAGGAAACACAGTATCAGTTACCGATATCTAGTTTTCTAGTTCTAAAGGCACACTAACTTCCCTACAGATCCACAATATCAATTTTATAACCCTCAATTATGAAACATAAATGCAAGGAAATAATGAGTACGGCATGATAAGCCCTTTGAAGAGGCAGAACAGAACAATCACGCAGAATGACAACATTACACAGTGAAATAAAGATGGCACTCAAAGATAGCATTTCAAACAAACAGGAAAGCTGGATACAATTCCGAAGAGAAATCTCCAAACATTTGTTTCCAATTGCTTCAAGATGTTGGTTGCTTGGACTCAGTAAAATCGATCATTTGTCACAAACATACAAGAATTTCTTAGGCACAAAAAATTTATTTATTTGCTGACATGAAAAGTGATTTATAATAACCAATATGAGGTAAAAAGATGAAAAGGAAAGAACAAAAGTGACAACTTTGAATAAAACAAGAGGGAAATACAAATAGGGAAAACCTTTTTGAAAGGGAGTTAATATAGATTGAAACGAAAAATCTAGTGTGAGAGAACAAAGTGATACATACACGATGAATTCAAAAGGCTAGAGCTTGGCATTTGGCCACCTTATATAATCTATTTTGACAGCATACAAATTACCTTGTTTAGCTTATTTTACAAATCATCGCACTTCAAGAAGCAAATTATACTGCTTGGTGTCCTAAAACTAAGATTATTTTCTAAAGCTTACTAATAAGCTTACATTTGACACTTACCGATAATGGATGTAAATTGGATGGTATTCACTATTAAGATGACCTTACAATAATGCTTGACTTCATTTTAAAGATTCTAGCATTAAGGCAATTTTACACGTCACAAAAACAGATATTCAGATGGTTGAACTATACTGAAAGGGCAACAATTTCTCCCTTTCCACAAAGGTTATAAAGTTACCTCATGTCCTTCATGGCACGATAGGGTGCAAGCAGTGCAGATCCCAGCATTTCCTTCAGGGGTACACGTCAAACAAGAGAATAATGCCTGCCTTTTCATATAACCTTTTTCATACGTGCACATGTCTCCATAGTCACCTCCTAACACCATCTCAGCTTCCTATGGTACAAGGTAAAGATCAGGATGTTAAAAATGGATGGAAGAAAACCTATTGTTCACAATGATAAAAACATAAACAGAAATGTGATATTACAATGCTATGGACAGACAAAACACAAAAAAAATTCACATCGAAGAGCACACGCACCTAAATGTAACCAACGATTTGCCATAACAAAAAAAAGTTTAACCAGAATAAGAACCAACGTCACTTTTCGTCGCCTAGTTCAAATTAGCCAAACAATAGAAGATATCATGCAAAGAAATGCAACAGGCCAGACACAGTCAATCAACTTGGTGGTTTAAAAAAGAAATACATTCATAGCTTCACACGTCAATGGAAAGGCTAACACTTGCGTAAGTTCTTTGAAACTAATCAAAGAGATAAACACTTGAAAACTATCATGCACAACTTCTGAATCTGGATTAATTTTCGCTCTAATTGCATGAAGTTGAAAGTCCAATGCTTTCTAATTAGAATGTTCCCACATTTCACAAATGGATTACAATTAAGCATATACTTCCACTTTTCTATTGGACTGAATACGTTTTTCAAAATCCTCATCACGTATTTTGAAAAATTGTATACAACCACATAGAACTGGAAGTGTATTTTAATCACATCACTCAATGCGCAAAAAACTACAAAAGAAGCATCAAATATACCAACATATCATTCCAATTAAACTGAAAAATCCACACACAAACTTATTTTGAAAAACATATGCAATCAAATGGAACATAAGCTATATCTTAATCACACCACTCAAAGCGCAAACAATCACAAACCTAGCTTCATTAGCCAATATTTTTCAGCATACCATTACAACTCACAAACAACCGAAAAGGCAAAAATATCAACTGAATTCCAACAACGTATCACTAAAGTATTTATAAAAACAAATACAGTCAAATGGAAAGCAAAGTATATTTTAGTCACATCACTCGAAATGTAAAAACCACAAACCTAGCTTCATTGGCTAAAATTTCTCAGCATTTCATTCCAATTAAAATGACAATTCCACACACGAACAAGAAACTAATGTAAACCAAACTAACCGAAACCGAAAAGGTGAAAACAAACAACTGAAAATCAACAGCAGATCACTAAAGAATACAAAATTCACAACAAGCATAAACTGCAATTCGATTCCAAAGCAAGCAAAAGCACAACTAAAGTATGATCTAGTGAAACCCTAGAATCAATTAATACCGAAAAAATATACGAAACGGAAAACAAACAATAGAGAGAAGTAAGTATATACAAGCTCGCGATCTTCAATGCCTTGAAGATACTCATCAATGGTGTAAGTAGGCTTCTTCTCATCTTCGAATACATCTTCTTCGTTTTTTTCCGATGCAGGCGACATAATTTAAGAGGAAAATTAAATAGAGTTGGATGGAATTATGAAATGCGATGAAGTTATGAAACCTGAATGGTGAAATTTTGCATTGGGTGTGATAGAGTGAAGAAGAGTGAGTAATTGATTTGGGGATTTAGGGTTTTAAATTAGGGGAAGATAAGTTCGTAAAAAAGGAGGGATGATTATGAGATTTCCCGCCACATTTCTGATGACTTTTGAGTTAATTTATGCCACTTCATGTGTTGTAGTGGACTTGTAATTTATAAAGTTGCAACAAATTTTGATTAGATTTCATCCATTTATGCAATTTGTTAATCATATTTGTTGTTTGAGTTATACTAAATTAATTCACTATTTTTCGTTATTTATAAATAAGAAAATCAAGATTTAATTATGAAAATAAATGCCACGATGGCCAAAGGGTAATGTTCTGATATCAATCACGTGTGATGGTAAATAATATATTAATATTACTAGTTTAAGACCCGTACAACGGGCATATGTAAATAATATTTGTAATTAAGTTTTAAACCCGTATACTGCGAAATGTAATTTTTTTCTATAAACGATATTACATAGAAATATGTACCCCGAAATCAACCTTAATGAATGACATGATGTAATATCATCATTATCATTATTACTATAAAAGCAAAATGTAAAACTGCATACGTGGCGCAATAATATTCCACCGTTCACTCTTTCTCGCACTCACATTCACCCTCACAAAAATCATTTTTGTAGACCAATGAGAACTCTTAATTTATGACAAGTCATATATTTTTATGTATTATAATATTATAATATTATTATTATTATTATTATAATCATTATTACTCAATAGAAGTCCACTAAACCGAGATTCCCTAAATTTTGCTAATAAAAACAGTTAAACCGAGATTCCCTAAATATTTCATTCCATAAATAAGAAATATTCTATAGTAAAATATATACAAAATAAATATATACAAAATTTGCTAATAAAAACAGTTTAAATCGAGATTTAGGAAATTTCCACAAATAGTCAACTAAATATTCCTTAAATGTTCCATAAATATAAATATTGATGTTATTCCATAAATATTCCATAAAATAGAAGTCTAATGCAAATACAATACTCAATAGAAGTCTCCGCTGAACAATCTACGTTTCCTAAATATTCCATTCCATAAATAAGAAATATTCCATAGTAAAATATATACAAAATAAATATATACAAAATATTAAGAGTTTGATCCATGCAATATTCCATAATAAATATTACCTAAATACAGAGTTTTAGCTGCTACAGAGTTTCACGGCTGAAAAACTATCTCCGAATGATAAATACAGACTTTAAGCTGCTACAACCTACCTACCTACCTCAACAATTTTTATAAACGTGCAATTTCTTCCAACTGTATTTTAGCTGACGTGGCGCAATATCGTTTCAGCGTTTAGTATTTCTCGCCCTCACATTCACCCTCAGAAATTTATGTTTCATAAACCAATCAGGATGTCTGATTTATGCCACATCATATATTTTATGATTTATTTAATAATTAAATCGAATAAAAAAAAATTCTATAAATGATAAAATCGTGTACTTCATATCTATGATTTATTCCATATTAAATATGCTAATTTGATTGTGATAACCGTCTAAGAATATAATAATTTGATAAAATATTATAAATTGATTCATATTATCTTAAGGCATATTCCATAAATAATAAAACCGTGTACATATGGCAAGTTAATATTCCAACCGCAGAAAAAACGTGTAGCATCTAAGTTATGATTTAATAAATGATACCAAATTAAATAGCTATATTTTAGGTGTCATATACAAATACATTAATATTCTATCAATCCGAATAAAAATGTATGCCATATACAACTAATGTTGTTAACATCCAATCAGAATCGTTTACCATGTATAATAAATATTCTATCAGAATCGTTTACCATATACTAATCCTAAATATCCATGCAATATTTCATAAATATTCTACCAATAATGTCGTCTACCATAAAATATTCTACCAATATAATAAATAGCACATTTAAAATATCCTAAATCCGAATCGTGATAATATTGGTATACAAATATATTAATATTCTACCAATC
The DNA here is from genome assembly GCA_029255685.2 of Silene conica. Taxonomy (NCBI): domain Eukaryota; kingdom Viridiplantae; phylum Streptophyta; class Magnoliopsida; order Caryophyllales; family Caryophyllaceae; genus Silene; species Silene conica. Next base: position 17,138,086 of record CM055311.2, on the reverse strand, counting down.
AGAATAAAGACGTATGTCATATACAACTAATATTGGTAACATCCAATCAGAATCGTTTACCATGTATAATAAATTTTATATCAGAATCGTTTACCATATACTAATCCTAAATATCCATGCAATATTCCATAAATATTTCATTGGTTACAAGTAATACTAATAAATAATACTAATAAAAAATTGTTAGTTGAATTATAACTGTAGTCTTTAATTGGGTTTCGTCTACTGCATTTAGGAGATCAATTTTTATTCTTTTATTCTAGAACCCTACAATGATTCAACAACTTTCTCATTTATATATACTAGTTGTTACTCCGCGCGCGATGCGCGCGGACTTCCAATGATCGCTATTTCTTCGTATCATATCTATTTGCATTGATCATCTATTTATATATTTTTTGTTTTGTGTAAAAATAAGAAGATATACATATTTGATTATAATGTTATAGTACATCTATCGGGTATCTCGTATAAATTATGTGAATATAAGTAAGATATATATGTAATTTACAAATAGTCCAGGTTAATCTGTATTTATAACAAACATCGGCTTACAATCTTAAAATGTCTTCCTTCTTAATTATTGAACTCTGACTTTTTCAAATTAATCAATTGCTTTGAACGTATGAATTTGAAGAATTATTAAAGATAATAACCTAGCCTTACATATGTCGTACACGGAAAGAGTTCACAACGTAAGAACAAATGCAGATTATAAATTTAATACAAGTATAGCATATTTGAATATACTAAATCGCGACATGATGTAACATGTTTATACCATCAATTGTTTGTTGTTATTCAATAAAAGCTTTAACTAAGAGTTCCTGGTTTGCATTAATTTAGATTACAATTCATCACCGTTGCATTAAAGCTACTGTGTTGGGTTTAATATTCTTAATCGTAATACGCTTCATCCTCTGACCATAAATCAAAGGGGCCATCGTCATGGACAGTTGGATCATCCATGTCTCTGTTTCCCTCCATCCAACAATGGTAGACATATATACCTTGCGTCTTTTTCCGGTAAATCAAGGCAGCAACACTGGATAGAAAACACACGACCCCATCTTGATCTGACAATTATCCCGTTTATCTCTTCTCTCTTCACCTGACTTTTATAATCAGTTGTCATCTTAGATGTATCTTTCCCAATTGCAAATAAAGAAGCCCACTTTCTGCACACTTCAGACATACTACGTTTGTCCTTATGATTGAGCCTCTCGAAAATGCTAGTCATCAGCTCATCAGAACTGAGCAAGATATGGTTAATTTGATCGCCTACCGTCGTCTCTTTTAGCACATACTGTGTTTCGAACAATGATTTAGATTTGAACTGCTCCTTTTTCCATCGGATGTAGTCATTCTCAAACTCACGCTTGTCTTCTCTGTAAAAGTAGCCAACACCAGTACAGCGAGGCATACCTATTTAATTGCAGACAAAGAAACCCAATACTTAATTTACCACCAAACCTTAACTCAAAACAGTTTACATGTCATATCTGTTTTTTTTTTGTTATTTGACTGATATTGAACGTAGGTACGATATCCGCAGTACATGGGACTACATGACATAAACTTCAACCTTTCTAAAATTTCATTGATTAATTATTCAATGTTAGAGTCGTCAATGATACTTAAGTCCAGTATGGGTGTAGTTGGGGTTCTGTGATATTTGCTAGCCAGCTGTAATTTTTCATGTGTACATAATAATCTGCACATTCAGCATAATGCTTACACAACTAACAAGTAGACCTCCTTTAGCCTCACAAAGTAAGCTATATATTTTTACAGTTGTGTCGCAAACGTAATTGTTGAATTCAACTACACTAAGGCTACGCGAGATACACTGTAACACCTTGCAAAAGTAGCAATGAGGCAGGAGGAGATAGGGTAACATGGGTGAACTAAAAATCATAGATAAGAAGTAATTAATTGCTAAGAGAGTGAATGAATATTTTAGACCAAGCAACTATAAAACCAAACGTAATCTAGTGAAGCTTGTAAGTTATACTTGACCCTCATATCCTTAGGCTATTATCTTCTTTTCCTTTTGTTATATTGTCTTATCCTATGTTTTTATCTTATGCGGATGTCCCGTGCAGTAAAACAGCAGCATTATAATTCGAAAAGATAAAACTTAAAGCAATAAACTTGATGAACGAAAAACTGGCAATCTCAAAATTATCACACAAAAGACAAACTATTGACAACAGTATTTATCAAGCTCATTCAGATCACAGAAGCCCAAAACCTAACAAAGTTAACTCACGCGTATATTTACAACATTCTTAAACAAACTCAATATGATCCACAAGAAGCCGGGCTTAAACAAACTTGAAATGGTCACACGAGCTTAATCTCACAAATCTATGAACATCATTCTCAAACAAATGTAATACAAACACACAAGCAGAATGCCTATTCCTCACATTTTTTCTAACAATATTCTTAAGCAATCGCGACATTATCACACAAGCCATGCAAAATTACCTCACAACCGCAGAAGTCTACCAAGTATCAACATTTGAAAACAAACTTAATACCTACTAATACAGCTTTTCTAATTCTATTATTTTCTAACTCTGTTTCCATCAGTTGCTTATCACGACAGGTCTAGGTTCAGGGACTTAAAGTGATTGACTAAAATAGCTATTATAAGTTGAGATGCTAGAACCTAAACCAATAAACTTAATGAACAAAATTCTGAAAACCATGAAGAAATCATGAAATCACAAAGATCAGGAAGTTTTAGGTATACTAATACAGTTCTCAGAATTCTATTACTTATTATCTCTGTTTACATCGGTATACTAATACAGTTCTCAGAATTCTATTACTTATTATCTCTGTTAACAGCCGTAATAATGCATGACTCGATGCGAGACCTCACTGTGGCTAGTAACCAGTATGTGAGGTCCATCAGTCTCACCAGACGTTGAATCATCAGGCCAAATTGCAGCAACCTCGTCAGACGTGGGAGCATTGCTTACACGCTGGTCCTGGTTAGGATTTTTGGTGATAACTATCTTAGTATTGGTAGTAACAGTCACATCCTTTAAGGATCGGAAGAAGCGAGCATATGGATTTGTCTCTGTTACATTCATTAAGATATTAATGACAGCTGCATCGAGTTCCTTGAAACACGCTGCACGATTTGCAGCTTCGTGCATACCATCGTAAAAGTACAGTTGTAGGAATTTGGGGTGACTGCCACAAGGAAGTAGGTCCGGTACATTGTGATACATTTGACCATGAAGCTTAAAAACATAAATACCTTTAATCGTCTGTGATTCAAACTTCCCACCAATGGATGTAAAGGCAAATAAGTTATTATACAGACGTGCAAACTTTCGAAAATGTACTGCTGTTGGGTCCGCTGAGGTGTACAGCTTGGTTAGTAGTGGTGGAAATGTACTGGAAGGCAGCACAATAGCTCCATTTGCACAACAAAATGTTTTTGATTCATATATTATTCTCTTTGCAAGGCATTTGTCACATGATGGAATATCTGGCAACTTGAAAGGGGAACCAACTAATGGTTGACCAATCATAGCAAGTGGTAAACCTAATATCCAGGACACAAAATATCAGATATCAGTCTTAAAATCATAAATATGCACATCACAACGATTCACACATTTACCAGGTTGTGGTCTTGGGCTGGGCTTCCTGCCACGTTTTTTTGGAGGAATAGTATCTGATTTTGCAAACGTATCCCTACGTGTAGACAACAGAAGCAGTATGGTGCTTACATTACACATAATACAAAGATAATTAAGATAACGAGCATTGCTACCCTACCTCGTCTCGCTGGTTTCTGCTTGTATCTGAGTCCTACACTTGCGTTTAGTCTTGCCAGAACCATGTACATTAGCGTAAAACGGGAAGTTGTCATCTGAAAGCAACAATGTCGGTAATCATGGTAAATATAAAGTAAGTATGAGAGTGTTTGCAAACATCATTACAGTATAGCAACGTACCCATTGAGTAATAAATTGTAGAGAAGTCAATCCTTAATGTAACATAGCCATGTCCATCACTCTGTCTAACAAACACCACAAAAACATCAGAAACACATTGACAAGTATCAGATACCAATTAAACACAAAGTGGCATATAAACCGTTTACGCACTTGTCTAGCTAATTACAGAATGACATCAACAATGTAAATATTATATTGCAAATAGTAGATTATTTGAAAATATAACATGACATGCTACATTAGATATAATGTAAGTTATGCAAGTGCTGTATGATTCAAACACACCTTCTAAGCAAAAGTTTTCGATGTTCATTCATCCATAAAACATAATGGTAATTAATACAACAAAAGTCAATAGTAGATAAGTAGATTACAAATTTAAAGATCATATGCTCTAAGGCACCAAACATAACCACTCCTAAATAGATACTAAGTTCTGCAATTATTTATGCCTAGCCAACACTAAGCTGCAAAACATTTCCATATTCTAAAACAATAGGTTCCATGCCATCTTCACTGAAACCGGGCAGGTTTGTAGAATACGCTTCGGTCGTTCACATACTTAGTAGATGGAACTTTCTTGTTATTCGAGGAGATATAGCTACGAAGACTGGGTAATTGTGACTTTGCTTTCCTTTTTTTGGGTGGTGGTGGTGGGAACTTTTGCTCAGGAATCAAGAAAGGTTCGCTCCTTGGTGTGATACAACCCTCTTCATTCAGGGTCAAAGCATCTGGATCCCCATCCTGGACCCCTGAAGCAGCTCCCTGAGATGTTAGCAAATGTTTTTCGAGTTTAATGACCATGTTCCTCGTACACTCACAGGTCAAGGCAGCTAATTCCACCTCCTCAGGGGCATAATTCGCATCAATTAAGTCAATATTATATATAGGGATCAAATATTGGATACTCTTAAAAGCAAGTGTTTGCTCTGATGTATAATTCGATGAGGCTATCTCACCAATAATATGAGTAGGACCACATTCAACTCCTTCACGAGTTATAGTTAACCATGATGTGAAACATGAAAGTGTTTGCTCTAATGTAGTTATGGAGCTACATTGTATAGGGAGTCTACCAGCAACAATCTGCAAAAGGGCCACCATGTCCAAAGAAAGGTTTTGGAAATGAAAGATCTCAGGACAATCGAATTCTTCTATCAATGGAACTTTTGGATATCCCTTTGACATCCGTCTTAATTCTTCCTGTTTCAGCCTCCAGAGATTAGCACATCTGTCATGGGATTGTTTTAATGCAGCTGTGAAGTCTGCAATATATATGTCGTACTTTTCTATCAGGTCTGTAACAGCTAATCGTGCTGCCTGTTCGCACGAGACCTCAAAAACAGATGACACACCACCTATGTAAACATATTCCTCTTCAGCAAAATCACATTTTACAGTGACAGATGCATTGTTCTGCCCTCCACCATACAGATCATAACGTGGCCCCTCAAACCCCAGCAAACTGGTTATCCTATCGAGCAAGGGTCGAAAAGGGATTGATATTTGAATAACTGGCGACGGCATCTCCTGGACATACGGCATCTCAAACCAAATTATACATACAATCTTAATACATAAGCATATAGAAATTTCATACACCTTAAAAAGTTCAACAACTATATTACTATAAGTTAAAGAACAATCACTGCAGTAACAATTACAATTGCATCCAAATACAAATATCTACCATATCAACTACCACACTCATCCTGTATAACTTTCCAACATATGTGCTTACAAAGTTATATGCTTTCAAATGAATGTTATCGTAATTTTAATACGTAGATAGACACATGTAATGTGAATTGACAGAATAGATCGGAAATAATGACTTTAAAGTGTTGACCTATACAATCATATTATGTTATTCTAATAAAGCATCGACATGTAAGAAAAGTAGTATAATTTCCATGAAACAATTAGAACACCAGCTCAACCAAAATAAATAACAAAGGAAACAACAGCTTATAATGCAGACCTTTTAGATTCAATATTATGGAATGTATGCTAATAGAAGTTTCTTATTTCAGAATGAGAAATGATGTAAGAATGACTTCCCATGAAGGAATATATATAATATTTACTAACATAATTGCCACAGATGACGTCAAATAGGTATGGTTTGATGACATAAGATTGTAGGGAGTCAAAATGTAAAAAGCAAATAGGAAATCAGTTGCAAGTATGGTTAAGAAGATATGGGTGTAGGACAAAGACAGTTATAATTGCCGCCAAATTTAACATATAGATGGTTGCCTATCTAGTACACTCTGTGTAACAGTGATCTGCCGCATAGAGTTATGGTTGCTTAGTACTATCAAGTGGAGTGTAGGATTTCTATGTGTTAAAATAAGAAACTACAATATCCTCAAGAACTTTAAAATATGTGTAATCACCTAATTAGTTACACAAAATGTATCGTATTATATATAGTCTTGTACTTATCATTATACAGATTTACCGGCTGCACATCAAGTTCTAAAGGAGCAATCTTTTGCGCTGATTACTATATACATATATTCATCCGGCATTGCTACCTAAATTATATATTCATCGAGGCTGAATCCATAGTGCTAATTTTAGACAGTATTCCAAATATCAATACAAAGCAATTCATTTATGTTATTACATACCCAATATCTTATATCAGCAATGCTCGCAATGCTGGATGTTATGACAATACACTAAACCAAGTTCTTAAGTCGACATAAAAATTGAAGTGTAAATAACATCAGAATCAATAGAACTAACAAGTTTCAACATATATAAAATAGCATTAGAGACTGCAAAACACTACCTTTTCTAGGCATTCTAACGAATACAGGAATCTGATACATTAAGCAAAAAAGTACTCGCCATCACACAGATACAAATTCAGAAACATAATACAAATTCTCAATCTGGCAATGCTAAATGAGTACACAAAAACTGCTAATCTCCAAAAACTCATAATTTGAAAAGTTCCACTAATTAATCATCTGAATTGCGACTTGGTGCAATTCTGTACGTGACAGGAATCCGTCCTGCTAAGCAATGTACAACATTGTCAGGACTTGCAAAACAGCCGCTCCTTGTATGCTCTGTGCGATCAGCTGGAACAATTGTAGGAGTATAGTCAACCACAAAGCCTTCTGCAGTTTCATTTCGCTCAATGAGGATGTTTGAAAACTCAGGTTCATTGGAAATCTCATAAACCCTTTCTCTTACTGTTAAGTAGCTTTCTATCTCCAACTTACATAACAATGCAGCCATCTCTGATTTGAAAGATTGATAATTAACATCAATAACCTCAAGATTATAAGTTGATATCAAATACTTGACAACTTTCTTAGCCAAGCTGTTTTTAGCACCATCAAGTGTATCACAACATAATCCAATAAATACCAAATTCAAACCAGTACTCGACGACGATCTAACAGTGATCCAAGCACTGTACTGACCATCACCATGCTTGATTGATTCCAATGGTGTACACTGGACTGCATATATCTTGACAATTTTGCTAAGGAGGGGCATATAATCAAGGAAAACATGTGTAATGCTCATAGCATTATTACAGTTTTTTCCCTTTAGATTACATTCAGCGCTCCTCTTAACAAAATTATGCAGGTCTCTCCGTTTTAGATTATAAAGCTCAGTACAACGCTCTAGAGCAACACATTGTTCAGAAGTAAGATCCTGAACAACAATAGCCCATCGTCTGATAACATCGCTGACAGCTTTCTTTGCCGCAACTTCACAGGATTCCTCAATTGAATCAGCAGAACCACCAACATAAGTCAGCTCCATAACTCCAGTAGTCCAAATTATAACATTCGTCTTCACCACCACATACACACTGTTTTTAGAGATATCTAACATATGGTATACAGGTTCCGGAAAGTGTAGTATAGCCGTGATTTGTTTCAGAAGAGGATGAAACGGGAGAGCAATCTGCGTTGGAGGAACTTGCAACATCTGTAATTTTTTTAAAAAAGACGTCGTCATTAATCGTATAGAAGTTAAAACAGAGCAACAAACAAATAATATTAACAATTAGCATGTAAACTGAATTATACTTAGCTAGAGTTCAGGCTCGATAAAAATATGTCATTTAAAACTCACGATATACAAAGAACTAACACTTTTGCTATAATGTATTCATAAGTGACTATTAGATATATAGAAACTGAAGTATGTTAAGCATCAATTACATTGATATCCTGGAAATTCAGAAATAATCTTAATTAGCTGTCAGGATTTCAATGTGAAATAATTGACATAAGATAGGATTGTATATATCATAGGTGTATATTATATAATTATAAAGACCCTTAAATTAAGCAATAGTACAATAACCACATTACCTATAGTATAGTAGTATTAGGTATGAGTATGAGTATGGATATGGGTATGGTTGATAGATACGGTTCATGTACAAGAATTAGTTGTTAAATATGTACTTTATAACTATTACAATATATGAATGATGATGTGAATATGACTACTAAGGCAATGTAACTTATATGATAAGCAAGTTAATCATGTACTCTAAAGTGAGTGTAAACAATCATTACAACTACACTATGACATTGTGTGTAAAGGTAGATTATGAAGAGGTAGTTTAAGTTAATATCCGTATCTACATAACAACGGAAAAAAATATGGGTAGAGTATAGAGGATACATAATATATACTTTTAGATATCATATTTATGTTCGAGTGTCTAATGTTAACCGTCCTCATATATCTTCGTATTTTGACTATTGTAAAATTGTTAAATCGGTTATAACCTACGGTACCTAAACAATATGATCTTATTCACCAAGTTATATACAATTACTTGTAAAAAAAAAGTTTAATCAATTCAAATAACATAAAGCCAAAAAAAAATGAATAATAGATAATACAAGTACTCTCGTAGATTTAACTATATCATTGTGTATCAATTTTAATATATAGGAGTAGATCAAATTAGTATACTTATTCGTTACAAATTAATGTCTATCTAATTAGCAAGTTATTACCTACGGTACCTAAACAATATGGTTGAAACATAAACTGCATAAATAAGACCATTCCCGAGTAGTGTCAATTGCTAGGTCAAATGCTTGTTTGGCTAAAGCTAATTACAATTAAATGAAAATTAGAGTTGACAAAATGGTGTTGAGGGTCAACTGGCGATCTAAGGTGGAGGAAATTGGTCCCTTACATGACAAAATTTCATTGGTTTCAAATTAGGAAATGGAAAAAAATTTAAAACCTTTTAAAATCTCGTCTCGATTAATTCAATTTTATGGTTGGGATGGAAAAAGAGGGTCAATGTCGAGAAAGTAAGAATAGGGTCAGTACGTTGTTCACTTGATTATGTTAACATTTAGCTTAATGTAATGAACAAACATACACTCATTATTAGAACAAAGTTTTAAGAGATCGGTCCACATTACTAAACCACACCTAATCCCAATACCACAATATAAAGTTACAAAAGTAATGAATTCTAATACAGCCTCTTTGTCAAACTGCAATTTGTAGTGTTGAAACTAGAGAAGTGGTGAATCTCATTTATGCAAGACCAGTATCTAAATTTAATTTGGGTTTAATAAAAATTTATAAAATATACTTTAACTCTACCTAAATCTAAAGTAACTACATGTTTGTTCATTAATGAGATGTTTTATTCGCATTAAATCTAAAGTAATTACATTTTCATTCACTAATGAGATGTGTTATTCATATTTTATAGAAATTATTTTATGACAGGAAAATAAACGAAGGGTAAACATATGACTCTAATTGATGGGATACAACATTTACAATAATATCATACGAACAGAGGACATATACGACGTTCATTTACATTGATTATATTGAGACATGAGTGTTACAATCGTTAAAGAGTCAAACGAACATACAAAAGCATTTAATTATACACGGTACAATTAAATCATGTATAAATGTAATTGCAATAAACTGTACAATATATACAAAGTATATTAAGAACATCACAAATTGCACTGATTTTACAAATGAATTCACAATTCATCGTACCAGTATAACCACCCCCAACACATGCATGGCTCTTTGCCTTCATGATACATTCCCTATATAAGTGTGATTAGACACAACTATTCACCATTTACACCTATAAGTGCCATTGAAAACAGTAATCTGTAACCCTTCACTGTCAAACCTTTTCATCTTCATCAATTTATGCAAAATCAAACGCCAACTGATCTACAATGACTAAATTCTGCAAGCAAGCGATCTACTCAAAGGAGAATGATATGGAAGATTTTAAGAATGGGTATGTAAAATGGAAAAAGGAGCAGTTCAAAACAATCTCCCTGTTTTCAACAACAACTGTCCAGAAGCAAACACCATCTGGCACCAGTTGCCATCACCCATTCTGGAGCCTGCCTGAACTTACAACTGAGGTATTTAACAGGCTCGATAAAACAAGCAAGCGAAGCATGGCCGAAGTATGTAAAGCTTGGGCAGGTTTGTTTTTGGTTGGGACAAGCACGGCAAAGGTTGAGTATGATTACCAGCGCCAGTTAGCAAAGGAAAACAACTATGGCATCATAAGGGTAACAAGAGGCAACAGTGTAGTTGCAGTTTATTGTTCCTGCATGTATGCCAAGGACAAGAAGCAGAAGAGGGTGATACATAGAAGGGTCGAAAAACGCCGCAAGGTTGCACGTTTGGAGGAAATGTCTGAAGAAAAATTCAATGATGAATCGGGAAGCGAAGGATACTATGACTCTGACTGTTAAAGTCATAGGTAGTTGTCTAGCAAACAACATGATGTTTGCAATTTTCTAACGATTAATTATAGGGCCTATCCCAATCAATCTGTAGTGTATTGTAAATATAATTAGAAGTTTATCAAATATAAACTTATCTTTTGTCTTGTCCAATAACATGTTCTACAACATTACTGGTTGTTTGTTCACACAACAAAATTAGTCATTCCTGCAGAGTGTATTGCATTTCCCCAATATTATGTATCAGCGATTGTCCATATACTAACAACTTCTTTTATAACCTACTTATGATTACCGGCGACAGTTGGCAAAGGAGAACAACAATGCCATCGCAAGAGTAACAAGAGGCAACAATGTTCAATTTTGTTCTGTTAAATACCCCCCAAAAAAAAGGTGTACTGATAATGTAATTAGTCATTCTGTATTGTTCAATATCACGTTCACCAATTCCACACGTTGTTTGTGCCCATAAGGAGATCAATCGTTTCTACACAGCTTATTACATCTTCCTGATATTATGTATCAATGGCTGACCATACAGTAAGGCCTCTTCTTATAGCAGACTTGATTGCTGTTTGTTGCCGTCAAAGGCCCAGACTCTGAACCCTCTGACTCAAACACATAAAACTAAACATATGAGCAACACTTTATCGAACCAAGTCACCGATTGTTAACAACTACTGTAAGATGAAGCCTACCACAACTGGAATACCCTGTTTGCCAGTTGCAGGCGGAAACGTATGAGGTATTGAGATAAATGCAGGTGTTGATGGTGCGATTGCACTGTACATTCTGCTTGAAGTGTTCATACTTGCACATAGTTGAGTTATATATACCTAAGTGTGTTTATTTGTGACACAACTACTACCGAAACAAGCAGCGCGTACATAATGGTCAGTGCAATATGTCATTGCTATTAATACGACCAGTAACTCAACAGGGTTGTAGTTAATGATCCGCTACCTTGATAGTCACCAACATTCCGACAGCAACATATCACTTCTTATTTCAATGAGTACGACAACTTCGTCTTAAACAACACATAGATGAATGTGTACGTCAAGTTTCAAAAGTGTGAAAACAGGAAACACGGTATGACTGCAAACCACCTCAATATCCAACAGCCACAAGGGGTTTACTAAAAACAGACTACTGTCATAACAGTAGCCTAACAACATAGGCTTTCTAAAATAAGTAGATATTGGCATCAGGTATACGCCATTTCACAAAACATCCTATAAAACCTCTGTTACCCAAATCAAAGGCTAACATACAAGCCAGACCACACTAACAAAAACAATGGACACCTTCAAATCTGCGATATCTGGGCCAACTCCCATCTCAATTCCCGACTTAGAAGAAGTGATCTTGCTGGCTTCACCTGAATATAGAACTCACTGTTCTTCCAGTGGTTTTCCACCTGTGACAGATAGCATTCCTTCTCCTGACACAGGCATTAAGGCAACATACACGAAAAATTAGTACAGTAGTTAAATAACATCCAAAGAACAAACAGTATATGACTAATTGACCAAGAAGCACCCGTACAAGGTCAGCAGCAGTACAGCAATTACCTGTGGAAGCATTGAGAACAGAACACCTGCTTCCACATCAAGCAGCTTCTCTGCATTAGCAGTCAGCGCATTGAAACTACACACGCCAGTTTCATCCTTCACATCTAGCGCTACCATTAGTCTGCAATGATCAGAAAGTCAGAAAGGACAGTGTAAATAACGTGCGCACGCTGCAGAACACAACTCCATTACCTAGGGGAAGCCACTACATTCTCTCGTATGCATGCATAACAATTGTAGGAGACACCCAATTCTTCATAACCACCAGTACCACAGTTACTACACCCAGTGTAGTATTGGATATTCCCCTTATTAAGCCTGAGAAGATGCACACATAACCAATGACGCTCTTCCTGCAGAACATCTCTCACCTGATAGACCAAATAGTGCAGAAACAGTCTCAGATAACAAGCAGTAAAGAAGTACTACAATTTCTGGTTCATGACTATACATCACACAATGGCACACATCGTGAATTCAGAAGTCACAAACGCAAAAGAGGACATCAGAATATCACAAAGCAGCTATTAGAAGATGTACACATACATCCTGTTGGAGGAGCCACCCAATCGTAGTAATTATGCGCTCCGAAGCTGGACAGCGTACATCACAAATCTGGCGGTGTTTATTAGCCAGAAGTTCATAGCAGGAATCTCCCCTGCAACAACTTGTTAATGGCCCAATACTCACAGTACTTAATAATACCATGAACGTAAAGCAGCAAATCAGACCCTTACCAGTCACGCAACATATCAGCCTCTTTTCCTTCTAGTTTGAGGTTCACAAGCGTCTCTTTTGTAGAAGAGAGAGAAAATCCTAAGCAACAACTACGTACATTAGTATCAGATCAGGCCTTCAGCGTAAGTACGCAGTCATGTATAGCAGGATTAGTACGATGAAATACCATTCCGGCTGCATGCTCTCAGATTAGAGAAACTGATAACAGGGAAGGATGTTCCATTAAGTTCCAAGTTTCTGCACTGTCGCACAGCAGGTCGCTCCCAAACAGCTACCATCATAGCTTGATCAGAGCTGCATACACAGATCTCGAAGTTCTCAGTATACAGGCCAACCAGAAAAAACAAACAGATAATGCATCTGCTAGATTAGAAACAACTTTTGCCTTCAAAGACCATACCTTGTATCAACAATGCAAATCTCAAACAACTCACAAGTATTACCAGCCAGCCTTGGTTTTTGACATATCCGATCAAAGAACACAACAATACCAATCACATCTGTACACAAAACACGTTCAAACCATCACGTGTAATACATATCAAAGGAAAAGTAAACCATTTTTTAAAAAGAATGACCCACCATAACATTCTTCAACTGAAAGCCTTTTCGGTATACTTGCAACAGGCACGTACCGAACAGGATCAAAGAGCTGCCTACCACACACCGGCCGAACAACAGTTTCGCTATTGAAAACAAGCTCGTAAACTTGACCATCATGATTGCCCCAACACTGACCTCCAACAACCCTAACTCTAGCGTTTATAATTTCATACTCAACCTGATCATGCATGACATCGCCAAATAATTCAAGCTCCTCATTATGAAATGCAGCTCTTAGCCTCGCACCCTTTAGCAACATAAAGGAACCAATCAAATTGTTGAAAGCAACATTAAACTCTGAACAGTTATTTACGGCTAATGAAGAAGTACATATACTGTGTGTTCTCAAATCACACCGTTTTTTTATCAATCCCTCAAACATTCAAAAGAAACCACAAGTAATAATGACAAAGAAAGAAGGATTCACCAAAAACTATAGGACCCCTTAGAACTACATCATGCCTACCAACAGGCTTGCAGACAACAGTAACACACGAAGAACAATAAAGTAAATTAGATACACCAACATCAGGCAGACTACATCCACTGTATACACAACCCATTTTTATCCCAACCATATGCCACCATTAACACACAGAAGCCAATACACATCACAGTTCTCGAATTCCTTACACATAGTACTTCAGTAATCAAACAAAACATAAATATGGTCCTGCAAAACTCCCTACCCCAGCACTCACAATAGCATATAAATCACATTACTATGGAACAACTCAAACAGGAAATCTTCAAATATTATGAACATATAGACTACAATACCTTATCATCCTCGAATGTTAACAGTTCACATTCGAGAGGATGCGCAATCAACGAACCATGTATGCTTATCTTCTCTATTACCCTGACTCTCAGAGAATATACGTCATCCCTGCCTGCAAGAGATCTAGCACATTCCGACACTTGATTCATAATGGCCTATACAACAAGATGCAATTATAGACTTATAATTAGGAATGGTAAATATTGCAAATATTGTTCAGCATAAAACAAATAAAATAAATCAGAGACTAACACAAACCTGAGACAGTGTTGTTACAATGAGAGTAAACATACCCAATAAGAGTAGTTATATTAGTTTGGTTGCTTGTAAAGTGGGTTAAATGATTTAGCAAATTCTCAAATAAAATAATAGTTAGTACTTCAACAGTATGGGCAAACTGAAATGTTACTGTTTACACATTACCTACACATGCCTAGAAGCTAATAACATGCACTCTAAATACACAAAATCAAAACCAAATATTCTCATCTACCACCCACCACACAAATCATGAATAAATTACTGTTCTCGATTACTCTAGGATAAATGTTAAATTATATGGTTTAGGAACATGTCCATCCATGTTAATGAAACCATACATAGTCTCAGAATACCTAGAACAAACTTACCTAGTCTGCTCCCTCCCTTGTTATTATATAATGTTGGATTAGTCTAAGCTTAAACCATGGTACTAATGATATATCCTCCTTAAACAGCATCCACCCTAACAAAACTCAGAGAGTAAAATCATGAATCTGTAAAACATAAATACCAAAACACACATATATATCAGATCATTCTATACAACATGATACATATATACTACTTAATTACCATTTACACAACATACCTTACAATCGGATTCTTAAAAGAACTCTAAACATAACTAAGTAATGAAAAGATGAAGAACTTATGATCCACAGGAAATGAATGGTAGATCACACAATATTAACAGTAATGCACTGAACAATTCGAAATATATAGAACCATTAGTACATATCCAGAAAGTCAAAAAACAACATTTAAAGATAGCTTATCCCTCCAATTAGTACATGTAATCCACCATCCGCAAACCATAATAAAACACCTAACAACCAGAGAAATCCAACCAGGTCAGCAGTAAGTGCAAAACAGTACAACATTATAAGTCTATAACCGATCTGCATAAGTGCTCCATCTACTCTAATCAGTAGACCAACCATCAGAGGGAGAGACATTAGGCCTAAAGAAGTCTTCTTCGATATAACTGTAATATATCTCATATATATCAAGCGCATCAAGGGGACCAGCGAAGATTGCACCAGTAGCCATACATAAATGATATATAGTCATATGAGGGACAATTGATTCACATCGTTTGAAAAACTCGATCACTTCTTCCTCTATAGTGGTCAGCTCTTTCCGTTTAAGATCCACTGTTTCTGATTATAACAGAGCAAAACGAATAAGTCGGAATTGTTTACAGCATAATTTTTAAAAGCAAATCAAAGATAGCAGTAGCACCTTCGGTCACTTGCTCATCAGGTATTGGTGGATGATTATTCCGGTAACAAGGACCCATCATCGACTCTAATGAAACAAGACGGAAGTCATTCCGACGAATCAAGCTCCAAATAACATCATTGTTCATGACAACCATCAAGCGATCAAACAGAGGACGGAAACCGTTCACAACTTCATCAATTTTAGACTGTAGAAATCGTACCTCATCAACATTATTCAAAGGCATAGAGTAGATTAAAGGTAAAAAGCACCGAAAAAAGAGGAGAAAACAGAAGTAAGAAATGAAAAGGAAGTACCGTAAAACAGGGCATGAAGTGTGCTTATGAGGACATCACAAAGGAAGAAGACAAAGTGGATACTATTCATCACGCTCCTTGCACAAGAACACTGCTCTACTGTTCACCAATTTCAATATTTTGCACATTTATAAGGGTTATAGATGTATATATCATACATAATTTCTGAGATTTACGTAACCTATATTGTTGTTTTAGTTGTTGCCCCCGTTAGGAATTTAGTTTGTTTCATGTTCTTTTATGTAGATTAATATCTATGTGCTTATATTTTTTTGAACGATAACATTATAAGTAATTTTGCAATTTTTTTGAACAATAATCTTACAAGTAATTTCTGTTTTGCAGGTTATAACTACGCCGACTCACTTCATGTTTGATTCTACTATTTGAGTATTAAGAATACCGAGATTGGAATGTAGTATGACATTTTTGTATGACTTTTAAATCATATACATTGATATTCTTGCATAGATCACATTATTACCTAATATTGATTTTTTTGTTTTATATTTTTTTTCATTTATCCGCGAATTCAATTGATGTTAAAATTTTGTATGTATCTTCTGTTTTCTGTTTTTTGTTTTTAGTAGAATCTGCTTAAAATTTTCTATATATTTGACATTTGATACTCTTTGTTTGTGTATTTTCAAAAAAGAAGATGGTTAAATTAACAATTTGACGTAAAGCACTACAAATTAGGTCTAATAGTCTACTCTACTAACTATTATGCAATTTTAATTTGTCTTCCATTGTTTTTGTAAATTTTACGTTAATTGACGTTTTATACCAAAGTTACATACAATAAATCTATTGACACTTTTTGACTTCGTCTTATATTTTGTCGAGTATCTTGCTTAATTACAATATTAAAACTTAAGTTTTGTGTGCTGGTATTGATTTTTACGATACAAGAATCACTAGATATGTTGTAAATGTTATGTTATTTTGAAAGTGGTTATCATGCCATTAGCAAAAAAAAAAATTGACTAATGGAGTTACGGAGTACCGACCATGATGGAAATTTGTTAAGATATATAATTGGTCTTACGTCGCTTTTGGTCTTTTTTTCTCCGGTTTAGTCAGAATAGTACGGGTTGGGCCGCAAGTTAAATACATTTATAGAGTAATCCGTTAGGGTAATTAAACTTATACTTTGCTTTTGATCCTTTTTTTATCGTCTACAAAACATGGTACGAGTTAGACCGTAAGTATAAAACATTATAAAGTTACATACTATGAGTAATTTCATAATTTGGAGACATGTACTCACAAACACTGATGTAAGATGTGTATAATATTCGTAATTAGCATCGCCAAAAAGACATCGGTTTTAGTTAAAACGATGTAAATGTTCGTAATTAGCATCGGTTCTTACAAAAAGTGATGTAAGATGTGGGTAATATTTTCCCTTACATCGGTTAACTTTTAAAAACGATGTACAAAAATAATTGTAACATCGATTTTAGCATAAACGGTATAAATGGGCTATCATTAACATTGGTTGGTAAAATTGTCTTCATTAAACTGCAACAGTTAATTGACAAACTAAATAACCTAGCAGCCTCTCCTCTTCATATAACCCTTCACTTTCTCATCTAACGCGCCTCTTCACCTTCACCCTCAACCACCGCAGCATCCCAGTCGTCTACCGCCGCCATCACCGCTGCCATTACCGCCATGCAGCACCACAGACGCACAACACCCTCGATATGTCGCGTCTTACCTCTTACATACAGTTGGAAAACGACGAGTTGAAGCCGTCATTGTGTTTATGAAGGTATATTTTTCCTTTTTAATCTTTCATATTTATTTTCACTTAAATCATGTTTACATTGTATTGATCTACAATTTTATGTCGATGATTTTTAATTGCAATTACATCCATACTTAGTTTTAATCATCAACAAATTACAATCCTTGGTGTTGCTAATGATTTTGGTGATATGGGTATTTTACCTGGTATTGACTGCAATAAGTTCCCACCTTGGGTTGTTCTTTCTATTGGTGCTCTCACTTGTTTCTTTGGTTACGGTGTTCTTTGTATTGTTGTTTCTCAGACTGTCCTTCACTTGCCTTATTGGTTGGTAAAACCTCTTGTCTTTTTCAGAATTTATTGCTTTTTAAAGGGTTTTCATGAGTTTATGTTTGCCCATTCTATTAATCCCTTCGTCCCATCCATTTGTTAACTTTTTTTTTTATTCTTTGTGAGGGGTATTCTAAATTTCTAATCGAGGGTAAACAAATGATTTGGTTGGGAAGTTTGGATAGATGGGATGGAGCTAGATCACACAATTTACTTACTTCTAGCAGGTGGTTATTTTGTTTTACTTTAGTATCATCATTTATGCTATCGACACAAATTACCCTACTGTTTCGGTTTACTACTGATTTCAGTTAATCTACTTGACTATTTACTTTTTTTGCTTTGGGAAAATTATGACATAGGATATGTAAAACCCCTTAATACATTAAGAAAATATTGGGCATTTTATGTCAGACTTGAGTTGCGTACTCTATGTGACTGCATATTAAGGAACTTTTAAAAATGAACCCTAGATAGGGAGCCAAGGAAAGACATCCTTAACTAAATGACGGTTGGAAAGATATTTTACAATGTCCACCTTTATCTATTTATTTTTCCTCTCCGTATGTTCTGTTGTGCAAGCTTGTGCATTGTCTGTGTGTATGTGTGCCTGGAGTTTTTGTATTTTACTTCTAGGCTTGAGGTATTCTTTTTGTTGCCGTATGTTCCTCATGCTTCTTCAGGTTTGTTTTGTTGCTTGGTCTTCCACAGTTCTGCTTTATATGTTTTTGAGGTTTGTCTTTGTCTGCTGGCAGGGAGTCGATCAATTTAAGAAGATTCAGTATGCCGATTGGTATCTCCTACGGAGAACTGTTCTAAGAAAATGAGTAAGTAACTCAGTTGCTTCATTTTTTCATAGTATTTTTTCTTACGCATAAAGTCCGACTTCCTTCCTTGACACTGAATCTTTTTTCTGTTGTTGTGAAGGCTGTCGATTCTTCTGTGATTGCTCAATGTCGGCATGAATATCAAATACAAAGTGTAGCGCAGACAAGAAGTAAGTTATTTGAAAGGCATTGAGTGAACTATCTTACTTTGTTCGGCTATCTATATTATTTGCTAATTAGACATAGACATTTATACCCCTTTGCCTCTTATAGTCGAGCTCTTTTTTTCCCCTCTCCTTTGCAGTCTTCCTCTCTCCATCAGCTTACCCCTCTTCTTTTTTTCTCTCCTAAAATAGCTTTCTAATGCAAGTGCATGTGCTTTAAACGACTTTGCAGAATATGACTTTGTAGAATATGACTCGGCCTGAACAGTTTCTTGTTAACTTTCAATCTAAAGTTTTAATCTGCCTAACCCACATTGATATACAAAACTAAAAAATCTTCTTTTTGTTTCTTCAGAATGCTTTGTGTGTCGTAGATAAAGAGTTCATAATCCTAATATTTACTTACAATTCTTAATTGCCTTTTCCTCTTGCAGCAATTCTCAAGCCATTGGTAATATCTAACTGTGGGGCAAGCGGATTCTACCTTGCTTGCACCAATCTTTCATACAGAAAGGCTATTTATAATGGAATCGATGCAATTGATTGCCCTGTTCAACTATCAAAGGATGGTGTACCTTTCTGCAGTAACTCTGTGAATCTTATAACAAGAACATTTGTCCTCGAAACTGAAGTCAGGAAATTTGCATCGGTTATTAACGAGATTCAATCAAATACAAGAATCTTTTCATTTAGCCTAAGCTGACTTGATATTCGAGCCTTAGCATGTAAGTTTAGTTATGAGTTGTAGAGTTCAACCTTAATTTGTTCCCTGACATATGAAACTAGGTGTATTACATATTTACATTACTCATATATGGAACAAACTAGGTGTATTACACTACTTGTATTATATTAGTTTTTCAATTACATTTTGTATCGTACTATCATTATTTAGTCAGAAGTGTTGTACAAGTATTCTTTTGTATCGATCTAAGAATATTTATGTTGAAAACACGTTTATTATAATTTAGAGTATATTTATAAATTATGGGTTTTGGGAATAATATAATTTTTTTAAAATATTGCCGCTATCATTTGCTTTTTTTCCGACACCTCAAATGTATTTTTTTTAATTAAAAAACTACCTGTTTACATCGGTTTTAGTCCATAAATGATGTAAATAAGGTTGATATTTACGTCGGTTCCGCACCAAAACTGATGTTATTAAATGCCGTTAACATTGGTTTTCACTTAACCGATGTTAATTGTATGCTAATTACATCGGTTTTCGACCAAAAACAATGTAATTGAGAGATTATTAACGTCATTTTTTACTTATAACCGATGTTAATGGTATGCTATTAACATCGCTTTTCACTTATAGTCAATGCTAATGGTATACTATTAATATCGCTTTTCACTTATAACCGATGTTACTGGTATACTATTTACATCGGTTTTAGAAATGATGTAAAGGGAAAAATACTCTAAATGTCGCCCCCAGATACATCGCCAAAAAGCGATGTAAATGGGGTAAAATAAACGATGTCAATGAGACTTTTTCTACTAGTGAAACCTATCGACATACATTTGATACTATTTAATATTTAATGGACTATTGGACTCATGTTATTACATACGTCAATCTTTATGAAAGTCTTTTTTTCGTCCTCCTTTTAATTATGAAATTAAGATTAAGTTTAAAATTTATGAAATACTCAATTGAAAAATAAACTTAAGAGTAGTTACGGAGAACTCTCTTCCATCACCACATGTATACTTCTTCGACTGTCACAAGCATTGAATCTCTAATCCGTACGAATATCATGCAATTTAGTAGATAATAAATACGGAGTATAAGATAAAAAAATATCACCATTAAAAGTTGTTATACTTATCCTAATACAAATTCTACTCTACAATGGTCACATGTGCAACTAACCAAAAGTAATTACAAAAATTTAGGTATGATAAAGGGTATAATTAAAGAAATCTCATACACATCGTTTACTTTGTTTGTGCGTGGCTTATTCCATTTTAAAAAATAATAAAAAAGATAAATCAAATGAGGGACCAGTGAGAATATTTTTTATTTCAGAGAGTGGACACAAGAGAAGGTTTTTTCAAGGGATATTAGAATCTTCAATTTTTACGAACTATCTAATTACATAATAAGCAATAAATTAATATTATGATTAAGAAAAGAATTATATTCTACATACGGAGTATGTAGGAAAACTTAATGTCAATAATAATTATATCATTAAAAACCAAATAAGAGTTGGGTTGATTAAAACAACTCCAATCACACAACGATCAATAATGATATTTATAGACCATAGCTGATAGAGGAAGCCGAGTCTTCTTGGTATACAATATCAATGAGGAGTATTGTAACAACCCGACCCACCACGGTCGTAACACACCCCCAATAAGATGGAAGGTAAGCTTTGTGCCCATTATTTGTCCTCACCTAAGCCCAAAAGCACAAGACCTTGTTACTAAGTGGTGGGTGGAAGTTATTATAAACACATCACAAGACTCACATTTTACCGATGTTGGACAACTTTTCCACTCATACTCTTGGGGTGTTACAAACTCCCCCATTTAAAGAACACAACGTCCTCGTTGTGCCTCAAACTTGACCACAACAAGGGCCAGAATCCTCCCCCGCTAGGTGTGTGACCCGGGTACTCCCGACCACAGGCTCACCACACGGTCGCTCTAATATCATTTGTAACAACCCGACCCACCATGGTCGTAACACACCCCGAATAAGATGGGAGGTAAGCTTTGTGCTCATTATTTGTCCTCACCTAAGCCCAAAAGCACAAGGCCTTGTTACTAAGTGGTGGGTGGAAGTTATTATAAACACATCACAAGCCTCACATTTTACGGATATGGGACAACTTTTCCACTCATACTCTTGGGGTGTTACAAGTATACTATTCTATTCTCTTATAGGTAGTTAGTACGGTATTATGCTACGAGTATATCACAAAATTATTATATCTTTTATTTGTTTTATTTACGTATTCATTATGAAAAGATTTGTTAGAATCGATTTTTATATTATTTTCTTTTTTTTGTAATATATAAAACTTAATTATTTTAGTTTTGGTTTTTACATATAACTTAAATATCTTAAATTACTTAAATTTATATGCTATAATTTCCTTTTTTTAACTATGTCTTACTTATTTCATTTTAAACATGTGTTAAGATTGTTACCCTTATTAATATTATTATGTGTACTTACATAGATTAAAGTTCTCAAACTTGAATGTTATAATTTCCGTATATATATTTTAATATATACAATGATATTATATTATTTCTTTTTTATTTTTAAAAAGTACAAATGTTCGAATAAATAGCTTATTTATCTAAATAATAAATAAAATTTATATATGTCATCTTTAGAAGTAAGTGTACGCAACCCCGTGATTTTTCACGGGTGTTACACTAATTAACAAATAGAAAAGAATTATTATTTACTCTATTGCAAATTAGCTATTTTTCATGCTACTTTTCCTCGTTTAGAGCAAATGGTTCTTTCTAATCATTATAATAATCAAAATATTTAAATTATCTATTTCTTTTTTTTTTGTTTTTTAATACAATAATATCGTCATTAAAAGATACTCCCTTATCGCGTATGAATCATGAACGAACTCTATTAGTCGGGTAGCAGGGTAGCATGTATTAGCTACGCTGCACCAAAACTAAAAGGTTGGGAAAATTTATGATTAGTTTTCACAAAATATTAATGTAAATTGAATATGATTAAAATATTATTTTAAAAATATTTTTACTTTTAAAAAATTTATTTTAATTTAAAAAACGTTATAAATTTTTCTTGACCCGTATTCTAAACCTAAACCGACCCATAACCCGTATGAGTCGACCCGTATTTTGGCCGACCCGATTGATAGGTCTATGTATAATACATCCACCATCAAATCACTACTTCAAGTCCCTTAACTTTCATCTCAAAATATAATATATAAATTGTTGAGTACAAATGTATAAACCATGTCCGTTCTCGTAAATCAATTGATTTTGAGGGCACGTAAAATTATGTTATTGTCAATACGATATAGTATTATATAGCCACGATGAGTTTGGTACGTCATACATTCATCTTTTTACTTGTAAATTCATTTCTAATTCTGGGTCCAAAACAAAGCTCTGGCCAAACAGGCACATAGTCGTTATGGTGTAGCCGCGTAGGAAACAGATTAACCCTACGTGTACTCATAACTATCTTAATTCACTTATCTAACTGTGATTGCAGGTCATCTTCCCACTGCTTTTATTTTTGACATCTTTCAAACTTATTTTTTTAGTAAATGAACATGGTGTTTGACATCTATTATTGTCAAGTATTAGTCAAATATAAACTATTTTTTATACATCTGATATTTTATGTAACATGCGATACTTTTTAAGCAAAACTATTATTATTTTAACAGTCGTTAATATATCATAAAGTACGAAAAGTTAAATTGACATTCAATATATTGTGTAATAGTCTATACTTTTTATGTGAAACAAAATTTTGTATATAAATCTAATTTGAGTAGAGATAGAATATATTTTACAAATTAATTTATATATGCACGCATCATTTAGTCTTTATAAAGATATATTTTATTTATTAATACAGTTACATGAGTATTTGATAAAATTGGGTTGTTATATGTTAAATGTGAGATATAAATATTTAACTTTGCTCTATAACATTTCTTATAAAATATATAAATAATTATATTAAGAGTTCATATATTTAACAGTCATGCAATATCTTAAATGTGGGATATAAATATTTAACTTTGCTTTATAACCTTTCTTAATAATTATGTTAAGAGTTCATATACATTTACAGGAACAAATACTCTTAATATAATGTTAAATATATGGACTCTTAATATAATGTTAAATATATTTTACCAGTCAGGCAACATAATTTAAAATATATAATTAAGATGTAATACTTTAACATCTCACCTTCTTAATTTTACTATACAAAATTTCTTTTGGTGTTCATTTTATAAAATATATCCGGTAAATGCTATTATGTAATACTTATGTGAGAAAAATTTATAAATGAAATGTTAACAGAATATATTCCCGTGCAACTTTGCAAACTAATAAAGTTGATTATTAATTTTATGAGTATATAGAATTTTAAATATAAATCTCCATATGAGTAGAGATGAGCAATATATTTTTATACAGAAAGATATTGGCAAATATATAAAACATACAATAAGAGGGTAACTATTTTGGTAAAATTTCTACCGAGTTAATTGAGTGTGTTGTGAGTCAAAGTGCCAACCAATATGAGGATTTGCGCAAAAGATAAATGCAAAGACAAAAATGGACAAAGAATGACAGGTGAGGTTTTTGGTGACGCGGAAAAACCCAATGAGGGAAACAACCGCAGGGGGAACGGAATCCCACCAAGTTTTCACTACTATCGAGGATAATTGTTGTTTTGAGGGGAGTACAAGTGTATGCGTGCGTAAGTAGAAAATTACAACGTAAGAGTCTCTCCCTAATGGATGCCCTGGTTTCTCTTTATATAGCCTGGTCAGCTGGTCCTGGCTCTGGTCCTGGTCAGCTCCAGGAATGTAGGAGACCCTTTCCCACTCTCCAACGACTCTTTTCTGGATGAGTATCGGCCTCTTCTGTGGGCTGCTGCTTCTGGGATTGCTTATGGGCCCAATGGCTTGATGACGGATTTTTGGGGTAAACAATTCCCCCAAATTTCAGCATGGCTTGGCTTTCAAGTGGGCTGGAATTTCTTCTGCCTCTGGGAATTCTGGTGCTGGCTTTGGGGCTCTTGATGCTTCACACGTGGATGACCCACTATGCCACTTTCTCAACTACTCATTAATGACATGTCCCCTCCATCATTTCAACTTCCCACCAGCATTTACTTTTGACTTTCAAATTCAAAATTCACCCTTCATTTTTAACCGCCCATTTCTTCTATAAATGCTCTTTAACCGTCCCTTTTTTTCACTTTTACTCCTCTTTCTCACAATTTTTCTTTTTACCTCCATTGCTTTCTTGCTTTCTTCCTTCTTTCACCATCTTCTTGCTTTTTCTTGTACGATAAAAATTTCTTACCGTAATTTCCAAAATTTTACCATGTCTGCTCCCAGCTCTTCTGCTGCTACCCCTTCGGCTACTCCTGCTGCTGGCTCTTCTGGGTCTTCTTCTGCGTCGGGGGACTATTCTGGTCCCTTCCCCTCGCAGAAGCTTCTTGCTCCCAAACATCTTTGCGATTCTGCCTTTAATGAGTCCCATGCTGTTCTCATTAGGATAAGGTTTGGCTTCCCGGAAGGGGTTGTCTTCCACTTCCCTCTTGCCGGCGAGAAGGCCGATTTCACGAGGGAGGGATGAACCTGTTTCTATGAGTACCCCTTCCGCTTGGGTTTAAGGTTCCCCTTTCCTGATTTAATCATTGATTTTTTAAAGTTAACCAAATTAGCTATGTGCCAGATCGCCCCCCATGCATGGCGGATCTTGCTTAGTATATGCGCTCTGAACCGTGAGCGAGGGCTGAACATAGATAGAGCTGGCAGAGTTGGGTCAGTGGTTCAACCCACGCTCCTTGGGCCACTCTCAGTGCACGATTCGTAGCCATGATAACATGCCTTCTGCTATTGTCTTTTCCACCACCCAGATGATAGTAAATGGTTCACCCGTTTTATTTTTCTCAAGATTGACACACTGCCTTCCTCTCCAGACTACATCTTTTCTGAGTGGCAGCCTGTGGAAGGTACGGTTTCTGCTCTGGGGTTATTTTCCTGGTTTGGTTTTCTTCTGTTGTTATTTTTTTTTTCTAACGGTTGATCTGTTTCTTCAGGAAATAGCCTGGCCAAACTTCCTGAATCCGAGGATCCTCCCGCTTCAAAGGCCAAGCTCCTGGCCCTTCCTGCTGAGGAGAGGACGTTCTCCAAGCTGGTCCGGGACTCTGCTATTCTGGCGGTGAAGAAGGAGGGTACGGTGCTTCTTGTCTGGTGGTTTTCTGGGTGGGTTTCATATTTGGTTCGTTGTTCTGACTTTTGGTGTTATTTCAGGCAAGACCAAGGTGAATGTGGACAGGGTGATGCAGCTGCGGAGAAAAGGTTTACTTCTGGGGACGCGGGGTCCTCGAAGAAGAAGAAAGTGGAAACTGCTGGGGGGAGCCCTACTGGAGCTGGGTCCAAGGCTGCCCCTATCGAAGTAGATGCTGCTGATCCGGTTCAGGAGTCTGCTCCCACGGCTTCTTTTGTCGATCCATCTCCCCTTGAGATCCCTACCACCATCCCTACTCCCAATTTTCAACTTTTACCCGAGCCATTGCCTCGGACATCTTTTGGGGAGTCCTCTTCTCCTGCTCTACATCTGGAAATCCCTAGAGGTTTTGGTGGGTCCAAAACCAAGCTCTGGCCTACCTTGAACTCTCTACTGTTCCCTGCTTCTGCTTCTATTTTGAAGAAGCGTCCTTTTAAGGACCTGACCAGACATGCTGCAGAGGTTACTTTTGAGGTAGCCCTTTCATTTTTTGTTTTTGGGTGGCTGTTTTGTTTTTTTTTTTTTTTTTTTGAATCTCATCTGGTCTTGTGTGTTCAGGCTTTGGAGCTGTCGTTGTGTGCTAACCAGCAGAGCGAGGCTTTGATGACTGACCTTCATCGTATGAAGGTGGCTCACGATGAGGCTCTGGGGAGGATGCATGAAATGGCGAAGAGGGAGCAGGAGATGATGGTGAAGCTGAACTCAGAGGAGATCTTGAGGGGGAATCTGCGGCAGGCTGTTGAGCGCTTTCGGCGGGATGTGATTGCGGGCCAGGAGAAGCTCAAGGCTTAGGAGCAGACCTTTCAGAACCAATTGACCACGGCTCAGTCTAAGCTGGAGCGGGCCTTAACCTCAGAGGCTGATTTGGTGCTGAAGGTGGAAGCTCTGGAGCATAAGAAGGTTGGTCTGCAGAGAGATCTGATTGAGGCTGTTGCCTACACCGCTGCTGAGACCCGGATAAAATTTGTTAAAGAGCTCCAGGAGGGTAGTCATACCACCTGGGACTTAACTGCTTTGAAGGAGGCTTTCGCTGCAGATTTTCCTGACGGTCTAAACATGGACCTGATTTCTGATGATGAAGAAGAAGGCATGGTGGGGTCCCAAGATGCCAGAGAGGAGGTGACCTCTGGCCCCACCCGTGTTGATGCTGCTGCTGCTGAACCTACTCCGGATGAGTAGGTTCTTTAAAACTTGCGTTGCTTGGCCCTGATATGGGCGATAATATTTTTCTTTTATCTTGAACTTTTGGTGCCCCTGCGTGGGCTTGAATCTGTTGTAATTTTGCTGCTGGTCTGGGTGGACCAGCAAAAACAATTTGGTTACTGGGCTGCCTTGGGCAGTTCTTTTTTTTTTGTTGAATCGTATGGTTCCCCGTTGTATGGGGCTTTGTTTACTTGTTGGTTTCTTCTGCCGTTTTTCTGGCGTTTTCTTTTGTACATGCATGTTTCGTTTGTGTTTTGGCCATCGCTGCTTTGGTGTGCTGACCTGGTGTTTTAGATACCCATCCCTATACTGGGGTGCCAGGCTTTGACTTAGGTTTTCCTGCATCAGTGCAGATTTCCTCTTTAGGTCAGTCTACTAGGATAGACAAATTTTGGTCCAGAAAATAAGTGATAAAATGTTTCCTTTATTTTCAAAAGACTCGATAATTGACTTTAAATATAACAAGGCTTTAAATTATATGACTTAGATTATCAAACTTAGGTTAAAAATATAAAAGCAAGACAAAATTTTAATTTGAACCAGAGTATACTTTATACAGAGTAGAACCTGAGGTCTAAGGGAACTGCTTTGGTCTGGTGGAGGCACCTCTAAAGGATATATTTTTTTAAGTGAAGTATATTCCATGATCTGGGTATTATTTCCCCTTCCATTGTCATTAGTCTGTAGGCCTCATTACCAACTATGCTCTCAACTTGGTATGGGTCCTCCCAGTTGTAGGCGAATTTTCCAGCTTGTCGGTTTTTGGTGTTCTGGAACACCTTTCTCAAGACCAGATCTCCTACTTGCAAGGTTCTGATCCTGACGTTTTTGTTGTAGCTCCGAGCTACCATCTGCTTATATGAGGCCATTTTGACGTAGGCGCTGGTCCTGAGTTCATCAACAGTGTCCAGGCTACTTGTCATTTCCACTTGGTTCTGGTTCTCAGTTATACACCCGTATCCGTGGGTTGGGATTTTGACTTCAGAAGGAACTACAGCTTCTGCTCCGAAGACAAGGCTGAAGGGGGTCTGACATGTGGCTACTTTCGGAGTAGTTCTGTCAGCCCACAGGACCAGAGGGAGCTCCTCTGCCCATTTCCCTCCCATTTCTTGTAGCTTCTTTTTCATATTTTCAATGATGATCTTATTACTGGACTCTGCTTGTCCATTGGACTGGGGGTTTCTGGGGGTAGATTTCTGGAGTGATACGTTCCACCCGGCGCAGAAAGCCTCGGTTTTCTTCCAAATGAATTGGGAACCATTGTCACATATTATCTCTGAAGGTATACCAAATCTGGTGAATATATTGCGCTTAATAAAAGAGATGACCTGTGCTTCGGTGGTCTGGGTGAATGATTCTACTTCGATCCACTTAGAAAAGTAGTCTGTCATGGCCAACATGTACAACTTGTTTCCTTGTGCTCTGGGGAGGGGTCCCACGATGTCCATCCCCCACTTCATAAAAGGCCACGGGGATATGACCGGGTGTAGGGGTTCTGCTGGTTGGTGATTGACAGATGTGTGCCTTTGACAGGCGTCGCACTTTCTTGCATATTCCTTTGCATCCTTGCGCATTGTAGGCCAGAAGTATCCCATTCTGAGGGTTCTATTGGACAGGCTTCTTCCCCTGCATGATTTCCACAGTCTCCGCTGTGGAGGTCATGCAAGACTGTATATGCCTCAGTCTGGTCCAGGCAGCGCAGATATGGTCCTGCTAATGATTTTCGGAACAAGATACCATCAATTAGCAGGAACCTAGAGGCCTTCATCCTGAAACTGTGTGCCTCTTTCTTATTGCTGGGCTGGATATCATGCTGTAACCAGTCCAGGTACGGCTTTCGCCAATCCTGCTTTGACCCCTGGTCTGGGTTGCTGCTGTAGATAAGTAGTTCCTCCTGGTCCGAATCTGGTCCAGGAATTGCTGGTTTGAGAACATGGCTGATTGGAATACTGGCTACGTCGGCTGGTTTGAAAGTTGATCCCAGGGTTGCCAGTGCATTTGATTCTGCATTCTGCTCTCTGGGTACCTGCTGGATGCAGAATTTTGCGAATTTGCCGATTAATTCCTTTGCTACACACAAGTAGGCCGCCATTGTGGGGTCCCTTGCTTCGTATGCCCCGCTGACGTGATTCACAATTAATTGCGAATCACTGTACACGCTGATGCAGCTGACCCCTATGTCCAGGGCCGATTGTAGCCCCAAGACCAGGGCTTCATACTCAGCTACGTTGTTTGTGGTCTTGAACTCACATCGGACTGCTTGGGTAATCAAGTCACCCTCTGGTGATCGAAGGATCAACCCAACTCCTGACCTCCTGGCGTTTGATGCCCCATCTACTCGTAATTCCCAGGTGCCTCGCTTGGCACCCTGGTGTAGGTGCAAGATTTCCTCCTCTGCTTGGGTCTGGAGTGTTGGGCTGAAGTCGGAGACTAAATCTGCAAGGGCTTGTGACTTTATGGCTGTGCGTGGTTCAACCTGGAGATCATATCCACTAAGGTGCACAGACCACTTAGCCATTCGTCCTGAGAGCTCTGGCTTTCTCATGACCGTCTTGAGGGGGTGATTAGTAACCACTGAGATGGTATGAGACTCAAAGTATGGGCGCATCTTATAGGATGACGTGACCAATGCCAACACTAGTTTCTCAAGTGAGGTATACCTTGTTTCTGCTGGTAGTAATGACTTGCTGACGTAGTATACCGGATGCTGAGCTCCCTCGTGCTGCCGGACCAGAACTGCGCTTACTGCTGCTTCGGTTACGGAGAGGTACAGGAGCAGCACTTCCCCCTGCTCTGTTTTGGATAGCAGGGGTGGGCTGCTCAGGTACTGCTTTAGTTCCTGGAATGCCTTCTCGTGTTCTGGTGTCCAATCAAACTTCTGGCTTTTTCTCAGAATATCATAGAATAGTCTGCACCGGTCTGAGGATTTGGAAATAAACCTGCCCAGGGCTGCTACTCTTCCTGTTAGACGCTACACATCTTTGGGCTTATGGGATGATTCTAGCTGCAGAACTGCTTTGATCTGTTCCGTGCTGGCTTCTATCCCCCTCTGTGTTACCATATACCCCAG
This sequence comes from Silene conica, assembly GCA_029255685.2. NCBI lineage: Eukaryota > Viridiplantae > Streptophyta > Magnoliopsida > Caryophyllales > Caryophyllaceae > Silene > Silene conica. The sequence goes on along the minus strand of CM055311.2, from coordinate 17,107,498 downwards.
AAATTTCCCACTGGAAACTCCAAAGGTACACTTAGCTGGATTCATTTCATTTTGTACTTCCGGAGGGTGTTGAATGTTTCCTCCAGGTGCTGGGTGTGGTCCACCGATTGCTTGGATTTGACCACCATATCGTCTATGTATACTTCCATATTTCGTCCTATTTGGTCTTTGAACATCATATTTACGAGCCGCTGATATGTAGAGCCAGCTTTCTTAAGACCGAAGGGCATTACGTTGTAGCAGTAAATGCCTCTTTCGGATCTGAATGTTGTTTTCTCCTAATCTGCCGAGTCCATCTTAATCTGGTTGTAGCCGCTACAGGCATCCAGGAAAGTCAATATCTCATGGCCTACAGTGGCGTCCACCATAGCGTCTATATGAGGCAAAGGGAATGGGTCCTTGGGGCAGGCCTTATTCAGGTCTGTGAAATCCACGCAGACTCTCCACTTGCCATTCTTTTTTGGTACTACCACTACATTGGAAAGCCACTCCGGGTACTTGAGTTCCCTAATCTTTCCTGCCTCCAGAAGGTTATCCACCTCCTGGTTTATGACCTGGTTTCTTTCTGCTGCGAATTTCCTTCGTCTCTGCTGCACTGGTCTGAATCCTGGATCTATGTTGAGCTTGTGCGTTATGATCTCTGGGTCTATGCCAATCATGTCTTTCTGGGACCAGGCAAAGAAGTCCACGTTCTTTCTGAGCAGCTGGAGGAGCTGCTGGCGCAGATCTCTAGAGCACTCTGACCCTACGAACACGGTCCTCTCTGGGTACTGCTCATCCAGGCGGACCTCATCGATTTCTGCCTGTTGGGGATCGATGTACTCCTCCTGGATGTGCAGTTGCTGTAGTTGTTATGCTCTGGCGGCTGGCGGCCTGGTGGTCCTTTTGAGAGCTACTTTGTAACAGTCCTTGGCCTCCTCCCGGTCTCCCCGTATCTCCTGGACTCCCCACGGTGTAGGGAATTTCAGGCACTGGTGATATGTTGACGGGATTGCTCGCATTTCGTGGATCCAGGGCCTGCCAAGAATAACATTGTAAGTAGATGGACCATCAATAACTAAGTACCTTACCTGTTTGTTCAGCCCTCCGGCGTAGGTAGGGATAGTGATTTCCCCCAGGGTATGCGCTGTTTCTCCGCTGAATCCGACCAGGGGAATAGCTTTCTTTGTCAGGTCTTTCTCGTCAAATCCCATGCTCTTTAGTGCATCCAGCATTAACAGGTTGGCGGAGCTTCCTGTATCTACCATGACTTTTCTGACCTCACAATTGCCAATGTTCAATGTGATGATCAGGGCATCATGGTGCTGCTCTGGTACTGCTTGTGCATTTGTCTCGTCAAATGTTACTGCCGGGAGGTCCTGCCTTGCTATTCTGCATGATGATTCTGGCTTGTCCCCCTTAGCTGCGGTTACAAGTCTTTTGGCTGCTGAATAGGTGAGCCCACACAGCTCCGATCCTCCGGTGATTACATTGACAATTTTGTTGCAAAGAGAAGCTGGTGAGGGCTGCACCTGGCTGGCTGCGTTGACTCTGGTAGACTTCTCTGGGAGCAGATGATCCAGGTTGCCTCGGTCATACCGGAATCGGACTTCCTTTCTGAGGGTATAGCATTCATCCGTTGTATGGCCTATGTCCTCATGAAATTCACATCTTTTGCTGGCGTCACGGCGGTCATTGGGTCGTTCCTCTTTCTTCTTTGGCGATCTGACTCCCTTGAGCTCTTTCAAGGCCTTTAGCAGGCCAGCCATCCCGGTGGTGAATCCGTATTCGCTGACCTTTGGAGGTGGGTCTGCGTCGCTTTTGCCACCAGTACTCTCGGATACTTTGCTTACTGGCTTGCTGTAGGGCTTTGATCTTTCGCTCCTTTTTTCTACTAGTGCTTTCCTAGACACAAGTTCTGTGTCATAGGTACTTCTTCTAGAGGTAACATCTTCTTCCAGCCTCATGGCTGCGACTGCCTGGGCCTGTACATCAGCAAAGGCAGTGCACTGGTGCATTGTCAACTACTTGTACAGGTCTGAATCGTGATGTAACCCTCTGCGGAAGGCTTCGATGGCAGTGGGTACATCACAATGTGGAATGGCAACCTTCTCTTTGTTGAATCTGGTGAGGTAATCTCGAGTTGTTTCCTCGAATCCCTAAACAATCCTGTAAAGATCAATGGTCTGCTTCTCTGGTTTCATGCTGCTTGCGAACTGCTGATTAAAGGCATTAACCAGATCTGCAAAGGAGGATATGCTCCGGTTGGGCAGTCCTACGAACCAGTGCAGGGCTGCTCCGGACAGGGTTGATCCGAATCCCTTGCACATACAGGCCTCCTTGAGTGCTCCGGTCGCGGTCACCATCATCATTTTCTACTTATACTGATTGATGTGGTCCAGGGGGTCGGTCGTACCATCGTATAGTGTCATTGTTGGTGGCACAAACCCCTTGGGCACATTGATCAGGGCAATATTGTCAATGAAGGGTGAATCTACATAGCTGTCTTGGGAAGCTTTCTCCATGGGCCTTGGCATGCCAGGTATCTTGGTGATCATGTCCTTCAGCTCCTGGTAGCGCTGGTCTGAGAGACTGCCCACTCCAGGAAACGGATTGGCTGGCGGAGGGAAGAACCCGGGAGGGGCTCCTCCCCATGGGCCTGAAGACGAGTTGACTGGCGGAGGGAAGAAACCAGGTGGGGCTCCTCCCCAAGGGCATGAGGATGGTTGGCTGACAGACGGGTTGATTACTACGGACGGGTTAAAACCTGGCCCTGGACGCCAACCAACTGCTGACTGCACTGGGCTGCTCCCGTCCATCCTCCGAGGCTGAACTGGCTTACGGGTGCTGACCTTGCTTGGGTCTCTGGCGTCCATCCAACTGAAGGTTGGGGAGGTGTACCTGCAAAAGCCAAAGGATCAGTCCCAGGGGGAAAACAAGGTGTAGGATTACTTGCAGGCTGTGCTGGACTGGATTGCGATGCTCTGAACACAAACGAATCCAGATCCAATATCTCTGGGCCACTGATTAGGGTGACGACACCCAGATCCAATCTGGTGACAGCCTCCTGGGAATCGACCGGTTCAATCTTGTCTTCCCGAAGGGATTGAAGGTCTGTCCAGGTCCTGGCTGCAGCACTCTGGGCGTCTGAGCTGGATGGGCGACTGCGGCGATCTGCTCCCTCAGGTCCAGATTATCCTTCTTCAGGCCTTCTATGACTTCCTGCAGAGCGCTCATCCCCTGGACCACCATCTGCATAGGATCTGGACTGGAGATTCTTGGCAGTGGGCCTGCTCCAAGTGTCTGGGCTTCTCCACTTTTGCTGGGACTGTAAATCCCAGACATGTTTTTGTGACGAGATAACAGTTTCAGATATTGGAATGCGCACTATGCCCCACGGTGGGTGCCAAATTGTTTTGGTAAAATTTCTACCGAGTTAATTGAGTGTGTTGTGAGTCAAAGTGCCAACCAATATGAGGATTTACGCAAAAGATAAATGCAAAGACAAAAATGGACAAAGAATGACACGTGAGGTTTTTGGAGACGCGGAAAAACCCAATGAGGGAAACAACCGCGGGGGGAATGGAATCCCACCAAGTTTTCACTACTATCGAGGGTAATCGCTGTTTTGAGGGGAGTACAAGTGTATGCGTGCGTAAGTAGAAAATTACAACGTAAGAGTCTCTCCCTAATGGATGCCCTGGTTTATCTTTATATAGCCTGGTCAGCTGGTCCTAGCTCTGGTCCTGGCCAGCTCCAGGAATGTAGGAGAGAGTCTAGGGGAATATTTCTCTAGGGTTTTGACCCTTTCCCACTCTCCAACGACTCTTTTCTAAATGAGTATCGGCCTCTTCTGTGGGTTGCTGCTTCTGGGATTGCTTATGGGCCCAATGGCTTGATGTCGGATTTTTGGGCTAAACAGTAACTCGGTAAGGTTTTAATGTAATATAAACATGGTAGAGAAATATTTTAAGAAGATAATGTCCATATACATATTGCTCAAGTAAAAGATACGCAGTATAATTTTAGAATTTTAAGCTTTGAGCGAGAAATTTTTTAACGTGAAAGCGACATGTGTCCAACCTAATGCATAACGATTTTTCTTTTATACTTATATATAGATATATAGATAACTCAAGTATGTTGAAGCAAACAAACTCAATGCCCCAAACAAAACAGTATTGGTATGTGCTAAGTCAATTACCCGAACTCCCTCCTATAATTAATTATTTCTTCCCCTTCTATTTTGTACAAAAAATAAAGAAATAATTTTAGAGCACACAAAATACTTTACTTCGCATATAAACGAATTGGACCAGACAATTCTTCCCAAAAAAAGAGAAAAGAAAATTCAAATACCATGAAAAAGGAAAGAGGAAAAAATGATCTACTAGAAGGGAGTAATATTTATAAACCAAACAATCTAAAGTTAGTAGCATGTAGGTAGGGAAATAGGTGTTGATCCACACATATACTATATTTCGAAAGGCTTTCATAAACATGTATTGGTCTATGTTAAGTGATACGTGTCTATTTTATGATGTTTTACATCTATTTTTACACGTATTTGGTCGCTCATTTACTATGTTTTAGCCTTTATTTCCCACAAATTGTGTACTTTCGTATTTTTATGCACTTTTGCAGATTTATGCGGAAAAGAGGCGATTTAGCACCAAATCCTTATCCTCAAGTCTTTTGCTTAATTAAGGAGTAAATGGAAAGTCAACTGGAGTCAAAGTCAAAGTATCCAAAGTCAAAATAAGAAGAAAATAGAAGAAATTCTGCGGGAAGCGGTCGACCGACCGACAGTATAGGTCGACCGACTGACCCTGTTCTTTAATAAAGCCCAAATCTCAAGAAAGGCCAAAAATAGAAGAAGCCCAGCAAGGAGCGGTCGACCGACCCGAATAGTAGGTCGACCGACCACAGCAGAAGCCCAAACGATTCCTTTTCGGAAATAAAGTAGAATTAGAGCTTTTAGGAAACTCTTAGTTTAGTTACCTATATAAACTAATCTTATGATTAGGGTTAGAGGCATCTTTTACTATCTATCATCAAGTTTTATCAAGGAGTATCGATTAGTATCTATCTTTACCATCTTTTAGTTTTGTAATCTTTCAACAATTCCCAAGCATTCAATAAAGTCAGTTTCTTTCTGCCCTAATTCCAATTGTGGTAATTACTCTTTTAATCTTGCTTTATTATTGTTCTTGTTTTTATTACAATTGTTAAGTTAGAATCCCAAGCTTTGTTGAATCTTGCATGTTTAGATTATTTACTATGTTTACCATGTTTAATCCCGTTTTCATATTCATCTTAACAACCATGAGTAGCTAATTTTCATATGTTAGGATGTAGGGGATAAATATGCGTAGGTAGATAAAATTCGAAAGACCGACCTGTAGCAGGACCACGGTCGGCCGACTGGAATAGCTGGTCGGTCGACCGAGGCCGTGGTCGACCGACTGGAGTAGCTGGTCGGTCGACCACTCGTGTATGTTTTCTTATTTCGTCTTTTCTTGTCAATTATAATATCCTGCAATGAGACCATAAGGAGACTTGTAGGATGTTAGTAATGACCTACCCTAGATTGAAAGATACGGGAAGGGCATTGGTTTACACCTTAAGACGGATAGGTTACTCAAGGCTGAAAGGTATGTGACCTGGGATTTAGGAATCACCCTTATTGTTGACACCCAATAATTGTGAGACCTAGGAACTAATAACATAGGCCGAAAGGAGCTATTAGGTAGCATAGACTTAAAAAGATATGTTACACCCCCTTACGCGACTGCAATACATGTTGACCTTAGGATTTATTTTACCTTAGCTATTTATTACCCAAACATCCTAGCATCCCTTTTATTATATTTTATTCTCATCTTTTATTATTTGTTTATTTTAATCTTTGCCTTAGACTTAGTAATCAACCAATTCAAACCCCCAAAATTGTTACTTTAAACATTCACATCAAACAATAAACATTCCCCACCTCCTTGTGGTTCGACCCTGACTTTCACTATCTATTGTTTAAGTTAGGAATTATAAATTTATCTTTGGTACCCTCAACGACGGGCATCAAATTTTGGCGCCGTTGCCGGGGAGGTGACGCCAGTGTTTATTGTTTTTTGTTTTTGTTTCTCTCTGTTTAAGGAACTTTTTGTTCCTTAAACCTTCTCACTTTTTTCTTGTAGTTTCCATCTTATGCGCAGGTCAGTTCAAGGAGAACTCCTACCACTTGACCTCGAAATTGAGAGGACTCTTAGAGAAAGAAGAAAGCAACTTCTTGCAAATCAGGAAGGAGGTTCACCATCTTCCTTTTTTCAAGAAGACTTATGCGAACTACCACCATCTTCACCAAAAACACCACCTTCACAACCAAATTCATCCATCAATCCACTTTCACCAAAAACACCACCTTTTACCAACTTTCCAGTTTTTCCTAAAGAAGAAGAGAACATGACAGAGGAAGCTACTATTGCCAGTCACTCCATGCCTCAGGCAAAGGACCTATACAAAGGGTTCACTTTACCTGCAGGTACTGGGAAGCCATTCGAGGCCAAGCCTGCCTACATAACTATGGTTGAAAGAAACCAGTTTGGAGGCTCGGCCAATGAGGATGCTGCTAAGCATATTGAAATCTTCACAGATTACATATGCTCAATAGCACCCCCAGAAGGAGTGACGCAGGACCAGATTAAACAAACCATGTTTATCTTCTCCCTTAGGGACTCTGCGAGAGAGTGGTACAGAGATCTCGACCGCACTGCTGCGGGAGTCACAGATTGGAACACCTTAGCCTTAGCATTCTACAGGAAATATTATTCCGCGTCAAAGACTAATGCTTTAAGAGCGCAGATTACCAATTTCAAGCAAGGTCCCAATGAAGATTTTAGCGAGGCGTGGGACAGGTTCAAGAGACTTGTTCGATCCATACCACATCACGGATTCGAACAATGGTTTCTTTGCAACCAGTTCTACAATGGCCTCTACGATGACAACAGGGCCTATCTAGATGCGGCAGCTAATGGGAGATTCCAAGATAATTCAGGAGAGACTAAGGGTCTCAAGTTAATAGAAGATGTTGCTGTGCACCGTGCTGAGATTGGTACTTCCAGAGGAAATCAGAGGAAAAATGAGTACAACCTGTCAGCAATTGAGGCCTTGACAGCTAAGTTAGAAAAATTTGAGGCTGCAGGAAAGCTCGATCTAGGGAGTGGAAGCAAGGGAGGAATTTACCAAGTAAACGCCGTTCAGGACGGACCCTTCGCTTGTGAAAGGTGTGGTGGAGAAGGGCATGTGTCAAAATTCTGTACTTCATCTAATGAAACATGTGCCGCTTTCCAGCATTACCGTGGGAACAATTTCTATGACCCAAATAATAATAATGTCCATCCCAACTTAAGGTGGACAAGCCAGAATGTTCAAAACCCACAGCACATGCAACCTCAGCAAAATTCCACTTATGTACCCCCACATAAACAAAATTTCCAAAGACCACCTTTCAACCCTCAACCACCTTCTAATCCACCACCCAACACAGATGCTCTTATCCAAAATATTATTGGGTTGGTTCAGAAGGAGTCACAGGCTAGAGAGGCGGGAATGAAGATGTTAGAGTCCCAGATTGCTCAAATTGCAAGCAAGAATGATACTAGGGCTCCGGGTCAACTTCCGACCAAGCCGGACCAAAAAAAGGAGACTCTAAACGTCGTAACCTTAAGAAGTGGAGCTAAGGTGGGGGCTGAGAAAGAAAAACAGGTGAGAAGCAGCAAAGGCGGTCGACCGACCGAAGATTCTGGTCGACCGACCACAGATCAGGACCCGAAAATTTTGCCTGAACAGGAGTCTGGTCGACCGACCGAAGAAACTGGTCGACCGACCACTGAAGCAGAACCCGAAGTTCCCTTTCGCCCAGATTTGCCGAACAACTTGCGAGATTTTCTTTTCCGGGGTGACAAGACCCCCAGGTTTCTAAAAAGGGCTGCAAATACTGAGTCCTCAGCTGCACCTTTTCCAGAGAGACTCGTGCCTTCAAAGGATCAGGTATCTTTTGACAAATTTAAGGATGTGATTCGTTCATTAAATGTTCAAGTCCCAATTTTAGAATTAGTTCAACAAGTTCCTTCCTATCTTAAATTTATGAGACAGCTTTTATCCAGGAAGAGGTCTTTAGAAAAGGTTGAGTCGGTGGCCCTCACTGAAGAGTCATCCAGTTTTTTAACTCATGTCATTGCCCCTCATAAACTAGAGGACCCTGGTAGTTTTTCTGTCCCCTGTAATATAGGAACCTTCCCAGTTAAGAAGGCCTTGTGCGACTTAGGTGCTAGTATAAGTGTCATGCCCCTAAGCGTTGCCTTAAAACTAGGAATGACCGAATTTGCAGTGACCAGTATGACAGTCCAGATGGCTGATCGCACATCTATGGAACCTATAGGGGTGCTAGAAAACATCCCTGTGCGTATTGACAGGTTCTTCTTCCCAGTTGACTTTGTAGTTTTGGACATTCCAGAGGATGCCCATATACCTATAATTCTAGGAAGACCTTTCCTTCATACTGCAGGTGCCATTATAGATGTAGGCACTGGGACTCTAACCTTCAAAGTAGGCAAACATTCTATTATCTATGGCCTATCTTATAGGAAGAAGGATGCTATGACCCCCATCACATGTAATGCTATCACTTCTGAGAAGAAGTATGAGGTCATCACTACTTCTCCCACTTTAATACCTGTTCCTGTATCTGTTTTTACACCTCCGCCCCAGATTGGGAGCAATAGGGAGGGCACTTCTATTATGACTATTGCAGGAACTGGTTTGGGGAAACCCAAAGTGAAGGAAGTCATCATCCAGAGAGGAGGAATGGGATGCCTAAGCTATGAAGAGGATGAGGATCCAGACGTCGTGGATAGGGAGGAGAAGAAGAAGAAGAGGCAAGCTCAAGAGGAGAGACCGTCGCATATGCTTTGCGACGGCGGAAAGAAGATGTGTTTTGCTACTAAAGCAAAAACCGTGGAGACTACGGTATGTCGTCAGAAGCCGTGGTCGGATATTTTCCGCATCTTTAGCGGATAGTTGTTTTAGTTGCAGTTTTTAAGACAATTTATTTTTTGTTGTGTGAGACTTTTTAATTTTGTTTGCTCGTAGTTTAGATCCTTTCCTTTATGTTTGAGTAGTTAAGACTTTAAGAATCGTTCCGGGCATTTCGCGCATTGTTGGGCGCGCGTACTTTCTTGCTTTTTCAGGATTTACGAAGAAACGAAGACCTCCAGGACACAGAGGGTCGACCGACCAGAAACATCAGTCGGTCGACCAGAGTTGCTGTATCGCAAGATTTTCCGTAATTCACAGGAGGTCGGTCGACCAGAAATATCAGTCGGTCGACCTGCTCTCTGCTGCGGTCTTTCGTTTCTCTTCCTTGGAAATCATGAAATTGACTTGGTTACTTGAGTGGCACTGCTGGCCACCAAAACCTCCCAGCTTACGCTGGTTTGGGGAGGTTTTTCTCATGCGCTTCAAAATCCAGTGAGTTCTTTCCAGTTTTTCCTTAGTTTTATTTTCGCATCTTTTCTTTAATTTTCTGAAACCTTTACTTAGGCTAATGCACAATGGGGACATTGTGCGGGTTGGTTTGGGGAATGTTTTCGTGTTACATGCATTGCATTTTGTCACACGTTTACTGCATTTCTGTCTTGCATCGTTCTTTTCTTTATTTTCCTTATATATACAAAAATCCAAAAAAATTAAAAAATTCAAAAATTCCAAAAAAAATGCACGTTTATTTTAGCATATAGGTCGAGTCGGAACGAAAGTATTTCAAGGATGATTTAGCTATCTTACATGTTTATGCCTTTACCTTGCCTTGTTAACTTGTTTTAGTATGAAAGTCTTTCGCATATCTACGAGTTTTTGTCAACTTGCATATCTTGAGACTTGACTTATACCTTGGCAGTCTACTATACATTCTGAGTTTTAAAGCCTTATTCCTGGTTTCATTCTTAAACCAGTTGTCTAGGATGTGAGTAGTACTCCCCTGGAACATGTTACATCAATATGCATAAACATGAACTTGAATTGCTATTTACTTGTTTTACTTTCTCGTTTTGTGAGTCTTGATACGTGCATTTGGGATCCCTTTTCTCTTATTTACCCATAAGCTTCACATAGCCAAAATTGCCTTTTTATTCCCCCAAAACTACATCCCATACTTAGCCTACCCTTCCAAGCTAGTATTTGTGGTCTTTGGTTTATTTTTTGAGGCATCTTGGTTTGTATGCTATCATAAGCAAAAAGAGAAAAGAAAGAAAGAAAGCAAGAAAAAGAACAGAAAAATTCAGAAAAGAAAGAAAGAAAGGAAAAGAAAAAACGAAAAAAATCAAAACGCACAGGAAAGCAGTCGACCGACCAACATCATAGGTCGGCCGACCACCTGACAATACCAGATTCAAAATTCGTTCAAAAAATCCCTTTCTTTTACATGTTATCATTCCCGTGCTTCATTCAAAAATATTTGGGAGTCCTTTCTTATATTCAATGTGAGAGTTGTGTCACAAAAAGAGCACTTTCTTAATATCAAAAGTTGTGAAATATGTTGTTGGGAATCGGTTTTACTAGCTTGGCTACTAACCCCACAAATCCAAAAACATCTTAACCACTTTTACCTTTTACCTCATTTATCTTTCATTACCTCAATTGCATGTATCTAGGCCACTTTAATGAGATTGTTATACAAAGTTGTAGAATTCCTGTTCATGTTAGATTGTAGGCATGTTTTCATGGGTCGCAGTTAGGTGAGTGTCATGACAAAATTACTTCTTTCTATCTTTTACATATACTCACCCTTTGCTTCATGAGTGTCTCGAGCGTACCGCGAGAGTCCATGGTATAAGTCTCTATAGTTTCTATATTCGCAAGTTTGACGACACCATAATTCGTTTGCATGATTTAAATACTTTCTCATTTTGTACTTGGTATTGGTCTAGGCTAACATGTAAATTTCGCTCTGAGATTGAAATCGTTCCATTAGTTAAGATCGAGTCTATTTCTTGCTTGAGGGCAAGCAAGGGTTTGGTTTGGGGAATTTGATACGTGTCTATTTTATGATGTTTTACATCTATTTTTACACGTATTTGGTCGCTCATTTACTATGTTTTAGCCTTTATTTCCCACAAATTGTGTACTTTCGTATTTTTATGCACTTTTGCAGATTTATGCGGAAAAGAGGCGATTTAGCACCAAATCCTTATCCTCAAGTCTTTTGCTTAATTAAGGAGTAAATGGAAAGTCAACTGGAGTCAAAGTCAAAGTATCCAAAGTCAAAATAAGAAGAAAATAGAAGAAATTCTGCGGGAAGCGGTCGACCGACCGACAGTATAGGTCGACCGACTGACCCTGTTCTTTAATAAAGCCCAAATCTCAAGAAAGGCCAAAAATAGAAGAAGCCCAGCAAGGAGCGGTCGACCGAAGTTAAAAGGTTATTTCATTAATAAAGAAAAAATAATGGTTAAATAAATAAGGTAAATTATGAGAGGAGATCAATGATTTACAATTTTTTTTGTTTATACCTTTTATTTTTTAAAATTTTTGAACTTATATTTTTTAAGTTTCTTAAATTGGTAATCCATGTCGCTTTTTTTGCCATGTCACATAACAGTTGTCACGTCACAATTAAACTTGTCATGTCACATTTTTTTTGGTTAGCCTTTTAATACGACTATTATACTTCATACAAAATTTTACCATTTCTAAATTCATGAGAAATAAAATATAAATAGATCATTTAGAAAAGAACATTTATCCAAAAAAACAATGTGAGTTATAGAATAATATATTTGATGGAAAGCAAAAAAAATGATTTAAAGGGTTGAAAGCATTGGAATTGGAACAACAAAATTGGAGAATAAGAATCGGTTTCTACTAATTACTAATCGTGCATATTTTTATTATGCATATATTTATAACACTATGATATGTTAAAATTGACATATGTGCATCGTACTTTAACACTTTGACTAATCAATTTGATTTTTAACTTGCTTGACAAAATAAAAATAGACCATAAGTGTTACAAAGGAGACTAACGTGTAGGAAAGAGTGAAAGACAATAATGAAACATGTCAATAACTTATTAAAGATTTTTGTTAGCTTTTAATGTTTCAAATACACCATTGCAGAAACATAAAAATCGGCAAAGATAAAAGTATTGAATTTTGTATTAAACGGCCACTTCATTGCGACTGTTACAAAGAGGATTCAAGAGCCATATCATGTGAATAATGGATGTGATTAATTACGTCATTAAATCAGTTTTAATGGTTATTATTTCTCCCCATTCACCTCCCCGTAACTCTTATTTTTTAGAGTGTAAATAATGTGATAATTCTATGTGAATTAAAAACATACAACACCAATAACACAAAACAGTAGCATTCAATCACAACAAAGCCATCATTTTTAAGAGCTTTTGGAACTTCGGGTGTGAACACATACAGTGACTCTAGTAGCCACCGCTATCGGTCTTGGTTCAGATTCGTGGGCAGAAAGCGACACGTCGATCATCTTACCTATTCCGCTATTAAGGTACGCATATTTTCCAACAGTGGTATTAGAGCCGATCGTGTTCGACTTTTGTCCCGACTCTTAATAACATGATTAAATTATAATTTGTTTTATTTATCATGTTGTTCGGACCATCCCTGGCCAAGTTTCGTAAACTCGTATCTATAATTCTTATGCTGAATTAGAATTTGAATTCAGATGTTGTTTTTACATTCAATATTTACTACCCCGATATCTCCTGACTGTCCTCTATCGTGATAGCACTCCCTTCATTTTGAAATTTTCTTCCCCGATGCCTATGAATCCCGCGTCAGTCGCCGATCCGATTAAGTAGTTCATCGGACTTCGTCGTCCGCCACTGCACTTCACAATTAGACGAATTGCGTTCGTATGTCGCAGTCACTGTCACCATTCTGCGCGTCCGAGAGCGAGGTTCAGATTTATCAAATTATTCATCTCCGATCGGTGTGACGGTGGTGATAATTTGGTTAAAGATGATGTCATAAATTAATGTATTTAAGCGTGTGTGTCAAACCATTTTGCACAGACGACGCGTATGACATACGCGTCAACACGTGACGCATTGAGTGTGTAAGTCGCCTCAGATATCTAGCCCGACAATGGTTTTGGTCGAAGTAAACGGGAATGATGATTACGCCGACTGTGTGAAGGTGGTAGTGGGTCAAATTTAATCGAATTTGGGCACATAATGAAAAGATAATATTATCTCCTACCAAAGATAGAAAAGAGCTGTTAAAGAACTAGCCGTTGTCGGCATCAATCTTGGAGCAATTATTTTATACACACAATATATTTACATATGTAAATATTTACTTATTCTATTAGTTATTCTTCTTTGTATATAAATAGGCTTTAGTTATTGTAATTAGACACAACTGTGAATTATATATATTACTCTAATCTTTACTAAATCTCTATGATTATATGTTTATAATATGGTATTAGAAAAGCTAGGTATTTTCATCTAAACCTACTTCTCTGTTATATTGTTTCTCCTCTTCTATATTTCCATTTTTTTCACTTTTGTTTTCCACCAATGGTGGCTACTGATAACGAAATTATGTTTAATCGTGATACCATTCCCTCTTACAATCTTGTTCATGTCGAACACACGGGTCATAGCATCACCCCGATCGTATTTGATTGCACAAATTACGATGAATGGTCAAGATCGTTTCTCCTTGCTCTTCTTGCTAAGGGCAAAACAGGGTATGTCGATGGGACTATTTCTCCTCCCTCGGCTACTTCTAATAAATTCGAGGCATGGCAATCAACAAATGCGTTGGTTACTATGTGGATCTTCAATACTCTTCATCCCACTTTGCGCAAACAGATCGCCCTTCGACCGCAAGTAAAACAGGTGTGGCTCGACATCAAAAACCGCTTCTGTCAGGAAAATGAGGCGCGCATTTACCAGCTACAAACCGACCTTCATTCTTGCTAACAAGGGGCGACTGAATCTCTAGTGGACTACTATGGTAGGTTGACGGCAATATGGGACGCATTCATGGATCAAAACCTGCTTCCTAAATGTTCGTGCAACCCATGCAAATGTGATTGGGTCATCCTCATCACTGCCGAAAGAGAGAAAACACGGGTACGTGATTTGTTAATGGGACTCGATTCTCGTTTTGCAAATACACGCTCCCAAATCCTTGGTATTTCCCTTCTTCCATCTTTAGACCTTATTTATAATCGCTTGCTACAAGATGAGGGTGTTAAAAATTTATCTATAAAATTTGAAAATACTCCTAACGTTATGGCTTTTTGGCCCGTACTTCTAATGGCTCTCAACCTAGTAATGGCAGGGGTCGTCGAAATTCAACCGAACCTTCAAAATACTTTTGTGTTGTATACAATAAATCTGGGCACAGTGTGAAATTTTGTTACCAAGTTACTAGTAATTACCCCGAAACATGGGGTGATCGTCCTCGCCCTCGGGTGCATCTTGAACCCGCTGTTTTTGAGGCCCTCTGTAAGCTCAACTCTCGTCCCTCGAATCCATTTGACCGCGGGAAGCCTAGTGCGTCTGGTGCGCATGCCACAACTCACTTGGCTTCTATCACGCAACCCACTACCCATATGAGTGCTCGTAAGTCTGCAGCCCCTCCCACCAATGTTGCTGCCTCGCATTCTAACACTCCCCTTGCTCAATTTGACAACATTGACTTAAACTCCTTAACACCACAAGCTTTGGAAGAATTGGGCTGTATTTTACAGGCACGCAAATCTGATTCCAACATTGATCGTCTCAATGATAATATTTCACCTATCTCTTGGATTATTGACACGTGAGCATCCAACCATATGTCGGGATGTCTCTCGCATTTTTCTATTTTTAAATCTATTACTCTTATCTCTGTCGGTCTACCTAATGGTGACCTTACTATTGCTACTAAAAGTGGTGATATACATATATCTCCACGTCTCATTCTACGCGACGTTTTGTATGCAGTAAATTTGCAATGCCACTTGATATCTATTTCTAGTCTTTTAATGGATACAAGTTTAACGATTCCATTTTCTCATAATATGTGTCTTATCCAGGACCGTACCTCGAAGATGGTGATTGTAGCTGGTGAACAAACTAAGGGGCTCTATCTTTTGAAGGGTGTCAGACACAATCGAGTCCATGCCAATATGACTACTAAAGGCGATTCAAGTGAACTTTGGCACCAAAGGTTGGGGCATCCCTCTTCCAATATTTCTCGTTTTTTTACCTTTTTTTAATATCACTTCTCGCTCTTGTGATACATTTCATAGCAAACATTGTGATATTTGTCTTCATGCGAAATAGACTCGCGAACATTTTCATTTAAGTTCTAGTCATGCTAGCATCGCTTTTGATTTGATACATTGCGATTTATGGGGATCCTATTCCGAAAATGCATCTTGTGGTTCCAAATTTTTTCTTACGATAGTTGATGATTTCTCCCCCTCTACGTGGGTTTATCTTTTACGTTCAAAAAGTGATACAAAACAAACCTTACTCAATTTTTTTTGTCATGATTTAACGTCAATTTGAAAAGAAAATTAAAATTTTTCGTACGGATAATGGAATGGAATTTCGCCCTCTTATTCCTTATTTTAAAGAAAACGGTATTTTGTTTCAAACTTCCAACGACACCCCACAACAAAACGGGCGGGTCGAACGGAAGCATCGTCATATTTTAAATGTCGCGCGTGCTCTCCTCTCTCAAGCTAACTTACCCATTTATTTTGGGGAGAATGTGTATTAGGTGCGGTTCATTTAATAAATCGCACTCCCACTTCTCTTCTACAAGGAAAAACGCCCTATGGAACTCTTTTTAAGAAATCTCCTTCTTATGAAAATTTACACATTTTTGGATGTCTCGCCTATGCCAAAACATTAAATCGCTCCCACGACAAATTCGCTTCGCGAAGTCGTAAGTGTGTCTTTATTGACTACTCGTTTGGAAAGAAAGTATAGGGACTTTATGACATAGACAAAGGTAATTTTTTCGAGTCACGGGACGTCGTCTTCATTGAAACTGAATTCCCATGTCAGCATCTTAACATTCATGACACAATCCCTGACTCTAACTCAAATTTGGATACACTGACCCCCATTCTTATCCCTGTCACCTCACCTTCTTCTACCTCCTCACCCCATACGCAACCACCCTGCACCATCACCACTGACATGCAACCCATACCCACTACGACTGCACCTCAGTCCCCTACGGTTGTTCCGGAATAGGCCCCTCCAACCACGCTTAGTCCAACCTCCCCTATCTCGTCCAACCCTACTGATCTAGGCCGCGACCATCGTATTAAGATACCCAACTCCAACCTTAAAAACTTTGTACTCTCCAAACCGCGCTCCTCCGTTAATTCACTAGTCTCCACATCTCCCTCTTCAGGTATTATTTACCCTATTTCTCATTTCATTTCTTATGACAAATTCTCTTCTAACCATAACATTTTCTTAGAGGCCGTGACCAAATTCACGAGCCTATTTTTTATAAAGATGCAGTGCAAAGTCCTGAATGGCAAGAGGCGATGCGCAAAGAAATCGACGCTCTGGAGAAAAACAACACATGGACTATGGAATCTCTCCCGCCTGACAAGAAAGCCATCGGTTCAAAATGGGTATACAAAATCAAATATCATGCTGATGGCTCTATCGAACGCTACAAAGCTTGCCTAGTCGTAATGGGTAACCGTCAAATTGAGGGGGTCGACTACAATGAAACTTTTACCCCAACAATTAAAATGGTTACGGTGCGGACTCTTCGCGCTATTGCAGCCGCCAAACGTTGGATCATCCATCAAATGGATGTTCACAATGCCTTCTTTCATCATTTCATGGTGATCTTCATGAAGAGGTCTATATGAGACCTCCCCCGGGATTTCCTCCTACCAATGGAAAAGTTTGTCGACTTCGGAAGTCCCTTTACGGACTTAAACAAGCCCAACATTGTTGGTATGCCAAATTAGCTTGCGCCCTTCGCGGCTATGGTTTCACACAATGTGCTCTCGATCACTCTCTCTTTTCTATAACAAAAGACGGAATCGAGGTACATATTTTGGTTTACGTCGATGATTTGGTTATTTGCGGGAATAATATCGATTTTATTGAAATTCAAGAACTATCTCGACCAGTGTTTTCACATGAAGGACCTAGGGGTTCTTAAGTACTTCCTTGGTTTAGAAATTGCTAGAAACGAAGAATCCGGCATTTTCATCTCCTAACGAAAATACGCGTTGGACATCTTACAAGAAACGGGTCTTCTCGGTTGCGATTCCGCTTCAATTCCCATGAAACAAAATCATAAACTTGCTACCTCAACAGCCGTGCCCCTCAAGGATCCGCAGCTCTTTCGTCGAATAGTGGGTAGGCTCGTATATCTCACTATTACCCGACCAGAACTTATCTACTCGGTCCACACTCTTGCCCAGTTCATGCATGCTCCAAACAACGATCATTGGAACGCCGCTCTTACAGTAGTTCGTTACTTGAAGAACTCTCCCGGACAAGGTATACTCCTTCGTTCCGATAGCAATTTACACCTTAATGCCTATTGTGATGCGGACTACGCCGCATGTCCAACTAGCTGACGGTCCCTCTCGACATACATAGTATTCTTGGGCTCTTCACCAATTTCTTGGAAAACCAAGAAGCAAGCTACAGTGTCACTTTCCTCATCGGAATCAGAATATCGAGCTATGGCAGTTACGGTATGCGAATTAAAATGCTTAAAATCCCTCCTTGAGGCTCTCGACATTTACCATCACCAACCTATTTCTCTTCGTTGTGATAACCAGTCGGCACTTCACATTGCCCGAAACCCGGTCTTTCACGAGCGCACAAAACACATCGAAGTGGACTGTCAGTTTATTCATGACGAAATACAAAAGGCCTTATCACTCCTAGCTACATCCATACGAAGGCTCAAGTAGTGGACATTCCAACGAAATCTTTCGGCCGTGCTTCATTCGATGACCTACTCTTCGAGTTTGGTGTGTCTACTATTCACTCTCCAACTTGCGAGGGGGTATTATCTTCTACCAAAGGTAGAAAAGAGTTGTTGAAGAACTAGCCGTTGTCAACATCAATCTTGGAGTAATTATATCATACACACAATATATTTCCATATGTAAATATTTACTTCTTCTATTAGTTATTTTTCTTTGTATATAAATAGGCTTTAGTTATTGTAATTAGACACAACTGTGAATTATATATATTACTCTAATCTTTACCAAATCTCTATGATTATATGTTTATAATAGATAAAGATGGTTCTTTATCCATTATTTTTAAAAATGAAGCAACAAAATGATTGTGGGAGTGTACAGGGAAGAAGGGGTGGGATATTCTGGTGTATTTTGTTCCCTTTGTCTGCAATTTGTTTTTAATATGTAGCAATTAGCAAAATGCAACGTGTTTTTGTCTTTTTATCCTATTGTTTGGTTTACATTGGAATTGACAAATATTCAGAGGTTACATGTGTTAATTTTTTGGGTTAGAGTTTTTTTTGTTATGTAAATTCATTTTACATTTCCGTATTAAATACTTGTAATATCTAAGTGATATTAGACCATGCTAATGTGTTTAGCCAAATCTTTTTTCTGATACGAATTTGTTTCGTAATAATTTATTTTACGGTTATGCGATTTTGTTTTTGTCAAAATTGTTTAATAACAAAAATTAAAGATCAAACGACTTTATTGTTTAAATTTATAAGTGTGTGATCGAATATGTTTCATCAAAGTTTAACATGAATCATGTAAATTTGCTTTATATATATGATTTTAACTATACCCAATATTTTATGAATGTGTTTCATACTTCGTGTATATAATTGTATTTGGACCATGTAAATTTGTTTTATGAAAGTAATAATATCTTTCGTGATATTAATTATATTTTATGAATCTGTTCCATAAATTTTATCTTATGTGAAAATGGTGAATGTCTAAGTGATATTTTACAAGTCACGTAAACTTGGCCTTGTGTGTAAATTTTAGTTGTCTTAGTGACATTTCTTGTTTTGAGCATTTAGGTTGCAGATTTATGGGTATGAGAAATACTAATATTCGACATCATGTTCTAAATAGTATATGCTACTCATAATTATGCGTATATTTTGTTTCTCAAGATAAATTTGAAATTTACGAATCCGTTTCGTTTATTTCATTTTGTGAAAAATGTGTAATTATGTATACATAGGAGAAAATAAATATTTTATTGACATTTGTCGTTCGTAAGATGTCATAACTTACATACAAGACTTATGTCTTAGTGATATAATAATTATTGTAAATTTGTTTTACAAAAGGACCCATCTTTGTGATATGACGGTTCTTGTCAACCTGTTTTACGAGATGACTTATATTTTGGTGATATGACAGTTCTTGTAAAGAAAATTATGAGATGACTTATATCTTTATAAAGACATTTAAATACTAAATAATACTAAATGTAACTATAAATTAACTGTAAATGCAAAATATTAGAATTTTCTTTTTAAAAAATAAGAAAATACGCTATTACGTACGTCATGAATATATTGAATCAGATATATTATTTTGTGACTTAAATAATTGTTGATATTAGATATAATAACTAATGTAATCTACCGTGAAATTTTCCAATATTTGAAATGATATTTAAACTGTTTTAGTTATTTTTATAATTATGTTTCTTGAATCGTATTGTAAACCATTTAAAGTTTGATAATTATTTTTATTTTATAGCGATATTTACATTTTTTAGCTATTTATTATTTTCCGTACCTTGGATTTATGATACTATATACTAGTATATTTTAACACTGCATTCGTGCATTTTTTCACAGATTTAAAACCCATGTAATTTTGCACGTGTTTTAACTTATTATCATTATAAAAGAAATAGAGTATAAAATATTTATGTATTTTGGTTAATATTTTTAGGTGTTATTCATTATATCAATATTGTGAAACATACTCGTGCAATTTTGCACGGGTTGAAAAATAGTAGTTATATATCTCTTATACTAAGACTTTGTTAAAATTATGGTAGATTATTAACGGAATTACTTTGACATACGGACTTTACTCTTTCACATACACCTTTTCATAAAATTTCCATCTTCTACCCTTCTTCCTAGACATAAACCCTCTTTGCTAAACCTAAACAAAACAATTCATATATATGAGATTATGAGTCTTTACCCTAAAATTGAATCAATTACTTTAAAAACTTAAACAATGGATTACAATTCTCCAATTATTGAAGTAATACTGTTTATTAACGATGATAAATACGTTCTATTAAAATTATTAAGTTTATACTGAAGTATTGTACTGAAGTAATATACATAGCGGGTAACTGTGGTGGTCGACGTCTTTGGTTGTCGACATCCATCGGGTTATCGACGTCTGTGTATTTAGCATTGATTGTTTATTGGTTGCCGGCTTGATTGTTGATTGTTGATTGTTTATTACGTCAGTATTGATTTTTTATTACGTCTTTCTTGTTCTTGGATTTCTAGGTTGTTGTGTTGCTGCGTTCATTCATTGTTCAATTTTTTTCCTTTTTATATACTAGTTTAATCCCGTGCAAATAATGTACGGGTGACGTTTAAATCCGCGCAAAAAAATATTGGTGATTACGGTTACCTTTTTATAAAAATATTATTGATGACGAATTTTATAGTAATTATTGTTGTTTTTAAGTAATTTCTTTATTTGAGAAAAAAATTGTTTAAAACGATTTCGGCATTTGAGATTTTTTTAAAAATGATTTGAATGACATAAAATAATTTGATAATAATTGACTCAAAAATAATTCAAACCCGAAATAACCCGGATCGATCAAATAACCCGACTTGATTGTCCCTTGTACCAGGTCTAGGGAGGGGGTTCAACAATTTTGTTTTTACGTTACTATTTTGCCTAAAATTAGTAGTAAAAGTAATGATACTATCAATTTCCACTTGCCCGTGCCCCAATGTTAATCGTAACTATCACATTATTGATAACCCATTCCATTTTTTCATATAATCAAACTTACTCAGCTATTTCTTTTCATATTATCAATAACTCATCCGTGTATATGAATTTTTTTTGTACCATGAAGACTGAAATCAATCGCATTTTTTTTTATCATAAATAATTTACTCCGTAATATTTTGTAATATCCATGTTGTAATTTTTTTTATATTATTTTGGTAATATCATAGAAAACGTTTTAACTTTTTCAGTGAAGATTTTTTTTATTATAGTCAATTGGTATTTGTAATTATTTAATTTGTAATTTTTGAAAGTTTATATTGTATTGTATTAGTAATAACAAATGTATAATGTATGATGTTGCATAGTTTGTGTTATTAAATTTGGAATCATAATTTAAGTAGTTACAAAACATAAAAATAAATAAATTGAGTGATGAAACATGGGGACCTACAGAAAAAAAATTATTTTTTCAACTTGTTTGAGGGTTATAAAACATCGTCGACGTTTTATAACAAATCGTCGACGTTTTTCATAATAATTACCTCTCTTACCCTTCCTCTCTCTCTACCATATTTTCTCCCAAACAAATAACATTTAAAAAAAGTCGGTAACAACGTTTAAACAACAACAACGATTCAATGTCAAACTACGAACAATCAACATCAAACGCTAACAACGATTCATCGGTAAGTGACTAAAAATCTATTTTCATTTGAATCGAATTAGTATTTATTGAATAATTACATGTTTAAGCCATTTAGTTCATATGAATCGAATTACAAGTTAATTAGTATTCATAGAATTAGTATTGAATTAGTATTGAAATGAACACAACACGACACGCCCCATAGCCTACGAAATTTTTTGTGCATAATGAATAGAGACGTGAAAAATCAACATTCATAATGGAGAGGGACGTGAGAATTCAACATCCCTAATGGATCAGGACGTGAATAGTACACGTCCCCAATGGATGGCGATGTTGAATTCACACGTCCCATATGGACAAGGATGTACAAATTCAACATCCCCTATGGACAGGACGACAAGTTTCAACGTCCCCCATGGACCTAGACGTGTAAATCGCTTGTCCAAGTAGGACGGGGATGTAATACCCCGTATTTTAGCCTTGGTCAATGACAGTCAAACCGTGTTTTATGTAAGTATTTCAAATGAAATGTTATAAACTATTTTACGTAAACTGTTATTATCTTATAAATCGTATTTCTACGATTATTACTTATTTCATAATCAATTTTATATTTGATTGTTTCATAAAATGACATTCATTTGTATTTCTTTAATTTTTATAATATATTTATAGTTAAATATATTTTCTATTTTTATATTTAATGCTCATCTAAACTTAATTTATATTTTCTTTTAAGTCGTAATTATATTTAAATTCTAATTTTATATATATTCTTATATATTATTATGTAAATACTAATAATTTTATATTCTTATAATTTACTAATAATTACTAATTTCTATAATAACTATATTAGATAGTTATATGTGCCGTTTATCTTTAATCGAGTCGAGAACGAAATATAGGTAATATAATTATTGGAATGTGTGATGGACCAATAGAGATGGGCTCGTATGATATATACTCGGTTTGGGTAGTGAGAAACAATAACACCAATCCATCGACATTCAAGCCTAAACACCCTACATGATAAACAAACCCTAATCACCCTCGTATCATTCATGCCTCCATTGACACCTTAGTCTGCCTCCATCGACTATCACCAAAAACCCTACTCATCCTCCTACATCTCGTCTGCCTCCCTACCCCTTCTGCACCCTAAACCCTAGCCTGACCAGTCATGAGGGTAGAGAAGAACGAAAGAGAAAGAGATCATCAACATGTTCATCCTTTTCGCAGCAGGGAATTAGTGAGTAATTATTTTACCTTCCAATCTATCTTTTTCTATGCTTAATAGTTGTATGTAATCCCTGTAGTGTCCTTAACATTTTCGTCATCGCTAAACCACCATAGGGCCGTCGTGGGTGGCACTGTAACCGTTGTGAATGTCTTAAGTCAACACGTTTTATTTATGCTCTGTTCTCACTCGTCGTGACCGTGTTCTTTGACGATTGTTAATTCGTTATGTTTTGGGTTGGTTCTTGTCATGAGTCGCGAGTAGTGGTGGTGTAGAGTCAGTAGGGTATGCTAGTGGTGTTGGGATTGTGCGTGGTGGTCGGAAAATGGTTGCCTTTGACAACCTAGGTAGAGGCGGTAGAATAGGGGAAACAGGGGACGTGAGGGAGCATTTTATGAAGGATGTTTCAGGTGGCCTTAATAGTGTCGAGGCCTGGTGTTAGGCACCAAGGGGTTGTGAGTAGTATGAGGTGTGGAGGGTAATGTTTGGTGGTGGTGACGATGGTGTTAACAGGAGGTTAAGGGGCCGTGTACAGAGAGTCGATAAAACGATACCGCAAGTGAGCTTGTGTCAGGGAGTTTTGGGGACTGGTTTCGAGGGCTGATATGGGCTGGTGGAGGATGGTGGTGGAAGTCAGTAGATGCACCGTGGTCCATGGGTGGGAACCACGGTGGTGTGGTGGTGGTGTAAGCGGTGGAAGAGGGTTCGAACTAGCTGTGAAGTTAGGTGGTCAGAAGGATGGTGTATTCGTGGGGTCTGTTTGGTACGCTGTTTTGTTCGAATTGTCAAGATGTTGTTGTGCGTGTAATGTTTATTATTATTATTATTATTGTTATTTTATTATTATTATTATTAATGATATTATCATTATTATTAGCATTGTTCATAGTACTATTATCATTATTAATATTATTATTATTATTGTTATCATTGTGACTATTGTTATGGTTATTAGTATTGTTATTATGACTATTATTATTATTATTATTAGTATTGCTATTATTTTGTTATGGTTGTTATTATATGGTTAATATTAGTAAATACTACTCATCTTTTAATTATTAAAGTTGTTAAGTAATGGGTATACAAGAATGTGACGGTTATCAATACTTCGAGTATATAATTGCTATGTTCGTTAATTAATTGAGGTTAGTTATAAAATAATAAGGTTAGGTTGGTTAAGTTAATTGAGGTAGTCATGTTTGGTACGGTCTCGTTATGCACATATATTATTTAAATAATTAATTTGAATAATCGACATATTATATTGGTTGCGTAATTGTATTAGTTAGTAATTAAGTATATCATTTTGTTAGGTGTTGAGTATGTAATGAAGTGACTCGGCTGATTGGATGTTAGTTGCGTGATGAGTTTATATTGCTATCCAGGTAGGTTACACTGTCACTATACTACTGTTATGTGTTATGAATGAATGTTGGGTGTATGATATGGATGATGAGCATGAATGATATAAGGATGGTATATGATTATCAGTAATTATTACTGTTGCATTTATAAGTATGATTACACTGTTATTGTTGCATTCATGAGCATGGCATATGCATTGGATACGGATTTGAGATGATGAGATATTATTGGGCCCAGGCTAGTTCTGCAGGACTAGACCGGGTGACCTCAGCTGTTATGCTGGTGTTCGGCGACAGCCGATTATAGTCTGCTGGGAGGTTCGGTATGGCTTGGTGTTACGGGTTTGAGATTGAGAATTGAGAATTGAGATTCAGCTCGAGCATATCATGGCATTTGCATATCATTTTTGTTGCATTATTTATTATTGTGTTATCCTACTCAACCGCGAGGTGGACAGTGTATTCGTGTACACCTACGATGATCCGGAATGGGGAGTAGATTCTACAGGTCAGAGACAGATGGACCAGGAGCTTGGGCATTGAGAGAGACATGGCTTGGACCTACTTAGATTTAGATCACATACTTAGATGTTATCAGTTGTATTTCTTTTTATTCCTTGCGTAGTAGTGTAATATCAAAAGTTTAAATTTAATCAGTTTTATATAAAGTACTTTAGATTGTTTTACTTTGTTATTTACTACCTCGGACATTCCGAGATGGTAACAACTCTATTTATTTGAGAATGTCTTGCTAAAGGCTCTTAAATAAATGGGGGTGTTACAAGGGACGTGTACTATTCATGTCCCTTATTGGCTTGGATGTCCATTTTTCACGTCCCCTGTTGGCTGGGACGTGAAATTTCAAAGTCCCTCCATGGATCAGACTTTTAAATTGGTTTTCCGTCTTTTTATTTAGTTTTTAACCTAAATTTAGGTCTTTTTTATATTTTATAAGCTAATCGTTATTAATTTTGCGTGTTAACAAGATTTGTTTGAGGAGTTTGGGTAAATGGTGTTAATTACAACCGCCTATTTGAGTCGGATACATGTTTTGAGATTCGGGATGAGGTGTTTGACTGGGCTCAGAAAATAGCATTTGATAACGGGTTTGCCTCGGTAAAAGCAACAAATAGGGCCAAATCGTAAACAACCGGAGTTGCTCGGGTCATACTTTCGTGTTTCAAGGTACGGCCGAACCAGAAAGAAGATCGATCCCGAGAAACTCGAGAAGCCTAAGAAGAGAGGGACAGCTAAGTGCGATTGTTTGTTACGGGTTCGAGCCGTGCAGGAATACTTTAATGATATAAATGGGAAGAAGTTGGTTATTTGGAACATTCTGACTTCGGAGAAGGGTGGATATCACAACCACAAAGTAACAAAGTACAAATATGGTGATAGACATTATGCTGGTTTGGATGCCGAAGAGAAAGATTTCGTGAGGCAACAAGTTCGGGCATCGATTCCGCCGAGAGACATCAAAAACGGTCTTCATCAAAGAACCCCGGATAAACCCCAACCTACAAGCGGACAAATTTATAGCGAGGCAAACAAGGTTCGGCGTGAAATGAGGGGAACGCGGAATCCCGCTCAACAACTGTTGGCTCTAGCAGTTGCTGCTCAATATGTGGAGTGGCACAAATCAGATTCCGATTCAAAGGAGCTAAGTCATATGTTTATGTCTCATCCAGAAGCCATAAAACTCTTTCGTGCTTACCCACATATGGCTCTTATTGACTCTACATACAAGACCAACGTTTACAAGATTGCTCTTGTCGAGGTTGTTGGCGTAACACTTTGTGGTTCCTCCTTCTTAATTGCCATTGTGCTCCTTCCATCAGAAAGTGAAGCCGATTATGGGTGGATTTTGGGGAGATTAGAGGAGCTACTTAGCTGTACGGGTTCATCTATATCTACCTTTGTCACTGATCGGGAGTTGGGTTTGATCGGCGCTATTGAATCCCTTTATCCGAACACTCCTCACCTTTTGTGTCGTTGGCATTTGAACCGCGCTGTGGAGAAAGAAGCACTTTCTTCAAAGAATTTGATTTGGTACAAAGATATGATCATGCACAGTAAAGAAAGCGGTTGGTACCGCTTGATCAATGCATCCACCGTTGAGGAGTTTAGGAGTGCATGAGATTCTTTTTGTGCAAATTGGGAAGTGGTGGCTGGTTATGTCATCGGAACATGGGGTAAATACAGGAAAAAGTTTGTTGCTTTATATACAAACCAGTACTTCCACCTCGGTAACACGGCCACTTCCTGGGTAGAGTCCTCTCATTCCCTTTTGAAGTCTTGGTTGAAGAGTCATAACTTAAACATTGATACTATGTGGGCTCGTATTCACTCCATGCTTGAAGCTCAACACTCCAATATTAGACATGAGTTAAAAGTATCGAGGAGTAAGCCTCGAAGTGCGGATCAGGTATTTTCCTTATTGCGAGGACATGTGTTTACCAAAGCCATTGAGATCATGGAAGCTGAGATTAAGAGAGGGATTGAGCTCGGGAACGGGTTGGAAGAACACTGTGGATGTGTGCTACGGCTTACTCATGGGTTACCTTGTGCTCGCATTTTGATCCAATTGCAAAGAATAGGTAAGAGGGTCCATCTTGGCGACGTGCACTCGTTTTGGAAGACTTTGGAGTACGAGACTCCCCAACAAATGCACAAGAGCGATGCTGATGAGTTGGAGGCGCTTATAGCGGAAGCTAGAGGTAGTGACCCGGCAAAGAGACGGATAATCATTGAGAAATTGTGAGATGGTCTCCATCCGGAAGACGAGGATATTTGTCCACCTCATGTTAGAGAAAACCCCAAAGGGAGACCAAGGGTAACTACTACTCGGAACAAGTCCGTATATTTGAGCATGCAAAGAGGAAGGGCAAGAAAGTTTTTACCCCTGCGACAACATGTGTTCAAAGTACGGTGGGTGATTATGCTGAAGGACCTATTGGTGCAGCATTGGAGACCGGCTACACTAGGGGCCTTTGCCCAGTTGGAGTAAAAAATTTGGGGTCCCCAAAGCATTATGGGAGTTCTTTGATGGTTGGGTAGATGTGGGTGATGATGGTCATTGTGGTTATCGGGTAATATCGCATGCTGCCCGGGGTCGGGAAGACGACCACTTAGTCATGAGAGAGTGGTGTCTTAGAGAGATTCTAGTATACGATATCTACAAGATAATTTTTTTATGAGTGTTGTGTTACACTTCCACGTTTGAGCAGATACTAGCATACATTGAGAGCTATCGAGTTTACCAGCAGCGGAGGTTGTGAGACTCATCATTGGATGTCCTCGGAATATTTGACCGTCTTTGCATCGTTGTTTAACTGGACTATCTGTTTAGTCGGCCAGTGGGAGAGTAAAGAAGGCCGTTTTTGGCAATGTCATACATACTTACCCGTAAGGCCCACAGGTCAACAGTCGAGGCCATAACACGGTGTTTTGTGGATCTTAAACTACCATTTCCATTGGATGAGATATCATTGTAGTGTCCCACCGAGAGAAGCACCAATGCCACCGATCGAACCTTGTTGGGAATCGGTAAGAGACCCTGCGTTAGCACACTATGATGATTTGTACAACTCAAACATCGAGAAATGGCATACGTTAATGGGAACAACACCTCGAGTTCGTCGACGAAGACAACCTCCCACGCCAGATCTAGAAGTTGCAAAGAAATTAGGCTTTGATAATGTATTTCGAGATTGATTTAAAATGTTACCGTTGTAATATTAAAATCTAATAGTTTTAATTTAAAATGTTACCGTTTCAATTTAAAAATGTTACCGTTTGAATTTAAAAATGTAACCGTTAACTTTTAAAATGTTACCGTTATCATCTAACTTCTAATAATTAGTCGTTTTTATGTTCATTGTAATCGTAACAACACACCTTGTTCACTACTAAAACTCAAAAATATTAAGATGGTTCTCACAAACACTCAGAAAGTCAGAGCTTATCAACTAAGGATCGATCATATCGCTACGGAGTTACCAGTGCTTGTGTCTCGCCTTGAACTAGTCGTTCTAAGTGCCACTGTATGGGACTTGCTAGAAAATCCTCCAATTGGCAGCCTTTGTATCATCTTAGTCGGACATCCCCACCCCGGATTCACTCCAGCTGTTACCGACGAGGTTGTTTCTGATGAAACACTAACTGAGAAGATGTGGGAGTTTCGCAGGTTAAACAATGATTTTCTTGTCTATATTAAGCGTATACTAACCGTGATAGTTTGCGCAACACTATCAGATTTATGTGCCGGTAGAGTGTTCAACCTAGGAAATGTCAAACTCCTCATAATTGAGTTATATGATCGATATGTGGCTAGCCAAGCTGAAGAAATTGAAGCTCGAGATTATGCAGGAGATCTGGAATCTTCATCTTCATCATTCGAAGATAATTAAGTTCCGTTAAACTATGTTTTAAGTACGCTTTATGCAATTTCCGAGCGAAGATATGTTTTATGTATATTAATTAATTTCCGATCTAAACTATGTTTTAATTAAGTGTTAGAGCTGTGTTTTATGTATTTTAATCAAGTTACTATTAATAAAAATCTATTTCAATTAAAAAAACTACGAGTTACTAAAAAAGATTAAAATATTCATACAAAACACAACTACAAAAGTCCATACATAACAATACAAAAAACTACGGGGTCTGATCATCATCATCATCAGCAGCAGCATCCTCAACGTCATCCTTGGGTCTGAAGAACCACTCCATGTGGTCCACCAAGTGCCCCATATACTGCCACTTTCGCTCGGTGGTAGGCAGACTATAAATCTGAGAAATGACGACTAACAGCTCGGGCAACCTCTGGCTCTTCGATGAAAGGGAGTGAGCGCATCTGAACACGGCGTGCAGGGGGTAGAAGTATGGGTAAGAAACCTTGCTATACCAACCCATATCACACTGAAACGACATCAAATAGCGGTAAAACCGTTGTCTTAACGCAACCTGCGCCTCTCTCAAACCCCACTCCAAATCAGGAGTATTACCGTACGACAGCTTGTAACACATAGTCGGCTTAGCCAGACGAACATCGACAGCTGGGAACCGCATAGGGTTCGGGATAACCTGAACATATCCGTAATGACGGAGACACCTATCAGGTTGGTACGACTCCACTATACCCAGAAACCTAATCACGCCCGAGTAGAGCGAACTACGGCAAGCCCTGTGTGGGCTAACACCATAAGGGAGCCACGTCACCTGCTCCGCCCTGAGCCCGTCCAACCTCTGCATGTGTTGCTCCAATAACCCAACATCTCCCCTATACCTAGGAACCCGTGACCAAGCCTCGACAAGTGGTCGTCCCTCCACATAATATCCCGAGTGAGGCCTGAACATGGGAAAGTACTCGTATATCCAAGCTTAAAGCAACGATAAGCAACCGTTAACCCCAACGGCCTCCCTACGCGAAACCATCCCAACTGTCGATACAAGTACGCCAATGTCGCCCCCCCCCCCCCAGCATAGCTACCGATATCATCTAACTCATCGAACAACGGCAACATACGAGCAACAACCCGATCACTGGACTTGTCGGTGAACAAAGTCTATCCTACCAACAACATCATGTAAGCCCGTAGCGAGTCATGCTGGTTCCCCTTCTCCACAAGCTCTATCAACTTCTTCACCGTCAGCCCACCACCTTTGTAAAACGGTGGTCTCACGTCCTTTACATCCATGCCGAACAAGATAGCCAACTTCCCATTCAGACCAATCTCCCCGCTCGTATGACCCTCGACCATAACCCTTGCGCTTGGTAAGACAAAAACATAAAAAATAATACATGGGAGAAGTAAAAGATTTGTACGATATGAGAATTACATGGCTCAATGTTATTTTTTACATTTACTCATCTTAATATCGAAACGAATACCTTGTTTTAAGGAATGCTATCTGATTTTTGCAAAGCAATCCTACGAGGATCTTTCACCATCTTCTTTATTAAAGCAACAACCACAGAGCTGCCATGTCGCTCTGTGGTTGAAAGTACAATTTTTTATTCTTATTTTCAATAGCCCCACCATGTTCAGCATCATCATTTAATTCTCATTCAAATAATCGATATATACAATCAACAATATGATACATGAATCTTATATAGAAATTATGATTTTTGTGAATTGCTCATTATTTAATTTTATTAAAATTACTACTACTATTTTTTAATGTTAATTTTATCATTATATAAATATATTAACAAAATCAACGACTAAAAAACATAAAACTACAAATTTAATATGGAGTATAAAACTACAAAAATCATAAACACAGTATAATCTAATATGAGATTATTTAAACGGAAAATATTACTACAAATAACTCATTCATATAAAAATCTAAATATTAAAAATGCAATATAAAATGAAAAAAATACTTAAAAAGAGAAATTAAATTAAATAAGAATATTTGCTTGGGAAAAAATAGGGATAGCTTCAATCTAATGAAAGTATCCAATCTCCAAAATAAAGAGTATAACAACCAAAATAATTTAAAGGAGCAAAAATATACTAAAAAACAAAAATTACGACATAAAAACAAATTTTAAATAGTACCTCTTACAAAATTAAGTAGACTTAAATAAAATTAGCCACCAGATGTAAAAATTTCAAGTCAAAACAACGGAAATACATAAGTATTTTGATCGATTGCATTAGTGTCGTCGTATAGATGAAATGAGGAAAAAGGTGAAATTGAGTGGGGGTGGTTAGAGCCTTTACGTGGGGGTTATGGAGTCAGGATTCTTCTTAAAGGATGTACCAATAAAATTTAGTGGAACTTTAAGCCGTTTATAAGGGAGTTATATGGTGGACAATGTCGTTTTGTGAATTGTATTAGGTTAAAACTCATAGAGAAAAGTCTATTTAGGTAGGTCATAAGTGCAAGTGCAAGTGCAAGTTTTGGATCAATTGAATTATTATTTTAATGGGGCCAATTGATTATTGATTATTGAGTACCCAGTGTAACATCCCGTATTTTTTGTAAAAGTATGTTTTAATAATATAGAGTAGTTTTTGGAATTTAATAATATTTTGAGTAAATTAGATTTTACTCCCTTTTGAAATCAAAATTTTTAAAATTACTCCCTTTTGAAAAGTTTTCCTAAAATTACTCCCTTAAATAGCATTTTTTTCCTAAAATTGCTTCAAAAAACCGAGTTGAGTTGATTTATTTCCTATATTTTTGAAACCCCCTTACATTTTTCTACATATTTGTACCTTTCAAAGTATAGATTGGGTAAGCCACAAACGGAATATGTTCAAAAATAGACCAAATAAGTCACTAAAAGTAGAGTTTGGGAGCAATTTTAGTAAAAAATGCAACTTAAGGGAGTTATTTTAAGAAAAAATTTCAAAAGGGAGTAATTTTAAAAATTTTGAATTTAAAAGGGAGTAAAATCTAATTTACTCATATTTGAATTATAATTCGTAAGTTTTATTTTAAGAAATGTCTTTAAGTTCCGTCTTAAGTTTGTTTAATCTAAAGATTTCATGTTTACTTGGTAGTTTCCGTTCTTAAGGTTTCCGCCCCATATATTTTGGAAACCCGACTCAAGTTAAATATAAAGGACACCATCCTCCTTCTTTCCAACGTGATACCATTTCCCTCACAAAATAAGATACAGTAACTTTATTTCCTCCATTGTCACCCTTTTCCACTTCACAAAAACATCATCCATTTACTCATCTCAACTCCGATTGACGCAAGGTTTTCGCCTACGCTTTCATCTCTTCATTTCCGTTTTTTCTACCTCTTTCAATTTCTGTTTCATCAACTTTCATTTTGGGGTTGGTTTGGGGTAAACTCGAAAATATCTTATAATAATCCGTTTTTGTTGTTTGTAGGAGTTGACTCGGACGACCCGGACAAGCACTCGTACATTGTAGAAGATTATAAGTGAAGAATCGCTCTCTTAAGGTGACGATAATGAGTAACTCGGCCTTTTGTCTAATATTAGCACTTTACATGATTTTTAGTATGCTTTGTTGATAGGAATATGTTTAGGATATGTGGATTGTGGTTGTGGTGCTGTAAATTAGTTAAAATCATGCTAGGGTTTGATGTTTATATATTTCTCACATGATTTGATGAGTATTGATAATGGGTAATATGTTTGGGTGAAAAAGATGGATGTTTATATTGTGCTTATGAATGTGTATGTTAATCCATAAAAATGATTAAAGGATGAAGTAAGAATGCTTGTATATGTTGTTTATTGTGATTTTAGAAGTGTATGCAAAGTATAGAAGCAATCCCATGAAGTTTGATTGTTGTATAAAATGGCGAAATGCGTATTTCTGGGACAGGGGTTCCCAGCCGGTCAGGGGCCGGCGGCCGGTCGACCGGCTGAGAGCCCCATTTGATGTTTGTTGTTTGTTGTTGTTGTCGCAAGAATTGGGTAAAAAGGAGTCCCCAGCCGATGGACCGGCGGCCGGGCGGCCGGCTGAGAGACCATCTTGTTGTTTTTGTTTCGTTCTTCACATGAGAGATTGAGTCTCTCAGCCGGCCAACCGGCAGCCTATGGCTGACCGGCTGAGAGCCCCTGATCAAGTTATTTTGTTCGTAACTCTTGTTTCGCATGTCGGATTTGATTGATTCTTCTTCCGTATGATTCGTATGCTTGTTTGAAGTCCCAAGAAATTGGGCGACACTTACGTCTGGTTCGGAAATGGATTTGAGGAGAAAGACCCCCCGGCCGGGTAACCGGAAAGAAAACCGGCTCTCGCCTCAAATTAGTATTCGAAGTCGGTTAAGTGTTGAATGATATATATGAAATGATTGTCATTCGAGTTTGAGTTGTATTACATCTTTGAGATTTATGTGATTTGTGTAAACTTGTTGTGCGCTGCTAGAGTACTCGAATTCTCACCTGATTGCATCGTGTAGCTGGTTGGTTGTAGTGACTTGGTCATCACGGTCAGGTCTTAGATTGTCTGCCCGCCTTCAGGCATATCTCGTTCCTAGCTAGTTCGGGTCTTGGGGGTGCCTTGTGCACTTGTCGAATCGGGGATCGTAATCTGTTTGCGCTCCGAGAGTCTGGCCAGGTTTAGACCGGGACAGTCATTTGATGTCGTCCTACCAGGGGGTTGTATAGTCTGAGATTGGGAATGTCGTAGTATATAGACGAGTCGATTGTCGGCCTGCTCATAGTAGCCTAGTCGAGTCAATTGTTGACCAATCTAGTTAGAGTCGAGTCAATTGTTGATTTATCTCTTTGTTGGTGGAGTCGAGTCAATTGTTGACCTATCTCTTGTTTGTAGAATCGCTTGGTTGACCTATAGTTGTTGGAGTCGAGTCACTTGGTGACCTATCTCTTGTTGATGTAAGTGGTTGTTAGTTTGTGTATATGAATGAATGATATTTGGTTATCTTAGTATTGTTCGTCCAAGGCATTGGACGACTCTTAGTCTGGTTTCGTAAATGGTTTGTAGTGAAGGACCCCCCGACCGGGCAACCAGAAGGAAAACCGGCTCTTATTTCAAATAGTTTCCGAAGTTAGTTGAGAGCCTTTGCATAAGTGATGCATGTTGATAGAAAGATTGACGTTGATATATATATATATATATATATATATATATATATATATATATATATATATATATATATATATATATATATATATATATATATATATATATAGGGTTGAGATCCGGTGAGAACCACCTTACAATGAAAACCGGTGAGAACTTTTCCTTACAGAGTTTTTTTTAAAAAATTAATGACATAATTGGATTCGGCATGGAATTTTATGGCTAGAGAACATATTTCTTGGTCTAGAAAATAAATACTAGTGGCGGAAAAATGATAGATTCGAAAACATAGATAGTAGGTGCATGCAAATAAATAAAACGTATCTCACTTTGATTTCCGTCACTAGTATTTATTTTCTAGACCAAAAAATATGTTCTCTAGCTATAAAATGTCATGCCGAATCCAATTATGTTATTAATTTTTTTTAAAAAAGTCCGTAAGTTGGAGTTCTCACAAAGTTCTCATTGTAAGGTGGTTCTCACCGGATCTCAAGTCTATATATATATATATATATATATATATATATATATATATATATATATATATATGTTTCACATGTTATAAATGTCGGAGTATGTTGGATGCCTTATGTGTTGTGTGTTATTGACAATAGGTGGCTAGGAGCACTCTAATCACTCCCCACTGACTGTGGCGCACATGTTGTATGTGATGCGGGAGCATTAGCTCAGGTTCGAGGTCGTGACCCACGACCCAAAGAAAGGTTGAAAATGTTTGATTTGGGTTCAATACGGATTTTCAAGTTAGCTTGGGAAGACGTATTAAAAGAACAAAAGAAGACTCCAGATAGTGGTCTTGGGATTCGTGCCCAAGCACGACGTGTGGGACCACACTGTTTGGTATACTAATTATTTTGGGGTTTGTGTTCTTATCTTATTTAATTATTTACTAAGTTTGTTATTAGTTTGTTGCAACAAGGTTGTTAGGGTTGTTACAAGTTAGTTACAAAGTTAGTTATAGTTTGTTATTAGTTAGTTATTAAGTTGTTAGGAGGTTGTTACAACTTAATCTTTTTCTTCATTTTTATCTTTTATTTTTAGAATAAGGATTATTAATCCAATAAGATAGAATTAGGAAACCCTATTTTGATAAGGGTTGCACGAGTGACCGAGTATTGGGAGGCGTGCAAGCTTCTTGTTTGTTTCCTATTTTGAGTCAGATTGTACGGATATCCTTACTATAAATAGGCATCCTAGGTTATTATTTTCATTCATTCAATTATCAAATTAAAAAGTTATTGTTAAGTTTTACTTACAAACCCTAAAGTATCTGTGTGAGCTTTAACCTGAATTATCTGTGTGAGATTCAAAATAATTGGGAGAGTATCTGTGTGAGCTTTAACCCGAAGTATCTGTGTGAGATTCAAAATAATTGAGAGAGTATCTGTGTGAGCTTCATCAATTATCCTATCCTTCGAAATACATAATTCTTTCATTACATCGTCTCATAAGTCGTTCAAGTATTCGTAGTTGTGCACCTCTACGTCATCAACGATCATCATCCATCAAGAACACCACCGTGTTCATCACCACCGTCCACCGTCCAAGATCAATCGTGAACCACCGTGACACGTCATCATCACCGTGCCACATCATCGTCGTCGATCATCATCTTTATCATTCACCTTTATTTGTTATTTTTCGTTCTTTATTTATTCTTATTCGTGATATTTCACAAGTATACTATTTCCGCTGCAACATACGTATTTTCGTTGATCGTCTTTTTTTTATTATCACTCCAAATACGCATCAGTATGTGTGTAGGTACATGAGGCTGTTTGTAGGGGGTTATGTTGAGGCTAGCGAACGATGATCCTTCATCGTCGAGTTTTACCTTTCGTTAGCTAGACCTTAGACTTATGTTTCAGTATACTATGCATGTAGGGATATGCTATCCTAGGCTGCTTTTGTATTGTACTTAATACTTATTTATGTTTTCTTTCTTCCGCATGTTTAATATTGTTAAGACACCTCGCATGTTTTCTTATCATGTCAAAAGTTTAAATTCCGCGCATTTTTGACATGTTTTGTATGTTTACTTTTCCGCTGCCGCGAGGGGTTTTACACCCAGTATTTTACTAAACAAGATTTTCTTGAAAAGAATTTAATAATAAAATTGTACTAGTTTTAATCCCATGCAAATTGCACGGGATTGCAGTTTCAAATATTATTATTTATGAATAATTTTTAAATTAATGATTAGCCGTATTTAAGATTTTCGATTTGTAATATAATTTCATATGACCGACATACCAAAAATATTGTAATATTAACAACATAGTTTATATTCAAAGTATATCAAAACTCAATGATTTATATAAATTTGAAATATCATAACGGAATTACAATTTACAATGATAAGTAAATGTTAATACAAAAATCTCAAAATTTTCTTCATTATATATGCATTTTTCATCGTCACAAGTCACTCATAAATCAGAGTTGTCAACATGTCGAATTCTTTGGAGATGGTTTGAAAGTCGGTGGTTTCAACTTACCTCATTCAAAATAATGAAATAGGTTAGTCCTACTCTAGAGGATCCATATAATTTATTTACCTTATCAGAAAAAAAGATATGATTGTCCACAAAACATGTCACTACTCATATTTTTGTGAATGTTAATTATATCTATTATGGTACTTTTCTTTTGTAATTTCAATATCCCATTTTTTTTATCGTGTCACTATTATTTAACTTTACTCAATTTTTTTTCGATTGCAAAAATCCACGGGTCTTAATTATTATATTGTTTATTGTAATTATTTATTGAATATAAATTGTTATTTAATAATTTTAGGAGGACGTTATTCGAAATTATTATATTTTATTTTTTGAGTATATAATATTAAAGTTAATGTAATACAATTACCTAAAGCTGTATTATTTTATATATTATTATATAATATTTAATTTCATATTGTATAAATTGTAATTGTGTATCCATTATTTAATGTTTACGAAAGTATATCACAAATATTACGTAATATTTCTAAAACTATGGTCAGACATGCAATATCGAATATCATCAGTTATAGCGTAGGAAATCCATAAAAGAGATTGCGGTCCCACCTGATAGATTAAAAAAAACCTTGTGTTGATGACGTGGCTCAACCAGGGCTTCCTAAATGTTTTTGTAATTATATAGATAAGATAAGATTATAGGTAGTGAATATGTGTGATAAGCACAATTTTGATGGCCGGAATATGCCGTCACTACCGGCCTTCAAACAAGATTTTTAAACCCGAAGAGAGTAGTACTTTAGTTCGGGGTCGAACGCGGAGATGGTGGAGAAATTGAATAGTTACGTTCTAATTAGAGCTTAAGTCGGGGTAATAGTTTGGTTTTGAAATGACTAACAACTACAGATAAAAGAAAGCAAATATGTTAAGATTAAATTGATGATAAGGAGAACTAGGGTGTCGGGGGTCACTTAGGTAAGTCGATAGCCAAACGTAAGATAAGGTCTTGTGTCATTTCTATGGTAAGTCTAGGGTCGTCTCTTCTCTCGAGTCGACTACCCTTAGGTCAAGACTAGTCCTAGCTTTCGCTACAAACCAAGCTAACCTAACACATAAACATGCTCATGAAACTCAAGACCATCGTCTAAAGCAAACAAAGCGAAGACTAATACCCAACCGTCGTTGAGGCAATTCGTCGAACACGTAACATGCAAGATGTGAAAACTCGACCAAAGAGGCAAACAAGACTAACCCTAAGCATTTTTCATGGCTACTAACTACCCAAGCAAACCCCTAACCCTAAAATGAAACTACTCACACATGATTAAGAAGGAAATATGAACAAATGAGGAATTGATGCTAAACATGTTGTATTATGATGAAAGTAAACAAATGAACAAGAAAACTTAAACAAAATGAAATAACCAAGTAAAGAGAGGAAAGATTATACCAACTACTTGATTAAAGGAAAGAACTTTGATTACAAGAGAAGAGTCTTCTCAAACCCTCCAAATTACAACCAAAAATCCTCCCACAATGTCTAAGAACAATACTATGAAAATGACTAAAGAAGGATTATCAAGAACTAAAAGATAAAGCTAAAATCTAAGAAAAGATTAAACTTTTTAAGAGATTTTTTTATGGCTAAGTATGGATGAATGGAACAGTAAAAACCCTAAAAATATCCCCAATGTTGCGTAAGAAATGCGTGTAAATAAATAACATAAGTGCGGGTTTATATAGAGTGCGAATTTCTGAAATATGACTCTCAGCCGGTCCACCGGCTGCCGGTCTGCGACCGGCTAAGAGTCCAAATGTAGAATTCTGAAACTTTTTCTTCTTTTCTTCAACTTGCACTATGATCTTCAGCCGACCGGCCGGCTGCCGGTCGGGCACCGGCTGGGAGGTTGAATTTCAAGTTCTGACTTTTTGCTTCTTTTCTTCAATGCACAGGTACCCTCAGCCGGTTCACCGGCCGCCGGTGGTGGACCGGCTGGGAGTCCTTTTGCTCGAATCTGCCAAAAAACGTATTTTCTTTAATCTTCAAAATTGGCTAAGTATGGGAAGGGGTCACCAGCCGGCCAACCGGCCGCCGGTTGGTGACCGGCTGAGATGCCAAGTCTGAATTCCTGTAACATTGACACATTTTTGCCCAAAAGTCAAGTCAAGGTCCCTAGCCGGCCTACCGGCCGCCGGCTGGGAACCAGCTAGGAGGCACTGGAGAGGTTTCTTCATAATTCGTTCCAAATTCGCCTCGTTTGCTCCCGTTTCTTCGACCCTGCCGCAATACCTACAAAATGTGAATCAAATAGGAATAGTCGAGGTAACGGGCATAAAAACGATCAAAGGCACGCAAAACGAGGTCGAATCGGGACCGAAAATGAAGAAAAAGCAATGAAAATTATGACCAAAATAGAGCTCATCAGAATTCCCCACACTTAAACCTTACTCGTCCTCGAGTAAGAGATCAAGTAACTACATAACCCTTATTCGAAATCAAAGAAACAAACTAACTAAGCTAACTAGAAGCCGAATCGGGTTTAGCTACACATGTAGCCCTTTCAACTCACAATTTGACATTCATGAGGAATAACGCCCTATTGCAAGGCAAGTATGGTCTTGCTACAAAATTTTTGATGCCAACAAGTAAAAACATAACACGTATAAACAAGCAACATGCATCGGAAAAAGGGAAAGAAAACTGCTTTTCTCATCCAAGCGGGGTTTTGAAAAACAAAACAAAGAAGGTCTATAGCGGAGGATGCCGACTCAAAGTCTAACCACGGTGTCAAACCCCTAAATCAAGCTCAAGCAACCAAAAATGACATCACCAAAGACCAAGAAACTAATTCAAGGCGGGCAAACGGAAGTACTAAGCTATACTTCCAAGAGTGACACGACACACGCATGATTCGACTTCATTCAAGACCCATAACCGATAAAGGAACCCTAAGTACCGACTCTCACGGGTGACACTCAACACACAAGGAAAAAAAGGGGTGATTTTTGTGACAAAAAGTAGCCAAAATCACTCACCTACCTCAACTTGCGAGGCATGCCCGCAATCTAGAATGGTACTCCATCCAAAAATCCATGAAAAATGCAAATGTACACTATGAGAACAACAACAAGGATGCAACGGGACTTGGGTTGGGTGAAAATGGTTTGGTGCAAGCACCGTTCTAGAATTTGAGGCTCAAAAACAAGAATGATTGCCATAGTCAACACAACTCCTTATTACAACAACTAAGCAACGTCTATGCCCTAACTTTGGTTTTAACAAAACCAAGCAAAAATTGCATAAACCCCAACTTACTTTGGAAAAAACGAACCCATCACAACCTTAAACAAAGCGGTCATTATTAAAAACACAGAACAACGTCTACACCCTAACATACGACTTGAAAACCAAATCAAATGCAAAAATTGTGTAAACCCGGCACGCGTGCAAGAACATCAAAAGACCACAGTATTATAACAACGACTTTTTCAATGTCCCCTTGATGGAAGGGATTTGTTGCTAGCCTTTTTCTCTTTCAAAACGCATATATACATTCTTTTCTTTTTGGATTTTTCAAAACTTTTTCAACTTTTTCTTTGATTTTCTATTTTATTTCTTTTTTCATTTTTTGTTTTTTCTTTTCTTTTTGTCAAAACTCCATTCACCAAGAAAACAACAAGTAAGGCCACAACCGAAGAAGCCACCAACCGACATCTAAATTCCCGACTCTACCACCAACAAAATACCACAAAAGCAACCATTCTTGATCAAGGAAGGGTGTTTTTTAGGATGTAGTTCATTTAGTGGTTAAGGCCAAATGAATAGGCTAAAGCTCAAAGTGGTTAAACAAAAGAGGGAATAAGATGCAAGGGTCAAAACAAGGCTAATTTGGCAAATGTGAAGTTGATTTATTTGGAACAAAAGTTGTCTCACATGCACATGAACATTAACACGGAAATAAGGAACGAGCGCCATACTTATGCGTATAGACATAACACACCACGTAAGGAGGACTACTCACAATCCTAAACTGAGTCGGTTTGATGGACCGACTAAAAAGGAGGCTCTATCCTCACATTTGAGTAGCTAATGTCGGTCCTAGGTCGAGTCAAGGTCTAACACGGTCTCACAAGGTGGTCGAAACTTGGTCATTAAGCTTAGACTTCCGGGTCCTTGCAAGCAAGAACCCTAACAAGGTGACATCAAACGGTGCAAGCTATTAGGAGGGGTAAGACACAAGCAAGACAAATATCATCATTGACGGCATATATCCTCCACTATTCAACCTCCTATGCATATTTACAAACAAAAACAAAAAGGAAAAACCGACTTACACATATTCACAAAACTATGAAAAAGAAAAGGCATGTGAAACAACACTAAACTAAACAACAAGCAAACAAACATGCGACAACAAGAGGACTAAACTAGCAGCACATCAACCACAACAACCACAAGTTCCCCAAAGGAACATCCAAGGCACAAAAATCCCGTTCTCCTTCATGCTATCAACATAAAAAGAAAATAGGAAAGGAAAGGAAGAAGTAGGAAAGAGTATACCAAGCATCTTCATTCTCCTAATCCTCGGGTTGTCGTCGCATCTGCCACTTGTTAGTCCAACAAACATATATATACAAGGCAAGCAAAGAACAAAAACAAAAGAAATAAAGAACATGTTTTTTGAAATTTTTCAAATTTTTCGATTTTTTTGGTATTTTTGAAGTTTTTTCATATTTACAAAAGCAAATAAATATTCACAAAGTGGATATTTTCCCTCCCCACACTTAAGATTTACATTGTCCTCAATGGAACAAAGTGCAAGGGGGAAATGAAGAAAAAGAACGAAAACAACATGTTTTTGGCTTTTTTGAAATGTTTGAGAAAATGAAAAACTTGTTTTTGCGTTTTTTGAAATAAACGGTTATTCCTCCCCACACTTATTTATGTGCATAATGTGAGGAGGAAAACCGGAAAATAAAGAACATGTTTTTGAAGGTTTTTGGTTTTTCAATTTTTTTTGATTTTTATGAAACTAATAAAAACAAAGGTAAACAAAAGAAATGAAAAACTAAAAACTAAACTAAATGCAAACTAAATGCTCTAATCTACATGTATGCAAACTACATGTGACAATATCATACAAAATAAGTAAATCTAATGCATCTAAATGAATGCAACTAAACTAATGATATGAAATGATGAAATGGAAACTAAAACAAGATAACTAAACTAACTAACTACTCTAAATGCATGCTAGAAAGTAAAATGCAAACTAATAGTGAAATTTGGATTAAAGGGAGTTACTTGCTTTGGATTTTTCAAAGGGGGGCATAGCCATCACCTACCACCTCCAAAGGTGGTCACTGATCGAAGTGATCCTCAGACTCATAACCTTCTCCATCTCCATTGCCATCATCATCTCCATTGCCATCCACGTGCATGTAATCATCCGGGTTGAGCATGACGTCTCGAAAGGGCGAAGCATGCGAGCCACTAGCTCCCGGATCACCAAACCTACCACGGGAGGATGAATGCCTCGGAGGATCTGAGTCCGCGTTTCCACGGAAATTGGGGGGAAAGATCGGGCTAGAGAAGTAGCCCGGGGCAACATTAATCTCCCCGAAAAAATGTCCCTCTGGTGGCACATATCCAGCCTCCGGAGGCATGTAGTAAGACGGACGACCACCGGCCGCATGATGGAGTCCCTGGCGAACAGACTGGTCATAACTAGGAAATGTCCCATAGGCCTGATCGTGGTACAAGTAATCAAGCCTATAAGTCACATCCCGATGGCGCTCATCCGCCAATGCTTGGCGCTCATCTGCAAGATCTGTCGCCGCCTTCATACCCAAATCAACCCGGGCCATGAAATCAATGAGGTCCTGGTTTAATGGCAAAGGCTGAGAAGATGGAACGGAACCGGAGGTGGATCCCTGGAAAAATGAAGGCCCACTCTGAAAAAGAGGCATG
Source organism: Silene conica (assembly GCA_029255685.2). Taxonomy (NCBI): domain Eukaryota; kingdom Viridiplantae; phylum Streptophyta; class Magnoliopsida; order Caryophyllales; family Caryophyllaceae; genus Silene; species Silene conica. The sequence continues at coordinate 17,065,219 of CM055311.2, read as the reverse complement.
GTGATTGCGGGCTGCTCAAACTGGAGGTCGGAGGAGGTAGTACCGGTCCTATCTCGGGAATAAGCTCTGGGAGGGCGCTGATCCGGAGGGAGCTCATCTGGGTCGACCTCAATGTCAAGAAGGTAGGAGGTACTCCCAGCCACAACTCTCATCCTCTCGGTGTTAGGCAAGGGCACAGAATTTCTGAATTTGTTATCGACGCGAATCTGCCAATACTCTTTCCGATCGTTGGGGTTATATTTGATCCACCCCAACGCCTTCTGCAAGTAGCGGCGAGATAACACGTTCTCACCCTGTATATAGTCTACCGTAAAATGCCTCTGACAAAGGTCTTCGGCTATCAAAGTGACCATCCCGCCAACACAAATAGGGGTGGTAAGCTGAGGTTGGGTTGCCAACCTACTCAAGTGAAGCGCCATGTGATGGGCAATGTTAAGTTTTGGCCCACTGACCAAATAGCACCCTAGGATCTCAAGCTCCGTCGTAGTGAAATTATGAGGCTCATGCCTAGAAAAGACGGTCCACCCCATGAACCGGTGCCAAATCCTAATCGGTGCCAAATGCACCCTATTAGCCGGTTTCTTTTTTGTCCTATCACTCACTAAACCGGTTATGGCTGTCCAAATAGCCTCCGTATCAAATCCATCCGGAGGCTTAATCGGCAATTTTCCATTGAGACCAAAAATTAGAGCAAAGTCCTCCAAAGTAAGACGGTGTTCCTTCTTCATTAGACGAAATTCCAAACAAACCACTTTCCCTAAACTCCGGTTTTTTGTAACCACAAGAGAGCTCAAAAACTCCCAAGTCAATCGGGGAGAGGTGTGAACCGGTCTAGTTTCATATAAGGCTTTCATCCCCAAACCATAAAAAAGAGCCTCAGTGATCCTTTCAATCCCTAACTCCCTTAAACCAGCTCTATCAATAAACCTAGTTGGATGAAGGGGGCGATGCTTGAAATAAGTAAAATTACCTTTTTGTTGGATAGTAGCGAATTGGAGGCCGGGAAAGTTCGGATCCGGACCAATATAGTTGCTACCAAGCACATTTTGCACTTCTTGCTCCACCATCGGGTCATGTCTTGATTTTGATCTCCTTTCCGTTCTTCCTGACATGGTTAATGTGTGGAGATTTGAAGAGGGGTTGAAAGGGGGTTTGATTTGGAGTGTTTGATGGAGTTTTTGTAGGTAGGGGATGTGAGGGAGAAGAGGGAAATAAGAGATGTTAGAAGAAGAAATGAAAAGAAATGAAGAAATGAAGGGGTTTTGCGTGTTTTTATTTTTGCGGCAGATGCTTCTCAGCCGGTATGGGACCGGCCGCCGGCCTACCGGCTGAGAGTTAGGGTTTGATTTTTTGACTTTTTTTTGGAAAATTTTTATGAGATCTGATTCTGAGCCGGCGGACCGGCTGCCGGCCGACCGGCTCAAAATCGCCCTTCGGATTCTCCCTTCATTCTTCTCTTCTTCTTGCTTCACTTACAAAAAACCCCAGCCGGCAGACCGGCTGCCGGCCGACCGGCTGGGGTCCTTCTTTCCTTGCTTTTTCTTCAAACATGGTCACACCTCCATGATTCTCAGCCGGTGGACCGGTTGCCGGCCGACCGGCTGGTAATCAATCTTCTTGGATTTTATCGCCTTTTTGAATAAGAAACATGTCTATGAGCCGGTTGACCGGCTGCCGGTATGGTTCATGCTGGGAGTGCAAAATCTGAAATCTGCCAAATAAACTATCAAAAACAGAAATGTGTCCAGGTGCTCTCAGCCGGTATGGAACCGTCAGCCGGTGGGCCGGCTGGGAGTACCTGTACACAATTTCGAAAAATAATTTACTTGAACATAAAAATCGATTTTGCAAACAACATTTTTGCCTAACATCCTCTGACTCTACTCAAGAATTAACCAAAAACAAGTAACCAACACTTCCAAATCTTACATGCAAGCTAGAAATGAAACTAAAAATCGAACTAAAAATGCAAGCTACATGAAAGAAAGGAAACTAATACTTACAAACGGTGGTTATTAAGTGACTCCACCAAACCTTACACGAACAATTCTTCAATTTTTGTAGACGAAAACCTCGTCCATGCTAGCTAGGGACCTTAAGAAAAGGTCAAAAGCCTCGGCCGGGCACTCGACCTTGCTCGCACCTCGGGTTTCCATCTTGCTCAACCCCGGTTCTCGAACCTTCACATCTTTTTCCAAAAGTAGTTCCTTCAACACCCCCCTTCCACTTTCGGGGCCTTTGAAGAAACTACTAGAACTCATTTCTTCTTCTTTGTCAACGGGCTCTTCCACTTTCTCACAAAATGGCTCACAATAGTTAAGCTTAACATCTTCTTTGGGACATTTTTCATCAAACTTCACTGAGGGCTCACCTCTCCCAAATGTGGCAATCAAGCTCACGCTTTTCTTTGCATCCTCAAGGTACATGTCCGGAGCATCCGGGAGCACGAATTCACACAACTCATCTCCAACTTGAAAGGTTATCCTACCTCTTTTCACGTCGATGATTGCTCCCCCGGTGGCCAAGAAGGGCCTCCCAAGAATAACAAAAGAGCTTTCACCGACCGGAATATCAACGACCATAAAGTCGGTGGGGATGGAAAGCGATCCCACCTTAACCACCGCATCTTCAAGGACTCCAATAGTAGGCCTAATCGTACCGTCGGCAAGAGTGATGTCCGTTGTAGGAGGGGATAAGTGTTTAATGTTCAATCTCTTTGTCATGGCAAGTGGGATAACACTCACACTTGCTCCAAGATCGCACAAAGCGTGCTCAATGTTTCTTCCTCCTACGGAGCATTGAATAGAGAAGCTCCCGGGATCTCCTAACTTGATTGGCAAATCATTCGAAATCTTTTTTGCCGCCAATGAGATGGCATTAACTTCCCTCTTTTCTTGGGTGGAGGGGATTGTGGCCTCTACCTTCTCAACAAGTTTAATCACCTCATTGCAACGAGGGTCCCCCTTGGTGATTTTACGAAAGAATTCGCACATTCTTTTCTCCACGAGGCTCTCCACATATCCTCGGTCCTCTTCTTCTATCACATGGACTTCTTTCGCTTTGGTACTTGGGCTTTCATCACAATTCTTCTTTGGAATTTTCAAGACTTGTTGCATGACAAAGTTTAAGTCATCAATGTTGACCTCATTACAATCATCCGGAGAAGTGTTGGGCACCATCACCATCACTTCCTCCTCAACACATTCCTCACTTCCACTTCCAAATACCGTCATAACCTTGCTCTTGCTTGGACCCCCCCTTCATCACCTTTCCTCTCAAGCATAGGTTGCTCTTGCTTGCTTGTCATAATAGCATTGACACCATGTGGTTTTGAAGCATCCCGGGAACTTTGACCTTGGGCAAGAAAGCCGCCCGGTGGCCTTTGTGGGTTGGCTAAGGCTTGTGAGGCAACTCTAGCCTCCATTTCCCGGATCTCTTTTTGAGTAGCCATCTTCAAATTCATCATTTCTTGGTTATGTGTCGCTTGCATGCCTTTCACAAGTTTAAGCAACTTCTCAACTTGAGAGTCACTTGAAGGATCTTGGTGAGGTGTGTTGGTAAGGGGCAAGGGGAACCCGTAGTCATTCCTTGCGCCCCCACCTTGTTGATTTCCCTTGGGCCCTTGATTGTTGAAGTTTGGGTTTTGGTGGTGGTTAGGAAATTGTTGGTTGAAATTTTGGTCATCGAAATTTTGATTGTTGAAATTGTTGTTGTGGAAGTTTTGTTGTGGGTTTGGGTTATTGAAATTGTTTTGGAATGGGGGTTGGTTGTTGAAATTGTTTTGGTTTTGGTGGTTGAAATTTTGTTGGTTGTGGTTGTTTTGATTTGATGGATTGAAGTTTTGTGGGTTTTGGTTGTTTGGGAAATTGGGATTAAAATTTGGATCATTAAAATTTTGTGAAAACCCTTGGTTTGCTTGGTTGGATTGGTTCCCGTGGTAAAAGTTTTGGTTATGGTAGTTGTTCCTTGGGTTGAAATTCCCACCCCTTGGTTGGAATCCGGGTGGGTTTTGAGGTTGTAGAATTTGATGCGGGTTTAAAACATTCGTGCTTTTGTAGCTCATGTAGGGGCTTCCTCGAATGCCCGGATGGTAGTAATTGGAATTCGGGTTGAAAGTGTTTGGATTCTTCGAGTTGTTGAAGGCTTGGAAAGCATACAACTCCTCCTCACTCCCACTTCCCTCGTACGAATTATTTGCACATACATCGAATGTATGCCCATTTCCTCCACACAAATCACATGAAGCTATACTATTCACTTGGTACATTCCCGGAGTGTTGCTCTTGGTCTCTTTGCTTGTAGCCCCTTTAGTCAATTCCTCCAACTTCTTGGTCAACATGTCTAACTTGGCATTGGTTTCCTCATTTGCCTTGGAGTTGGAAAGGTGCTCATTGGGGTATTTGCTACTTTTTCTCAAGACATTTCCCCTAGTACCATAGTTCTCTTCGGAATCCACTATCTTCTTGATAAGCTCGGTCCCATCTTCATTTGGGAGGTGGTCAAAACTACCCCCCGCGGACGCATTCACCATCTCCTTGGTGCGTGGGAGAAGAGTTTTAAAGAAGGTTTGGGTTGTGTACCATGTGGGTATCCCATGATGAGGACACCGAGCAAGCAAATCTTGGTATCTATCCCATGCCTCTCCCCAGCTTTCACCCTCATCCTGTTGAAATTGGGTGATTTCATTACGGAGCATTGCGGTCTTCGAAGATGGATAGTACTTAGCAAGAAAAGCCGTGGCTAAGTCATCCCAAGTTGTGAAAGTATTCGGAGGATGAACATTCAACCATCTATCCGCCTTATCCGTTAAGGAGTATGGCAAAAGCATTAACCTCAAAGTTTCTTCCGGCACCCCGGTCTTCTTGATCATGGCAACTTTGCCCTTAAACTTTCTCAAATGTCCATGAGCATCTTCATGAGAAGCTCCACTAAAAGCATTCTTCTCAATAGAGCTCATTTGAGAAGGGTGAATCTCGAATTTTTGGGGCACAAGAGTGCCAAAATTAATTGGGTTTGTTGTATCATTGTGGTTTGGCCGATTGTGATCTCTGGGGCGGCCATTATGGGAATTTGTGGGTGGTTTAATGTGAGGTGAGGGTGGTGGTGATTGGTAGAATGGGTTGTCGAAGTTTTCGGAGGTTGAGCTTGGAGTGCTTTGATTTGGGCTTTGTGGTTCGGGTGAAGGAAGGTTGTTGTGGCTAGTAGATGCTTGGGAAGCAATTCTCACTCTCGCTATAGTTCTCCACTTCAAGGCTCGAAAAAGCCTCTCCGGTTCGGAAGTCGACAACAAAGAATTAGAATCACCCCTAGGCATAAAACTTGGCACAAAATTAGTCGTCCTAGTGTTTTTTAGGCACTAGGGAGAGTAAAATAACAACCACTCTACACTTAACTAACAAAGGTTTGATCAAAACAAAGAAAGCACAACTAACTAAAGCTAAAACTAAAACTAAACTAAACAATTTCTAGCACCATCCCCGGCAACGGCACCATTTTGATGGCCGGAATATGCCGTCACTACCGGCCTTCAAACAAGATTTTGAAACCCGAAATAGAGTAGTACTTTAGTTCGGGGTCGAACGCGAAGATGGTGGGGAAATTGAATAGTTACGTTCTAATTAGAGCTTAAGTCGGGGTAATAGTTTGGTTTTGAAATGACTAACAACTACAGATAAAAGAAAGCAAATATGTTAAGATTAAATTGATGATAAGGAGAACTAGGGTGTCGGGGGTCACTTAGGTAAGTCGATAACCAAACGTAAGATAAGGTCTTGTGCATTTCTATGGTAAGTCTAGGGTCGTCTCTTCTCTCGAGTCGACTACCCTTAGGTCAAGACTAGTCCTAGCTTTCGCTACAAACCAAGCTAACCTAACACATAAACATGCTCATGAAACTCAAGACCATCGTCTAAAGCAAACAAAGCGAAAACTAATACCCAACCGTCGTTGAGGCAATTCGTCGAACACGTAACATGCAAGATGTGAAAACTCGACCAAAGAGGCAAACAAGACTAACCCTAAGCATTTTTCATGGCTACTAACTACCCAAGCAAACCCCTAACCATAGAATGAAACTACTCACACATGATTAAGAAGGAAATATGAACAAATGAGGAATTGATGCTAAACATGTTGTATTATGATGAAAGTAAACAAATGAACAAGAAAACTTAAACAAAATGAAATAACCAAGTAAAGAGAGGAAAGATTATACCAACTACTTGATTAAAGGGAAGAAATTTGATTACAAGAGAAGAGTCTTCTCAAACCCTCCAAATTACAACCAAAAATCCTCCAACAATGTCTAAGAACAATACTAGGAAAATGACTAAAGAAGGATTATCAAGAACTAAAAGATTAAGCTAAAATCTAAGAAAAGATTAAACTTTTTAAGAGAGTTTTTGATGGCTAAGTATGGATGAATGGAACAGTAAAAACCCTAAAAATATCCCCAAAGTTGCGTAAAAAGTGCGTGTAAATAAATGACATAAGTGCGGGTTTATATAGAGTGCGAATTTCTGAAATATGACTCTCAGCCGGTCCACCGGCTGCCGGTCTGGGACCAGCTAAGAGTCCAAATGTAGAATTCTGAAACTTTTTCTTCTTTTCTTCAACTTGCACTATGATCTTCAGCCGACCGGCCGGCTGCCGGTCGGGCACCGGCTGGGAGGTTGAATTTCAAGTTCTGACTTTTTGCTTCTTTTCTTCAATGCACAGGTACCCTCAGCCGGTTCACCGGCCGCCGGTGGTGGACCAGCTGGGAGTCCTTTTGCTCGAATCTGCCCAAAAACGTATTTTCTTCAATCTTCAAGATTGGCTAAGTATGGGAATGGGTCACCAGCCGGCCAACTGGCCGCCAGTTGGTGACCGGCTGAGATGCCAAGTCTGAATTCCTGTAACATTTACACATTTTTGCCCAAAAGTCAAGTCAAGGTCCCCAGCCGGCCTACCGGCCGCCGGCTGGGAACCGGCTGGGAGGCACTAGAGAGGTTTCTTCATAATTTCTTCATAATTCGTTCCAAATTCACCTCGTTTGCTCCCGTTTCTTCGCCCCCCGCCGCAATACCTACAAAATGTGAATCAAATAGGAATAGTCGAGGTAACGGGCATAAAAACGATCAAAGGCACGCAAAACGAGGTCGAATCGGGACCGAAAATGAAGAAAAAACAATGAAAATTATGACCAAAGTAGAGCTCATCAAATTTTCAACGTCATTGTTTAGACGAAAAATATTTTAACAACCATTTTGTTGTGGGTAGTAAGCGACATATAGATATATGAATATTTATTTTGCTTAACGGGTAAGGACACGGGGAAACGTGTCTATGACAATGCTATCGATAAATCTTAGATATTAAATAAATATAATCACTGTCTTATTCGATGTCTATGAATATGCTATACATGTTATATATTCTCATTCCGGTCGTTTGTTTACCTTTACTTTTAGCAGAAAACCAGTAAAAGAAAAGAGGGACATTTGGTATTTTGAAACTACGTCAACTAAACTGACATGGGTTCATAAAAATAAACAAACCAACATATGTGACATTAATTAGGTCTCCACTAAATAACTAACATTGAAATTTACGTGTATTTTTTTATTATTAAAGCTTAAGCTATTATATAACATGTACTCATAGACATAAAAGACCTCATCTTATAAGGATTGTGATGTATAATTAGTACGAGTAAATTTTATACTCCGTATATGATAATATAAAAATTAATCATATAAATATTTTTTAAACGTCATTGATCATTATGATGACAATAAAAACCAGCATCCCGTGCAATTTGCACGAGTTTAAAAATAGTATATGAGAATTACATGTCTCAATGTTATTTTTTACATTTGATTTGGTTTTAAATGAGTAAAATAACATACTCTTTATGAGATATTTATCAGCAAAAAAAACCATGTCAATACGTAGTACATCAAATGAATAATCTACCTACTACATGTACGATTAGGTTTTATTTACTTTTTTTTAATCTATACTCCTTACTAAAAAGTGGGTAACATAAGTTACTATTCATAATGAATAGTAACTCTTCTTTTATTTTCTAGCTAATAATAAAAAACAATGAATTTTGGTCATTTACATTTACACCATTACATATATTATTAATCGACTTCATATTTCTACACAAAATAAACATAGTCATTTAAACCTTATTATATTATACGTACGGCAAAAACTGAATATATATATTGAGATTAGCAAAATGTTTGTCACATTTCCCATTTATTATGCAAATAAGATATTATTTAACAATTTTATTTTTAAGATAGATATATCCGTTTTATAAAACATTGAAAATATTCCGACCGTACAAAATTTACCCTTTTTAAATTGTTTTGTAATTTTAATGTTATTATTGTGAATCGGGACTCTTTAATATTTGTCCAAAATATACTCCATCGTGATTAATAATTATCTATTACTTTTCGCAAAATACCATCTTGAGTCACTTAGCCAATTATGTTATTGTTATCAACTAAATTGCTACCTACATCTGCTTAGGCAAAGGTTAACACATGGATACACGTAAATCAATAAGTCTCTCTTGAGACGAATATATCCGCCTTCAGTTAAGACGAGTCAAGTAATATCCACTTGTATGAATAAGACAGACATAAAAACGTTTAGGGAAGAACAAAAAGTTTGTCATATATATGCAAATAGGTCATTATTTGGTCAGTCTTAAATTTAATACAGATACTTTCGTCTTAATTTAAATAAGAATTTGTGTGACTAAATTATGTAAGTTGTTATCTACTGAATTGCCACTTACATTGGTTTAGGCAAATGTTAACTAATGGATAGGCGTGGATTTTTTATTTTTGAAGACGAGGGGATTGAATCTCCCGGGCCTATGCATTCCCGCGCTACCACATGTACCATGTAAGCCACTCCCTTCGGGGGTCACAACGGCCAACTGATCATCACCCTCGTGATTCGAACCCGAGACCTCCCAACTCTTGCCTTTGTCAAGCTTGAAAGTTTAACCCAGAACCACTGGTTGCTATCAACAAAATTGTTTTTTTTTTTTGCCAAAACCACACAACCAATTTCCTTCTTCATCTTCTTTCTCAAGCTATCATTTTGCTCCTTTCATGACGATTATTTTCCCTAATTCAGATATATCATACCCCTACATCTCCCGTTTCTAAATTTTCTAAACCTTAATTTTAACTACATCATTAGATCCGCCAATAACAAATTCGTCGTCAATCAGCTTACGTACCTCTGTAAAAACTTAGAATCGCTTATTCCTTATTGGTGATAGATGACCAGTATAGTATGGCGGTTGAACTTTCGAATGATATAGGGTTTGTTTCACCATTTTTAACCTGCGATTAAGATAACCAGTATATTTTTCGTAAGCTAAACTTTGAGACTCAAATGAGTTATAATTAAGAACGAGACTCTCCATCTTCATCTCAACTGTGAATGACATGGATTTGGTGATTCCATCAGGGTGTATGATGAAATGCCTCAACGAATTTAATAATGTCATCAAGGTATTCGATGAAATGTCTCAACAAGGGCTCTTCTTAAGGAGTTACATGTCACAATTCAGTAGGGATTGTTAGGTTTAATTAGTTACTCATAAACTAATCTTTAGTCATACTAATATAATCTTTTAATTAACATATTATAAGTGATCTTAAGCATGCTAAAAAGCGGAAATAAGAGAGTATTCGAACCCTTACACACGGTCCAAATATTTAGCAAGGATGATCCTCCTAGTACCCAAATAAGAATACCTCCTTTGGATGCACTAAGACAACCCTTAATCAACCGAAACTTAGAACAATCTAGTATCAAAATCGGTTCTTTCCTTAAAACAATATAAGTTCTAATATGAACTTATTATACTAATTTTATATCTCTTAATATAATTAGTATGAATATTATATTATAATATGAGAGGTTTTGATGTTGATAAATTTTCTTACTCTTAGAAAAATAACACAAGCCTTAGGAATGAATTATGCACAACTTACATATTTATTGTAAGTGTGGCTTAGGGTTTAAGGGGGCCGGGTATGGGGAAGAACAAGAGGGAACAACTCCTCTTTTCTATGTGGCTAGGGTGGCTATAGGTTGGTGTCTCAAGGATAATGTCTCAACATAATGATTATAGTGTGTTTAATACACTAATCACCCACACAACCACCTCCCATACCCGGCCACTTAATCCATAAAATGGATTCCATTTTACAATTTTGTCAATTGTGTAATGTGACATCTTATATGTCACATAGTAATAAAATTATCTTAATATAAATATTTATCATATAAATATTATATATATATAATTAAATAAATCATATTTATCAATTGACATGTAATTCGAAATTACAAATATAAAATGAATAATTTTATCGTCAATACGATTTACAACATTTGTATTAATTATAACCCGATTCATTCTAATTACGATATCATAAAATATCGTTTAATGTTTAACAATTGACACGTTTCAATTTTAAACATAAATCTTACAATAACATTTAACCTCTAATTTCTCGATACACGAGTTTAAGGAATATGAGCAAATCGTATCAATATACATTTGATCACTTTTATCGATTAAGGGAATTGTCCTAAAGGTGTGACCTAAAGGGATCAACTGACCACCACCGTCATACGACAGTAATGTCAAACTCTAGCTAGCCAATCATTACCGATTAATGTTGGTCAGTTGACTAATATAAATCGTATCATCCCTTGCGCATTCTCGTCATGAGATTTAATTACGTGATCGCACTATTGTTGAGGACACATTTCCCAACAATCTCCCACTTGTCCTCGACAAGTGTGCGTCACCAATTCTCTTGTCCTATTACAATCTCCCACTCAATGCAAGATGTCTCTCTAAGGTCGTACTTGCATTAATTTGATCATATCATGAGTGGTTTCCTCGATCTGGAGAATAACTGTTTGACCGGAATTATCTACCATAGATACCTTCCGAGCGTGGCCACGCATTTCCAGTTAACTTCTCCTCGAGTGGCCCTGAGATTTGAACAACCTTGACAAGGGCTGGACAATTTCTATCGCACTACTTCCTTCAACTAGTCACAGTCAGTCACAACCCAAAACAATCCCATTTGACTCCAGTTACGAAAAGTCGTAGAGAATGGATCAAGGTTATGCCTAAACTGTACCATCCTGGGAGAGTAGTCTTTAGTCTAAGAATTGACTCACAAGAATACTATAGCAGCTCTCGCCACGACCCGGCTATAAAATTTCAAGAACTCTATAAGCGGTCACATTGCCCGACAGAGTGTCTCTTACAGTCTGCCTATGTGATCGACTAGTCATCACATATGACTCTATGGCATTTGAACTTGCCATCAATCGCCTCACACTCTAGTCGCTTTGAGACGTCACCTCATGTAAGCGGCTAGGGGCCATACTAAGTCAATCCAGTTCACTTATGGGGTTCAAAATTGTCTCTTACAACCCATTTGGATTCTGACAAAGTATCTTTTACTTTGAGTTAATTATAACTCAAATGATGTTGTCATGCAACAATAGTCAATACTATTACATTGCATTTGATGCACAATCATCTATTTGTATTAGTGTTTTGTGAATAACCTTTATTCATGATTGCAAAACTTACAAATTTTGGTCTCCTTGATTCTCATATTATCCCGTATAATATGATTCTATTTGAGTACATATCTAGAACTCTTTCTAGATTTTGAGTTTCCTTTCCGGAGGAAAGCTCCCACTGTTATCTTATAACTTGTGACGTATCGATATACTGGAGGGATTAAAAATCATTCTCTACAGTCACTCATGTACTGAAATCTATATTGTAGTTTATTTATGATTTCATCATTCTTAATAATTTTCACTCATCTTGGCTATTTTATAATGGTTTCATTCATCATTATGAATAATGTATCCAACCATTCTAACTTCTAGTGGGCGACCTTTTATTATCCATATAATAAACCTTCCCATTAAAACTCCATCATCATATGATACAAATTTTTTTTATTCATCTAAATTGAGTACCTCTTATTCTTTACTCTTAAAGAATCACCCATTCTCTCTAAATGGTAGGTTTCAATTCTTTGATGAATATCGCTCCCACTGAAAATCAATATCTCTCGATATCTTAAATGAACCTTTCATTTCTCGCATGTTAAACTATTACTCGAATCATTATCACTATCACTATCCCTATAGTGATCTGTTTCCATTCAATCAATCATTACCTTCTTATCATGTCTTCGTTTCTTCGAGACGAAAATGACATGATAATTTCTTTATAACTACATTGAGAGGATTGAGATGATTTCTCCTCTTTTATCTTATAAACTTAGAAAAATCATTTATTAAGGAACCGTTTTCCTTCCGATTTCATACGGGGTTTCATGTCTCCTCTCTATGAAACAATGAACATAAAGAACCTTTCTTCGAGTGTCCTCCCGTAGTTTCTTCAGTGTCCTCTCGTAGTTTCTTCAAATCATTTAGGGCTCTTCTCAAGAATCCCATATAGGAATCTTCTCTAAGATCCTTTATTTTCATCATTGGTTTGCGAGCGAAATATTTTCTCCCACTCTATCCTTCTAACAATAACCTTTATTCGTATAAGGATAGCTATTTTGATTAACCAATGTATATGAATGCTTGAAGTTTTATAGGTGTGATGAATACATTCTCATTTTCTCTTAAAATGAAAATCTTATAATGAACTAATATTGTCTCATTTTGATTAAAAGTATCTCATGGGGTGTAGTTCTCCGTTTTAATCAACTCTTTGATTATATTATACTTGATCGTATCAATATTTATTGCGTGATAAAATCACTATTATTCATGTTTAAACAAGGCATGCAATTTATTTGAGGAATCAAAACATTGATTAAGAACAAAAGTAGTGACTTGGGTTGAAAACCAAGTCACCAATATCCAAAATTACAACCATTGTTTTAGGATTTTAATCCTTGTCTTACAAGAAAGTAAATTGTTCCAAAATAAAATGCAAAATATGAAAGAAGACGATATGAAAATTAGAGGCTAGCTCTTCAAGTCTTCGATCAATTTGGATGCTACCATAGCCATCCAAGTAAGGAACTTCAAGCTTCCTTCTCCTTGCCCTTATCATTATTAGGCGGTGCCCCTTTAAAACAATTAAAAAGGGTAAATATCAACACATTTGTATCATTATACATAAGTTGATAAATGACATGAATTTAAACGAGAATTATTACCTACGGCGGTTGCCTTCCCATTTTTGAGATCACTTAAGTATTTGGGGCAATTTCGCTTCCAATGACCGATCCTCGTGCAATAATGGCACTTGTCTTGCTCTTTTGAAGACGAGGTGGAAGCGCCTTTCGAAAAGGTCTTTTCTTTGGTCGCCTTGGGCTTGAACGTTTTCTTGCCCTTGCCTTTAGAGGCATTCCTCTTGAAGCTCGTTTTCCCTTTCTTTTCGATGTTCAAAACATCCTTGGTGGAACTTTCATGAAGTCCCATGTCCCTTTCGGCTTGGACTAGCATCTTATGCAACTCGTCCAACGTGGTCTCTTGGTTTCGCATATTGAAATTCACCCGGAATTGAGCATACGCTTTAACCTTATTGAGTGAGTGAAGAACTCGGTCAATAATAAGAGAGTCGGGAACATCAACATCTTGAGCTTTTAGAGTCTCCGCGAGCTCAACGAGTTTGAGCACATGAGGGCTTATCTTTTGCCCTTCCTTGAATGTAATGTCAAAGAAGGCGGAAGCCGCCTCATATTGAATCACCCTTGGAGTTTGCGAAAACATGGTCGCAAGCTTGGTGTAGATTTCATACGATGTGGTCAACTTAATCATACTCCTTTGGAGATCCGGCTCCATGGAGAAGATGAGCACATTTTTAAGAGCGGAGGACTCTTTCATGTAGGCTTCATAGGCCTCACGAGTTCCGACCGCGGAACGAGCGGTTGGAGCGGGAGGAGCGGCTTTGGATAGGTAACGACTCTTATCGTCACCTTGAGCGGCCAAAAGCAATTGCGCATCCCAATCCTTAAAATTGGAACCATGCTTATCGAGTTTACAACGATCCATAAAGGATCGAAGCCATGATACGTTAGTGAGAGGTGGAGCGTTGGTTGCCATTTGATGTTGTTGAAAATTAAACTACAATAATAAAAGGAAAAACAACATCATTTTAAATTCATAATTTGAATTTTAAGAAACTTAAACATGTTAAGTATATTTACTTAATGATCTCTTACCCAATTAAGTAAACAATCCCGAGACCCAAACCCATACTAATCCGGGCACGGTGTAGCCGATTCAACCCGTATCGGTATAATTTGGTGGATTAACTCTTTAATCGGTTCTACTCTTAGAACTCTCGGTCGACAATTTTCTTAAAATTATCTTTAGCCCGAACTTATTTCAACTACGGTTACGAATACTTTCGTTGAGATCAACCAAATTTCAAGGTGTAATCTTATTACCCCACTTACCAAACGTGACAATTTTAGTACCCCGGTGTAGCCGAGCCTACGTTTTTGTGAAGAAGGGATTCATGGGTCCGTACTTTTTGGTAAGGCTAAGTCTCAATATTAATATGTAAGAGATCTAGTCAAATTATTATCTATCTCCGTTTAAGTGAACTAAGTCGGTGAATTATCGATAAAATAAATGACTAGGTCGACTAGGTCGAAACATGCATGATACGATGTATGACGATTTGGCTATGCATGCAAACATATAAAAAGCAAAATAAAAGGATAAAAATAAATCCTAGTATGGCCTTTCCTAGAAAATAAATAATAAAAGTACAAATTCGGAAACCAACTCCTTTGGTACCTTGAACTTCACGCGGCACGCACTTCGAGGTAAACACCGTCTTTGTCGGAACTCCTTTCCGAATGGCACCGTCTTCAAGGAACTCCGGATTTTACAAATATTACAACTTTTCTAGTCTACTTTATACATTATAAAATAGAAATAAATTACAATTGGGTGATACGAGATCACAAAATTACAACCCAATCGGTAACCCCTTACATTACGGGAAATACCGATTAAAAACTAAGGCCATACTAAGTAAATTACATAATTCCCAAAATTACGTAAAATAAATCATGACATTCATAATAAAATATGCAATGCTTATGTAAATATGAATTAACATGCAAACCCTAAGCCAAATCGTCCTATTTAAAACACTTATTTAAATAGTTATCGCAAACATCGGTTTATGGAATCGCGTGTTTTAACGATTAACAACACTATGCATTATATGAAACGGTTTTAATCCTTAAGTTAATCATCCTAACTCGCATAGGATTCAAAATTTAGTCTTACTCAAACTTTGAACATGACTTAACTTAATATATTTCAATATTGATCGTTATTACTCGGTTTTACGGGAAAAATAATATAAAAATCCAAAAGAGTCTTTAAAATTTCGAAAATTCAAAATTCAGATTTTGAAAATTCCAGAATGTTCTTAAAATTTTCAGAAGGTTAAAATATTAGTATTTTATACGGTTTTAACATTATTTCGTAAATAAAACGTAAAAACGAGCATTTTAAGTCGGAAAATTCAATAATTAACTTCATAAATGCAAATTAAATACTAATAAAATTTTTACACTTTCCAAAACACTTTAAGAACACAAAATGGACAGAAAAATAAATTACACACTGCCCAAGATCCAAAACTTTAATTAAAGACTCTTATTATTTTAATTTTAAATGCTACTTTTAACAAATTAAAAATTAAAAAAAATCTGAAACTTTTGGCTCCCAAGAATATTTTCATGATGAACATATCATATATGACTAAAATGGGTTACATTTTTCGGCCATTTTAACAACTTTTGCAAATTTTAACGATTTACGTCATATATAATACGATTTTAACCTTTAAAATTATTTCTCAAGCATAAAATAAGATAAAATTCTCGAAAATTTTATACATGCTGGAAATAATATATATGACATCGTGTTAAATTTTTATGGCCAAATTCCAACTTAAACTATTAAAGTCGAAATTATGTCACTAATTACCCGATTTTTACATTAAAAATCTATAATATTGCAATATTTGAGATAAATTTCTGGAAAATTCAACATAAGTTTTAAATATTGCATGTGACATCCTCATAAATTTTTATAGTCAAATTCATAATATAACTATTTTAACCCATTTTTATTCATCTTATTGCATTTTAACACTTAAAATTCATATCACACGTTTTATAAGTCCGTAATTTACGAAAAATCATATTCATATTATAGAAAATACATGTGATAACATACTGAAAAATCTTGGCCAAAAGATGATTTTTGCTATTTTTCCCAAAATAAACGATTTTAACCATTAAAACTTTATAAAATCCGAGATTTAATATACCATAAGTCAATATTCATGCAAAATATATTCCAAATATTCTAAAAAATTTTAGAAAACAGTAGGTATTCATGCTAAATTAATTTCGTGCATATCATATATTAAACGAAAATACCAAATTTTATTTTGTTATCACTATAACTCCGTAAAAACGTAAACGGAAAGCATGCAAACAACCTATTGCTCTGATACCAATTGTTAGGTTTAATTAGTTACTCATAAACTAATCTTTAGTCATACTAATATAATCTTTTAATTAACATATTATAAGTGATCTTAAGCATGCTAAAAAGCGGAAATAAGAGAGTATTCGAACCCTTACACACGGTCCAAATATTTAGCAAGGATGATCCTCCTAGTACCCAAATAAGAATACCTCCTTTGGATGCACCAAGACAACCCTTAATCAACCGAAACTTAGAACAAGCTAGTATCAAAATCGGTTCTTTCCTTAAAACAATATAAGTTCTAATATGAACTTATTATACTAATTTTATATCTCTTAATATAATTAGTATGAATATTATCTTATAATATGAGAGGTTTTGATGTTGATAAATTTTCTTACTCTTAGAAAAATAACACAAGCCTTAGGAATGAATTATGCACAACTTACATATTTATTGTAAGTGTGGCTTAGGGTTTAAGGGGGCCGGGTATGGGGAAGAACAAGAGGGAACAACTCCTCTTTTCTATGTGGCTAGGGTGGCTATAGGTTGGTGTCTCAAGGATAATGTCTCAACATAATGATTATAGCGTGTTTAATACACTAATCACCCACACAACCACCTCCCATACCCGGCCACTTAATCCATAAAATGGATTCCATTTTACAATTTTGTCAATTGTGTAATGTGACATCTTATATGTCACATAGTAATAAAATTATCTTAATATAAATATTTATCATATAAATATTATATATATATAATTAAATAAATCATATTTATCAATTGACATGTAATTCGAAATTACAAATATAAAATGAATAATTTTATCGTCAATACGATTTAAAACATTTGTATTAATTATAACCCGATTCATTCTAATTACGATATCATAAAATATCGTTTAATGTTTAACAATTGACACGTTTCAATTTTAAACATAAATCTTACAATAAGATTTAACCTCTAATTTCTCGATACACGAGTTTAAGGAATATGAGCAAATCGTATCAATATACATTTGATCACTTTTATCGATTAAGGGAATTGTCCTAAAAGTGTGACCTAAAGGGATCAACTGACCACCACCGTCATACGACAGTAATGTCAAACTCTAGCTAGCCAATCATTACCGATTAATGTTGGTCAGTTGACTAATATAAATCGTATCATCCCTTGCGCATTCTCGTCATGAGATTTAATTACGTGATCGCACTATTGTTGAGGACACATTTCCCAACAGGGATAAGTTGTCTAATATTGGCTGGGACTATGTAGCGTGAGCAATTGCTTAATTTCGACTTCCAACCATTTTTAAGCTGTTTTTTTGCTGGTTTTTGGCTTCAAATGTCTTCTCCTTATTCCTCAATAACAATCGTTTCTATAAAAAAATTCATGTTTAGTTATGTATGGATTTCAAGGGGAAAAAGGTACAAAAATCAGAGCTCCTGCTGATAATAGATTGTATCACTAAAGTTTTGGCGGCCCACTAAAGTATAGTATACTATGATTACATAGGATTTTACAAAACCTATGGGTTTAGCCTATAATAATGTAATTCAGTGGGCCTTCCAGTTAATGACTTAGGTCATGTTCTTTCTGGCTTTTTAGAGCTGAAATGAGCTGAACTTGTAATACTCCGTATTTTAATATGTTTTCTTTTAATTTATTCTGACGTGTTGTTAATTATTTTGAACGTTTAAGTTCGTCAACTAATGTTAGCAAATACGTTTCTTATACTTTATATGTTAAGTAAGTGTCGGGAACAGGTAATTAGCTATCGTTATGCGTGTTTTATTTATATGGGCATCGAGATGCGTGCCACGGACTGAACAGCCCAACTCGTCCTCAAACCCTCACACGCTCAAAACTTGATAAAAACAACAAAATTCTATCAGCCTCCTAATATAAACCCACCTAGAAAACCTAACCCTAGCATCTAAACTCCTCAAATCTCACGCCAAACCTGCTGCCGCCACATCAAGGACTGGGAAGAAGGGGTTCACGGTGGTTAAAGGGTGGTCAACGGTGGTCGATTGCTTCTAACATACGATACACTCACCCTGTTTTCGTTAATTATCATTTTGCTGTCCTTTTTATAACGCATTTTACACATGATTCTGTTCACGTTATGGGTCTGTTAACCATGTAGACTTGAACTGTGATGATAGTAGTTATGCGTGGGTCTGTTTAGAGTCATCGTTAACCGTCGTTGACTGCTGTGGATGGTGGTTTAAGGCCGCTGTCAGAGTCGTCTTTTATTGGTTCCTGTACAATGCGTGATGAGCAGTGGAGTTAGTGTCTTAATTCGTTTAATGGTCTGTGTATTTTCTGTATGTTTGTGAGGGTGTCTGGAAGGGTGGTAGTCTAGGGGTTCACGTGGTTGTAGGCACGGGGGTTGTCGGCGTGTGGTGGCAGGGTGGTAGCAGGGTTTGTTGTGGGGGTACGAGTGGCTTCGGTGTCGTTTTAGAACAGAGTTTTAGACATGAATCTTTATACCATAATTTAACTCGTTAACTGTTCACAATCACCATGGGTGTCGGGGTAGGTTGTCAGTGGGTAGTATGAAGGCTGTTTTGGGGGATCTCGCGGTGGCTCGTGGTGGTTGTGGGTGAATTAATATTGGGTCTAAAAACAAATGCTGAACCGTGAACAGGGAGTATTGGTTGGAGCTGCCTGTTTTTGTTACCGTGGTTTGTTGTCGTGGGTGGTGGTCGGCGGCCACTGACCTCCTCCCTAGAATCACCGCGGCACAAGGGCGAGCTTAGTGGTGCCAGTGGTGAGGCCACGGACTACCGGTGGTGTTGAGAGCGGTGGTTGTCGAGGGTCACGGCTGGGTTCGAAGGGCTGTTACTAGTCGTGTGTCGGGAGTTTTGTTTGGGTTATTCGTATGCATCCTATCATCATTGCTAATAATTGATTAATTAACTATAGTGGATTACACTAGTCTTGCTACTATTGGTTGTTATTTCTACTAATGCCTATTATTATTATTATTGTTATTATTCTTAATATCTTTATTATTATTGTTAGTATTTACTTGTTATTTGGTAAAGTATAATGACAATATGTTGGTTACTACTATTAGTATTGGCCTATAGAATATTATTAGTATGGTGATACTAAATTAGTAATAAGCGATTAGGAGATCGTATGCTATTTTTAGTAAGTACTATTTTTAGTAAGTAAGTACTATTTTTAGTAAGTGCTATTTTTAGTAAGTGCTATTTTTAGTAAGTTTATCATTGGCATGAAAATGAGCATGGTCACGTAATCGAGTCAGCGATGTTAATTGTGCGAGTAGCTTTTGATTTAAAGTAATATTTATAGGAACTGAGTTCGAGGTGAAATACTTCTAGACGGTGGTTGCTTGTCTACGGATTGCTATTCCAGGTAGGATACACTTGTACTTCTACTGAGATGCGTTGTTATTGGATGTGGTAATTGCATGTGATGGTTGAAAGTATAATTACTTATTAGTATGAGGATTAATGATTGGTTATATTGTTATCATATTCATGGGCATGCATATACCTTGTTACTGAGAAAGATGTGGATCAGATATTGTTCTGATGTAAAGCCCAGGGTGGTTCTGCAGACCAGGCCTGGTGTCTTATCAGCTTTTGAGCTGGTGTTCGGCGACGACCGATTATAGTCTGCCGGGAGGTTCTGTATGGCTGGGTGTTACGGGTTTGAGAATGAGATTGAGATTGAGCTCGAGCATGTCATAAGCATTTGCATATTATTGTTTTGTTGCATTACTTATTATTGTGTTATCCTACTCAATCGCGAGGTTGACAGTGTATTCGTATTCACCTACAATGATCCGGAATGGGGAGTAGATCTTTCAGGTCAGAGACAACAGGATTATGAGCTGGGCATGGAAGGAAAGACTTGGCATGGACCGACCTAGTTCTAGATCACTTAGTTTCACATGTATTAGTTGTGGTTGATATAAGTTGTATGGACTTTGGACTTTTTCATAGACTTGGCTTGTTCTGGCTTTCAGTTAATAAATTTATATCTAGAGTATTGTTTATCTTTCACTATGGTTATCTACTACCCTGGTCTAACCAGGATGGTAACGGTCCTATTTACCCTGGAAGTCCTAGTTCAGGCTCCTAGGTAAATGAGGGTGTTACAGAACTGGACTGGACTGAACTGAATCGAGCTGAACTAAACTGAATAGAATTGAACTGAATTTAATCTAGCTGAACTGAATTGAATGAAGCTGAAATTAATAAAAGTGAATGGAGTTTAATTAAATTGAACTAAGTAAATAATAATAATAAGGGATATTCTACATGCTACCCCTCAATTTTTCGACATTCTACGTGGTACCCCTACACTTTTTAAAACATACATGGTACCCCTAATTGTTGTCATTATCACTACGTGTACCCCTAAGCTTTATTTTCCGTCAATTAAACTCATTTTTAAGCGTTAAATGATTACTTAGACGCATAACCAAACTTGACATTTATCATATCATGACATAAGGACTCTATTAGAATTAATATCCATTTTTTGGACGTGATAATTTGGCAAAGATCAATAATTTTCCCTTCACCTTTTTTTTAGCCCATATATATCTATAAATATTAGGATCGAGATGGATATTGAGCCTAATAGAGTCCATATGTCATGTGATAATAAATGACAAGCTTCCTTACGCGTTCAAGTTATCACTTAAAGCTTTAAAATGAGTTTAATTGACGGAAAATAAAGCTTAGGGGTACACGTAGTGATAATGACAACAATTAGGGGTACCATGTATGTTTTAAAAAGTGTAGGGGTACCATGTAGAATGTCGAAAAATTGAGGGGTACCATATAGAATATCCCTAATAATAATAATAGTAATAATAATAATAAAACCAATAGTAATAATAATAGTACGCGTTTATTTAGCAAAAAAATAGTAATAATAATAGTAGTTGTTTTTGTTTGATTAATAAAAGTTTGCGGTTTAAAAATAATAATAATGAAATAAGTTATTAATAATTGCATTCGGATGGATAAACTTGGTCTACCAGTTATACAACATTAAAGCACTCAAGGAAAAACAAATTCAAACATGGATGATAAAGAATGGAAGAAACTCATGGACAAAGTTCGTAAAAAAGAGGGCGTGTGTTATTGGTGTCCATAGTGACCACGGTAATGAAACACATCAAGATGATATGAAAGTCAATAACGAAACAACATAGATGATGTCTTTCGTGTTAATGATATCTATATTTTCAAGATTATGACTTTCGATTGTGTTAACAAATATTACTATTTAAGTTATCAAATTTTACTTCTCAAGTGCATTTTTCTCTACTCTCCCATATTTCACTAATGATAATAATAATAACAACAACAACAACAACAACAATAATAATAATTAATAATTAAATATATATATATATATATATATACAATAATAATAATAATAATAATAATAATAATAATAATAATAATAATAATAATAATAAACAACAACAATAATTAATAATTAATAATAAAAAAAATAGAAATATCAATAAATATAAAATAAGAACAACAACAACAACAACAACAGTAATAATAATAATAGTAATAATGTGGGCTAAACTTAATAAAGTTGAGTTGAGCTGAACTAAACTGAACTGAATTATATGAATTGAACTGAACTACATGAAGCTAAGCTGAACTGAAACGAGCTGAAAATAAGCCAGAAAGAACATGACCTTAAGGTAGCGAATGCCTTATATGTGATATACTCCGTATTTGTTAAGCATTGAGATCTCTTGTGGCAAAAACAATAACTTTGGACTTCAGAGATTAATCACATCAGCTGACCAAGTATGGTTACATGTACAATTACAGGAGATAATTAGGTGAATTGAGTTAACATGTAGAGTTCTACATTGGTATGGGTGGGCTTGCTTTGTTAAACCACCGACTTCAGTTTCTTCCTCAACTA
The DNA here is from genome assembly GCA_029255685.2 of Silene conica. Lineage (NCBI taxonomy): Eukaryota > Viridiplantae > Streptophyta > Magnoliopsida > Caryophyllales > Caryophyllaceae > Silene > Silene conica. Next base: position 17,042,713 of record CM055311.2, on the reverse strand, counting down.
ATACACCAATAGGGTCTTAATAGCATTCTGTCTATTATTCACGTCTGTCGCCGCATATTGTGGCTCGGTTGCAAATAACTGTGATAAATTTAGTTCATTTGTAAGGAGTTATTAGAGAACATCTTCAAATATTACATACGAGCTAATTTCTAACCCAATGAAAAACTTCAACAGAGTCATAGTATTGCTATATACGTAGTACTTTCTTAAACCTTCCTCTATTTTTCATTAATGGTAAAACTTGTGCCTCTTTAATGTTATAAACAACGTTCGTAATTATCGGCGTTGAGATAGTCAAGTAAAGTCAATAAAAAACAATACAAAATACATGAACCGATACTAATTTCAATAGACGAGTGACACTAACTTGGGATATGGCGCGCGAAGCGCGCCGTACAACAACTAGTAGTAAGAAAAGTTGAAAAGGTAAATTTGATAGTTAAGTTAAATCACAAATTTTCATTAAAGACGGTCACTATCCGTGACAAGCTGGAGATGGATAGCTGGAGACGGATAGTGCCCCTCTCACAAAATTGGCGAGTTACACACTAAAATTTGTCTGGCGAGTCCTATACGCACCATAATTTGTCTGGCGAGTCCTATACAAGATGAGGAGATGAAGACTTCTTTTTATTGATTATGTTTTTCTTGTATTTTCCAATCGTAAAGTTCGTACTATGTACAACCTTTACGATTGCGGAAGGATATTAGGATATTGGGCCTATAGTAGGCTCATCTATAATTAGTTTCTATCATTCTAGGGTTTTAGCATATACCTCGTATAATGTAGGTCATCACCAATCACTAATACAATTCATTATATTATTCTCCCTATACAATTTATCATTCTCTCTATTTAGATGAGATAATAGAGGGAGAATAGCATAATGAATTGTATTATTATTATTATTATTATGGATGGGTGATGATTGATATGTGACGAGCCTACCAAAACCACCATAGAACTTAAATTGCCTTATTATGAGAGAATACTATCCGTTCCGTCACAAACAACACTCTTTGAACTTATATAACATTTGTTTATTGAACTTTCACTTCAATGAACCAAAAGAAACCCAAATATCTAAGTTCAAGAAGATAACTTGGTATCATGACTATCATCGCAACAAAATTAACTCGATTCGACCCGACCCGACCCGACCGAAGTGCAATACCCAAGTCGACACAGTAGAGAGGCACCCATCACAAACTTCAATCTCTTGGAAAAAAACCACTGAAATCAAGTTAATTGCCATAACATAACAGCGCCCCCATAACCCCAACTCCCAATCCCCCAAGGAGTCAAGGTTCCTACCTGTGTACACTTTGCATCTGCAAGACTGCAAGACTGCAAGACTGCAACATCCAATTTCCATTTTCAACTGTAACTTCGTCTTCCTCTAACTTTTGTTTATTATCATCATTATACTCCATTTCATTTCTAATTGAAGGGTTTTACTTCAACTCTAAACCCTTAACTTATATGTTCCCATGTTATTACATCTATATATCTCTCAAAGATCTGCACTTTATGTTATATCAATGTTTTCTTAGCATATTACACTATCTGAACAATGTTATTGCTGTTGTTTCTTGATGCCAGGGTCGTGCCTTCTTCATGATTTGTCGAAAGTTTTAATCTTCATCTTTCTTGGGATTAGTTTAGTTTATTAGGATTAGATTTGGTTAATTAGGATGGCTTATAGGCGTACCATTTGTACTCGAGCTACGCTTTTCGCTCGATCACGATTCAACCCTTCACTTAGTTACATTTCTCACGATCGTGATGATAATAAGAAGGGGAATGAAGAGGGAAATTTCCGTAAAATCGACGATTTTTCTTCCCAAAGAAGGGGTTTTGGGACTTACTTGAGCAATTTGTCGGTACCCGGGTTTGTATTTCAACAGCAGAGTGTGGGTTTTGGCGGAATAGGGAATGTTGTTGGTGGCCACCGGTATATGTCGACTTCGATTGGTGAAGTAGTTGATAAAGCTGAGTACTTCACTGATGTTGCTGAGGTTTTCACTAGTGGGCCTGTAGAGGCGATTGCTTCCCAAGCTCCGGTTATGAGTGAAGTTGCGATAGCTGCTGCAGATTCTGCTTTTCCCGTTGCAGCCTTGCAGTATTTGATTGATTATGTTCACACTTGTACTGGGTTGAGCTGGTGAGAAACTATCTAATAATTTCTTGGCTCTGTTTTTACTAGATTAGGATGATTGAATGCTGTTAATGTGGTGTGTTAATTTGAGTTTTGTTGTATTTTAGGGCGGTGTCAATAGCTCTTACTACGTTGTTGATTCGTGGGGCCACAGTCCCGTTTCTGATTAATCAGCTCAAGTCTACCTCCAAACTGTCGGTATGGATTCATTCTTCATATTTTTTTTTAACTTCAGTGGCTTTTTGGTCGGTAAACTCGTGACGACTTATTGGAGTTGTCGCACATTAAGTATATCTATGGTGTTCATTGCTGAAAACTTTGGGTGATCGCTTTTATTTGCAGATAATGAGACCACGTCTAGAGGAGATTAAGGTAGAGATGGACGCAAAGGTACAAACAATTGTTCTTATGTTCTATCATATCATGATAATGTCAACTTTGTTTATGAACTGTTATTCTTTTTCTTTAACTGTTGTGGAAGTTTGGATTAAAAATCAAGGGGACACAAAGGAGTAGTGCCACAAGCACAAAAAAAATTACCTCATAAAGAGTAACACACCAACAACTCCAAGGAAATGGAGGAGCAGAAAAGTGAAAAACTACACCAATCAATATGTAACTAAAACTAACTGAGCAAGTTTTTTTCTATCACATTGTTGTCACACCACCATCACTCTAGATGAAATTTAGTTGTGGTAATCCCGTTTAACAAACCCTACTGCAATGGATGCCGATCTGCATTGTTTGTCAGGAATTTGTCTAATGAAGTGAATTGAGTTCTCCCAAATGCAATTGTATCCTTATCCCAATATATTTTCTCAGTTTTGGCTACTCTTCTAGATATCCCTCAAAGAATTTTGAAAACTTTCTTACAGATTTTTGTAGAGTTGTGACATAAGGTGTGAATAAGATTGCAATGGTCTATGGTCCTCTAATAGTACTTTTATAAGTTATAATGTGCAGTTGTTTACCTATTTTGTAAGAAAAACCAGTTCATAGATTATACAACATAGTTTATGAGCTTTATAATAAAAATTTCGAATTTTGCTTTAAAGTTTATAGGTTTAATGTAAAATTTCGGAGCTCCTTCGCTTAATTATTTAGCTAAACAAGTTATAGTGTAACTAAAACACAATACATACAAACTCAAATAAATTTGATTATCGACATTATAAAATTATTAATGTTACTTTATAAACTTTAAAATGCTCAGAAAAAATACACATAAGCTCGGTTGTACCATGCTATTTTACCTCTAGATATATAATCCTTTTTGTGAAGAAAAACAAGTAGAGGTGGCTTTGATACTGCATAGTGTGGCGCATTATGATTTTGCTTGTTAGGTGATACGAAGTACTCCCTCCACAACCACACTTACCTCTTTCCACCTCTGCCTCCACCACACACACACCACAAGCCACCATCACTTATGACCATATTACATTGCTTAGACTGCGGGGGTGACCCCACAAACTGTCATCGGCTTCCCCACCCAATCCTCCATCGTACCCCCCTTTTTACCATTTGGAAGCCACACAAACCCCATAACCACCAAAATCTTTCCTCCACTCCCCCAAACACCAGGATGACGATGATGCTTACACGTCACCACCAATGTTGCCAAAGATCCAAACGTGTTCCTCTTCAATTCAGACATTAAACTCAAATCTACAAAGTCTTGCAAGTTATTTTTGGAAAATGATCACCATGGTTGTGTTCTCTGGTGACATGCTCAGTGGTGGAAGCTTAGTAGGGTTGTGGGTGGTGGTGGCACTGTTGAAGGGCAGTGGAGGCATGAGGGGAAGGTGGTGGTAGGGTGACGGTAAACTAGTGGGAGTTGTGGTGGTATGTAAACCACTTATACACTTAATTTAGTCCTTTAACACATAATTTTAATTTAAGGTTCTTAATCCGTTTTCTTAAGAAGCATGTATAAAGTAAATGGGAGGAACAACAAGATGTTAAGGGAGTACTAATTAGCTCAAGAGAACTTTCTTAAGGTAGACACAAGGTAGCTGCTTACAGTGTTCTATTGTTTCTGTTCGTAGGATACCTCTTACTGTCCTCATTGTCTATGCCAGCTTATGAGAACATATGGCTGTTCTATATCATGCAACCTTGTTCAAGGTTTAACCCGGTCAATTCTAAATATAGGAAAAATTGCCCATAATAATTCCCAGGTTTGGCCGTTCCACTATAAATAATCGCAAGTTTGTTATCTTCTTATACTAATCCCAGTTGCCAACGTTCCAGCTTTTCACCCAATCTTGATGCCGTTAAATTTCCATCCAATAAATTGAACAAAAATCTGAAAAAAATGAGAAAAAATAAGCTCCTTACCATTTTTTATAAATATTTTAATATCTATAACTGTGTTTTAAAATCATTTTTTTATAAAAGAATTAGATTATTTATCAGTTTTTGTAGAATTTGAAAGAAATGTTTTTAGTTTTTGCCTTTGTCGCCGTTTTCTTTAAGAAATGTTAATAATACTGTTTTTTTGAAATTTCGTTATAATCTATTTCAATAAATCAGTTTTTCTCGACGGGAATGAATCGTGCAAGAGATGGGTGCAAAACTGGAATAGTGCTGACTCCTTGAGATTTTTTGGTAACACTGAAACTTGGGGTTAGTAATTGCAAATCAGTAAAATTTGGGATTATTGTTGGCAATTTTCCTAAAATATAACCTGGGCATCGTGTTAATGTAAAATAGAGCAGCAGCCCTTTGTTCATAATTTTGTAGGCAGTAGCTAAAATACTCTGTTGTCCCTTTTTCCCTTCTCCTGTAATTGGCAAATTTTAGATACGAGAGAAACCAAAGGTGTGTCACCCAATTCTCAGTCAGAAATGGAGGTCTGGAGCTTCATGAATAGGCCCGTTGCTATCATGTATTTGCAAGGCTCAACTGCTTAACAAAATAGATCTTTAGATCACAGTATTGCCAGTTTGCCACAGTAGGCATTTTTCTTACGTACATTCTCATAAGTCATAATTGTAAGATGCTTTGACCATTTTACAAAGCCCATCATAATTCAAGTAACCCCAAGCTGGTCGCCTCACTTCTTTCTTTCCCTTTTAGATATGCTATGTGTGTCTGCTGTTATTGCTTATTCAATGCAAGCCTATGATAATTATATTCTGAGATTTATGTTTACTCATTTTCTGGCCATTTGTTTTTACAGGGTGATGACCCTACAGCCATGCAGGACGGTCAAGCAAAGATGAATGCACTTTTCAAAGAGTATGTCAGACAAACTCAAGTACTCCGTTTTGTAACAAGATATGCTTGCATGGATATTACAATTTTAATGAATATAGGCTATGACATTAGTTTAAACTAGTGTAACACCGTGAAAAATCCCGGGGTTGTGTTCTTTTTTTGTAAGAAGGCGATTAATCATCATTATTACTATAAAAGAATCTTGTAAATCATCCTATGTGGCACATAGTGCTACATAGGATGATTTACAAGATTCTTTTATAGTAATAATGATGCCAGGTTTTAAATGTTGATCTATTTTCATAAAGCCTTCCTCAGTGTGTCTTCCTTTTACTTCTAGTTCGCGTTTCTTAAATCATTGGCATGATTAGGTGCCGCTAGCTAATATTTTGGCGGTCTTTTCCACATTTGTGCATCTAGAAATGATATTCGTACAACTTCTTCTCTTATTTTGACTCTGGTATCAAATGTGGGATTTGGTTCCATATGACTCAATGCAGGCCGATTTCTGTTGTGATTTCAATGTCATTCAGTGGCAGCTTGTTTGTTGTTTTGTTCATTCAATGGCTGCTTGTTGAGTGATATAAATGTAAAAGCGGTTTACTGCTTAATCTTTTTGTGGCCAAAAGTCATTTTAGACTTTAGAAACCATTTAGGCCCTGTTCTTTATGGCTTTTTAGAGCTGAACTGAATGGGGCTGAACTGAACTGAACTGAGCTGAACTGAACTGAACTGAATCGAGCTGAGCTGAACTGAACTGAGCTGAGCGGAGCTGAACTGAATCGAGCTGAGCTGAACTGAACTGAACTGAATTTAATCGAGCTGAACTGAACTGAGTTGAATGAAGCTGAAATTAATAGAAATAACTTAAGTTTAATTAAAGTATACTAACTAATAATAATAATATAAAAAAATGGTTTGATTAATACAAATTTGCGATTTTAGTATACTTTTATATTAATCAAACCATTTTTTTATATTATTATTAATTTTTAAGTATATTTTTTTGTAGTAAACTCTAATGGACTTTGCTTTTTTCTTTTCTTGTGTTTTAAAATTAACAAAAGCAACATTTGAATATTTTACGTCTAATTAATATTAATTTTTTTTTTTATTATCTAAACATTTTACGTCTAAATGTGGTAAATGTGGCATGTATTTCATTTTTTTATCATCTAAACATTAATTATTTTTATATATAAACATTTATAGGTAAATATTATTTGGTGGATTCGGGATACCCGAATACACTTGTGTATTTGTCTCCTATTAGCCATCCAAACGTGAGAAACCATGTGCATGAATATAAGCATGCACCTCCTAGCGGAATATTTGAACATTTTAATTATCGACATTCATCTTAAAGGATGACGGTTGAAATGGCGTTTGGTCAGCTGAAGAGAAGGTGGAAGGTGTTAAAAAACATGCCACAAAATGACAACGAAATATCAAATGTCAATTATTGTATCCGCTTTTACACTTCATAATTCCATTCGGATGTATAAACCTGGTATTCCAGTTATACAACATCAAAGTATTCAAGGAAGAACGGATTCAAACATGGATGACAAAGAACGGAAGAAATTCATGGACGAAGTTTGAAAAGAAATTGAAAAAAAAAGGTGCGATATTGATGTCCATAATGACCTTGAAGATGAAACACATCAAGATGATAACAATAATAATCATAACAAGAATTATTAATTAATAATAATAATATAATAATAATAATAATACCAAAAACAATAATAATAATAGTAATAATAATAATAATAATAATAATAATAATAATAATAATAATAATAATGTGGGATATACTTAATAAAATCGTGCTGAGCTGAACTGAAATGAATTAAATGAAGCTGAGCTGAACTGAACTGGATGAAGCTGAACTGAATTGAGCTGAACTGAACTGAATAGAGCTGAGCTGAGCTGAACTGAACTGAATAGAGCTGAGCTGAACTGAAAATAAGCCAGAAAGAACAGGGCCTTAGTCTTTTAGTTGTTGGCTTATGACCTATTCCTTGAAATTGGAAAAAAATGTTATTTTTGCCGCACAACTGCATTGTGATTGCCCCAGTTGACTTTAGAGGTCAAACCATGACCACTTTGACTTTTGTGTCTACTTGTCTCACTATACATCGACTATAATTGTATTTCGATTCTGCGATGACAAAAGTAGTCATGATAAACTAAACTTTATAAATTTTGCATATATCTAGATTTGGTGAAATTAATGGTGAAAGTTGAACAACCACGTCATAATATAAATAGGCACACCAAAAAGTGTAACAAAAGTGATATTTTGTGTCGTGCTTGTTTATGATATATTTTCATAATAAGTTGTCTTCTGAGCAAGCTTATGATGTCCATTTTTTTAAAATTTTATTCCTTCTAATTTTGAACTGATGACGTACATGGATTTTCAGTCATCAGAAGTGCCTGTTTAGATTTTCTATAGCTGTCATGCAGTAACTTTTGTGTGTACAAGTTGGTCAGCTCTAAGGATGTCTTAGCATTGTGTCTTTGACTCTCAGGTATGGTGTTACGCCTTTCACTCCCTTAAAGGGGATGCTTATCCAAGGTCCAATTTTCATCAGCTTTTTCCTAGCGGTAAGTTGAAACTAGCAATCTTTCTACATGATGTGGCATATGTTGACAGCATATACTTATGTGCTACCTTCTATGCAGATAAGAAACATGGCAGAGAAAGTTCCATCCTTCAAAAATGGGGGAGCATTCTGGTTTACTGATCTCACGACTCCAGATGCAATGTATATCTTTCCTGTGTTGACTGCTGTAACCTTTCTAATAACCGTGGAGGTAGACATTTATATTCGTCGACATTATAACCTATGTTACTTCGACTCTTAATTTTGGGGAAATTCTTCTGTTCGACATTACACAAGAGAAGAGGAATGAATGAGAAAATGGGGGTGGGACTTTCTTATACGATGGAAGGATTTTGAATTTTTTTATTAGGCTTGTAGGAGGAAGAATTTACCCATTTCCCTCCAAGGCTCCAACCACACTAGCTAACCAAACAAGGGGTTTTATCTCCCTCCCTTTCCTTCTAAATCCCTCAGTCCAAATAATTGGTTGAGGATATGGGTATGGAATTCATACAAGACATTTATATTCCAATACTCTCTCTCACAGAGACGGCAAGGGAGTTAGGGAGGCTTGCATGACAAAGTGAAGGAATAGACTAATCTATGAAGCATTTAGTGTGATAATTTTGAGTTTTATTTCTCAGAGATCTCTCTATTACTCCGTACAATTTAATAAACTCAACATGGGCGTCAACCCCTTGATGTCCATTAATAATAATAATTATTATTATTACTATATCTTATTTATCAAAACAAAAAAATGGGTTTAAATGTTCAATATTCTAAGCACGTGTCCCCTTACTTTTATATTCATTTCTGGACAGATTCCTTGTGTGTCAGAAACTGTTGTGGCGAATCAAACACTTGGCTATGTAATCATAGGGCCATACCCCGAGTTTGTATAGCTAGCTTGATGCTGTGTTTTGTATATTTTGTGCACACGACTAGAGTCCTTGATTTTGAGCTCTAGTTTGACGTAGTTGATAGGTTTGCATAACTAGCAGTAATTTGCTTGTTTACTTATTGGTAAATCTGTTTATGTGTTTCAGTTTAATATGCAAGAAGGTCTGGAAGGAAATCCCATTGCCGGCACCATGAAAAAGTTTTCAAGAGGTCTTGCTGTTCTTACAGTTCCATTCACTATGAGTTTCCCAAAGGTACTTGCTGATGCCCGTTTTTTCCCAAGAAGTCAACGACTTTCCATTTGGGTTCCTTTTGATCGAGGTTATGGTGTATTTCCCATTTTAGTGTTAACAATATGATGTTTATGTTCATTAGTGATGAGCTCTGTTGGAGACTTAGCGGCTGACATTGAAGTCTGATGAAAGATGTTAAAATTGAGTAAATCTTACTTGGGTAGCAATCCTGACTAAATTTATCACAAGAAACTCCTTTCTTCCACAAATCTATTTCTTAGGTTAAAAAGGTGCCCTCAGGTGCGCTTAAGCCCAATGTTTATTAAGATAGTAACCAAAGTGCCAAACGGCCTCACAATGCAACTTTCGAGGCCAAATACTATACATTTTTCATATGTTTTTTCTTCTAGCTCTTTTAATACTCCTGTCTCTCCACATTATCTCTAGGTTTTACTTCTTCACTTTGCTATCTCTCTAAAACCCCCAAAAAATATATTGCTGCACAAAATTTTATTGTGAAGTTAGTTTGTTTTCAAAGATAGTGCCTGAGTTGCGACTTTGCCTCGTACCTCGCTTCTCAGTGCACCTCACATTAGTTGAAACCAAGATATATGCTCAGCGAATGAAAGACTGATTTGTGCCCTGTGCTATATAATATATCCTCTCTTTGACATGTTGTGCGTAGTATTGGTAGAATTTGGGTCACAATTATATTTGTTCTTCTGCAGGCAATATTTTGCTACTGGGTTACAGCCAATATCTTTTCCTTGGCATATGGAGCTGGTGAGTTTTTGACATTTACCTTTCATCCCCTTGTTTTCTGCCGACCTGATATAATGCAGTAATCGCGTTCTATTATTAAAGCACTTGAATTAGAGGCAATATCGTATTGTTCACATTGAAGAAAACGTAACATCATATTTGCAAGGCAAATTCTTGTCATTGTGTGTTTTTATATGTATTTTAGGTAAAGCCCATCTTAGAATACACAATCAATTCTAGGGTAATACAGAGGTTTTTTTCGTAGGGATGTATGGTTATGAGTTCATGACATTGATTTCTGATTCTAATGAATTATGATTGATTTTTTTTTTGCAGTGCTTAAACTTCCTGGAGTTAAACAGACCCTAGGAGTCCCAGACATACCGATGCCCCCACCATCTCAAACACAACCAGGAACAAAATCCGGATTTTCACTACTTCAAGCCCTCAAACAAGCTTCGGCTTCTGGAGGGTCTACTGCTGCACCTGCTGCACCTGCTGTACCTGCTGTACCTGCTACACCTGCTACTGCCGAGCAGCAAAAACCTGCTGTCAGCGGGAGAACATCATCAGCAGCTATCCTCAGTCAGCGGATTAAAAGTCTAGAGAGACAAGTGAAGCAAAGAAAGAAAGCCAGAAAGTGAAAAAACAGTAGGCACTAATGCAGTATACGAAGTCTTGGACTCTTGGACATGTAAGTTGGGTGATTTCCAACCTTATTTATCCTTCTTACCGCAGAAAATAAGCTTACTGTTATAAAAAACAACACTCGATATTTTTGTTGTAGAATTAGCCAATAATATTTTTTGGAAGAGCGCCTATAGCATGTACGAGTATCTATCATTTTTGAGAGTAATTCAGAAAATGACTTACATTAATATATATTATTAATTATTAGTTGGGAATACTGGGTTTGAATGTCTCAACTGCCACTTTTGTGATCCTTTGAATAATCAAACATTCAAAACCGTATTCAAAGTATTACTCATATCAAGACTGGGAGTTAGGAGTATAATTTTATGGTTGTACTTTGTGGTGCAAAATTAGATGAAAAGACTTGGAGACACACATATACTTGATTTATTTTTATCCATATTGGTGTGGTAGATCCGTAGATGTACTTGGAGATTATAGTATTTTTGTACGTGGGAATAATGAATGCACCGTACTATATTCATTTAGTTACGAATTTAATGAACAGGGTTACAGGGCAGAGTTAAAGCTTTGTCCTTGTTACTTGTTAGGTATGGCTCTTCAATTTATTGTTCGTCAGCTACCTTTTTAATGAAATTCATTGCACATTTGGGTAATCTTGTATTTTATCGGCTGCCGTGCTATCACCGTCTTGTGTTTTTTCGGTCAAAGAGTCTTGGTGGTGACGGATAATATTTGACATAAACTAAGACCGATACTATCAAGTGAGAGGAAATTTTATGCATTATGTGAGAGGGGCACTATTAATCTTCCGCTTGTGACAAATAGTGTCCGTCCTTAATGAGAATTTGTGTTTTTCGACAAGGTCGTCTCAAGTATGAGGCAGTTATTGTATTTGTAAAAACGCTTAAATTAAAGAGTGTTTAATCTATAAAAGAGTCATTCGACTATGTGAGATGATCTTCAAGCACATTTTGGCCTAACATTTTGTTTCTCAATTCTATACAAAATTTAATTATTTCCACAAGGTTTTGGACATATAACATGTTTTATGTTTCAATAAATCTAATCAAATCTCTATTACCCAACATAACATTTTGTTGAATGGTTGACCACCACGAATCTTAAATCGGAAGATATTACATTTGCAATTTTCTCTAGACAGGTCTTGTGGAGTTGTGGTATATAAAGCTTTAGTAAAAGTTTTTCTTTTGGTCAAAGTACAGTAAAAGAATAAGACAATTAATCCCTAGCATGTTTTGCTAAGGAGTGAGCGATCTTGTTTAAGTATTTAGCACAAAAGCTATAATAAAGAGAATGAAGAGTAGTAAGTAGTTTGTTGCATGTCAATATGTCAGGTATAATGAAACCTAATCAATGCTCTAAACCAAGTCAAATCTCAACCGAACAGCTTAATTAGAATACCTAATTATATTATATTCTCACCTCAAATTGCGATAAGGATGACTCTTTGGCTCTACGGGATGACCACTGATGTAAATCCACAATTTGATATTTTACCAAATGAAATAAATTTTGGACTCTTTATTATAAATTGTCATTCGGTATATAGCACGGTTTTATTATAGAACTACTCTATTATATTGAGTCCAAACTAAATAGATACAAGTATGTTATAATTGAGTTTTTGTTTATTTTAAGGGACGCATTTTTACATATAGATCAGTTATTAATCATTATTCTAAAGTATAATGTTGCGAGATAAAAATTTAAGTCTACATAACTACATGTATGTTCTTCTGTCGAACCACATTTTATTCAACTCGTGTGATTAACTTTCTCTCGATTCATTAATAGGGAATTTCTGAGAAATTTCAATTCACAAACCAACAGAAAACAATAAAAATAAAGTGTTTTTTTTAAAAATGTTTATTCAGATAATCGGATCAGTGATTCGTTGGAATTAGAGTGGGTGTACAATCCTTTTAGCCTTTTTGGTGACGTTAACTCATGAAAAGTCCAAGTTGTGTTCACAGTACTTAAACTACACAAATCCCAGCCATCCTTAAAAACCCATCCCTTCTACGCTTTGATAGAGAAAGCTCGAAGATTCATCGACAATGGCGGAAACCTCCAAGCGCTTCATTTATGAGATCGAACCAGCCAAGACTGAAATCGACGGTAAACCGTCCGTCGGACCGGTTTTCCGCAGTATTTTCGCTAAAGACGGTTTTCCTCCGCCTCCTAATGGCATGGACACTTGTTGGGACATCTTTCGGTCTATTTCTCTCTCTTCTTTTTCAACTTTTCTGCTTTGTTTGGTTGAATTTTACCTTTTCTGTTATTCGCGAAGTTGACTTCTGTTGCGATTGATTGAGCGATTGCGAAATCCAGGTAGTTCGCAGCGTTAATTTTAAGTGTACGATAATAGCGGCGGAGTCAGGATTTGATATGTTGCAGCTAATATATAGATTAAAAGTTTTAGTGATTCCATGATTTGAAGGTTCATAGTAATTCTTTACATTTTTATTATTTTGTGAGTTTTTTAATAAAACGTAAATATGTTTGTTGAGTTAGAGAGAGTGATTTTTCTTTTTAAATATCGTATTTTTAATTGTTTATTTAGGTGTTGAAAGTCCTTACTAACTTATCATCTAGTTTCGTCACTGCTGATAATTTGGACGGAGTTTACTACGTATACACGCTACAATGTGCAATCATTTTAATTTTGTTTTTAAAATTACGGTTTTGAATCAAGATTTATAGTTCAGTTTGATACAACTCGAATAAATTTGTTTGTGTACAACGATGTATCTGTGCTTAACTTTAATATAGATTTGTGTCGAAAATTTGGTTGATTTTGTTTCAGTATAAGTTCCTGATTAATGTGCCGGTATTACTGATTTAATAATTAGTTTGAAGTTAGTTGAGTTCTGAATTATTTGGATGTTGTCCTCCAACAAAGTCTACCAAAGGCTCATGCTTTTAAAGTTTTAATAGAAAGAGTGGTTACTGCCTTACTGGTTAGGTAAATGTTTTTTAGCTTATGCTAACTAAAATCCATCAGCTATATCTATCATTTGCTGCAGTCAGATCCATAATTCTATATTCCACACCATTGACCATCTCTTTATAAAAGTCTCCTGTTATTGGATATTGTTTGTAAGCAGCATTATTTTTTATATGATATAGTAGTCCTGTAAGATGCTTGGTAGGCTGGGATAAGTATGCGAGTTAAGATCTGAATACTTGGATACTATTCAATTAAGCATTATGTAAGATATTTGGCAGGCTGAGAATTCTCGAGAATTGTACTTTACGTAAGACATTAAGAGGTGTTTGGATTGAGGGATTTGGAAGGAAAGTGAGGGGAGTGATTTGAAGGCATGAGAAATCCATTGTTTGGTTAGCAAAATGGAGGTGGAAGGAAAATGAACTCCTCCTTTCTCCCTCCCCTCCCCTTCTCTCCCTTTCTTTTCCCTCCTTCTCCCTCCCCTCCCTTTCCCTCCTTTTTTGCTATCCAAACACACCCTAAAGGTCATGTTACATATTCCATAGTCTGTGATTGAGTTAAGAATCTGCTACATGATACAAGTCAGCGTTGATATTGGGTAGGCAGGAATTTAGTTTCAGACTTGAATACAAAATACTCATTTTAAGTCAATTATGCATTCTGTAAAGTGTTCAGATGACTGGGAATGGATTGAGTAATGACCTGAATACCCGTCTGGTTATATTTCAATTCATGCATACTATCCCTGTATGAGCCCTTGGCAATAATTCCAAATCCGTGGACTAATAATGGGTTGCTAAAGCAACATGACTTTCATCATGGCGATGAGTCTATGACTAGGACTCCACTGTGCTTTTAGAAGCAAATAGTGTCAGCTGTTAAGCATGCCTACCAATTAGCCCTTAGTCTGATGTATGTAGCAAAAAGTGCTCTTTGTTAATTAGTACGCGAACTATCTATTAGAAGTAAATCACTGACTACATATTTCCATTTTGATTGTTCTACTGGTGGACATGCGATGTTGGACATTGACTAGTTTAAGAATTAGTGAAACTCTTTTCTATCAGTTATGTACATTATTCCCCGTGGATCCTTGAGCTCATCTGATCATTGTCATGGAATTAATAGTAAATGTGGAATCAAGGAGCATAGTTCCTGCTCTAATGGAGTCAAAGGCTCACTATTTTTTGACTTTTGAATACGTTGGAATAAAAAACAATTACACAATAAACTAGATACACTTCAGTACTTCACATATTTCTAAAATATCCGTTACTCTTATTTTCTGCCTATTTTCATTTTAGCCCATTTGGACAAAACCTAGTCGGTCAACATCAAAATAAGTGATGCAAGGGCATTTTTGGAGGGGGTGCAGGGGTTCATCTGCACGACTGCACCCCTTTTTCCGAAAATAATTATAATTTTGTTTAGTAAATAAGCACATAAGTTATTTGGGTCTAGTGGTTGAGATTATTTTTTAGTTAGAGTTCATGAGTTCAATTCTTGTATTGAACCATTTTTATCTAATACCATATCACAATACATTTTGTCCAACTAACAAAATTTTATACCTAAACTCGATGTTTTTATTGTTAGAAAATTTTACGCACCCCTGTATATCAAATCATAGAATCGCCTCTGGATGAGCTAATGAAACAACAAATGGCTCACTAAATTGATTGGGCTTCTTTAAATTCTGAAATAGTTGATGCAATTCGTAACAAGAATTTTCATATTATCATTCCGAGTTATCCGGAAATCGCCTCTTTGTATAGTTATTGTTAGTTAATACAGGGTTAAGCTTGCATACTTCCGGGGTAATGTTGTTGTTATAGAGCTAGGAAAAGTGCCAAACAGCATCATGTAGGTGCCTTCCAACACCTTCAATGCCTCTTCCGCTGATTTCTTCCTGTCCTATTAGGTGCAGCTGTACTTGGTGAAGTATTAGGTGTTAGCCTCCTCTATTCACATTTTGACTGCACTTAAGTGTATTTGAGTCTGAATTTCCGGTTGCACAGATTGTAGGATTCTGGGCGATCATATTTTAAATTTGACCCCTTCAATTTTTTTATCAGATATGAGCACTATATAACGGAACTAATTACTATGTTTTTTCTGCAGTTTGTCTGCGGAGAAATTCCCCGACAATCCAATGCTTGGTCGCCGTGAGGTTGTGGATGGGAAGGTACATGACTGTAGCTTACCTTAATAAGTTAATTTTTTGTTATATGATGTGCCATATCGCTGTTCTCAGCTATCTATGCATGATTAATAAAGCTTCGCACTTGCTTCTCTGTGACTGCAGGCTGGTGAATATGTTTGGCTTACTTACAAAGAGGTTTTTGATACTGTCATCAAAGTAGGAAACTCTATTCGCCATTGTGGTGTCAGTGAGGTAATGTCTCCAAGAGTTTACCTGTGAAAAGTTTTCTATGTTTTGAGATTTCTCAAGCTTTCCGTGTGCAACTGGGCAACTGTGCATGTCTGCATGCTTCCATCTTTTTAGTGATAGGTGACAAGATAGATAACCTTAAGTTGTTTTATAATTTTGTGGATTATATATTTTAACTGAATAAATTCTATGGGAAGTGACTTGTGTGGTGTTTGACCTATGGCCTGTGAAAATTCTAATGGTAGCTCAATTTGAATTTCATTTGTCCAACGAGAGACTTTAACTTCCAAATATTCTGTATTTAATACATTTCTGTTATTTCGATATTCCTTTTAAGCCCCCATTCCCTCCCCTCAAAGTGCAGAATTTAGTCTTAGCTTGTGCTATAATATGTTGCTGACAGGGAGGGCGTTGCGGTATCTTTGGAGCAAATTGTGCAGAATGGGTGATCAGCATGGAGGTATCTTCTTAATCTTCTTCCTTGTCTCTTATTCTCCTATATACATTTATTTATCTGGAATCCCCTCTGTACATAATATTAGGTTTACTTTTTGTGTATCATAACGTCTCAGGGTATTCTCTCTCTTTTTCCAGGGTATTCTCTCTCTTTATCCATTGTGGCTTCAGAAATTAACCTGTTGCACTTGTTTGTTTCTCTATTTGTTGCCTTCAAATGAATGGATACATTCATCTCTGAACATTCTTTGCTGTTTATAATCTAACAATAGAGCAATTTTACAGGCTTGCAATGCCCATGGCCTCTACTGTGTTCCGTTGTACGACACACTTGGTACGTTTGCCCCCCTTTTGCCGACCTTATGCTGCACATTGATTCACACACTTGTATTCTCCCGACTGGGTTCTCATCTATATTCATAATGCAGGGGCTGGTGCTGTGGAGTTTATTATTTGCCATGCAGAAGTAACAATTGCATTTGTTGAAGAAAAAAAGCTCCCTGAGGTGTGTCTTATTTTCTGTCCGGCTCTTCTCTTGCTTGAAATTCAATATCAAATACAAGTAGTATTTGTCAATACGACTCACTAGCTGAAGCTCATTCACTATACTATTGTGTATTGTTATTTTTCCATTTACCTATGAGAAGCTCCTTGTATCTATATTGGCTAAATAACAAGGACTTGCTTCAGTTGCTTTTGTTGGCTAAGAATTGTTGATGCAAACATGCAACTCTTTGATTGATGTAAATTTTAATATGTTGTTCACTTGTGGCTTCAGCTTCTCAAAACTCTGCAAAACACCTCAAAATACTTGAAAAGTAAGTGTCTTCTGCTCATCTGTGATTTATATTTGTAGCTAATATAAAACTCTGTTGCTGATTGGGCAGTATGATGATTTTATGTACAGCTTTGGTGAGCTTTGGCAAGGTTTCGTCTGAACAGAAAGAGGAAGTTGAAAAATACGGTCTGCAGATATATGATTGGAATGACTTTTTGCAACTGGTATGTTCAATGTTGATTCATTTCCATTTTTCAGTGTCGATTTTATTTGTCTTTTTCATGCCTTCAGTATTCTTCATCTTCTGGTAATTTCCTTCATATTATTCAATAAATATAGGTCTTTTATTGTAATAAAAAAATTCATGGCTTAAGAACTTCTGTTGTGTAAAGGCTTTTGCTAAATTAGTAAGGATTTAATGACTAAGGTCAATTTACAGCACTGAGTTATAGCTCGTTACGTACATGTACTTGTAAATTATTCAGTTATGGGTGGGTTGCGATGTATCTGTTGTTTTCTAGTGCCTGCATGTGCGTTCAATGATTTTTTTGATCTCCTTACATGTACTTGGTTTAGTCGGCTCACTGAACAACTACCCACACAACTTGTATTGTGAAGAAGCAGTCAGTTGACGCAATTGAAACTCAATTTACATTATTGGTCAACTGTAGATAGTATCTTTCTGTTTCAACACGAGTAGCTTTATATATCGACCCCCTTACCTTGTCATAGACGTGGAGCCTTTGAAAGAATGGGGTAATGTTGCTGTAGAGTCTTTAGAGTCTCTTGCTATAGCCTTTCTGTACGACGGCCTTGCTATTGTTGTCCAATTTTCACTTGACTGTTTGTATTGCAGGCAGGTGATACACAGTACGAATTGATTAAGAAGGACAAAACCGACATTTGCACAATAATGTATACTAGTGGAACAACTGGTGACCCAAAGGGTGTCCTGATATCAAATGAAAGTATTACTACAATGATAGCTGGTGTTATTAGCTTCCTAGAGAATGCTAAGGAAAAGGTGAGTTGAATACCTTTCTCTGGCATCATGGTCATCAAGTAGGTCTTAATATTACATATTGATTTCTGACTTCTGAAAACATCTTGCAGTTGGATGTGAATGATGTATATCTGTCTTACTTGCCTCTGGCTCATATATTTGATCGTGTTATTGAGGAGGCCTTTATTTCACATGGTGCGAAAATTGGGTTTTGGAGAGGGGTGAGTGATTGCGCCTTTTCTTTTTTAAAGTGATCATCAAATATAGTGGCTTTCTGTTTTGTCTATCCAAAGGATAGTATCTAACTGCAATTGTTCTTTTCTTTGACTTCCAGGATATCAAATTGTTGCTTGACGATATTGCAGTATTGAAACCAACTGTATTTTGTGCTGTCCCACGTGTATTGGATAGAATTTATTCAGGTGCATTATATTGCTGACTGAGATGTTAAATACCATAATTTACCTGCCATTCCATGATTAGAGAAGACATTCGTTCTCAAAGTTTAGCCAGCTGTCGTATTTAGTGGCGAACTATTGTATTTAAATTCACTTCATTTCACTGAATTATCCCCATGGTTGAAAATCCTCCCATGAAACAGCAAATGGAGATATTTCAAGTGAAACGGAGAGCGCACATTTTACGTGAATTTACTCTAGCTTTTTAACCGTCAGGGGTTTGTTAATGATTCAGTATTTTCACAAATGTTTATTTACTGTTTTACTCTCAGGATTGCAAGAGAAACTCCGTGCTGGGGGTATGCTGAAACGTGCACTTTTTGGCTTTGCTTACTCACGGTAAGCACCTTTTAAAATAAAAAGTTGCAATGCCTTTCCGTTAGGATAGAGTGCCTTTTTTGTGCACCTTATAGGTCATATTTAAAATGGGTTTTGAATTTGAGTTTGCTGTTACACATCTTGATTGGCTGATTTAGTTTAGTGTACCTTGCTGCTATTCTTTGGTTTTGGATTATGAGGCAACTTTTACTTTGGGTCATTCGGAAACAACTTCTTGTTAACACAACATCTGACACTGCCCAGCGCACAATTTGCGGGACCCCTTGATGTACTGGCTAAAGTTGCTGCTATTGTTAATTGTTATTTACTGACGGTTCTTTTTTATGTAAAGTAGCATTCCCTGATGCAATTCCACAATTTTTATATTGAGGGCCTTTATCCTGCAAAAATCTTTTGGTGGTGGTAACATAAGGGCATATTTGTGAACATGCAACCTTTCTTAGTTCTTACCTCGCCTTAGGTGGGATCCCTTGAGTCATCATGGCAATATTGTTGGGAGTTTCTGATAACAACTGTATTTATGATGTTCAGGAAATTCAATAATATGAAGAAGGGATCCAAGCATTCAGACGCAGCTCCTATGTTTGACAAGATTGTTTTCAACAAAGTATAAACTATTTCCAATTATTGGCCACTAATAACATTACTTTATTTTCCCTTCTCTAATATTCTTGTTGTGGTTGCTGGACGTGATCTTTATGTTGCTGCTCCTATGTTAAAATAAGTGTCTGCATCTCTTCTTAATTGTATTTTTTTTATTCTCAGGTGAAGGAAGCTTTGGGTGGAAAAGTGAGGCTAATACTATCTGGAGCAGCTCCACTTGCTACTCATGTAGAAACATTTCTGCGTGTGGTTGCATGCTGTTATGTTTTACAAGGATATGGTAATGCTTATTCTAACATTAGCATTGAGTATTGTAACTATTTTCTGTACTATTTACTAAAAATCACCAAAAGATGGTAGAATTTGAGACTAATATACAAGATTTCGAGGTAAACTTATTTAACGGAATTCAAATAAAGTACCAAATGGGTATTCTTTTTGAGCTTTCAGGTGGCATCGTTTTGTGTGATATTCTCTTAATCTTTTCGTATGACACTAGTTTTCCCTTCCTGTTACATCTCAACTCTGTTTGAATGTTTCTATTTCCAAATTATTCCTGTCCTTCTCTACTCACTGCCTCTTTACTTATTTATAATTTTTTTTATTTGGGGGGTGGGGGCGGTCTTTAGTTTGCTTTATAAAGAAAAAATTTCCATCGTCAAAGGCACTTGCTCACATTAGAAACCTGCTATTTAGTTTGTATAGAACCCAAGACCAACCTGGTCTAAACGGTAAGATTTTTGTTATGCCACCTGTAATAGTAGAGGTAAAACATTACTCCATAAAGATGGAAAATTACATACTTTTTAATGAACACACAGATACATCGCTAATGTGGGATATGTGTTTGAAGTTTTCAATCCGATAATTTATGTGCAGGTCTGACTGAAACCTGTGCGGGAACGTTTGTTTCTTTACCAAATGAGCTTCAGATGCTTGGTACAGTGGGGCCTCCAATACCAAATGTGGATGTATGCCTTGAATCAGTACCTGAGATGGGATATGATGCCCTCTCCAGCGTACCTCGTGGAGAAGTATGTGTGCGGGGGAAAACCCTCTTCTCAGGCTATCACAAGCGTGAAGATCTCACCAAGGAAGTTATGGTTGATGGATGGTTTCACACAGGTTCGTAGCTTTTTTCTAATAGTCTAAGATTTACTTGATTACACATTATTTTGTATGGCTGATTAAGTGTCGTATAGGTGATGTTGGCGAGTGGCAACCAGATGGAAGCCTGAAAATTATTGATCGTAAAAAGAACATATTTAAGCTTTCACAAGGAGAGTATGTTGCAGTCGAAAACTTGGAGAACATCTTTGGCCTTTGCTCCGCCATTGATTCGGTATGTTTTGGGCATGAATATATTCGTTTCATACTGTGAGTCTGAGAAGGGGAATGTGTATTCTTTATCCAACAAGAGTGTCTTATGGTTGCGAAAAGATGTAATCTCAGCAAGATTAAGTAAAATGCCTCTCATGTGTCACAACTAGATCTGTCAAATTCTGCCCCGTCCCAAAAACCCGACCCGATCCGTTTCCAGGGTTAAGACCAGGAAATTTCAACAAGATGACTCGTTTTACCCGAACCCCGAAATGACCCGTTATTTTAGGGCCGAGACCCGATCCGAATGGGTCAACTCGCTGAGTCAAAGGTAAGTCAAGAATTTTATTAAAATATTACAGTAATATTTATATATTATATTTGAAAAAGTAGTTAAAAACTATTTTTTTTATTACTTAAAATTACAAACACAATTAAAAATTTAATTTTATACTCACTTTTTAAATATTTAATAATAAATAATTATTAAAAATCTTTATTTTAATAAATATGTCAATATAATTAATTTAAATATTGAATATGATTAAAATATTAATTTTAAATCTGTTACATTTAAAAAAAAAAAATTTGATTAAAAAAATCGTTAAAAATAGGCGTTAGAAATACCCCGTATTTTAACCCTAATCCGACTTGAGACCCGACCCGTTTGATAGGTCTAGTCACAACTCACAAGTGACAACGCTCACGTCACAAGAGGGTAATAACAGGTAGAGTGTTGAATTCTGTCATTAGTGTATTATGCCCTTTATCTCATTTATACTGTTTCCATGTGTCTTTGTTTATCAATCAATTTTCAACTTTGAGCGATATTATAATATGAAAAGGTTTGTCATGATAAATCAAACGCGATAAAATTTTCAGTTTACAGCCACAAACATTTGGAAAAAATTATTTGTCAAAGTTGACTTTGGTCGACCACTTGAGTCTAATGGGGACAATATATGGGGATGGGAGTAATATTGTTTGTTATGATGGCTGTGCGATTGTTTGTGCTTGTACTGATGTCTCTCTCAATTTCAGGTATGGGTATATGGGAATAGTTTTCAATCATATCTCGTTGCGGTTGCTAATCCTAACAAGGGTGCACTTGAACGGTGGGCGGAAGCAAATGATATCCATGGGGATTTCGATTCTCTGTGTGTCAACCCTAAGGCCAAGGAATACATACTTGGAGAGCTATCAAAGATTGGAAAAGAGAAAAAGGTGCATTTAACTGTTTCTTCCTTTTCCTCGTTGCTTGTTTGCCTGTTTGTAGGAATATTTGTGTTATGACATTTATATTGATCTCCACAGCTGAAAGGTTTTGAGATTATCAAAGCTATTCATTTGGATCCAGTTCCCTTTGATATGGAGCGCGACCTCCTCACCCCAACCTATAAGAAAAAGAGGCCCCAAATGCTCAAATATTATCAGGTACCGTCTTTCCGTCCCCCTTAACTTAACACCCACCCCTCAACAAATGGTAGATCCATATTGAAGTACATTGGTCTGATGACTTTAGGAAAAAGATATGGAGCGCGACCTCCTCACCCCATGTAAAGAGAAGGACCTTTGTTCCATTATTTTGCGAGCGAACATATGATGTTAGTTCTGAAATTGATAACAAGAAAAATAATGATAGTCTAAACCCATTCACTGTATATCACTGTACCGCTATCAAAGGTTTAGGGAAGCACCGAAGCAGTTTATTTAAATCGTGGTTTGGCGTTTATGCGCGAAAGGTGTATACTTTTGGCAGAGTTATTCCTGGTATGCGAGCTGAGTATACGTTCTACATTGAAAAGTGTTGCACTGATATTAATCTCTGGCTTTGCAGAATGTCATTGATGAAATGTACAAGACTGCGAGTTAGCCCAAAGTGCTTAAACACGAACGTTTCATCCATTTTGCTGCTTCAACTCAATTCTCCTTCCCTAGTGACTCTCATTCAATCCTGTACATCCTTTTCCTTCCACTCAAAGATTTTATAGGTGGCCAATCCTAATTATATAACTGTGGATTGGGAGTTGGTTTATTTTTAATAATAATAATTTATTTTGTAACCTAACTTAAATTTACCAATAGGTTTGGATGACATTTTGCTGTTGGCCAGAGAGAGCATTTTTGTTCATTGATTTATGAGTTCATTGGGTCTGTATCATCATCGTCCCAGTCACATTTAAGGCTAAAACTTCATAATGAACTGAACATAGCAGCTCTTAAAGTCTTAACTTGAAGAATTTACTAATTCAGAGTTCCACCATTGATGGAATATTAAGGAATTAGAGATTTTCCAGATATTTGTTTTTAGGAGGATTGAACAACAAGCTAAATAAAAGTGTGTATTATTATTTCTTGTTGTAATAATGTTACAGAATGAATGAAGTTGTTTATATACAGAAAATATCTCTAACAAACTTTCTGTTAACAACCTAACAAACTCTAACAAACTCACTAACAAACTCATGAGCTATGTAACAAACTTACGATACTAATAGCTCAACATCCCCTCCTCAAGTTGGACTTGGGGTAGAGGCCACAAGATCTAACTTGTAGACAAATTGTGAGTGATGCTGCTGACTTAGAGCTTTCGTAAAAATATCAGCTAATTGATTTGCACTAGCAACATGAGCTGGTTGAATCAACCCTTCTGCAACCCGTTCTCTGATGTAATGGCAGTCAAGTTTCAGGTGCTTTGTCCTCTCATGGAAGACTGGATTGGCAGCTATGTGTTGAGCTGCTTTGTTATCACAAAATAAAGTGATAGGAAGAGGCACAGAAATCTGTAAATCCTTTAGAAGCTCATTTATCCAAGTTATTTCACTTGCAGTCTGACTCATACTCCTATACTCAGATTCAGCAGAAGACTTACTCACTGTATTCTGCTTTTTAGTCTTCCATGATATCAAGGACTGCCCTAGATACACACAATATCCAGTCACAGATCGTCCAGAATAGGCACAAGTACCCCAATCTGCGTCACAGTAACTCTGAAGAATGTAGTCACTCTTTGCAGGATAAAACAGTCCTAAATCCAGACTTCCTTTCAGATATTTTGTCAAATGCAAGGCTGCCTGATAGTGAGGTATTCTAGGAACACTTAGAAATTGACTAAGTTGTTGCACACTATAAGAAATGTCTGGTCTGGTAAGGTTCAAGTACAATAGTCTCCCCACAATCCTTGTGTATAACTCAGGATTATCCATTTCATCTCCTGTGTCAGTGGACAGTTGCAGTCCTGTAGGTAGTGGGGAGTATGCTGGCTTACAATGCTCCATTCTTGCATCTTTGATAACGTCAGTGATGCATTTCCTTTGGTTCAGTAAGATACCAGAGTCTGATCTGGCTACCTCAATACCTAAGAAGTATCTCAAAGGTCCCAAATCTTTTATAGTAAAAGCTTGATCAAGTGCAGCTTTGATATCAGCAATGTGAGTGGGATTATTCCCTGTAATCAACAAATCATCTACATATACCACAATTGCTGTAAAAGCACCATTTGTTGTAGCTTTGGTGAAAAGGGAGTAATCTGAATTGGACTTGTGAAAACCATGTTTAAGCAAAAACTTGGACAGTTCCAAGTTCCATTGTCTTGAGGCTTGTTTGAGCCCATAGAGAGACCTTTTCAGTAGACATACATCAGTTGCTTGACCATGAGTATAACCTTCTGGCTTCTTCATATACACTTCCTCATCCAAGAAACCATGGAGGAATGCATTGTTAATTGTCCAATTGGTGTAAAACCCAATTCTTGGCAGCTGCTAATGCAATCAGAATTCTAACAGTGGTAAGTTTTGCAACGGGACTGAAAGTATGCTTATAGTCCTTGCCCTCAATTTGACTATAACCTTTGGCCACAAGTCTGGCTTTATATCTTTCAATACTTCCATCAGGATTAAATTTGATTTTGTAAACCCATTTGGCTCCTATAGCCTTTTTTCCCTTTGGCAAAGGTGTCAATATCCAAGTTTGATTGGATTCCAAGGCTGTGAGCTCCTTATTCATGGCTTCAATCCAATTTGGATCTGATTTGGCTTGACTATAGCATGCAGGTTCAAAGACTTGTAAAACACTATGGCAAGATCTTTGAAAATCAGGAGAGTATCCTGTCAAACGGGGAACTGCAGTAGCATAACTGACAGTTGGGGGCTTTAGAGATGGTGGCAGACCTTGACATTCATAATCAGTGAGCCTACTTGACAGTTGCCTAGATCTGGCAGACTGTCTGGGAGCTTCTGGTATTGTATTATGTGATGTATTACTACTATTATTTAGTGTAGTAGTATCAGTAGTATTGGTGTGATCAGATGTATTGGAATTACTATTTATTGTAGAAATATCAGTGGCAACAAAGTTTTCACCAGCAGTATCCAAGGAATTTGGTTGAAGTGGCTGATCATCAGAATAAACAACAGGAGGAGTATGTTGAAACTGAGGGAAACTGGTACTGCTATTTGTTCCAAGGCCTGTTTGCAGTACATAAGAAGGCTCATAAGGAAAAACCTTTTCCTGAAAGATTACATCTCTGCTCAAGATTATCTTCTTACTCTTCATATCATAAAGTCTATAACCTTTTTGAGCAAAGGAAAATCCAAGAAATATACACCTATTTGACCGAGGCTCAAATTTATCTCCTGTCTTCTGGGCAGCATAACATAGACACCCAATAACTCTTAAATGAGTGTAGTCAGGTGGTTTTTGAAATAAAACCTCAGTGGGAGTGGATCATTTGAGAACAGAAGTAGGCATAAGATTGATCAAATGGGTTGCAGCTAATACCATTTCACCCCAGAAGTGTTTAGGCAAATGAGCCTGAAACCTCAAAGCCCTTGCAGTTTCCAACAAGTGCCTATGCTTTCTCTCAACAGTTCCATTCTGTTGAGGATTACCTGGGATTGTTTTTTGATGTACAATACCCTTTTCAAGCAATAACTGCCCACACTCTTCTTGCACCACTTCAGTACCATTGTCACTTCTCAACATTTGCACACTCACTTGGAACTGAGTATTGACATAAGCTAAAAAATTATGTAATTTTTGCCTTACAGTATCTTTAGTTTTTAACAAGGTAGTCCAAGTAGTCCTACTGAAGTCATCAACAATGGTGAGGAAATAGGTAGCTCCAGTCAGAGATTTAACTCTATAGGGTCCCCGGAGGTCAACATGTATCAGTTCAACTAAACCATCTGGCACAAAGAAAATTACTAATTCATGGTAGCTCTGATACCATGAAGAATTTACTAATTCAGAGTTCCACCATTGATGGAATATTAAGGAATTAGAGATTTTCCAGATATTTGTTTTTAGGAGGATTGAACAACAAGGTAAATAAAAGTGTGTATTATTATTTCTTATTGTAATAATGTTACAGAATGAATGAAGTTGTTTATATACATAAAATATCTCTAACAAACTTTCTGTTAACAACCTAACAAACTCTAACAAACTCACTAACAAACTCATGAGCTATGTAACAAACTTACGATACTAATAGCTCAACATAACTTCACTTCAAACGTGGTATACTTGTCCAACCTGTAAAAGAAATATGCATCTTATTTGTTCGACACCTTTATTTTTGTGGTGGTCAGGTAGTTTCATTGTTGACAGGTTTTGAGCCAATATCTCAACAGTGAATATATTGTTATTACTGTTTTCGTTTCAATTATTTATTATTTATTTACTTTATTTTTATGAGTTATATTTCAATTAAAAGTAAACTAATGATTGATACAAAATTACAAATCGATATTATATCACAATTTACCATTAGGAATTACAAAATTATTTACTCAAAACTCTTTATTAGCCTTTTCTTGCTAGCTTTAAAATATACTCCGATTTTAGTAAGTACGCTTTTTTTTCCTTTGACGTCGGTTATAAATTTTGGAAAATTGAATAATTTCAAAGGATCGAAAGAAATACGTACTCCGTATCAATTAGTCCTACAAAAGTACAAAGGATTATATAGTACTATTAAGATGCACAAGTTACAATAGATCGCAATTTTGGAAGGATGTTAAAGTGTCAGCAAGACAGCAACTCGGCCATACTTGAATTCAATGCAACATGTGTTCCGTCATACGCGTCTCACGCACACAAAACAAACTATTCATCTCTTCCAACACTATTGCATTATCTCAAACATCTTCCCATCTTATATTCAACTAAAATATTCAATTTTTTATCTTTTTTTTTCTTCCTGTTGTTTGATTTTTAAGTTTCTGTTTCATCTCTTGCAGTTTAAATAAGGTTACTCATAACCTTGTCAAATATGTGATGGACTAGTAATATAAGGTTTTAAACTTTACAGTTGTCCAAAAAGAAAAAAAACTTATTGTCAAATCAAGGTTAATTGTTTTTCTTACACCTCATTTGTTGAAATAATCTCAACTGAATTTAATGGAGTTGAGTTAAACTGAATAGATATGAAATTAAATTTTTTAGCAAAGATATAAGCTAAATAGAATTGACTGAAGTAGAACAAAACAAAACTATACTAGAGTAAAACTAAACTAAATTAATCAGAATAAGGTTAAGTTAACTTAAAATAAGCTAAAATTCAGCCCGAAAAAACAAAGCCTCACGACTTTCGAGCAAAACATTATATGACCAATGTAGAAGATTCGTACGTGATAAGTAGAGCTAACCGTTTGCGGGCTTAGGTTGGACATGGGCCGGGCCAACAAGCCTTTTTTATGCTCGTGTCCGCTGCGGTGGGACTACTATAACTGCCCATACCCGCTCTATATACCTTAGCGGGCCAACCCGCAGCTAATAACGAGCTTTTAATGAAATTAATTACTGAAAAATCAAACCAACAGAACGGTAAAAAAAACATGATGATTACCATATTTGCAAAATAAAACTTATAACTTAAGAGTTAAGATCATGTTCACAACTTTCAAAATAGTAGCTAAACATTATAGTTGTTTCATATAAAGTCTCAAAACACTTTAAAATATCAGTGGAGGAAGACACGTCTTTATCTGTCATTATCCACGTCTTGTTCTTCATCCTCGATATGAAGCCCGTGAGAATCATTAGATATTATACATATATATTAATAACTACTTTACTGATATAACAAAATAGTAGAAAAAAAATATATTTGAGGAGGGAATTACTAATTTAATGATAGACTAAAATTATGTAAAAAATTTACCTAACGATAACCCTTTAGCTCGTAATCCATCTTCATTACACACATACTATTTTGAATACAATATTTTTGAGTTTTAATTTTTATTTATTTTTTGTCAGGTTATGTAACGGGCCTAGCGGGTTGTTCATGGATAATTTTATTTAGTCCAAGCCCGTCCATTAGTTTTAGCGGACCTAATTTTCTTATCCGTACCCACTTATTTTAAACTTTTTTATGACCAAGCCCGCTAGCAAAGCAGACCGAATGGGACGGGCCAACCGGTTAGCCCGCATTTGGCCGGCTCTAGTACTGATAAGTATGGCTTAAATAGTGTTACGTTGAAGTCGCAAGTGTTTCAAAAGACGGGAGTGTATATCATCTATGAAGTAAGCGTTATTATATAAAAATAAAAAAAACAATCAAAATATGTAATGTATATGGTATGAAAAGATGGAAAAGAATGAAGGTAAGATGAGCAACCCACCAACCATCGGTCACGGCCTCATCTCCGTCATCGGACGACGGAGATCCATGGAAGACGCTTTTACTGTACACCCTAACCTCGTTCGTCTCAACTGCGATGTACACGACCACAAATACGGACACGAACACGAACACGAAGATAAAAAGGGTAAGAAACAAGGCGAGACATCCTACGACTTCTTCGCCGTATTCGACGGCCACGGAAGTAAAAAGGTATCGGACAGGTGTAAGGAGAGGCTCCACCATCTTGTGGCCGAGGAGTTAACACGTGTCCAAGGGGGAGCGGTTGACGTGGACTGGCAGAGTGTAATGGCCAACAGTTTTGGCAGGATGGAAGATGAGGTGACGGCCACGCTCTCAAGTTTCGGTCGGAAGAAGGTGGGAGCCACTGCATTGGTGGTTGTGGTGGTTGGTACGGCGGAGATTGTGGTCGCCAGTTTTGGTGACTGCCGTGTTGTCTTGTTTCGCGACGACGCTTCTTTGCAATTGTCACGCTGTCGCAAGGTGTTTCTTCCCTCCGTCTCCGTTATTTGTTTTTATCGTATTCATAATCTAATTATCAAAATTATTTTTGGTACAATCGAAACATGCTATTTACTTCTAATTTTTAATAAATGTCGTTTATTTATATTTCCGTTCGACCACTTTTGTTTTTTGTTGTAGGTTCATACACAAATTGTCATTAAAAAGGCATTATTCGTCATAAACCGAAGACGGATAATACCCTCTCATAACGTGCGGGTGGCAGCATCCATGGTGCTCTATTTCCCACCTGTCCTTCCACTTGCTTTCCTATAAGAGGAAAATATCCGTTACAATCTCGATTTCCCCACCTATCCTTCCACTTGCTTTCCTATAAGAGGAAAATATCCGTTACAAGCTCCATTTCCCCACCTGTCCTTCCCCTTGCTTTCCTATTTGAGAAAAATATTCGTTACAAGCAAGACACATACGTTCCTACTAATAATTCTAGGCTACTTAGATGTGTCCGAGAAGAGTTCATCTCGAAAATGTTAAGTTAGAATCAACCAAATTATACCAAAAATGCAATAAAAAAATCGAAATTTAGGTATAAGGAAATGAATAAAAAAAAAGGGCGGATTTCAGGTTCAAGCCTTACCAAGAGCAATCTTGTGGCTGGTTTGCAGGCTATCACGTATACCTGAGAGTGGTTAACCTGGTGTGCGTGGTATGCAAGCTATCACATATACGTGAAGGTGTGGGTGTTAACAACTTAATTTGATGATTTTGATACGGTTTCAATTTGCCGGAGGTGACCTACACCGGATTGTTGACTCTCTTAGCTTGTTGTGTTTGTAGGTTGAGAGATCAGCAGGTGAAGATGAAAGAATGGAAGCAGCAGGAGTTAGTCTTAACGACTTCCTATCAGATGCGCCTTTAACACCAAGATCAATAGGTAAACATTACTCTGCATTTCACTATTGAAAAATACACAAAATCGAAACAAATACTAACAAACTTCCATATTATTATTATTATTATTATTATTATTATTATTATTTTCTTCCCTGATTTATATTATGTGATACTCTGATGAGAGTACGTACAGAGGCAGAAGTAGAGGTATGCAAGAGGAATGAATTAGACGACTTCATAGTGATCGGTACAAACGGGTTATGGGACGTGATTGACAATGACGCGGCAGGCGATATGGTTAGGAAATGCTTTAGAGGACAGGTCAGTAAGACAGTAATAGAAGGCGTGGGTGGCAACTGTGCTGCTGCAGCCGCGACCATGTTAGCTGAGCTAGCCATTGCTCGTGGTAGCCGAGACAATATTAGTGTCATTGTCGTTCAACTCCGTGCCTTTGATGCCAATTCCAGCTCTTTTACTAAATGAACACTCCCAACTTATGTCTATTACTCGCTCAGTCTCATCAGCTTCTTTACGTTTACTTGTTTTTCTGCACCAGGAATTCCGACCAAACGAAAAGAAAGTGGTGAGACTAAGGCATAAATAAATATTATGCTATGCTAAAAGACATGTAAAGCAACAGATGGCTTTTGTCTTCTGTTTGTGTGGATATATATGAGTGTGTATGAAGAGGTAGTAATATATGTTTCTAATATCTTAAATGTTACTCTACCCCTTCAAATTTCGAGGCCATTTTCCTAAAATTATCCGTGTTAGGCTTGTCACGAGAGATTTCTCGAATTTTCTTCGACATTTGCTAGGACATTATAATATAGCTTCACATATTTCGTTTGATTTAGTTGAGCTTTGTAAAGTTTTCATACAACTTTGAGGTTCGTTCAGCTTGTACATACTTTCAGCTTTTTAAAATTTTCATAAACCTTTGAGCATGTACTTTCTCCGTCTCAATCATTTGTTTGCCTTAGATTGGGACGGGAGACGGAGAAAGTATCATTTGTTTGCCTGATTGTGACAACATAAGTTGATACTTAAAAGATAGGTATATTCATTCCAGAGAAGCAAATAAATGTTGTAAAGTTTACAACATCACAATCCAAACAAAAAAAAGAGTTGGAAGGGAAAAAAAAAGCACCCACAGAAACACTCCCTATATTTTTCGAAAGGAAAAACACGCCTACTAACTACATCGAAGGAACTATTAATAGGACCTCCAAACACGTCTCTTCCAAGAAGCGTCACCACTTCTCGTGATCTCTCTTACATTCTTTTGTGTCGCTTTTGAATCTGGTATATATAAATAAGCAGTGAGGTAGAGGAGATGGAGGATGAGCACTCATCTTTGATCGTCTCGTCGCTCCTTTCTTCCTCGTCTTTATAGATTATTTTCCCCCCTTGGTTTTTCTTCTTCAGTTCTATCATCCAGTATAACAAGTAGAGCTACAAACTCACAAGGCAGAAACCCAAAAAAAAAATAAGACATTTTGTTTACATGCTGCTGCATAAGCAAGGGACCTCCTCATGCAAGTGTGTATTTGGAAACCGAAACATCAGCAGGTGTAGCAGGGTGAATGTAGACGAATTCAAGACTTTTTCCAGGAGCTAAAGAGTTAGTCCAAGCCGGAAAACTGTACGAATTACCGTATTTGGTAAGACCCCAAAGAGGACCATGTAGCCCATTAATAGACAGCTGCATGTGTTTGATAGTCTTTGTAGACTTGTTAGTTAGAAAGGCAGAGTATCTGTAGTATGTCCTTCCCTGGAAAACCCATGAACTTGTCTTCTCCTGCTTTATGTCAATGTGAGCAGACCGTGAAGCTGCAAGAAGATACCATTTTATTATTAGACTCGAAACCTTGGATGATAAACCCGACTTGTTCAATTCGTAAGAAGTTCAAGTTTTTATGGAAGGTACAAAATGAAGTAAATTAGTACCTCGAGCATGGAACGGTTTTACTCGTGGTGCTGGAGTAGGTTTAGCTTTTGGTGCTGGAGTTGGTTTTGGGGATACAGGTTTAACATCTGGTATTTCAACTGCAAGATATCCAAATTCAACACACATTTTTAGTTGTGAAAAGACACAAACAAACAATCAAAATGTTAAAAATAAAGCAACTCATTAGTCATTTTACCTGGGAGAAGCTGGCTATAGCCACTGTGACCGGTCATCCGAGCAAGAACACCGATAAGAGGAGCATTGTTGTAGGTAGCTGGTTCAGTTTGCTCGTAATTGTCTCTTTCGTCAGCAAAGTTATCATAGGCATCAGGACCACCCACAGTAGCGCCGGTCAGAACATTTGGGTCACTTGCCTTCCTTCCGTACCAAGTTGCATATCCCTGCCTGCAAGCGATGAATGACGGGTTGGCCTTAAAGGACACAATCGAGGAAGCTCGGTGGTGAACCTGCTGCGGGTAATTGTTTCCATATCCGACCATGTAACTCGTTGCTCTTGGGTTGTCTCCAAGGATGTAATCAACCTGGTAGTTGTCCATAATTAGTGTCAAAGAAGAAGCAGAAGGAAATGCATAGTTCTTGAGTTATGTACCTTGATAAACTTTACTAGACTTAAAATTAATGTGATTTGAATGATCGTTAACCGACCTAAAACAAGGGTGACTAATTTTTCCAAAATTTCTAACTTGAAACTTCAGTTTTTAATCCATATAACAAATGACGCGAATCGCACCCACCCACACTAAAGACCCATTTGCCAGCTCTACAATTTTGTACGACTTAAAGGGTAACAAAGACAGTCATTATCAAACCTGAGTTTTAGCAGTGAGGAAGAGCTCAGATGGAGAAACCCTCATGCCGGAGCACTGCATGCTCTGGTGGGCCGACGTAAGGTAGTCAGAGTAAACAGTGAGAAGGAAAGAAGCGCTGGTCACAAACTGCATGTTGTTCCACCTCTGTCTGAATATCAGACCCCCTGGCGTTTTCTGAACATTTCTGCTGCCCTTTCCGAGGCATGAGCACATAAAAGACTCCGCTTTCTGCTGGTATCTCTGAAACACTGATCTGTACGCTCCTGCCTTCCCTTGCATTAAGAACTGCATACGCATGTAGCAAAACCATTTTAAGACTTCCAATATTACGGAACTGGTGTATCCGTTCTACCCATATAAGGGTCTCAGTTCAGGTTACTCTTTATTTCATTATAGATTAAAATACTTGTGGTATCCATACAAGCGTCTTAGCAAAAGTAATTGTTTAGAAAACGCGAAAAATACCTTTGAAACAAGGACTTGAACACCAGCATACTTGACATCCCATCCGAATTCAGTCATGCTCCACCCGGTTCCACCAAGAGAGTCAGCATTTCGACCAAGGTAGTTCAAGTAATATTGGTCATTGGTTGCCTTGTAAAGCCACGCCGCTGCCCAAAGGAGCTCGTCCTATACAATTCACAAGTATTAAAATGTTATTCATGTCTTACAAACAAAATCGGGTCCGTCTAATAGCAAGTGTAAACTTCTCAAAACCAGGGTCCAAATTTTTAGAGTTCGTTAATTAATTTACCAAGATAATCAACTTTACTCCGCATTTGTTTTCGTTTACTAGCTGGCCTGAACGACATATAATCGTCACATTACACAAAAAATTCGACTAATTACTAGAAAATTTAATAAAAATAGAAAGGTTAAGAATTGAACGGGACACTTGATGAAGGAGAGGTGAAGAGCATATACCGCATAGCCACTGACAGAACGATAATACTTTTGAGCCACAGTAATACTGCTGTCATATTTACCCCTGTACTTGTCTGCAAATTCAAACAACTGCAAAAAGGATTTAATAATAAATACACGTCAGTGAAGGGACTAGCAGAGCAAATACTACAACCTACAGGCCTACAGGGGAGGGGTACTTTAGAAAATCCAAATTTTGGCAAAAGAAGCTACCGACAGTTGCAGTCACGTGAGTGGATGGGTAGAAGATTTGACGCTTTTAGCGGATCCTACGATTAACGGTTCAGATCTCAACTACGGGTTAAATCGTACGGTTGAGATCTAATAGGGTCCCCTGCCCATCCGACTAGTACGATATGGCTTGGACTCTTGGGAGCATAGTACCGTGACTGATAGGAACAATCAAATTAAAGCCGCTGAACTATTTAGGGAGTGTTTGTTTCATGCTTGAGAATGAGTTTAAAATCGGGAATCATATTTGGGTGGTATCGGGTTGGAACTCGTACCTCAAATCTAATGTTTGTTTCAATTTTTAGGTGATATGGGATAAGAAATCAATCAAAGCTAATAAATCTTCAAAATACAATATTTTTAATACAATTTAATCAGATAAATATATAAAAGATTTTTTTATCATATGGTATAATTTGATACCATGGTAATATGGTATCATTTTATACCCACCCCTCCCTTGGTAATCGAAACTCATAGATTTGAGTTTTGAGGTATGAGTATGAAATATTT
Organism: Silene conica; assembly: GCA_029255685.2. Taxonomy (NCBI): domain Eukaryota; kingdom Viridiplantae; phylum Streptophyta; class Magnoliopsida; order Caryophyllales; family Caryophyllaceae; genus Silene; species Silene conica. Next base: position 17,008,392 of record CM055311.2, on the reverse strand, counting down.
TTTTTCATCAAACAAACATATGGTATGGGTGTAGTTCATTTCAAAACTCATAAAGAAATTAAGTTTACAAATGAGAATTTGTGTTAGGTTTATGTATACCTATTTTTAATAAATACTCCCTCCGTTCGATTCCACATGACAGGTTTGCTTTTTGTACACTATTCATAAGTGGACATTAAATCTCAATTTTCTCCTAATACGTAAGAGAAAATATATTCATGTGGGGTCTTGTTTGATTCGTCTTTACGAGTACATTAAAAATATCTAACTTTTATAATTTTTGCAACTACGTAGCTAAAGATATTTAACATGTAAAACGTGCGTTGGCAAACGTGAAAAAGCAAACATGTCAAGTGGAATCGAACGGAGGGAGTAGTTTGGACCCAACTTTTTTTAAGAGTAATTTATTAAGTAGCCGTCACATAATTGCCTACTTTTGCTAGCATACGTCCTATTGGAAGCCCAAAAGAGAATTACTCACTCATTAATCATTATGCACAGTGGACAACTCTCAAGTCTCGACTCTGAGACCATCCTAAGTAAGGTCATCATAATTCAATCACGACCCGATTTTTACTCTTAATCTAACTTTATTTATCTTGAGGATAAATTCAGCGTGAAAGAGTGGAAGTTAGTAAATAAACCTGACGGGCGTGCGTGAGGAGCTCATTGGCGTAGGCAGGGTTGGCGCGGTGGAAAACAAGGGAGGCAGCAGCCATGGCAGCAGCGGTTTCTCCAGCGAGATCCGACCCGGGTCTACTTGGGTCAATTCTATAAGCAGTACGATCAGTGGTCATATCCTCTGGCCTTTGCCAGCAGTAATGATCCGTGTTCCCATCTCCTACCTGTTGCCATTAAATATTACTACTATCAATCCACTATTCAACAATAAATAATATCATCACCTTCAATTTCAACACGCCCAACTTTACTCTTGTCATAATTTATGAGACTTATTACGGTGATAAAACAAAAAAAATAATGTAATTAGAGATGAATCATTTCAACCGAAACTAAACAAAACTTTAAAATTGTGCGGTTTTCGCTTCGTGTTTTTGAGGAGTTTTGAGATTTTCACGAGTCTAACCCGTGACTTTCGATCACACGAGTTCTATGTATTTCGTGACCATTTTATCATTGATCGTAACACAGTAGTTTATACTTATATACATAATAAATGTACTCATTTTATCTTAAATTATAATTTGTACCCAATTTATTATTCTTAGTACCACTTTTTCTGAAATTTGTACAATTATCTCTCAATAAGCTTATTGAGAGGCGGAGACCTAACGATTAATTAAATACCATCAAAATTTCACTTAGTTTAGTTAAAATTTTGACAAAATTATTCTACAGACACACTTGATTAATGATTAATATTGTAATCCACTAATCCCTCTTATACTTATTATATTAGTATAAAACCGTCTTACACGAGATTATTAATTGCGAAAAAATACCTCTCCATAGAGAACATTGGGCTCAGGATGGGCTTTAAGAAGGTAATCAGTACCCCATTTAATAGCCTGAAGGGAATGAGCAAGTTCAGCATGAGAAGCAATTTGTCTACCATACTCAATCACACTCCATGACATCATTGTTATTGTAAATGCCATTGGCAACCCAAACTTCACATTGTCCCCTGCATCGTAGTATCCTCCTACTAAATTCACCTGCACATATAAATATATAATCATTCATTTCTTTTAACCACATTTTTGTAAATAATTACTCATTCTATCTCTTCCAACTGACGATATTCAGTTGCAATAAAGTATACGAAAAGACGAGGAGTATGTTAGAAAGGGAATAACTAACCCCTTGACGCTTGCCATCAGTCAAACCAGAATGAGATCTCCAAGTGACCCTTTGAGTGGAAGGAAGGTACCCAGATCTTTGTGCTTCATAAAACAAAATCCCTTTACTCATAGCTTCTGCATAATCATGCCCACAAAACACCATTTTTGGAACCACCATTATAAACAATGCAACCATTATTAACAACATAGCAGCAGGTGACTTGATAAACTTCCCCATCATATTAAATTATTCTCAAATTATTATGCACAATAATTATAATTTTTTGTTTGAATTACTAAATGAAAGTATGTGTAGTGAATTGCAATGTAGGTGTGGATTTATCACTAAAAATTGATAAACCCACCTACAAAATGAGGTTGGAAATTAAAGAAGGGAGAGATGAGAAGAGTGAGGATGGAAGTGAAGAGGGGAGTGTAGGGTGTGTATGTTTATATAAGAAGTCGCAAAGGAATGTGTCCATTTTACTCAAAACAAACCACACTTTATTTACTCATTTTACTACTACCCATTATTACAGCAGTAAACATCTTACCAAGTAGTAGGCAAGTACGGAGTAGTATTTTTTTATGTTATTTGGGATTTGGGATTTTGTTCTTACACTTTTTAGGGAATAGTTGAAAAGGAGAATTGGTGATGGTTGAAAACAAGGCATAACTCATGTCACTTTGGTTAGTAACGTAAACTTTTGAACCATCCCGAGCACTAATCGCGATAATTAGGTTGTAATTCGGTTTTACTCTTAATTATAATTTATTTATCTTAATTTATTTTTAACTTTCTAAGCGGAAACTAACGAACTAGGTCATCAACCAATTATTTTTTCCACTTTTCAATATTTTCAATTGTTTACCACATTTTCTACCCACCAAAATATTTCTCTTACTAATCATTTTATTATTTTTTTATTCTTCAACCAATCACAATTATATACTTCCTCCGTTCATATCCAAAGCGTATATATGCTTTTTGCACAAATATTAAGAAAGATATTAAAAAACTATTAAATGTACATTTGGAAGTGTGTAAGATGTTTTTTTATTAATTTAAATGTGTGATGGTTGATTATAGGTGGGCCATGGAGTGGCATTTTATGTAGATAAATGGTTTCCATAAGGGTAGTTTAGTCATTTTGTTTTCTTTTTTAAGAAAGTGGTAGAGTTGATATGAATGGATGAAAAAGGAATATATGTAGGTTGGATATGAATGGAGGAAGTACATAAGTGGTCACAAATATAGTCAATATTGTTTACCAAGAGTCACAAATTGACCTTGGTTGAGCATATGGTCACAAACTAGGTTGTAACCCGTAAAATTCACGGGCCTGTTTTTGAAATTTTAGATAAATATAGTTAATAGTTTCAAAGATAAACAGATTAATTATTTACAAAGGTATGTTTTTAGAGTTGTAGATGAATATAGTTAATATTATCAAAGATAAACAAATTAATTATTTACGGATAAATTATTTTTGAATTGTTCATCACATATATCGGTATACATGAGTTATCATATATTTTGTTCATTAAGATGATCGACTTCTAAGAAAATTAGTACACTTGTAATTACCCATTGCACCTTGGCTTTTTTAAAATATGTAAAATAAATAGTCATAAATTAAAGTTGTATATTATATTACATATCGTACAATAAAGGTAAAACGTAAATAATTTGTTCAGACGTAAGTAGTAAACAGATAATTGGGTTAAAAACGTAAATTTGAATATACTTACTAAAGATGTTTAGATGCGTGCGATTGTCTTATACTAAGACAATCCAATTTTATTAAGCGACTACTCATTTAATATATTAAATAAATAGTTTTCTTATTTAAATGAATCACCTTAGCATGAAGAATGGTCTTTATAACGATAATGTACTCTAGTAAATTATCGCGCACACATTAGTGTATAAACCGAGCAAAATTAATTTAGTCCGACATATATCTTCTAAGAATAAACAACCCGTTTTAATTGTTTGATTCGTAGTACTCATGTCATTTTTGAGTCAATTATTTTACGAAATATAAAATGGAAGACCTAATTTCTACCGAGTATATTTAGAATTGGCTAACGTATATTTATGTTTAGCATTTTTATTTTATAAAAAAGATCTAAAGAAAATTAGCATTTTTGTTTTATAAAAAAGATCTAGGATTTAGTATTTTTGTTTTTCAAGTGATGTTCATGTAATAGACTGACACCTCAGCTTCAACTTGAAATTCGAGATGCCATGTTAGCGAATTGGCTTCTTCATTAGATAAATATATGATTAGCAAAATGGTCACAAATAAATTAGTTTAATTATCACAGTAACAATGAACAAACAAGGTCATAATCTTGCTTGGGAATGGTCTCACAAATTTTCATTTAATATTTTATAACGGGTTTAAGAATGATAAAAAGAAAAGGTGATTGTGAGACATCACATCACATTATTCAAAGGTATTTTTTCGTCACAAATAAGAATAATTGGTGAATTTGATTTGCCACGTAACAGGTATTTGATATTGAACAGCACATTTAATTATTATTATAATTAACATAAAATGAGACATGAAAATGATACTCAATACATATTTTATTATTAAAGTTTTTGTTTATCGCGTAAAACTAAAACACAAATTCTCATTTGTGACGGCGGTATACCGTTTCCTCTCACAAAATACCCACTTTTTCTCTCTCTCCGACACTATTTATGTGGTCCCCTTTCTCCACTAACTCATTTTGTATCCATTTTATCTCACAAAATATCCGTCACAAATGGTGACCCGTCACAAGCAAGACTTACTAAAACTAAAATTATAATGGGTCGTAATTTTGGATGTTAATTGTCACCCAAAAAATATTGTTTCTCATTTATTTTATGATTGGTGGTACGTAAATAATTGGAGATAAAATGGTCCTCGTTCAAAAGTGCATGTGAGTACGTGACCCGGTATATTGTCCGGAATACAGATTTGTGGCAAATCTTAGACTTGAAGTGATTTATGATGAGACAAGGTCACGAAATAAAGTTAACTAGTTAAATGTAAACGTTTGCTAATAATATCTTATCTATATTAATACGAAAACATTTCGTGCAATTTCGTGCATCCACATCCTCACATCTATTTCTTTTACTTTTTTATTTTCAAATAAATGCAAGGAACACCACAAAAAATATGAAATTTATTTATAAAAACCAACTTTGTTAATAAAATTTCATCGAATAATCACTACAAAACTTCAATGAACCATCATCCCATATTTCATTTATTTTGCATAAATAATAAAATATAAAAATGCAGAATTTTTTCCATAGTCCACATAGTCTATCAATAATAAATAAAATAAAATAAAAGGATGAACAAAAAACATTAGTAAACAATGTAGGAGTATAAATGATAAAAAGATGGTAAAACAAATACTATCGTTATTATATTATTTTATAAGCTTTTAACTCTAATATCTTAACCATGTCGAGATATTACTAAATTTCAGTAATTTTTTTGAATAAGAAATAATTTTCAACAAAAAAATGTAAATAAATAGTATTATTTCAATTTTTCAATTTAAAAAATGAAATCTACAAAAAGTTAACAAAATAAATAAATTACAAACTCTGTTAAGTAGATTTTAGAGCATTGCCTTAAAATAATATTTTAAAGTACTTCATTATAGATATTGAGTTTATCTAATAGAACGTAAACAAGTCAAACTTTATGTTAATCATTAGATCGATGTTATTAAAATTATACCGTGTAATTTTGCACGGGTTAAACATTAGTTATAGGTATATATACATAACTCCGTATAGTTTAAATACATTTGATACTATAGTTATTCATAATCGTAATTATTTTTAACCGCCCGGCTTTGTTACCTAAAAAAATAAAATATAAGATAGGGATGCAGATAAGAAAGGCCGACAATGACAAACAATATTTGAAGTGTATCCCATAATCACTTACAATTATTTCCATAGATTCACATAATCAAATTTAAAAGGCATCACCGACACTGTCCATTATAACAATCTGCTTAAATTCAGTCATGTTTCTACCTTTTTTAGTCTTCTACTCCGTATTACCTCACATTACCTGGTCATTTTCGTTTTCGTAAACGGATTTTCGGTATTTGTCTTTTTTGTTTTCGTGAATTTAAAATTTGTTATAGTATACATTATTAGCGTAGAACTATTTTATAAGAGAATCATCACTCATGTAATACGGTAATAGTGGTGACTTTTGTTGGACGAGAATTATAGAACTCAAAAAACTATAATCCGACACAACAAGAAATATTGCAGTATCAAAATAAAGGACCAAAAATACCAAAAACTGGAAGGTAGTGACGTGGTGCGAAACCACTGCCTTGAAAACTATTTCTCCGGTATGACCGTGGTGGTGATCATTTACTGACCGGTAGTTCCCCAAGGTTTACACTACTACAATCTCCACACAGCTCCACTCACTCGAAACTATGAGATTTGGAACAATATTTTAACTTTACCCAAACAACTAACTTTATCCAAACAACTCTTCTTTTGTAGAAGAGAAGTAGTAAGTTAGATGGATTGAAGGGAGGGTGAGTGCTCTCCTTATATAGCAAAGTTAAGAAGCAACTCTTATTTCCTCACCAATGTGGGACAACAAGTGAGTTCTCCTTATATAACAAAATAAGAAGGAACTCCTGTTTCCTCATCAATGTGGGACAACAATTGTTCCAAAAGAGCCCCTATTTCCAACAATCCCCCACTAGGGGCGATAATGACAAAGAAGAAGCGATCTTGGGTAAAGGAAGGATTCGATACTTAGGTATCAATATCTTTCGATTTAAATTGATACTTTAGTGAAATGAGGAAACGACTTACTTACAGCTATAGAATATCTTGCGATTTGAATTCCTAGCTGAGCTTCGGTCGATACACCCCACAACACATACCATTACCTTCTGAAAAATATCGTTCCGCGACTAAGTGCAACGCGCTCTTTTAGAGCCTTGCGTTTTCCTTGGTACTCATAGATGTGTTCACAAGACTTCTCATAGTCTTATGATTATCACACCTACGTAGGTGGCTCAAGTGCTTCTCAATAGCACTTTTCACGCAAGCCATTAAGGACAAATGTCCAACCTGGTGTATGATTCATCAAGTGCGTCTCAAAAGCACCACCGTTTAAGGCTATGAATTATACAACGTCATATATAAATAGGAGACTTCAGATCAAGTCAAGTGTCAATTCATCAAGTGCGTCTCAAAAGCACCACCGTTTAAGGCTATGAATTACACGTCATATAAACAAGAGACTTCAGATCTATTCAGGTGTCAATTCATCAAGTGCGTCTCAAAAGCACCACCGTTTAAGGCTATGAATTACACAACGTCATATAAACAAGAGATTTCAGATCTAGTCAAGTGTCCATTCATCAAGTGCGTCTCAAAAGCACCACCGTTTAAGGCTATGAATTACACGTCATATTAACAAGAGACTCCAGATCTAGTCAGGTGTCAATTCATCAAGTGCGTCTCAAAAGCACCACCGTTTAAGGTTATGAATTACACGTCATATTAACAAGAGACTTCAGATCTTGTCAAGTGTCTATTCATCTTGACCTAAGATCTTAACTCCCATTCCCCTTGACGTATCAACGACTAATCTTCTAGTCAGCCCCTTAGTAAAGGGGTCAGCAAGATTGCTTTCAGACTTCACATAGTCCAAAACGATTACTCCATTCTCAAGGAGTTGTTTAACTGCAGCATGTCTGATTCGAATGTGTCGTTTCTTTGCATTATAGACACTATTCTTAGCAACACCAATTGCAGCTTATGAGTCACAGTGTAAGGAAACCGTTGTTTCCGTCCTTCCCACACTAATACATCTGCTAACAGGTTTCTCAACCAATCAGCCTCTTGTCCTGCTAACTCAAGAGCTATGAACTCCGATTCCATGGTAGAGCGTGCTATACAAGTCTGTTTTGAAGACTTCCACGATATAGCACCTCCACCCATGGTGAAGACATAACCACTAGTTGAACAAATCTCATCGTTACTTGAAACCCAATTTGCATCACAATATCTTTCTAACACAGCAGGAAATTTACAATAATGCAAACAAAGGTCAACTGTTTCTTTTAGGTATTTTAGTAAACGACGAAGAGCATTCCAATGTTCATTACTAGGGTTATGTGTATAACGACTCAGTCTACTAACTGCATATGCAATATCTGGTCGGGTACAGTTCATAAGAAACATCACACTACCTATGATCTTAGCATACTCTTCTTGGGATACACTCTTACCCAAGTTTTTACACAAATGTATACTAGCATCATAAGGTGTCCTAGCAGGCACTTCATCAAAGCAGTTAAACTTTTTCAACACTTTTTCAACATAATGAGATTGACTTAAACAAATTCCATTGGGGTTTCGAATAACCTTAACCCCTAGAATCAATGGATTTCATTGCCTCACTATAAGATTTTGGATCATCTTCTATTAAAAAAAGTTGGAACAAACTCATCACTAGCACAAACAGTGTATCCATATTCAGATAAATAAGTTGTATCATAATCATCATAGTTCTTTGGACATCTAGGTCTTTTACTCCTCCTAGGTTCAACAACATGATCATTAGGAGTGCTACTACAAGTGGCATGTGAAGACATATCAATAGATGCAATAGGTAAAGAAAGAGATGAAACAACTTTTTTCTGAAACGGAAAAACATGCTCAAAAAAATCCAGCATCTCTAGCCTCAGATATAGAACGGTTACTCAAAGACATAAATCTATGAGCAGAGCTATTTTGAGCATAACCTATAAAAACACAATCATAGATTTTTGATCTAACAGTTGGTCTCCTAAAACCAGGTAAACCCACTTTAGCCAAACACCCCCACACTCTAAGGTAACTCAGGTTAGGAGGATAGCCCTTCCAAATCTCGTAGGGTGTCTTGTCAATTTCTGATATGACAGACATAGTTACTGCACTACTCAAATAGTTTTCAAATTGTTGGACGAGAATTATAGAACTCAAAAAATTATAATACGACACAACAAGAAATATTGCAGTATCAAAATAAAGGACCAGAAATACCAAAAACTGGAAGGTAGTGACGTGGTGCAAAACCACTGCCTTGAAAACTATTTCTCCGGTATGACCGTGGTGGTGATCATTTACTGACCAGTAGTTCCCCAAGGTTTACACTACTACAATCTCCACGCAGCTCCGCTCACTCGAAACTGTGAAATTTGGAACAATATTTTAACTTTACCCAAACAATTAACTTTATCCAAACAACTCTTCTTTTGTAGAAGAGAAGTAGTAAGTTAGATGGATTGAAGGGAGGGTGAGTGCTCTCCTTATATAGCAAAGGTAAGAAGCAACTCTTGTTTCCTCACCAATGTGGGAGAACAAGTGAGTTCTCCTTATATAACAAAATAAGAAGGAACTCTTGTTTCCTCACCAATGTGGGACAACAAATGAGTTCTCCTTATATAGCAAACAAAGGAATGAACTCTTATTTTCTCACCAATGTGGGACAACAAATGAGTTCTCCTTATATAGCAATCAAAGGAATGAACTCTTGTTTTCTCACCAATGTGGGACAACAATTGTTCCAAAAGAGCCCCTATTTCCAACAACTTTAAAGACATAGCTAAAATTAATTACTCCGTCATTAAATATTATAGTTTTTTTTATCGGAATGGGGGCATTATCACAAGTAAGCTTTCTCCTATTTGCGCTACCACTGGCATTCTATCACACTAGTCTTATACCCGTGCAAACTGCACGGGTTTGTTATTTAATAAAGATTTTTTAAGAAGGTATATATAAGATAAGTTTTAAAATAATTAATTAATTATCTTCTTTTAAAGATATTTATATTAAAAAATAAAGTTCTAAAATAAAGTAATAAAATCTCTCTATATTTTAATGAATTTAAAATTACCAATCTAAAAATTGACTTATAAAATCGTATTTAAATTTTAGAAATTATAAATTTTAGTTGTAATTAACGTAAATAATGCATCAAGGTCAACTGACCATGTAGTTATTGTAGTACGATATATCTTTTGTTAGTTAAATTTGAGTTACTACGTTGTCTTAATATTCAAACGATTTCAAGAAAACTCGACTTACATATCAAATAAAATTATTTGGATGAAAATAAAACAAAATTAATAAAACTGAATCTGCCAGAACAGTTGCAGAGGGCAAAATATTAAACTTGTTTTTCATTTAGTCAAACTTGTGCAAGGTTAAAATGAAAATTTTGATTTGTGCACGTTTTAAATGAAAATTTAGACACCGTTTTTCATGTAGTACCCAATTGTTAATTAGTGAAACGGAATCAAGTGAAGATTATGACCTAATGCATTTTTAAAACGAAAATTTAGTCTTATGCACTTTTGAAATGAAATTTTAACCCGTGCATTTTTAACACGAAAATTTAGACTCATGTACTTTTAAAATGAAATTTTTACCAGTGCATTTTTAAAACGAAAATTTAGACCCGTGTATTTTTGAAATGAAATTTTGACCTGTGCATTTTTAAAACGAAAATTTAATTCTGTGCACTTTTGAAATGAAATTTTTACCCGTGCATTTTAAAACGAAAATTTAGATCCATGCACTTTTGAAATGAAATTTTGACCCGTGCATTTTTAAAACGAAAATTTAGTCCCATGTACTTTTGAAATGAAATTTTGACCCCTGCATTTCTAAAGTGAAAATTTTGACCCATGCGCTTTAGAAATTGTATAATAATCAACCCGTGATATTATACTATAAATATATAACAATTTAAAAGTAAACAATAATGTAACAGTGTGTTGATTTTAATTGTTAAATCTCAGTATATACAATATGAATGTGATATAGTTATTTTACAAAATACGATATATACTACAAAAATCTTAAACAATAACGTTCCCTCAGACTAAATTTAAGCAAAATTGCAATGTTTTTATTAGATGTGTATCTCGACTATTCTCTATAAAGATCTATATAATATAGTCTGTTCTAGGCAAACTTGACAAAGAAATGCCTCGATCTCAAGAACCAATCGAAACTCGCCTGAAAATAACTCGTTCTTCAACCCAACTCGGAAATGATTCGATCTAGTAATAACCCTCGTTTTTAGGGAAAGACCCGTGCGTCTGTCCCGTGATAATATAATTTAATAAGATTATTTATTCAAACTTTGTATTCAATTAATTACAATGCTCAAACTACATAATATATGTATTATAAATTGACTTTTGAAATTTTAAGATAAAATATATTTATATTTGTTTTAAAACATACTAATTAATCCCTTTACTATAAAAGGGATAGAATTTAAAGAGCTCTCATTGGTCGATGGAAATTAAGAAAAGAAAAAAAATTTAATCAATGTGGGGTCCGCCATGTTCATTTACATAATTAATTACTTCAATTTAATTTTCTCACTACTTTCGTTAATTAAATAAGTTACAATCTATAATTACACATCGAATATGAAATCTTCCGAAATTTTAACTATTCAATTTGAACAGTAAAAATCAAATCTTTAATGATCATTGATAATAAGTTAACTAATTTTACATAAATTAAAGGTATAGATTAAATATAATAATATGATTGAGACGCCTACACTTTACAGATATAGTATATTCAAAGATTAAAAAAATTGTTAATACTCCATTTAACATGCACTAATAAAACGATTAAAGTGAGCGACAATGAGTATAAAACAGAAACAAAAAGTGAATATCAAATATAATAATATATAAATTGGCAAAAAATAATACATTTAAATACTGGAAATTAACAAATTAAAATTGTTGAGAATTGGAAATCACGAAATTATGTAACTCCGTCTTAAATGTACATAAAATTGATAAGATTTACTTCGTATATTATATGGTCGGAGTTTTTTGGTAGTTAGAGAATTATACTAATAATAATTTGGGTTCATTACGATGATTATGAACTTAGAATTTAAACCTTAAGTGTAATTTTTAAAATCTATATATATTTTTACCGGCTTTTATCCGTCTTAAATTTAAAACAAGTGATTATCACTCCCCATGGGTTATAGACTTATAGGACAACTATTTTATTTTCGCCATGCATAATGCTTTTTTTTGTTTGATTCATGCTACATATATATATTTGATCCTTCCTAAACTTAAACCGGTAATGTCGTCCTATATAAGAATTTGTATAATTTTAGAATGTGAGCAAGTGCGTTGTTTTTACTTACGTCTAAGTTAAGCGTATAAATTCTTTTTATTTTTTTAGATCGATATCTGCAATATTAAAATTATACTTCGTATTTTAAATTAAATATATTCGCCTTTTCATTTTTATTTTTCCGGTTTAATAAAATTAAACCCGTGCATTTTTTGCACGGGCGTAAAACTAGTAAATAAGTAAAACATATTTTATTTTGACAACCTAATGATTTATATTGATTACTAACATATTTAAATGTGTCAGTATTACTCATAAAATATCGAGTTATTAAAATAAAATTAAAATAAAAAAAATATAATCTAATGATTAGTTTGGGCTATTATTCTAGTGGACCAGTCTTATGCTATAAGACAGTCCTATAAGAGAGTTGCTGCATATAAAATAGCTAACCAAACTTGACCTAATGATTGCACGGGTATCCTTAACTTACATTTATTGGACTCATTGATATTAACTTGGGCTCATCGATGAAAAGATCAAAATTAAATTAAGCAAGTCGATTGAACAAAGTCCATAAGAATTGAACTTAAGCGTCCGTAAATAACAACTCAACCAAATCCACCATATTGTTCATGTAAATTCATTGTAACACTCTCATTTCCATCCATACACCAACCTTAGCTCAACTAACTCTCTCCCGCATCTCCCCTGATTTCATATTTTCATTCTCTCAACTCTCATACGTAGATCTCACACTACATTCTGCTTTTTCATCCTCAAATTGATATGTTTATATAAAATAAAATAAAAACAATGTTTTTGTCATAAAAAAACATTATAATTCACATGGTGCTTTTAATATATTATCTATTATTTTCGACTCTAGTAATCAAGACAAAATACTAATTGCATGCAATTTTTTTTACATATTTTATTGTTGATCGATTAATTTAGAAGTATTTTAAGTAAATTGTTTTCTATTTTTTCGAGTTCCAATTTTTTCTAATCTGTTAATATTTTTTTATTTATTAATGTCGCCTTTTATATTATTTTGATATGTTATAGGGAGTAATACATGAATTTTTTTCATGGAAAAATTTTCATATCTTTTTCATCTAGTTGATTTTTATTATTTTAACGAAATATTTTTTTATAGTTTCAATTTTTGTATCATATATATTGTAATTAATATAGTCGCATATTCGGCTTTCAACTTGATTGTGAATTCTCTAGAGTATATAATGTGAATTCTCTCAATAAACGCACAAAAAAGAAGTGAAAGAACATGGGAAACAATATGGGTCATACTTGAAAAAAAATAAAAAAAATATTGTACTTTTAATCACAGTGCGACACATGAGCACCGTGATTGTTGCTTTTATATATAGAATGCACTTTGTGCCGAGTCATAAACAAAAAATTGCGTTATTTAAGACGAAAATTTGGAAGGGTAAGCGCGGTGTGCGTTAAGGTGGTAAAAGCCAAAAGAGAAGGGAAGAATAAGAAATTAAGGGAGAGAAAGATGTGGTCAAAAAGGAAAGAGTCTGAAGACTCTCTGCGTCAGCGAGGTCCTTTTTCATAACCGCAATCAACGGCCATTCATCGGATTTTTGTGTTTTCTTCTTAATCACTGCTTTTCTTAATAAAATCCTTATTCAATTCCCTCTAAATACACCTGCCAAATTGAGTCAACTTACTGGGTTTGGGCGAATCTATTCGGATTTCTCAAATTTTCGGGTTAATTTGGATTGGGTCGGGCTGTTTCGAGTTACGGGTATGTTTTGGGTTTGTTGTTCTGTTTTGGGCTAAGCAGCTCGGGTTATTTCGGGTCAACAATTAAGAGAGAAAAAGGGAATTTCAAGACTTTTAGGATGAATTAAAATTATATTTTGTCGGGAAATTTTCGAGTTGAGTGCTTTTGGGTCGAGTCATTTTGGGTCTATTTGTTATCAGTCCATGAATGTTCGGTCAATTCGGGCTTCAGGTGTCATTCGGGTGCGAGTTTGGGTCGATTTCGGATCTAGGGCCAGACTTTAAAAAGACGCACTACTACTAAGTGAGCCTATTGCAACGGCTTTAAAATGTTGCATATACCCATAAAAATGTTGCTATAAGGTTTAAGCAACACTTTTAAATATGTTGCTTAAAGTCTTGTTGCATTAGCCTAGAGCAACATTTCATGCAACATTTTTGGATAAAACGCAACACTTTTCACTTGTGTTGCATTCGTTTTGAAAATGCAACACTTTGCAAATGCAACGCTTAAATATATAAATGCAACACTATTTCCTAATTATAGCAACATTTTTTTTTTTGCCTTGCAACACTATTTAAATTTATATGACTCGTAAATGTATCAGGTTTGTAATCTATTGCAACAGTTTTTTATGTTGCAATGAATTATATGCTAAACAATTTGTCGCCGTTTCAGCCATTAAGGTACGAATAATCGATATTACATGTAAATTAATTAAAAGATCAATCTTTTTTTGGTAAAATAATTTGAGTGAGTATTAAATTAAAAAAGATAAGAAAATTAGTCATTTACATCATCCAAACAAGGAGTACATACAATAGCCAACAATAATAATAAAAACAAAGACAAGAAAAATATGATTCTGCAATGTGCCATAGCCACAGTACATATAACATCAAAACACAGTACATCAAATAAACTACTTCCTATTCAAACAAAACTGTCTATGCTCTCCTTGCGAATGATTATGATGTACTTATAGGGTGTACCATATTGCATCAGATCATTATCCATGTTTCCACTTCAAATCTGATCTTTTGCGTTTAGACTTGCAACAACAAAACTAGGAAAAGCTGCTACTTCTTAATCATTTGTTGCAGACTATCCATCCCTTTTTCATCAGATATGTCCATAGCCAGGCCATCAATCTAGCATCAGCACTTGCACCAACAATATTGCGTCATCAGATATGTCCATAGCCAGGCCAGCAATCTAGCATCAGCACTTGCAACATCAACATTGATTTCTTCTTCGAACTCTGACAAATCAATTTCGCTGTATACAGAAGAATACAAGTTATCAGTTTAGTAAAAGAACTTATTGTAATTCATCAGGTATGGAATAACAAGAAGCAAGGAAGCCGCATTTGGAGTTCTTGCCTAATTACATAAGTTTTAAGTAGTCAAACTGCAATCGTTTCATACCTGAATAATAGCTCTAACTATTTTAACATCATTGCGGGCTTCTGCCATCCGCTGCAGTATGGAAACCACGAATACCAAGAACGGGTTTATCCACAGAAAATAAAGGGGTGCATAAAGTCTTATTTTGCAAAGTGAGGAGGGCAGTCAACTATTCCAGGTCACAGGCTGCAAAGAAATAAGAAGCAATAAGAGTAATAACACTAGCCTTCAGCTGATGATGTTTCATAGACGTGAAGGATGATTTGCAAAGTCAAGGACAAAATGAAGGAGGGTTATGTTAACAATGAATAGGCTGCTTATCCAAGTTACACCATTAAAAGAGGCTATCAATGGGTTATGCCACTCTCAAATGAAGTTAATGGGGATAAGATTGTTTGGCATAGCCGGAATGTGCCCAAGCATTCAGTTGTTCATTGGCTCATGATGCACGAAAGTTTGAATACAAAAGCAAAGCTCAGGCGAATTGGATAATGTACTGATGATGCTTGCTGCTTGTGTGGGACTGAGAGTGAGACTGTTCAGCATCTGACAAATCACTGCAAGTACAGTATAATAATTAGACAGAATATTGAGGAATGGATTGGAAAAAAATTCCCAATGATGAATGATCATGTTCCTATGCTTAATGTGCAAACCTAACTTCTGCTGATGGTGCATACTTCATACCTGTACTCTATTTGAAGAATCCGCAACAGAGCATGGAAGGAGGGTTACTTGAGAATGCCAGGAAAAGAAATTGAAGAGTTGAGGCATGGAATAAAGTATTTTCACAATCAAATAGAAGTGCACAGTCACAAGTTCAAATCTTCGATAAACAAAACTTAATCATTTAAAGTACATCTGAAAATAAGAATAGTTGTTGGTAGAAGTCTGGTTTTTTAGTCACTAAATGAAAAAGCTAAATTCTGAACAAGTACCTGCACTGCAAAAGCTAAATATCTGCCATGAAGGATCAGATCCACAATAGGCTCATTCGCGCTGCAACAAATCCAAATATAAATATAACAAAATGTTAAACAAGTAACATTTATAACATCATACTTCCTTAAAGATCGCGAGTTTGTCGCAATAGAAACAATTAGATTACTATATTCAATTTATATAGTCTTTAAATATCAAAATTAATGTTAACTTGAATACTATATTCATTAAAGCTACACATTATATATAAATATTCTAACACTATGAGAAACCCATGCGTTTAGAATTGAAGTAAAGCTATACAACGTAATTTTAAAGTCACTTGGCGGTTTACAAATCTGCTTCTATATCCTAGAGTGATTCAAAATTCCTACATGGTCAAGTTATGATTGAAAATTGGTGACCTACTTATTTCATATACATATTAGTAATTAAATCTTCATGAGTGAAGGTGCATATTACAGTTTGATGTCATGAAAAAAATTTAAGGCTATGTAACTTTATACTTTTTTTAGTCCAAAACACTTGACAGTTGACACTACCGAAATTGTCATATTTTGTGGAAGGGTTGTGTTCGAAAATCAATATCTCGATGTCTACTTGTTGGCTGCCCATTATATCTATATTAATATAAAGCTTAGGGTATTATCTAAACAATGGCGTTTGGATCATCATTATATCATGTTAATAGCTCAAGTTATAGCTGCTGAAAATAGACGTTGTAGGAGAATGAATTTACTCAATGCCCTATATCATGATTAGTATAATAGAACTCATGAGAAGGGCATGGTAAACAATCAAGCTAAAGAAACAAAAATGAAGAAAAGAATGCACACCAACTTGTGGTACTCACATTTTTTTCTAATCTTGACATTTAGCACTGAGTAGTATTGGAAGCACATCCTCCATTTATATATGCAGCACAAGCTAAAAATCAATTTTATCCAGAGAACCAAACAACAACATCCTAATAAAAATCATGCACAAATCAGGCCTTACTCGTTGCTTATCAAGCAACAATACCCTAACAAAAGATTTGTCCCCATCTTTCGCTCTATTATGAGTCGTATAACAGGAAAACACATTAGAGTTTACAATCATAAACTCGCACTTTTCACAAATAGAACAGCTATCCGGTAATTCAAATCACCAAGCCATGTAACTCGACTATACAAAGATTTAGCATATCAAATATATGGAGAAAGGCATATTGTAATAGACAAATTAAAAAGTTGAATCGAATAACTGATAAAATCAGGGTTCACCCCAAATCAAATTAAACAAGCGGTTCATCACTAATAAAAACCCAAATTCATCCAAGTTAGGGGTTCACTTTCCCCTAAAAGTCAACAATTTGAACAGATCACAATCAAATAGTTAAGAACAAAATAACATTAATGATAATAAATCAAATTAGTAACAAAATCAACAAGGGAATTGAAGAAAGGGTTGGGAAGAAGGAAACCTTTCGAAAATACGGAGGGGAGACGCCAAAGAAGATCATTACATCGGTGGTCGACGTTGATGGAGAAATGAACATCGTGGTGGTTGTCCCTGTGAGGAATAGTGGTAATCGAGAGACTTAGGGTTGAGACTTGAGAGTGTGACAGTGATAAAGGTTTGAGGAATTAGGGATATAAGGTGAGCAATGTGGGTGGGTTCAGGGTTGTGTTAAAACGTAATTTTGGGTGAACAAAATGTCAAGGTTTTAAATAAACTCGCTAAAAATAATTCAGTTGGTCTTGCTTGTGACGGGTCGGGTGGAGAGACGGATAATGACACTCACAAAATGAATAGAGGGACAAGGTGGGGCTACCCTCATGTGCTTCCCTCTCTCCTCTAAATGGGCATTTTGTAAGACAAAATGGTATCCGTCACTCCGAGGTGACGGATATCTCCCGTTTTCTTTGAGATTTTGTGAAAATAATTTGTTGTCATAGTTTTTAAACCGTCTAACTATATTTTATATTAATTTTAAAATAAGATGGTCATAAAGCCTTATAATGGCGGTTATTAAAATTGTCATATCACTTTTTACGTCGGTTGTAAATTGAACTACCACAAAAGCCCTATAGTGGGGTTTTAAATAAAAACCGTCACAAATAGTTTTTTACTCGCATTGGTTCTTAATTAAAACCGTCACCAAAAGTTTCATTACTACTTTTGTGTAGGTATCTATTAGAACAGCCGTAGTAACACTGTAGCAGTAGGGATTTTTTCTACTAGTGTGGCTACAGTGAGTAAAAGGAATCGTAGCCTTTTATTTCCGCCTAATCGACTTTCTCTACTATTGTAAAAATGTATAACTATATTTAATGAATTAAAGCAACAATTACATAAAAATGTTGCATTTGTGACTGTAACATGCAACACTTATATAAAAATGTTGCATAAATGGTTATAGAGTGCAACAACTAAATAAAAATGTTGCATTATATTTGTATTTGCAACACTATTAGGCAAAGTGTTGCATCCTTCAAACCTCTTTTCAAAATTGCAACACAATTACAAAGTGTTGCACACAAAATGTTGCAATAGACCAATTTTGTAGTAGTGACGGTTCCTCAATGGTGAGTATGAGACCTTTGACATGATGACGAGAGGGAGTTCATTTTTATTTTCCATATTATGGCTTCCATTAATTTAGTGAGGACGTCTCTCACGAGACCTACTGCCCTGCTGATACATTATATGCTTTTGTGTTGGTTATTCATTTTGTATGGACATGTTTAACCCGTCTTAAATAAAATCTGACTCGTATTATGGTGACAAATTGTAAATAAGACTCTTTTTGTTAGTCTAACTCTCAGTTATTGCTTCAAATAAATCTTTAGATATGAAAAAATTAGCTCCTGTCGAAAAAAATTTTATACAATAATTATTAATACTCAAAGTATTTGTTTTGCATCTTATCAATTATCCGTAATCCATATAATGTATTTTTTTTGGTGCCAATGTAATAAGTCACATAAAATTCACAATTAATTAATTAAGAGATACGATAATATGACCGAGAAGGTGATAATTCGCAATTTCGGTCCCAATGAAGGAAATCAGAGTGTAATTTATACGGAAGCGTAATGAAAAAATATAATGTGATAAGAGTAAGACGATAATAATAAATTGCACTCTTACAATAATTTTATTATCACTCAAATAAAATTGGAAACACACCAATTATAACAAACACTCACACTCTTAATCTCACAAATATTTTTGACTCACTAAACTCTCTACGTACAAACTTTCTTATTGTTTGTTTTGCTTTGTGAATTTTTGAGTACAAATCTCATAGAAATGCTTGGCTATTTATACTACACAACATACTATTCAAATAGTGGCTTTCACACATACAAACACTATGCTACATATGACTAACTTGCCATCTAAAGCTAGGTAGCCTGCAAACTTAGAAATGTTGAACAAAAAACTTTACTACTTATTTTCCATGAGCCTATTAGTGATAGGCAAGCCATTAAGATTGACTATATGCATGAACATCAAACAAATCATGGACGGAGAGAAGAGTAGTAGTTGATTTTTAACACTCCCCCTCAACGACTACTCTCACCTAGAATAAGTCGAGAAATCATACCCAGTTGTTGTCGGAACTTCTCGAGTTTTGGCCCACTCAGACCTTTGGTAAAGATATCTGCCACTTGATCATCGGTCTTGACATAGTCCAGATGAATCTCACCTCTTAAAACCTTCTCTCGTACAAAATGGTAATGTACTTCAACATGCTTTGTCCTAGCATGAAAAACTGGATTTTCTGCTAATCTCATAGCCGACTTATTGTCACAATATACCTTCACTCCAGAATTAACTTGTTGATATAGATCCTTCAAGAGTTGTGTTAGCCATACACACTCTTGCGCTGCCATCGCTGCTGCTCTATACTCTGCCTCTGTACTCGACAATGATACAGTAGGTTGTCTCTTACTACACCACGAAACAGCACCGGAACCAAGACTAAACATATACCCGGTAGTTGATCGACGTGTGTCATGATCACCAGCATAATCAGCATCACAGTACCCGTGAATTTGAGGTGAACTACCACTTGGGTACAATATTCCATAGTCAACTGTTCCTTTGATATACCTCAATATACGTCGTATTGCTTCCAAATGAGACTTCTTTGGATTTTGCATGAAACGACTAACCACACTTACCGCGTAAGCGACATCAGGTCGAGTCAATGTGAGATATATAAGACTTCCCACGAGTTGTCTATACATCGTCACATCCTCTAAATCTTTTCCCTCTGTAGAACACAATCTAGCATTGATTTCTGTTGGAGTTGACACTGGTTTGCAATCGAGCATTCCGTACTTCTCCAAAGTATCCTGGGCGTATTTCTGTTGACAAAGAAATATCCCACCTTTGGATCTTTCTACCTCTAGACCAAGAAAATGCTTTAGCTCTCCAAACTCTTTCATATGAAACCTTATTGAGAGATTTGATCTTATTTGATGAATCTCTCTTTCATCGTCTCCAGTGATGATAAGATCATCCACATAAACAAGGACCACTGATAACTTTCCATCTCGAGCTTTCACAAATAAGCTCGAATCTGCAGGAGCAACTGAATAATCGCTTTGTAGTAAGAATTCAGCTATTTTACCATACCACGCTCGTGGCGCCTGCTTCAATCCATAAAGAGCTTTCTTCAACTTACATACATAATGTTGATCAGAACTCTCAAACCCTTTTGGTTGATCCATGTATATGTCTCTATCTAGCTCACCATGAAGAAATGCATTCTTCACGTCCATTTGCCACAATTTCCATGAATTACTAGCTGCGAGTGCTAGTAAAACACGTACAGTGGTAATCTTTGCAACCGGGCTAAATGTTTCATCATAATCTAGCCCATATTGCTGAGAGAATCCCCGAGCTACGAGTCGTGCCTTGTACCTTTCAATAGAACCATCTGGCTTGGTCTTCACTTTATAAACCCACTTGCATGATATGGGTTTAACATCACTTGGTTTTGGCACTAACTCCCAAGTTTCATTTTGATGAAGTGCTTGAATTTCTTCTTCCATAGCCTTTATCCAATCTTTGCTACGAGCGGCCTCATCGTAACTATTTGGCTCTTTCACGGTGTTCTCCACCATTGCTGCATTTGCATACTTAGGATTTGGCCTGTGTGGCCGGTTAGTTCTCCTCAATTGTTGTTGCGTATCATTTTCTTGGATAATGATATCTTCAACCTGACACGGTCTTACTTCCTCAGGAGTTCTATGGCGTACTCCTGTTCTCCAAGGACTTTTCTCTTTCGTAGGTGAAGGTTGAGATTCTTCACTCTCTGATTCACCATCACTATGGCTTGACTGATCATTTTCCTCATTCATCTTATCTTTGAGTTTTTCCTCAATCTCCTTTGAGTCAGGCAATAACACAGCTTGCGGTGACCACCAAGATGACGCTTCATCAAATACTACATTTCTCGACACATGATACTTGTCAGTGGTTGGATCACAACATATCCAGCCCTTTCTTTGATCATCGTACCCGAGAAAAATGCAGCGAATTGCTTTCTTGTCAAACTTGGTACGAAGATGATCTGGAACGAAGACATAACATACACACCCGAAAACTCGAAAATGACTCACAGTAGGTTTTAGCTTCCACAATTTCTGAAATGGAGAGACATATTCTAGGCTCGCTTGTGGTAGCCTATTTGTCACATGTGTTGCTGTCTTCATGCATTCAGCCCAATAACGTGGAGGTACGTTTTTGGCATGTACCATACTTCTGCATGTCTCGGCCAGATGTCGATTCTTCCTCTCTGCCACTCCATTCTGTTGTGGAGTGTTTGGACACGTCAACTGACGCTTAATCTTGCAATCTTCTAAATATTGTGTGAATTCCCTGGATGTGAACTCGCCTCCATTGTCTGTACGTAGACACCGAATCTTGCTACCAACTTCTTTTTCCACTCTTCCTTTGAAAGTTTTGAACTTGTCAAAGGCTTATGACTTTTCTTTTAAAAAATCAACCCACACATATCTTGAGAAATCATCAATGAAAGTGATCATATAACGATAACCACTAACTGATGGTTGTTTCACTGGACCAAATAGGTCAGAGTGAATTAACTCTAGAGGTGCCTTCGCCTTGAACTTTGACTCCTCAAATGGTAGTTGGTGTGCTTTGCCAAATTGACACCCAGCACAAACTACATCTTCTTTCACATCAAGTTGAGGAAGACCATTGAGCATTGATTTACTCATCATGACTTTAAGCTTTGTGTAGCTTACATGCCCCAGGCGTGCATGCCACAAATCAGCCGTCTCATTCTTTCTAGCTTTGTCTACATATGCCGTTTGAGCGGACATTACGTAGACAGATTCCAAACGTCTCCCTTCCATGATAGGTGATGAATTTCCCTCCAAACTTGGATACACTTTCACATCATTAGGCCCGAAGACAACATGGTTTTCCGAAGCTGCTAGTTGTGACACCGAAATTAAATTCTTCGTCATACCTGATACATGATAGACATTATCAAGATGAACTTGCTTGTTACTGTGTCTTGGGATAACCATGGCTTTGCCAATATGAGTGATTGACAGCTCCGAGTTATTTGAAGTTACAACAACTCGTCCACGCTTGTACTCTGACATGCTAAGAAACTTTTCTTTGTCTCCCGTCATGTGATTTGAACAACCCGAATCAATTATCCAATCATCTTTGTAATTAATTAGGTTGTCACTTTCCACGACTAGTGCCACTGATTTTTGCACTGTCGACTTCTTGCTTGAACCTTCTTGTTCAACTGAATATGAAGCTTGAACATCCCATTCAACTTCATCATTTTTGTGCTCGTTTGATGTTGCGACATTTCCTTCTGCTGGTTTTGACCAACAATCTCGAGCATAATGTCCCTTTTTCCCACAGTTGTAACAAACAACTTCTTGTCGCACCTGACTTCTTTGTTGGTCTGGTTGTCGATCTTGACGAGCTCCCCCTCGTTGGAAGCCTCCTCTTCCTTGGCCTTTTCTAAATCCCCCTGGCTTTCTATTCGAACCGCCTTGAGAAGTCGACCCAGCAAAATTTTTCTTGTCACCTCTTTGGTATGACTTTTTATTACCAAAGAGAGCCTTTTCTTCTTCCTTGATAGATTCCCCAGACATTTGCTTATCTAGAGCTTCTTGGTTGGCTAACATATTTTCAAACTCAATAAGAGTTGGTTGTATAGCCCAACCTCGAATAGCCGCGACAAGAGTACTGAATCCTGGCCTTAAACCGAAGATAATAATTCTTCGCATCCTGGTATCCGTGATTGGATTTTCCGGATCCAACTTTGTGATTTGCTCACACAGAGTTTTGACTTTGGTAAACCATTGGTTTACCGACATGGTATTTTGTCGAGCTGACATTAGCTCATTTTCGAGCAATTGGAGTTGAGAATCATTCTTCTTTGAGAACAACTCTTTTAAAGTGTCCCATGCCTCCTTTGGTGTTTCCACATCCTTGATGCGGTACAACATATCGTCCTCGACAGTTGCTGTTAACACGTACATAGCCTTTCCGGCCTTGACCTTCCACTTCTTCAGCTCTTCACCTCTAGCTGGTTTGGCGGTTTCACCACCACCAACGATGCTCCAAAGATCTTGTCCCAACAAATAGAATTGCATACGTGTACTCCACGTACTGTAATTTCCATTGTTTAACTTCTCAATACCACTAGTTGAAAAGTTAATATCGCCCATGGTGACTTGATAAAACTTGGCTCAATCAAGTAAGCTTGATCCCCGACCAATTTGCTTCACAGTCTCGAACTGTGCACACTAGGATAATATTGATCCCGGATCAATATTTGGACAAGATAAATAACACTCCGCCAAACTGGCTCTGATACCAAATGTAGGAAATCAGAGTGTAATTTATACGGAAGCGTAATGAAAAAATATAATGTGATAAGAGTAAGACGATAATAATAAATTGCACTCTTACAATAATTTTATTATCACTCAAATAAAATTGGAAACACACCAATTATAACAAACACTCACACTCTTAATCTCACAAATATTTTTGACTCACTAAACTCTCTACGTACAAACTTTCTTATTGTTTGTTTTGCTTTGTGAATTTTTGAGTACAAATCTCATAGAAATGCTTGGCTATTTATACTACACAACATACTATTCAAATAGTGGCTTTCACACATACAAACACTATGCTACATATGACTAACTTGCCATCTAAAGCTAGGTAGCCTGCAAACTTAGAAATGTTGAACAAAAAACTTTACTACTTATTTTCCATGAGCCTATTAGTGATAGGCAAGCCATTAAGATTGACTATATGCATGAACATCAAACAAATCATGGACGGAGAGAAGAGTAGTAGTTGATTTTTAACAAAAACAAAGAAAACATCAAACTTTCACGGATGGCCATTTCGAAGTGCGCGCTATAACAATCATGCGGGGTTTTTAACATATAAATTTCGGAGAATATAATGTGATGGTTTATTACTCACTTTTAAATGAGTGTCTTTATATTTAAAAGAACCATTTTACGGAGTACATTATAAAATAATTCATAACTATTATTTTCAATATCTTCTGTCAAGTGGTAATAAACAAGTTGTCTACTCGTCTTTGTGTTCTATAGAATGTGAGACGGTCATGGGTAAGAATTAGTGCTACTCTACAAATAGTAAGCTTACATTATAATTCACCCAAACATAGAGGTGGCAAGAAATAATAACGCTATTTCCTTGCTCTTTCTCTCGCTACTAGTTTTAATCCCGTGCAAATAATGCACGGGTGACTTTTAAATTCATGCCAAAAAATATTGGTATTTACGGCTATCTTTCTATAAAAATATTATTGATTACGAATTTTCCAGTAATTATTGTTGTTTTTGAGTAATTTCTTTATTTGAGAAAAAAATGTTTAAAACAATTTCGACATTTGAGATTTTGAAAAGATGATTTGAATGACATAAAAAAACTTGTAAATAATTAACTCAAAAATAACTCAAACCCAAAATAACCCGGATCGATCAAATAAACCGACTTGATTGTCCATTTTACCAAGTCTAGGGAGGAGGTTCAACAATTTTGTTTTTACGTTACTATTTTGCCTAAAGTTAGTAGTAAATTTATGATACTATCAATCTCCACTTGCCCGTACTCAATGTTAATCATAGTTATCACATTATCGATAACCATCCATTTTTTTCCTATAATCAAACTCACTAAACCATTTCTTTTCATATTATCAATAACTCATCCGTGTATATAAATTATTTTTTTATAATAAATAATGTACTCCAGTAATATTTTGTAATATCTAGGTTGTAATTTTTTTTTATATTATATTGTTAATATCATAGAAAACGTTTTAATTTTTTCAGTGAAGATTTTTTTATTATAGTCAATTGATATTTGTAATTATTTAATTTGTAATTTTTGAATGTTTAAATTATATTGTATTAGTAATAACAAATGTATAATGTATGATGTTGCATAGTTTGTGTTATTAAATTTGGAATCATAAATTAAGTAGTTACAAAACATAAAAAAATAATTAAATTGAGTGTAAAACATGGGGGACCCTACAAAAAAAGGTTATTTTTTTAACTTTAAAATGAAGAACCAATAGGAAGCCTTCATTTTCTACTCCTTTTATAGTAAAGAGATTTTAATATTAATTCACACATATATTCATGACCTGGCTGGCTGGCTGGGCTGCCTGGCCTCCTCAATCATGGAGATGGAGTATTTGAATTTGAACTTGAGAAACTTGAAACAACAAGTTTTGAAATATTACAAATTATAGTGTTATAAGTACTATTTATAAATTTCTCCATTTTCTTCCATCCATGTCCACTTGCTTAATTATGAGAGTAAAATACCTCTTTAATTTTTTACGGATATATCCGTATATATCTGTCACAAGCAAGATTTTTTGTTAGAAATATACTAAATGCGTGTCTATTACTCTATTCAACTTTCCTGTTTTTCATTTTGCTTAACCTGACAATTTTAATCCTGCACATTTTATACGGTAATTTAACTTAGACAAATCTTTTATCAAGTTCAGCCCAAATTCTCCGGAAGATTTTCGGTGGCACTTGACTTCTATCCTCCGTATGAAAACTACTACTAATTTTGGCAACCATCTTGGTGTACCTGTGGATATTACAAAGAATAAAAAATCGGCTTTCTGTGAAGTTTTGGATAAACTCTCTTACAGAATTACCTCTTGGTCGTCTTTGCATCTTAGCCAACCTTGTAAATTGGTTATTATAAACTCTATCCTCATTGCATCTTTGCATCACTTGCTTTCTTCCATTCCTCCGCCTGTCTCCGTCTCCCGAAAAATTGATTCGTTAATCGCGGCCTTCTGGTGAAGAAAGGGATCAAATCAACGGTCTATTCACTGGCTGAAACACGAGAAGCTTCACTCTTCCTTGGATACTGGTGGGCTTGGAATTCGTTCGGTTGCAGTTTTGGGACAAGCTTCTCTGGTTAAAAGATTTTGGCGTATCCATCACGCCCCTAAGGGTATTCTGGCTAAATATATTTACCCGAAATATCGTAAGGATTTTCCAATTCCCCTGCAAAAATCCAGGGTGTCAAATCCTTCTTATGTTTGACAAGGTATTTGCAAGAGCGCAACATTATCTTTTCCTGGGTTTGCATGGAAGGTTGGTAATGGTAAGCTTTTAAATCTGGTGTCTGATAACTGGGTCCTTGGTGACAAGCCTTTGTTTCAAAATGAAAACCCTAATTCTTTTACAATTACTGATTTACTTCTTCCGGATGGGAAATGGAACCCTGGACCTCTATTTCGCCTTTTTAGTCGGGAGTCGGCAATTTCAATCTTGTCTTTGGAGCCCCCGGATTTGCTTGATGATGACTTCCTCTATTGGAAATATACAGAAGATGGTCGCTATTCTATTAAGTCTGGTTATTTGTTTCTCCTTGCCAAAATAGGTACCGCTGTGGCACATCCATTTATTCGGTCTTTCCATTGGAAATTGATTTGGGGCTCTCCTTATTATCGTCAGCTTCCGCTTTTGCTCTGGAGTATTGCTCATGATATTGTGCCGACAAAATGCAAACTTTCTGATCGTGGATTCAGTATCTCAACTACTTGTGTTTTCTGCAATGATCACCCTGAAACTTCTGATCACCTTTTCCGTTCGTGTGATATTGTTCAACATGTTTGGCGAGCCTCTGTCCTTGGGCTAAATTCGGTTGCCAACCCAAATGTTCATTTAGCACGTTGGATAGCCTATCTCTTCAGGCTTTTTCATCTTCACCAACCTTCTGAGAATGACAATAGGCTTGAGTTCTTTTGTATCCTTCGTGCTATCTGCTGGCTCTCCCGTAACTCAATTATTTTTAACGTTGCGTCTGTTACTCCTGCACAAATCATTCTCCTTGCTGATTCAACTATCTCCAAGCATCATAAACTGTGTTTTCATAAATTTCTGCCGACTCACTCGCCTGTGAATCACTCAGGTACTGTGTCCTCTCAAGTGGATTTTTCGGTTTATATTTATTTCTCTGCTCGCAGGATTCCATGTTCACTTTTTTTCGAGATTTCCTATTGCAATTTTATTACGGGTGAGTCCTCATGTATTCGAGTCCGTGCACCATCTCCGTTTGTGTCTCATGTCTTCGCGCTTTCGGAGGTTCTATCAAGTATGCGCAATAGCCTTCACCAGTCATGCAATTTCGTCACTCCATCTAGAAAACTATTCTCAGTTCTGGCGAACAATATGCCAGTACCAATACTAGTTCGTAATTCTGTTAATCAGGTGCGTTCTATGTTACGCTCACATCGTCACTGGTCTGTAAGCCTTGCGATAGGCTAGTTAGCTTTTACTTCTCCTGTACTTTGTACTTTGTATTTCTTTCCCTTTGTATTTCTTTCCCTTTATTATCAATGAGTTTACCTTTGTCGAAAAAAAAACTAATAATCATATTAATACCAAAATTTACACCTAATTCTTTGTTTAATTCACTATTCAAATGTTGTAAGCTACCTAGTAGCAGTTGTGTCTCATGATTTAATAATAATAATTGGGTCCTCCCCTCTGACTCAGACAGGGATGACCGATTTGTACCTGGCCGGGTTGTTGCTGATGCGGCTCAGCGCAAATGTGCTAAGTACAAGGATCGCTGTGACTTGTGAGGCTGCAGGTTATGGTTTCCTTCTTTTCTCTTCGTTTGGGGAGCTGGGTTCGGATGCTGTTGTCTTGCTGAAGCGGATTCAGAAATACTCAGTACCTCAGGATGCAGGGGCGCGGATGGCTGCGTACATTTTTACTAGGCTTAGCTTTGCTGTAGCTAAGGGGGTGGGAGCTCAGATTGTATCTCGACTACCCACCAATTTTATGTAAACTCTTATTTTGTCCTTTCTTATATGATAGCTGCACGCATCCTTCCCAAAAAAAAAAACTAAAAATAAAATAATAATAATGATAATAACCCTAAGCTATAAAATTGACTATCTCAATCAATAGTCTTATAAGTTATACGACAATAGCAATCCCTTTTGATGCGTGTCTATTTTATGATGTTTTACATCTATTTTAACACGCATTTTAGCGCTCATTTACAATGTTTTAGCCTTTATTTCCCAACCTTTGTCTACTTTCGTGTTTTTATGCTCTTTTGCAGAATTATGCGGAAAAGAGGCGATTTTATACCAAATTTCTACCCTCGGGATTTTTGCATAACCAAAGAACAAAGAGGAAGCAACTCAAAGCGCACACCAAGTACCAAAAGATCAAATTTAGACAAAATCAAGGCTGACACACAGGAAAACCGGTCGACCGACCGACTACCCTGTTCGGTCGACCAGAAGACCTGTTATCTCAAGATCAGAAATCCACCAAGCCCGATAACCGGTCGACCGACCTTATTACTCGGTCGGTCGACCAGCGCGCAGATCCAGAATTCTCCGCAAAACCCATTCACTTGATTAGGTCAAGAGGAAGCTATTGTTTTGGCCTACTTAAGCCTAATTTCGTGATTAGGGGAGAAAAATCAAGTTTTATACCTAGTTTTATATCAGAGACTTTACCATCTAATTACTACCTCTAAATCATCTTTAGTTTTTAATCTTTTCTTTAGTTTTCTAGAATCATAATAAGTTACTGTTTCTTTAGTTTTTACTTTCATTGTTCAAACAATCTTTCCACGGGATTCAATAAAGCTTTTGTCCTTTCTGCCCTAATTCCTTCTGCGGTAATTTCCTTTGATTTCAGTTCTTATATTGTTATCTTTATAATTGCTTGCATCCGGTTTAGTATAGAATCCCAAAGCCTTTGTTGTTATCGCATGCTTATGTTATTCTTAGTTATGAATTCTGTTTTATCTACCGTTTTTATCGTTATTTCAGAATCCATGAGTAGCTAATTGTATATGTTAGGATGTAGGGAGTAATTTGCGTAGACGGTGTAATACCCGAATCTGCCTGTAGCAGACTTTGGTCGACCGACCAGCTTAACTGGTCGGTCGACTGAGGTGGTTGGTCGGTCGACCGGAATAGCTGGTCGGTCGACCAACCTCGCGTACGTTTTCAGACTGTTTTATTTCGTCGACTATAACAACCTATAATAAGACTGAAAGGAGACTTGTAGGATGTTAGTAATGACTTACCCAAGATTAAAAGATACGGGAAGGGCATTGGTTAACGCTTTAAGACGTCTAGGTTACTTAAGACTGAAAGGTATGTGACCTAGAATTTAGGAATCACCCTTATTGTTGACACCCAATATTTGTGAGACCTAGGAACTAATAGCATAGGCCGAAAGGAGCTATTAAGTACCATAGACCGAAAGAATATGTTACACCCGTTACGCGACTGCAATACATATTGACTTAGGATTTATACCATCATAGCTTTTTACTACCCGAACATCCTAGCATCCTTTTTACCATAAGCTTTATCTTATTCTTATTCTTGTTTTATTACTGTCTTTAATTTTTAGACTTAGTGACAACTAACAATCAAACCCCAACTTGTTACCCTAAAAACATCAACATAAGAACAATAAACATTTCCCACCTCCTTGTGGTTCGACCCTTGACTTTCGCTATCTAGTCTAAGCCGAGGTTTTATAAATCTTATCTTTGGCACCCCTCAACGACAGGTGTCAAATTTTGGCGCCGTTGCCGGGGAGGTGACGCCAGTGTTTATTGTGTTTCTGTTTTTGTTTTTTGTGTTTAAGGAACCTAGTTCCTTAAACCTCTCTCACTTTTTTCTTGTATTTTCCATCTTATGCGCAGGTCGGTTCAAGGAGAACTCCTAGCACTTGATCTTGAGCTTGAGAGGAACCTTAGAGCAAGGAAAAAACGTTTTCTAGAGAGTAAAGAAGGAGGTTCACCATCTTCCCTATTTCAAGAAGACATTTTTGATCAACCACCATCACCACAAAACAACTCACCTACACCAAATCAACCACAATCACCTCACAATCCACCTAAACCAAAAACACCAATAAATACCTACTTCCAAACCTTTGAAGAAGAGGAAAAGATGACTGAAGAAGCAAGCATCGCCAGTCACTCCATGCCACAGGTGAAGGACCTATACAAAGGGTTCACTCTACCCGCGGGCACGGGGAAACCATTCGAGGCCAAGCCTTGTTATATCTCCATGGTGGAGAAAAATCAGTTCGGAGGCGCGGCTAATGAGGATGCAGCAAAGCATATTGAAATCTTCACAGATTATATATGCTCTATTGCACCTCCAGATGGAGTGACCCAGGACCAGATTAAGCAAACAATGTTCATCTTTTCCCTCCGAGACTCGGCGAGGGAGTGGTATCGAGACTTAGACTGCACTGCTGCGGGAGTGACCGACTGGAACACATTAGCCTTGGCCTTCTATCGGAAATACTACTCCGCGGCCAAGACTAATGCCTTGAGGGCGCAGATTACTAGCTTCAAACAAGGAGCTTCGGAAGACTTCAGTGAGGCTTGGACTAGGTTCAAGAGACTCGTTCGATCCATACCTCATCATGGATTTGAACAGTGGTTTCTATGTAACCAGTTCTATAATGGCCTCTATGATGATAACCGGGCCTACTTGGATGCTGCAGCCAATGGGAGATTCCAGGATAATTCGGGAGAGACTAAGGGTCTCAAGATCATAGAGGATGTCGCAGTACATCGTGCTGAACACGGGACTTCCCGTGGTAGCCAAATGAAGGCTGAGTCTAATGTTGCAGCTATTGAGGCCTTAATGGCCAAACTAGATAAGCTTGAGGTTAATAGTGGTAGGTTCGAGATTGGGAGTGGGAGTGGGAGTAAGGGTGTCATGTACCAAGTAAATGCAATTTCCGACGGTCCATTCATATGTGAGAGATGCGGAGGAGAAGGGCACGTTTCAAAATTTTGTACTTCATCTAATGAAACGTGCGCGGCTTTCCAACATTACCGCGGAAACAATTTCTATGAACCGAACAACAACAATGTCCACCCCCACATGAGATGGACAAGCCAAAACGTTCTCAACCCACAACACCAACAACAAAATCAAAACCAAGATTACATCCCTCCGCACAAACAAAACTTCCAAAAACCACCTTTCGTCCCTCAACCACCTTCAAACCCACCACCCAATATGGATGCTCTAATCCAA
This sequence comes from Silene conica, assembly GCA_029255685.2. NCBI lineage: Eukaryota > Viridiplantae > Streptophyta > Magnoliopsida > Caryophyllales > Caryophyllaceae > Silene > Silene conica. Next base: position 16,976,675 of record CM055311.2, on the reverse strand, counting down.
AACCTTATAGGGTTGGTCCAGAACGAGTCACAGGCGCGAGAGGCGGGAATGAAAATGTTGGAGTCTCAAATTGCTCTAATTGCGAGCGAGAACGATACACGGGTCCCGGATCAACTTCCGACCAAAATGGACCAAAAGAAGGAGACCCTTAATATCATTTCATTGCGGAGTGGGGCTAAAGTTGGAGGTGAGAAAGCTGGTGGGAAAGGAAAGGAGAAAAGGCAGAATCCGAGTAGCAGTGATTCTGGTCGACCGACCACTAATGCCAGTCGGTAGACCAAAAGTGCGATTCCAGAGGCTTCTGGAAATTCTGCAGTACAGGAAGTCGGTCGACCGACCGAAGATGATGGTCGACCGACCAAGACAGCTGAACAGTCGGAATCCTTTAGACCTGCAATGCCTGATAACCTAAGGGAATTCCTATTCCGGGGTGAGAAGACCCCCAAATTTTTAAAGAGAGCTGCAAATGCTGAAAGCTCTACTCCTCCATATCCAGAGCGACTTCTACCCACGAAGGAACATGTATCCTTCGACAAATTCAAAGTTGTTATTCGTTCATTGAATGTGCAAGTACCATTTTTAGAACTAGTTCAACAGGTTCCTTCATACTAAAAATTCATGAGACAACTTTTAACCGAAAGCGGTCTCTAGATAAGGTAGAGTCTGTAGCACTTACTGAAGAGTCCTCCAGTTTTCTGTCCCACGTCATTGCCCCTCATAAGTTAGAGGACCCAGGGAGTTTTTCTGTACCCTGTAACATAGGAACCTTCCCAGTCAAGAAGGCCCATGTGATTTAGGAGCTAGCATCAGTGTTATGCCCTTAAGTGTGGCCTTGAAACTAGGAATGACCACCTTTGCAATGACTAGCATGTCGGTACAAATGGCTGACCGTACGTCTATGGAACCCATAGGGGTGTTGGAAAACATCCCTGTGCGCATTGACAGGTTCTTCTTCCCAGTTGACTTTGTAGTTTTGGACATTCCTGAGGATGCCCATATACCTATCATACTAGGGAGACCCTTCTTACACACCGCTGGAGCCATCATTGATGTAGGTAGTGGAACCTTGACTTTTAAGGTAGGGAAGCACCCTATCATCTTTGGTCTTTCCTATAGGAAGAAGGATGCTATGACCCCCATCACATGTAATGCTATCACTTCTGAAAAGAAGTATGAGGTCATAACCACTTCTCCTATCTTAGAGCCTACACCCATACCTATTTTTACACCTCCGCCCCAGATTGGGAGCTATGGAGGACGTGCTTGTTTTGCCTACTGCAGGAAATGGTTTGGGGAAGCCCCCAGTGAAAGAGGTCGTGGTGCAACGGGGAGGACTCGGAATCCTAAGCTATCGTGAGGAAGATGACCCGGACGTGGTCGATAAGGAGGACAAGAGGAGAAGAGAAGAAGAGAAAAAGAGTGGTCCATCGCATATGCTTTGCGGCGGAGAGGAGACGTGTTTGGCCATTCAAACAAACACGGTGGAGACTACGGCTTATAGCCAAAAGCCGTGGTCCGAGATTTTCCGCATCTTTCGCGGATGAGTCTTTCAAGTTTTTTTTTTTTAAGTTCCTAAAACAATTTTCTATTTTGTTAAGACTTTTTAGTTTACGTTGCTTTAGTTTTTAGAACAATTTTCGTTTTGTTGCGTAGTTGAGACAATTAGACTTGGTTCTGGATTTTTGCGCATGTTTTGGGCGCGTATATAATGTTTTTCAGGTTTGGGGACGATTAACTTGGTTGATACAAGTTATTTTCGAAGAAAAGAAGGCCACTGTACAGGAAAGTCAGTCGACCGACCAGCAACATCATTCGGTCGACCAAGACCCTGCAATTCAGAAACTCCTGTAGTTTGCAGTCTGGTTGATCGACCAGAAAGGAGGGTCGATCGACCAGTTCACCTGTACAGCGGGTCTGTGATTTATTGGGAAGCGTGCAAACGGCCTAAGGGAGTTCCTTTCCCTTTTACTTTCCTTATGCTTCCACTTTTCTTCTTTTGCTCAAACCTTCAATACATTATACATCACCCAAAACATGATTAATCCCCGAAAAAGGTCTTCCTTTGTTTGACTTTTTCAGGTACTTGGAGTGGCACTGCTGGCCACCGAAACCTCCCAGCTTACGCTGGTTTGGGGAGGTTTCCCATGCGCTTGAAAAATCCGGTGAGTTCTTTCAATTTTTCGTTGGTTTTACCTCTTTGCAATTTCCCTTTAATTCTATGAAACCCTCACTTAGGCTAATTCACAATGGGGACATTGTGCGGGTTGGTTTGGGGAATGGTTTTGTGTCACATGCATTGTTCCATTGCATTTTTGTCACACGTTTATTGCATTTCTGCATTGCATTCGTTCTTTTCTTTATTTTCCTTGCATATACAAAAAAGAAAAATTCAAAAAAATAGAAAAATTTCAAAAATTTCAAAAAAATGCACGTTTATTTTAGCATATAGGTCGAGTCGGAATGAGAGTATTTCAATGATGATCTTTACTATCTTACATGTTTATGCCTTTGCCATGCCTTGTCAACTTGTTTTAGTATAAGAGTCATATGCATACCTACGAGTTTTTGTCAAACTTGTGTATCTTGAGACTTGACTTATACCTTGGCAATCTACTATACATTCTGAGTTTAGAGCTTTATTCCTGGTTTCATTCTTAAACCAGTTGCCTAGGATGTGAGTAGTACTCCCCTTCGAACATGTTACATCAATATACATAAACATGAACATGAATTTCTATATACTTGTTTACTATCTCGTTTTGTGAAGTCTTGATACGTGCATTTGGGATCCCTTTTCTCTTATTTACCCATAAGCCTTACATAGCCAAAATTGCCTTTCTATCCCCCAAAACTACATCCTATACTTAGCCTACCCGTCCAAGCTAGTATTTGTGGTCATTGAAATATTTTTTGAGGCATCTTGGTTTGTATGCCATCTTGAGCAAAAAGAGGAAAGAAAGAAAGAAAAAAGGAAAAAGAACAGAAAAAGAAAGAAAAAGAAAGAAAGAAAAACGAAAAAAATCAAAAGAAACCTGCAAGCCAGTCGACCGACCGTCCCCATTGGTCGGTCGACCAACTGACAGGATCAGAACTTTTAAATTCGTTATGAAAAACCCCTTCTTTTACATGTTATTACTCCCGTACTTCATTCAAAAATATTTGGGAGTACTTTCTTTTATATAATGTGAGAGTTGTGCTACAAAAGAGCACTTTCATAATGTCAAAAGTCGTGAAATATGTTGTTGGGAACCGGTTTTACTAGCTTGACTACTAACCCCACAAGTCCAAAAACATCTTAACCTCTTTTACCTTTCACCTCACATATCTTTCATTACCTCAATTGCATGTATCCGAGTCACTTAATGAGTATATTTATACAAGGTTGTAGAATTCTTTTTCATGTTAGATTGCAGGCATGTTTTCATGGGTCGTAGTTAGGTGAGTGTCTTTACAATATACTTCTTTCTATCTTTTACATACACTCACCCTTTGTTTCATGTGTGTCTCGAGCGTCCCGCGAGAGTCCATGGTATGAAGTCTCTATAGTCTCTATTTTTGCAAGTTCGACAACCCCATAACTCGTTTGCATGATTTGAATACTTTCTCATTTTGTTACTTGGCATTGGTTTAGGCTTACATGTAAATTTCGCTCTGAGATTGAAATCGTTCCATTAGTTTAAGATCGAGTCTAATTCTTGCCTGAGGGCAAGCAAGGTTTGGTTTGGGGAATTTGATGCGTGTCTATTTTATGATGTTTTACATCTATTTAAACACGCATTTTAGCGCTCATTTACAATGCTTTAGCCTTTATTTCCAAACATTTGTCTACTTTCGTGTTTTTATGCTCTTTTGCAGAATTATGCGGAAAAGAGGCGATTTTATACCAAATTTCTACCCTCGGGATTTTTGCATAACCAAGGAACAAAGAGGAAGCAACTCAAAGCGCACACCAAGTACCAAAAGATCAAATTTAGACGAAATCAAGGCTGACACACAGGAAAACCGGTCGACCGACCGACTACCCTGGTCGGTCGACCAGAAGACCTGTTATCTCAAGATCAGAAATCCACCAAGCCCGATAACCGGTCGACCGACCTTATTACCCGGTCGGTCGACCAGGGCGCAGATCCAGATCTCTCCGCAAAGCCCATTCACTTGATTAGGTCAAGATGAAGCTATTGTTTTCGCCTACTTAAGCCTAATTTCGTGATTAGGGGAGAAAAATCAAGTTTTATACCTAGTTCTATATCGGAGACTTTACCATCTAATTACTACCTCTAAATCATCTTTAGTTTTTAATCTTTTCTTTAGTTTTCTAGAAACATAATAAGTTACTGTTTCTTTAGTTTTTACTTTCATTGTTCAAACAATCTTTCCACGGGATTCAATAAAGCTTTTGTCTTTTCTGCCCTAATTCCTTCTGCGGTAATTTCCTTTGATTTCAGTTCTTATATTGTTATCTTTATAATTGCTTGTATCCGGTTTAGTATAGAATCCCAAGCCTTTGTTGTTATCGCATGCTTATGTTATTTTTAGTTATGAATTCTGTTTTATCTACCGTTTTTATCGTTATTTCAGTATCCATGAGTAGCTAATTGCATATGTTAGGATGTAGGGAGTAATTTGCGTAGACGGTGTAATACCCGAATCTGCCTGTAGCAGACTTTGGTCGGCCGACCAGCTTAACTGGTCGGTCGACTGAGGTGGTTGGTCGGTCGACCGGAATAGCTGGTCGGTCGACCAACCTCGCGTACGTTTTCAGATTGTTTTATTTCGTCGACTATAACAACCTATAATAAGACTGAAAGGAGACTTGTAGGATGTTAGTAATGACTTACCCAAGATTGAAAGATACGGGAAGGGCATTGGTTAACGCTTTAAGACGGCTAGGTTACTTAAGACTGAAAGGTATGTGACCTAGAATTTAGGAATCACCCTTATTGTTGACACCCAATATTTGTGAGACCTAGGAACTAATAGCATAGGCCGAAAGGAGCTATTAGGTACCATAGACCGAAAGGATATGTTACACCCCTTACGCGACTGCAATACATGTTGACTTAGGATTTATACCATCATAGCTTTTTACTACCCGAACATCCTAGCATCCTTTTTACCATAAGCTTTATCTTATTCTTATTCTTGTTTTATTACTGTCTTTAATTTTTAGACTTATTGACAACCAACAATCAAACCCCAACTTGTTACCCTAAAAACATCAACATAAGAACAATAAACATTTCCCACCTCCTTGTGGTTCGACCCTTGACTTTCGCTATCTAGTCTAAGCCGAGGTTTTATAAATCTTATCTTTGGCACCCCTCAACGACGGGTGTCACCTTTAATAATGCGATTTAGTCAATCAATAGTTTTATAAGTTATACGACAATAACAATCCCTCTAATAATGCGATTTAGTCAATCAATAGTCTTATATCCCAATAGCAATCCCTATTATAATGCGATTTACATTCAAAATTGGTTTTTCTATTGCATTCAACAGGGGTCGTCGGAGTTATATAATTATATCATGGGAGCATGATCCGGCCTACCTAACCTTTTAAGTCCATATTTATTTTAATGAGGAAATGAAAACTCGCCCCCTGGGGTTAGTAGTTGAATATAAGTATTCAGACGCGGATTAGGTGGTTCAAACTTCAATATAAGTATACCCCTGTATTTCATGTAAGATTTTTATACATAAAAGCATGTTAAAATAACTCAATATTCAATAAATATGCAACAAAAATAAAGGAGCGAACAATAAGGATCAATATTCATAAAAACTTCTCTCTTGTTTCTAGAGAGAAGCTTCTCTCTCTCTTTTCGAGAACTTTTTCAATCTCCAAAAAATTTTCCATCCTTTATTCCCTTCTTCTTACTGGCGTGGGAAATTGAAATGTCGCATTTAACAAAAAAACATATCATCTTTATTTATCTCCTACAATCATTACTCATCCTTATGTGGGATTAACTTTAATTCTATCATTTACGGTGACATTACTCTGTTATCTCTGGCCTAACAACTTCGTGTTCCACCTTTACTCAAATAGCCACCCTAGGCTGTGAGGCTCAAGGTGCCTTAGCCAATTAAGATTGTGAGTAGAGGGCGTTTGGAATTCCCTTGAATTTACTAAGGAGGTGGGGGATTCCTCCGATATTAAAGCGATCATGAGGAGGAAACTCAATCATCAATCTCCTCACTTCTTAAATCATACTTCTTTTTCAAACAATAATAACACTTATACTTTTTCTTCAAATCTTTCTTTCACAAATCAATCGGACCTTACTTCAAGTGGTGTAGCTGATTCTGACATCATGAAGAATACAAGTTTGAACTTTACTGGTATTAACGGGGAAATTAGGGTCAAAGATGAGGATGTGGGGAACAATCTGCATGGAGGGGGTACTCTGTCTTTCAACCCAAATGATCCCCTACATGTGAATTTATGGATGTGGGAAAATATCTGTATATATTCCCAATTCTTTATATGCAGGATTATAACAAATTTATAAGGTACGATTTATAGTCATAAACGAAGAACAAGATACAAAGATTGGGATTAAGAATTAACCTTTTGTCCTTGGAAAGGCCTAAGATCAGATATCAAAACAGATATCGTCATAATCGTTGCACCCAAGATGTCCTCAGAAATACCCTTTCCTGAGCTAGAAACTGCAAAGTTATCTCAAATTTTTTGTAAGATGAAAGCTAGAGAGAGAGAAGGGAGAAGTTTGCGCGGGAACTCGTAGAACTAAAGGTACTGAGTTGGTCTTATGTATAGGTGCGTGTATCGAGTAGTTTAGTCAGAATAAAACTCTTCTATTTAAACTACTAACAATTTATCCTAATAACCATAAGATAGAATTCCGCCCCCATCATAACAGATCCACACGCCACAACTGTAGTCGTGTGACCTACTGTAGCAACCGGATTTTTATCTGTAAAATCGGTTGTTACACTCTCTTAGTGTAATGTTTATCTTTTATAAATATCGTATATTTATATTTGAACAGTTAAATATAAACGTTTATATTTAACTAAATTATTTAATCTTTATTAAATAATTTCATTACACACTAATTAAATATAACATTTTACATTTAATTACGAATTAACATTTTAATTCTTCTTAGCTAATATTATTTAATCAGTATTAAATAATAACATCATCATTACATTGACTAACCGTTTAGTCGTATAGGGTATCAATATAATTACATTTTCATCTAATCATATCTCCCAGATTCAATCCTTTAGGTGTGACTCTTAGGGACCAGTTGATTACCGCCATCTGTATGACAATAACGTCAAACTTTCTACAAGCCAACCGTTATTGATAAACGTGAATCAACTGGCTAAAATACAAAGTATACCCTATGTTCCTTTAAGAGATTTATACGTGTTGTCGCACTAACTGTTGAGGACACTAGCTCCAACAATCTCCCACTTGTCCGTACAAGTGTAGGTGCGATAACCGATTCTCATATCCAATTAAATTTCTCCCACTCAATGTAAAACAATTTGCAAATCTGTATTCACAAAGGTCGTATTTTACAACCGATCTGTATCAAGAGTGGTTTTCCCGACTAGAGAGTAACTCAACTGATAACGAATCTTTATTTGAGCTTGGCCAAGCATTTCAGTTACTACTCCTCGAGTGGCCCTGAGAAATATTAAAACCTGATAAGGGGTGGATATTTTCGTCAACTCGAATCTTGTAGATGTAAGCGCAGTATGAAATGACCCCAAAAAAATCTGCTTAGCCCCAATTACGGTCAGCTAGTGAGAAAGAAATCAAAGTCACCCAAAACTGCCCTTTATCTCAAGAAACAGTTGACAGTTAAAAGAATCGACTCAAGGAACACGATGGACGTCCTATCCCCGACCTGGCACCGAATGTTCAGTAACATTTAGGACTCCATTGCGTCGTCACGAAAATGTCCTACGAGTTATCGTTATAGTCTCGTATCTGTGATTGATCAATCAACGGTTTGACTTATGGTTTATTGAACCCACCATCAATCGACGTCACAAAATAATTGCCAGAGTTATCAGCTCGTGTAGGCGATTACGGACAAAAACAAATATAATGTAATTCAGTTTACTTTGTGGTGTTCAATGTTGTCTGTACAATCCACATGAAAAACAAAATATAAAACAAAATCGATGGTGTTATTAATAATATATGAAATAGATACAATATCCAATCCACAAAAGTACTAATACAACTCAGGAACACGTTTAATTCCCATTGAAATAACGTTCCCTTCATGTTTATCATGTCTTAATGGTTTAGTGAGAGGATCTGCGATGTTGTCATCCGTCGCAATCTTGTCTATCACTATCTGCTTTTGCTCCACGTAGTCTCGAATCAGTTGAGCTTTCCGCAGTACATGTCTAGATTTGCTGCTAGACTTAGGCTCCTTAGCCTGGAAGATGGAACCTCTATTGTCGCAATAGATGGTGATCGGTCGTTCAAACTTGGAACTACAGTGAGTCCTTGTAAGAACTGACACATCCATATAGATTCCTTTGCAGCTTCCGAAGCGGCATAGTACTCGGACTCAATAGTAGAATCTACAATAACACTCTGCTTGGAGCTTTTCCAACTGACAGCAGCGCCATTAAGAGTAAAAACGAATCCAGACTGAAATTTCGAGTCATCGCGATCCGTTTGGAAGCTAGCATCTGCGTAACCGTTTGCGCAAAGCTCAGTGCCTCCACCATAAGACAATACCCAATATTTAGTCCTCCGTAGGTATTTAAGAATGTTTTTAACAGCCATCCATTGTGGTTCACCTGGATTGCCTTGGTACCGACTCGTCATACTCAAAGCATATGCCACGTCTGGACGTGTGCATATCATGACATACATGATCGATCCTATAGCTGACGCATAAGGAATGCAACTCATGCGCTCGACCTCTTCCGGTGTCTTAGGTGCTCGAGTCTTACTCAAATGCACCCCCGAGATCATCGGAAGTAACCCCTTTTTTGAGTTGGTCATGCTGAATCTGTCAAGAATCTTATCTATATAAGACTCCTTACTCAGTGATAACATCCGTCGTGATCTATCTCTATAGATACGGATCCCCAATATACATTGTGCCTCACCCATATCTTTCATCTGAAAATGGTTCTTTAACCATACTTTAACCAAAGATAAGAGAGGGATGTCATTTTCGATCAAGAGTATGTCGTCGACATACAACACCAGAAAGACGATCTTGCTCCCACTCGACTTGATATATAAGCATGGTTCTTGGACTGATTGAATAAAACCATTCTTTTTTATCACTTGGTCGAAGCGATGATTCCAACTCCTAGATGCTTGCTTAAGTCCATAAATGGATCACTTAAGCTTGCACACTTTCTTAAGATTTTTAGGATCTGTGAAACCTTCGGGTTTTACCATGTACAGGTCCTCCTCCAAATAACCGTTTAAGAAGGCGGTTTTCACATCCATTTGTCATATTTCATAGTCATGAAATGCAGCAATCGCTTAGATAATCCAAATGGAACCCTTGCACTTGAGTGAAACCTTTTGCCACTAGTCGTGCCTTATAGGTGTCTGGTTGTCCCTCGATGAAGCGCTTTATCTTATAAAGCCATTTGCACTGAAGAAGTCGTAACTTATCAGGCAAATCAACCAACTCCCATACGTCATTTTCGTACATGGAGTCCATTTCGGATTGCATGGTAGTAAGCCATAGCTTTGAGTCGGAACAGGTCATGGCACCTTTATAGGTCACGGGTTCGTTACTCTCTAAGAGAAAAACGTCAACTCCGTCAAGTTCCTTGATCATACCGATGTATCTATCTGGAGGAATGGAGTGTCTACCCGACCTTTTGGGTTCCTCAGGAATACTGAGTGCATGCAACAGAAGATGAAGGAACGGTTTCCTCCATTGGTTGCTCAGTAGTTGGTTCTTGAACCTCCGACAGATCGAAGGTTCTATTACTTGTCTTATTCTCGAGGCACTCTTTCTCTAAGAGCTTCGCACTAGCCGCAACAAAAACGCGGTGTTCGGTAGGCGAATATAAGTAATGACCAAACATTCCTATTGGATAACCAATAAAGTATGTCTTGACCGATCGCGGGCTGAGCTTATCCTCGTGTCTCCACTTGATATAAGCCTCGCAGCCCCAAACCCGAATAAAGGACAAGTTAGGGACTGTTCCCTTCCATATGTCATATGGAGTCTTGTCAACAGTTTTAGACGGACTTCGGTTAAGTATAAGAGCAGCTGACAATAGAGCAAAACCCCATAATGAATCTGGCACAACTGTGTGACTCATCATGGATCGAACCATATCTAATAGTGTTCGATTTCTCCGTTTGGACACACCATTTAACTGTGGTGTTCCAGGTGGAGTTAACTGTAGTACAATACCACAGTCTTTAAGGTGTTGATCAAACTCATTCGAAAGATACTCACCACCACGATCTGATCGTAGTGCTTTAATCTTTCTATCCAGTTGGTTTTCAACCTTCGTCTGGAATTCCTTGAACTTTTCAAAGGATTCACTTTTATGCTTCATTAAGTAGACATATCCGTATCTACTTAAATCATCCGTGAAAGTGATAAAATATCTATAACCGTCTCGCGCGGTGATTGACAAAGGTCCACATACACCTGTATGTACGAAGCCTAATAGGTCAGCAGCGCGTATTCCAACACTTTTGAAGGAAATACGAGTCATTTTGCCTATGAGACATGATTCACATGTGCCAAATGATTCATAATCAAATGGAGATATAACACCATTCTGTATTAGCTGCTTTACACGTTTCTCATTTATATGTCCCATACGACAGTGCCATAGATATGTTTGATCTTTGTCACCAACCTTTAATTTCTTATTATTCACGTGTAATATTTCAGTCGATTGATCTAAGACATATATACCATTCATGGAAACTGCTTTACCATAAGCCATTCCATTTAAAGAGAAAATACAGCTATTATCCTTTATTAAGAATGAAAATCCGTCTTTATCGAGTACGGAAACTGAAAAAAGTTCTTAGATAAACTGGGTACATAATAACAGTTATACAGATATAACTCGAATCCGCTCGGTAGCTGGATCACATATGTTCCCTTGGAAGCAGCAACAACTTTTGCTCTATTCCCGACTCGCAGGTCCACATCACCCTTTGCGAGAGGTGTGATGTTTTTTAGGCCCTGTAAATGATTACACAGATGAGAACCACAACCATTATCAAGTACCCAAGTTCCGAAATTTGCATGGTTAATCTCAATCATATGAATATAAGATGACATACCAACAAGAGTGACGCGGCCTTCTTTTATGTCCTCACGGTACACTGGACAGTTCCGCCTCCAATGCCCAGTCTTGTGGCAATGGTGGCACTCAATGTTACGGTCTTTGCTCTTTGTCTTGCCTTGTGAGCTACTTGTCTCACCAGACCCACTCTTAAATCCGACCCTTTTGAATTTAGGAGGCTTAGCTACTATTAGCTCTACTTGATCTTTTCCCTTACCCTTTCCCTTGTTCGCAATCATGAGAACATCTTGCTTCATGCTCCCACTCAATTTAAGATCCTTCTCGGTCTGTACGAGAAGTGAGTGGAGCTCATGGAGACTTTTCTTCATGTCATTCATGTAATAGTTTGCCCTGAATAAGGAAAAACCATCATGAAGTGAATGAAGCATTCGATCAATGATCACGTTCTCACTGATCTTGCAGTTCAGGGACTCCAATTTCTCGACATTCTTAATCATATTGAGAATGTGTGGGCTAATAGGTTGGCCCATTTGGAGTTTCGCATCGAAGAAGCGACATGTGTGCTCATATGAAATGATTCTCGGTGCTTTTGAGAACTCGTTTGTGAGCGTGGTGAAAATCTTATTTGTACCATGGGAAATGAAGGGTCTCTGCAAATTGGGTTCCATTGCAAAGATAAGTACGTTTTTTATCGCACCCGGTTCCATAACGAAATCACTATAGGCTTGTGATACGTTAGCTCGAGGAGTGGGGCCTGGGTCAGGTAGTAACGGCTCAGTCAAATACTTGAGCTTACCATCAGCTACAGCTGCATTCCGTAATGCAGCCTCCCAGTTCGCAAAGTTGGACCCATCATTTTTCAGTCGCGTGCACTGATTCATGTGGTCCATAAAAGCCTTAAGCCAGGATTCTTTTCTTAGTGTGGCACTAGGCATAGGAGCATCATTATGACGAGCCATAGTATTTGCAGTATTATTGTATTGTTTAGTTGAATTCTACACTGTAAAGAAGAAATTAAAACATAATAAGCATACCAACGTTTTGTAAATAGTTTAGCAAAAACAGTATGCGATGACTTTAGCATTTATATAATTGATCTTCCTCAAGAACTATATAAACGATCCCAAGACTTAATTTCAGTAAATTGATAAGCAAACCTCTAATTCTACATTTAGAATTCTTGGTCGATAAATTTCTGTAAATTCTATCTTTAGTCCACCATAACCACACGATTGTACGAGGGTCATGATGTTGAGGTAAAATAAGTCAACAGCTACTACTTACCTAACGTAGAAGGGGTCATATGGAAAGTAAGGTCCTATATGCCTGGTAACGAAGAAGGGATTCATAGTAATTTGACTTATAAAAGATTAATCTCAATTTTAGGTTATAGAGGAAGATCCCATCATCTTTTATTTTAATTCATTTAAGTGAACAAATATCTAGCATGCGAGAATGAATAAACTAGGTGATGGCTTTAAGAAAAACGTGTGACATCTGTATGTCGACACAGACTAGCATACATACTATATGAGTCAATTTCCATGCATTCTCAGGTGGTTTGGTTTAGGCGGAAAAATGATGCAAAACAAACATGTGAATGAAAAATAAAACGAAAATAAAGCAAGTCCTAGTGTGGCCTATCCTACCAAAAAGAACAAAAATACAACTTGGAATCCATTCAGCAATGGACCCTCGAAGTTTGTCCTGTCTTGATATTCCTTCTTGGTGATGTAGTGGGAGTGAGCAATCCGATCTCCGTCTTGGTCTTCTTAATTACATTTGCAAAATTACATAATAAATCCTATTATTATATTCTAATTCCCCAAAACGTAAAAAAAAATATTACACAAGGGAGATTCGAGATCTCATAAATACATCACAAATTATGTTTCCTTCATTACGAAAACATAATTTACTAAGGTCACACTAAGTATTACAAAATACAACTGATTGCAAAAGCGTAAATAAATCCATTCATCATTCATCCATTAAACAATAATATATAATATATAAAATACATAATGCATCATACTAATTAAATTAATCTTTCAGGACATAATTCCGTAGTTATGTAGAGTAATTTACCCAAACCATCATTTAACATTGACTAAATTATGTGATAATTCCGTAATTAATCAAACAAAACATATTCATATTATCGTATAATATGAATTAATCCAACATTATTTTAAACCATTTTAAAATAATTGGCTATCAAAACTTGAGAACTTTTTCACAACATGTATACATTATCCTTATAATGCATAACAAGGAAAAAAAACCAAGAAGAAAACAACCCGTAAAAATCAGCCGAAAAAAATAATAATTAAAAAACAGGTTGCTCGGAAAAAAAAAACAATCTGCTCGAAGTTTTTTTTTTTTTTTTTTTTTTTTCGCGTGAACAGTATGGCGGATTTTTTTTTTAAAAATTGAACTTGAAAAATAATGTCGGGTTGCTAAAATGCAAGATCGATAACATTCAAAATATAATGCTTATTCGACATTGATATAATCTTAATAATTCAAATTAACCTTTTAAGACGAATATCAAGATTATATGGGATCGATTATTTAGCAAATTATTTCATTCAAGAACATACAAGACGATTCCCTTTTACGTTTTAACTCAATCCTTATTAAGTTAAAACATCTACAAATTTATTATTTTGTCATCTTAACTGATTAATACAACAACAATAATAAATCAAAAGGGAAAACGAAAAACACAAAAAAAATGTCTCGGCTAAGAAAATCGCGACGACTGTTTTTTTCTTTCTCAAAACGTTTATGAAAATCATACAAAAAATAAATTTCGTAAACCTAACGCTCTGATACCACTTGTGGGAAAATATCTGTATATATTTCCAATTCCTTATATGCAGGATTATAACAAATTTATAAGGTACGATTTATAGTCATAAACGAAGAACAAGATACAAAGATTGAGATTAAGAATTAACCTTCTGTCCTTGCAAAGGCCTAAGATCAGATATCAAAACAGATATCCTCCTAATCGTTGCAGCCAAGATGTCCTGAGAAATACCATTTCTTGAGCTAGAAACTGCAAAATTATCTCTAATTTAGTGTAAGTAAGATGAAAGCTAAAGAGAGAGAGAAGGGAGAAGTTTGCGTGGGAACTCGTACAACTAAAGGTACCGAGTTGGTCTTATTTATAGGTGAGTGTATCGAGTAGTTTAGTTAGAATACAACTCTTCTGTTTAAACTACTAACAACTTCTCCTAATAACCATAAGATAGAATTCCGCTCCCATCATAACAGATCCACACGCCATAACTGTAGCCGTGTGACCTACTGTAGCAACCGGATTTTTATCTGTAAAATCGGTTGTTACACTCTCTTAGTGTAACGTTTATCTTTTATAAATATCGTATATTTATATTTTAACAAAATATAACCGTTTATATTTAACTGAATTATTTAATCTTTATTAAATAATTTCATTACACACTAATTAAATATAACATTTTACATTTAATTACGAATTAACATTTCAATTCGTCCTAGCTAATATTATTTAATCAGTATTAAATAATAACATCATCATTACATTGACTAACCGTTTAGTCGTATAGGGTATAAATATGATTATATTTTCATCTTATCATATCTCTCAGATTCCATCCTTTAGTGTGACTCTTAGGAACCAGTTGATTACCGCCATCTGTATGACAATAACGTCAAACTTTCTAGCAAGCCAACCGTTATTGATAAACGTGAATCAACTGGCTAAAATATAAAGTACACCCTTTGTTTTTTAAGAGATTTATACGTGTTGTCGCACTCACTATTGAGGACACTAGCACCAACAATGGAGATATCCTCGTTCTGGAAGAGTAATCAATGTTGACCCGGCGGAGGTCGTTGTGTCTTGGTTTTCCTTGTTGATTTTAGGAAATTTGATGAAATCAATGTCAATGATATCATAAGAAAAAAATGGACGACTAGAGAGAGGATAGTCTGTTTTAAGATGGGTAATTTTTTTGTTTTTCATTATAACAATGTAAATGATAAGGAAGGACTGCTGAAGAAAACTTGTACGACTTCGGATGGAGTATTGATGGTGTTCACAAGATGGTACCCGAATGTTATCTCAGGAGCCATTAGATTCCCCCACGCGGTGAGTATCTGTACGTGGACTAACTTTCGAGTATATGAATTTCCAAGTGGCTGGGGTGGTAGGAAAGTTGTTGAGCCACCACTATCAGGTGGAACCATTTCATATGGTACCTGAAAATGACTTCATTTGGGTGAAAGTATGCATCAATCGCAATGAACCATTGATGCCTGGTTTCTTCTTGGTTATGGAGCAAGGTCACATGTTGTGGATCAAATTTAGATACAACGAAGTTTTTAAATACTGCATTAAATGTGGGAAAATTGGACACAATGGATCTCAGTGTAAGGAAAGCTTAATGGCCATTGTTTCTAATATAAATGGCATGCTGGATAAATAAGTGGCAAACAGATTTGCAGTATTTCAAGCGCATAGTAATCATACTATGTTTAACTTAGACCTTCTTGTAACTCCTTCAACGACCAAATATATTTCATCCACTATCAGGCTGGGTGGTATGAGGTCTCGGGAGGAAGGGAAGACCATGAAAGTGTTGGAACACTTAGATTGATGATGACAAGTCCTTGTATTACTTAATTGTATGTTTGCTCTTAGTATTGTGCCTAGTGATTGAAGCAAAACAAGTGGATTAGCAATCAAAGCAAATCAAACCGACATCCATGGTGTTTCAAACTTGAACAAATGAGGACAATACAAGTCAAGAACAATCACTCTATTAACCTTAGTCAAAGTTGTAAGAGTAAGTGGAACATTCACATTAGAATCAAGTTTCAGCTTAACCATGCAACAGTCCACTGGACTGTTGCATCTGATACCGTATGGAGTATTTTATCAATAAAATTATTTCGAAATTTTTTCAAAGTGGTCTTCTTTGTTTTTCTAGAAAGGTATCTCTTCAAATCAGAAATATAAAAAGAATCCTCCCCAAAGTTTCCACAAAAAGGATTAAAACCCATTTTAGCCGAGGAGTGCTTTTTACACAAATTATAATTTTGTAATTTTTTATTTTCTATAAAAAATTGTGATTTCCCACACGAAGATTTGCAAAATATATCTTATTCTTAAATCAGATTTACTTTGCATTGAGCCTATAAAAATTGAACACAACTTTTGCATTTTCAAATATAATAATCAATATCCAATGGACAAAAGAAAAAAGTAGTGTAATAACCATGTTTTGGATAAACCTATTACATGGTTTGAACACTATAAAAGGAACCCATGTTGCTCATTAAATGTCAAGACTTTCAAACATTTATTGAGAGAATTATGCAAAAACTCTTAAGCGTTCAAGTTCATCCTTTAAGTTTTTGCAAAATCGTTTCTAAATTTAAAGTTTTCAACGTGTTTTAAAAGGGTCTTAAAATCTCCATGTATCAGTAAGCTGCATTGTGACATAATGAGTTTGTTCCATGATTCTCGAGTTTAAATCTTAATTGTAATCTCCATATTCTTAAGTGAACCCTTGAGATTCTGATTCTGTAAACCAAAGAGATAGAACCTTATGAACTCTTGAAGCGGAGTGGCTTTGAGTTTGAGCAATTTCTTAAGGTAGAGTTACTTTAAGTTAGAGTGCAATCGAAGTAGATTGACAAGTTGTTTTCATTGTAAAAGTTTAGTTGTTTGAGTAAATTCCTAAACAAGCAATAAAATAACAGTTGAATGTAGGTCTCGGAGTAGAGACTAAACCAATTTTTAAAACATTGGTTGTTTGCTTATTTAATTTCATACTCTTCATTATCACTCGTTTTTCTCTAGGATTCTAAACTTCAGTGTCACAGTCAATCATACTGATACACAGAATACTTACCCTATCTTGTGAACTTACTTCTTATTAAGTCTCTCAAGTATTTCCTTCATCAAAATTTTAAAAAGGGACACCTAATTCACCCCTTCTCCCTCCCCCTCTTAGGTGTTTATCGTTTGTAACTCTTCAGAAAGGATGGTGGACTTTGGCATTAGAATCACTCCGGGTGGGAGGGTGATGCCAGGTATGAGGTTTTTTGTGACGGAATAACCATTTGCAGGAACTGTGATCTTCCAGGGAGGTAGGCATATTCCTACACAGAATAATCAAAAAGATTTCTATATTAGAATGATGTAGGCCTATATGACTTAGTAGAGACTAAAATAAAGGATTTGAATAGTAAAAGTATTTTGGATGTGTTTGGGCAAAATTGGGATGGTTTGACTAACATCATTCATCACCCTAGTGGTAGAATTTGGCTTATATGGCTAAGGCAGTATTTTAAGGTAGCTCGTTTGGCATGTCAGATCAGCATATTACTGTCAATGTCACTGAGTTTACAACTGGTAACAAGTTTCTATTTACAGTGGTTTATGGTTTTACTGATGATGGGATTAGACTTAATCTTTGGAATGATCTTCAAAGGATCAAGGATAGTTGGAGTGGTCCTTGGTGTGTGTGTGTGTGTGGTAATTTTAATAATCGTCTTGATTATAATGAAAGAATTGGGAAGTCAGTGCATTTGGTTGATATTGTTGATTTCAGAAATTGTGTTCAGTATTGTGAAATGATGGATATAAAGGGCTCAATGAGCTTTTCTTACGTGGAATAATAAGCATGAGCCTTCTACTAGGGTTTTCTCTAGATTAGATAGATTCATGGTTAACTCTGATTGGTTGGATATGTATCCTGAGTATTATGCTTTTTTCCCTCCTGAGAGGCTGTTCGATCATAATCCGTGCATTTGCTATAAGAGAGTTCAAAAACCTAAGAGGCAATAATTTAAATAATTTAATATGTGGGGCATGACAGTCAGTTCAAGGATATTATTACGCATCAGTGGAATATGAAGACTAATGGTTGCTGGATGTTTCAGGTGGTTACTAAGATGAGAAGTCTGAAAGCTCCTTTGAGGCAGCTGAATAAAAGTAAATTTTCTGATACTGAGAATGTTGTTGGGTTTGCAAAAAATGATCTGGAGGATTGCCAAATATCTATGCATAGGGATCCTATGAACTTAAGTTTTCAGGAGAAGGAGAGTGTTGCTGCTAAGATGTACAGAGTTCTATCCTAGGCTCTGTTAAGTTTTATGAACCAGAAAGCTAAGATGGATTGGCTGTGTGAAGGGGATGATAATAGTAAATTCTTCCACAACAGTTTGAAAGCCAAGTATATGCATAATAAAATTTTGCAAATCAAGAATAGAAAATGTCAGCTTCATAAGGATACTATGGGGATTGAAAATGCTTTTTTGCAGTACATCTTTTTGTTAAGGACTAAAAGTACTACTCAAAAGGTCCACTCCCCTACTGTTAGACAAGGATCTATTATCAGTGAGCATCACAGAAACATTTTGCTTAGACCAGTGACTTGTGAGGAGATTCAGAAGACACTATTCTCTATTCCCTCTACTAAATCTGTAATACCCCGTAGATTAGCCTCGGTCAACGGCAGTCAAACCATGTTTTATACACGTATTTCAAACGGAACGTTTATAAAGTATTTTACGTAAACTTTATTATTTTATAAATCGAATTTCTACGATTATTCCGTATTTCATAATCATTTTATATTTGATGGTTATTTCATAAAATAACATTTCATTCGTATTTCTTTATTTTGATAATATATTTATAATTAAATATATTTCATATTTTATATTTATTTCTCATTTATACTTATTTTATTATTTATGTTATAATTATATTTAAATCCTAATTTTATATATATATATATATATATATATATATATATATATATATATATATATATATATATATATATATATATATATATATATATATATATATATATATATATATATATATTTATGTTAGTTCTAATAAAATTATATTCTCATAATTAATTTAATTTGTATAAATAAGTTATACGTACTTGGTTATTTTAAGTTACGAGTCGGGAACGTGTTAGAGTGTCTCGAGATGCGTGGTGGGCCGAGTAATAAGATAGATGGGCTCACAAGTTACCCTAGGTTACATGTTACCACAACCCAAACCCTTACCCTACTTCTCATCGACATCAACTCCACCAACAATCTCCTTTGTCGACAACACAATTCTAGAACCCTACTCCTAACCCATCGACATACCCCTGCCTCTCACTCCTCATACCCTATCTTTGTATACCGTGGGATTCCGAGATTAACAAAGAGAAAGAAAACAAAGCAAGATCATTCATCACCATCATCATCTTCATCGCTTGTTCATTGGTAAGTTCAACACGTTGTCTCTCACGATTATCAAACCTTCAGCATATTGTTTTTGGCCTAGAGTGGTCTTTATAGGACCATTAACACCCTTACCCCCGTCTATCAGTCATATGACCACCGTGGGTGTCTCAATAACCACCTTTAAGTGGCGACAGTAGCAATTGTTGTCTCTGTTTCGTTATTGCTTATTCGATTGTTGTTCTTGTTTAATCTCAAGTACGAATTTATGGGTAATAGTAGTAGAATGTTAGTAGGTTATGTTGGTGGTTGTGTGGTGGCACGTGGTGGCCGGAGCACCACCATAATCAGGGTTGTTTACGGGCGACATGAACAAGAGGAATGAGGAGTAGAAACAGAACAGGGGCGTGTTGGAGAAGAGGGTTTGGTGGCGGTTGTTTCAGTGGGTGGAGGTAAGACGAGAGGGAGATGGTACCACCCCTGGAACCACCGTGGGTCAGTGGTGACAACAGTGGTGGCCAGAGGTGGTGTGGGGCATGGTGGTGAGAGAAACTAACGTGAGAAGGAAGGGGGCACAGTCGATTTTTCTGGAAATAAAAGACAAGTGTCGTGTGTGCAGGCTGTTTTGGGCTATACGTGGGGTTGGCTATGGTGGCCTCTGGTGGTGGCTAATGGGTAGAAGTTGTAATTAGTAGTACGTAGTTGAGGTTGGGTCTAGTGGTGGCAGTTGTCGGGGACCGGGCTGGTGGTGGTGGCGTCGGGAAAAGGGCTGCAACAAACCGGTTGTTGTGCGTTTTGCTGCTGGTCGTGGTCTGTTTGCGTAAGATATGGGTTGTTTGTGTTGTTGTTTTTGTTTGATTATTCTTATTATATTATTAATAAATGTTATTATTATTAATATTATTAATATTGATATTTTTTTAATATAATGTTATTATTATTATGATTAGTATTATGAGTAGTAATATAGTTTTTTTAGTAGATAGTTTGTTTACTTGGTTAGTTAGTTTATGTCCTTAATAGTTTAATTAGTTAGTTATGTGTTTGTATTCAATTAGTTTAATCAGTTTAATTTACTAAGTTGGTTCATTTATTTTATCTGGTGACGATATTTTATTGACCGACTAATTAAGTTAATTGACGTGGTCATGCATAATACGGTCTCGTTATGCATAATATATATATTATTTAAATAATTAATTCGAATATTTGACATATTAAATTAGTTTGTGTACTTGTATTAGTTATTAATTGCATGTATTATATTTGTTAGGTGACGGTTTTGAAGTGGCATAATTCTGTTTACTTACTGGCTTGCTATGGGATTATATTGCTATCCAGGTAGGGTACACTGGCACTATACTCTTTGATGTGTTATGAATGGATGTTGTATTGTATGTTATGGATGCAAGCATGATTTATATAAGAATGATCTTTATTGGTTGGTTATTTTATTATTGCATTCATGAGCATAGCATATGCATTGGTTACTGAGAAAGTTATGGTCAGTTATTGTTCTGATATAAAGCCCAAGGTGGTTCTGCAGACCAGGCCTGGTGTCTTATCAGCTATTGAGCTGGTGTTCGGCGACGGCCGATTATAGTCTGCCGGGAGGTTCGGTATGGCTGGGTGTTACGGGTTTGAGATTGAGAATGAGATTGAGTTCGAGCATATCATGGCATTTGCATATCATCATTGTTGCATTATTTATTATTGTGTTATCCTACTCAACCGCGAGGTTGACAGTGTATTCTTGTGCACCGACGATGATTCGGAATGAGGAGTAGATTCTACAGGTCAGAGACAGATGAACTAGGAGCTTGGGCATGGAGAAAGACATGGCTTGGACCTACTTAGAATTAGATCACATACTTAGATGTTATCGGTTTTTATTTTATGCGAAGTACTTGTAATATCAAAAGTTTAAATTTAATCAGTTTTATATAAATTACTTTGGTTAGTTTTACTTTGTTATTCACTACCTCGGACATCTCGAGATGGTAACAGTTCTATTTATTTGAGAATTTCTTGCTAAAGGCTCTTAAATAAATAGGGGTGTTACAAAGTGGTATCAGAGCGAACGATCCTCGGGCCTAAAAACAAATGAATAAAAATAATGAACGTAGGAAGAGTCAAATAAAATGAACCCCGGGCTAGTAACTGTTAGGAGCCCCCAGGATTGGGATGAGTTAGGGGTCCGGCCCCCTCAAACCAAGCCACTGGCCCTTTCAGTCTAACCTGGTCACCTTTGAGAGATGTAGAGCGGGGTAGTATATAATAAAGCAAAAGACCCAATATATATTTACTAACAATTGCAGGAGCAGAATGAGGCAAGTAATGATGTGATACATGGTTAATGATGTGCTATGAAAGAATGTGGTTGGTAATCTATACTGTGAATCATGAGATTGATAGTGACTGTGATTGAGATATGTATTACTTCAAGTATAAGGACATGAGTTTTGAATATGAGTTTGAAATATGAGTTTGACTTGTATGGTGATATGCATGCAGCTATATGTTCCCTCAACCCGTAGAAAAAGATATAGTATAATGATATGTGAAATGAGTTGACGATAAGTAGCACCTTAGTGATTTCTAGGATATATTTTCGTATTTAAATAAGTTGTGATTGTTACGATGGTAGGAACTAATGCTTTGTCTATACATACATGATCATTGAGTTATTTAATTGATTTTATTTTAGGTTTTGCAATCTTTACCGTTTCTAGATGGTAATTACATGTTAATATTGACACCCATCGTTGAGGGGTGCAAAAGATAAGATTTATAAAACCTCGGCTTAAACTAGATAGCGAAAGTCAAGGGTCGAACCACAAGGAGGTGGGGAATGTTTATTGTTCTGTGTTAATGTTTTAGGGTAACAAGTCGGGGGTTTGATTGTTTGGTTGTCACTAAGTCTAAAAAAATAAAGATAGTAATAAAAACAAGAAATAAGAATAAGATAAAACTTATGGTAAAACGAATGCTAGGATGCTTGGGTAGTAAAGAGCTACGATGGTATAAATCCTAAGTCAACATGTATTGTAGTCGCGTAAGGGGTGTAACATATCCTTTCGGTCTATGGTACCTAATAGCTCCTTTCGGCCTATGCTATTAGTTCCTAGGTCTCACAAATATTGGGTGTCAACAATAAGGGTGATTCCTAAATTCTAGGTCACATACCTTTCAGTCTTAAGTAACCTAGCCGTCTTAAAGCGTTAACCAATGCCCTTCCCGTATCTTTCAATCTTGGTTAAGTCATTACTAACATTCTAAAAGTCTCCTTTTAGTCTCATTGTAGGGTGTTATGATTAACTAAACAAAACAGTATGAAAACGTACGCGAGATTGGTCGACCGACCAGCTATTCCAGTCGACCGACCAACAACCTCAGTCGACCGACCAGTTAAGCTGGTCGGCCGACCAAGGTCTGCTACAGGCCGATTCGGGTGTTATACCATCTACGCAAATTACTCCCTACATCCTAACATGTGAAATTAGCTACTCATAACTATGATAATAACAATAACAACGATTAAGAAAACAATATTCATAGTAAACAACAATCTAAACATGCCATAAACAACAAGACTTTGGGATTCTAACCTAAACCGGATACTAACAATTATATGAAACAACAATGAATAAACTGAAATCAAAGGAAATTACCGCAGAAGGAATTAGGGCAGAAAAGACAAGCTTTATTGAATCTCGTGGAAAGATTGTTTGAACAATGAATTGAAACTAAAGAAAGATTACTAAAGAAAAGATTAAACTAAAGATGATTAAGAAATAGTAATTAGATGATAATGTCCCTGATCTCTGATGTCAAAGCTAGATGCCAATCCCTAATCACGAAATTAGGCTTAAGTAGGCAAAAAACAGAAGCTTTTTCTTGACCTAATCATGCGTATGGGCTTTGCGGAGATTTCTGGAACTGCGCCTTGGTCGGCCGACCAGGTGATGCGGTCGGTCGACCGGTTATCGGGCATGGTGGACTTCAGTCTTCGTAAGTTGACTTCTGGATTGAGATAACAGGTGTTCTGGTCGACCGATTAGGATAGTCGGTCGGTCGACCGGTTTTCCTGTGTGTCAGCCTGGAATTCATCTAAATTTGATCTTTTGGTACTTGGGTTGCGCTTTGGCTTGACTCTTCCTCGTTCCTTGGCTAAGCAAAAATCCCGAGGCTAGCAATTTGGTATAAAATCGCCTCTTTTCCGCATAATTCTGCAAAAGAGCATAACAACACGAAAGTAGACAATTGTTGGGAAATAAAGGCTAAAACATCGTAAATGAGCTCTAAAATGCGTGTTAAAATAGATGTAAAACATCATAAAATAGACACGCATCAAATTTCTCAAACCAAACCTTGCTTGCCCTCAAGCAAGAATTAGACTCGATCTTAAACTAATGGAACGATTTTAATCTCAGAGCGAAATTTACATGTAATCCTAAACCAATGCCAAGTAACAAAATGAGAAAGTATTCAAATCATTCAAACGAGTTATGGAGTTGTCCAAATTTGCAATTCTATCGACTATAGAGACTTTATACCATGGACTTTCGCGGAACGCTCGAATCGCACATGAAGCAAAGGGTGAGTGTATGTAGAAGATAGAAAGAAGTAATATTGTAAAGACATTCACCTAACTTCGACCCATGAAAACATGCCTGCAATCTAACATGAAAAAGAATTCTACAACCATGTAAAAACATACTCATTAAGTGACTTGGATACATGCAATTGAGGTAATGAAGAATATGTGAGGTGAAAGGTAAAAGAGGTTAAGATATTTTTGGACAAGTGGGGTTAGCATCCAAGCTAGTAAAACCGGTTCCCAACAACATATTTCACGACTTTTGACATTATGAAAGCGCTCTTTTGCAGCACAACTCTCACATTATATAAAAGAAAGGATTCCCAAATATTTTGAATGAAGTACAGGGGTGATAAAATGTAAAATAAAGGAATTTTCGGAACGAATTTGAACTTCTGTTTTTGTCAGTTGGTCGAATGGGGACGGTCGGTCGGCTGACCTGCAGGTTTCTTTTGATATTTTTTTTCGTTTTTTTTTTTTTTTTTTCGTTTTTCTGTTCTTTTTCCTTTTTCTTTTCTCTCTTTTTGCTCAAGGTAACATACAAACCAAAGTGCCTCAAAAAATTCCATCAACCACAAATACTAGCTCAGTAGGGTAGGCTAAATATAGGATGTAGTTTTGGGGGATATAAAGGCAATTTTGGCTTTGTAGGGCTTATGGGTAAATAAGAGGAAAGGGGTCTCAAATACACGTACCAAGATTTCACAAAACGAGATAGTAAAACAAGATATATAGCAATTCATGTTCATGTTTATGCATATTGATGTAACATGTTTCAAGGAGAGTACTACTCACATCCTAGACAACTGGTTTAAGAATGAAACCAGGAATAAGGCTCTAAAACTCAGAATGTAAAGTAGATTGCCTAGGTATAAGTCAAGTCTTAAGAAACACAAGTTGACAAAAACTCGTAGATATGCATAGGACTCTTATACTAAAACAAGTTGATAAGGCAAGGCAAAGGCAAAAACATGTAAAAATTGCAAAGTCATCATTGAAATACTCTCGTTCCGACTCGACCTATATGCTAAAATAAACGTGCATTTTTTGGAAATTTTTGAAATTTTTCTATTTTTTTGATTTTTTTCTCTTTTGTATATGCAAGGAAAGAAATAAGAACGAACAATGCAAGACAGAAATGCAATAAAAGTGTGACAAAAATGCAATGGAACAATGCATGTGACACAAAACCATTCCCCAAATCAAACCGCACAATGTCCCCATTGTGCATTAGCCTAAGTGAAGGTTTATGAAAAATAAAGAGAAATGCGAAAAATTAAAAACCAAGGGAACATGGAAGGAACTCACCGGATTTTTCAAGCGCAGGGAAACCTCCCCAAACCAGTGTAAGCTGGGAGGTTTCGGTGGCCAGCAGTGCCACTCCAAGTACCTGAAAAAGTCAAATGAGGAAAGGCCTTTTTCGGGGATTAAATACGTTTTGGGTGCTAGATAATGGTTTTAAGGTTTGAACAAGAGAAAAGAAGTGGAAGCATAAAGGATATAATAGGGAAAAGAACTCCCCTATTGTGTTTGCACGCTTCCCAAGAAGTCACGAGCAGGCTGCAACAGGTGAACCGGTCGATCGACCCTTCTCTCTGGTCGACCAACCAGATAGCAGATTACAGTGCATTCTGGTCTGCAGGGTCGTGGTCGACCGACTGAAGTTAGAGGTCGGTCGACTGGAATTCCTGTACAGTGGCCTTCTTCTTCTCGAAATTAACTTGTATAACCCAAGTTAATCTTCACCAAACCTGAAAAAACATTATACATGCGCCCAAAACATGCGCGAAAATCAAGAAACCAAGTCTAATTGTCTCGCTAACGCAACAAAGCAAAAATTGTTTTAAAAACTAAAGCAAGCAGAACTAAAAAGTCTCAACAAAACTGAAAATTGTCTTAGGAAACTAAAAGATCTCATCCGCGAAACATGCGGAAAATCTCGGACCACGGCTTTTGGCTATATGCCGTAGTTTCCATCGTGTTTGTTTGAATTGCCAAACACGTCTCCTTTCCGTAACAACGCATATGTGACGGAACACTCTTATTCTCTTCTTCTCTTCTCTTCTTGTCTTCTTCATCTACCATGTCCGGATCTTCTCCTTCACGATAGCTCAAGATCCCGAGTCCTCCCCTTTGCACAACGACCTCCTTAGCTAAACCTTTCCCCAAACCACTTCCTGCAATAGGCAAAACAAGAGCATCCT
This sequence comes from Silene conica, assembly GCA_029255685.2. Taxonomy (NCBI): domain Eukaryota; kingdom Viridiplantae; phylum Streptophyta; class Magnoliopsida; order Caryophyllales; family Caryophyllaceae; genus Silene; species Silene conica. Next base: position 16,950,365 of record CM055311.2, on the reverse strand, counting down.
CCATATTGCTCCCAATCTGGGGCGGAGGTGTAAAAACAGGTAAGGGTGTAGGCGCTAAGATAGGAGAAGTGGTTATGACCTCAAACTTCTTTTCAGAAGTGATAGCATTACATGTGATGGGGATCATATCATCCTTCTTCCTATAGGACAGACCAAAGATGATAGAATTCTCTACCTTAAAAGTCAAGGTCCCACTACCTACGTCAATGATAGCTCCTGCGGTGTGTAGGAATGGTCTCCCTAAGATGATAGGTATATGGGCATCCTCAGGGATGTCCAATACCATAAAGTCTACGGGAAAGAAAAACCTGTCAATGCGCACATGAATGTTTTCCAACACCCCTATGGGTTCCATAGACGTACGGTCAGCCATTTGCACTGTCATGCTAGTCATCGCGAAGGTGGTCATTCCTAGTTTTAAGGCCACACTTAAGGGCATAACACTGATGCTAGCCCCTAAGTCACATAAGGCCTTCTTAACTGGGAAGGTCCCTATGTTACAAGGTACAGAAAAACTCCCTGGGTCCTCTAACTTATAAGATGTTATGACAAGGGACAGAAAACTGGAGGACTCCTCGGTAAGTGCTACAGACTCTACCTTATCTAGAGACCGCTTTCGTGTTAAAAGCTGTCTCATAAATTTTAAATACGAAGGAACTTGTTGAACTAATTCTAAAAATGGTACTTGTACATTGAGTGAACGAATAACATCTTTGAATTTATCGAAGGATACCTGTTCCTTCGTTGGTAGGAGTCGCTCCGGATATGGAGGAGTAGAGCTCTCAGCATTTGCGGCTCTCTTTAAGAAGTTTGGGGTCTTGTCACCCCGGAAAACAAATTGCCTTAGATTATCAGGCATCTCAGGTCTAAACGGACTCGCCTGTTCAGCATCATTGGTCGGTCGACCATCATCCATGGTCGGTCGACCATCATCCCTGGTCGGTCGACCATCCTCCTGTTCTGCAGAATTTCCAGAAGCTACTGGAATCGTGTCTTTGGTCGACCGACTCGCATCAGTGGTCGGTCGACCAGGATTACTGCTACTCGGATCCTGCTCTTTCTCCTTTCTTTTTCCACCAGCTTTCTCACCTCCAACTTTAGCCCCGCTCCGCAATGAAATGATGTTAAGGGTCTCTTTTTTCTAGTCCGTTTTGGTCGGAAGTTGACCTGTAACCCGTGTATCGTTCTTGTTCGAAATTAGAGCAATATGAGACTCCAACATTTTCATTCCCGCCTCTCGCGCCTGTGACTCCTTCTAGACCAACCCTATAAGATTTTGGATTAGAGCATCCGTATTGGGTGGTGGGTTTGAAGGTGGTTGAGGGACGAAAGGTGGTTTTTGGAAGTTTTGTTTGTGCGGAGGGATGTAAGCTTGGTTTTGGTTTTGTTGTTGGTGTTGTGGGTTAAGGACGTTTTGACTTGTCCATCTCATGTGTGGGTGGACATTGTTGTTGTTAGGGTCATAAAAATTGTTTCCGCGGTAGTGTTGGAAAGCCGCGCACGTTTCATTAGATGAAGTACAAAATTTTGAAACGTGCCCCTCTCCTCCGCATCTCTCACATATAAACGGCCCATCAGAAACTGCATTGACTTGGTACATGCCACCCTTAATCCCACTCCCAACCTCAAATTTCCCGCCACTCACCTCAAGCTTGTCTAGTTTGGCCATTAGAGCCTCAATAGCTGCAACATTAGACTCAACCTTCATTTGGTTACCACGGGAAGTCCCGTGTTCAGCCCGATGTACTGCGACATCCTCTATGATCTTGAGACCCTTGGTCTCTACTGAATTTTCCTGGAATCGCCCGTTGGCCGCAGCATCCAAGTAGGCCCGGTTATCGTCATAGAGGCCGTTATAGAACTGGTTACATAGAAACCACTCTTCGAATCCATGATGAGGTATGGATCGAAGTCTTTTGAACCTAGTCCAAGCCTCACTAAAATCTTCAGAAGCTCCTTGTTTGAAGCTAGTAATCTGCGCCCTCAAGGCATTAGTCTTGGCCGCGGAATAGTATTTCCGATAGAAGGCCAACGCTAATGTGTTCCAGTCGGTCACTCCCGCAGTAGTGCGGTCTAAGTCTCAGTACCACTCCCTTGCCGAGTCTCGGAGCGAAAAAATGAACATTGTTTGCTTGATTTGATCCTGGGTCACTCCATCTGGGGGTGCAATAGAGCATATATAATCCGTGAAGATTTCTATATGCTTCGCTGCATCCTCGTTAGCCGCGCCCCCAAATTGATTTTTCTCCACCATGGAGATGTAAGACGGTTTGGCCTCAAAGGATTTCCCCGTGCCTGCAGGTAGAGTGAACCCTTTGTAAAGGTCCTTCACCTGTGGCATGGAGTGACTTGCGATGCTTGCTTCTTCAGTTATCTTTTCATCTTCTTCAAGGTTTTGGAAGTAGGTGTTTATGGGTGTTTTGGGTGTAGGTGGATTGTGAGGTGATTGTGGTTGATTTGGTGTAGGTGGGTTATTTTGTGGTGATGGTGGTGATGGTGGTTGATCAAAAATGTCTTCTTGAAATAGAGAAGATGGTGAACCTCCTTCCCTACTCTCTAGAAAACGCTTTTTCCTTGCTCTAAGATTCCTCTCAAGCTCAAGATCAAGTGGTAGGAGTTCTCCTTGAACCGATCTGGGCATAAGATGGAAACTACAAGAAAAAAGTGAGAAAGGTTTAAGGAACAAAGTTCCTTAAACACAAAAACAAAAACAGAAAACAATAAACACAGGCGTCACCTCCCCGACAATGGCGCCAAAATTTGACACCCGTCGTTGAGGGGTGCCAAAGATAAGATTTATAAAACCTCGGCTTAAACTAGATAGCGAAAGTCAAGGGTCGAACCACAAGGAGGTGGGGAATGTTTATTGTTCTGTGTTGATGTTTTAGGGTAACAAGTCGGGGGTTTGATTGTTTGGTTGTCACTAAGTCTAAAAAAATAAAGACAGTAATAAAAACAATAAATAAGAATAAGAAAAAACTTATGGTAAAACGAATGCTAGGATGCTTGGGTAGTAAAGAGCTACGATGGTATAAATCCTAAGTCAACATGTATTAAAGTCGCGTAAGGGGTGTAACATATCCTTTCGGTCTATGGTACCTAATAGCTCCTTTCGGCCTATGCCATTAGTTCCTAGGTCTCATAAATATTGGGTGTCAACAATAAGGGTGATTCCTAAATTCTAGGTCACATACCTTTCAGTCTTAAAGCGTTAACCAATGCCCTTCCCGTATCTTTCAATCTTAGGTAAGTCATTACTAATATCCTAAAAGTCTCCTTAGTCTCATTGTAGGGTGTTATGATTAACTAAACAAAACAGTCTGAAAACGTACGCGAGATTGGTCGACCGACCAGCTATTCCAGTCGACCGACCAACAACCTCAGTCGACCAACCAGTTAAGCTGGTCGGCCGACCAAGGTCTGCTACAGGCCGATTCGGGTGTTATACCATCTACGCAAATTACTCCTTACATCCTAACATGTGAAATTAGCTACTCATAACTATGATAATAACAATAACAACGGTTAAGAAAACAACATTCATAGTAAACAATAGTCTAAACATGCGATAAACAACAAGGCTTTGGGATTCTAACCTAAACCGGATACTAACAATTATATGAAACAACAATGAATAAACTGAAATCAAAGGAAATTACCGCAGAAGAAATTAGGGCAGAAAAGACAAGCTTTATTGAATCCCGTGGAAAGATTGTTTGAACAATGAATTGAAACTAAAGAAAGATTACTAAAGAAAAGATTAAACTAAAGATGATTAAGAAATAGTAATTAGATGATAATGTCTCTGATCTCTGATGTCAAAGCTAGATGCCAATCCCCAATCACGAAATTAGGCTTAAGTAGGCGAAAAACAGAAGCTTTTTCTTGACCTAATAACGCGTATGGGCTTTGTGGAGATTTCTGGAACTGCGCCTTGGTCGACCGACCAGGTGATGCGGTCGGTCGACCGGTTATCGGGCCTGGTGGACTTCAGTCTTCGTAAGTTGACTTCTGGGTTGAGATAACAGGTGTTCTGGTCGACCGACCAGGATAGTCAGTCGGTCGACCGGTTTTCCTGTGTGTCAGCCTGGAATTCGTCTAAATTTGATCTTTTGGTACTCGGGTTGCGCTTTGGGTTGACTCTTCCTCGTTCCTTGGCTATGCAAAAATCTCGAGGGTAGCAATTTGGTACAAAATCGCCTCTTTCCGCATAATTCAGCAAAAGAGCATAAAAACACGAAAGTAGACAATTGTTAGGAAATAAAGGCTAAAACATCGTAAATGAGCGCTAAAATGCGTGTAAAATAGATGTAAAACATCATAAAATAGACACGCATCAAATATGGTGCAATGTGATTTCGATGCTTCAAATGTTATGTCAACATGTTTTAGAGAGGAATGATTGTGTTTAAAAGTGATAATATGAAGCAATTTTTTCTTGGCAACCAATCAAAATTGTAATAAATTTCCGGAATGTTACGTTGTTTGTACGAGCTGCCATTGGAAATGTGTTCCATGTATGAATATGAAAATTTTATGTATGACAACCTTATGAGTTAGTTTCAAATGCTTTTAGTTTCATGTTGATATGATTTATAGTTTGAGAGAAATAAATATTTTAGTCGACAGTGGTCAGATTGTCATTGTACAATTCTGTTTTGACCCATGTTTTTGCAAAAGAAATCATTTAAAACGTGTTTATTTTTTACGCATAATTCCAACTCCACTATTTAGAATATTCATTCAAGTTTTCAAAATGATAAGCCACATAAAATCTTAACGAGTCGTTATTTAATAGTGATTTTTGCAAGTTGCCCAATTTTCTGTCTAATTGCTGTAAAATTTCTGTAACACCCCCATTTATTTAAGAGCCTTTAGCAAGACATTCTCAAATAAATAGAGCTGTTACCATCTCGGAATATCCGAGGTAGTGAATAACAAAGTAAACAAACCAAAGTACTTTATATAAAAACTGATTAAATTTAATCTTGATATTACAACAACTACGAGGTCCAAACTTTGATAAAATAAAAGTACAACTGAAGATATCTAAGTGTGATCTAACTCTAAGTAGGTCCAAGCCATGTCTCTCTCTCCATGCCCAAGCTCCTAATCCATCTGTCACTGACTTGTAGAATCTACTCCCCATTCCGGATCATCGTAGGTGTCACACGAATACACAGGGTCAACCACGAGGTTGAGTAGGAAAACATCAAAGAGACATAAATGGGAACAGATCAGAACACAAATCCGTCTTCATATCACCAGTCATCCACTTCACCTCCACCACTCCACACCTCCCATCACACCACACCTCCCATGGCCATATCACAAGTCCCATATCACAAGACCCATTTCACATCTCCGTTCTCCACAATAGCAGTAATAGGCAATCAATCACAATATATCACAAATAAATATATCAATCAGATACCGAGTGTCCTCATGTCAGATCACAATCACAGTCATAGATACTCCCCTACCTCAATTTGCAGAATGACAACCGAACAGCTGCTAGGAATATTCCACGCGGAAAACCGTCACCTAAACATATATTATATAATAGTTATTAACCCCTGTCCTAGAATAGTAAGGATTCCAAACATAGTAACTTCCTAAAGTGGAAAGTTTCCTATAATAGAAACTTTCCCGAAATAGCAACCTCGTCCCAAAAACCCAATACCACAAAATTATTGGTCATGTTCTCATCTATTAATCTTAATTACATATAAATAATGGTCACCACATAAAATTACGAAATTACTCATACCCGAATACATTACTAACCACAAAACATTATTAGCAAGTTACCACATACTAATAATAAGTCATTAACAACAATAATAACATAAGTAATTAATAAATATCACTATGTTCATTATCAATAATATTAGCCATAACAATTTCTAATTATATGATTGATAATAATAATAACATATATAACATATGACATACAATTATAATTTCATAAGAATAACAACAATACAACATTAATATTAAACAAACCTTATTAATAGTATTAATAAGATCATTATCATTACTATAATCATCCTACCATTATAATAACAACAATTAATAATAATAATAACAATAACAATAATAACAATAATAATAATAATAATAATAATAAGATAAAACAATTGTAATAATAGTAAACCTTAGTTACAAGACGAAACGTAACATTAACACCAAGCAACGAACAAACGGCCTGAACAGCCCCTCAACAAGCCCGCTTCGCAGCCCCATCTACCACCCTTCTATAGCCCGCACCACCACCACACCACCGTGGTTGTGACCCCCGAACCACGGTGCAACCACTAACCCTGACCACTACCCCAGACTCAACCCCAACAGTCGTCGACACCACCCCAAACATGCTGGTCACAAACAGCAACCCAAAGTTCCTGCACTTATCCTTGTTACCACCCCCTGCACACACACCCGTAACCACCTGCCAATACCACCATCACCACGACCAAACACCACCTTCGACACTCTACACCACCCACGACACCCCGGTGATAACCAACAGACCTCGACTACACCATAACCCTAAGGACAGACTCTCCAAAACCTATGCCCCTAGACCCCTGTTTCTGCACCGACTTCGACACACTTCTAAAACCGCATGTTTACACCGGTATCCTGACCACCATACACCACCCCAGGACCACCAACCCGACGACCTGACTACTACCAACTAATTACTCTAACACTCGCAGCAATTATGAACAAATACCACCTCGAATCCCTACACAAAACCACACGGCCAACACTCTGTTCTGAAAAACTACGATAGGTACAGGCGGCAAAACCACCACACATGGCGGTCCTAGGTGGTCACGACGTCATAACCAATGGTCAAAACTCAACTACTCACATCATAGATCAAAGTTATACAGAAATCAGAACCCATAGATACGATATACACGATCGAATTAACTATTAAAACACAGGAAACGCAATGAAGAAAGAAGAACGTGTTGACATACCTATTTCTGATCTATTTCGACCACCCTTAGCCTGCCCTATGGCCACCGTGAAAACCACCTATGTAAACTCTGCAATGACGGCTGTGTGCTAGAGGTGTTTGAAAGGGAATTAGGGGAAGTCTTAGGGTTTGGAAGAGTGGAAAAAGGTGACGGCAGGCACTACTCTTATGATAGGGTTTGTGACTTATTTCATTAAATCAGCCGTGGGCTTGGGTAAGGCACGCCTAACGAGGCCCATGCCGTCGTGCTGGAGGTCCAGGGATCGAACCCTGTTAACGACATAGTCATTGTGCTAAAGGTCTAGGGATCGAACCCTCATAACGACATAGTCACATGACTTGATAACTACTTAAACATAGCTACTTAACAACGTAAAACAACTATCGACACTAAATAACTTAGTTATCGAGACTAAGTTTTCGAGGTATTACAATTTCTGTTCAGACCAACTGAGTTGTAAAATTTGTTATAAATAATCCCCTTAAACTTTGTATTTGATGCTTTTTGCTATGATTAGTTAACCCACTATATGTTCTAAAAAAATATAATATCTCAGGAAGTAGCTAAGCGATTATTTAACTACGATTTTTGGAAGTTGCTGCGTGATGTGTGATTGTTGAAATGAAAGCTTTAATATGAAAGTTTAAGCAAATACGAACTCTGTTATATAACCGTGTAATACTCTGATACGACATTAGTAGCATGAATAGTAGGCATATGGTATGAATATGAACTTTATTATATGATAGTGTAACCTTACTTATTACTGGTGAGTTTATATAAAGTTAGTTTCATTTATACCGACACTAATGTAATGCCACAAAGCGAGTTGCATTTCCTATGTTAAAAATTTGATCACAATGTACTGAATTATTAATTGGTTGAATGTGGATTATGGAAGTTCTAGTCTTGTTAACTCGTTTACTTTTATCATTAAATTTTTATAATTCATGAGTTACAATTTACAAGAACAATGTTTTAGTAAAGAGGAGTCAGAATGTCTCTGTATAGTCTTATTTTTTCGATCTGTAGCTTGTAAAATTCTCTTTTAACTCGTGTTTATAGATTGCCACAAATTGCCACATCAATGTTTCAAGAGTTTCAAAATGTTTTCAGAGTGATGATCCATGATAAAGCCTGATGTTTGATAATTATGGGGATTATTTTGCAACATGATAGAATCTGTAACTACGTGATGATGAAATTTTGCCTGAATACGAAATTGTTCCGCATGATATCAACTTCTTATTTTGCAAGTTATGTTCATTACGGGTTTTATGATAAATGATGTAATGTGAGTGGATGGGAAATGTACTTAAGTGATTTTAACTTAATTACCTAGAAATGCTAAGCTGACTTGCTACTCTATGATTGGTGTATATCTCGTGAAATATGTCACTGCTCCGTGTTTAATTTCATTAATTAATTTTGCCTAATGTTTTTTTTCTAAAATATGTGTGCATAAACATGACCTTGCGTATATAATATGATTACTAATATGAAATGTTTCAATTTGTTATGTATGAACTATGAGTTGGCTGATTTCCTATATTGATGTAAAAGTGTTAATTTTGTGTCAGAATTTTCAAAGGAATATAAGTGTTAGTTGCCTTGGTTTTTACTGCGTAGCATGTAAAACCACTCGCGGAAGCGGAAAATAAAATCATACAAAGTACTAAAAATGCAGCGGAATTGAAAACTTTTTAACATAAACATGCGAGGTGAATTAAAACTGGAAACTGAAGCTGATATAAACGAAAATAGATAAGTATAACAGTTCTAAGTACTGAAGCAAAATATATACAACAGCCTGGGATGGAACATCCCTACAGGCACTCAAAGGAAACAACTGTATCAAAACTAGAGTCTAGCTATCGTAAAGTGTAAGTCATAAGATGACAAGCGGATCATCACTCGCTAGCTCTCAGCAACCCCTGCCAACCTGCATGTACCTACATACATGTAAACATGTACGCCACACTCAGTGGGGAGTGACTAGAGTTCTCCTAGCCACCTTTTGTAACGACACGTAACACAGAAATACAAACAGAATACTCCAGCATATATAAACATGTGAAGTATAAAATATCTCAATAACTGAATCTCACACTATCATGCAATCACTAGTGCACGGCTCTCAACCAACTTCGGAAACCATTTGGAAGGAGAGCCGGTTTCCCTACCGGTTACCCGGTCGGGGGGTCTTTCAGTCCAAACTATTTACGAAACTGACCAAAGAGTCACCCAATACCTTGGGTGAATAGACTATAATCAAAGTAATATAATCATCAACCTCATCATGCATATCTGACACTGTACCAATCTCAAGGCAAGCAGATATAAAACAACAAGTAAAAAGGTTCAGCGGTCAACTTAAGACATAACCTAAATACTAACACACTTTCACAATCAAGGACTCAGAGGTTAGCTTAAGGCATAGACCAAGATATAAATAAACACTAACAATGGGTCCAGAGGTGAACTTAACACATATCCCACTACCAAACCAATGTCGGGTCCAGAGGTGAACTTAACACATATCCCAACATACAATCCAAGTAAAGGGTCCAGAGGTGACACATATCCCAATGCTACAAACAAGTATTGGGTCCAGAGGTGAGCTTAACACATATCCCAATACACAGCTAACGCATACTGGGTCCAGAGGTGAGCTTAATTAACACATATCCCAATATACAATAACCGATCACGTGTCAGGTCCAGAGGTGAGCTAAACACATATCCTGACACGCCACAAGCAAAACACGCAATGGGTCCAGAGGTGAGCTTAACACATATCCCATCACGCGACAAACAACTCACGTATTAAGTTCAGAGGCCAGCTTAAGGCATACCTTAATACGCAGCAACCAATAACATCTAAAGGTAGAAACTAATCTATAGTTCTAACTTCTTAAACCACTAAACAACACTTAATTGACCCTGGGAACTAAGTTGAGGGAGAGCCGGTTTCCCTTTCGGTTACCCGACCGGGGGGTCTTTATCCTCTCTCCATTCTCGAACTCAATATAGTGTCGCCCATCCTCCGGGACCTCAAACACACATATAAGGCTCACGGAACGAATCTCAAACAAAACCGATAAACCGTTTGAAAGTTATAAGCTATTTTATGAGAACAAGGGCTCTCAGCCGGTCCTGGACAGTCTGCCGGTCCACCGGCTGGGAGTCCCTTCCCATGCCAAATGAAGTCTGAAAAACAATGAGAAATGGCTCTTAGCCGGTGGACCGTCCGCCGGCCAGCTGGCTGGGAGTCCCTTCTCCTAAGCCTTCTTTACAATTTCAAATAATAAAGAGAGGCTCTCAGCCGGTGGACCGGCTGCCGGTCTGCCGGCTGGGAGTCTCTTCTCAAGCCTTTTGCAAATTTTCCAAAAACCCAAAGAGGGATTCTGAGCCGGTCGACCGGCGGCCGACCTACCGGCTCAGAACCCTTTTTCCTAAATTTCAGCATTCAAAAATTAGCAACCCCGACTCTGAGCCGGCCGACCGGCTGCCGGTCAGCCTACCGGCTCAGAGTCCGCTGTACGCAAAATCGCATTTTCCTAAAACATTCAAATCTTCTCAAATCGGTTCTAAACTTCTAAAATCACAACATACAAAGATTTCCAAACATATATAATCACCATATACACCAAATACCAGCAATTAATCCCACAATTAAGCCTCAATAAGATTATCCTTTGTATCCGTCTTAAGTACATAATTTCTGAAATTCAACAACAAGGTATATAGAACACAAACAAGGCATGTGAAAGTCTTTCTTAAGGATCCCTAGCATGATACTAAGTCTCATTAACAACCACAACATAAAAAATCAGAAACTTAAATCATCTTAAACAAGAAAAGTGCTAATATCACAAATAAGGCCGAGTTTCTCTTAATTGTCACCTCAAAAGCGATCTTGATCAAAGCTCCTCCTCAATAATGAAGCTATCAATGTCTGGGTCTTTTAAGCCTTCACCTATAACAAGAAAAACGGTTATAAGAGACCAAAAGACGGATTCTACAAAAACAGGCCAATTTTCGAACTAAAGGAAATGGAAATTGGAAGTGATAGATGACTTGCAAACTTCATGAGGATTCCAAAAATGTATAAATTACCTTGATTCGGAAATCGGATGATGACGGAAATTGGATTATAAGATGGAGGTTTAAGGAGAAATGAAGAACAATGAAGAAGCAGTGATTTGTTTTTGTGAGATGAATGTGTCAACATCCACATAAGGGTTTAGGGGTTTTATGTGTCCTTTCCCGTTTAAATGAAATTGGGTTTGGAAATGAACGGGTTAATTGATACGGACTTAAGTTTGCCAAGTTGTATTCGTCTTAAGGACTTAAGGTTCTTAAGACGGACCTTTAACGATTTATTAAAAATACTTTCCCAATAATTAAAATATTATTTTATTACTTAAAATAATTAAAAACCTTAAAAATAAATTTTATGAAAATACGGGATTTTACAATCACCCCAACTTCAAAAAGTTTCGTCCTCGAAACTCGAACGAAGATAAATTCTAGATAACTATACCTCAATCGAAAAGAGAAGGATGCGTAGCACGCATCGATGCCTCAGTCTCCTATGTCTGCTCCTCAACATCACCGCATCGCCAAAGAATCTTCACTAAGGGCACCACCTTGATCCTAAGCTTCCTGTCCTGACGGTCTAGAATCTTCACGGGACGCTCCTCGAAAGCAAGACTCGGCTCTAGATTCTCGATCTCTCTATGAAGCACATGACTCGGGTCACTAACATACTTATGGAGCTGAGAAACATGAAAGACACTATGAACCTTGCCCAAACTAGGAGGCAAGTCCAAACGGTAAGCAGCAGCACCAATCCTCTTCACGATCTCAAATGGCCCAATATACTTAGGGCTCAGCTTGCCCTTAACGCCAAACCTCTTGACGCCCTTCATCGGTGAAACTCTCAGGAAAACTCTGTCACCCACCTCAAACTCGAGAGGTCTACGACGGACATCTGCATAGGATTTATGCCGATCCTGTGCGGCCTTCATCCTACCTCTGATAAGCGGGACGTGATCAATCGTCGCAGCTAATTGGTCCGGTCCTAGGTCGTGCACGTCGCTCACCTGATCCCAACAGATCGGACTACGGCACTTCCTACCATAGAGCGCCTCATACGGAGCCATACCAATAGATGAGTGAAAGCTGTTGTTGTAGGAAAACTCAATAACGGTAGACACTGTTCCCAAGAGCCCTGGAAATCAAGTGCACAAGCACGGAGCAAGTCCTCTAATGTCTGAATAGTCCTCTCGGACTGTCCATCAGTCGCGGCATGAAATGTTGTACTCATCAGTAGGCGGCTACCCATAGCCTCCTGTAGAGCCTTCCAAAATCTGGAACATAAACGAGGATCACGATCAGAAACGATCTCCCGCGGGACACCATGGTAACAGACGATCTCGGCAATATAAGCTCGGGCTAAGCGGTCCATATCCCACGTCTCGCGGATAGGCACAAATCTGGCACACTTGGTTAACCTATCAACCACAACCTAAATTGCATCCTTGCCTCCCACTGTCTTAGGCAATGCAGTCACGAAGTCCATCGAAATGCACTCCCACTTCCACTGAGGAACGTGGAGCGGCTGTAACAAACCACCTGGCCTCATATGCTCTATCTTGACTTGTTGACAAGTCAAGCACCTACTCACGTAATCCAAAATGTTCTTCTTCATCCCGGGCCACCAGAATATAAGTCTCAAGTCCTTGTGCATCTTCTCTCCGCCCGGATGAACCGAATAAGGCGTCAGGTGAGCCTCATCTAAAACTCTCTTCCTCAAATCTGGCACATCTGGCACATACATCCTACCTCGGAACCGAAGGAAACCATCAGAATCAATCACTAAATCCCGCGCATCACCACTCGAAATCTTGGCCTCGAACTTCCGGAAAGCAGATAACCAATCAAAACCACTACCAACCATCTCTAATCTCAACTTCCGGAACTCAGAGTAAAGCTCATCGGGCAATACACACATGACACTCATCGAATGAGAAGTCTTGCGGCTAAGCGCATCACCAACCACATTGGCCTTTCCCTCATGATACAATAACTCAATGTCGTTATCCTTAACCAACTCTAGCCATCGACGCTGTCGCATATTGAGGTCCTTCTGGGTGAAAATGTACTTCAGGCTCTTATGATCCGTGAAAATGCGACAATGAGATCCAATCAAGTAATGACGCCACACCTTCAAGGCATGAACAACCGCAGCTAACTCAAGATCATGCGTCGGATAGTTCACCTCGTGAACTCGCAGCTGTCTCGAAGAATAAGCAATCACCTTGCATCAACACACATCCAAGCCCTAACATCGAAGCATCGCAGTAAACATCAAACTCAACCCCAATCTCTGGCAAAGCAAGTACTGGAGCAGAAGTTAACCTGGTCTTCAATTCCTGAAATGAGCTCTCACACTTATCTGTCCAAACGAACTTAGCCTCTTTCTTCAATAACCGAGTCATCGGACGAGCCAATCTAGAGAAATCCTCAACAAATCTACGATAGTAACCAGCCAAACCAAGGAAACTACGAATCTCTCCCACATCTTTGGGACTCTCCCAATCAACAACGACCTCAATCTTTGCGGGATCAACCATAACTCCCTCACTAGATATCACATGTCCAAGAAAAGCAACCTTAGATAGCCAAAACTCACACTTAGAGAACTTCGCGAACCACTTCTGTCGACGTAAAATCCCAAGAATAAATCGAAGATGTTCGGCATGCTCAGCATCAGTCTTCGAATAAATGAGGATATCATCGATAAACACCACAACACAAGAGTCTAAGAACTCACTGAACGTCCTGTTCATCTGATCCATGAAGATAGCAGGAGCATTCGTCAAACCAAAAGGCATGACAACGAAATCAAAGTGCCCATATTTAGTATGAAAAGCAGTCTTCGCAATATCAGCCTCCCTCACTGGAGTCTGATGATAACCGGAACGAAGGTCAATCTTCGAAAATCTGGAAGCACCTCTAAGCTGATCAAATAAATCATCGATCCTAGGCAAATGATATCTATTCTTCACGGTGACTCTATTCAACTCTCTGTAATCAATGCAAAGTCTCATGGAACTATCTTTCTTCTTGACAAAAAGAACTGGAGCACCCCACGGAGAAGCACTCGGTCTAATGAATCCTTTCTCGATCATCTCCTCTAATTGCTGCTTTAACTATTTCAACTCAGGTGGAGCCATACGGTAGGGAGCCTTAGATATAGGTCTGGTACCTGGAATAAGCTCAATAGTAAACTCCACATCTCTCTGGCGGTATCCCTGGCAATTCCTCTGGGAATACATCTGGAAACTCACGAACAATAGCTACATCCTCAAGCTTCGGTAGCGATGGCTTTGCAGCTGAAACAACACACAGGAAGGCTTGGCAACCCTTCCTAAGAAGATGAGAAGCTTTCATCGAAGACATAACACGAACACCCTTTTTAGCGCGAGTTCCCCTATAGGAAACACGAACTCTTGAAGAACTCCTCAAGCAGATTTTCTGGTCGCGACACTCGAAGCGAGCATGGTATCACGATAACCAATACATACCGAGGATAATGTCAAATTCCTCCAGAGGAAATCTCATTAAGTCCGCTGGAAATGAGGCTTGACCAATAATAATCGGAAATCCCTATGGGAAGAAGAGTAAGAAAACACGTCTCTGGAAGGTAAGGAAATGGAAGTCTCCTCAACCAAGGAAGACTCAAGAGCTAAACGGTCTGCGAACTGAGTCGATATAAATGATAGAGAAGCACCAGTATCAAATAGAATAAGGCACTCAGCGCCAAGAATAGAAAAGATACCGGCAACAATGTCTGGATGAGCCTCAGCTCTAGTCATCACGAAGATCTTCCCTTTAGCCTTTCCTCCCCTAGTAGCTGCAGCAGCAATGGCAACCTTGCCAAGTGCGGTGTTTCTCTTAGGACACTCATAAGATCGATGCCCGAATCCATTACAGGTGAAACACTTATAGGCATTCTTGAAACAGTCAAAGCCCGGATGAGATGGTTTACCACAACGGTGGCAAACACTAGAAGCTGTGTCGGTGTGAACAATGGTCTTAGCAACCGGAGCAGAAAACCTCTCAAATCGCTTCTTCTGAGAAGAAGGAGAAGAAGTGGATGGAACAAATGGTCTCTTCCCCTGGTAGACAGACCTCTGGTGAGAAGTAACACTGGAAGTAGCGGCTCTGGTCTCGGCATCTATGGCACGAATGGAACTCTCGGCCCAAATAGCATCGTCATAAACCTCAATGAAAGAAGTCGAGTCACGGCGGACCATGCTCTCAATGCGCGGCCCCAACTTCCCCCGATAGAAGTAAACTCTCTCAGCCTCATACCTGACAAACTTCGAAGCGAAATGTGCAAGCTGGTTAAATTTGTCGGTGTACTCCTGAACGGACATCTTTCCCTGCTTCAAGTCCATGAACTCCTTAAGCCTCTGCGATCTAAGATCCTTAGGATAAAATCTCGTCTCGAGCTTATCCTTAAAAGCCTCCCAATCAAATAAAGGATCAAGAATGAAAGTCGGTCCGGTCAATGCCCACCATCTATCGGCCTCTAAGGTCAAAAAGTGAGTGGCTAGCCGCACCCTATCCTCTCTGCCAACCGAGTACATGGTGAAGCTCTTTTCCATCTCACGGAACCACTCAGTAAGAGCTACCGGATCAACCTCGCCTCCATAAGTCTTCACGTGGCTCTTGGACATCTGTGATGCTATCCAAGAGAAGCTACCAGGCCGATTGGCCTCATTGTCTGGCGGTGGAGGAGGTGGAACAGTCTCTACCTGCTGTCTCTGGTTCTCAAGCAAATGATGAAATGCTTGCATTATAGTGTTCTCAGCAGCCGTGGTTCTCACCATCCTTCAAAAGAAAAGCAAGTGTTAACTTAGCAATTAGCAATCACAAATAGACTACAATATAAATCCTTAGATCTACCCCATCTCTCATTCATTATTTGTTTATATGGCCGAGTTAAGGTTGGGGGTCACATGAGTGCGTCGGGAGCAATAATGCTCTGATACCAACTGTAAAACCCCTCGCGGAAGCGGAAAATAAAATCATACAAAGTACTAAAAATGCAGCGGAATTTAAAACTTTTTAACATAAACATGCGAGGTGAATTAAAACTGGAAACTGAAGCTGATATAAGCGAAAATAGATAAGTATAACAGTTCTAAGTACTGAAGCAAAATATATACAACAGCCTAGGATGGAACATCCCTACAGGCACTCAAAGGAAAAAACTGTATCAAAACTAGAGTCTAGCTATCGTAAAGTGTAAGTCATAAGATGACAAGCGGATCATCACTCGCCAGCTCTCAGCAACCCCTGCCAACCTGCATGTACCTACATACATGTAAACATGTATGCCACAATCAATGGGGAGTGACTAGAGTTCTCCTAGCCACCTTTTGTAACGACACGTAACACAGAAATACAAACAGAATACTCCAGCATATATAAACATGTGAACTATAAAATATCTCAATAACTGAATCTCACACTATCATGCAATCACTAATGCACGGCTCTCAACCAACTTCGGAAACCATTTGGAAGGAGAGCCGGTTTCCCTACCGGTTACCCGGTCGGGGGTCTTTCAGTCCAAACTATTTACGAAACTGACCAAAGAGTCACTCAATGCCTTGGGTGAACAGACTATAACCAAAGTAATATAATCATCAACCTCATCATGCATATCTGACACTGTACCAATCTCAAGGCAAGCAGATATACAACAACAAGCAAAAAGGTTCAGCGGTCAACTTAAGACATAACCTAAATACTAACACACTTTCACAATAAAGGACTCAGAGGCCAGCTTAAGGCATAGACCAAGATATAAATAAACACTAACAATGGGTCCAGAGGTGAACTTAAAACATATCCCACTACCAAACCAATGTCGGGTCCAGAGGTGAACTTAACACATATCCCAACATACAATCCAAGTAAAGGGTCCAGAGGTGACACATATCCCAATGCTACA
This sequence comes from Silene conica, assembly GCA_029255685.2. Taxonomy (NCBI): domain Eukaryota; kingdom Viridiplantae; phylum Streptophyta; class Magnoliopsida; order Caryophyllales; family Caryophyllaceae; genus Silene; species Silene conica. Next base: position 16,933,337 of record CM055311.2, on the reverse strand, counting down.
AACAAGTATTGGGTCCAGAGGTGAGCTTAACACATATCCCAATACACAGCTAACGCATACTGGGTCCAGAGGTGAGCTTAATTAACACATATCCCAATATACAATAACCGATCACGTGTCAGGTCCAGAGGTGAGCTTAACACATATCCTGACACGCCACAAGCAAAACACGCAATGGGTCCAGAGGTGAGCTTAACACATATCCCATCACGCGACAAACAACTCACATATTAAGCTCAGAGGCCAGCTTAAGGCCTACCTTAATACGCATCAACCAATAACATCTAGTGGTAGAAACTAATCTATAGTTCTAACTTCTTAAACCACTAAACAACACTTAATTGACCCCGGGAACTAAGTTGAGGGAGAGTCGCTTTCCCTTTCGGTTACCCGACCGGGGGGCTCTATCCTCTCTCCATTCACGAACCCAATATAGTGACGCCCATCCTCCGGGGACCTTAAACACACATATTAGGCACACGGAACGAATCTCAAACAAAACCGATAAACCATTTAAAAGTTATAAGCTATTTTATGAGAACAGGGGCTCTCAGCCGGTCCTGGACAGTCTGCAGGTCCACCGGCTGGGAGTCCCTTCCCATGCCAAATGAAGTCTGAAAAACAATGAGAAATGGCTCTCAGCCGGTGGACTGTCCGCCGGCCAGCCGGCTGGGAGTCCCTTCTCCTAAGCCTTCTATACAATTTCAAATAACAAAGAGAGGCTCTCAGCCGGTGGACCGGCTGCCAGCTGGGAGTCTCTTCCCAAGCCTTATGCAAATTTTCCAAAAACCCAAAGAGGGATTCTGAGCCGGTCGACCGGCGGCCGACCTACCGGCTCAGAACCCTTTTTCCTAAATTTCAGCATTCAAAAATTAGCAACCCCGACTCTGAGCCGGTCGACCGGCTGCCGGTCAGCCTACCGGCTCAGAGTCCGCTGTACGCAAAATCGCATTTTCCTAAAACATTCAAATCTTCTCAAATCGGTTCTAAACTTCTAAAATCACAACATACAAAGATTTCCCAGCATATATAATCACCATATACACCAAATACCAGCAATTAATCCCACAATTAAGCCTCAATAAGATTATCCTTTGTATCCGTCTTAAGTACATAATTTCTGAAATTTAACAACAAGGCATATATAACACAAATAAGGCATGCGAAAGTCTTTCTTAAGGAATCCTAGCATGATACTAAGTCTCATTAACAACCACAACATGAAAAATCAGAAACTTAAATCATCTTAAACAAGAAAAGTGCTAATATCACAAATAAGGCCGAGTTTCTCTTAATTGTCACCTCAAAAGCGATCTTGATCAAAGCTCCTTCTCAATAATGAAGCTATCAACGTCTGGGTCTTCTAAGCCTTCACCTATAACAAGAAAAAACGGTTTTAAGAGACCAAAAGACGGATTCTACAAAAACAGGCCAATTTTCGAACTAAAGGAAATGGAAATTGGAAGTGATAGATGACTTGCAAATTTCATGAGGATTCCAAAAATGTATAAATTACCTTGATTCGGAAATCGGATGATGACGGAAATTGGATTATAAGATGGAGGTTTAAGGAGAAATGAAGAACAATGAAGAAGCAGTGATTTGTTTTTGTGAGATGAATGTGTCGACATCCACATAAGGGTTTAGGGGTTTTATGTGTCCTTTCCCGTTTAAATGAAAACGTGTTTGGAAATGAACGGGTTAATTGATACGGACTTAAGTTTGCCAAGTTGTATTCGTCTTAAGGACTTAAGGTTTTTAAGACGGACCTTTAACGATTTATTAAAAATACTTTCCCAATAATTAAAATATTATTTTATTACTTAAAATAATTAAAAACCTTAAAAATATATTTTATGAAAATACGGGATGTTACATAACATGAAATTGACGAGTTTGTTTAGTAAAAAAAAAATCGGATGCTAGTTGCCTAGTGTAGAGTAATTAACTTGTAGATGATTTGTGACTGTTGTTTTGATGATTTTTTTTTTAAACATTGGATGTGGAATTTTGTAATAGGGTTACGGGAACGTAACCATGTTTTAAGGAGGATAGGATTGTAAAATTTTAATGATTTATGATATGGCTAGCTATTATGACATGGAAATTGATATGTCGTGATTGTTTGAATATACTTGATAATCCTGTTCACTCCTGTTATGCATTATATTGTGATTCATGAAGTATACTTTAACTTAGTTATATGTTAAAATTTGGGGACAAAGTTTCTTAAGGGGGATAGAATGTAACACTTGTGTTGTCTTATGCTTGTGGGGTGTTTTGTTATCGTTGCGGGGTGGCGAACTTCGGGACGAAATTCATTCTAAGGAGGGAAGACTGTAATACCCCGTATATTAACCTCGGTCAACGACAGTCAAACCATGTTTTATACACGTATTTCAAACGGAACGTTTATAAAGTATTTTACGTAAACTATTATTATTTTATAAATCGAATTTCTACGATTATTCCGTATTTCATAATCATTTTATATTTGATGGTTATTTCATAAAATAACATTTCATTTGTATTTCTTTATTTTGATAATATATTTATAATTAAATATATTTCATATTTTATATTTATTTCTCATTTATACTTGTTTTATTATTTAAGTCATAATTATATTTAAATCCTAATTTTTATATACATTTATGTTAGTTCTAATAAAATTATATTCTCATAATTAATTTAATTTGTATAAATAAGTTATACGTACTTGGTTATTTTAAGTTACGAGTCTGGAACGTGTTAGAATGTCTCGAGATGCGTGGTGGGCCGAGTAATAAGATAGAAGGGCTCACAAGTTACCCTAGGTTACATGTTACCACAACCCAAACCCTTACCCTACTTGACATCGACATCAACTCCACCTACAATCTCCTTCGTCGACAACACAATTCTAAAACCCTACTCCTAACCCATCGACATACCTCAGCCTCTTACTCCTCATACCCTATCTTTGTATACTGTGGGATTCCGAGATTAACAAAGAGAAATAAAACAAATCAAGAACATCCATCACCATCATCATCTTCATAGCTTGTTCATCGGTAAGTTCAACACGTTGTCTCTCACGATTATCAAACCTTCAGCATATTGTTTTTGCCCTAGAGTGGTCTTTATAGGACCATTAACACCCTTACCCCTGTCTATCAGTCATATGACCACCGTGGATGTCTCGATAACCACCTTTAAGTGGCGACGGTAGCAATTGTTGTGTCTCTGTTTCGTTTTCTATTGCTTATTCCATTGTTGTTCTTGTTTAATCTTAAGTACGAATTTATGGGTAATGGTAGTAGGATGTTAGTAGGTTATGTTGGTGGTTGTGTGGTGGCACGTGGTGGCCGGAGCAACACCATAATCAGGTTTGTTTAGGGGCTAAATGAACAAGAGGAATCAGGAGTAGAAACAAAACAGGGGCGTGTTGGAGAAGAGGGTTTGGTTGTGGTTGTTTCAGTGGTTGGAGGTAAGACGAGAGGGAGATGGTACCACTCCTGGAACCACCGTGGGTCAGTGGTGACAACGGTGGTGGCCAGAGGTGGTGTGGGGTATGGTGGTGAGAGAAACTAACGTGAGAAGGAAGGGGGCACAGCCGATTTTTCTGGAAATAAAAGACAAGTGTCGTGTGTGCAGGCTGTTTTGGGCTATACGTGGGGGTGGCTATGGTGGCCTCTGGTGGTGGCTAATGGGTGGAAGTTGTAGTTAGTAGTACGTAATTGAGGTTGGGTCCAGTGGTGGCAGTTGTCGGGGACCGGGCTGGTGGTGGTGGCGTCGGGAAAAGGGCTGCAACAAACCGGTTGTTGTGCGTTTTGCTGTTGGTCGTGGTCTGTTTGCGTAAGATATGGGCTGTTTGTGTTGTTGTTTTTGTTTGATTATTCTTATTATATTATTAATATATGTTATTATTATTAATAATATTATTATTATTGAATAGTTTAATTAGTTAGTTATGTGTTTGTATTCAATTAGTTTAATTAGATTAATTTACTAAGTTGGTTCATTTATTTTATCTAGTGACGATATTTTATTGATCAACTAATTAAGTTAATTGACGTGGTCATGCTTAATACGGTCTCGTTATGCGTAATATATATTATTTAAATAATAATTCGAATATTTGACATATTAAATTAGTTTGTGTACTTGTATTAGTTAGTAATTGCGTGTATTATATTTGTTAGGTGACGGTTTTGAAGTGACATAATTCTGTTTACTTACTGGCTTGCTATGGGATTATGTTGCTATCCAAGTAGTATACACTGACACTATACTCTTTAATATGTTATGAATGGATGTTGTATTGTATGTTATGGATGCAAGCATGATTTATATAAGAATGATCTTTATTGGTTGGCTATTTTATTATTGCATTCATTAGCATAACATATGCATTGGTTACTGAGAAAGTTATGGTCAGATATTGTTCTGATATTCAGGGTGGTTCTGCAGACCAGGCTTGGTGTCTTATCAGCTATTGAGCTGGTGTTCGGCGACGGTCGATTATAGTCTGCCGGGAGGTTCGGTATGGCTGGGTGTTACGGGTTTGAGATTGAGAATGAGATTGAGCTCGAGCATATTATGGCATTTGCATATCATCATTGTTGCATTATTTATTATTGTGTTATCTTACTCAACCGCGAGGTTGACAGTGTATTCGTGTGCACCTACGATGATCCGAAATGGGGAGTAGCTCTACAGGTCAGAGACAGGTGGACTAGGAGCTTGGGCATGGAGAGAGACATGGCTTGTACCTACTTAGAATTAGATCACATACTTAGATGTTATCAGTTGTACTTTTATTTTATGCGAAGTACTTGTAATATCAAAAGTTTACATTTAATCAGTTTTATATAAAGTACTTTGGTTTGTTTTACTTTGTTATTCACTATCTCGGATATTTCGAGATGGTAACAGTTCTATTTATTTGAGAATGTCTTGCTAAAGGCTCTTAAATAAATGGGGATGTTGATGCGTGTCTATTTTATGATGTTTTACATCTATTTTTACACGCATTTGGTCGCTCATTTACTATGTTTTAGCCCTTATTTCCCAACAATTGTGCACTTTCGTATTTTTATGCACTTTTGCAGATTTGTGCGGAAAAAGGACGATTTTACACCAAATCTATGCCCCCGGGATTTTTGCATAATTAAGGAACGAAGGAAAGTCAACAGGAATCTTTAATCAAGTATCAAAAGTCAAACCCGAGATGGATCAAAGCAATCTTATGCAGTAACGGGTCGACCGACCTATTAAATGGGTCGGCCGACCAGTTCTTTGAAGCCAAAAATTCCTGAAGCCCGTAAAGAGGTCGACCGACCCACAAAACTGGTCAACCGACCTCAGCAAAGCCGAGAAGCGTTTTCAGAAATAGATTAGAAGTGTGGAGTCTTTAGGAAACTCTTATTTTCGGCCCTATATAAACTAATCTTTTGGTTAGGGTTATGCATTCAGAATCATTCAGAAAAATTCGGTTTTAGCACCCACCATAATAATCAAGTTCGTAATTTAGTTTTATTCAATCTTTTAGTTCAATTGTAATCTTTCAATAATTCTCAAGCATTCAATAAAGTTTGTCCCTTTCTGCCTTAATTCCGATTCTGGTAATTACTCTCTTAATTTAGTTTCATTATTGTTCTTATTATTATTGCATTCGGTTAAGTTAGAATCCCAAGCTTTATTAAATCTTGCATGCTTAGATTGATTTTCATTATGTTTTCCATGTTTATTCCCGTTTTCATTATTGTTTCAATTACCATGCGTAGCTAAATTCCATATGTTAGGATGTAGGGGATGAATATGCATAGGTAATAGAATTCCGAGACCGACCTGTAGCAGAGCCGTGGTCGGTCGACTCAAATAATGGGTCGGTCGACCAAGGCGGTGGTCGGCCGACTGGATTAGCCGGTCGGTCGACCCACTCGCCTCTGTATTCTGTTTCGTCTTTCTTTGTTGACTATAATACCCTACAATGAGACCGAAATGAGACTTGTAGGATGTTAGTAATGACCTACCCAAGATTGAGAGATACGGGAAGGGCATTGGTTTACACCTTAAGACGGCTAGGTTACTTAAGACTGAAAGGTATGTGACCTGGGATTTAGGAATCACCCTTATTGTTGACACCCAATAATTGTGAGACCTAGGAACTAATAGCATAGGCCGAAAGGAGCTATTAGGTACCATAGACCGAAAGGATATGTTACACCCCTTACGCGACTGCAATACATGTTGATCTTAGGATTTATATTACCTTAGCTATTTATTACCCAAACATCCTAGCATCTCTTTTAATATAGTTTTAATCTCATCTTTTATTTCTTGTCTTATTTTAATCTTTGTTTAGACTTAGTAATCAACCAATCAAACCCCCAATTTTGTTAATTTAAACATTAACATCAACCAATAAACATTCCCCACCTCTTTGTGGTTCGACCCTGACTTTCACTATCTATAGTTTAAGTTTAGGAATTATAAATTTATCTTTGGTACCCTCAACGACGGGCATCAGATGTTACAAAATCTCCTGGGTCAGATGGCTTCACTTCTCAATTTTTTAAGGATTCATGGGAAATTACTGGAAAAGACATCACTGCTGCTGTGCTGAAATTTTTCTCTACTAGTACTATTCTTAGGCAGGTGAATACTACTACTTGAACTCTCATTCCAAAAGTTAGGAATCCTGAAAGTGTGCTTGATTATAGGCCTATTGCGTGTTGCAATGTTATTTACAAGTGTATTACCAAGATTTTGTGTGAAAGGCTATGGGAAGTACTTCCTGATGTGATTCATAGTAGTCAAGGAGGTTTTGTGAAGGATAGAAATATTGTGGAGAATGTGTTGATTTGCCAAGATTTGGTTAGATTGTATGATAGAAAAGTGGCCTCTCCTAAATGTCTCATAAAAATAGATTTGAGGAAGGCCTATGATACTTTTGAGTGGGAATTTCTATAACAAACTATGTGTGCTTTAAAATTCGCGAGAGAGTTTATTAAGATGGTCATGGTTTGTGTAACTTCTCCTACTTATTCTTTAAATGTAAATGGGAGTAGTTTTGGTTTCTTTCAAGGAAAGAGGGGGTTGAGGCATGGAGATCCTTTATCTCCTTTATTATTCACTTTGTGTATGGAATGTCTTTCAAGGATCCTTATTGTTATTGCTCAACAAGAGACTTTCAGGTATCATCCTAAATGTGGACATATCAAACTCAATCATTTGATGTTTGTAGATGATCTTTTAATGTTTTGCAAACGTAATGCTGAATCTATTATGTGGATGTTGAGGGCTTTTTCTACCTTTTCTGCTGCTTCTGGTTTATGCCTCAACAAAGACAAGTCAGATATTTATTTCAATAGGGTTAATCATAGTAAAATGGAGGATATTGTTCAAATTTCGGGTTTTAGAATAGGTAAGCTGCCTTTTAAGTATCTAGGGGTGCTTATTTCTTCCAAAAAGATCTCTAAGTTTGAAGGTCAGAAGCTTATTGTAAGAATTATGACAAGGATTAGAAGTTTTACTGCTAAGCACCTAGCTTATTCTGGTAGACTAATTTTGGTTAAGTTTGTCCTATCTACTCTTCACTCTTACCGGGCTTCCAATTTCCCGCTTCCTGCTACTATTATAAAGAAGGTTGAAGCCATTAGTAGAAATTACCTTTGGGGAGGAGATGATGCCTATCATAGAGCTCCTAATGTCAATTGGGAGAAATGTTATATGCCTCAAGAGGAAGGTGGTCTGGGAATTCATAATGCAAGCACTTGGAACAGAGCTCTTTTGGGCAAGTATGCTGGTTGGTTAGCTTCTAAGAAGGATCATCTATGAGTGAAATTGGTCAATCATGTCTTTATGCAAGGAATTGATTGGAAGGATTGTGTTGCTTCTCTAGATTGTAGCTGGTTTTGGAAGAAGATTGTGGGTGTAAAGGAGATCTTCAAATCTGGTTTTACTAATGATAAATGGCTTAATGGTTCTAAACAGTATTCTGTTTCATCTGGATATTATTGGCTTAGGAATAAAGATTTGATGGTTTCTTGGAGATTCTTATGTTGGAACAAGATGAATATTCCTAAGCATAGTTTTATTTTCAAGGCTGCTCAACATAATAGGTTGCTTACTTTTGTGGTGATGCTCCTAAAAACCATCTTCATATGTTCTCACATTGTGTTTATGTAAGAAAATGTATGGATTTCTTGAAACTCAAACTCCACATTAATTTTGATCAGCTGGATATAGTTAAGTAGTTTTCTAAGGCCAGAAGGTTTTCTGGTTTGCAAAGGACTTTCACTGGTGCATGCTTTATGGGGGTTCAGTATGAAATTTGGATGGCTAGGAACAAGGCAAGAGTCGAGCATGTTATTCCTTCTCTATATTATTTGGTTAACAGAGTGTTTCGGGATGTTCATGTTGTTGGAGGTTGTGTCCTCGACAATATTGCGATCACGTATTTAAATCTCATTTTAGGAAACACATTTGCGAATGTTACTCTTTTAAAGTCGACTGATCAACATTTATCGATAATGATTGGCTGTCTAGAGTTTGACATTATCGACATATGATGGTGGTGATCAGTTGATCCCTTAAGGTCATATCTTTAGAGAATTTCATCTCAATAGAATATTTAATTAATCGTATATGGATACGGATTAATTAATACCTTGAAATTAGAAATGATTTAACATGACGAAAATTATTATAATGGGATTATAATAATAATTGTCAAAGTAATAAAAATTGTTTTATTACTCGATTTTATTTAATTGTTTTGGAAACGATTAAATCGGGAATAAACACGGGCAATCATAAATTACAAATAGTTGTAATTAAAATTATGATTACACATTTTTATAAGATAGTAATTGCGAATTACTAGTGGGATTATTTAAATGTTATGAATTTATAAATTATGAATTTTAAGGAGTTAAAATTGCATAATTAACAAATTGTCTCATGTGTAATGTGACATGTGTGACATGTTACAATTTAACACAATTGACAAAAATAAAATGGAGTCCATTTTATCCATTTGGACCGTGTAATGCATGTGAGTATGAGGTGATATTGTGTCATCTTAAACACAATCATTCATCTAGTCTTACATAGCTAGTATTGTGTAAAAGCTATATGTAAGACTATGTATCATGCATTGGCTTAAAAAAATAAGGGGCATGCATAGGCCATTTAGCCTTGTTTTGGCCGGCCCTTCTTAGTGAAATAAGAGGATGATTTCCTCTTATTTCCTAAGCATTCCCATTCATCTTTCCACTAGTTTTTGTAGAGACAAAAATCTTGTGCATCTCTTTAAAATAGTTTTAGAGAGAACAAAAATCATTTCTCATAAACTTAATAATATGTAAGGTAATATTATTATTATTTCTAGGTTTAGTTAATTATAATTTCTAGTAACAAATTGTTTTTAGCTTTTGAGACGGGTCCTTGATACACATCTTTTGGAGACGGTTTTGCTTTAGGTCGTTCATGGGTAACAAGGGTTGGTTCAAGACTCGATTAGTAGGAGACTAATCGAGGATAAACCTTCTAACATCAATGTAAGGACATTTATACTATCTTATGTAATCATTATGCATGCATGAGATCCAATTAAATTTTATGACTAAACTTGAACAAATTAAACCCATTTGAGATATAAGTTTATAATCTGAAATTTGATTTCTAACACATGGTAGATGGAGTGATAAGATTTTGAAGATGCTCAAGGCCAGGGATAGATTGTGGATTGATAGTATTCTTTAGAGTCTGATTATTTTTGTTGTAGGTTGATTTTGTAACAGGAACTACTTGTAGATATTATTTTTGAGATTTATATATTTACCTTTCACCAGAAAAAAAGGGTAAAAAAATGATGAGATTTATTAAAATGAAACACTAATTCTCATTTAATACGGACATATCCAACTTAACCTTAAGTCGGATCAAATAGTATATGTAGGACAAAAATAATTTTTGAAGGAACTAGCAAAGTAATTGACCTATCTAACCAAATAGGGTAATACTTGATCTCATTTTTAAGATGATATACCGTCTTAAGAGAGACCAGTTGAAAGTAAAATTGATAAAAAAAAATCGAGACGGGATCAGTAATAAAATTCACGACAAAAATATTCAAGATTTTTTTAAATTACTGAATAAATATTATAATATCCAGTCTTTGCAAAAACTATTTTGCAAATTTTTGTGCAAGCATTTTTGTACGTGAGAAAGTTTATTTAAAGTCGATTTTTTTTAATACATTTCAGTTTTTGTTTTCCATTTCAAACTAAATGTTTATCTTTTTTTTATTTGTGAATCTGTATAATCAAAATATTAATAAAAAACATCCAAATATTGAACGGTAAAAAAATAAATGAGACATACTAAAATGAAATACAAATTTTCTCATTTAAGATGGACATATCCAACTTAACCTCAAGACAGGTCAAATAATACGGGTAAGACAAAAATAAATTATTTAGGAACTAGCAAAGTAATTGTCCTATCTTACCAAATAATTGTTTATAGTACCCTTCTATTTTTAAGTTTTCAACATGATACCCACTAATTTTGAAATACATGTGGTACGTCGTACGCCTAATTATGACCATAAACTAATCAACGTGACCTTACCTCGTAATTCTATCAAATACTCATGTTAAGGTAGTATTAAATAAATTAAGAACTTTGTTGCTCCTTTATCCGAGAATAAGTAGCATATTTGTTCAATTAATTAGGTTTTGAAAATTTTACTCACATTTAAAATTATCAAATAGGTAGAATATGTTCACAATGGAAATTGTCAACACGTTATGTTTGAATATCAAAATAAAAGACACAGATATTGTATGTAATATGTATGATACTCTATTCCCTTCATTATTTTTTACATTTGTTTTTACGTGATCACTATTACGCCACTTTGACCGGGTTTTTCGTGGTGTATACGTTGCTTATTATTTTCGGAAGTTATATTTTCTGAATGATACTTTTATAATAAATATAAGTATTTTCATTTTATGTTTTAATATTACCTATTCAACTTATTTTTGGTTAAAAAAATTCAATTTTGTTCCAACAAAAGAGTGAAACGAGAAGAGAAATCAAAATGGTAAAGGGTATCAGGGTATGTAGTAAAGGTAGAAGCATGTGTTTCAAGACTATAATGATGTATAAGAAATTGATATTACAATTAGTAGATACCGCGTGTAGGTATAGATTGCGATAGTGATTGGGAGATAATCATTTGTTCAAAATGATGAAATGTTACATCATATATCACTATTATAGGTTTGCTTTTGTGTTGTAAACGATCATTACAAATCATTTATGTTGATTTTTGAGTAAATTCTAATATAATAATATGAATTGTTTATATAAAATTTATGCGTTAGAACTAGACCTGTCAAATGGGCCGAATGGGCGGGTTACTGGTCGGGTAAATACGGGTTCGGGTAAGATACAGTTCAGGTGTATTTCGGGTCGGGTACAATACGGGTCAAGTTTATTCGGGTTCCGGGTCGGGTTCGGGTAAAAATACGGGTCAATCAACATCTTTTCCTCGCATTTTTTAAAAGTTCTTTTATATCGTAATTCCTACCCTTTATATGTTTTTTCTCTTCTTGCTCGTCTTAGTCAACTTAATTGTCACCATTTTCGTCATAACTACCAAGCATCACCATTTTTATTGTCATCATCACCCTCACTAACTCGTTAAGTACGATAACGAGACTCAAATAAGATAACAATGATGACGTGACATGTGATTTGAGGTGATGAGGTGGAAGTGTTGACGCGAACTGCGGTTCAGTTTGACGTAATACGGTGAAAGTGACGGTATGACACATACTTCGAGGCGATGATGTGGCATGTGGTCCTAGGCGATGAAGTGGCAATGATGATGTAGAATGAGGTGTAAGTGACAGTGCGACACACATTTCGATGTGATAACATAGCATGTAGTCCATCGAAATAATGAGGTGACAGTGCTAACGTGGAATGTAACTTGACATACTACACTAAAAGTGACGACGTGACACACTTTTCGAGGTGATGACGTGGCATGTGGTACGAGGTGATGAGTTGGCGGGTTACGGTTCGGGTAGATATGAGTTTGGGTAAAATACGGGTCGGGTGTATTCGGGTCGGGTAAAATACAGGTCAAATCTATACGGGTTCCGGGTTTAAATACGGGTCAATCAACATCTTTTCCTCACATTTTTTAAAACTTTTTTTATATCGTAATTCTTACCCTTTTATATGTTTTCTCTCTTCTTGCTCATTTTAGTCAACTTAATTGTCAACATTTTCGCCAACACCACCAACATCACCATCGTTATCATCATCATCACCCTCACTAACTCGTTAAGTACGATAATGAGACTCAAATAAGATAATTATGATGACGTGACATGTGATATGAGTTGATGAGAAAGAAGTGCTGATGCGAAGTGAGGTTCAGTTCGACGTAATACGGTGAAAGTGACGGTATGACATACACTTCGAAGTTATGATATGGCATGTGGTCCTCTAGGCGATGAGGTGGCAATGATGATGTGGAATGAGGTGTAAGTGACAGTGTGGCGCACATTTTGATGTGATGACGTGACATGTGATCCATCGAAATAATGAGGTCACACTAAAAGTGGCGACGTGACACACACTTTGATGTGATGACGTGTCATGTGTACGAGGTGATCAGTTGGCGGTGTTGATGTCATTCGACGTACTACGGTGAAAGTGACGGTGTGACACACACTTTGAGGTGATTGATGCGTGTCTATTTTATGATATTTTACATATATTTTTACACGCATTTTAGAGCTCATTTACTATGTTTTAGCCTTTATTTCCCAACAATTGTCTACTTTCGTGTTTTTATGCTCTTTTGCAGAATTATGCGGAAAAGAGACGATTTTATACCAAATTTATGCCCTCGGAATTTTTCATAGCCAAGGAACGAGGAAAAGTCAACTCAAAGCGTACCACAAAGTCAAACCAAGGCGAAATCAAGACTGACGTACAGGAAAGTGGGTCGACCGACTTACTACTCTGGTCGGTCGACCTGAGGACTGCTAACTTAAAGATCAGAAGTCCACCAAGCCCGTCAAGCGGTCGACCAACCTCATCACCTGGTCGGTCGACCTCCGCGCAGACCCAGAAATTTCCGCAAATCACATTCACGTGATTAGAGTCATTAAGAAAAGCTTTGTAATTCTTATTTAAGACCTAATTCGTGATTAGAGCAGACATCAAGTCTTAGTTTATCAAATAATACATTCAATTTATATCTTTTACTTAGGAGTCTTTTCATCAAGTTCTTAATTTAGTTTACTACTCAATCACTTTTCTTTAGTTTTGTTCCTTGTTCATTAATCTTTCCACGGATTCAATAAAGCTTTTGTTCTTTCTGCCCTAATTCCTACTGCGGTAATTCTTCTCTTAATTTCAGTTTTAGTATTGTTCTTACCTTAGAATTGCTAGTAACCGGTTTAAGTTAGAATCCCAAGCCTTTGTTGTTATTGCATGCTTAGATTAATGTTCATTATGAATTATGTCTTCATTAATGTTATTATTGTTATTTCAGTACCCATGAGTAGCTAATCACATATGTAAGGATGTAGGGAGTAAATATGCGTTGATAGTATAATTCCCGAAAATCGACTGTTGCAGGCCCTAGGTCGGTCGACCGGCTTAACCGGTCAGTCGACTGAAGTGTTGGTCGGCCGACTGGACTAGCTGGTCGGTCGACCGACTCGCGTATGTTTTCAGTTCCGTTTTATTTCGTCGACCATAGTAACCTACAATGAGACTGAAAGGAGACTTGTATGATATTAGTAATGACTTACCCAAGGTTGAAAGATACGGGAAGGGCATTGGTTTACGCCTTAAGACGGCTAGGTTACTTAAGACTGAAAGGTATGTGACCTAGAAATTAGGAATCACCCTTATTGTTGACACCCAATAATTGTGAGACCTAGGAACTAATAGCATAGGCCGAAAGGAGCTATTAGGTATCATAGACCGAAAGGATATGTTAGACCCCTTACGCGACTGCAATACATGTTGACTTAGGATTTATACTATCGTAGCTTTTTATTACCCGGACATCCTAGCATCTCTTTTACCATAGTTTATTTCTTTCTTAATTTTTGTTTTATTTCTATCTTTATTTCTAGACTTAGTGACAATCAATATAAACCCCCACTTTTGTTACCTTAAAACATTGACCTCAAACAATAAACATTCCCCACCTCTCTGTGGTTCGACCCTGACTTTCACTATCTATAGTTAAAGTTTAGGAATTATAAATTTTATCTTTGATACCCACAACGACGGGCATCAAATTTTGGCGCCGTTGCCGGGGAGGTGACGCCAGTGTTTATTGTTTTTTGTTTTTGTTTCTTTTGTTTAAGGAACTTGGTTCCTTAAACCTTCTCACTTTTTTCTTGTAGTTTCCATCTTATGCGCAGATCGGTTCAAGGAGAACTCCTACCACTTGATCTTGAGCTTGAGAGGACCCTTAGATCAAAAAGAAAGCAATTTCTAGAGACTAGGGAATGAGGTTCACCATCTTCCCTATTTCAAGAAGACATTTTTGAACAACCATCATCACCATGATCACCACAAAACAAACCACCTACACCAAATCAACCACAATCACAACCAAATTCACCTCATAATCCACCTACACCAAAAACACCAACAAATACCTTTTTCCAAGCTTTTGAAGAAGAGGAAGAAAAGATGGCTGAAGAAGCTAGCATTGCAAGTCACTCTATGCCGCATGCAAAGGATCTCTATAAGGGGTTCACTTTACCTGCAGGCACGAGAAAGCCATTTGAGGCCAAGCCTTCCTACATCTCCATGGTAGAGAGAAACCAGTTTGGAGGCGCAGCTAATGAAGATGCAGCTAGGCATATAGAAATCTTCACAGATTATATATGCTCTATTGCACCCCAGATGGAGTGACCCAGGACCAGATAAAAGAAACCATGTTCATCTTTTCCCTCCGAGACTCGGCAAGGGAATGGTACAGAGATTTAGACCGCACTGCTGCGGGAGTGACAGATTGGAACACATTGGCCTTAGCCTTCTATCGGAAATACTATTCCGCGGCTAAGACCAATGCCTTGAGAGCGCAGATAACAAGTTTCAAACAAGAACCTACTGAAGATTTTAGTGAGGCTTGGGACAGGTTCAAGAGACTTGTTCGATCCATACCCCATCATGGATTCGAACAATGGTTTCTTTGCAACCAGTTCTATAATGGCCTCTATGATGACAATAGAGCCTACTTGGATGCTGCAGCTAATGGAAGGTTCCAAGATAATTCTGGGGAGACCAAGGGTCTCAAAATCATTGAAGATGTTGCTGTGCACAGAGCCGAACACAGGACTTCCCGTGGAAATCAAAGAAAGGCCGAATCTAATGTTGCGGCAATAACCTTGATGGCTAAATTGGATAAGTTGGAGAGTGGTGGAAAATTCGAGATGGGAAGTGGAAGTAAGGGTGGCGTGTACCAAGTGAATGACGTTCATGACGGACCATTCGTCTGTGAGAGATGTGGTGGAGAAGGGCATGTATCAAAGTTTTGTACTTCATCTAATGAAACTTGCGCAGCCTTTCAACATTACCGCGGGAACAACTTCTATGACCCTAATAATAACAATGTCCACCCCAACATGAGGTGGACAATCCAGAATGTCCTTAACCCACAACACGCATCAGTGATGACGTGATATACCGCCATATATATATATATATATATATATATATATATATATATATATATATATATATATATATATATATATATATATATATATATATATATATATATATATATATATATATATATATATATATATATTTCTCCTCAAAAAATTATAGGTCATCACTACCAATATGACATTGTATATTTTAAAAATGATATACTCCCTACATTCAAGTCCACACTACCACTTTCTTTTTGCACGTTTGCCAACGCGTATTTTATGCGGTAAATATTGTTAACTACGTATTTTCAAAAATTATAAAAGTTAGATATTAATAATATACTCGTAAAGACGAATCAAACAAGACCCCACATGGATATAATTTCATTTACGTATCGAGAGAAAATCGGATTTGAATGATCGATTGTGAATAGTGTGTAAAATGCATAGTGGTAATGTAGTCTTGAATGGAGGGAGTATTGTTTTAACCCAACGGTCAACCGCTGCGGGTCGGGTTTTGACCCGTTGTTTACGGGTCAAAAGGGGTTCAGGTTGAAAAAATCGGATTATTTACGGGTTGATTTACGGTTAATTTTCAGATTGGGTCAGGTTTTGACAATTCTAGTGGCGGTGGAAAGATGAGAAATGAAGGAAGGTTAGATAAGTTAGATTATAGGTAGTAATGTACTATAATGGAGTACGTGGTGGTGAATTGGTGATGGACCACATTAATGAAGATGCCGTCCTAAAACCCAAGTAGCTGCTAATTCAATTACATACTACACTATTCCCAATTTATACATACGCTTTTTAACCGGTAGCATGGACACGTCACGGACACTTCTCTTAATTAGTCTTGTCATGTGTCGGATACTGTATTCGATACTCGTTGGACCTATGGCTAAATATATTATAATTTAGACGAAAAATAAAAAATTTTAAAAAAATTGATTAGAAGATGAGTCTGAGTGGAAAAAATGAGAATTAGTTATAGTAAAGGTCGAATTGTAACTTTACTTGTTAAAATTTAGTTTCAAATGCATGATAAAAATAAAATTATACGTTATTTATAACCGTAAAATTTATATTCTATTATATTTAAATTGACATGTCTCATTTCCTAAATTTCAAGGGATACCGTGTCACGTGTTCTTGTCGTATCCGTGTCTGTGTTCATTTTGGTGCTGCCTAGCTTCACAACTGCCAATTTTTGAGTGGCTCTAGGAATTCAATCACATTCAATTTATTAACTAAGGGCAAGTGCAATGGAAGAACCTTTTATAAAGTTCTTCCTTTGCCATGTCATTTTTTGACAATTTCAAGAATTACAAATTTTTTGACACAATGGAAAACCTATAGTAAAATTTTTCCATAAAAAAACTATTAATTATTTAATGTAATTAATTGGTTAATTAATCAAAAGTTTCTTTGGTTTGAAAGAACTTGGTTCTTAATATCAAACCAAGTTTGTTTTAATTTTTGGAAGGCAAACTTTTTAATGCAATGGGACAAACTTTTTTTTAAGGGTTCTTATTTACAAACTCAATGTAAAAAACTCCCATTGCAAAAAACTAAACAATGCTTCTCATTTAATTATGGGTTATTTCATAAGAATAATCCAACCTATACCTCATCTTCTCATATTAATCCCTTCTAACGATTAACTGAGAAAAATCCAACCTATGACCTCAATTATCTTTCATTGAACTTTGTCTATTTTTGAACTCTTATTTTCGATAAGCAAGCACGTCACCTTGACTTACTTTTTGTTTTTCCTTCTTCCTGGACAAAAAGTAAGTGAAGGTGACATGCTAATCTACCGATAATAAGAGTTTAAAAATAGTCAAAGTTCAATGAAAGATAAATGAGGTTATAGGTTGGATTTTTCTTAGTTAATCGTTAGTATGGATTAATATTAGAAGATGAGACATAGGTTGGATTATTCCTATGAAATATCCCTTTAATTATCAATTAGCTATCGAGTATCAAACTTCAAAATATAGAACACAAATTCTCATTTGTAACGATAATATCCGTCGCAAACTTGTGACGCGTCAAATAAAACTCATTTGGGAAAATAGAGAAAACATTTGTGATTTTTTATTCACTTTTATTTTTCTGTTTCTAAACAAGTGGGTGTACTTGACCCGTCGTAAGCTTGTGACGGATATACCGTCATAAGAAAGACTTGTTGAATATAGAATAGGAAATGCCGCAATTAACACCTATACTAATATACTAGCTACTTTTTTCAGGTAAACAATGAATGACTACTCAAATTTCACGGTTATAATTTTTCTGGTAATCAATGGTGCAATTAACAAGTCCTTTATTTGTTTCATTCAATTTTATGCCTTTATTTTTTAGCATTATTCACAAATGAGAAAAATTTTCGATTCAATTTTTAATATATAATATAAATAAATAGTTATATAAGATTTTGTTTAAATTGTCTTAACAAGTACATTAGGAATATTATTAGATTTTTATAATTTTACTAATACGTAATCAAAGATATGAACAAAACAAAACATTATTGACATTAGTACATAAATAAATAAAATTGAATGAAATGAAGGAAGTAATAATTTAGCTGAATGGTATTTGCGTGGTTGAGTCCTGACTCGTGACACTCCACCTACCCTTACTATCTTTAAGATTAACCAAAGTATTTGTTATCTATCGGTCAAAATAGGGTAAGTTTGATAATTGTGAGTGATACATGTTTATATTGTAACTAACTATTGAAAAATGTAGTTACAAGAGTTTGTTAGTTGTGTAAGGTTGTTAGATTAACCGACCTACTCAACATATGTATACATGCTTCACATCATTGTAATCTATATCGTTTTCAGAATTATTCAATACAATATTTTTAATCTTCTCTCTACTTCACTTTAATCATTCTTCTCTCTTTTATCATTTCCTAATACAATGCTCTCTAATTTAGTATTCATAACAAAGATGATTTCTTAAGTTTAATAATAATCTTTGGGTGAAATTAAACAAGGGTATAATAATGATTTAGTTGTGTAAAGACTAAAAATAATGCCTTAATTTCACTGAGTTTATTATATCACCATTTAAAGATCAATTTATTAAATGTACTCAACATGCGGAATAAACTCTAAATTTAACTTGTAACTATTTGATAAACTCGCCTTAAGAGAAAAACATGTAACTTTGAAACAGTATTGAATAACAACACAAATTCAACAAGTCACAAATTTAAATCTCAACATGTTAGTATCAAATCACTTGATTTCGGTAGCTAATTACAAATAGAGACGGAATTTTCGACGGAACCTAATCCGTAGCTAATAGCCTTATCGCTAAATTTGCTACAGAATTGGCTACTGATTTTAGCTACCAAATATAAAGTAGCTACTTTTGCGACAATAATAGAGACCAAAATATAAATAGCTAAATTAGAGACCGCAAATTATATTGTAGCTAAACTAGTGACCGATTTAGCCGTTTCTAAATTAGCGACCAACGTGTTAGTATCAAAATTTTTAGGACATAATAAGTGAGAGCCCTATATGCTAGGGGTCCTACGACAACCTAGCTAGGCACCCACACTCAGTGTGCGACATAACACATAAGACCGCCCCTCACCGGGTCCTACGACAACCTAGCTAGGCACCCGCACTCAGTGTGCGACATAACACATAAGACCGCCCCTCACCGAGCATGTATATTTGTCCATGCACCACCTCTTCAAGATAGATTGATTATTTTTGTTGTTGAGAGGAATCGAACCCATGACCTCCAAGTCTGTAACTAACATTCCAACCATTGAGGCACTTGAAGATTAATGACTGTTAGGGTAATAGATATTTACTTAAAGTCATTGTTACGTATATGTGTTATAAGGTCTTTTTTTAAATATTATAATAGTATAAATAGATTATAATAATAATTCAAAACTATATTTAAATTGGCTTACATTTTATACAAAATATTAAAAAACAAGATAATGAAAATTAACTTTAGCTACTAACGTATTTCCGTAGCTGAAAACTTAAATTAGATACTACAGTTGCCACTCTCTTTGTTTTGTCTCTATAACTTTAGCTACCAACGTATTTCCGTAGTCGAAAACTTAAATTAGATACTAAATTTTCTACTCACTTTGTTTTGTCTCTATAACTTTAGCTACCAACGTATTTCCGTAGCTGAAAACTTAAATTAGATACTAAATTTGCTACTCACTTAATTTTGTCTCTATAATAACTATGTAATTAGATATTGATAAATTTCTGTATTTAAAAATTTAAATTAGATATTAAATTTGATACCTACTTTATTTAGTCTCTATAATAGAGACATAATTAGCTACCATATTAGTTTGGTCTCTTAAGTAGAGACTAAATGTATTTTTTGTCTCAAAATTTGTTGCTAAATTATATATTTAGCGACTGATTTTTAGTCAGTTGCTAAACTAGTAGCTAAATCATCATTATCTTGTAGTGACATTACGTGTTATTTCACATTAACTTTTAGGTATGGGAAAGCCAAAGGTTTAGTCTGGATCAAGATCCGAATAACATTAAACGGGCAATGTAAGGTATTTGACTAATCAATAATTTTTTTTTAAAACGGATATAACTATTTTAAGATAAAAATGGGTCAAATACATCTCACTTGCATAGATAAGACAAGTGTATCAAATCCTAAATTATTGATATATTTATATAATTATATGTAAGATAACACACATGAAAATTGAAAAGCGAATAAAGCGCATGGCATTATTTTATTATATTATGTGTACTGTTTGGATGCCTGGCTTACTTCGTAACTTGATTTACTACCTTGTCGTTTTGCGTTGTAATGATATCTTCAAGTTGTTAAATTGGGGTTGAGTTGTGGGGACGAGGGAGCGGAAACGAAACAATTTGAGTGAGTTATTACACCATTGAGATAATCACGGAGACATTACACAATAATCAACCATAACGCCACTTTGTTTATCTTTTTTTGGGGATTCGATGATCACCCATGTAATGCTTCCATTTATATAAGTGGGTTGACACGAGATTGATTGAGTCGGGTTTTGGGATGAGATCTCTTGACATGAACCTGAAACAAATGAATGAACCATTTGTTGGAGTAGATGTCCTCCACAGTGTGTGATTATTTGAGTAAATCTTTTACAAGATCACGCAGGGATACTTAATATATTAACCAGTTGATTAACGTTTATCGGTAACGATTGACTCACTAGAAGTTTGACGTTACTGTCATATGATGACGATAATCAGCTGATCCCTAAAAGTCACAGCTATAGGATAGTACTGAGAAATATGATTATATATTGATATAATTACATAAATGCTAAACTTAGCTAAATGTAGTTAAGTAGATGATAAACATTTAATATGATTAAATAATAACTAGGAGAAATGAATTAAATGTTAATTCTAATAAATATATATAAAAGTTATATTTATTAATTATATTTTAATATATGATAAAATAATATAATTAGGATTAATTAATTATAAGATAATTAATTAATATTCTCCGGGAATTAAATTTGTACACCGAAAAGTATTAAAATATATATGATATTTTAAGGAAGTTCGGAATAAGGAAACTGACTCAAAATATTATATTATAATGAGGTTTCCTAATTGAAGTACAATACCAACACAAACCAAAACCCTATATATAGAGGGTTTTGGCCGTGAGGTTGGGGACAAAAGAAGAAAACGTTTTTCCTCTCTTATTCTCCTTGATTAGTTTATCATCTTAATACCAAAATAAATCCTCTAAAATAATTAATAGTAATTTAGGAGGAACTTTGAGGGAATCTTTCTCAGTCGTCTTGGGTGCAATCTAAGGAGAACTTCTACCTTGAAGTTTGGGTTTATACTAGGTTGTTCTTAGGCCGATCTCATATAGGACCAAAGGTTATTTCTATGATCCTTGTCCTATTATTTCAGTTCTATTGTTTTAATATCAATTCGTTTTTGATATAATCCTTGACAGTATTAATTAAGTTAATACTTTTATGAGTAACTTAAGAAATTATTTCCTACACCATTTACTAAACTAATCCTGTTTTTTTTCTTGATCCTCCATCACATAAGTATATTTACAATTTCGATGACTCGTTTATGTAAGCGACACGACCCAACATGAAATTACGAGTCAGGGTTGAGACTCGATGACGCACTTATATAAGTGCGTGATATGAATTTTGCGCGGAAGCAGTTTTAGAATAATAATCTAATAAACATATTTTTCTCAAAATTTGGTAAGACCTTAAAACAATGGAATATTCGATCGGGTTAGACCTATAACTCGAATAATGGTGAACTATAATCAAGACCTGTTGATTATAACTCGGCTTAATGCTTGAAAACGCATCAAACAATAGCAATTTTGGAACGAAACGCGTCGAACCGAAATTTATACAAAGGTAAACAAAAACTTAAAAGTTCATTAATAATTCTTAGGATATCTATTATAATATCGTCATCTTCATTTGAATCGAGCATTTTCGGATCAGTACGTCGATACGGTATTTAATTATGTCGGGTTTGAATTGACGTGTTTGCGAGTCATGACCCTCACACTAAACCCATGATAACCAGATCTGTTTATCAAGTCAACATTTTATTTTTTGACATGGTTCAAAAGAGAGGGGATAACTCAGACACCCACACCTAAGCGTGCAAGGTTGTTGTGCACGATCTTATTCAGTTTTCTAGGACAGTAACTAAGCCAAAGACAGTGAAACAATGAAAATAAGTCTAAAATATTTGCTAAAGTAACACGGCAAGCATGATCATGATCTGAAAGACCCGTGAGTTGCAAAATAAGGTTGAGGCAGTCTGAGGCCACATCGAGGTGCAAGAAGCCAAGATACGCAAAGGGCTAGGTGAAGAGCAATAGCTTCAGCATGGAGAGGACTCCTAGCCCAAAGAGACGCAGATCTTTTCAAAATAATATTTCCCTTGCAGTCAAAGAAAACCCAACCCGCAGCTCCTTTGAAAGAGGGATCCCAGGAAGCATCTGACTTAACCCGAACAGACTCTTTGCATCTAGCATTGCCAACCAAAAGAAAAGGGTAGCCACTGCGGACTTCCTTAACATCTGTCGGGGAATCATGGGGGGTTACTGTGAGAGCATGAGACTTTTTCAGTTCATGCCACAATGTTTCAAAAACATGACTTGTTTCCGCTCCAATTTGACCCAAGACCACTGAAAAGCATATATCCTCCCTCTTGAAAACTCTAGAGTTTCGGAAAGACCCACATAGTACAAATAAAGTAACATAAGGAAAGATGGAGGGTTACATCCTCTAAAAAGTAAGAGATCCAGTCAGAGTCAACCCTAATTCCAAGAGGAAAACCCACCCAAAACCTTGAAGCAAGCGGACAATCACGGAAAAGATGTTCAAGATTTTCTAGTTCCAAAGCAGTGCTACAAAAGGAGCAGTGGGTATCCCATGAAACGTTTCAAGAGGCAAACACACTACCCACTGGCAAAGTATCTGAAAAAAATTTCCAAAGGAAAATTTTCCATTTGGGCGGAAAGGGAAGGCGCCAGAAATTAGATTTCTGGAGAGCATCCATTAAAGCCGCACATCGAGAACTGCCCTTTCGACTTTTCTTAGCATTCCAGGGGGCGTTAAAAGCCAAGAAATAACCACTTTTAACGGTGAACTTCCCTCTCGGGTCTAACGGCCAAGAAATAGAATCCTCAGAGTCTAAACACAGAATTTCAATAGATAAGAACTGTGGCAGAGAATCCGACCCACACCATCTTGAAAGAGCAGAGGAGTCCCAGTCCCCATTTTCGAGTTGGAAATGAGAGACCAGGAGGAGGGATGAGGTGAAGGGGGAACATAAAAGGAGTCCAAGATCTCTTCCACTGAAGACCGTACCCATTAACCCACTTATTATTCCGAAAACTCAAAGAAGAGGGAAAGTCCACATCCCAAGCAATACCTTTAAGTAATGCACTACACTTTCCAAATAATCTACAAGTGTATCAAATAATTATCCCATAAGCGTATTTATCTCCTAATACTTGATTTTGGGTTTTTGATGGGTTCTCGTTTGGTAAACTTAGGAAATTGTACCGTCCAAGAAGTGATATGTCACATAATTTTAGAAAATTGGAAAATGTTGTTTGGTTGCATAAAAAAATGCAATTTATCATGTAGATATTTCTATCTCTGTAGGAGATTTAAGAAAGCAACTTCTTCCATTATGGGAAATTGGTTCCAAAGTAATTTTATTTCATGTGAAATTGGGTAACCAAACAAGTTACTCATTTTGCAACTCACATGAATTAGAATTCTCGTGTTATTTATTGGGTAACCCAACGACCAAATATATAGATGGGTATTAGAAGCCATGTATTAGCTCAAAGAAGATTGTTATCTACCATTCATTCATTCAACTAGATATTCTTTCAATTGGTCTGGAATATAATATTAAATTAATTTAGAGAGTGTTTGATCATAAGAATTTAATTTGAAATGTCTCATTTTTTATTTAGCAAAGTAAAATAAATATTTGGAATTAGAGAGTGAATTTTAAATGGGTTTTTTTTCGCCTTAGTTGGATTTGGTAGGAGTTGGATAAAATCTAAATCCAAATCTTATAGGTTTGTCAAACATGCAAATTAGTCTAAATCTAAAATTGGGAGTATAATCTTTGTTCTCAAACACACCATTAATTTATTTTAATTTTTAACAATTGAAATTTTTTTGAAGAAAAACAAATACAATATCAAAGGGCCATTTGGTTCGCTAGAAGAATTAAAATTTTAAGGGAGTAACATTTCACATCATCTTGCAATTTGTATGAAATGGGGAAATAATTGTTAGGTTGGAATATGAAAAGTGAATTCCATAGGAATTCCCATTTACCTAGGAGGCTAGGTAAACAACTTCTCCCATTATGGAGGATGCAGTTGCTTTGGGTATTTGTGGAGATTTGAAAGTTGGTGGCATGGTCCTTGGCGACATACTAGCGGCAACCATTTGACTTGAAACAACGGTCGCTATGACGGGACCCACGGTTGCTGGAATCATCCTGGCTCCAGCTGATTGGGCTGGTGTGGCATGACTGGTTGGTGGATTTTTATTATATCCAGACATGGTGTAAGTAAAATGGATAAAATCTTTAATTATAGAAACTGATCATTATGTCCTATAGTGGACGTCAAATTGCTTTGGTAAAAAATTACGGAGGCCGAATATGAGTTAAAGTGACCAAACTGAGATCAAAGAATAATAAAAGCGAATGCGTAAAGTACAAAAAATGGATAACATGAGAGACTTTAGTGACGCGGAAAACCGGTTGAAGGAAACAACCGCGGAGGGGGAGGGAGAATGAATTCCCACCAAGTATCAAGTATTCCACTATAATATTGCAAATGATTACAATGAACAACGCTAGTATGATAGTATTTTAGCTTTAAGAATAAACGTATTGTGTGCTAGAATTTTCAATGCCCTTTTGCTCTTATTCTCTTTGCCTTTTATAGCTACTCATCCTCTTTTGTGAACGTTCGAACTGCTCCCTAGTTTTGAGGAGTCAATTACCCGTTTGTAGGGAACTCCTTGACCAGGTTTTGTTGAGTTGTTAGTGTTGTTGTATGAGTCTTTTTCCTTTGATCAAACGCTCCTTGCTCTTCTGATCTAATGACCCTTGCTTTGCCACGTCATTGATCTCTTTTATCTGCATTCTCCAATTAATTCATGCCACATATTAAATTTGAGAAAATGTGTAAATTTTCCTCAATAGTGAGTCATTGCATGGAATTGGGGTTGATGCTTTGGCTGCGGTGTAGCAAAAAAGGTAAAGTTTTTCCTACTTAGTTTATTTACTTGATTGTATAATTATTTGAGTAGTTGTGATTGAATGTGGATATATGTTTAGCCCAAATCTCACTTATCTCGAGATTGGCCTAGCAGAAGACAACCAACCGGTAAATGAAATAGCCCATGAAGAATTAAAATATCTTAAGGGAGTCGTAAGGTCAAATGAGGCAACAAGAGTCCGCACTCCTACTTTCTCTCAACCACCCGCGAAATCCTCGGAGCAGGACCGGGACAAAGGTTGACCTAGCTCCAGGCGTTATATAAGCAGCAGGATGGATATACGTTTTTATCTACTTGTCTACGCATACACTTACTCTATGGCAATTGTATTCTCAATATTACTCCTCGAAATTAGTGCGTAATTGGTGGAATTCCGTCTCCCCCGCGGTTGTTTCTCATTGGGTTTTCCGCGTTACCAAAAATCTCTTGTGTTGACTCTTTATTTACGTTTTCATTTAATTTCCCTAAAAGGCTTAATAAATTGGTTGTCACTTTAACCCACACCTTAAACACGTGATTAGGTACACTTTTTACCAAAACAATATACGTGTGATTTTGTGACATTGTTTGATTGGATTGGATTGGATTGAAGGTGATGGTTCAAATCCCATAATATACCATTTTTGTGATATTTATCATTCAACGCATGAGATGTGAGGTTCAAACCCCACAACATACCATTTTTGTGATATTTTTCTCTTGGTTTTTTTAAACCGGTCCCTCTTATTTTTTTTATTCTAGCTTCGTCTTTGGTGGTGATTGTGATTGTAATTGTAATTGTAATTGTAATGAGACTATGTTGAAGATAGTCTCGTACTCTCGTTCCATATTCGAGGGTAAATTTAGAATAAATTAAAAAATAATTGATGTAATAACTAAAATAGGAGGTTTAATATAGCCATTTTGCTCGAAAAACCGAAATAGATTAGTAGGCCACGGCTTTTTTGTTTCGTTGTTTCCACGTGTACTCCGATTTTTTATTTAATTGGTATTCATGCGTGCTACGTAGTGAATAAACGAAGCTTAAAAATGCAATTTGATGATTCAATAATGCACACGACAATTTTGGATTTATTAAGCAGGGTATGGTACTACACTACTACGTACAAAATAACCGAAATTTACATGGTAGGTGTCCCTAGTGATTAGGGATCCTTGTTTCACACAATTAAATACTTTTTTAAAGTGATTATGTTTGTTTGTCATCTATTGTAATGTGGTTTGTCGTTTATGAAATGCTATCAAAATTAAAACTCATTATTGTTCAAATTACAATGTGTCCATCTAAGTTTTTCCAATCCAAATTTTAATATTTATTCTTCTTCTAAATCGATTCAAAACTTACAATTCAAGTCGATATTCATAAATTCATTGACGATTCATAATAGTTTATACATAGTATATCTAATAGGGCACGTGTCAAATTAGAATGACCTTTTCCTTCAGGCTCTAAACCTGTAAATTTTGAGCGACACGATTGATTGGAACTCGAAATAACCCGTTAATTTAGAATAGGGGGTTGCGAAAGGTCGTCGACGTTTTGCGAAAAATCGTCGACGTTTTTTTGAGAAAAGACAACTCTTGCCCTTTTTCTCTCTCTCTCTACCTTTTATTCTCTGAAACAAAAACAACAAAAACAACGTAAATTCCAAAAAAACGGTTTCAACATCGAACATCAACATCATATAACGACAACGATTTAATGTCAAACGACGACAACGATTCATCGATAATAACTTAAATCTTAAATTTTTTTTTTCAATTATTTTTTGTTGAATTACATGTTTAAGCCTTATACTTGAAATTAGGTTGAATTAATCGTAGAAGGCTTAGAATAGACGATTTGTAGTCAATCGAAATTTTGAATTAGACTTGAAAACTGGCCGTCCTAGCGTGGAATGGACGGCAAAACTGGCCATCCATACATGGTATGGACGTGAATAGTACACGTCCAAACCATGCATGGACGTGTACTATTCACGTCCACACATGGTGTGGACGTGTACTATTCACGTCCATACCATGCATGGACGTTAATCCTGGACGTCCATGCGTGGTATGGACGTGAATAGTACACGTCCACACCATGTGTGGACGTGAATAGTACACGTCCATGCATGGTTTGGACGTGTACTATTCACGTCCATACCATGTATGGACGGCCAGTTGTCAAGTTATTGATTTGCATTGTAACCGTTGTGATTTCAAATTTCAAAATGTTAGCGTTATAATTTCAAAATGTTACCGTAGTACTACGACTTCTTATAAATACTGCTTTTCATGTTGATTGTAATCGCAAAAACCACAATCTCATTCACTACTAAAATCAATACTTTTAAGATGACTCTCACAAACGTGCAAAAAAACAGAGCCTATCAGCTAAGGATCGATCTTATAACTACGCAGTTCCCAGTGCTAGTTTCTCGCCTTGAACTAGTCATTCCGAGTGACACTGTCTGGGACCTGGTAGAACATCCTCCAATTGCCAACCTTTTTGGCATCCTACACGGTAACCCCCTCTGCAGTCCGGTTGTTCCAGACGATGAAGTTACTGATGAGATTGTAACTGGGAAGATGTGGGAGTTCCGCAAGTTAAGAAGCGATTTCCTTAAATATATCGAGCTTATACTAAACTTGATAGACTACGCAACACTATCTGATTTGTGTGCCGGTAGAGTGTTCAATCTAGGTAATGTCCGTCTGCGCATTTTAATGTTTTATGATCATTACGTGGCTAGTCAACCTGAATTAATTGAAGCTGGAGATTACGAAGGAGATCTGGATTCTTCATCTTCGTCATCCAAAGATAATTAAGTATTGTAAACTTGTATTTGATGTTTGATGTGTTTTCGTTAATGTCTAATGTATTCTATGTTTTCATCAAATTTTAGTTACGATTTATGTTTTATGTGCTTTTGTTCATGTCCGATGTAAGCTATGAGTTCTAATAAATATTAAAATATGCATAAAAAAACTAATAAACTAACAAAGAAGTCACAAGAAAAATAAAATAGTCCGTACATAAGACAACAAATAAAGTCCAAGCATAAAAAAACTAGTAAACTACATCATCATCATCATCATCGTCCTCGTCATCATCATCATCATCATCATCAGGAGGAGCATCCTCAACGTCATCCTTCGTAATGTAGAACCGCTCCATATCATCGACCAAGCGTCGCACGTACGACCATTTCTGGTCGGGGTCCTGAGTATAAATCTGCGAGAAATGACGGCTAAGAGCCCGGCCAACCTCCGACTCCTCGGGGAAAGGGGGTGAGAGCATCTCAACACGGCGTGCAGGGGGGTAGAAGTATGGGTGAGAAATCTTCTTGTACCAACTCATGTAACGTGGATCACACTGAAACGGCATCAGAGCCCGGTCATGACGCTGTCTCAACGGAATCTCAGCCTCTCTCAAACCCCAATCCAAATCAGCAGCATCACCGTACGACAGCTTGTAACCCTGAGCCGGCTTAGCCGGACGACTCTCGGCAGCTGGGACCCGCATAGGGTTCGGGTGATCCTGAACATAGCCAAACTGACGGAGACACCTATCAGGCTGGTACGGCTCCACTATATCCATAAACCTGATCAACCCCGAGTAGAGCGTACTCCGACAACCCCTGTGTGGGCTAACACCGTAAGGGAGCCACGTCACCTGCTCCGCCCTCAGCCCGTCCAACCTCTGCCTGTGCTGCTCCAACAACCCCTCATCTCCCCTAAACCTAGGAACCCGTGACCAAGCCTCGACAAGTGACCGTCCCTTAACATAATATCCCGAGTGAGGCCTGAACGTCGGAAAATACTCGTATATCCAAGCCTGAAGCAACGGCAGACAACCGCTAACCCCAGCTGCCTCCCTACGCGAAGCCATCCCCAACTGTCGGTACAGGTACGCCAATGTCGCGGCCCCCCAAGCATAACCGCCTATATCATCTAAATCATCAAACAGCGGAAACATACGAGCGACAACCCGATCACTGGACTTGTCGGTGAACAAAGTCTGTCCAACCAACAACATCATGTACGCCCGTAGGGAGTCCTGCTGGCTCCCCTTCTCCACAACATCCATCAACTTCCTCACCAAAATCCCCCCACCCCTGTAAAGGGGTGCAGTCACGGCCGCCACGTCCATGCCAAACAAGGCCGCGAACTTCCCCTTCAGACCACTCTCCCCCCTCGTACCCTCGTCCATAACCCTAGCGCCATCCACCCGTATGCCGAGGATCCTGTGAACGTCGTGCAACAGTATCGTAATCTCACCAAACGGCATGTGGAAAGATTTGGTGTCCGGCTGCCACCTCTCGACGAACGCACTGATAAGGTTCTCATCCAACCCGGTGGTCAAACAGGTCCTAAGATGATCAAGCCCGCTCTCGGCAACTCTATCCATAACCGCGGAGCGGACCCTCAACTTACTCATCTTCTCCATAGCGCCCGGCCTCTCGTAACAAGTGATCCACTGTCTCACGCTCCCCTCATCCGTCCAACTACTGCGAGCTACGTGGCCACCGAAGCTCCGTAAGACAGTAAGTACAGACGACCCCCCTACAACCGGACCCTGTAGACGCCAGGAAAGATCCGGAGTCTTCTTCCTCCCGCCCGTGCTACTAAAGGCACCACTCTCCACAAATGGCCTATATCGGCCGCTACCATCACGTACGATCACCTTAGCTGGTCGATCGGCTGCCTCCTCGTCCAAAAACTGGGAGTCGTGCTCCTCCTCCTCCTCAACCTCGACATCATCATCATCATCCTGCTCCACCTCCTCGTCCTCCGAACTACTAACTCGGGGGTCCCTGAAAAAAGCTCTCGGTAGCTGTAGCTGGTCCTCGGGAGTAGGGTCGAGAGTCCTTATTAGGAGACCCTTTCCCCTACCCCTACCCCTACCCCTAACTCCCCTACCAGCCCGTGGCGCTGCTGCTGGTTGTGATGCTATCGGGACACGACGCTTAGATCCCGTCACTCTTCGGACTGCGGTACGGCCAATCGCAGGCATGATATCATCCTCATTGTAAGACATCTGCATTTACGAGATTACAATAACGTTAAATTATTATAATTAAACAAATTGTCATAAAAAACTAAAATAATAAAAACTAAAATAAAAAAAATTGAAAATATACGGCCTAAACGTAAAAACAAACCCGAGGAAACCCCCTAAACCCTAAAAACCCTAAACCCTAAACCCTAAACCCTAAACCCCACCTATACCCTAAACCCTAAACCCTACCTATAGCTATACCCTAAACCCTAAACCCTTAACCCACGTTCCAATCCACCCTAAACCCTAAACCCTAAACCCTACCTATACCCTAAACCCTAAACCATTAACCCACGTCACAACTCACCCTAGCCACCTCAATCCCACGTCCACACCCCCAACCAACGCCCCAAGCCCACGTCCAAACCCACCCTGGCCACCCAAACCCCACGTCCCATCCCCCCACCAACTCCCCTATCCCACATCCATACCCCCCCACCAACGTACCCAGCCCACGTCCCACCCTACCCTAAACGTGCCCTCCTCACGTCCCTCCCTACCCTGAACGTGCGCCCCTCACGTCCCTCCCTACCCTAAACGTGAACTACCCACGTCCCTCCTTACCTTAGACGTCAACTACCCACGTCCACCACCCTCCTTTTTTCGGATCTTGTCTAACCTAACCCCACATTCGGCTTTTGATTCAAAATTCAACTTAGAACAAATCTAATTCTAACAACAATCTAACTAACATCAACAACAACAACAACAAACAACAATAGCACATAAATTGAATCAAAATCCCTAAAATTAACAAAAACAACAAAAACATTAACAATTAACACTACAACTAACAAATCTAACATAATTAACAAAAACAACATAAATAACAACAACAACAACAACAACAAAATACAATATTAATTAAAACTAAAACTAAAACTAAAACTAAATCTAAATTAATTAAAAAAAACAACTAACAAAACAACTAACCTTGGTGGTGCTTGGTGTCGGCGGTAGGGTCGTCGGCGGTGGTTGTCGTCGGCGGTGGGGTCCTCGGCGGTGGTGGCGACGTGTGGTGGTGTGGTGTGGTGTTCTCGGTGGAGGGATGGAGGGGGAGGTTGTTTTTAATTTTTTTTAATTTGAATGAGAGTGTGAGTGTGAAAGGGTAGTGTTGGTCTTTTGTTTAAAAAACGTCGACGATTTTTCGCAAAACGTCGACAACCTTTCGCGATTCCGTTTAGAATACAACCTCAACTACTGAACTCAATTGTAACACCCCCATTTATTTAAGAGCCGTTAGCAAGACATTCTCAAATAAATAGAGCTGTTACCATCTCGGATTGTCCGAGGTAGTGAATAACAAAGTAAAACAAACCAAAGTACTTTATATAAAACTGATTAAATTTGAACTTTTGATACTACAACTACTACGCAAAGAATAAAAGTACAACTGACAACATCTAAGTATGTGATCTAATTCTAAGTAGGTCCAAGCCATGTCTCTCTCCATGCCCAAGCTCCTAATTCATCTGTCTCTGACCTGTAGAATCTACTCCCCATTCCGGATCATCGTAGGTGTACACGAATACACCGTCAACCTCGCGGTTGAGTAGGATAACACAAAAATAAATAATGCAACAATTATGATATGCAAATGCAATGATATGCTCGAGCTCAATCTCAATCTCAATCACAATCTCAAACTCATACCCTTGCACCAAGCCATACCGAACCTCCCGGCAGACTATAATCGGTCGTCACCGAACACCAGCTCAATAGCTGATAAGACACCAGGCCTGGTCTGCAGAACCACCCTGGGCTTTATATCAGAACAATATCCGATCCATATCTTTCTCAGTAACCAATGCATATGCCATGCTCATGAATGCAACACTAGAATAAATAACCACAAAATACCATGCTCATATAACTCATACTTGCATCCATAATATACAAGGCTACATCCATTCATAACACATCACAGAGTAAACATCCATTCATAACACTTCATAGAGTATAGTGTCAGTGTATCCTACCTGTAGTAGCAAATCTGCAATAAGCAATCACCGTCTAGTAATGTTCCTCCTCGAATAACGTTCCTATAATTATTACTTATATTAAATTCTACTCATACAATAAACACCACTAAATCACCTGATCATGTTCATAACATATTTACGTATAACACCTTGTGAACATATACATATAAACATACTTATCTACATACCAATTATCATTAATTAGCTATACATATAAATTGCCATTAATCATATATAAACTTACAATTTATAGACTTACTAAAAAAACATACGATCAATTAATCGACTATGAATTAAATCAATATCACGACAACCTCAATAATTAAGAATAAACATGATAACAATAATATACTAATTGCCAAAACATAATTAATAATACTAAGTATATTACTAACATAAACTTACCGAATCCTAATAATAATAAAATAATAATAATAAGACAATAATGATAATAATAATAATAATAATAATAATAATAATAATAATAATAATAATAATAATAATAATAATAATAATAATAATAAGCAACAACCATAAACCATCGTACCAACACAAACACCCAAACAGCCCAAAACGTGACCAACAGCCCCCGACCAGCCTCTTTTGACCACCTTAACAAACACCCTACAAAGCCACAACCACCACCCCTCCACGGTGGTTGTGGCCACTGCATCATGACGTACCTATTGCCACTGACCCCGACACCTGACTCACTAACACTAGCCTTAGAAACCAGTAACAAACACCCTACCAACAACCGACATACCGCAACCGAGTTCCTGCTCCTCAGTACCCTCTCTTAAACGACCTCCTAACACCACCATCACCACCTCTAGCCACCACCAATGGTCCCCCCAAAATCCCTGCACCGTGATCTAACCCCAGACACCAACCACGACACCATACCTATCCCAACCAGCACTCGAAACCCGTCCCAAAGCACCCTGGTCGCCAACATCAGTCCTCTGTTTCTGTATCGTGTTTCACACCCCTCCTGAATACCCTCCTTAACCAGCTGCTATAACCACCCTCGTGACCACCAAACACCACCCACGACACAACCACGACACTCACGAGCCCCTGGTGCCAGCCACTAACCTTCGACGACCCTCAATCCCCTAAAACAACCACTCCAAACTCCCTGCTCCAAAAGAGTATTTCCCGTACTGTTACATCAGACGCCTATTTCAGAATGAATACTCGGTGGTTTCAGCCGCCACTCACCACCCTAACTACCACCACTAAACCTACAATATTCTACTACCATTAACCATGACCCACGACAAGCATTAGACCCAAAAACCTAAACGAAAAAGTCGCACAACAACAAAATTTAAGACAAGCAGAAAACAGAGTGTAGACGTCTTTGTTGTCGACCTGTTCACGGTGGTTTTAGTGGCACAGACGGTGGTCCCCTAATGGTTTGATAATGAAAAACATGTTATGGACACTACAAGGATTTAAAACAACAAAGAAACATACAAAACGATGGTCTCGAAGGGTACAAAAGCTACTTACAAATTACTGCTGCGAAAAGGATGAAATCGATGGTTAGGGTTGTTTCCTCCGTGTGATTTCTTTCTCGTTTGCTCCTAGCACTACTCACGGTGGTCAGGAGAGTTTCTGATTGTTGGTGAAGGGAGGCAGGAAGCTATGGAGGCTAGGGTTTTTACGAGATAAGAGGCAGATAACCATATCCGAAATGTTGAACGTTGATGGTGTGTGTATGTGTTTGAGAGGTTAGGTTTAGGGTTTTGCATTGTATTAGGGTTTTGGTAGCATGATATTATGCCGATGCACTATGTTTGTGTTGATGGCTGTGTTTTTCGATGGTAAGGTTAGGGTTTGTCTAACATTATGTTTCCATACACGGCCCCATACCAAGCCCAAGCCCATCACACATCCCGCAAACTTATATGACTATACCCCGTTCATAACTCGAAATCTTAAAAATAAACGCGACGTATAAATAATTATACTAATTAAATTATATAATTTGTATTAGTAAATATTAATTAAATTAATTATAATAATATAAAATTATTAGCATTTATATAAGAATTAACAAAATTAGGATTTAACTAATAATAAACAAGTACAAAAGAAAATAGATATAAAATATGAAATATATTTAATTATAAATATATTGTCAAAACAAAGAAATACAAATGAAATGTCATTTTATATAAAATAAACGTCAAATATAAAATGATTATTAAATACGAAATAATCGTAGAAATACCACTTATAAAACAATAACAATTTACGTAAAATGCTTTTATAAACATTCTATTTGAAATACTTGTATAAAACATGGTTTGACTGCCGTTGACCGAGTCTAAAATACGGGGTATTACATCAATTGGTAAAAAAAGTTCTTATATTAAATGTAATAGAAAACTTATGAGGCACAAATATTGCAAATATTTGAATTTTAAGTGAAAAAATGATTAATTCTAGTACTTTAAACTAAAAACTTAATTAAATTTTCTTTTATGTAACTTCAATATCATTTAATAATAAAATTATAGTAAAAAAACTTAATTTTATGATTGTTTCAAGATAAGAGATGTAAGAATAAAGTTGTGAGAAACTATTTGACTCGTATTTTGACCCTAACCCGATACATGACCTATATTCTTACCCAACCCGTATCCGACCTACCTCGCCCTTGTTTGACAAGTATACTGATACGAATAAACGGTCGTTATATGCATTAATTATCCTACCAAACAAATTATTTAAACCTAAACCAGACTCTACTAAACTCTAACAAATATAGCAAAGTGGAAGTAAAGGGTCGAAACCAAGAGAAGGGAGGTTCAACTAAAACTTGCTTAAATTAAACCACTAAACAAAATACTAATTACGCTACTAATGACGATTAATAATTAATGACTAATGACTTATCAACAAACTATGATTATTTACAATGAACAACAAGTGAGACATAAATGAAGAAGTAATGATTGAAAAGGCATTAAATAATATCAAGGTAAAGATTTGTGTGGGCTAGACAAAAACACAAACAAGTGATGTGCAAAGTTCAATAAGAGGGAAATACTTGGTGTAATCGTCACTAAAGTCTCTCAACAATTAACAAGCTCGACTCTAACAACCCCTAAGTTATCCATCCATACTAACCATCTTAAGATAGTGAATTACACAACTAAACCGTAAATGCAATTCCTTTGATTCTAACCCAATTCATTAAACCATAAAACAAGGTTACAATCAAGCAATGAGAACTAAACCGAAAGATGGGACAAGGAAACTAATCTTACTACATTAAACCATGATAATAAGAAAAGTCATGTAATTTCGTACTTAAAAATATGTTTCCTCTAAGCCAATTCAACATACAAATAAACTTGCTTCAAACAATCCTAAGTAAACTAAACCGTTTCCTCATAATTTGCAATATTTAAGTAACTAAGATGCTAGAGTGATCAATCCACACAATTAATTACTCAAAATGTGAAATAAAAACTCAAGAAACAACATTAGATAAATAAGAAGGAGTTATCGAGTCTTACAAGGTCAAAGTTGGAAACTTTGATCGGAATTACACCAAGCTCATTTAGAAGGTACAAGCTTAAGATTAAGGAAAGATTACAAGATTGTTCACTAACTTATAGAGTAAAATGAAATGTGTTCTAATAATGAGATGATAGTTTCTAACATTTCAGACTTAGGTATATATATGGTTCACGAAACCCTAGGATGATTCTCTTTGAAAAGACCAAATGCGGATAAGAAAATGCGGAGAAAAAGGCTTGTGCAGGATGCGCAGGTTGCGCCAAATTTTAACTTCCCTACGCAATCGGACGCAGCTGCGCACACCCATTGCGCAGTGGCTCGCAATCTGAGCTTCCTAATTCTTTTGCTTCTTACCATCTTCAATTGATCTTAAAACTTCTACTCTTCAAAGCTTCACTCCCCAAGCTCGATAGTTTGTTAATGTCGATGCTCTTGCGCCATTCCTTGACCGTGGAACGGTTCTCCTAGACCCTCGGATCCCGAGCATAGAAAACAACATAAAACAAGGGTAAAAAGGACATAAAACCACACCTTAACCAAATACCAATTATTGGATCAAACGCAACTAAACACCCGTATTAAAAGACACGATTGTGATAAAATCACAATCTTAAACCAACACAAAACACTACTATCAAATACCCCCACACTTAGACTTTTGCTAGTCCCAAGCAAAATCCGAAACAAGCTCTTTCGCAAGTCAACAAGAGAGTATATGTGCATTGATCTCTCTTCCCTCACTACATCCTCCTTATGTCTCCCTCAACACAAGCCACCTATTAACAAGAAAGACAATCTAGACTCAATTTGTTTATCCTCACTCTTCCCTCACTCATCCTCCGTATATCTCCCTCAACACAAGACACAAGAAACCACCAACTCCGACTCGTCAACAAATCCACCCTTCTTATAACTCCTAACACAAAATGGCGACCCCTGATCACCTCATCCCGAGGTGATAACAAAGTGGCATCAACATCCATCAAAATCATCATACCTTCCACTTATAACACCCTCTTATCACTCCATGTAATGCAAAACCGTGTTACTTGGTTGGGCAAACAGCTAGCAATCAACAACCCAAGTAAAACAAATGAAATCCTCCGATTTGGAACAAGTTTTGTGACTAAAAAAGAAATTAATCCTATACTTAACCTCCTTCCAAGACCCTCTTTATCACTCCTTTCTTATCCCTCCATCATTTTGGTGTTGATTTTGTTTTTTTCTCGATTCATTCTCTTATTTTGCCTAAGGTACCCTTTCGGATTTTCACCTTAGCTTTTCCTTTCCTCTCGTGGTGGCTCGCAACTCATTTTT
The DNA here is from genome assembly GCA_029255685.2 of Silene conica. Taxonomy (NCBI): domain Eukaryota; kingdom Viridiplantae; phylum Streptophyta; class Magnoliopsida; order Caryophyllales; family Caryophyllaceae; genus Silene; species Silene conica. The sequence continues at coordinate 16,895,894 of CM055311.2, read as the reverse complement.
TCATTTTACCCAGAACGCCCTTCGGGTTTTCATTCCGTCCTCGGCCACCTTCCCAATTTTGCCTAGGCGCCCACCCTTGTGGGTTTTCACCTAGCCGAGATTTTTTTATTTTCTGTTTTCATTTTTTTAAGGAAAACAGAACAAAAATACAAGAAATTTTGCTTTGAAATAAAATTACATACATGCACCAATTGAAAAAAAACAAGGCTATATACCTCCCCTACACTTACATTTCACATTGTCCTCAATATGAAGAAAGTAGTCACTAGCCTTGCTCACTCATGAGAACCGGATGAACCTCCTTTTTCATAGGTACCTCGGTTCTTCCTTCTTTATTCTCTTCTTTTTCTCTCTTGTTGAGCCCGACTGTATGTATCATCTACAAAAGTTTGGTCCACGAGAGGAGGGGCACTCTGGTTTAGTTAATTTCATGTCAAAGAGGCCTCGAATGATGCCAATGGAGTCTTCTTGGAGACGAGAGTCCTCATAAGTATCATGGAGGTACTCTTGATGCCTTGGTTTTGGACCTAAAAGTGTTGGCTCATGGAGTTCCTACAAGTCTCTTGCTCCTTCCACCTTTTGAGCTCTTCTTCCCGGTATTAATCTTGTTGCATTTTCCATAACCGGTCCATCTCTTGGCGCTTTTGCATATCTTGCATCATTTTGATTTGGGCTTTCTCGGCCTCCTCATGTAACCGGGCTCTCTCATCCACCGTTGAACGCCATGAATTTATGTTTCCTTGTCATTGATGGGCGCTGTCTACCCTCCCACTAATTGTCTCCAATGTGCTCTTGGTGGAGTAAAAGTAGTCAACAGGCATTGCTCCCAAGGAGCAAATTGGTTAGGAGCACTCCCAATAGCCTCGGCCATTGGAGTATCTTGGAAACCTTGTTCAATAAACTTAATCTCCCGTTCTTCCATTATTTGGGGGTTGTCGGACGACTCCACGACTCTTCTTTTCCTTATTCTTTGTGGCGGGGTTCCGGGCACATCTCTCACACTGGGGCAATAAAAATCCCACGCTCTAAAGCCACTCGGAAGGGGGTCATTGCAAGGGAGCCTCATGTGCGTCACAACTTCTTCACCCAACCAAATACAACTCCACGGAACCGCATCTAGTGCTTGTTGGATCATGTGGGTTTCCACAAGCCCCGCTTCATTATAAATATTGTTCCCCACACTTGGGGATTTGGTTCTCGGTCATTGAGTTCACGAAGTAGTGAACGAAAAGGGTAATAAGCCCCCCCACCACAATTGATGCTCCCTTTTTTGTCCTTATGCTTAGCCCCTTGCTTCACAAACAATTTAGCCCAATCCGACACTCTTTCCCCCTCGGGTAGCATCGCACATAGACATTCCCTCACACTATCATTCACCTTTGTTGGTTCTGTTGGGGCTGGTGTCCTTGACAGTTAGTACAATGACTTACTAAATCTCTTTAAGGATCACAAGGGCATACTTTAGTATTATTATCAGTTGATCCACGTTTATCAATAACGGTTGGCTTGCTAGATAAGTTTGACGTTATTGTCATACGGATGGCGGTGATCAACTGGTCCCTATACGTCACACCTATAGGACACGTTTTAGAGATGTGAAGGTATGAAAATACAGTCACATTTATGACGAATACGACTAAACAGTTAGTCAGAAGTATTGACTATTAAATTAGTCAATAAGATGTTGAGATTATTATTTAATACGGATTAAATAATTTTAGCTAACACGGATTACATGATTAATTCGTAAATTAAATATAAACGGTTATATTTAATTAAATATTGTATTCGCGTATTAATATAAACAGTTATATTAATTTGAGTAATTATACAATATCGTAATTTTATCAGACCATTATTAATAAATCGACTGCATTAATATCTGATAACACGTGTACGATTTATAAATAAAACCCGCGAATAATATTTAGCTAATCGGGTCGAATCACGCAAAGGTATAAGGTAAGAGTGGGAAAAGCCCACTCTCACCTCAACCCGTTCGGCCGACCCAATCACTACATAAGGAGAGTCCTTCTCCTTTTGTCAGGTTACTGCTTCTTTGATTGTTATACTGATTAAACACATCTCAAGGAAATTAGGGTTTTGAGAACTGCCTTTTCCCAAAACCCAGATCTCACATCTAAAACCTCACAAACCTCTCCCCATATTGCAAGGCAATTGGAGAGCCTTTCTAGCACACGCGGCATCATCTTAAACAAAGTCTTGGGTGCAAGTTATAGGAGGGAATTTACTTTAATTCCTGTTCTTAGGCCTATTCAAGCAAGGACCTAAGGTTGTATTCTTTTCATGTTTTTATTTATCTTATGACTATATTCACAACTGTAAAATTCGTTATAATCCTTCACGTTTTAGGGCGAATACATGCTATATTCCCCGCAAGTGGTATCAGAGCAAAGGCCATGAAATTTTTACTTTTGTGTTTTTCATAAGTTTTATTTAAAAATTTTGAAAAGTCGTTTCTGTCGCTGTGTCGGTCGGTCGACCCCTAGATGCGGTCGGTCGACCGCCTCCCGCATAGGTTTTCTGTTTTTCCGGCAGTTTCTCTATTGCATAATCGATCTTGTTTTTCGATTCCTGTTTACATATTGTTAATTAATCGATATTCTTGACAATATGTGAACCCTTGTTGATGTTAATTTTGATTTACTCGTTTTAATCAAAGATAAAAAAACAAAAAAAAACTTGTTTCAATTTCAAAAGTGCAGCGTTTTGCGTTTCCAGAAACTCGTTTTTACTGTTCCGTGGTCGGTCGACCTTGTTTATTGGTCGGTCGACCTATTGTGCTGTTGCAGAAAATTTTATTTTCGTCAGGAGGTCGGTCGACCCCGCGTTGAGGTCGGTCGACCTTGCCCCTGTAACAGACGTCGTTTTATTTTCTTTTTGAAAGTAACATGTTTTATTTTCCCATGGCCTTTTAGTAATATACTATATACGGAAATAGTATATTATTAATTTTGTGAAACGGTTCACCCTCGTTTGATACATATTATTTTAAAACGGTTTAAGATAATGGATTATAATCTTGTTAAAATTAAAGTGGTTAAAACGGTATAATCACATAATTTTAATCCCGTAAAGGTGGTTTGGTAAAATTTGTTAATCATAATAACAGTATTATGTCATGAATAAATTTTATTTTTAGTTGATGCATTTTATTTATCGTCTTGTTGAATGCCTATTGAATGCTTTCTATAACGTATTTAATTTTGCAAACGGTTGTAACTTAGTGTGGCCTTAGAAGATTGTGTCACCGTAATGATGGGACACAGTCTTGTTTGTAATTTTGAGATCTTGAATCTCCGTTTTGGGTTTTTGCCATGTAATTACTTTTGTATTTAAATTAGAATGTAAATAGGGTTATATTTGTAATTTAAATTAGTAATTTTGTGAAGACCAAAGACGGAGACCGGATGCTCACTCCCGCTGCAAAGACCAAGATGGAACATCAAGACAAGCTTCTAGGGTCCAACGGTGGATTCCAAGTTGTTTTATGTTTATTTTGGTAGGATAGGCCACACTAGGACTTTTATTTACGTTTATTGCATTTGTTTTTTATGCTTTCATCGATAATAGCTTGCATCATATTCCGCCTAAAACCAAACCACCTATAACATGCCTGAAAACTGACTCATGTAGAGGTTACGCGTTAGTTTTCTGTGACAATACAGATGTCACATGTCAATTGCAAAGCCATCACTTTATTTCATTCATTCACGCATATGCTAGATATTAGTTCACTTAAAATGGATAAATATAAGTTGATGGGGTGTTCCTCGTATAACCAAAAATTGAGAATAGTCTTTATAAATCAGACTCCCATGAATCCCTTCTTCGTCGGTAGGCATAATATGACCCCTTCTACGTCGGGTAAGTGGGAACAGATGATTTATTTTAGCTCAACATCATGGTCACTCGATACTATCTAGCGACTGAGATGGACTAATAGATAGGATTTACGGAAATCTATCGACCAAGAGTTCCAACGGTGGAATTAGCCAAGCTGTGGGCTTATCAATATACGGAAATTGAGTCTTGGGATCGTTTATATAATTTTTGAGGGAGATCAATTATATAAATGCATGAGTCTACGAGTTTAAATGCAATTTAATATAGACTAAATCACAACAATGAGTTGCTTATAGGGTTTTGTTTTTATCTTCTTTTTCAGTGTAGAACACGTTCAATTAAACTGCTGTATAACTAATGGCTGGTGAAGACCCAATACCAAGTGCCAAGCTAGCACGTGAATCCTGGCTAAAAGCCTTCATGGACTCCATGAATCAGTCTACTAGACTGAGGAATGATGGGTCAAACTTCTCTGACTGGGAGGCAGCACTACGGAATGCTGCCATTGCTGACGGAAAGCTTAAGTACTTAACTGAGCCAATTCCGGCACACCCAGGAACTGGAGCTAGAGCTAACGAAGTTCGCGCTCATAGCGACTTCGTCATGGAAGCGGGTGCGATAAAGTACGTACTCATCTATGCAATGGAATCCAATTTGAAAAGACGCTTCATAACCCATGGTGCAAACAAGATTTTCACCACGCTCACTAACGAATTCTCAAAAGCTCCGAGAATCGTTTCTTATGAGCATACCTGTCGCTTCTTTGAGGCGAAACTCCAGAAGGGCCAAGCGGTTAGCCCACATATTCTCAACATGATTGAGAATATCGAGAAACTGGAGGCCCTAAACTACAAGATCAGTGAGAACATAATCGTTGATCGAATGCTTCATTCGCTTCATGATGGGTTCGCCCTCTTCAGGGCCAACTATTACATGAACGACATGAAGAAGACTCCTCATGAGCTCCACTCCCTTCTCGTACAGACCGAGAAGGATCTTAAATTAAGTGGGAGCGTGAAGCAGGATGTTCTCATGATCTCCAGTAAGGGTAAGGGTAAGGGAAAAGCTAAAGCTCAGGACAACCTAACAGTAGGCAAGCCCAAGTTTAAGAAGTCAGGATTTACCAAGAGTGGGCCAGGTGAGTCAAGCAACTCACAGGGCAAAACAAAGAGCAAGGATACTAGCATGGAATGTCACCATTGCCACAAGACTGGGCATTGGAGGCGCTCATGCCCCGTGTATCGTGAGGACATTAAGGCAGGCCGCGTTACTCCTGTTGGTATGTCTTCTTCTTCTTTTATTGACATGATTGAGATTAACCATGCAAGTTACGGAACTTGGGTACTAGATACTGGTTGTGGTTCTCATCTATGTAATCATGTGCAGGGCCTCCGAAACCAAGAACCCCTCATCAAGGGTGAGGTTGACCTGCGTGTCGGGAATGGAGCACGTGTTGCTGCAATCTCGAGGGGAACAGACGTGATCCAACTTCCAAGTGGATTCGAGTTATCTTTATATAACTGTTATTATGTTCCTTGTTTGTCCAAAAACATTATTTCAGTTTCTGCGCTTGACAAACTTGGTTTTTCATTTGTAATAGAAAATAACAGTTGTATTTTCTCATTACACAATATGATTTATGGCAAGGCAGTTTCCATGAATGGAATTTATGTTTTAGATCAAACCACCGAAATATTACATGTGAATAACAAGAGATTAAAGGTAGGTGACAAAGACCAAACTTATCAATGGCATTGTCGTATGGGACACATAAATGAGAAACGCGTAAAACAGCTCATACAGAATGGAGCTATCTCGGCCTTTGATTTCGAATCATATGGAACGTGTGAATCATGTCTCATCGGTAAGATGACTCGTATTTCCTTCAAAGGTGTTGGAATGCGCGCTGCCGACCTATTAGGACTCATACATACGGACGTATGTGGCCCTATGTCGATCAACGCACGAGAAGGCTATAGGTATTTCATCACTTTCACGGATGATTTGAGTAGATATGGCTATGTCTACTTAATGAAACATAAAAGTGAATCCTTTGACAAGTTCAAAGAATACCAGAATCGGGTACAGAACCAGCTGGGAAGAAAGATTAAAGCACTACGTTCTGATCGTGGTGGTGAGTATCTTTCACACGAGTTTGATCAACACCTTAAAGACTGTGGCATCGTGCTACAGTTGACTCCACCTGGAACACCACAATTAAATGGTGTGTCCGAACGGAGAAATCGAACTTTACTTGATATGGTTCGATCCATGATGAGTCACACCGTTGTACCTGACTCATTGTGGGGCTATGCTCTTTTGTCGGCCGCTCTAATACTTAACCGAAGTCCGTCTAAAGCTGTTGACAAGACTCCATACGAATTATGGAAGGGAACAGTCCCTAACTTGTCCTTTATTCGGGTTTGGGGCTGCGAGGCTTATGTCAAGTAGAGACACGAGGATAAGCTCGGCCCGCGATCGGTCAAGACATACTTTATAGGTTATCCAAAGGGAACTTTTGGTCATTACTTCTACTCGCCAACCGAACAACGTGTTTTTGTTGCGGCTAGTGCGACGTTCTTAGAGAAAGAATTTCTCGAGAACAAGTCGAGTAATAGAACCTTCGATTTATCGGAGGTTCAAGAACCAACTACCGAGCAACCATTGGAGGAAACAGTTCCTTCAACCGAGGCTGCGGTAGATATTCCTGAGGAACCTAGGAGGTCGGGAAGAGTCTCCATTCCTCCGGACAGATACATTAGTATGGTCGAGGAACATGATATGGATGACGTCTTACTCCTAGAGGGTAATGAACCCTCAACCTATAAAGGTGCCATGACCAGTTCTGACTCAAAGCTATGGCTAGAAGCCATGCAATCCGAGATGGACTCCATGTATGAGAACAACGTGTGGGATCTTGTGGACCTACCTGCAAAGGTACGCCCCCTTCAGTGCAAATGGCTTTACAAAATAAAGCATGTCGTGGAAGGTAAACAAGATATCCATAAGGCAAGACTAGTTGCTAAAGGTTTCACCAAAGTGCCAGGCTTGCACTACGATGAGATCTTTGCACCCGTAGTCATGCTACGTTCCATTCGGATTATCTTAGCGATAGCCGCATTTCATGACTATGAAATATGGCAAATGGACGTTAAAACCGCCTTCTTAAACGGTTATTTGGAGGAAGAGTTGTACATGGTACAACCCGAGGGTTTTATTGATCCAGAAAATCCCAAGAAGGTTTGCAAGCTTAAGCGTTCCATCTATGGACTTAAGCAAGCATCACGGAGTTGGAATCATCGCTTCGACCAAGTGATAAAAGAGAATGGGTTCGTTCGATCAGTCGAGGAACCATGTCTCTATATCAAGTCGAGTGGGAGCAAGATTGTCTTCCTAGTACTGTATGTCGATGACATACTCTTGATTGGGAATGACATACCTCTCTTATCTTCGGTTAAAGCATGGTTGAAAAACCATTTCCAGATGAAAGATCTGGGAGAGGCACAAAGAATTTTGGGCATCCGTATCTACAGGGATAGATCACGACGGATGTTGTCTCTCAGTCAGGAATCTTACATAGATAAGATTCTAGAGAGATTCAGCATGACGAACTCCAAGAAAGGGTTCCTTCCTATGACTACTGGGCTTCACTTGAGCAAGACTCAAGAAGCTAAGACATTGGAAGAGAACGAGCGCATGAGTCGGATTCCTTATGCTTCGGCTATAGGATCGATCATGTATTGAGTATGACAAGTCGATTCCAAGCTCATCCAGGTGAACAACACTGGATGGCCGTGAAAAACATGCTTAAGTACCTACGGAGGACTAAAGATTGGGGATTGACTTACGGAGGCGACTCGACGCTCTGCGCCACGGGTTACGCAGATGCTAGCTTCCAAACGGATCGAGACGACTCGAAATCTCAGTCTGGATTCGTTTTTACTCTTAATGGCGCTGCTGTCAGCTGGAAAAGTTCTAAACAGAGTGTTACAGCAGATTCTACGACTGAGTCCGAGTACTATGCCGCCTCGGAAGCAGCTAAGGAAGCAATATGGATGCGTCAATTCTTACAAGGACTCTCAGTAGTGCCTAGTTCGAATGACCCAATCACCGTTTATTGTGACAATAAAGGTGCCATCTTCCAAGCTAAGGAGCATAAGTCTAGCAACAAGGCTAGACATGTACAACGGAAAGCTCATCTAATCAGAGATTACGTGGAGCAAAAGGAGATATTTATTGATAAGATAGCTACGGATGACAACATTACATTGTTATGATATATTAATGTTTTGTTTTTCATGTGGAATTGTACGCCAATTTTGAACACCACAAAGTAAACTGAATAACATTACATCGTTTTAGTCCTTGATTACCCACTTGAGCTGATAACTCAGGTAATCATTTTGTGACGTTGGTTGATGGTGGGTTCAACGAGCCATAAGTCAAACGGATGACTGACCAATCACAAAGGCGAGTTATACGGATATCTCGTAGGACACCCCGTGACAACGTTATGGAGTCCTAAATGTTTTATAACATTGGGTGCCAGGTCGTGGATAGGACCTCCATAGTGTTCCTTAGAGTCGAGTCTTTTGACTTTCAACTGTCTCTTGAGATTAAGGCAGATTTTGGGTAACTTTGGTTTCTTTCCCACGGTCATCGTAACAGGGGCCAAGAGGATTTTTTCTGGGTTATTTCATGCTGCGCGATATCGGCAGGATTCGAGTTGAGGGAAATATCCAAACCCTTATCAGGATTTTATCATTTCTCAGGGCCACTCGAGGAGTAGTAACTGAAATGCATGGCCATGCTCGAATACAGATTCGTTGTATCAGTTAAGTTACTCTCTAGTCGGGGAAACCACTCTTGATACAGATCGCTTGTGAGATACGACCTTTGCGAATGCGGATTTGCAAATTGTCTTACATTGAGTGGGAGAAATTTTAAAAGGATATGAGAATCAGTTATCGGTTTGTTGGAGCTTGTGTCCTCCACATGTAGTGTGATAACGTCATTGCACATACCCTTGTACGGACAAGTGGGAGATTGTTGGGGCTGGTGTCCTTGACAGTTAGTACAATGACTTACTAAATCTCTTTAAGGATCACAAGGGCATACTTTAGTATTATTATCAGTTGATCCACGTTTATCAATAACGGTTGGCTTGCTAGATAAGTTTGACGTTATTGTCATACGGATGGCGGTGATCAACTGGTCCCTATACGTCACACCTATAGGACACGTTTTAGAGATGTGAAGGTATGAAAATACAGTCACATTTATGACGAATACGACTAAACAGTTAGTCAGAGGTATTGACTATTAAATTAGTCAATAAGATGTTGAGATTATTATTTAATACGGATTAAATAATTTTAGCTAACACGGATTACATGATTAATTCGTAAATTAAATATAAACGGTTATATTTAATTAAATATTGTATTCGCGTATTAATATAAACAGTTATATTAATTTGGGTAATTATACAATATCGTAATTTTATCAGACCATTATTAATACATCGACTGCATTAATATCTGATAACACGTGTACGATTTATAAATAAAACCCACGAATAATATTTAGCTAATCGGGTCGAATCACGCAAAGGTATAAGGTAAGAGTGGGAAAAGCCCACTCTCACCTCAACCCGTTCGGCCGACCCAATCACTACATAAGGAGAGTCCTTCTCCTTTTGTCAGGTTACTGCTTCTTTGATTGTTTTACTGATTAAACACATCTCAAGGAAATTAGGGTTTTGAGAACTGCCTTTTCCCAAAACCCAGATCTCACATCTAAAACCTCACAAACCTCTCCCCATATTGCAAGGCAATTGGAGAGCCTTTCTAGCACACGCGGCATCATCTTAAACAAAGTCTTGGGTGCAAGTTATAGGAGGGAACTGCCTTTTCATGTTTAACTGTAAAATTCGTTATAATCCTTCACGTTTTAGGGCGAATACATGCTATATTCCCCGTAGGTTCTCCCATTGAAAATAAGAATGATGCAATCATCCTTGCAAGAATCCGAAGGGGTAGGTTGGTAATAGCGAAGATTTTATCATTGCTTGTTTGGCTAGTCTTCCCCGAAATCCCATACCACATCTCATTTAACGTTCCTGCTCCTGGTTTGATGGAGGAAGGGGGTTTTGTAACTCTCAAAATTTCCCTCACCGTCTCATAAGTGATTGAATGCCAAACCTTGTTTAATCGGAAATTCACCATCTCACTCTCCCCTTCTCCCGTGATATTAAGGGTGGCTAAGAATTCCAAGGTGAAGGTGGGATAAGTATTTAATTGAAGGTTTATATACCTCTCAAGCCCCACCTTTGTAAGAAAAGCCAACGTTTGGTCGTAGATACCCACGCCCCTCAATGTCCCGGGGTGAAGGAATTGGAAATGTGAAGTGGCTTATTTTCTAGATTTCGAAAATGGTTTTTATATTGAGTGGACAATCCCTCATCTCCGTTAAAAGCCTTGGGTGGGGGTGGTAGTGCATTTGAGGATTCTCCTTTCTTTCCTTTCCCCTTTGATTTTCCTAGTCCAAACACCATCTTGATATATTTTTGTTTGTCCTTTCACTGAAAACTCAACACAACTTAAAACAAACCAAAATTTCTAAGGGGCAATTCAACAAACACCTTATGTGCACTAGCAAGAAAATAAGTTTTTAAGAAATACTCCCTTCTACCCGAGATAAATGTCCCGTTTGCTAGTGAGTTGAAGATATATGGATTGTGTATTTTGGGTAGAGTAAGGGTATTTAGATTGGAGAGAGAAGGTATTCTATTGGGTTAGGGGTGGGTGGGTGGGTAATAAATATAAATAGTGAAGGGTAAAAAGGTAATAAAACGGTCCAAATGGTACACAACGGGACACTTTGACGAATAAAGAAAAATGAAGAACGGGACACTTATCTTGGGTAGGAGGGAGTATTTGTTAAATTTTTCTTTCCCTAACAGAAAACTTACACCAACAATCATCAAAATGACAAGCAACAAGAACTTAATCTAAAACAAACTAACTTAATAGCTTAACTAGATTAATTCACAAAGAAAGGATGAAAGTTTATACCTTCCCAAAATTCCTCTATGTTTGTTTAATTGAAAAAAGAATCAATGGAAACCTCCTATGAACCCTTCAAACCTCTTCCAAAGCTCCGAAATTAACCCGGAAAATCTTAGGGTTCTTGGTTGAATTGGGGTTTTTTTTCCAGAATTTGGTTGTTGAAAGGGTGTTGTTTGATGGTGGGGAAGTGTTTAATGAAGGATTAAGTGAAAAATTTTGAGTTTGATGATGATGTGTAGTAATTATTGAAGAGGATTGAGTGTTTGAGAGGAGTTTTGGGTTGCTTTGTGTCGATGGAAACAATGTGTGGGGATTTTGTTGATAAGAATAAGGATAAAAAATGAATTAGGCGAGAAACTGGGCGTGCGCAGGCTGCGCATATTTTGTATTGTCTTGCGTTCAAAATTGCGCAGTTGCGCATGGTATAGCGCAGGCTGCGCCGAGGATCGCAATTCCAATTCCATGTTTTCTTTGAATTATTGCTAACCGCGCCTGCCGAAGCGCAGGTTGCGCCCTGCCTGACGTCTCGTCTCTCCAATCCCTCCAATTTCCAAATTATTACTTAGCCACATTCCACCGCCACTCGTTGTTCCTCTTCCTTGGATACTTCTCTTGCCCCCGTAGCTTGATTTGGCCTTCACCTCCCCTCGGGCACGCTTCCCAAAGTGATATGTAAATCACTGCACCATCAACAAACCTCAAGTGCCATTTGAATTCCAAATTAAATTTGATTATTTGAAAACTAAATTAGCAAAGAAAGAACTAAGGCACGGAATTGAAACTAATCTAAGAAAACAAGTAAATTGAGATAGAGTATTTACAAATTTTGCCGTTATTTAATGTCGATGGCTCGACGAGATGCTTCTTGCATGTCAATTTTCATACACGGGGTCTTCCAATTGAACTTCATTCCCTCCTAGGTCTTGTATTCCTTCATGGTAAGCTTTAATTCGTTGGCCATTTACCTTGATCAATCTTCCCGAGTTGGGATCCTCCATATCCACCACTCCATGAGGATGCACCTTCTTCACAATGTAAGGACCAAACCACCGGGAACTCAACTTCCCCGCAAAAAGCTTAAACCTATTTTGAAATACAAGAACCTTGTCATTTTCCTTGAAACTCTTTCGGGCAATCATCTTGTCGTGCCACACTCTCGCCTTTTCTTTGTAGAGGGCCGCATTATCATAGGAATCCAACCGGAGCTCCTCCATCTCTTGAATTTGCAATTTACGGTGCAACCCCGCCTCATCTATGCTTTGATTGAATGATTTGATCGCCCAATAGGCTTTGTGTTCAACTTCCACCGGTAGGTGACATGTCTTTCCATAAATGAGGCGATATGGAGACATGTCAATTGGAGTTTTGTAGGCCGTGCGGTATGCCCATAAAGCATCATTCAACCGTTTACTCCAATCTTTCCGGTATTCACCGTTTTCTCAAGGATTCCTTTCATTTCACGATTCGAGACTTCTGCTTGCCCGTTGGTTTAAGGGTGGTAAGCGGTGGAGATCTTGTGGATGACTCCATACTTCTTTAGTAATCCTTGAATGATTCGATTGCAGAAATGTGTGCCCCGATCACTTATGATGGCCCTAGGATATCCTAGTCTTGAGAAGATAAAACTTTGAATGAAGCTAGAAATAGTTTTTGCATCATCTACTCTTGTGGGAATTTCTTCCACCCACTTGGATACGTAGTTAACGGCAAGCAAGATGTAGATGTACCCGCTTGAATTCGGAAATGGTCCCATAAAATCTGTGCCTAACACATCAAAAATTTCACAAAAGAGGATGGGTTGATGGGGAATCTCATTCCATCGAGAGATATTCCCGCACCTTTGGCAACGATCACACGACTTCACGTAAGCTTGGGCATCCCGAAAAATACTTGGCCAATAGAAGCCACATTCCAAGATCTTTCGTGCGGTCCTTTGAGGACCAAAGTGCCTGTAACATCCCGTATTTTCGTAAGTAATATTTTAATACTTTTAAAGTATTTTTCGGAATATAATATTATTTTAATAATAAATCATAAGTTTTATTTTCAGTTTCGTTAAGTTCCGTCTTAGGATTATTTTTAATCTTAAGACGTTGTCACTTGACAAGTTTCCCGACTTGAGTTTTCCGTATCACTTAAATAAATAAACCCGACTCAAGTATATATGAAAGGACAACCTAAAACCCTCATAAGACCCTTTCATACGACACCTTCATCCTTCACAAATTCATTTCACTGTAAACCTAAAACACCATTTTCCTCTTTTCTTCAAGCTTCAAAAGATAATCTCGAACCCTTCCTCAACTCGTATCAAGGTAAATTTTATATTTTCGGAATCCTCTCGAGATTTGCAATCTTTCTATCACTTTCAATTTCAGTTTCGTTGAGTTCCGTTTTTGGGCTGTTTTGCCTTAATTCGAGTTTAAGCTTATAATTCCCATTTTTATGGTTGTAGGAGTTGGTTTAGAAGACCCGGAGGTCGATACTTACATAGTTGAAGAAGATTTCGGAGTTTACCCGCTTTGAGGTGACTATTATGAGTACCTCGACCTACATTGTTAAATTAGCACATTTATGTGGTTTTTGTGATGTTCATTCTGAAATTGTGAGTTCTATTGAAGTATGAATAATAGGAGCATGTTAGGATTTCGTTTTACATGTCAAACACATGATTTAGTTGATGTTTATGATGTTTCACATGTCTCACATGTTCATTTTCAGTTTTTCAGAAATTGCGACGGATACGAAGAATTAATACCAAGATGGTTTCTTTTGTTGATTTGATGCTTGAATATGTTTCCTATATGTGTTAATATACTGGGCAAATCATTGTCGTTGCAAATTATAAGCTTGGTATCGATTTATAAGGATTTTGATTTACTGTCGAAATGCAGATTTTTGGCTCAGGGGCTCTGAGCCGGTCGACCGACCGGCAGCCGTCATACTTGTGGTATTTCTTTTTCTCGTGTTTTAAGCAAGACAAGAGTGTAGGGGTGCTTAGCCGGGTGGCCGGCCGCCGGTCGACCGGCTGAGACACCCATTCGTGTGTTTTTCTTTTACGTAGGGAAAGGGGATTAGGGAGATGGGCCTCCCAGCCGGGTGGCCGGTCGGCCGGTCGGCTGGCTGGGAGCCCTTCCTCGTTGTTTTACAAAAGGCTGTTTGGTGGGGTTGGCAGACGGTGGACCGGCAGCCGGTCCTAGGCCGGCTGGCAGCCCCATTTCATATCAAATTGTGTTTAACTTTTGATTGGCTTGTCGGATTTGCTTGAGACTTGTTCCGTATGCTTCGTATGTGTGTTTGAGGTCCCCCGAGTTTGGGTGGCACTATATTGGGTTCGGGAATGGAGTGAGGATAGAGACCCCCTGGTCGGGCAACCGAAAGGGAAACTGGCTCTCCCTTAACTTAGTTCCTAGGGTCAATTAAGTGTTGATTAGAGGTCAGTATAGTAAGGACTAAGGCTTGGTTGTAGTACATATCGGAATATGTCTGAGCAGGGACCGCTAGAGTACGATATTTACTGATGTCTGATGCGTGTCAAGGTATGATCTGAGTTGGGATCCTTTAGTTTGACATGTGAGTGTTTGTGGCGTAACAGCCTAGTCTGAGTTGCGACGTATGACCGTCTCGTGTATGGATGATGCGGTAGGAGACGTCTGAGTTGGGACCTCTGTCCTTCCGTGAGTTTGTATGACCGTAGTGGGTTGGGTCTGAGTTGGGACCCCGATTTCACTACGAAGGGTAATGGTTCTGACTGAGTTGCATTATGAACCATTATTAGCTGATTGGTATCCATTCGTGACTGAGTTGCGGCTACGTATGTCTACTTGTTGACTTGTGTACCAAGTTTACCTGAGTTGGGGTGTGACTTGGACACTGCTGATTGTGTTTAGTTCTTGCCTGAGTTGGGGTAGGTTCTAGATACTGCTGATTGCATCTGCTTGCCTGAGTTGGGGTACTGTGTCAGATGTTGCTGATTGATTGTATGTATATATAGAGTGTTGATTATCTTAGAACTGTTCGTCCAAGGCATTGGACGACTCTTAGTCTGGTTTCGTAAATGGTTTGGAGTGAAAGACCCCTCGACCGGGCAACCGGAAGGGAGACCGGCTCTCATTTCAAATAGTTTCCGAAGTTAGTTGAGAGCCTTTGCATAGTATTGCATGTTGATATGAAAGTTGAGATATTGATATATATATACTTGCCATGTTATAAATGTTGGAGTATGTTGGATGCCTTATGTGTTACGTGTCGTTAACAATAGGTTGCTAGGAAAACTTTAGTCACTCCCCACTGATTGTGGCGTACATGTTTTCATGTATGTAGGTACATGACAGGTTGCTGGAGGGTTACTGAGGCTAGCGAGCGATGATCCTATCATCGATGACACCTGTTTATCGTTTAGCTGGACCTTAGTCTTTTATATACATTTGAGTGCCTGTAGGGATGTGCCATCCCGGGCTGTTTTTGTACTTATGGGTTTTGTACTTAGACATATACTTATGTATGTTTTGATCATTTCAGTTTGTATAGTTTTGTTTTAATTCACCTCGTTTTATCTTGCATGTTAAAGTTTAAATTCCGCGTAAATTTTGGCATGTTTGTATGTTTTACTTTTCCGCTGCGACGAGGGGTTTTACAGTGCCCCCCCACAAACATATTCATGGCAATGTCAGAGTATTGAGGGCACTTCTACATCCGGAATGCATCGACGAATAATATTATCTTCACACATCTTCCACAAGTACGGATCATCCCAAATGTAGTAACGGGCATTCTTTTTTATCTTGTCCCGTTGACTTGAAGATAGGGTAGTGGGAAACCTCTTGGTTACGATATAGTTTACAAGATTCACATACCATGGCTCAATATCCCTTATAGCATACAGAGACTCGTGGGGTAAACAACCATCTACCAAACCCATCCTTCTCACTTGATCCTCTTGTAGGTGTAATCGACTTAGGTGGTCGGCAACGACATTCGCCACCCCTTGTTTATCACGGATCTCAACATCGAATTCACTCAACAAGAGCACCCATCTCATCAACCTAGCCTTTGTGTCTTTCTTTTCCACCAATTGTCGGATAGCCTTGTGATCGGTAAAGATTATTGTCTTGACACCCAAAATTTATGGTCGGAATTTCTCAATCGCATATACTACCGCCAAAAATTCCTTCTCGGTGGTAGTGTAGTTTTGTGCGCATCATTCAATAAGGAAGATTCATATTGGATGACATATGAAGCTTTCCCATCCTTTTGTCCCAATACCGCTCCAATAGCATAATCACTAGCATCCGTCATTATTTCAAAGGGAGCCTCCCAATTTGGTGATTGAATGACGGGTACGGTGACTACCTTTTCCTTTAACGTGTCAAAGGCTTTCTTGCAATCTCATTGTACACGAATTCCGCTTCATTGTGAAGCAACCTACACAAAGGAAGGGAAATCTTAGAAAAATCACGAATAAACCTACAATAGAACCCTGCATGCCCTAGAAACGACATCACTTCCTGAGTATTAGTGGGATAAGGCAAAGTTTGAATGAATTCCACCTTCGCCTTATCCACCTAAATCCCTCTTTTTGATACAACGTGCTAGAACCGTGGTGAGGTGGTTCAAGCATTGATCAAATGAGTTTCCATAGACGGTGAAGTTGTTCATGAAAATTCCACTTGTCATGCAACGTTTAAAAGTTCCCGAAGCATTGCACAAACCGAAGGGCATCCTATGGTATGCGAATGTTCCGTATGGGCAAGTAAAAGGGGTTTTGGATTGATCCTCCGGAAGAATTGGTATTTGGAAATACCCGGAGTACCCATCCAAAAAACTATAAAATTCTTTTCCCCCCAACCTCTGTAGCATTTGGTCTAGAAAGGGCAACGAGAAATGGTCTTTTAAAGTCACCGCATTGAGCCGGCGGTAGTCGATGCAAACTCTCCATCCGTTTGAAGTCGAGTGGGGATCAAATCTCTTTGTTTGCCCTCGACTACCGTTACTCTACCTTTCTTGGGAACTACTTGGGTCGGGCTAACCCAAGTGGAGTCACTAATAGGGTAAATGATTCCCATTTGTAGGAGTTTGATGATCTCCTCCTTCACCACTTCCATCATGGGTGGATTTAGTCCTCTTTGCGGTTGCCTACCCGGCTTAGCTCCACTTTCCAACCGAATTCTATGCATGCACATGCTTGGACTTATCCCCTTGATGTCCGCTATGCTCCATCCAAAAGCTTCCTTTTGGTCATGTTCTCATGTAACATCTTCACCAATCTCTCTTCTTGGTTGCCCTCGAGTTTGTTTGAAATTATAAGAGGTAAGGTCCTTTCTTCACCAAGAAAAACATATTTCAAATGATCGAGAAGTGGTTTGAGATTTGGGGTGGGTGGTTTTATAGTGGAGGGTAGTGGTATTTCAAGGGAACCCTTTAAGGGAAGAAACTTGGCTTTGAATGCGTAAGGAATAGTAGAAAAACAAGGCAAACGAGAGCTTGGAACTGCGCAGGCTGCGCTGGTATTGCGCAACTGCACCCAGTTTCTGCGCAGGCTGCGCTTCTAGTTGTAGTTTGCTCCTCGTTTTCTTTTAATTTGTATTTCTCAATTAAAAGCCCTGCGCAGTTGCGCTCCTCATATGCGCAGCCTGCGCTTTGGCTCGCATTTCGACCCTCAATTGTTTTCATTTCCTCTCCTTCCTTAGCTTCTTCCAAGGGCTCTTCCTTCTCCAATGCTTTTATAGTTTCCTGCACATCATGTGTAACACCCCAAAAGTATGAGAGGAAAGTTGTCCCACATCGGTAGAATGTGAGGCTTGTGATATGTTTATAATAGCTTCCACCCACCACTTAGTAACAAGGCCTTGTGCTTTTGGGCTTAAGTGAGGACAATTAACGGGCTCAAAAGTGTGCACCCATCTTATTGGGTTTGTGTTACGACGGTGGCGGGTCGGGTTGTTACATCATGAGACAACCAAAACCGCAACCCTTCCTTCTCGACATCATTAGTGAGGGCCACTTCGAGAGGGCTCCTATGCCAAAGTTTATCACCTCAAGTGGTTGATTGAATTGACCATTTTGAAAGCTCCTACACTTATCACCTCCCCAACTAAGGTTTGGATTATCTCTTGAGCCTATGTTGTAAGTGTTTCCACTTGGGTCATACTTGTAGTACCCACCACCGGAGGGATTCCTTGAATTGTAGTTTCCTTGCCCCATTGCACTCACATTTTCCACCCCGATATCCTCCTCTTGCATGCTAGGACAAATCTCTACCGGGTGAGGGCCTTGGCAAAAGGTACATTGAACTTGGCCCACTTGGCTTCCACCATCTCCTTGTGAGCCCACCAACATGTTGGCTATAAGATGCTTGAGTTCCTCCACACTTTTCTCAAGTTTTGCATTTGATGAAGAATAAGCCCCCACGAGGGAAGTATTCTTTGAAGCTTGACGGGACCTTCCATGCATTCTCGTAATAGCGGCTAGCCTCTCAATGAGCTCATTAGCATCCACCACCGAATAATTCTCCAATCCACCACCGGTGGTGGAGTTGACCATCATTTGGTCTTGCTCGTTTAGCCCATCATAAAAATGGACAAGCAAATCATCCCCACTTAAGCCATGGTATGGGCATTGATCTACAAGCTTCTTGAATATTTCCCGATACTCGTACATGGTTTCCCCACTCCCTTGCTCAATAGATGTGATTGCCTTCTTGGCATGGTTGTGGCGAGAGTCCAGGTAGTACTTCTCTATGAAGGCCGCCTTCATATAAATCCAAGTGTTTATGATAGCCGGAGGTAAATAGTATAGTCAATCCTTTGCGGCATCGTGTAGAGATAAAGGAAAAGCCCGCAACTTAAATTGATCCTCCGACACTCCGGTCGGGATTGTGCCTTGGCACATCATGTGAAATTCCGACAGATGTCGATGTGGATCATTGCCCGCTAGACCATACAACTTTGGAAGGTTGTGTATGAAATAACCCTTCAATTCAAAATTCCCGTTGGGACCCATTGGTGGATAGGTGGTACATGGTGGTTGTTCCTCATAATTCCGAGTTCGAAGCTCCCTAATGGTTCTCGTATCGTTCTCCATTCTTGGGTACTCAACCTCAATCGGGTCTATGTCGACGGGTTGGGGTTGGTTCTCAATGGATGTATAGCTACTTGGTGTGTTTTCTTCCTCTCTATGGGTGCGGTAGTAGAAGCGGTTTGAGAAGAGCCACGAATAGGTTGCACTTTCCTCAAATTCGAAGTCGGTATCCCCTTCTTGAGACCTAGGCATAAGCTTAACACACTACACACTAAACAAGACCAACTAGAACTACCACTTACTTACAAAGATACACCAAATTGACTAATAATGACGATAAACAAATAAAGAAAATGCAACTAAAAGTTCTACACAAAAACTTAACACAAACGAGCTTTAGCAATGTTGCCTTTCCACGGCAACGGCGCCAAAATTTGATACGAATAAAACTGGCGGTCGTTATATGCGCTAATTATCCTACCAAAAATTTTATTTAAACCTTAACTAAACTCTAACAAATATAGCAAGGCGGAAGTAAAGGGTCGAACCCAAGAGAAAGGAGGCTGAACTAAAACTTGCTTAAATTAAACCACTAAACAATATAATAATTACGCTACTAATGACGATTAAGAATTAATGACTAATGACTTATCAACAAACTATGATTATTTACAATGAACAACAAGTGAGACATAAATAGAGAAGTAATGATTGAAAAGACATTAAATGATATCAAGGCAAAGATTTATGGGTTCGACAAAAACACAAACAACTGATGTGCAAAGTTCAATAAGAGGGAAAGACTTGGTGTAATCGTCACAAAGTCTCTCAAAAATTGACAAGCTCGATTCCAACAACCCCTAATTTATCCATCCATACTAACCATCTTAAGATAGTGAATTACATAACTAAACCGTAAATGCAATTCCTTTGATTCTAACCCAATTAATTAAACCATAAAACAAAGTTACAATCAAGCAATGAGAACTAAACCGAAAGATTGGATAAGGAAACTAATCTTACTACATTAAACCATGATAATAAGAAAAGTCATGTAGTTTCCTACTTAAATATATGTTTCCTCTAAGGCAATTCAACATACAAATAAACTTGCTTCAAACAATCCTAAGTAAACTAAACCGTTTCCTTAGAATTTGCAATATTCAAGTAACTAAGATGCTAGGGTGACCAATCCACACAATTAATTACTCAAAATGTGAAATAAAAGCTCAAGAAACAACATTAGACAAATAAGAATGGGTTATCGAGTCTTACAAGGTCAAAGTTGGAAACTTTGATCGGAATTACACCAAGAATGAGAAGATTAGCTCCTCATTTAGAAGTTACAAGCTTAAGATTAAGAAAAGATTACAAGATTGTTCACTAAAGTATAGAGTAAAATGAGATGTGTTCTAATAATGAGATGATAGTTTCTAAGCTTTCAGACTTGAGTATATATATAGGTTCACGAAACCCTAGGATGATTCTCTTTGAAAAGCCAAAATGCAGATAAGAAAATGCGGAGAAAAAGGCTTGCACAGGATGCGCCAAATTTTAACTTCCCTGCGCAATCGGCCGCAGCTGCGCAGACTGCGCAGTGGCTCGCAATTTGAGCTTTCTAATTCTTTTGCTTCTTCTCATCTTCAATTGAACTTAAAGCTTCTACTCTTCAAAGCTTCACTCCTCAAGCTAGATAGTTGGTTAATGTCGATGCTCTTGCACCATTCCTTGACCGTGGAACAGTTCTCCCAGACCCTCGGATCCCGAGCATAGAAAACAACATAAAACAAGGGTAAAAAGGACACAATACCACACCTTAACCAAATACCAATTATTGGACAAAACGCAATTAAAGACCCGTATTAAAAGACACGATTGTGATAAAATCACAATCTTAAACCGACACAAAACACTACTATCATATACTTATTGGTAGACCTGGCAAAAGTATACCGAACCGAAAAACCGATCGAAAATAACAAAATCAACACCTGGCCGTACATCCGAAAGGTATAACTGAACCCTACCCCGAAACCTGAATCCACCTGAACTGATTCGAAATCGGTCTGAATTTATGATAACCGAAATAGACCCGAGAATCGAATGAACCTGAACTGTTTAACCTGAATTGTTTTAATCTGAACCGATATATACCTGAACCGATTCCAACTCGTACATTGATGACTAAAACCCAACATTGAAACCCGAAATAACCCGAATGTAAATAAGTGTCATATCAAGGGTGTCTTTTTGTACATAAGTATCACCCATATAACCTCAATAAGTTAATATTATATCGTAATTATACAAAAAAAAATTATATATTACTTTTTTTAAAAACATTATTTGTATTATATCCAATGTTTTAAATAAAGACCTAATCCATTGACATCCGATCCGAAAATGACCTGACTTGAATCTCACCCTGCTCTGATATTGACCCGACTCAAACCTTATTTGCACCGATATTGACCCGACTTGAACCTGAACCGACATGAAATATCTAAAACCGATTAAAACTGGAAACTGAATCCAACATGAGTTGAACCAAATTGAAATCGAAAAAAAGATAAACCGAAATAACCTGATCCGAAAGAACCCGAACCTGAAAATGATCTGATTAACCCGTTTGCCACATTTTCTTATTGGTGTTCAAATTACAACGGCGCAATAATCCATGTTAAATATCCGGTATCCGTTTGTTTCGTTCTTTATTTTACCCATTCCAATTTGGGATTTACCACTTGTCATTCATTAATAATAACCACGTCAATTGTTCCTCTCCTCCTCTTAGTGTTAAAACAAAGACAACCAAATGACCGATTGACCGGAACGGAACGAGTATATATATCCGTCGCAAGCTTGCGACGGGTCAAGTAATACCAATGTGGGGTAGATAAAGACAAAAACAAGTACCTAGAAAGTAACAAATTGTTTTGTCTTATTCACCCACATGGTTAATATTTGTCCAGTCGCAAGCTTGTGACGGATATACCTGTCACAAGGGAGACTTGTATGAAAGCCTGGGATTAAAATCCTACCGTGTAATTGCCAAAAACAAATCCCAACTCTATTGGATAAGATTACTCTCACACTCCCTCGTCACTACCATACACCATACACGACATCCACCACCGGTCCCACTCCAGCAACCTAACCAAAAGCAACTTCGACAACCTCCATCTTGCACGTACCATACAAGCCGCCAATGACCCCCAACATTCATTTTCAATAGTACCGGTGTTGGCGCAACTCCGACGACCATCCCTAAGCACCAATCTGTACCCCTATCAACTTAGTGAACGACAGACGACAAGTCGTCAGGGACAAGTCGACAACTACGTCATCTCTTCCCCTTCGTTGGTGCGAAGACGACTGAAGATCAACGTCATCGAGAAATACGAGACGACGGTGATGAAAGTGATGATCGACAGTACGGCGTCGACGATAACGGTGGGGATGTGCTCCGGCGAAGTGGCTAACGATGGGTCGGTAAGGTCGATAAGGATGGTGGAGGTATTTGATTGGACTGAAATGTCGGTGTGAAAGAGGTAGGAGAATATATTTGATTTTGTTATAATTTTAATCCCAGCCTTTCATATTATTATAATCTAACGCTAGATACTCGTTCTCACCATTCTCACCGTATGTTCTTCTCACCCGATCCTATATATATATATATATATATATATATATATATATATATATATATATATATATATATATATATATATATAGAGAGAGAGAGAGAGAGAGAGAGAGAGAGAGAGAGAGAGAGAGAGAGAGAAAGAGAAAGAGAGAGAGAGGGGGGCAAGATCTGGTGAGTTTGCCACTTTTCGTGAGTTACCCCGCATTTATATACCATTGGATCTAACAAGATCAAGGGTTGAGATTAGATCCAAAAGAATACACACTCATTTTTTCTCTCTCTTCCATACACGTTTTGTTTGTTTTTCCTGCTTTCTTCACTTTTCCCCTTGTTTTTCTCATTTTCTTCAATGTCATGGCATAATCAAATCAAATTTTCACAAAAATAAAGCAATTTTAGTAGAAAACACGAAATTAATTCGTTATCACCGTTCAATTTGATTGATAAACGCATCAATCGTCAGTTTTTACCCAAAATTTGCAGAATCCCTCAAAATTCAACAAATTGATCAGAATCATCTTATAATTCATCAATTCTCTACAAAAAATGGATTAATTCAAACGGAAAACACACAATTCATTGATTATCTTAGATTAATTTAATTGGAACAAGCGATAATTATCGAATTCAATAATCCAAAATTGGTTGAAACCCTAACATAAAGCAAGAAAATTGACGGTAAGCATCATTTTTACGATTTCTTAATTAGTAACATTAGCAAACAACAAATTGAACATAAATTTTGTTGATTACAACAAATTCTGAAAAGATTTCAATTTTTTGGTGATTTGCAGGTTGAACGACGTGAACACGGATGTATAATTGATGCTCAATGGAATGGTTGACGTAGTGAAATAGAATAACTGATGTAGTATAATAGAATAACTACGTTATTGTAATAGAATAACTTGTCTAGTGAGAATATTGTTCTCTGCTATGTACAGTTATTTCAATGTATAAACCTAGTTATTGTAGTGAAGAAAATTAATTATTATATAGTTAACTCAGTTGGTAATACAATATAAAATAAATGTCATGTTAGTTCATCATAGAAGAACTAGTGCTACAAATACAATAACTAGTGTTACTTTATTAAATAACTGTTCTTACTCAATAAAATAATTGGTATTAATATTCTATAAAATAATTGGTGATGTTACCTCCTCATAGAATAAATAGTGTTACAATATACAATATACAATAACTACTATTACTCTATGAAATAATTACCATTACTTTATAAAATAACTGGTGATGATACATTATAAAATAATTGACCATGTTTGTTCTTCATAGAGTAATTAGTGTTCCAAATACAATTACAAATAACTACCATTGCGTTTATTTGTCTATGTAGGGTTCAAACCTACACCTTGCGCAATAGCACAATGCTCTACCTTTTGAGTTAATAGGCGAAAAAATATGAAATACAAAAGCATTAAAAAGTAGTACAGTGATATAATATTTCTGTATAAATAATTCAATAACTCGGTCAAAGTAATACAATAATTCTCGTTAACTGATTAACGCATCAAATAAAAAGTAACAGATCAAAAACAAAAAAAAAAGCGTAAGTTTAAAATAACTATGCAACCGAACAATACAATAACTCGGTCAAAGTAATAAAATAATCTCATATAAGTATTGAAATAACCTTAAAAACACTATAAAATTACTAGATATTCTAGAGGAATAAACAATAGAATAACTTGGAGTAAACAATACAATAACTAGGACTATACAATACAATAACAGGGTTTATACAATACAATAACAACGTATAAATAATACATTAACTGGGGTTATACAATACAATAAATGAGTTTATACAATACAATAACTGAGTTTATACAATACAATAACCGGGTATAAACAATACAATAACTGGGGTTATATATACAAATACAATAATTGGGGTATTTTTGTGTAACATAATGTTTAGAATTGGGAACTAAGGCTTCACCAAAAGTACAGCAAGAACAAAATTACATCAAAGTTAAGTAACACGAAACCCTATAGAACAATAACAAAGTGAATACAAAAATCACCTATAAAGAATGATGATGTTCAAAAATAAAGATAAAGAAACGATTTTCAAGTGATGAAATGAAAAGAACAATAAATCTTAAGAAAATCAAATAATAATTGGATATACACCTAAAATAAGGTTAAAATTGAAAAACGAATTGGACGAAGAAACTTAATGATTGACGAAGAAATATTGTTGCTTGTGAGGAATTAGAATGACGATGATGAAGGAGAAATTTCTGATTTTTTTTGGTTTTTTAGTAAAAGAATTTTACAGAGATAAAAGAGTTAAATTATAATGAATTAATTTGAGGAAAAAGTTGATTTTTGTAAGTTGGACAACATTAAATCTAAGTCATCTATCTTAGATAAGATTAATATATATATATATATATATATATATATATATATATATATATATATATATATATATATATATATATATATATATATATATATATATATAGTTGGGATCACATGAGTTCACCCTAAATATTTGAGTCCATGAGTTTAACAATGATATCACAAGTTATATAAAAAAGCATCACGTTTTTTCAATATCAATTTTTATTTACTTTTTTTGTTTTTTCTTTTTCAATATTACGTTTTTTTTTTAATAAAAAGGCGTTTTTTCTCGAATTTTTTTTTCCATTACAATATCACAAGTTACTCAATACAATATCACCGGTTCTTCAAAATAATATCACAAAAAAAAAAATTCGAGAAAAAAATATTTCGGAAAAAAAATTCGAGAGAAAAATTTGAAAAAAATACTTCCGGGAAAAAAAGTTCTTAAGAAAATTTCGTGATATATAGTGTGTGATATTGTTTAACAAAAGGCGTTTTTTCTCGATATTTTTTTTCGATTTTGTTCATTACAATATCACAAGTTACTCGATACAATATCATCGGTTCTTCAAAATAATATCACAAAAAAAAATACTGAAAAAAAATCGAGAAAAAAAATATCTCGGAACAAAAATTGAAAAAAAAAATTTTGAAAAAAAAAAATTGCTGGAAAAAAAGTTATGGAAAAAATTTCGTGATATTGTTTTATATAGTGCGTGATATTGTTTCCTGTGATATTGTATTAAAAAGGTTGTGATATTGTAGACTTTGTAGTGTAAAAAAAACGTGATATTTTTTAATACAACTTGTGATACTCTAAATGGACTCATGGACTCAAATATTTAGGTGGACTCACCAGATCCCGCATCTATCTTATCTATATAAATACGGAATCATTTATCAAGCAGTGGTTGCGCCACGTCATTCATCTAAGCTTTTTTTTTTTTTTTTTAATTCACTCAGGTGGGTCCCGCATAATATTTGATGATTTTCCTGTACCATAACCGCCCAATATTCTACGTATTCCAAATAAATGCCTAAAATCGTAGATTCAGAAACATTACGAACATTTTTATATAAATCATGAATTTAAATAATTAGAAATACACATTATCTGCGTGATAATTAGACCACAATCTTATCTGTATTAATACAGAAACATTAAATGAATTCTGGTGAATCTACGTTATTAATCCATCATTTTATCTTTTTTTTTTTAATTCAATTATGGTGGGACCCGTATTGTTGTTTACTAATATAATTGTCGAATAAATGTTTGCGTTTCATTAGTTATGTTATTGTTACGTACTAATTCTTATTTATTTCCTAAACAATAATTTATACGTAGACGATTATATTTATAACGTCTAACTTATATATTATATATTAAAATATATTGCTCATGTCGATTTATACATAATTATTAAATAATGATTTATGACTAACAATCAATATTACATAATTATAATAAATACTAACCAAAATTACACTAATTGATATAAAAATGTAACAAAATAAAGAAAATGATAAAAACACGATCGAAATTTCAAGTACAATTTTCATGACAGTATTAAATTAAAATAGCAATAAGAATAAATTAAAATAACAATAACGTCAAAAAAAATATTTTCAATGTCAATAATATTACAAAAATCTTAATCAGTTATAGCATAGATGAGTACGTTCTTTATCGCACCCGCTTCCATGACGAAGTCGCTATGAGCGCGAACTTCGTTAGCTCTAGCTCCAGTTCCTGGGTGTGCCGGAATGGGCTCGGTCAAGTACTTGAGCTTTCCGTCAGCAATGGCAGCATTCCGTAATGCTGCCTCCCAGTCAGAGAAGTTTGATCCATCATTCCTCAGTCTAGTAGACTGATTCATGGAGTCCATGAAGGCTTTTAGCAAGGATTCACGTGCTAGCTTGGCACTTGGCATTGGGTCTTCACCAGCCATTAGTTATGCAGCAGTTTAAATTGATCGTGTTCTACACTGAAAAGAAGATAAAAACAAAACCATATAAGCAACTCATCGTTGTGATTTAAGTCTATTTTAAATTGTATTTAAACTCATAGACTCATGCATTTATATAATTGATCTCCCTCAAGAATTATATAAACGATCCCAAGACTCAATTTCCGTATATTGATAAGCCTACTGCTTGGCTAATTCCACCGTTGGAACTCTTGGTCGATAGGTTTTCGTAAATCCTATCTATTAGTCCATCATAGTTGCTAGATAGTATCTAGTGACCACAATGTTGAGATAAAATAAATCATCTGTTCCCACTTACCCGACGTAGAAGGGTCATATTATGCCTACCGACGAAGAAGGGATTTATGGGAGTCTGATTTATAAAGACTAGTCTCAATTTTTGGTTATACGAGGAAGACCCCATCAACTTATATTTATCCATTTTAAGTGAACTAATATCTAGTATATACGTGAATGAATGAAATAAAGTGATGGCTTTGCATGTGACATGTGACATCTATATTGTCACAGAAAACTAACGCGTAACCTCTACATGAGTCAGTTTTCAGGCGTGTTATAGGTGGTTTGGTTTTAGGCGAAATATGATGCAAGCTATTATCGATGAAAGCATAAAATAAATGCAATAAACGTAAATAAAAGTCCTAGTGTGGCCTATCCTACCAAAATAAACATAAAAACAACTTTGGAATCCACCGTTGGCCCCTAGAAGCTTGTCTTGATGTTCCATCTTGGTCTTTGCAGCGGGAGTGAGCATCCGGTCTCCGTCTTTGGTCTTCACAAAATTACTAATTTAAATTACAAATATAATCCTATTTACATTCTAATTTAAATACAAAAGTAACTACATGGCAAAAACCCCAAAACGGAGATACAAGATCTCAAAATTACAAACAAGACTGTGTTCCATCATTACGGTAGCACAATCTTCTAAGGCCACATTAAGTTACAACCGTTTGCAAAATTAAATACGTTATAGAAAGCATTCAAAGGCATTCAACAAGACGATAAATAAAAAAGCATCAACTAAAAACAAAATTCATTCATGACATAATACCGTTATTATGTTTAACAAATTTTACCAAACCACCTTACGGGATTAAAATCATGTGATTATACCGTTTTAATCACTTTAATTTTAATAAATTTATAATCCATTATCTTAAACCGTTTTAAAATAATATGTATCATGCGAGAGTGAACCGTTTCCCAAAAATAATATAATATTTCCGTATATAGTATATTACTAAAGGCCATGGGAAAATAAAATAAGTTATTTTCGGAAAAAATAGAACCCCTGTTACAGAGACGTGGTCGACCGACCTCACCTCGGGGTCGACCGACCATCTGCCAGTCATAAAAAAAACTTCCTGTAACAGCACCAAGGTCGACCGACCTATCAACCAGGTCGACCGACCACCAAACTGAAAAAACGAGTTTCTGAAAACGCAAATCGCTTTGCTTTCAAATCAAAACAGGTTTTTATCTTTGATTTAAAACGTGTAAATCAAAATTAAACAACAACAAAAGGTTCACATATTGCTAAAAATATCGATTAATTAACAACATGTAAACAAGAATTGAAAACAAGATCGATTACTCACAAAAGTAAACTGCCGAAACAGAAAACACACGCAGGAGGCGGTCGACCGACCGCAACAGGGGGTCGATCGACCGACTTGGCGACAGAACGAGATTTTCAAAATTTTTAATTAAAACTTATGAAAAACACAAAAGTAAAATTTCGTGGTCTTGGCTCTGATACCACTTGTGGGGAATATAACATGTATTCGCCCTAAAACATGAAGGATTATAACGAAATATACAATTGTGATTATAGTCATAAGTTAATAAAAACATAAAAAGAATTACAACCTTGAGTCCTTGCGCAAAAGGCCTAAGAACAGGAATTAAAGTAAATTCCCTCCTATAACTTGCACCCAAGACTTTGTTTAAGACGATGTCGCGTGTGCTAGAAAGGCTCTCCAATTGCCTTGCAATATGGGGAGAGTTTTGTGAGGTTTGGATGTGAGATATGAGGTTTTGGGAGAAGGATGCTCTCAAAACCCTAATTGTAAGAATTATGAATTACCAGTAGTTGACAAAAGGAGAACAACTCTCCTTTTGTATTCAGATGGTCGGCCGAATGGGTTTAGGGTAAGGGTGGGCTTTTTCCACTCTTACCTTATTCCCTTGCGTGATTCGACCCGTTTTTCTAAATATTATTCGCGGGTATTTATTATAAATCGTATGCATGTTATCAGATATTAATGCATTTGATAACATCAATAATGGTATGACAAAATACGATATTGTATAATTGGCCAAATTAATATAACTGTTTATATTAATGCGCGAATTCAATATTTAATTAAATATAACCGTTTATATTCAATTTTACGAATTAATCATGTAATCCGTATTAGCTAAAATTATTTAATCCGTATTAAATAATAATCTCAACATCTCATTGACTAATTTAATAGTCAATATCTCTGACTAACTGTTTAGTCGTATCCGGCATAAATGTGACTGTATTTTCATACCTTCACATCTCTCAAACGTGTCCTATAGGTGTGACGTATAGGGACCAGTTGATCACCGCCATCTATATGAGAATAACGTCAAACTTATCGAGCAAGCCAACCGTTATTGATAAACGTGGATCAACTGATAATAATACTAAAGTATGCCCTTGTGATCCTTAAAGAGATTTAGTAAGTCATCGTACTAACTGTCAAGGACACCAGCCCCAACAGCACCGACCTGAAATATCTAAAACCGATTAAAACTGGAAACTGAATCCAACATGAGTTGAACCGAATTGAAATCGAAAAAAAAGATAAACCGAAATAACCTTATCCGAAAGAACCCGAACCTGAAAATGATCTGATTAAACCGTTTGCCACCTTTTCTTATTGGTGTTCAAATTACAACGGCGCAATAATCCATGTTAAATATCCGGTATCCGTTTGTTTTGTTCTTTATTTTACCCATTCCAGTTTGGGATTTACCACTTGTCATTCATTAATAATAACCACGTCAATTGTTCCTCTCCTCCTCTTAGTGTTAAAACAAAGACAACCAAATGACCGATTTACCGGAACAGAACGAGTATATATATCCGTCGCAAGCTTGCGACGGGTCAAGTAATACCAATGTGGGGTAGATAAAGACAAAAACAAGTACCTAGAAAGTAACAAATTGTTTTGTCTTATTCACCCACATGGTTAATATTTGTCTCGTCGCAAGCTTGTGACGGATATACCTGTCACAAGGGAGACTTGTATGAAAGCCTGAGATTAAAATCCTACCGTGTAATTGCCATAAACAAATCCCAACTCTATTGGATAAGATTACTCTCACACTCCCTCGTCACTACCGTACACCATACACGACATCCACCACCGGTCCCACTCCAGCAACCTAACCAAAAGCAACTCTGACAACCTCCATCTTGCACGTACCATACAAGCCGCCAATGACCCCCAACATTCATTTTCAATAGTACCGCTGTTGGCGCAACTCCGACGACCATCCCTAAGCACCAATCTGTACCCCTATCAACTTGGTGAACGATAGACGACAAGTGTCAGGGACAAATCGACAAATACGTCATCTCTTCCCCTTCGTTGGTGCGAACACGACTGAAGATCAACGTCATCGAGAAATACGAGACGACGGTGATGAAAGTGATGATTGACAGTACGGCGTCGGCGATAACGGTGGGGATGTGCTCCGGCGAAGTGGCTAACGATGGGTCGGTAAGGTCGATAAGGATGGTGGAGGTATTTGGTTGGACTGAAATGTCGGTGTGAAAGAGATAGGAGAATATATTTGATTTTGTTATAATTTTAATCCCAGCCTTTCATATTATTATAATCTAACGCTAGATACTCGTTCTCACCATTCTCACCGTATGTTCTTCTCACCCGATCCTATATATATATATATATATATATATATATATATATATATATATATATATATATATATATATATATATATATATATATATATATATATATATATATATATAGAGAGAGAGAGAGAGAGAGAGAGAGATAGAGAGAGAAAGAGAGAGAGAGAGAGAGAGAGAGGGGCAAGATCTGGTGAGTTTGCCACTTTTCGTGAGTTACCCCGCATTTATATACCATTGGATCTAACAAGATCAAGGGTTGAGATTAGATCCAAAAGAATACACACTCATTTTTTCTCTCTCTTCCATACACGTTTTGTTTGTTATTCCTGCTTTCTTCACTTTTCCCCTTGTTTTTCTCATTTTCTTCAATGTCATGGCATAATCAAATCAAATTTTCACAAAAATAAAGCAATTTTAGTAGAAAACACGAAATTAATTCATTATCACCGTTCAATTTGATTGATAAACGCATCAATCGTCAGTTTTTACCCAAAATTTGCAGAATCCCTCATAATTCAACAAATTGATCAGAATCATCTTATAATTCATCAATTCTCTACAAAAACTGGATTAATTCAAACGGAAAACACACAATTCATTGATTATCTTAGATTAATTTAATTGGAACAAGCGATAATTATCGAATTCAATAATCCAAAATTGGTAGAAACCCTAACATAAAGCAAGAAAAGTGACGGTAAGCATCATTTTTACGATTTCTTAATTAGTAACATTAGCAAACAACAAATTGAACATAAATTTTGTTGATTACAACAAATTCTGAAAAGATTTCAATTTTTTGGTGACTTGCAGGTTGAACGACGTGAACACGGATGTATAATTGATGCTCAATGGAATGGTTGACGTAGTGAAATAGAATAACTGATGTAGTATAATAGAATAACTACGTTATTGTAATAGAATAACTTGTCTAGTGAGAATATTGTTCTCTGCTATGTACAGTTATTTCAATGTATAAACCTAGTTATTGTAATGAAGAAAATTAATTATTATATAGTTAACTTAGTTGGTAATACAATATAAAATAAATGTCATGTTAGTTCCTCATAGAAGAACTAGTGCTATAAATAAAATAACTAGTGTTACTTTATTAAATAACTGCTCTGACTCAATAAAATAATTGGTGTTAATACTCCATAAAATAATTGGTGATGTTACCTCCTCATAGAATAAATAGTGTTACAATATACAATATACAATAACTATTATGACTCTATGAAATAATTACCATTACTTTATAAAATAACTGGTGATGATACATTATAAAATAATTGACCATGTTTGTTCTTCATAGAGTAATTAGTGTTCCAAATACAATTACAAATAACTACCATTGCGTTTATTTGTCTATGTAGGGTTCGAACCTACACCTTGCGCAATAGTACAATGCTCTACCTTTTGAGTTAATAGGCGAAAAAATATGAAATACAAAAGCATTAAAAAGTAGTACAGTGATATATTATTTCTGTATAAATAATTCAATAACTCGGTCAAAGTAATGGAATAATTCTCGTTAACTGATTAACGCATCAAATAAAAAGTAACAGATCAAAAACAAAAAAAAAAGAGCGTAAGTTTAAAATAACTATGCAACCGAACAATACAATAACTCGGTCAAAGTAATAAAATAATCTCATATAAGTATTGAAATAACCTTAAAAACACTATAAAATTACTAGATATTCTAGAGGAATAAACAATAGAATAACTTGGAGTAAACAATACAATAACTAGGACTATACAATACAATAACATGGTTTATACAATACAATAACAACGTATAAATAATACATTAATTTGGGTTATACAATTCAATAAATGAGTTTATACAATACAATAACTGAGTTTATACAATACAATAACCGAGTATAAACAATACAATAACTAGGGTTATATAAATACAATAATTGGGGTATTTTTGTGTAACATAATGTTTAGAATTGGGAACTAAGGCTTCACCAAAAGTACAACAAGAACAAAATTACATCAAAGTTAAGTAACACGAAACCCTATAGAACAATAACAAAGCGAATAAAAAAATCACCTATAAAGAATGATGATGTTCAAAAATAAAGATAAAGAAACGATTTTCAAGTTATGAAATGAAAAGAACAATAAATCTTAAGTAAATCAAATAATAATTGGATATACACCTAAAATAAGGTTAAAATTGAAAAACGAATTGGACGATTAAACTTAATGATTGACGAAGAAATATTGTTGTTTGTGAGGAATTAGCATGACGATGATGAAGGAGAAATTTTTGATTTTTTTTGGTTTTTTAGTAAAAGAATTTTACAGAGATAAAAGAGTTAAGTTATAATGAATTAATTTGAGGAAAAAGTTGATTTCTGTAAGTTGGACAACATTAAATCTAAGTCATCTATCTTAGATAAGATTAATATATATATATATATATATATATATATATATATATATATATATATATATATATATATATATATATATATATATATATATATATATATATATATATAGAGAGAGAGAGAGAGAGAGAGAGAGAGAGAGAGAGAGAGAGAGAGAGAGTTGGGAGAATTAGGACTATACAATACAATAACTTGATTTATACAATACAATAACAACGTATAAATAATACATTAATTGGGGTTATACAATACAATAAATGAGTTTATACAATACAATAACTGAGTTTATACAATACAATAACCGGGTATAAACAATACAATAACTGGGGTTATACAAATACAATAATTGGGGTATTTTTGTGTAACATAATGTTTAGAATTGGGAACTAAGGCTTCACCAAAAGTACAGCAAGAACAAAATTACATCAAAGTTAAGTAACACGAAACCCTATAGAACAATAACAAAGCGAATACAAAAATCACCTATAAAGAATGATGATGTTCAAAAATAAAGATAAAGAAACGATTTTCAAGTTATGAAATGAAAAGAACAATAAATCTTAAGAAAATCAAATAATAATTGGATATACACCTAAAATAAGGTTAAAATTGAAAAACGAATTGGACGAAGAAACTTAATGATTGACGAAGAAATATTGTTGCTTGTGAGGAATTAGAATGACGATGATGAAGGAGAAATTTCTGATTTTTTTGGTTTTTTAGTAAAAGAATTTTACAGAGATAAAAGAGTTAAGTTATAATGAATTAATTTGAGGAAAAAGTTGATTTTTGTAAGTTGGACAACATTAAATCTAAGTCATTTATCTTAGATAAGATTAATATATATATATATATATATATATATATATATATATATATATATATATATATATATATATATATATATATATATATATATATATATATATATAGAGGTGGGATCCGGTGAGTCCACCTAAATATTTGAGTCCATGAGTCCATTTAGAATAACACAAGTTGTATTAAAAAATATCACGTTTTTTTTACATTACAAAGTCTACAATATCACAACCTTTTCAATACAATATCACAGGAAAAAATATCACGCACTATATAAAACAATATCACGAAAGTTTTTCCAAAACTTTTTTTCCCATATATTTTTTTTTCACATTTTTTTTTTCAATTTTTTTTCTCGATTTTTTTTTTCTCGATTTTTTTTTCAGAATTTTTTTTTGTGATATTATTTTGAAGAACCGGCGATATTGTATTGAGTAAGTTGTGATATTGTAATGAAAAAAAATCGAAAAAAAAATTCGAGAAAAAACGTCTTTTGTTAAACAATATCACGCACTATATTAAACAATATCACGAAATTTTTTCAAGAACTTTTTTTCCCGGAAATATTTTTTTCAAATTTTTGTCTGAAATATTTTTTTTCTCGAATTTTTTTTTGTGATATTATTTTGAAGAATCGGTGATATTATTGTATTGAGTAACTTGTGATATTGTAATGAAAAAAAATCGAAAAAAAATTTCGAGACAAAACGCCTTTTGTTAAACAATATCACGCACTATATTAAACAATATCATGAAATTTTTTCAAGAACTTTTTTTCCCGGAATTATTTTTTTCAAATTTTTTTTTTCAATTTTTTCTCTCGAATTTTTTTTTGAGATATTATTTTGAAGAACCGGTGATATTGTATTGAGTAACTTGTGATATTGTAATAATAAAAATTCGAGAAAAAATGCCTTTTTATTAAAAAAAAAAAACGTGTTTGTTTTAAAAAAAAAGTGCATACTGAAAAAGGGAATTTTTTTAATAAAGAAAATGTCATTTTAAAAGAAAAGGCAAAAAAAAAAGAAAAAAAAATAATAATGAAAAAGAAAAAACGAAAAAAGGCAAAAAGGCAAAAAATTTGATATTCAAAAACCTGATACTTTTTTATATAACTTATGATATCATTGTTAGACTCATGAACTCAAATATTTAGGGTGGACTCATGTGATCCTAAATATTTGAGTTCACCCTAAATATTTGAGTTCATGAGTCTAACAATGATATCACAAGTTATATAAAAAAGCATCACGTTTTTTCAATATCAATTTTTTTTCCTTGTTTTGTTTTTCCTTTTTCAATATTACGTTTTTTTTTAATAAAAAGGCGTTTTTTCTCGAATTTTTTTTCCATTACAATATCACAAGTTACTCAATAAAATATCACCGGTTCTTCAAAATAATATCACAAAAAAAAAAATCGAGAAAAAATATTTCGGAAAAAAAATTCAAGAGAAAAATTTGAAAAAAATACTTCCGGGAAAAAAAGTTCTTAAAAAAATTTCGTGATACTCCCTCCGTTCGACTCCACTTTGCATGTATTCCTTATCAGCCCGTTCGACTCCACTTTACATGTTTCCTTTTTAGTCTATGTAATTTCTCATTTAATCCTTGTGCACTTTTCATATTTACAACAAATGTCATTGGGTACCCCACATTATGACACCATATATTTCCTAATAAAGCATATTCACCTTTCCCAAGTGTCATTTTATTAATTCTTTATAACCTCCTTAATATTTGTGTATAAAACAAACCCGCGAAGTGGAATTGAACGGAGGGAGTATTGTTTAACATAGTGCGTGATATTGTTTAACAAAAGGCGTTTTTTCTCGAGATTCTTTTTCGATTTTGTTCATTACAATATCACAAGTTACTCGATACAATATCATTGGTTCTTCAAAATAATATTACAAAAAAAAGTTCTGAAAAAAAATCGAGAAAAAAATATTTCGGAACAATAATTGAAAAAAAAAATTTTGAAAAAAAAAATTGCTGGAAAAAAAGTTCTGGAAAAAATTTTGTGTTATTGTTTTATATAGTGCGTGATATTGTTTCCTGTGATATTGTACTGAAAAGGTTGTGATATTGTAGACTTTGTAGTGTAAAAAAAACGTGATATTTTTTAATACAACTTGTGATACTCTAAATGGACTCATGGACTCAAATATTTAGGTGGACTCACCAGATCCCGCATCTATCTTATCTATATAAATACTGAATCATTTATCAAGCAGTGGTTGCGCCACGTCATTCATCTAAGCTTTTTTTTTTAATTCACTCAGGTGGGTCCCGCATAATATTTGATGATTTTCCTGTACCATAACCGCCCAATATTCTACGTATTCCAAATAAATGCCTAAAATCTGATTCAGAAAACATTACGAACATTTTTATATAAATCATGAATTTAAATACTTAGAAATACACATAATCTGCGTGATAATTAGACACAATCTTATCTATATTAATACATAAACATTAAATGAATTCTGGTGAATCTACGTCATTAATCCATCATTTTATCTTTTTTTTAATTCAATTATGGTGGGACCCGTATTGTTGTTTACTAATATAATTGTCGAATAAATGTTTGCGTTTCATTAGTTGTGTTATTGTTACGTACCAATTCTTATTTATTTCCTAAACAATAATTTATACGTAGACGATTATATTTATAACGTCTAACTTATATATTATATATTAAAATATATTGCCCATGTCGATTTATACATAATTATTAAATAATGATTTATGACTAACAATCAATATTATAATAAATAATACATATTTATAATAAATACTAACCAAAATTACACTAATTGATATAAAAATGTAACAAAATAAAGAAAATGATAAAAACACGATCGAAATTTCAAGTACAATTTTCATGACAGCACTAAATTAAAATAACAATAACGTCAAAAAAAATATTTTCAATGTCAATAATATTACAAAAATCTTAATCAGTTATAGCATATAACCATATAGCCTAAAATTTCATCATCAAAAATATATTCGGATTATTAATAGAACTATTTAAAATAACAATATATATATATATATATATATATATATATATATATATATATATATATATATATATATATATATATATATATATATATATATATACTAGTCGGGATCCGGTGAGAACTCATATATATTTGAGTATTGAGTAACATGATTATTGTGTATGTGTAAACAATATCACAACTTACTATAAACAACCTGTTATTAAAAAAACGTGATATTAAAAAAAATTGTTTAAAAAAATGATGCCGGAAAAAAATACAATTAAACGTGGTCCATAAAAAACCAAAATAAAATGAAAAGAAATAATTATATAATTAACGAATATTTATATAAGAAAAAAATATTGTTGTGACTTTTGCACTTTAATTATTACCCGATATTTATATCACTGAAGTTATATTTGTTAATAAGTTTGTTTAGCTTAGTTGGTAAATTGTCTGAATCTTAACCTAAACGAAACACCTTATTTCCCACTTTCTTCACCTTCCTCTCAATCACAATCATTATCTCATGAATTTATCGAAGATCCTGTTGTTTTCTCTTTAAATGTAGATATTTCGACCTGATCTTGCTTTATTCATGTAAGTTCTTTCCATCTCGTAAGTTAATTAATTATTCTTAAAGTTTTTGCCAGCTTGTTTCCATGATACGAACTCTAATTTCATCATGTGTGATTTTTTGTGTGTGTCTAATTATTGTTAATTTGAAGCAAATACTCGTATTTGTCTATTTGACAATAACCTCATCGATATGCAGAAAATTTACTTAATCGTTGTGGTTTATCTTTATTTGTTGCTGCAATTCTGTATTTAATTTGCAATTTCAGTAAGCACGCAACATTTTATGACTGTATATTTCTCAATTATATGATTTTTTATCAACAATGATGTTTTTTTTGGTGTTGATTGTTCAAATTGAAAGGACCACTACTAGAAAAATATTTATTTGCTGCTCTCTATTTGCGGCGTTTTATCCAAATAGCAGCAAATAAATGTACCAATTATCATGCCTTTTTAATATTAATGGAAAAAAGAAAAAAGAAAAAGGAAAAAGCCAAAAAAAAAAAAACGCAGCAAATACACACACTCATCCGTTAACCTATATTGTATACTACCACGCAATAACCGTCCTCAACAAAAACACAAATCAATTAACCCTACCTCCCCAAAACACAATCAATTAACCCATCCAATTATAATCACAAAACTATCACTATCACCACCACCACCACCGCGCGCGTGCCTCACCACCTTCAATCCAACTCGCCGGAACCATGGCCCTCTTCTGTTATTTGGATATTAGGTATGTAAATCCAGTATTAATTTGTTTATGTTTTCAATTCAATTGTTTATGTTATCAATCTGTTATTGAAGCGGGACAAGTCAGTGGTTGGCATGCTATCATTTAGAAGGTATTCCGTTGGGATGAGTAAGCATTAGCTATTTGAGCAGTGAAGGACGGTCTTGAGTTGAGGAATTTCGTTTGTCAATGAATTTCAATTGTTTATCAGTTTGGGGTTTAGGGATTAAGTTATTTTTATTATTATCCCTGAATTTCGATTTCCTATCAGTTTGGGTTTAGGGAATCCCCTTCCTCATGGATAGTACTCATAGTAGCATTTTTCTACTCTTGACTTTCTAGTGATAGCAGCCTCTCTCCACTTGCAGGATTTGAGGTCCTTAAGGAAGCAGATTTGTGCTTAAATGATTAATTTATCTGTCAAACTAAAGTTTACCAATCTTTCCCTTACTTTTTCCCTCAACAAAGCCTCTAAAACACTCTTATACTTGTCATTTCAACTATCTTCTTGACCTCCTTAATGTTCATTAATCTCAAGAACTTCTACGAGGAAGTGGAGTATCTCAGGAACTTCTACGTCTGGTTGTGTGCACATCATGGCATACATGATCGACCCTAGTGCCGAAGCATAAGGTATCCGACTCATGCGTTCGGTTTCTTTCGGTGTTGTAGGTGATTCAGTCTTACTCAGATGCACCCCATAACAACAGGAAGGTAACCCCTCTTGGAGTTTGTCATACTGAATCTGTCAAGAATTTTATCTATATAATCTTCTTGACTCAATGCTAACATCCTTTTCGATCTATTGCTATAGATACGGATGCCTAGAATGCTTCCAAGTCACATGGTAAGAATGCTTCCAAGCCACATGGTGTGAATGCTATTATGACGAACAAGCAAGAGCAACCTATGCTTGAGACAAAGAGTAGTAAGAGAGGGTCTAGATGTGAGCAAGTGATGACTTTGTTTGGTAGTGAAATCGGAGGTGAAAATGAGGAGGAAGTGATGGTGATGGTGCCCATTACTTCCCCCAAAATTAGTGATTGGAATGGGATGAAAGAAGTTGAATTTGTATTGGAACAAGTGTTGGACTCTCCAAGCAAGCCATGTGACAAGAGGATTGAAGATGTTGAAAAAGGGAAGAGTGAGATCGAAGAAGATGGCAAATATGAAGAAGGACTCATCGAAAAAAGAGTTTGTAAGCTCCTTAGAAGAATTACGAAAGGAGATCCTCGTTGTGAGGAGTTGATGAAACTTGTTGAAGAAGTGGAAGCAACAATCCCCTCGCAAGAAGAAATAAAAGAGGTGTGCGATTTTGTTGCCCGCTAAGAAAGTCCCAAGCAACCTACCAATCAAACTCGGGGATCCGGGTAGCTTCTCGATATATTACTTGGTTGAAGGAACAAAGATTGAAAATGCTTTATGTGACTTGAGAACAAGCGTTAGCGTCATGCCGCTAACAATAGCCAAGAAGTTAAACATCAAGAATTTTTCTCTCGCTACAACCTCTATCACTCTAGCGGATAGTACCGAAAAAATTCTTCTTAGGGTACTTGAAGATGCGATCGTCAAAGTGGGGAACCTATCCATCCCCACCGACTTCTTGATATTGGATGTCCCTATTGGTAGTAGCACATTCGTTATACTTGGTTGGCCATTCTTGGCTACCGGGGAAGCTACCATTGACATGAGGAGAGGAAATCTATCGTTTCAAGTGGGCGAGAAAATGGCAGAGTTCAAGCTTCCGGAAGCTCCCGGTGCAAGCTACAAAGTGAGCAATATCGAGATGGTTGCTTGTGTGATGGTAAATGATACCCCAATGATGTTAGATGAAAAAGGGACCATTGAAGGCATTGTCTTAGAAGTTGAAAAGTTACGCATGAGCAACAAACGTGATGAAAGCCATGAAAAGTCAAGCTCTAGTAGTTTCTTCGAGGACCCCAAGGTTGAAAGAGGGGAGTTGAAGGAATTACTTGTCAAAAAAAGAGCTAATATGTGAAGGTGGATGTTGAGTGAATCGGAGACCACTCATGCGAGCAAGGTTGAAGCTTCGTCTGAGGCCTTTGACCGTTTCCTAAGGTCCATAGCTAGCATGGACGAGGTTTTCGTCCACAAGAATTGAAGCTTGATCGTGTAAGGTTTGGTGGAGTCACTCAATAACCACCGTTTGTAAGTATTCTTTCTTTGTTTTGCATTTGGTTGTTGCATTATTAGTTGCATCGGGATTATTGGATATGAGAGGTTACTTCTCTTAGTTTGGAGTGTGAGTGTTGTCGGTTCATGGTGGTTGATGTTGGTTTAGGCATATTTAATAATTTCCCGTATGGCAAAATGATTTTCATTGCGTAAGTTAAGTAATTTTTCGAAAAGTTGTACAAGGGTCCTAAGCCTGCAGACCGGCAGCCGGTACCCAACCGACTCATAACCCGCTGTACAGTTTTCTGTTTTTGATGATTTAATTTCCAATTTACAGGTTTTTGACGAAAAAGGGCTCTCAGCCGGTGCCAGCCCGGCAGCCGGTCAACCGGCTAGGAGTCTCATCTCTTATGGAAAGAAAATTAAAAAAAGCGAAGGAAACAGGGTTCTCAGCCGGTCGGCCGGCAGCCGGTAAACCGACTGGGATCCCTTGCTGAAGAAAAGAAAGAAAGTAAGAAAGAAGAAGAGAAGTACAGAGAGCAAGGCTGAAGAAGGTTCTCAGTCGGCGGGCCGGCAGTCGGCCTACCGGCTGGGAACCCCTCCCTAGTATAAATTTGCGAAGAAAAGATAGAGGAAGAATGGGTCCTCAGCCGGTCGGCCGACAGCCGGTCCACCGGTTGGGAACCCCTTGTATTTGGAAAAAAGAGGAGAAAGCAAGGGGAAATAGGCTCTGAGCCGGTCCACCGGCCGCCGGTCCCCTTACCGGCTCAGAGCCTCTGTTCGTCAATATAATCCGAAAATCCCCATTTCAACTTCATTTTTCATCCCATTTTCAGATTTCCACTCTCCCTCTAAATATTTCCTCTACGAAAACTCTCCCAAAACTCCCAAAACAAACCCCGTTCAACCCTTCATAACCCCTAAACTCACCTAGCAATGGCCAGACGTGTGAAGCGGCGATCCAAGAACCGAAACGATCGTTTGGTGGGGCGCGAGATCGAGAGGGAGATGGGGGCTAATGAAATCAGCCCGACCCGGACTTCCCGGGGCTTATCTTCGATTCTGTCACACAAAAAAGTAACTTTTTGTACTTCAAAAATCGTCCCTTTCACCCTTCCCGGTTTATTGATAGGATATCTTTGAGGGACATGAGTTTAGATGGTATTACATCGGAGTTGTTTCGTGGGGTGGGAATAGGAAGCTTGTATGCGACTAGGGCGGTGTTGAGTTCCCCTAGGTGGACTTGGGAAATTTTGAGCTCCCTTCGTGTGGCAAAGAACAAAACCTCGGGATAGTCACATTCTTGCAATTCCGGATCATGAATCGTAATTATCATTTGAGCCTTGCCGATTTTGCTCAAATTTTTGGGTTGGATGCTAAGGCGCCTATTCATGCCCCCGAGGGCTTCGACTTGGAGTATGTTTGGACTTCTATTACGGGATTGGTTAGTTCTAAAGGAGAGAAGAAGCCAGCAAACAAGGTGCATTTGGCACCTATTCGCATTTGGCACAGATTCATGGGGTGGACCACTTTTTCACGAGATGAGCCACATAATTTTCGGTCTGAGATGCTTTCAATCCTAGGGTCTTATTTGGTAACACAACCCAACCGCTTCCAAATCAACATTGCCCACCACATGGCCCTTCACCTCGGTAGGCTGAGCCATAAGCCGGGTCTCACGACTTCTATTTGTGTGGGGGCATGATTTCATTGATTGCCAGGGCAGTTTGCCAGCAGGACTTCCAGGTTGGTTATATTGAGGGAGAGAACGTGCTCTCTCGCCGCTACATTCAGGAAAGTTTGGGGTGGATCAAGTGGAACCCATCGACAACAGGGTGTATTGGCGGATTAGAGTGCGTGGCCGGTAATGACAAGAACTCCATCTCATTGCCAAACACCGAGCGGCACTCCCCTCGATCAGCATGCTCCTAAAGTCTACACCAGAGACCAGCGCCAACCCACCACCTCCGACATCTAGTTCCAGCAGCCTCCTGTCACCTTACCCCTCTTTGGTGCTAGCTTCATACATCATGCATCTACTTCCGGTTCCATGCCTCCTCCTCCTCCTCCTGCCTCTTCGCCTCCAGACCTTGCCGCCTTCATGGCTAGGATGGACTTGAACCATAAGGCGACCCTTGCCCGACGAGAGCTCGAGGACACCCGTTATGCAAACACTTGTGTGAGACTTGACTATCCGTACCACGATCAGGCGTGGGGGACCTTCCCTACGTATGATCGGTCTATTCAGCAGGGCTACCGTCATAATTCCGGCCACCATCCCTCCTACTACATGTCACCCGAGGCGGGATATGTGCCCTCCGTGGATCCCCATTTCCTTGGAGAGCTTCATGTCGCACCAAACTATTACTCAAGGCCGATATTTCCCCCGTTTGCCCAAGGAGGGATGTTTTGAGCCCTTCATCGACATGACGCAGCCTCCTCTTCCGAACATGGTGGTTCTAGGTCTCATGCATTCAGTGATTATATGGTGAACGCCGACCACTACTTGAACCTCGACGATCAAGGGGAAGGAGTTCAAGGGGAAAGAGATGAAGAAGAAGAAGATGGAGATGATGAAGATGGTGACGACAACGATGACGGAGAAGAGGGCGATGATGAGGAAGATTCATCAGATGAGTGAGTTGTTGGTGTGATTGCTCCCATTCCCAAAATCCAAAGACAAGTAATCCCTTTAATCCAAATTTCTCATTTCTTTGCATTTTTCATTCTCGCATGCATTTAGCTTAGCCTAGCTAGTTTAGATACTTAGTCTTAGTTCACATTTCTTCATTACACATGATTAGCACGTAGGATTATTTCATAAATTTCCATTAAAGCATTAATCTAATTAATATTGCCAAGGATTATATCAAAAGACGATTTGATACAAAAACTATAAATTGAATTAAAAAGACATGAATACGGAGAATCGGCCTAAGAACAACCTAGTAAACCCAAATTTCAATGTACAAATTCTCCTTAGATTGCACCCAAGATAACCAAGAAAATTTTCCTTCAAGTTACCACCTTAATTACTATTAATTTTGGAGGCTTTTTGTTTTTAGGGTTTTTAGATGATGAACAAGTCGTTAAAATAAGAGAAAATTGTTCTCTTATATTTTTTATTCACACGGTTCAATACCACTACCCACCGTGTGATTCACACAACCCAATACTACTACCCACCGTGTGACATAAACACAATTTTTAGGAAAGTGTTAATTAATTATCTTATAATTAATTAACCTAATTATATTATTCTAAAGTATCATATATTAAAATATATATAATTAATATATATATATATATATATAGAGGCCGGATCACGTAAGGCCGCCTATTACGGTGAGGCCGCCGAACCCTTACTATGTTGCACATGATTTTCAATGTTCATTGGACTAATTTCAATGGGATGAAAATTATGGGTCATTTATAACAATTCATTTGGCCCAAATATTTTCTCTATCTAAAAAATTTATCCATTTTGCACTTTTTCTTATTTCATGAAATTTGGGCTTAAAAAATTTGTTTACTCACAAAATGTTTAATTTCTTATTTTGTGAATCTTCGACCTTAATTTGTGAACTCGGGACCTTATTTCGTGAAACTTAGACTTAAAATGTTTGTTTGCTCACAAAATGGATAATTTTTTATTTCTTGAATTTCGAACCTTAATTTGTGAAACCGAAACTTTATTTCGTGAAACTTGGACTTAAAATGTTTGTTTACTCACGAATTGTTTAATTTCTTACTTCGTGAATTTTGAACCTTAATTTGTGAAACCGGAACCTTATTTCGTGAAACTTGGACTTAAAAAGTTTGTTTAATCACAAAATTTATAGTTTCTTATTTCGTGAAACTTGGACCTTAATTTGTGAAGTCGGGACCTTATTTCGTGAAACTTGGACTTAAAATATTTGTCTACTCACGAAATGTTTAATTTCTTATTTCGTGAATCTTGGACCTTAATTTGTGAAACCGGAACCTTATTTCGTGAAACTTGGACTTAAAATATTTGTTTACTCACGAAATGTTTAATTTGTTATTTCGTGAATCTTGGACCTTACTTTGTGAAACCGGAACCTTATTTCGTGAAACTTGGACTTAAAATATTTGTTGCGCACAAAATATATATATATTTTTATTTCGTGAATCTTGGACCTTAATTTGTGAAGCCGGGACCTTACTTCGTGAAACTTGGATTTAAAATGTTTGTTAACTCACGA
This sequence comes from Silene conica, assembly GCA_029255685.2. Classification (NCBI taxonomy): domain Eukaryota; kingdom Viridiplantae; phylum Streptophyta; class Magnoliopsida; order Caryophyllales; family Caryophyllaceae; genus Silene; species Silene conica. The sequence goes on along the minus strand of CM055311.2, from coordinate 16,851,080 downwards.
ATTGTTTAATTTCTTACTTCGTGAATTTTGGACCTTAATTTGTGAAACCGGAACCTTATTTCGTGAAACTTGGACTTAAAATGTTTGTTTACTCACGAAATTTTTAATTTTTTATTTCGTTAATCTTGGACCTTAATTTGTGAAACCGGAACCTTATTTCGTGAAACTTGGATTTAAAATGTTTGTTTACTCACGAATTGTTTAATTTCTTACTTCGTGAATTTTGGACCTTAATTTGTGAAACAGAACCTTATTTCGTGAAACTTGGACTTAAAAAGTTTGTTTAATCACGAAATGTATAATTTCTTATTTCGTGAATCTTGGACCTTAATTTGTGAAGTTGGGACCTTATTTCGTGAAACTTGAACTTAAAATATTTGTTTACTCACGAAATGTTTAATTTCTTATTTCGTGAATCTTGGACCTTAATTTGTGAAACCAGAACCTTATTTCGTGAAACTTGGATTTAAAATATTTGTTTACTCACGAATTGTTTAATTTCTTACTTCGTGAATTTTGGACCTTAATTTGTGAAACCGGAACATTATTTCGTGAAACTTGGACTTAAAATGTTTGTTTACTCACGAAATTTTTAATTTTTTATTTCGTGAATCTTGGACCTTAATTTGTGAAGTCGGAACCTTATTTCGTGAAACTTGGACTTAAAATATTTGTTTACTCACAAAATTTTTTATTTCTTATTTGGTGAATTTTGGACCTTAATTTGTGAAACAGGAACCTTATTTCGTGAAACTTGGACTTAAAAAGTTTGTTTAATCACGAAATGTATAATTTCTTACACTACAACAGATACGTCAGATTGCGACTGAAATTAGCGACCACAAGCGGTCGCCCTTCTAATTTTAGCGACCAATTTCAGTCGCACGCCCTTAGTCGCAGGCTGTATTCGCTTTTAGCGACCGATATTGGTCGCCAATTTTAGCGACCGATGAAAAAAAGGCGGGCGACCGATAGTGGTCGCCAAATTAGCGACCGACTGCGTTAGCTAAATTAGCGACCGATTTCAGTCGCTAATTTGGCGACCGTTTTCAGTCGCTAAATTTGCGACCGATTTCAGTCGCTAATTTAGCTACTGTCATCGGTCGCTAAGTCGTCGCTAATGAAAAAAAAGTTACAGGGGTTTAGCGACCGACAGTGGTCGCTAATTTTACATGTTCGGTCGCTAATTTTACATGTATTTGCCCATAAAATTCGGTTTTGTCCTAGCCAAATCCGTAGCTACTACTGTAAAACCTGCAAGCAAACCAAAGAAGAGCAGCGCACAACCCAATTGATGCCAAATCTGATCGCTTAAATAAATAAAAGTGATTTGGATTACAAAGTACGAAATTCAAGCACTAAACTTAAAATTATCCAACACTAAACTTAAAATTATCCAACACTAAACTTAAAATTATCCAACACTAAACATAAGAGTCACTAAAAACAAGAGTCACAAGCTACGACACTGGAAAAGATGCTCCCGCCCCACTGCCACCTCCATAATCGGGATCTCTTGGATCCCGATCCTGTGGACGCCAACCGCTGTTACAATTAGCAAAGTAGGAAGACATCCTTTCCATCTCTTCTTTCATTCTCCTCACCTCTTCATCTCGTTCGGCGTCCCTTCTATCCTTCTCAGCTAGTTGCATCTGAAGGTGACTGACCAAACCAGGAACATAGGGTTGATGCTGGGACGAGGACCCTCTTCTTGCCGGCGGTTCATAAAAGAGCTCTTTAGCTGAACCGGCCCCATAGACTCCTCCTTTATGAAAACCGTCTACCAATTCATACCATAGCTGATTGTCGGAGATGTCAGGGTTCGCCTTCTTTCGTTTAAGAAATGTTTCCTACAAAAAAACATGAAACATTATTAATAATATATACAATAACACTTACATATAAATAAATCATTGATTATAAATCATTTTTTAAATGCTTTATACAATAACACTTACATATAATTCGCGATCTCTTGCATTTATGAAGACGAACCCTTTCCTTCCCTTTTTGGCATGTGTCTCAAGGAAGAGATCTACAACCGATTGTAGCTGGCCCTTATTTTTCCTTGCCCATAAAAAAAATAATAAATTCATGAAGTGTTAGTCAGTTAATTAAAATTTAAAGCTAAATATATACTTCAAGATAAAAGTGATAAATTAAATCACAAGAGTAAATACTTACAGTTATCGTCACGCGATCATGGAATGACTGAGACCCACCATAATGAGTAGCGCCAACCTCCGCTTCGGGATCCTCTCCACCCCTCTTGTTCGCCTTGTTACGCGCCGACTTTTGCTTGAACTCAGGACTTTCTCTGTACTTAGTGAATTCTTCATATGACTGACCTACAATCCAATAAAATAGAAACGATTACTATAAATTTAAAAAATGTTAAAACTTTTTATTTTAATACGATTATTAATAAATTAATACCTTTCATGAACGTTGGCGGAGTCTTTCTCTTCGAGACCTTATACATAATGTCCTTTAGCCTCCTTTGACCAACATCATTGAATCGATCCCAAGCCAGTCGATCAAGCGCACTTGGCCAATAGAAGACACGCTACCAAAAAAAGAAGGGTTATTAGAGAAACAAATCAACCATGAATTTATAAAAAATAAATAATTAAAGTAAAGACTTATATACGTACCCGAAAGGCGTTGTACCACATCTCCTTGTCCTCGTCACTAGCATTCGTCCAACAAGTGACGCCGTGAACCATGTTCTCTTAAATGCTATTGGTGACGCCACGAACCGTTGTTTGATGTTTAAACCTGAAACCAAACATGAATGTTAATTAATAAGACTAGTTTGAATAAAATTAATAAATAAATAAACAACTAGTGAATAAAAAATTACCAAAGACCCGTCGGATCAAGGATGATCCTGCCGTCAGTATGGCGGGGTACACGGACCTCCTCCTCCTCCTCACTGTCAGTCGACACACGGACCTCCTCCTCCCCCTGTGATCGGGCCGAGCTACTGTCCCCGCCACTACCACTAAAACCGCCCCGTTGCCTGCCTCCTCCACGAGCCATGTGAACCTATAATTGCAGGAAAAATGTTAACATACATATATATAACATAATAAATAATGTTGGTAAAAAACAGGACCTAAATAAATATATAGGATGAAAACCTCATACTACTTTTACTCATCATCATCATCATCATCGTCATCCTCTTCTTCTTCTACCTCCTCCTCCTCGTCATCATCCTCTTCCTCCTCTTCTAACTCTTCATCATTATTATCTTGTAACTGATCTTGCCCCTCCATTTCATCATCTTCTAGCTCCTCTCCCGATTCTATCTCATTTCCATAAATGACTTCTTGATCTATTGGGGACAGAATGGACTCTGATACAACTTCTTCTTGGAAAAAGGATGTGTCGACTTCTGATCGCGCCTTTGTTTTAATTACCGCACACCAATTCTTTTGTTGTCTATCTTTACTTGTGCTAGGTGACGATGCATAATAAATTTGCTGAGCTTGTTGTGCAAGTATAAATGGATCATATTTAGAATAGGTTCGAGTGTGATTCACTTCTACAAGCTTGTAGCGATCATGGACTCTCGTTCCAGCTACAGAATTATCTCTCCATTGAATCTTGAATAAGACAGCTTTGTAACCCCGTTCACGCCCATTATAGCACAACTCAAAGATATCCTCTAATATCCCATAATAGTCGTTGCCATCAAGAGAAGAAATAGTAACGCCATAGTTGCATTTAGCCTTACTTTTCCCGTAGTCGAATGTGTGAAACTTAAACCCATTAACTAAATAATGCTTCCACGTGACAACCTTTCTAGAAGGACCCAAAGCCAAGCATCTAACCACATCATCTTGGATATTTAGCTGCATTCCAAACGGTGGTCGGGAGTAAATTTTTCAAAGCCACTGGTAACAAGCGCTCCATGAAAACATGACAGTCATGACTTTTCAACCCTCTTAACTTCAATTCTTTTAAATCAACACAACGGCTGAAATCTGAGGCATAGCCATCGGGAAACTTCAAGTCTTTTACCCAATCGCACAATACCTTTCTTTGAGCTTTGTCAAGGGTAAATGGTGCTTTTGGCATTGACCCATCCCTACGAATGTGAAGTTTAGGACGATCACAAAATTTTTTCAATTCTATTCTTGAGCCAATATTGTCACGTGTCTTTCCTTTAACATCCATAATCGTATGAATAAGTAGCTCAAAGAAATTCTTCTCTATGTGCATCACATCCAAATTGTGTCTGATCAACTTTGTTTTCCAATAGGGTAGGTCCCAAAAAATACTTCTTTTAAACCAACCACTCTTTTTCTTTTTTAGCTCTCTAAATTCTTCTTCAGTCCCATCGTTGGTAGATGGCAATTCACGTATAGCCTCCCAAACTGCATCACCTGGGAGTCTATCCGGAGCATCCTCAAGCACCTCCTTTCCTTTTAAGAAGGCTTTTTTGTTCTTTCTATGGACATGCCCATCCGGTAAGAAGCATCTATGGCAATCAAACCAACTAATCTTTTTAGAATTAGGGAGGTAAAATGCTTTGCTATTATCCATGCAATAAGGGCATGCCATTCGCCCCGCTGTTGCCCAGCCTGATAGCATACCGTACGCAGGGAAATCACTTACAGTCCACAGCAATGAAGCTCTTAGTTGGAAGTTTTGCTTCTTGGACACATCAAATTTTTCGATACCGACTTCCCACAGATACTTCAGTTCTTCCACCAACGGTTGTAAATAGACATCCAAGTTATTTTTTGGGTTGTGAGGACCGGGAATAAGTAGTGAGAGGAAAATAAATTGTCTTTTGGAACATAGCCAAGGAGGTAAGTTGTACGGTGTAAGCATTACAGGCCAACACGAGTACGGTCTACCAAATTGACCAAAAGGGTCAAACCCATCCGTACACAAGCCAAGTCTCACATTGCGAGGTTCCTCGGCAAAATCAGGATACAAACTATCAAAACGCTTCCACTCCTCTCCGTCAGTCGGGTGACACATCTTTCCTGGTGTACGGGGGTTTTCTTTGTGCCATCTCATTTGGTTGGCAATATTTTTCGTGGCATATAACCTTTGAAGTCTTGGAGCTAGCGGAAGATAAATTAATGGGTGTAATGATATTGGTTTCTTTGTTTTTCCACTCTTCTTACCCTTTTTTTCCCTTCAAGATAATATTTCCCTCACTTGTCTCATATCTATCCCTTTGACATTTCTTACATTTGGTTAGCAACGCATCATCTTTCCAAAAAAGCATACATCCTCCAGGACATGCGTCAATCTTTTCATGTGGAAGTTGAAGACCTTTGACCACTTTTTTGGTATTGTAAAAATTACGGGTCATAATGTTATTATCGGGTATAACATCTTCAATTAAAGTAGCAATACTGTCAACCGCTTTAAACGGCATATTGAACTCACATTTTAACGTTACTATCCTCGATGCAACTTGCAACAATGACATTCTACTCCCCTCATATAAAGTTTTCTCGGAGTCCCTTAGCATATCAAAAAAGGCTTTGGCTTTTGGGTTTGGATCTTCTTCCTCGGTTATAGGTACACGATCGGGATTAGTGAAAACATTCGACTCAAAGGCATCAAGTACCATTTCTCTATATGGGTTCTCGGGTTCAGAAGAGTGTTCGGGATCAGAAGAGTATTTTTCCCCATGTGATATCCAGTTGTAATAGTTTGGAAAAAACCCATTCGTAATAAGATGTTCTTCTACTTCTACCTCAGGTAAATATTTTAAGTTTTTACATTTAGTACAAGGACACCTAAGTTTGCGTTGTTCGAAATCATATGATTCTGAACATCTAGCAAATTCAATAAACCCACGAACACCCTTTACAAATCTAGCATTGGGACGTTTCTTCTTATCTACTCTTTCTTCGTACATCCAGCTACGTTCAAATCTCTTCATTTTAATCTAGATAATATATAATAATTAAACCAAACACACAACAATAATTTCAATTCAATAAGAATTCAACAAATAATAAGTTCAAGCTAAGAATTCAATCAAGTCAATATATGTACTTAAAGATTTCAATTGGGTCCTTATCACTCCAACCTAAACCCATCAATGTATATTTCAAGTCACTAGCAAATACATAATTGTGAATTTATTAGTGGGGAAAAAAAATTTGGCAGCAATTCCCTTAAGTTCTTCAAATACACAATGTGAAATAAATTTGTATTTATTTCACATATGTATTCGAAGAACATAAAGAAATTGTTACCAAACTCTTTCCCCACTAATAAATTCACAAGTATGTATTTACTACCTAAGTGACTTGAAATATACAAAGACAGTCCCAAAATGGGGACTATTCATGAATTTCTCCTAACGAGTAATTCATGAACGGGTACTAGGTCAATAGTAATTCAATTCTTGCACGGAAAATATTCACAATAACTTACAATAACATACAAACATAATAATTAACATCACAAAATCATCCTAGAAATCTAATTACTAACTATACTCATCATCCAATTTTCCCCAATTTCTAACCCTAATCACAATAACACCCAATTTTTTTCCAATTAACTAACTAAAAACATCCTAAAAACATCTTAATAATCTAATTACTAACTAAAATCACCATCCAATTTTCCCCAATTTCTAACCCTAATCACAATAACACCCAATTTTTTTTCAATTCACTAACTAAAAACATCCTAAAAACATCCTAATAATCTAATTACTAACTAAAATCATAATCCAATTTTCCCCAATTTCCCTAATCACAATAACACCCAATTTTTTTTCAATTCACTAACTAAAAACATCCTAAAAACATCCTAATAATCTAATTACTAACTAAAATCATAATCCAATTTTCCCCAATTTCTAACCCTAATCACAATAACACTCCATTTTTTTTCAATTAACTAACTCAAAACATCCTAAAAAGCATCCTAATAATCTAATTACTAACTAAAAGCATCCTAATAATCTAATTATTAACTAAAAGCATCCTAATAATCTAATTACTAACTAAAAGCATCTTAATAATCTAATTACTTGTTTGAATTACAATAATACTATAAAGAGATTTAATACATAATTAAAGTTAGTAAATCGACACAAACCTGAAAAAGGAGTAAAATGTAGGTGAACGGCGGTGGTGGGTGGTCCGGTGGCGTTGCGGTGGTCCGGTATAAGGACTATCGGTCGACGGGTTTGGGGGGTTTTGAGGTTTTTCCTTTTTAAAACGTACGCAATAATGGGAATGACGGGTTGAAGAGGCAAAAAAAAATATAACAGGGGGTTAGCGACCGACTTCGGTCGCTAAATTCGGTCGCTAAATTTAGCGACTGAATTCGGTCGCTAAATTCGGTCGCTAAATTTAGCGACTGTAGCTAAACTCGGTCGCTAAATTTAGCGACTGAATTCGGTCGCCAAATTCGGTCGCTAAACTGGCGCAATGGTACTTTTTGGATTCCCGCGGATTTTTTCGGATAAGATTGGGATAGGCTTTTGGTCGCTAAATTTAGCGACCGACGTCGGTCGCCCGCTTTTTTTTATTCGGTCGCTAATTTGCGACTACCATTGCGGTGGCAGGTTTGGTCGCTATCTGGGGTAATTCTTGTAGTGTTATTTCGTGAATCTTGGACCTTAATTTGTGACGTCGGGACCTTATTTCCTATGCGAAGTATATGCATTTGGAGTGTTTTGCTATGAAGACTTAGAAAGCTTGCTTGACTATTGAATGGTAAACAATCAGTGGATCACATCCATTACAAGAACACTTCTTTAATCTTCTTTCTGCCTGAGGAAACCTTTGTCGTTGTCGTTGTCGCTGCATTCGATTTCCGGAATGTTTACTAATAACTCCTCCCTCCAATTCATTTCCATCACCATCTTCTCTATCTTTCTTGTTTTACTTTGCTCAACTGGTTTTGATGATAAGTATATAACCTGCACTTCTGCATTGTTTTCATGCGGAAAAAACATTTCAGCAGTTGGGTACCCGTTTTGGGGAGATGATAGGCCTAAATATTGCGGCCATCCGTCCTTGCAGCTCCAATGCCTTTCCACTGAAGACGGAGGCCGAGCTCAACTTTGTTTAATCTCACCTTACAATAAGCGGGATTAGAGAGACGTGTAGTTCCAGAACGAAGGAAGTAGTTGGATAAAGAAAACTTTGTTTAATCTCAGTCATTCATAGTTTTTAATCCAATGGCTTAGAAAGGGTCTAGCCGCCTCACCCTAAGAGGGGTGTCTCACGTGATTCGATTTCTATATATATATATATATATATATATATAGAGAGAGAGAGAGAGAATCAAGATCCGGTGAGAACGATCACTCGGTGAGAACGGTGAGAACGAATGTCAACCATAGGATTAAACAAATTAAAGGCTCTGATTTCACTCTCGCCCAAACTACGGTAAACTACAGTAAATCTCGCCCAAACTATATTAAAGGCTCTCAATTCACAAACTCCTTTCCAACCATATTTAACATTTTACCCAATCAATTATTTACACACTACTTTTGATGTTGTTATTACAGTAATTACTTTTTAAAAGTCCTTTGGAATTCAGTGATTATTGTGTTTTCTTTCAAATGCTTCATTTGGTTTTGTTTACAATGCTCACAAGTACTCCTCCATATGAATGTCTTATCTTTCGTTTAGAATTTGTTGCTTTATGGTTTCTCTCATAGTGTGAAAAAAGATGTACTTATTTCGTCGAAAAATATATCTAGGTTTATATAAAAAAGTAAAAAAAATGTATTTATTCCGTAAAAAATGTATCTAGGTTTAAGTAAAAAAAAATGTATCTACTCCGTCAAAAAATGTATATATGTTTATGTAAAAAAGTAAAAAAAAAAAATATAACTACCCCGTCAAAAAATGTATCTACGTTTAAATAAAAAAAAATGTATCTACTCCGTCAAAAAATGTATCTGCTATACAAAGTTTGAAATGGTCATTATTAATCCTATGATACATTTTTTACCTAAACCCGGATCATAGGATTAAACCAACCGGTGAGAACGAACATTCGGTGCAAACGGTGAGAACAAACCCGGATCATAGGATTAAACCAATCTAAGGGTCATTATTAAATCAATCTAACTAATTCTTCTGAGCGCACTATATATGAATGATGTTTCGACATTATATATGAATGATGTTTCGACAACCCTTAATCTGACTCCGCTTAATTTTTTTTGATTTACCCTTGCTTATTTAAGCTATATCATTAATCATTTTCCATTCATCTATGTGTGGGTATTATTAGTCTTCTGTTTACCATGCTGTTTTTGTTTTGCTGTTGTATGGATTTCAATGAGAAATACCTTAGCCTTTTTTTAGAATTCTTTTGAGAAGCATCTAATGACGAAAATAAATGAAGTCATACGGTACTCGTATTATGCTTTGAATTGCATCGGAAAAAAAGTGTAATTTCTGTTTTTATTTAATTGGATGGTAGTTTTATCTGTTCTGTATCTAGAATAATAATTTGTATATTTAGCTAATTTATAATTTTTATTATATTGAAAAAATATGCACCAAGATGAAAAAAAGACGTACCCCGCATGGTTATAAAATATAATTAGAAATCAAGGTAAAAAAAACTTTTATAGTTGTCTAGAATTAGCAAAAAAAAATGTAATTACTCCGTCAAAAAATGTATATAGGTTTATGAAAAAAAGTAAAAAAAAAAAATGTATCTACTCCGTCAAAAATGTATCTTGGTTTATGTAAAAAGGTAAAAAAAATGTATCTACTCCGTCAAAAAATGCATCTAGGTTTAAGTAAAAAAATGTATCTACCCGTCAAAAATGTATCTAGATTTATGTAAAAAAACTAAAAAATGTATCTAGTCCGTCAAAAAATGTATCTAGGTTTATGTAAAAAAAAAAATGTATCTACTCCGTCAAAAAATGTAAAGTTTATGTAAAAAAGTAGAAAAAAAATGTATCTACTCCTTCAAAAAACGTATCTAGGTTTTATATAAAAAAGTAAAAAAAATGTATCTACCCCGTCAAAAAACGTATCTAGGTTTATGTAAAAAAAGTTAAAAAAATGTATCTACTCCGTCAAAAAATGTATCTAGTTTGATGTAAGAAAGTAAAAAAAATAATGTATCTACTTCGTAAAAAAATGTATTTAGGTTTATGTAAAAAAAAAAAAAATGTCCCACCAAAAAATGTATCTACAATTTTGACGAAAATTTGAATTGGGAAAGTGAATTGGGGAATTCTTTGTTGTTGAAAAAATTAATTGAAAATTGTATATTGGGGATAAATTAATCGTACAATAGGCAAAAATAATGAGAGGAGAAAGAAAGAGATTGAAGCATAACAATGTTTTATAATAAAACATAGTTGGGTTGTGGGTATTTCTCAGCTTTTGATTGTGTGTGTGTGTGATTACGATTCTCATATCCATAAATTTCTACCACTCAATGGAACACAAATTGCAAAGTCCCACCTTACAAGGTCGTATCTTCCAAGTAATCATATCAAGAGTGGTTTCCTCGACTAGAGAGTAACATAACTGATATACGAATCATATTCGAGCATGGCCGTGCATTTAAGTTACTACTCCTCGAGTGGCCCTGAGAATATATAAAACCTGATAAAGGCTGAATATTTTCCTTGACTTATAACCTGCCTATGGAAGCACATCATGAAATGGCCCGGCCAGTAAAAGTCCGATTGGCCTCCTTTTACGGTGCGACCTAGGCAAGAAACCTAAACCACCCAAAAACTGTCTATATCACAGGGAATAAGCAATGGTCAAAAGAACCGACTTTAGGAATCACAATAAATGTCCTATCCACGACCGGGCACCTAATGTATCTTACCATTTAGGACTCTATGTAGTGGTCACCATGTCCTCTGCGGTATCAGATACCCATATTTGTTATTGATAAGTCAAATGTTTGACTTATGGCATATTGAACCATCCATCCTTTAACTAACAAAATAATCACCTGAGTTATCAGCTCATTGTGGTGTTTACGGACAAAACATACATATAAAGTAAAACAATTCACTTTGTGGTGTTCAAAATTGTCATACAATCCACATGAAATACAATATAAAGAAATTCAATGATTTTATTAAGTAGTAATTGAAATGATCAAATATCAATCAAATAATATCTAATACAACTCTGGAACACATTTTATCCCCATGGGTGTGATGTGCCCTTCATGTTTACTATGCGGCAGTGCCTTAGTGAGCGGATCTGCAATGTTGTTATCCGTTCCAATCTTGCACACCGCGATCTCCTTTTGCTCCACGTAATCTCTTATTAGATGAGCTTTTTTGAGTACATGTCTAGATTTGTTACTAGACTTGGGCTCCTTAGCCTGGAAGATAGCACCACTATTATCGCAATAGGTACTACTTTTAGTCCTTGTAAGAAATAACGCATCCAAATAGCTTCCTTTGCAGCTTAGGAAGCTGCCATATACTCAGAATCTATTGTAGAATCTACTGTAACGCTTTGCTTTGAAATCTTCCAGCTGACTGCTCCACCATTTAGAGTAAAGACAAATCCCGACTGAGATTTGGAATCTTCACGATCGGTTTGGAAACTAGCATCTGTGTAACCTTTAACACATAGCTCCGTGTCTCCACCATATACCAAAGCCCAATCCTTAGTCCTTCGTAAGTACTTAAGGATGTTCTTGACGACCATCTAGTGTCTTTCACCCGGATCCTTTTGGTAACGGCTGACCATACTCAATGCATATGTCACGTCTGGACATGTGCACATCATGGCATACATGATCGATCCTACTGCCGAAGCATAAGGAATCCGACTCATGCGTTCAGTTTCTTCCGGCGTTGTAGGTGATTGAGTCTTACTCAGATGCACCCCATGAACAACAGGAAGGTAACCCCTCTTGGAGTTTGTCATACTGAATCTATCAAGAATTTTATCTATATAATCTTCTTGACTCAATGCTAACATCCTTTTTGATGCGTGTCTATTTTATGATGTTTTACATCTATTTTTACACGCATTTGGTCGCTCATTTACTATGTTTTAGCCCTTATTTCCCAACAATTGTCTACTTTCGTATTTTTATGCTATTTTGCAGAATTATGCGGAAAAAGGGCGATTTCAAACCAAATCCGTCCTCAAGTGATTTTTATGGCTAAGGACACGAAGGAACGAAGCCTAGCGCACATTTCAAGGCCTGGAGATAGCATAAGCAAAGATGCATATAGCAAAGAATTGATCCACGATATTGCAGTCTGTTTCAAATGGCTATATCTCTAGTTCTAGAGCTGATAATGGAGTGATTACAGTTGGAGGTGAAAGCTTATCCTTTTAGCTTTCCAACGCCGCAAGAATCGCTTGATTACGATGCGTAACAAAGAAATGGCAGCTGTTTTAAGATCGACGCGCGCTGCTGTCCCGACACTAGGTCGACCGACCTACTACTTGGGTCGGTCGACCAGGCCCCTGTTATAGAAAGCCCAGAATTCGCTGAAGCCTGTAAACAGGTCGACCGACCTAAAATATAGGTCGACCGACGTCAGCGCAGACCCAGAAGTTTCCGCAAAGCCCATTCAAGTGATTAGGTCATTAGGAAACTCTTTAGTTCCACCTATTTAAGCTAAATTACGGGATTAGGGTTATTCATTCAGTTCTTAATCTAGAAATCTTCTATCATCAAGTTCCTAATTCTAGTTTTCATATTTAGTTTGTAATCTTTCAATAATTCTCAACACTTTTAGTTTGTTCTTCAATCTTTCAACATTCATCAATAAAGTTTGTTCCTTTTCTGCCTTAATCCTATTTCCGGTAATTACTCTCTTAATTTAAGTTTTATTATTGTTCTTATAATTACTTGTATTCGGTTAAGATAGAATCCCAAGCTTTATTATAGATTGCATGTTTAGATTATCATTCATCATGTTTTCCATATTTATTCCCGTTTTCATTATTGTTTTAGTATTTATGAGTAGCTAAATTCATATGTTAGGATGTAGGGAGTAAATATGCGTAGGTAGTATAAGTTCCGAGACCACCTGTATCAGGGCCGTGGTCGGTCGACCTATATAATGGGTCGGTCGACCGAGGCTGTGGTCGGCCGACTGGGCTAGCTGGTAGGTCGACCCACTCGCGTATGTATTCTGTTTCGTCTTGCTTTGTTGACTATAATAACCTGCAATGAGACCGAAAGGAGACTTTTAGGATGTTAGTAATGACCTACCCAAGATTGAGAGATACGGGAAGGGCATTGGTTTACACCTTAAGACGGCTAGGTTACTTAAGACTGAAAGGTATGTGACCTAGAATTTAGGAATCACCCTTATTGTTGACACCCAATAATTGTGAGACCTAGGAACTAATAGCATAGGCCGAAAGGAGCTATTAGGTACCATAGACCGAAAGGATATGTTACACCCCTTACGCGATTGCAATACATGTTGACCTTAGGATTTATATTACCTTAGCTATTTATTACCCAAACATCCTAGCATCTCTTTTAATATAGTTTTATTCTCAGCTTTAATTACTTGTTTATTTTAATCTTTGCCTTAGACTTAGTAAACAACCATTCAAACCCCCAAATTTTTACTTTAAACATTAACATCAAACAATAAACATTCCCCACCTCCTTGTGGTTCGACCCTGACTTTCACTATCTATTGTTAAAGTTAGGAATTATAAATTTTATCTTTGGTACCCTCAACGTCGGGCATCACTTTTCGATCTATCTCTATAGATACAGATGCTTAGAATCCTCTGTGCCTCACCCAAATCTTTCATTTTGAAATGGTTCTTTAAACATGTCTTACCGACGAGAGCATGAGAATGTCGTTTCCAATCAGTAGTATGGCATCTACATACAATACTAGGAACGCGATTTTACTCCCACTTGACTTGATATATAGACATGGTTCTTCGACACTTCGAATGAATCCGTTCTGTTTTATTACGTCATCAAAACGATGATTCCAACTCCGTGATGCTTGCTTAAGTCCATAAATGGAACGCTTAAACTTGCACACTTTCTTAGGATGTTTAGGATCGATGAAAACCTCAGGATGTATCATATACAGTTCTTCTTCCAAAAACCCATTTAGGAAGGCGGTTTTCACATCCATTTGCAAAATCTCATAATCATGAAATGCGGCTATCGCTAAGATAATCCGAATAGATCTAAGCATTACGACTGGAGCAAATGTCTCATCATAGTTGATGAGTCATATTCCTATACACTTTTATGCCTCCCCTTTAGTTGTTTTGAGATGATTCTTGTGCTAAATTGTGTCATTTATATGCTATTTATATTAGAATGTCGATACTTCCGCCTTTCGGTGTTTAATGCTGGATTGATGCATTTCTGGAGCAAAAGATGGATTGGAGCACCACAGACCCGACATGAAGGAACACACGTAGCACGTCACGAGGATCTAGGAAGGAAGAGCTAAGGAGATTATCGAAGGCAAGCACAAAGAAGAGCTCCATATAACTAGTACCTACTTTGGAGAGCCATATCTCGAGTTCTACATATGATAATCAGATGATTCCAACTGGAGGTGAAAACTCATTCTCTTAGCTTTCCAACGCCACAAAAATCACTTGATTTGGACGAGTAACGAAGAAATGGCGACCTTTTGAAGTTCAGTGCGCGAAGCAGAAATTACGCGCTGAGAGCACTCGATCGAGTGCCACCAACACTCGATCGAGTGCCTTGAGTGCTCGATCGAGTGCCTTGAGAGCTCGATCGAGTGCTTTAATTTACCCCGAGTTTCCATAAATTGTTTAAGTAGTTTACTATAAATAAAGGCTTCGTAGCCTATTATTAGAGACACTTTTATTACTCTAAAAACCCTAATTATTACTAGTAGCTCTTTAGATTATTATTTAGCAATTGCCTTCGGAAAACTGCTTATTATTATTGTTCTATTGCTGTTTTAAACCTGATTAATTAATTACTGGCCAGGATTAGTTAATTAGTCTCACGAATTAGTCTTAGATCCGACCGTAGACTAAGACTAAGATAGGCCACAACAATCGAATAGGCTGACCTAATTATAGCGACCGCATGTTAGGTTTAGATCTAAAGATTATATTAATACCGACCGGACATATGAGCTTAAATAATAATTTTGCCCAATTAAATTAGTTAAATCCCATTCCCCTGGATAATTGCCTATGTGAACTTGATCCCTAGATCTTTCCTAATACTTGTTTACATCTTTATTTACTTATTTCGCAATTAGTTTGTTAGACAACAAAAACAATCAAAACAACCCAATTGTTACTTTAAGACTTATTTACTTTAGCAAACAATTTATTACCGGCTCCCTGTGGATTCGATACCTTTCTTACCGCTAGCTATTAGTTAGTAGTATCCTAAGGATTACTTTGATTTAGGATGACGACTTTACCCTTATCAAAATTGGCGCCGTTGATCGGGCATTGAATTGCCTTGATACGGTAGCACTGGAGCTTTGAAGTCACAAAAGGTTGCCTTGGTTACGTATGAATCGTCAAGACCCCCACTTTGCTGCTGGTTTGGGGGAGTTCGCTTTCCAGCTGGTATTATCCTTCTTTTTTTTTTCCTATATTTACTTTATTTTTAGTGTGTTATGTTTTCTCCTTTCCGTTTGTTAGTAGTGTCCTTTAGGGTGCTGGTTATATTTTATATTGTGCCTTACATGTTTCTTAGGTCACAATGAGGACACTGTGACATTTAGGTTTGGGGGAGAGTCTTTATTTTATGCTGTGTGCTTAAAAAAAAAAAAAAAAATCCAAAAATTCATTTTTCTTTTATTTTTAGGTCGAGTCTTGGTGAATTAAATAGCAATGACGATAATTTGCATTGTTTTTGCATTTGAATCCCAAATAGTTATCCATGTACATTGTTTTGACCCGTTAGGCTATGAAAACAAAGCTCAATGATCAAGTCTTGATCGTAATCGACATGCCTTATATTGATTAGACTTGACAAATTAAGTTGGTAAACTACTTAAATTCTGAGGTCTATAGAGCTTCCTAGGCCAGGAACATTAATAAACTGGTCTCATTGTTATTTAGGCTTGAGTGTGGTTTCTCCTTGTGGAATATGTAATATCAAACTGCATAAGTGTGAAATTGATTGCTTGATGCTTTTATGTGAATGTATGACAAGTACATGAGGATAGGCGGTCCTTACCCTTCAAATAAGTTTCGCATAGCCAAAAATTTGCCTTTCTACCTTTGAAACCAAATTCCATATGAAAAACTCGTTTGAAACCTTGTGGCATACTTTGTATTTGAATATTTATAAGCTATAATAATCCTAGAATTTGCCTTCCTTTTCGGGACGGTCGCAGTTGCTTGGTTTATCACGATATTTCATTACTATGGTTGGGAAGGGACTAATTTTGTCCAAGTGGGTGTAGTGAAAATTTGGGAGCAATTGTGTCAATCTCTTATGTTGAAAAAAAAATGAAAAATATGAAGCACAAGAAAGAAGAAGAAAGAAAAGGGAAAGAAAAAGAAAAACTTCAAAAAAAGAAGAATATTTGTGATTCGAAAAAAAAAAAAGAGAATGCTTCATTGGCGTTTGTTAAGAGATTTAAGGAGACTATCTAGAGTCTAATGTTTATTTAGAGAGTAATGTTATAAACTCTCATGTTCTATCAAGTTAAGATAATTTCTCTAGTTTTGGGTTGGTTTATCTTTCATTACAGAAGTGGTTTTGGTTTTAGCGCTGCGACTACCGTCTTAGCTCCACATATCCATAACGTGCTTTGGCACAAACCATTTCTTTACCCTTACCCGCTCGCCTCCTTGCCGTCTTGATACATGTACTTTGTCCATCTATACATGCATAATTGTTGGGGAAATCTCTATCACACTAGATTGCATGCATGTTTCATTAAGTTGAGTGAGTGTTCTTATTTCTTTCTATCTTCACATATAACTCACCCTTACATATACTTATGAGCATGAGTGAATCCGCGAGAATCCGACTAAAATTTGTCTTGCAAGGTCGAAAGGTATTTGGTTTTGTCTATATTACATCGTCATATCAACCTTGTGACTTGAGCTGCGTTTTCTATCACCCGTACCTTTGAATCTGTTTTATTGGTACATTTGGTCATTACTTTGTTATAGATGTGGACAAGTTGGGATTTGTATGTGCACTAACATTAGCACTGAGTTATTTATTCACCATTTGTATGATTGCCTTTTGTACTGTGTGTGATGCTTTGCCTGAGGACAAGCAAAGGGTTGGTTTGGGGGAGTTTGATGAGTCATATTCCTATACACTTTTATGCCTCCCCTTTAGTTGTTTTGAGATGATTCTTGTGCTAAATTGTGTCATTTATATGCTATTTATATTAGAATGTCGATACTTCCGCCTTTCGGTGTTTAATGCAGGATTGATGCATTTATGGAGCAAAAGATGGATTGGAGCACCACGGACCCGACATGAAGGAACACACGTAGCACGGCACGATGATCTAGGAAGGAAGAGCTAAGGAGATTATCGAAGGCAAGCACAAAGAAGAGCTCCATATAACTAGTACCTACTTTGGAGAGCCATATCTCAAGTTATACAAATTATAATCAGGTGATTCTAACTGGAGGTTAAAGTTCATCCTCTTAGCTTTCCAACGCCACGAAAATCACTTGATTCGGACGAGTAACGAAGAAATGGCGACCATTTGAAGTTCAGTGCGCGAAGCAGAAATTACACGCTGAGAGCACTCGATCGAGTGCCACCAACACTCGATCGAGTTCCTTGAGGGCTCGATCGAGTGCCTTGGGTGCTCGATCGAGTGCTTTAATTTACCCCGACTTTCCATAAATTGTTTAGTAGTTTACTATAAATAAAGGCTTCGTAGCCTATTGTTAGAGACACTTTTTATTACTCTAAAAACCCTAATTATTATTAGTAGCTCTCTAGATTATTACTTAGCAATTGCCTACGGATCTTGTTCTCCTATTTACGGTATTTAATCACAATCTCTACTTTGTTGTTCTTCAATTATTCTTGTTCTTAGTTTATTGCTTTATTAATTATGTTTTCAATCAATATTGTTGTAGTTAGATTCCAAGCCATGCATAGCTAATTTATTCGTCTAGGGTGAAAAGGGATCTGGGTGATTAGAAGGGGGAATCAAACTTTAATGTTGTTTAATTGTTAAACTGCTTATTATTATTGTTCTATTGTTGTTTTAAACCTGATTAATTAATTACTGGCCAGGATTAGTTAATTAGTCTCGCGAATTAGTCTTAGATCCAACCGTAGACTAAGACTAAGATAGGTCACAACAATTGAATAGACTGACCTAATTATAGCGACCGCATGTTAGGTTTACATCTTTATTTACTTATTTTGCAATTAGTTTGTTAGACAACAAAAACAACCAAAAGCAACCCAATTGTTACTTTAAGACTTATTTACTTTAGCAAACAATTTATTACCGCCTCCCTGTGGATTCGATACCTTTCTTACCGCTAGCTATTAGTTAGTAGTATCCTAAGGATTACTTTGATTTAGGGTGACGACTTTACCCTTATCAATAGTGCAACCCGTGTACTTGAGTGAAACCTTTTAACACCAATCGTGCTTTATAAACATCTAGTTGTCCATCTAATGCACGCCTTATCTTATAAAGCCATTTGCACTGAAGGGGTCTGACCTTTTCAGGCAAATCAACCAAATCCCATACTTGATTCTCTTGCATGGAATCTATTTCGGACTGCATGGCTTCGAGCCATAGCTTGGAGTCGGAACAGGTCATGTCTCCTTTGTAGGTAGCTGGTTCGTTACTCTCAAGGAGTAAAATGTTTTCTACACCACCTTCCTCAACCATACCAATGTATCGGTCTGGGGGGTGAGAAACTAGAACCGACCTCCAAGGTTCCTCTGGAATGGATTGTGGGGAATTTCCGTATATTCACCCTTAAAATTACAGGATTATAACGAAATTTATACATGTGAATATCGTTATAAGATGAAAAACATAAACAAAAGGTAGAGAGTACAACCTTAGGTCCTTTGCGCGAATGGCCTAAGAACAGGAATTAATTGAAATCCCCTCCTATAACCTTCACCCAAGACCCGTCTGAGATGATGCCGCGTGTGCTAGAAATGCTCTCCAATTGCCTTGCAATATGGGGAGAGTTTTTGTGAGTTTTAAGACGTGAGATCTAGGTTTTGGGAAAAACTGTTCTCAAAACCGTAATTCTTGTGAATAATCGAAATACCAGTAAGAGTGGCGTGACAAAAGGAGAGTTCTTCTCCTTTTGTAATACCTACTTGGTCGGCCGAAATAGGGCAAGGGAGAGAGTGGGCTTTCCACTCTTACCTTATGCTCTTGCGTGATTCGACCCTAAAGCTAAAATATAATTCGCGGGTTTTAATTATAAATCGTATACATGTTATCAGATATTAATGCAGTCGATACATTGATAATGGTCTGACAAAAATTACGATATTGTATAATTAGTTCAATTAATATAACTGCTTATATTAATACACGAATTCAATATTTAATTAAATATAACCGTTTATATTTAATTTACGAATTAATCATGTAATCCGTATTAGCTAAAATTATTTAATCTGTATTAAATAATCATCTCAACATCTCATTGACTAATTTAATAGTCAATACCTCTGACTAACAGTTTAGTCGTATTCAGCATAAATGTGACTGTATTTTCATACCTTTACATCTCTCAAACGTGTCCTATATGTGTGACGTATAGGGACCAGTTGATCACCACCATCCGTATGACAATAACGTCAAACTTATCTAGCAAGCCAACCATTATTGATAAACGTGGATCAACTGATAATAATACCAAAGTATATGCCCTTGTGATCCTTTAAGAAATTTAATAAGTCATTGTACTAACTGTCAAGGACACCAGCCCAACAATCTCCCACTTGTCCGTACAAGTGTATGTGCAATGACGTTATCACACTACATGTGGAGGACACCAGCTCCAACAAACTCCCACTTGTCCGTACAAGTGTAGGTGCGATAACCGATTCTCATATCCTTTTAAAATTTCTCCCACTCAATGTAAAACAATTTGCAAATCCGTATTCGTAAAGGTCGTATTCTACAATCGATCTGCATCAAGAGTGGTTTCCCCGACTAGAGAGCAACTTAACTGATAAAACGAATCTGTATTCGAGCATGGCCATGCATTTCAGTTACTACTCCTCGAGTGGCCCTGAGAAATGATAAAATCCTGATAAGGGTTTGGATATTTCCCTCAACTCGAATCCTGCAGATGTAAGCGCAGCATGAAATAACCCAGAAAAAATCCTCTTGGCCCCTGTTACGGAAGACCGTGGAAAATAAACCAAAGTTACCCAAAATCTGCCTTAATCTCAAGAGACAGTTGAAAGTCAAAAGAATCGACTCTAAGGAATACTATGGAGGTCCTATCCACAGCCTGGCACCTAATGTTATAAAACATTTAGGACTCCATAACGTTGTCACGGGGTGTCCTACGAGATATCCGTATAACTCGCCTTTGTGATTGGTCAGTCAAATGTTTGACTTATGGCTCGTTGAACCCACCATCAACCAACGTCACAAAATGATTACCTGAGTTATCAGCTCAACTGGGTAATCAAGGACTAAAAACGATGTAATGTTAATCAATTCACTTTGTGGTGTTCAAAATTGGCGTACAATTCCACATGAAAAACAAAACATAAAATTATCATAACGATGAGGTTGTAATAGATTACACAAGAAAATGAATTATAAAATGAATTCAGAAAAGAGTACTACAACTCAGGAACACATTTAATTCCCATAGAATTATCGTGCCCTTCATGCTTATCACGTCGTAAAACTTTAGTGAGAGGATCGGCTATGTTGTCATCCGTAGCGATCTTATCTATAAGTATCTCCTTTTGCTCCACGTAATCTCTGATTAGATTAGCTTTCCGTTGTACATGTCTAGCTTTGTTGCTAGACTTATGCTCCTTAGCTTGGAAGATAGCACCTTTATTGTCACAATAAACGGTGATCGGGTCATTCAAACTAGGCACTATTGATAGTCCTTGTAAGAATTGACGCATCCATATTGCTTCCTTAGCTGCTTCCGAAGCGGCATAGTACTCAGACTCAGTTGTAGAATCTGCTGTAACACTTTGTTTAGAACTTTTCCAGCTGACAGCAGCGCCATTAAGAGTAAAAACGAATCCAGACTGAGATTTCGAGTCGTCTCGATCCGTTTGGAAGCTAGCATCTGCGTAACCAGTGGCGCGAGCGTCGTGTCGCCTCCGTAAGTCAATCCCCAATCTTTAGTCCTCCGTAGGTACTTAAGAATGTTTTTCACGGCCATCCAGTGTTGTTCACCTGGATGTGCTTGGAATCGACTCGTCATACTCAATGCATATGCAACGTCTGGACGTGTGCATATCATGGCATAAATGATCGATCCTATAGCCGAAGCGTAAGGAATCCGACCCATGCGCTCTTTCTCTTCCAATGTCTTAGCTTTTTGAGACTTGCTCAAGTGAAGCCCAGTAGCCATAGGAAGGAACCCTTTCTTGGAGTTCGTCATGCTGAATCTCTCTAGAATCTTACCTATATAAGACTACTGACTGAGAGACAACATCCGTCGTTGTAACACCCCCATTTATTTAAAAGCCTTTAGCCGGACATTCTCAAATAAATAGGACTGTTACCATCTCGGAATGACCGAGGTAGTGAATAACAAAGTAAAACTCCCAATAATACGTTATATAAAATTGATAGAATTTAAACTTTGATGTTACAGAAACTACATGTAAGAATAAAAGTACAACTGGTGACTACTCTATATGTGATGTAGATCTAAGTCGGTCCCAAGTCCGCATCTCACATTCCCGTCCCAGCTCCTAGCTCATCTGTCTCTTTCCTGTAGAATCTACTCCTCATTCCGGATCATCGTAGGTGTCACACGAATACACAGGATCAACCACGAGGTTGAGTAAGTAAAATAGATAAAACATAGACAACAGTAAAACTGCATCTTCCTCCATCTCCATATCATTCAATCAACCACTTCAACTCCATCACACCACACCTTCCATCACACCACACCTTCCATGGCCATATCATAAGTCCCGTATCACAAGTCCCGTTCTCCACAATAATTATTAATAATCAAACAATCCACAACACATTCAATATCAATTATAACAATCTCATAATAAGCATCACATACACATTTCATGTCATAACACAAACCACAGATATACCCCCTACCTCAAATTGCAGAATGACAACCGGACAGCTGCTAGAAATATTCCACGCGGAAACCGTCACCTAGACATATATTATTTAATATCAATTCTCTATTTAATATAACACGTTCAAAACCAATTAATTAACCTAATTCGTAAGATAACCCACTATACTAATTAACTCAAAGACTCGTCTACCTTACTTTTATAATTAACTTCAATTAGCTAACAATCGTAGCAATTATATTCGAACTATTGATAACCGTCACATTTTGTATACAAATTACTTACAACTCTAATAATTAAGACCATGAACATCATACATCATAAACTAGTATTAACAATAACATTAGTAATATTGATAATGTAATATAACATACACATAATAATAATAACAATATAATGTTGGCAAAATAATAACATTGACAACACCAATAATTTAATAATAATAATAATAATAACAATAATAATAATAATAAGGAGAAACAACGACAACGACAAACAACAACAACAATTCGTTACTAATTAACACAAACAGCCAAGCCAACACCCCCAAACAGCCCCTGACCAGCCCACTTACACCACCCTAACGACAACCTTACCGAGTCCGAACCACTACCCATCCATGGTGGTTGTGACCACTGCACCGTGACGTACCTAATGATCCCGACCACCACCCTTGACTCCACCCTAGCAGGCCTCAAGACTAGCCCAAACCTCACTGGTCATCAACAACATTCCGATGCACCGTTATACCGAACCTTTGTAGACAGCCCATAACTTCCTACTAACACCACCACTAACCCAACCAGCCACCTCCCAAGACACCCTGCATCTCCCACTACCCCCAAATGCCAAACACTAGCCTTCGAGTCCACACCTCCCTCTGAAACAGCCATCCTTAAACACGTAGCAACACCACGGTTCCCCTGTTCCTGCATTCACGAACAAGCTGTCAAAACAGCCTGATCCAACCACCACGCATCCCTTACCACCCCCCAACATCATCTATTATAACACCATTAACATGACTCATGACCCATGACACAAATTAGCCAAAGCACAACGAACGAATCGCAAAAACGAACAGAATAAATCATACGGAAAACAGAGTATAAACACGCCCTTGATGTCGACTTCCATGGT
The DNA here is from genome assembly GCA_029255685.2 of Silene conica. Classification (NCBI taxonomy): domain Eukaryota; kingdom Viridiplantae; phylum Streptophyta; class Magnoliopsida; order Caryophyllales; family Caryophyllaceae; genus Silene; species Silene conica. Next base: position 16,827,743 of record CM055311.2, on the reverse strand, counting down.
GGTTTTAGTGATGCCACGGTGGTCCTATGGTTGCTTTATGACGATGGACAAGTTACTCATACTACAAATATTATATATAACATACTACTCACAATCGACGGTCTGAAACGTAAAAAGAACGAGGTGTTAAACTTTCCTATGCACGCATACGGATGAAAATGGTGATGATGGTGGTTATTCCTTCTCTTTTCGGTTCTCACGGTGGCAGACGTTTGTAGGTTGAGTAGGGTTTGTAGGCTGTGTTGATGGAGGCAGAGTATGATAGGGTGATTAGGGTTTTTGGATTGTGAAAGTCGTTTCTAGCATTGTTAGGGTTTCCCTTTTTTTTCTAATTATGGTATACACGGGTAAGTAGTACCCTTCATGCCTCGCTCAAACCCAAACCCATCACGTAACTCGATAATTATATTACCCATATTCCGTTCTCAACTCGATTAAGGATAGACGAGCACGTACACTAATATAATTATTATAGCGATTAATAAAATACGCATCGAAAAACAAACCATCATACTTCGTCTTGAAATATAATATAAAACCACACATTATTACGAATTTTGAAAATACGGGTTATTACAGTCGTGATCTATCCCTGTAGATACGGATGCCCAAAATTCTTTGTGCCTCTCCCAGATCTTTCATCTGGAAATGGTTTTTCAACCATGTTTTAACCGAGATAGGAAAGGTATGTCATTCCCAATCAGCAGTATGTCATCGACATACAATACTAGGAAGAAAATCTTGCTCCCACTCGACTTGATATAGAGACATGGTTCCTCGACTGATCGAATGAAACCATTCTCTTTTATCACTTGGTCGAAATGATGATTCCAACTCCGTGATGCTTGCTTAAGTCCATAAATGGAACGCTTAAGCTTGCAAAATTTCTTAGGCTCGGGCTGTACCATGTACAACTCTTCCTCCAAATAACCGTTTAAGAAGGCGGTTTTAACGTCCATCTGCCATATTTCATAGTCATGAAATGCGGCTATCGCTAAGATAATCCGAATGGAACGTAGCATGACTACAGGTGCAAAGATCTCATCGTAGTGCAAGCCTGACACTTGGGTGAAACCTTTAGCAACTAGTCGTGCTTTGTGAATATCTTGTTGTCCTTCCACGGCATGCTTTATCTTGTAAAGCCATTTGCATTGAAGGGGGCGTACCTTTGCAGGTAGGTCCACAAGATCCCACACGTTGTTCTCATACATGGAGTCCATCTCGGATTGCATGGCTTCTAGCTATAGCTTTGAGTCGGAACTAGTCAGGGCACCTTTATAGGTTGTGGGTTCATTACCCTCTAGGAGTAAGATGTCATCTATGTCATGTTCCTCGACCATACCAATGTATCTGTCCGGAGGAATAAAGACTCTTCCCGACCTCCTAGGTTCCTCAGGAATATCTACCGCAGCCGGGGTTGAAGGAACTGCTTCCTCCAATGGTTGCTCGGTAGTTGGTTCTTGAATCTCTGATAGAATCGAAGTTTCTATTGCTCGACTTGTTCTCGAGAAATTCTTTCTCTAAGAACGTCGCACTAGCCGCAACAAAAACACGTTGTTCGGTTGGCGAGTAGAAGTAATGACCAAAAGTTCCTTTTGGATAACCTATAAAGTATGTCTTGACCGATCGTGGGCCGAGCTTATCCTCGTGTCTCCATTTGACATAAGCTTCGCAGCCCCAAACCCCATTAAAGGACAAGTTAGGGACCGTTTCCTTCCATAACTCGTATGGAGTCTTGTCAACAGCTTTAGACGGACTTCGGTTAAGTATTAGAGCGGCTGACAGAAGAGAATAGCCCCATAATGAATCAGGCACGACGGTGTAACTCATCATGGATCGAACCATATCAAGTAGAGTTCGATTTCTCCTTTCGGACACACCATTTAATTGTGGTGTTCCAGGTGGAGTCAACTGTAGGACGATTCCGCAGTCTTTAAGGTGTTGATCAAACTCATGAGAAAGATACTCGCCACCACGATCAGATCGTAGTGCTTTTTTTTTCTACCCAGTTGGTTCTGTGCCCGATCGAGTAACCTTGAGAGACGGGTTTGCTCGATCGAACCCAAAAAAATCCAGAAAACCAAAATTTTCATAAAAATTAAAATTTCCAGAAAACTGCTCGATCGAGTTAAAACGTGATTGATCGAGGAACAGAGTCACTCGATCGAGTACAGCAAGTCTCGATCGAGTGATGGGTTATCGAGGCAAACTACGAACGAGTAGTAATTCGCTCGTTCGTAGAATCCAAAATGCTCGATCGAGCCAAAAAGTGCTCGATCGAGTGACCGGTTGTTTCAAAACTGCTCGATCAAGCAAAAAACTTCTCGAAAGAGTGGCGGGTAGCAGAAGAAGTCTACGAACGAGTAAAAATACGCTCGTTCGTAGATACCTACATACGCTGCTAAGTTTAAAAGCAAAATATAAGTTTATCCTTGATTTCAGTCGTGTAAATCAACAATAAACACCAACAAATGATTTATATATTGCTAAAAATATCGATTAATCAACAATATACAAATCAAAATCGAAAAACATGATCGATTTCTCACAATAAATGGCACACGGCCGTGACATCAAACGGGTTTTTAAAATCCGATTTTTAAAATATCTTATGAAAAACACAATTGTAAAATTTTCGTGGCCTTGGCTCTGATACCACTTGTGGGGAAGTTCCGTATATTCACCCTTAAAATTACCGGATTATAACGAAATTTATACATGTGAATATCGTCATAAGATGAAAAACATAAACAAAAGGTAGAGAGTACAACCTTAGGTCCTTTGCGCGAATGGCCTAAGAATAGGAATTAATAGAAATCCTCTCCTATAACTTGCACCCAAGACCCGTCTGAGATAATGTCGCGTGTGCTAGAAATGCTCTCCAATTGCCTTGAAATATGGGGAGAGTTTTTGTGAGTTTTAAGATGTGAGATCTAGGTTTTGGGAAAAACCGTTCTCAAAACCCTAATTCTTGTGAATAATCAAAATACCAGTAAGAGTGGTGTGACAAAAGGAGAGTTCTTCTCCTTTTGTAATACCTACTCGGTCGGCCGAAATAGGGCTAGGGTGAGAGTGGGCTTTCCACTCTTACCTTATGCTCTTGCGTGATTCGACCCTAAAGCTAAAATATAATTCGCGGGTTTTAATTATAAATCGTATACATGTTATCAGATATTAATGCAGTCGATACATTAATAATGTTCTGATAAAAATTACGATATTGTATAATTAGTTCAATTAATATAACTGCTTATATTAATACACGAATTCAATATTTAATTAAATATAACCGTTTATATTTAATTTACGAATTAATCATGTAATCCGTATTAGCTAAAATTATTTAATCCGTATTAAATAATCATCTCAACATCTCATTGACTAATTTAATAGTCAATACCTCTGACTAACTGTTTAGTCGTATTCAGCATAAATGTGACTGTATTTTCATACCTTCACATCTCTCAAACGTGTCCTATAGGTATGACGTATAGAGACCAGTTGATCACCGCCATCTGTATGACAATAACGTCAAACTTATCTAGCAAGCCAACCGTTATTGATAAACGTGGATCAACTGATAATAATACTAAAGTATGCCCTTGTGATCCTTTAAGAGATTTAATAAGTCATTGTACTAACTGTCAAGGACACCAGCCCCAACATGGATATCATAGCAGATGTGTAAGGAACACTTTCTTCCATCACACTGTTGGTTTCTGGTTCTTGAACCTCCGATACCACTTGCAGGAAATAATTTCTTAAATTACTTATAAAAGTATTAATCATATTAATACTGCCAAGGATTATATCAAAAACAATTCAATAAAACCTCAATTGCAAGAATTAAACAGTCAAGAATATAGAATTAACCTTTAGTCCTATATGAGATCGGCCTAAGAACAACCTAGTATAAACCCAAACTTCAAGGTAGTAGTTCTCCTTAGATTGCACCCAAGATGACTGAGAAAGATCCCTTCAAAGCTCCTCCTAAATTACTATTAATTATTTTAGAGGATTTGTTTTGAGAGTTTAAGATGATAAACTGGTCAAAGAGAACAAGAGAGAAAACAACTTCTTTTTTTTCGTCCCTTGTACCACACGGCCGAATCCCTACTTATAGGGTTTTGGTTTGTGTTGGTATTGTACTTCTATTAGGAAACCTCCTTATATTATAATATTCTAAGTCAGTTTCCTTATTCCAAATTTCCTTAAAATATCATACATATTTAATTTAATAATTTTCGGTGTACAATTATAATTCCCGGAGAACATTAATTAATTATCTTATAATTAATTAACCCAATTATATTATTCTAAAATATCATATATTAAAATATAATTAATAAATACAATATTTATATATATTTATTAGAATTAGCATTTAATTCATTTCTCATAATTATTATTAAATGTTTATCATCTACTTAACTACATTTAGCTAAATTTAGCATTTACGTAATTATATCAATATATAATCACATTTCTCAGTACTATCCTATAGGTGTGACCTTTAGGGATCAGCTGATTGTCGCCATCGTATGACAGTAACGTCAAACTACTAGTGAGTCAATCGTTACCGATAAACGTTAACCAACCGATTAATATACTAAGTATCCTTGTGTGATCCTGTAAAAGATTTATTCAAATAATCACACACTGTGGAGGACATTTACTCCAACATAAGGACATTAATTTTAATTCTATGTGCATGAAATAAGGTTCTATGTGCATGAACTAAATTTTTATATGCATGAAATAAAGTTCTATGTACATGAAATAAAGGAAATGAGTATGAAAGAGATTCAATGGATGTACTGCCCTTTCAAGGCATTTTAGTGTATGTACTTATTTCACTTATTTAGGCGGCATTAATCATAAGATACTCCCGTTAATTTATACTTGTATTTGTTTAGCGTATTCTAGAGGCTATTAGCTCAATGGTAGAGCAATGTGCAAATTTTGCACAAAGATATGGGTTCGAATCCCATATAGCCTATTAAATCGTGAATCCAATGATAGGGATGTGTTATGATGCAAGCAATACAAATAAATAATTTAGGAGGCTATCATCATATTCAGGACTAACATATATACCAAACTATTACCATACATGTCATACTTGAATTTAATTGGATTACCAATTGCACTATTTTACATTCATAGAGTAAAAGAAAGATTTGATATTTCATAGCCAATATGGGAGTCGAACCCACATCTTGTGCATTGCACAATGCTCTCCCATTTGAGCTAATTGACTTTCAAAATAAGTAAAACGTAATTATTTATAATATAAATACGACAATGACTATATCAAATAAATTATTAACTGATAATTTATTTATTTTATGTGAAATGTTAGTACATTTATAAGTATAACCAAATACATCATAATGTTCGTCGGTCCTCGATTTGGTACCAACAAAGGAGAGATGAAATGGCAAAGGCGATATGCCCCTGATACAACAATTAGGCCAATACATAACTAGAAGAGTTACATTCATACATATAGTTCAATATTGACCACCGAAATCAGCTCACAATGTTCATACATGGATAAACGATAACAAAATTACAAACATCAGTCACGCACGTTGCAATAAAAACGATTCACATATGGGGTTTAGTTCAGCTGCATCATTAATCCATACATCTACCTGCGACGAAATAGACGAGTCATTAACTGAGAGGCAAAGGAATTATTGATGCTCTTAATTCAAAGAAAAAGCCTAGTTTTGTTCATCATATTTTTGGTTTTTCCCCCAATTGTTCTTATATTCCCAGGAAAAATCAACTAAAAAAGCAAAAAAAATAAACCTTATTAAATTTAACTAATTTTGTGTTCGGGATTTGATATGCCGGTAACAAATGAGATGTTTTCATTAAACACTAAAATAATTCAGTCATAACACGAGAAATTATAACAGTAAATGACAACAACAAATTACCATCATCTAAATTGATGAATATGAAGTTGCTGCTTCGATCTTTTGCTACATTCTCCTTGGCGTCTGGACTTCGTGTTAGTCCTACTAAATCTAATGTGTATTTTGGGGGAGTTCCTGAACGGCTGAAAGAACAATTTATTTCTGCCTCTGGTTTCGTCGAAGGTACGTTGTCGTTTCATTATTTAGGCCTGCCTATTCAAACGACAAGGTTGAAAAAACAAGATTGTGAATGCCTTGTTGAGAAAATTTGTGCTCGGATTCATTCCTATGGGGCTAGGAAGTTCTCTTATGCGGGGAGACTTGTTTTGGTCAAAGCGGTGCTCTCATCGCTTCATTCGTATTGGGCCTCATTATTCGTTCTGCCCAAGGGAGTCATATCCAAAATTGAGAATACGTGCAGGAATTTCTTATGGGACAGCAGTACTGAGTATTGCCGTGCCCCTCTTGTTGCTTGGGACAAGATTTGTGCTCCTAAGGAGGAGGGTGGGTTGGGCATTCGAAATTTAGAATGGGTCAATGTAGCAATGGTGGGGAGACTAGTCAATTGGATCATGATTGATAAGGAGTCCTTATGGGTGACATGGGTACGTACTAATTTCCTTAAGAACCAGGAATGGATACATTATACTCCGTCTGCTTATACGAGTTGGGCTTGGAGGCGTATATGTAAGGTGCGTGACCAATTAGCTCCTGGTTTTTCTGATGGCATTTGGACGGGTAGCCCTCAGGGGTACACGGTTTCAGGCTGCTATGAATGGATACGGGGACAGAGAGCTGCAGTGCCGTGGTCTGATGTGGTGTGGAATGGTCTGGGCGTGCCCAAGCACCAATTTTTTGGTTGGCTGTACATGAATGGCGCCTTGAGAACTAATGATAAGCTTATTAGTTTTGGGATAGATATTCCTCCTGAGTGTTTGCTTTGTGGGCAGGAAGAGGAAACTAATGAGCATCTCGTTTTTGGCTGTGAGTACAGTAGAAAAGTGCTCCGTAGCTTGTTGGATATGGCTGATCTTGAGATCCCTTTTACCCAACCGGTACTATGGAGATGGACTTGCTATCAGAGTAGCTTGCAATATGGAATTTACGCAGCAGTTCTCATGAGTACACTATACCATATATGGCAACAACGGAATCTGGGCAAGCATGAGCATCTCGTTCATCTTCCTCGAAAGGTTGCTGCTAATATTTTGGATGAAGTGCGTCTTCGTATTAGACGTCAAGATATAGCTAGATTTACCAGTGATGATTTAGAATGGCTTAGAATTCACAATCTCTTGTAATTTGAACTAGCCTTTGCTTGCTTGTTTTGATATATCTATCTTACCTTTTACCAAAAAAAAAAAATTGATGAATATGAACCCTAATTAACATTAAAAAAAACATACATATTAAAATGATGAATATAAATCCTATTTTCAATTAATTCGACTAATTTAATTGATGAACCGAAAAATTTAAAAGGTCATAAAAATTTAACCCCAATTTCACCAAAATAAAAATCAATTTCAATTATTTACCTCGTTGAATCCAAAGCGTCCATTGTTGAAGAAACATAAAAAAAATTAAATTCACAGAGTCTTCAATGCGATCAAAGTGGCTAGAAAAAAAAAGATTAGTAGCAACGCCAACCAGCGAGATTGATGTTCGAACAGAGAAAACAGTTGTGCTATAAGCTTTGAAGAGAGAGAGAGTGGAAAAAAAGAATGAGAATAATAAACTATAAAATGACGAGGTTGGAGGTTTGGAGTGTAAAGACTTAGTTGATATAATCTCAGTAGTTTATTTCGTTAGGATCTAATGGTTGTGAGTGTTTCTCACCGGATCTCGACCCTATATATATATATATATATATATATATATATATATATATATATATATATATATATATGTTATAATTAAAAGCAACTCCTCTATTTTTATATATGTTATTATCACTTTTCGAGATACACCATTTTTTATTCAATATCTTTGAAAATATAAGAAAACATGTGATGAATTGTATACTCATACAAAAGTTCTTTTCATAAGGAATTTAATGGTGTAATTTTAACAAATTTTAGACTATAATGTTTTAGTAAAAATGAAGTCAAAGGGTGACCTCGAAAAAAAACATCAGATAATATATAGAAACGAAGGGAGTATATATTTTTATAAAACAAAATTTTTAAGGAATTGAATTGGTTGTATTATTTTTGTAATTTATTTTCGCAGTACGTTTTTTTTACTCAATGCATTATTTTTTGCACCAAACTTTCTAGTACAAAAATACCCTATTGCGTCCGTTCTATATGATTTATTGTGTCAGTTCTTGCTTGACGTATATAGAGGTGACGTTTATCAAAACGTCAGTTCTGAAACTGACGCAAAAAACCGCCATTTGCGTCGGTTCCAAAGCTATAACTGACGCAAAAAAAGCATCATTTGCATCAGGTCTTAGAATACAACTGATGCAATTTCTCGAAGAACCGACGCAAATACCATTGCTTTTGCATCAGTTTTCCAATAACTGATGCTTTTTCGCTTAGCTTTTGCGTCAGTTTCCCAACAACTGATGCAGTTAGTACCTTAATTTAGCGCAAAAGTGAATAGTATATGCGTCGGTTATAAACGAAACTGGCGTTTTTTTCAACTTGTTGCGCCATGTTTCTTAAAACTGATGTATTTCATATGTTGTTTTAGCGCCAAATTTATTAATATATACGTCAGTTATGATAGGAACTGACTCTTTTGCTCTATTTTTTTGCATCATTTCTTTTCAAAACCGATGCAATAACTGTTTACCATTTGCGTCATTTCTTGTAAGAATTGATGTATTTTATTTTTATGTTTTTTTAAAAAAATACGCTACCGAAATTTCGGCAACACCTTCCTATTAAGCTAATATCCAAAGCACCAGAAATTTAAAACTACCTGCATTAAAATATCCAACCAAAGGACATTACATTTCCTTCGAACCAACAAGATTCATTCCAAAATCCAATCCAACATAACAACGAACGTTTCCACAACGTTCAAAATATATACAATCTAAGCTAAGTAACAATCCAACAAAAGTCATAGTGATACCAAAGTTAATCTATTTTGAATAATGTAGATTATCTAAACATTTGTTAGCCCAAACTTCTCTAACCACATTGAGATCGACCATTGACACCGGTGTAGTTGCAATTTTCTGCATTTTCAAAATAAATATTATAGTAATAATAAATGTAATGAAGAATGATAATTGACAATGAAAAGCTAAAGCAAGATTGAATTACCTCTTCAAAGTGTACCTCCGCAGATTTACAATGATAGAAGGTTATGTCATACATCCATTTCATGACATAATAACCACACTCATAATCCCCTGGTTGTTGCGGATACTAAAATTAAAAAAAAATGATATAATAAGTATTAGTTAATACATATAACAACTAATTAGCTATAACTTACATTATAAGAACTCGAGAATTGGAAGGGTGGCAAAGAATAGAATTTACATAAAGGAGAGAAAAAATCTAATGAACGATCTAAATAGTTCAAGCTTTAGAGGTACCTTGATGTGTTTCATATATAGTTTAGTACTTTTACTATCATAGTTGTGTCTTCCTCCATACGCACAATATAGTAGCCAAGCACCTTCAAGAACCTTTTTTATGCCCATCTTCTTTGGAAGAGGTCAATTTTGGTCGGTCAATAGCTCGAGGAAAGATTATATCTAGCACGAAAATTTGGTTGTCTAGTACTTCATCTATCCCTAATAACTACGCAAATTTTATGGCAATCTACCATAAAATAGTGGAAAGTAATATCTTTGTGCAAAGAGAATAGTTTCGGGGGAAATTAATAACAGTAGGACAGTCATTGATTGAGGGACAAATGGATTATGAATAGCTAAATAAAAAAAAGCATTCTCAAGGGTTGATGACAAGCAAGACCTTACAGAACAAAGTATGAGACTACATCCATTCCACTTAAACTTGCCTATTTGACTTGGGTGATCAAGCGATGTGACTTTCCAATATAGGAGTAAGTATTACCGTAATATATAGTTACTATTCCCACTCCATCAGTATAATCTTCTCTTTGACTTTTGGGGGTATTAGAGACAACACTGTCCCTATTTTTTGCATTTATACTAGTATTTTTGTTGTTAAATATATAGTTTCGTGAAAGATTTATTTATCGAAGAATGTGAATATGTATCATATTAATTTTTTTAATATTTCAACATATTAATGGTCAAACTTTGCCAACTTTAACCCCAGACAATCAAAGAGGAACATTTATATGGCAAAAGTAGGGAGTACTTTTTTAAACATGACAATATAATAATTGGTTATTATGATAACAAGTTGAACACTGTGTCTTTTCACATATTTAGATAAACTAGTTGTTACTCCGCGCGCGATGCGCGCGGACTTCCAATGATCGCTATTTCTTCGTATCATATCTATTTGCATTGATCATCTATTTATATATTTTTTGTTTTGTGTAAAAATAAGAAGATATACATATTTGATTATAATGTTATAGTACATCTATCGGGTATCTCGTATAAATTATGTGAATATAAGTAAGATATATATGTAATTTACAAATAGTCCAGGTTAATCTGTATTTATAACAAACATCGGCTTACAATCTTAAAATGTCTTCCTTCTTAATTATTGAACTCTGACTTTTTCAAATTAATCAATTGCTTTGAACGTATGAATTTGAAGAATTATTAAAGATAATAACCTAGCCTTACATATGTCGTACACGGAAAGAGTTCACAACGTAAGAACAAATGCAGATTATAAATTTAATACAAGTATAGCATATTTGAATATACTAAATCGCGACATGATGTAACATGTTTATACCATCAATTGTTTGTTGTTATTCAATAAAAGCTTTAACTAAGAGTTCCTGGTTTGCATTAATTTAGATTACAATTCATCACCGTTGCATTAAAGCTACTGTGTTGGGTTTAATATTCTTAATCGTAATACGCTTCATCCTCTGACCATAAATCAAAGGGGCCATCGTCATGGACAGTTGGATCATCCATGTCTCTGTTTCCCTCCATCCAACAATGGTAGACATACCTTGCGTCTTTTTCCGGTAAATCAAGGCAGCAACACTGGATAGAAAACACACGACCCCATCTTGATCTGACAATTATCCCGTTTATCTCTTCTCTCTTCACCTGACTTTTATAATCAGTTGTCATCTTAGATGTATCTTTCCCAATTGCAAATAAAGAAGCCCACTTTCTGCACACTTCAGACATACTACGTTTGTCCTTATGATTGAGCCTCTCGAAAATGCTAGTCATCAGCTCATCAGAACTGAGCAAGATATGGTTAATTTGATCGCCTACCGTCGTCTCTTTTAGCACATACTGTGTTTCGAACAATGATTTAGATTTGAACTGCTCCTTTTTCCATCGGATGTAGTCATTCTCAAACTCACGCTTGTCTTCTCTGTAAAAGTAGCCAACACCAGTACAGCGAGGCATACCTATTTAATTGCAGACAAAGAAACCCAATACTTAATTTACCACCAAACCTTAACTCAAAACAGTTTACATGTCATATCTGTTTTTTTTTTGTTATTTGACTGATATTGAACGTAGGTACGATATCCGCAGTACATGGGACTACATGACATAAACTTCAACCTTTCTAAAATTTCATTGATTAATTATCCAATGTTAGAGTCGTCAATGATACTTAAGTCCAGTATGGGTGTAGTTGGGGTTCTGTGATATTTGCTAGCCAGCTGTAATTTTTCATGTGTACATAATAATCTGCACATTCAGCATAATGCTTACACAACTAACAAGTAGACCTCCTTTAGCCTCACAAAGTAAGCTATATATTTTTACAGTTGTGTCGCAAACGTAATTGTTGAATTCAACTACACTAAGGCTACGCGAGATACACTGTAACACCTTGCAAAAGTAGCAATGAGGCAGGAGGAGATAGGGTAACATGGGTGAACTAAAAATCATAGATAAGAAGTAATTAATTGCTAAGAGAGTGAATGAATATTTTAGACCAAGCAACTATAAAACCAAACGTAATCTAGTGAAGCTTGTAAGTTATACTTGACCCTCATATCCTTAGGCTATTATCTTCTTTTACTTTTGTTATATTGTCTTATCCTATGTTTTTATCTTATGCGGATGTCCCGTGCAGTAAAACAGCAGCATTATAATTCGAAAAGATAAAACTTAAAGCAATAAACTTGATGAACGAAAAACTGGCAATCTCAAAATTATCACACAAAAGACAAACTATTGACAACAGTATTTATCAAGCTCATTCAGATCACAGAAGCCCAAAACCTAACAAAGTTAACTCACGCGTATATTTACAACATTCTTAAACAAACTCAATATGATCCACAAGAAGCCGGGCTTAAACAAACTTGAAATGGTCACACGAGCTTAATCTCACAAATCTATGAACATCATTCTCAAACAAATGTAATACAAACACACAAGCAGAATGCCTATTCCTCACATTTTTTTTAACAATATTCTTAAGCAATCGCGACATTATCACACAAGCCATGCAAAATTACCTCACAACCGCAGAAGTCTACCAAGTATCAACATTTGAAAACAAACTTAATACCTACTAATACAGCTTTTCTAATTCTATTATTTTCTAACTCTGTTTCCATCAGTTGCTTATCACGACAGGTCTAGGTTCAGGGACTTAAAGTGATTGACTAAAATAGCTATTATAAGTTGAGATGCTAGAACCTAAACCAATAAACTTAATGAACAAAATTCTGAAAACCATGAAGAAATCATGAAATCACAAAGATCAGGAAGTTTTAGGTATACTAATACAGTTCTCAGAATTCTATTACTTATTATCTCTGTTTACATCGGTTGCTTATCATGCCAGCACGCGAATCAGACACGTAAAGTGATTAACCAAAAGAGCTGAAGATATAAAATCATTTCAAAACCAGACCTTCATAAACTGAAGCTACTAAATCTGCAAGTTAGACTGGACTCCTGAAGCCACAAAGTTTAAAAATTCCGAAATTAATATTCTCTCCGACCCTATCACTTGTTTAATTTTGATTAAAACACCCCCTAGCAGCTGATAAAAAAAGGTAAACAAATGATGGAGGGGCAGCAAGTGTCCTACCACAATAGAGTTACATCAACTTCCAACAGTAAATCATGAGATCGAACAATAAATTAAACTATAAAAGTGCAGATTAAACAGCAAATAAATCATTAACAGAAGCGATAAAAAAAGGTCAAAGTGAAGAACAAGTAAAGGATAGAACCTTAATTAATTAATGTGTAGAATAATTGATCGAGAACGCGAAGAGCAAATTGATGTAGAGAAGCAGTGAGTAAGTATCTGGAAGTATGCGTGGTGTTACAGAGTTTTTGTGATGACTGTGTTCCGGTTTGATGGTGAATGGTGGTTAGGGGTTTTCGATCTCACATTTGTTCGACCTAGTGATCCCGTCCTCGTGTTTGATCTAAACTGGAAGTCCCTCACAGATAGTAAAAAGGTTGGAGATTTGAAAAATATCAAGGATATAGAAAGATTAGCTATTACGTGTTGTCTGAAACATATATCTATGAAATTTTATTTACGCTACCAACCAGATTTTTACAATAGTTTGAATTTTGAGTGGACATTTCGTCTACTAAAAGTTCAGTAACTCTAGAAACGCGTTAAAATTAGCATGGTTATGCCGGTACACTGTTTCATGTCGTAATTTTACAAATTTATTTTAGTATGTTAAATATCATTTTACAATGAGCGTTTAATTCACAGGGGCAAATTAAGAAAAGAAGTAGTTGAAATCATTCGACGTTTGTTCAACGTCATGAATCCCGACTCTTTATTAGATCTTCTATCTGGATTTTTCATAATTTAAATATTCGTAATTTCATAAAAGTTTTGATATTTTGGTTTATTTCATATTATAACTAATGAATGAAGTCTTTGAATGTGTGAATCATTTTCACGATTGTATACATATGTAATAAACTTACTATCTTCATAAAATTTATAGTTTACATCAATACTCCAACTCAGCGAAGTTAGGAGGAAAATATAGTCTTAAACGATATAATGCAAGATTTGCGAAGTTATCTAGCATAGCATATCTAGCTGGGTCTTTTCGCAAAGACTGTATGAACTCTTTAACTTGTGTCATTTCCTCAGGTTTGAGCTCACGAAGGTGTTCTTGTTGGAATGGATTTTGTAGTTGACGGTAATGTACGAGAGTTTCAACTTCATCCTTTGTACGTTCGAAACACGTGCACCTTTTGTATATGATTCTGCAACCCCTACGAATAATACGGACACCGTTGATGTCGTTTTGGCGCAGAAAAAGACTATATGCCGATTTAAGGAGTGGCGCATGTGGATGGAATAGAAAATACTGACACCATCTTTTGCAAACCATGACCATCTTTGATCTGTCGCGATTACTAAGTAGCTCAAAAATCTTTGTAACTAAGTCTTCATCACTGAAAACACAGGCTTTCGGTCCTTGGTTCCGGTAGCTAGTGAACTTGACGTTTACTAATGGCTGTAACGGGAAACTGATATTCTTTTTGTTGGAATTATTGAAATCTTCGTAATCTGCTGCGACATCATTGACTACCCACCCCTTGCACCAATCGGCGATGATCATTCTGTTTTCTTTTAGTATAATGTCTTCACCCACATATAATGTCTTAACCTGTGTCAATGAAACGATTATGTGAGCAACTCAATTTGTATATAATACAGTGTACCTTATTCATGTAAACATGGAAAACGGCACTGAAAAATCACAGGGTCATACAATTTGACCCTCAACCACCATATAAACATTGTCAATGCAAAGCTGGCACAATTCCTTTCCAGAGGGATGCAATCCCTTCTTCCCTGGTAATTTTGCCGACTGTACCTAACATGCCTCTATATTTCGTAAAGCAACCGCATTTCCAACAGTTTTTTCTGAGGCTGAAGCCTATCTTTCGCAGTGTCCAAAGGGATGGTGCACACATGTAAATAATCACCATAAGGTTATACCCCAATCAAGAGAAAGCTCAACATAACGATAATTCTCCCTGACTCTTTACTGTATTTAGATACTTACATGTATTTGTGAATTATGAGGTCATTTAATCCATTATTGTTCTGGGCTCAAGTTAAAGATAATACTTCACTATTAATTCAAAAGTACTATTAAGACTGAATCTACCCTAGGTTATTTCCCTCGTCACTGTCCTAAACGCCAAATTTTCTTCAATGAGTTCAATCTTTATGAAGCTCGTATCAGTCTCAATTACCTTTATTTTTTTGCGAGGCTGGTGGGATCCCCCAATTGTCAAGCCTCATAGCTTAGAGCCAGAGACCATGTGTATGATGTAAAAGATTTATTCAAAATAGTTTTAGTTGATTGATGCAGATGATAATATTCCAAAAACAACTCCCTATTCAAGATCTAAGTGAAAGATGGTATCTTCAGATTTATAGTAAACGTACCCATCCTAACCCTATTGTTCTGGGCTCAAGTTGATCAATATGCCTCCTTTTCAGCACAATGTCAAATTGCATGCACTAAAAAATTAAAAATATACAATCAAATCTGAAACGGTCGAATTCAAACGGATCTTTGAGAGTAAATATAGTACGAAGCACTATATATTGTAGGAGATGATATGCAAATGAACATGTAAACACAAGTAAAAAAGATAAGTGTCATAAAAGTTTAGTAACTTCCTAATGGTGTTGTATTTTGCTTCTTTATTGGTATTTGATTAATGTTGTTCGTGTCTGTCTGCAAGACACAATTAACTACCACCATCAATAGCTTGAGAGTTCATAATTTCAATAATTTCGAAAGCACTTGAAACTACAATGTAAATAGGCTGTTATACATCACTCATTTGGTCATCATTTGTTTTGGTTTCAAACATCACGCACCTCCATACAACCAGTCACATAAATTATCTGTATCCTACTACTATAACATATAAACTATGTCACTCTATACATGGCATGTTGGTAGTATTGCCATCTCCCACCCTACTCCCTTGTACTGACTCTGTCAATATCCATTTCCTTGTTTTCATATAGTACAACCGAATAGCCAACATAATACAATTGTCCTAGTATAATATACGAAGGGATGAGAATCAGATATCCAGTTTAGATATAGTTACATGAGATTAAGGGTGCATATGAACACTATAATTTGGAAAGAAGAAGAAAGCTAATGAGCAGCATGCATCAATTCTGATTAAAGCCAGTTCTGGATTAACCACACTTTCTGCCGTAATTTAGATTTTTCAAGTATTCCAGAGTGTCTAAATTAGATATCATTTATAAAAGTACATTATGAATGAACCAGATAAAAGGCCAAAAGGGTGAGCTACTATAATATAGATGTATTTCATTATCGGTTTCATCGTCTAATGGTAGTTATTAATAATGGGGTTATCTGGAGATTTATTCGGAATTATGACTACCAACTTTTGTAATTAGAGATAATGATGGGGCTTCCTTACAAGATCGTCTGGCCAATGCTTTCTGATTATTAGATCACCCCAGGTACTTCTCCTATTCTAATGGATTTGAGTGAAATATTATTAATTACACTTAGCAATGTTAGAGTAATGTACAGATACTTACAGCCAAAAGTAAGGATCCATTACCAACCCATGCTTAACTACAGTCTATAGGTATATCTACACTGTCTCTTACTCCTAACCCAGATTCGTTATCATAACCCAGATATACATTTATCATTTCTTTGATTTTGGAGAATTTGTATGTGTATTTCAACATTAAGAACATCTTAATGCAATAGTTAATCAAGACCACAGTAGCTTAATCAATTAACACTATAGTCAATTAAACTAATCAAACTAATCAATAATTATCAACAAAACAATTCTAATAAATAATTACTATTAGAAATAATGTTAATGAACATATAATCGTATCACTATCATCACTGAAATTTTATGAAAATTCATTAATACACTGTTTAGGTTGAATACATTAACAAATGAATAAGCATACCTTTACGGCGGCAAACAGTGGTATGGTAATTGATGCAGTGTTTTGGTGGTGAACCTACCTTCGTGTGATGGTAGAGTCTGATGAAGGAGACTGTAGGTGTAGATTTTTTGAATTTTTTCAAAGAGTGTTTAGAAGGAGATAAGTGTAGAAATGAAAAGAGAGAAAGTGGGTTTTTTGTTTTTTTTAATTATAATAATTTAATACACGATTTTTAATTTGCAACAACAATTTCCGTCACAGGCTTGTGATTGATACCATTTTCTCACACAAAATACGCACTTGGTTCCCTTTATCCACTAAGGCGCTGTTAGGTAAACAGCATATTGACCCAAACTCAACATTTTTTAGAGACTTAACATGTTCGACTTACCAATATGTTATTTTTTATTTGCAACAACATTTTCCGTTACAAGCTTGTCATGGATACCATTTATTCTCACAAAATACCCACTTGGTTCCTTTAATCCACTAAGGCGTTGTTAAGTAAACAACATATTGATCTAAATTCAACATATTTTAGAGATTTAACATGTTTGACTTACCAATATGCTATTCAGGGTGTTTGGTTAATGACATATTGAAATAGTATATTGGGGTGTAATATGTTATTTTACAAGATGTTGCTCCTACCAGCATATTGGATTAGCATATTAGAAAGAAAAAAATTATTTTATTTAGCCTCTTAATAAAATATTAATATTTCTTTTATATGTTTAACAAATTCACAAGTTCCTACGTTACAATAATTGATTTGTTGCACGTTTCTTGATTACAATATCTGAGTTTCTAAATTGGATATATATTTAAATTTAAATGTAAATGAAGCACTTTTAAAAAAACTCTTAATATTAGTGAATTTGATTATAAATTTGAATACTTCATTATAAACAAACGATTTTAAACGCATCAATGATTTCATAATTAAGATGTATACGTAGTAATTTATATATGGACAACTACTTGTAGATTTTTTAAAAGATATTGACTAATTTTAAAATTCAAACGAGGATGTATAAACAGAAACGGAAAGTAAAATCGAGGAAGTAAGATACGGTAATGAAATGAGAAAAAGCCGAAGAAAAGACTAATCATTAATTAGCATGCGTATAGGACATAGCTGTGCTGTTTATCTTAAAGGTCTTATGCATCATGGTGACTATACCTTCAGTTTAGTGACAAACATTAAACGCCATCTGTCAAAAGAAAAGAGGGTTTAACATTACTAATGAACTAAATGATTAAATTGCACATTATAGTAAATTACATTATGTTATAAATGTATTCTACATTTTATTACTACACAATCATTTGTGACGGATAGTATGAATTATGTCATAATAGTGCGTTAATTATTAAACATGAAATACAATCAATCAATGTGAATATAATAAAAACAATAAGGGTAAATGCGGAAATCCCTTGGAAGAAGAAGATGAATTTCACTTTGAAACGATGACCCTATATTATATCGAAAATGAAAAACAAGATTAAGATAAAAAATGCGTAAAAAGAATGAATGAATTTTATACAATCGCACAACTGTTAATTATAAATTTAATTTGTTAATTGGAAGAAATTAAGTAGACCTAGATGTTAAATTAGCTTGTTTATGCTGGGATTGTTGAAATTATAGGAAATTTAGTTTATTGTTAATCAAAGTGATTACGTTTATTGGGTTTTCGATCTTCCTTTTATAATTGTGTTTTCATAATTTCTAATAGATTTTTTTAGCTTTTTAATTGATTTCAATGTTCTACGTCCTTGCCTCCAAACATGACATAGTCAAACATACCACCCCCGTTTGGCACCTCACACGAGAAAAGTTCATAAACTTCCACTAAGGTAAAAGGTAATAGTTGCTTAACACGTTTGTATGAACACATTTATCAACGTGAATATTTTTACTAAACATTATTAAAAAGTTTAAGCATTTTACATTTTTAGAAAATTAACTACGTTAAATCAGATCAGCGTATATAGGACTATATATTGTCTTTTAAATTAACAATAATACGATAATTTGGAGGAAACATTTATTAAAATAAGTTAAAAAGCGTTTCAACTCATATCGTCGCTATACGGTAATACGCGAATTAAGATAAGTACGGATGTAATGGTAATAATTACATAGACCATTAGATGCTAATCTAAATGACGACTATAATGCCCTTACGTTTCCCTAAACTAACTGATTAGACACTACTGTTCCGTGTAATTACTACGGGTAGCTGTTATACTCCAACCTTCATCATGCATATGCCATTACGATCATTGTCCCTGCTCACATTCCCAAAACTCGTGCACTTCTAAAATGGTGAAACCCTGTGGAAAAGTAATATACTTTAACGATGATGATAAGCCAGATTTCGTCGAACAATACGTTAATTGGAAAAAAAGTCAGTTTCAGTCCACCACCTTATTCTCAAAAGTAACTGTTGAAGAGGAAGTGCCCTTTGGCAGCAGACCTCATCACCCATTTCTCAGTTTACCAGAACTTACTGATCATGTCTTCAACAAGCTCGATAGGCAAGGCAAAAGGAGTATGGCGGAGGTTTGTAAGGCATGGGCAGGACAGTATCTTGTTGGTACAGAAACATCTAAGGTTGACCTAGATTATGATCGTGAACTTGTGATGGAAAATCGTGGAAATCAGATATGGGTCACCAGAAACCAGAGGATGGTGTCAATCTCCTGCTCATGCAAGCCACCAAAGTCGAAAGCTATGAAGAGAAAGGGACGTTACAGGAGGGGTAGCAACTCAAAGTATGCGTATGTTGAGAAGTCTGGCAGCGAGGGGTATTATGACTCTGATTGCTGAGTATGCTAATAAGGTAACCGGTAATCTTTCTGAATATACATCTGTTATGTTTATAGCTAATGTAATGCAAGATTTTATACTTGTTTTTGAGTTAAGCACCTTTCTTTTGGCTGCATTATTTCAATTTGGACTGCTCATAACATTGTTTTATTTTCAATTATTACTGCAATTTATTTGACAACAAGCTAATACGTTTGCAACCTGTAATATTACTTTGTTAGAATTTAGGGATTATACCATAATCAGTAGGTCAGTTGTGTGTTCCTTCACTTGTGTGTTCCACAGTGATTTCAGGACCATTGCTATCAGCACTAACTACGACAAGCTTTATTATCCATTGTAGCACATTGTTGGTTGACAGGCTATTAGCCGGAGTCAATGGGTTGCTTAAATTATTACGCATGCAGAAATTAAGAAGCACAAAAGAAAACAAATCCTAAACCCCAAAGTTACATACTTAATGCATACATGGGTTGCTCAAAGAATTACTTGGCACAAAGTCTTTCAAAGCTCAAGTAGATCCGGAGCTACTTGAGCACAATAAAGAATTCTCTGAACAATTTGAGCAACCCATGTATGCATTGATTTTCTATTGTAGATAGGAATGGTGGATCACCTGAAGTTTCTAAGCTATGGTCTTATACTATTGGACGTAGGAATTGTGGATCACCTCAAGTTTCTAAGCCAACGTACAAAGTTAAACATGTAATGTAAATAGTTCGTGTTGACATGTATCTGTCAACTAAATAGTCCTTTATTGTGCATACTATAAGCACCACAACAGCAAAAGTTAACTTCTTAATATAGATAGACTTCATGTTGATGATAGATATTAATTCGAGTAGACACTGGTTATTAGGTTGGCGTAGACAGAACAGCAGTTGGGGATCCTTACTTCTCCTTCTTACATTTCCTCTTTGGAGGTTGTGGGTGTGGCAAACTTACTGCCACATCTTTCCCTGGGTCAGCAATTGTTAGATTACCTGGAGACACAGGCTGATAATTGTTAGCACCCTCACCAACAACTGTCGTAGACGTACGGTCCTCATGCTCAATGTCATGAGCAGGGGGGTGATATGTCATGCTAACATCCCCAACATTCTGGCTGTCCTGTGTGATCTCTACACTCTGTTGTTTCCCAGTGATGTCATTACTTGTGCTGTCAGGACTCACTATGACACGCTTCATAGTCCACTGCAGTATATTGTTAGTCGACAGTGTATTAGCTGGAGCTACTTGGGCTTTGAAAGGCGTAGTATCAAGTAACCGTTTGAGTGTTGAAAAGGTTGGCTCGTCAGACTACAAAGCAATACAGCAGTTATTATTAAGGGTCAAATTACTTTTAAAATTAATTCAAATAGAATTACACTCACATTGTGCTTCATATGAAATATATCAGATGCCGACATCCTGAATAGCTGTTCAGTAGTTTCTGTAAAGACGGTAAAGGATAGTGTTCCAGTGCCGTCTGTTACATCACAATTGAAAGTGACCCTGCATTTCATGCGTACATTAGGTGTGGAATTTTAAGACTGAATTTTAGCAAGGCTAGTATCAGTTGGTACTGATTCCTACCTAAAATGTTTTATGTAATGATAGAGCTAAGAATGATTATCAAATGATCAGGAATCTTACTTCGGTTCTGGGGTGCAGTTAGGTTTGGCACAGGTGTCACAGGTGTAGGTATTTCCTGGTTGTATGTTTGTCCGCTTTGAACAGTTTGAGCATCCCATGTATGCGTTTATTTTCTCAAAATCAACATCTGGTATTGTCACCTCTAACCAATGGCGCTCATCTTGCAAAGTCGTTTTGGCCTGATCATGGAATGTAAGACACATAAGCATATGTATTAAAGAGCTGTTAACTGATTACTCCTAATAAGTATAAGTATATAATTTGCGTTAATGTAATTACGCGGGTTATTTTAAGCTTATTTGTAGTATAAGACCTCATTCATGTTTGAACTACTGTGTGATATTTGCAACATTCTATACTAATATAGGACTGCTGACATGGTCCAGTTGTGAATATGGCGCAGGTAATTATGCAATATTTTGGATACCTTTTTGGAACGGAGGGTTGAAATGGTCGCTGTACTGTCAGCTAGCACAGACGCCTTCACACTCAAAACTCTGCTTTGTAATTTTGTCAATGCCATAACGTGGCTAGTCATCCTGCACACTCAGGTTGTTCAATTGTAAGAAAGAATACATTTTGCCTAGAAGGTATGTTGCTTGCTCAGGTGAAGTTTAGTTTAGTACCATGCTTTAAGAGCATCAGCTTTATCACCGTCAGGTGAGTGAACAAAGACAGTAGAAGCAGATGTACTCATCGAAAAGCCTGGTCCATTTGAAACTGTATTAGAATAGTTCTGAATGTCTTATTGATGCAAACTAAGCTAGTATTTAGAGACTTTGCAAAACATTAATCTACAAAATGCATTATGAAAATATTAATCATGACCACCAGAACCTTTGTGCACTGTTACTCTGAGGGCGGTTATACCAACTGCCTTGAATTTGCCAGGTTGTGGCATTAGTATAGTGCAGTCATCCTGTACGAGATCGTCCCAAACCGAGATGGACAGAGGTTGTGTAGTACTGAAAGAGCATTAACATTAGCATTAGCAACAATACGATATTAGATGTTATGATTATACAGAACAATATGGAGTCTAAATTTTCAAAGCATCTGGGATCAGTCACCTCTGGTCGATTACTATGATTTCACGCACAGATGTTTCGCGGGACTTTGAAGTGACAATTTTACGTGGCTGATCTTCTACAAAGAGGACAACAGCTACTATGTCTACAAGGCATTTGAGGGATGCTAGTGAGAGGCTGATTATAAACAGATCTTATTGTTAATACATGCAATATATGTAGATAGGTTGTGATTACGAAATTTACCAAACATCTCACTGTAGTCAGGTGCACGAGGTATTTGGGAAATTGGGCGATAGTCAATATCAGCACATCCACTATCAACTTCGACAGGCATGATAATGGTACGTTTATTGAAAGACATCTGATATTCCATCCCAGATTCATCTGACTTATACTCAGGTTTTATAGGGCTTATGATAGCATTTGATATTTCATATTTCTGATTGCGCTTTATAGCATCCTCATATATATCCACTTGATCACCAAAAAGAGCAGCACGCATTTTGTTTCCCTGCCCAAAACATGTCGAAAAGCCTACCTTATCAAACACGGTATTTCATTTGTTCATAGATCGGATAGGAATTTGTTCACCAAGAAATAACAACGTCAACATAGGATTATAAATGGTCAGTACACTTGGAAATTAATGTATTAGGAAATTCAACAGAATCCATTAATATGATATATTTTGAAACAGAATGACATTAGTTTATGATATTCACTTTGAAGATTGCATCTTTTTATTAAAAAAACAGTCTATGAGCAACTATGCTATAGTATATAATGTGAAGAAATTCACTCAAGGTTACAACCACCATTAGCTGGAGTATATGTACCTGTGTTGCAAAAATCCCATTAATTGTTAAGAATAGGAATGGCTATTGATGTATAACCACTGCCAAAATACTGCCTTTTTTAGAGGAGTATACTAAAACATTCATCAATTAGAAGTAGTTATATATGCATTAGTCCTGATATGAAGCCTTATCAATTGGCTAGAACATGACCCATATTATGGAAGCTATCTGCAATGTATCCTCGATATATAAGAAGAAGTTATCAAATTTGCATAAATGAGTTCAATTACCTTATCATCTTCGAATAACAAGCTCTGATATTGCACCTTAACAGGGGATGACTTTGGACGACGTTTCTCAACCACTCTCACATTGACTTTGTAGTTCTTGGAAGTGTCAGATAACTCATTGAGGTAAACTTTCTGGTGTTTCATTCTGTCGTAGGAAGATATTATCAAGTGTGTATTAAATACAAGGTATGGTGAAATATTAGATGGTTATTAATAGTGTAATTTTTTACATAATAAACTTGGAGTGTAGTATATCAAAATATGTACAGTGATAGTTGCTGAGAATGTGTACTATGCACAGTTTTTTGGGTGAAGTTGTCTAACTTTGTACATTATAGAGGTATGGTGTATGTACTAACTTACCATGATTTAGGG
Organism: Silene conica; assembly: GCA_029255685.2. NCBI lineage: Eukaryota > Viridiplantae > Streptophyta > Magnoliopsida > Caryophyllales > Caryophyllaceae > Silene > Silene conica. Next base: position 16,803,813 of record CM055311.2, on the reverse strand, counting down.
GATTGAAAATCCCATCAGATTTGTATTATCATTGTAAATATTAGCATCAAGAAATATGAGGTTAATAATATGTTTTTTTATACTGGACAATGCTGATCTTTTTTTGTCAATGGCTTGATTAGTTTGTTGTGTATGTCTTGATGTAATATACAATGTGTATTCCCAATTACCATTGGATGGTATCACTGTACATGAATTATGGGCGTTTCTGTATAGTTCTGTTTGTGAAGCTAAGTAGTTAATCAGATGTTGTGTGGAACAATTAGATGCAATTTAAGGGTTATACTTGTATGGCATTATCATTAATGGTGTAAATTTAAAAACTTGACTATATAATGCATGAGTTACACTTAACATTACATTCAACACCAAATTCCGAATTTAATTTCTGAACCAGCGACAGTTTGATACAAGTGCACCTTAAGATGGCTGTTTAGCGACATATTGGATTTGAGTATCGTATAGAACACTAAAGCATATGACAATTAACAGATGAATAATTACTTGCTTAAACTTGTCCACAATATTCATCAGCAGTCGTTATAAGCAGCAAAACAATGTTCCTTTGCATTACAGTACATCCAACCATCGATGCGCACAATGTAATAACAACCTACGTTGGTGTAATAACACAAATGTTTTTTCGCTTGAACTATATACATCCGACCAATGCTGTAAATGGTTTGAGCTGCTGTAGCCAAATATCAAAAGTACGGACGCAAAGCCAACTGCCATTAGATGCTATATAATACCTGCAAGCCTCAAAACATCAAAAGAAACCATGTTCCTGATACAATTCCTGTTCATATCAGAACCATTACATGCAGCAACGACAGTAACTTTGGCCGCTTCTCTGACTCGTGAAAGTGCGACATAAAGTTGCCCTGGTGAAAAGCATTGTCTAGGAAGGTAGACAACAACCCTGTCTAACGTCTGACCCTGTGACTTGTTGATTGTCATTGCGAAACTAAGTTTGAGTGGAAACTGATTGCGCTGAAACTGAAACGGGAAGTTTGAAGAGCTAGATGGGCGCATCTTGATGCGAGGAATGAAGACATGCTGACCGTTATAATGACCGCTGGTTATAATACATTCGACCATATTTGGGGTAAACCCTGCACATATAAGCCTTGTACCATTGCATAGGCCTGCAGATGGAAGCAGGTTTCTTAATAAAATGACTGGAGCGTCCTTCTTCAATACCAACTCATACGGACTCATGCCACCAGGACATAGTTTGTTTATAAATTCTGAAGGGTATATGTTGCAGTTTTCCGAAAGAACTGTATCAAAACCCTTGTACGTAACTGCTTCACCAGGGAACTTGTTAATCATGTATGTATTTATATCATCAACATCCTCATTCATAGGCGTAAGTATGGAACGATGAATAAATATATCAATCCCAATACTGTTGAGATCGACATCTGGATATACAGTATCAGCAACTATACTTACGAGATCTGCGCCTAATTGGGTTGTATCCATAACAATTCCATCAGGCAGTTCAACCATCTCAGTCTCGCATGTCTGGAGCTGACCGTTTCCAAGGGATAGCAAAAAATTTGAAAAGTGTGGATCAGTTTTAGCCCTTACATTAACAGTTAGCCTGAATTTTATAAACTGTGGCCAAATATCAGAGGCAACTAATGTAGAATTAACCAACTCACGAATAGACTTTTTCTGTACCACTGGTAGAACCTGCCGGAAATCTCCACCAAATACAATAAGTTTGCCACCAAACAACAAATCAGGATTGCACAAATCTCGCAGAAGCTGATCTAATGCCTCAACACTTTCCCTTCTTGCCATAGATGCTTCATCCCATATGATTAGAGTAGATGCTTTGATAAGAGCAGCAAGACTACTCTGCTTGGGCACAGAGCATGACAACGAAACATCCAAATCTAGAGGAAGTTTAAATCGTGAGTGGGCAGTTCTTCCTGACGGGATATTGGCTGCAGCAATACCCGAAGAAGCAGTAGCAAGGACAATTTTACCCATCAGCCTTATTTCTGCATACAAGGCATTGTACAGGTATGTCTTACCAGTCCCCCCTGGACCATCCACAAAAAAAGCTCCTGGCTTGTTATGCACAGCATAATCAGTTATCACGTCAAAAGCTCTCTGCTGCTCTTGGTTCAATGATTTCCGACATACGACACATTCGTCTGGTATTGGTGCATTGAGTGCATCAAGTGTATCTTGTGATGTCCGGATCTCTGCACCCTGTGGACCTATCAAATCCGATAAACCAAAACTTTTTAGAGTCCTGCCCATTGCTTCCACTTGTTGCTCTAATCGTTGCACAGTAAGGAGCCGTACAGCGTATGGATCGCCTGGATGTTCGTTTCTGTAGTCTTCCGACAATGAGCTATAATATTTTTCCCATAATGCACTTGGATCCTTAGGCTGACAAAAAATTAACAAAGTAGCAAATAGGCGCCGCAAGGCAGCTGGCATTTCTACTTGTTTGGCCTCATCTAAACACAGTTCTACCATATTGTCATCCTCAATAAGCTGCAGTTTCAATGCAGCTTCCTGGAACGTAGCACATTCATAACCATTGACTGTTCTCAAGTCTCTATACGATTTTGGAGCACACACGTGTGTCAACAACAAACGCAGGAAGTAACGCTCTCCTTCTGAGGGTGCCACAAAAACAAGACGAGAAATTGTGAATGTTTTATTCTTACGTTTCAACCATGTTCGTTGAAATGTATCCCATCGGTAGTGCTCAACAAAGCTCCCATATAGATGTCTCCAATTTGGATTTGCAGCATTCTCACTATTCAATCTAAAGAATTCAGTAAGCTGAGTCCTCACACGTTTTTTGTTGGACACTACATGGGTTAATCTCTCATGAGGCCTCATCTGTATTGTTTGCATACCTTCTAAATGAATTGGCAGCACCATCACTGCAGGTTGCATTTCAAACAAGTCAAACCCATAGATACGCCAGACAGCTTCAATAGGAGAGACCCATCTACCAGACTGGTACTGTTCTATTTCATCAACTGGTTTGACTTCTCCTTCCCCCGCTACGTTGAATGATATCCTGTCATGCCCCTTATAAACATACTTGTACAGGTACTTCACCGCCTGAATAGTTGAGCAGACCTCCACATTAATGTGACAATCAAAAAGGTCCAGTAAATATGGGTTGTATGGAATCACCCAGCGATTGTTAAGCAACTCACCTCTCACCCGCACAATGTCGGCTGTAGGCATACGTTTGTACACTGGATAACCGTCATCATTGTTGGTTGTCTCCGATACGTATGGTTTCGGATATAAGTACTTGCACTTGCCTGGACTGCTTTTATGCTTCATACATGCACAATCAGGATCTAGTTTCCCACATGGACCGTGCATCATGTGCTTTATCACAGCTGCACGCAGGTTCGCATTTGACTGAAAAGGGATTTCAGCAGATACGAATTTGTCAAAATCAGCTGGACAGTTCATCCTGCTACCAGCTTTCATAATCAACAAGAAATGAGCATGAGGCAAGCCTCTTTTCTGAAACTCAACTACATATACAAAAGCAGCAACTTCTCCAAATATTTTGTCATCAACCAGTTTTTTTTTTAACAGTAACAGTTTTGCTCGGAATACTCTAGCCACAATATCAGGACGATTTTGAGCCTCTTCTCCATTGGCCAGCTCATTTTTTATTTCAGGCCAATTTGAATTGCATGTCATAGTTAAAAAAAAATCTGGTTTTCCAAATCGCTGAACAAGAGCCATTGCATTTAGATATCTCCTCTTCATGTCTCGAGGGCCACCAATATATGTTCCTGGGAGAATGACACGCCGCCCTACATTTGCTGCACACTGTTCACCAGCATCAATGGTGTCAAGCAATCCCTGGTACAAATCAGATCTGATTGTATCTTGATTATGCCTAAGGTAATCTAACCGGGTGTTTTCTAACTTAACGTACATGTCAACGATATATTGCTGTAAGCATCTCCCAGCTCTCAACATCATATTTCCTGGTCTATTTTGCAGTTTGTAACAATAATACTCACGACATGAGATATTTCGTTCGTCCGAATTCTTCTGACAAGAACTATCTGAAATTTTAAAAAATTCATTACTATTGTATTATTACACAAACTGAAATCAGAAAACAGTCTATTGCAACAACCATTAAGGCTTCAATAAATATACACGTATAACTTACGTTGTGCCTCTGCATCCAAGAGAGTATCAGCATCTGTGAAGCTAGATGGAGGCGGCGTTGAACTCTGTACGGCTCCTTGTGTTTGATTTTTTGCCACATGCTTCTTTAGCCCTTGTCGCCATCCACATTCTCCTTTGGGAAACAACAACGGATACTGTAGTGGATCATAACAGCCGTAATAATGCATGACTCGATGCGAGACCTCACTGTGGCTAGTAACCAACCAGTATGTGAGGTCCATCAGTCTCACCAGACGTTGAATCATCAGGCCAAATTGCAGCAACCTCGTCAGACGTGGGAGCATTGCTTACACGCTGGTCCTGGTTAGGATTTTTGGTGATAACTATCTTAGTATTGGTAGTAACAGTCACATCCTTTAAGGATCGGAAGAAGCGAGCATATGGATTTGTCTCTGTTACATTCATTAAGATATTAATGACAGCTGCATCGAGTTCCTTGAAACACGCTGCACGATTTGCAGCTTCGTGCATACCATCGTAAAAGTACAGTTGTAGGAATTTGGGGTGACTGCCACAAGGAAGTAGGTCCGGTACATTGTGATACATTTGACCATGAAGCTTAAAAACATAAATACCTTTAATCGTCTGTGATTCAAACTTCCCACCAATGGATGTAAAGGCAAATAAGTTATTATACAGACGTGCAAACTTTCGAAAATGTACTGCTGTTGGGTCCGCTGAGGTATACAGCTTGGTTAGTAGTGGTGGAAATGTACTGGAAGGCAGCACAATAGCTCCATTTGCACAACAAAATGTTTTTGATTCATAGATTATTCTCTTTGCAAGGCATTTGTCACATGATGGAACATCTGGCAACTTGAAAGGGGAACCAACTAATGGTTGACCAATCATAGCAAGTGGTAAACCTAATATCCAGGACACAAAATATCAGATATCAGTCTTAAAATCATAAATATGCACATCACAACGATTCACACATTTACCAGGTTGTGGTCTTGGGCTGGGCTTCCTGCCACGTTTTTTTGGAGGAATAGTATCTGATTTTGCAAACGTATCCCTACGTGTAGACAACAGAAGCAGTATGGTGCTTACATTACACATAATACAAAGATAATTAAGATAACGAGCATTGCTACCCTACCTCGTCTCGCTGGTTTCTGCTTGTATCTGAGTCCTACACTTGCGTTTAGTCTTGCCAGAACCATGTACATTAGCGTAAAACGGGAAGTTGTCATCTGAAAGCAACAATGTCGGTAATCATGGTAAATATAAAGTAAGTATGAGAGTGTTTGCAAACATCATTACAGTATAGCAACGTACCCATTGAGTAATAAATTGTAGAGAAGTCAATCCTTAATGTAACATAGCCATGTCCATCACTCTGTCTAACAAACACCACAAAAACATCAGAAACACATTGACAAGTATCAGATACCAATTAAACACAAAGTGGCATATAAACCGTTTACGCACTTGTCTAGCTAATTACAGAATGACATCAACAATGTAAATATTATATTGCAAATAGTAGATTATTTGAAAAGATAACATGACATGCTACATTAGATATAATGTAAGTTATGCAAGTGCTGTATGATTCAAACACACCTTCTAAGCAAAAGTTTTCGATGTTCATTCATCCATAAAACATAATGGTAATTAATACAACAAAAGTCAATAGTAGATAAGTAGATTACAAATTTAAAGATCATATGCTCTAAGGCACCAAACATAACCACTCCTAAATAGATACTAAGTTCTGCAATTATTTATGCCTAGCCAACACTAAGCTGCAAAACATTTCCATATTCTAAAACAACAGGTTCCATGCCATCTTCACTGAAAGCGGGCAGGTTTGTAGAATACGCTTCGGTCGTTCACATACTTAGTAGATGGAACTTTCTTGTTATTCGAGGAGATATAGCTACGAAGACTGGGTAATTGTGACTTTGCTTTCCTTTTTTTGGGTGGTGGTGGTGGGAACTTTTGCTCAGGAATCAAGAAAGGTTCGCTCCTTGGTGTGATACAACCCTCTTCATTCAGGGTCAAAGCATCTGGATCCCCATCCTGGACCCCTGAAGCAGCTCCCTGAGCTGTTAGCAAATGTTTTTCGAGTTTAATGACCATGTTCCTCGTACACTCACAGGTCAAGGCAGCTAATTCCACCTCCTCAGGGGCATAATTCGCATCAATTAAGTCAATATTATATATAGGGATCAAATATTGGATACTCTTAAAAGCAAGTGTTTGCTCTGATGTATATTTCGATGAGGCTATCTCACCAATAATATGAGTAGGACCACATTCAACTCCTTCACGAGTTATAGTTAACCATGATGTGAAACATGAAAGTGTTTGCTCTAATGTAGTTATGGAGCTACATTGTATAGGGAGTCTACCAGCAACAATCTGCAAAAGGGCCACCATGTCCAAAGAAAGGTTTTGGAAATGAAAGATCTCAGGACAATCGAATTCTTCTATCAATGGAACTTTTGGATATCCCTTTGACATCCGTCTTAATTCTTCCTGTTTCAGCCTCCAGAGATTAGCACATCTGTCATGGGATTGTTTTAATGCAGCTGTGAAGTCTGCAATATATATGTCGTACTTTTCTATCAGGTCTGTAACAGCTAATCGTGCTGCCTGTTCGCACGAGACCTCAAAAACAGATGACACACCACCTATGTAAACATATTCCTCTTCAGCAAAATCACATTTTACAGTGACAGATGCATTGTTCTGCCCTCCACCATACAGATCATAACGTGGCCCCTCAAACCCCAGCAAACTGGTTATCCTATCGAGCAAGGGTCGAAAAGGGATTGATATTTGAATAACTGGCGACGGCATCTCCTGGACATACGGCATCTCAAACCAAATTATACATACAATCTTAATACATAAGCATATAGAAATTTCATACACCTTATAAAGTTCAACAACTATATTACTATAAGTTAAAGAACAATCACTGCAGTAACAATTACAATTGCATCCAAATACAAATATCTACCATATCAACTACCACACTCATCCTGTATAACTTTCCAACATATGTGCTTACAAAGTTATATGCTTTCAAATGAATGTTATCGTAATTTTAATACGTAGATAGACACATGTAATGTGAATTGACAGAATAGATCGGAAATAATGACTTTAAAGTGTTGACCTATACAATCATATTATGTTATTCTAATAAAGCATCGACATGTAAGAAAAGTAGTATAATTTCCATGAAACAATTAGAACACCAGCTCAACCAAAATAAATAACAAAGGAAACAACAGCTTATAATGCAGACCTTTTAGATTCAATATTATGGAATGTATGCTAATAGAAGTTTCTTATTTCAGAATGAGAAATGATGTAAGAATGACTTCCCATGAAGGAATATATATAATATTTACTAACATAATTGCCACAGATGACGTCAAATAGGTATGGTTTGATGACATAAGATTGTAGGGAGTCAAAATGTAAAAAGCAAATAGGAAATCAGTTGCAAGTATGGTTAAGAAGATATGGGTGTAGGACAAAGACAGTTATAATTGCCGCCAAATTTAACATATAGATGGTTGCCTATCTAGTACACTCTGTGTAACAGTGATCTGCCGCATAGAGTTATGGTTGCTTAGTACTATCAAGTGGATTGTAGGATTTCTATGTGTTAAAATAAGAAACTACAATATCCTCAAGAACTTTAAAATATGTGTAATCACCTAATTAGTTACACAAAATGTATCGTATTATATATAGTCTTGTACTTATCATTATACAGATTTACCGGCTGCACATCAAGTTCTAAAGGAGCAATCTTTTGCGCTGATTACTATATACATATATTCATCCGGCATTGCTACCTAAATTATATATTCATCGAGGCTGAATCCATAGTGCTAATTTTAGACAGTATTCCAAATATCAATACAAAGCAATTCATTTATGTTATTACATACCCAATATCTTATATCAGCAATGCTCGCAATGCTGGATGTTATGACAATACACTAAACCAAGTACTTAAGTCGACATAAAAATTGAAGTGTAAATAACATCAGAATTAATAGAACTAACAAGTTTCAACATATATAAAATAGCATTAGAGACTGCAAAACACTACCTTTTCTAGGCATTCTAACGAATACAGGAATCTGATACATTAAGCAAAAAAGTACTCGCCATCACACAGATACAAATTCAGAAACATAATACAAATTCTCAATCTGGCAATGCTAAATGAGTACACAAAAACTGCTAATCTCCAAAAAGTCATAATTTGAAAAGTTCCACTAATTAATCATCTGAATTGCGACTTGGTGCAATTCTGTACGTGACAGGAATCCGTCCTGCTAAGCAATGTACAACATTGTCAGGACTTGCAAAACAGCCGCTCCTTGTATGCTCTGTGCGATCAGCTGGAACAATTGTAGGAGTATAGTCAACCACAAAGCCTTCTGCAGTTTCATTTCGCTCAATGAGGATGTTTGAAAACTCAGGTTCATTGGAAATCTCATAAACCCTTTCTCTTACTGTTAAGTAGCTTTCTATCTCCAACTTACATAACAATGCAGCCATCTCTGATTTGAAAGATTGATAATTAACATCAATAACCTCAAGATTATAAGTTGATATCAAATACTTGACAACTTTCTTAGCCAAGCTGTTTTTAGCACCATCAAGTGTATCACAACATAATCCAATAAATACCAAATTCAAACCAGTACTCGACGATGATCTAACAGTGATCCAAGCACTGTACTGACCATCACCATGCTTGATTGATTCCAATGGTGTACACTGGACTGCATATATCTTGACAATTTTGCTAAGGAGGGGCATATAATCAAGGAAAACATGTGTAATGCTCATAGCATTATTACAGTTTTTTCCCTTTAGATTACATTCAGCGCTCCTCTTAACAAAATTATGCAGGTCTCTCCGTTTTAGATTATAAAGCTCAGTACAACGCTCTAGAGCAACACATTGTTCAGAAGTAAGATCCTGAACAACAATAGCCCATCGTCTGATAACATCGCTGACAGCTTTCTTTGCCGCAACTTCACAGGATTCCTCAATTGAATCAGCAGAACCACCAACATAAGTCAGCTCCATAACTCCAGTAGTCCAAATTATAACATTCGTCTTCACCACCACATACACACTGTTTTTAGAGATATCTAACATATGGTATACAGGTTCCGGAAAGTGTAGTATAGCCGTGATTTGTTTCAGAAGAGGATGAAACGGGAGAACAATCTGCGTTGGAGGAACTTGCAACATCTGTAATTTTTTTAAAAAAGACGTCGTCATTAATCGTATAGAAGTTAAAACAGAGCAACAAACAAATAATATTAACAATTAGCATGTAAACTGAATTATACTTAGCTAGAGTTCAGGCTCGATAAAAATATGTCATTTAAAACTCACGATATACAAAGAACTAACACTTTTGCTATAATGTATTCATAAGTGACTATTAGATATATAGAAACTGAAGTATGTTAAGCATCAATTACATTGATATCCTGGAAATTCAGAAATAATCTTAATTAGCTGTCAGGATTTCAATGTGAAATAATTGACATAAGATAGGATTGTATATATCATAGGTGTATATTATATAATTATAAAGACCCTTAAATTAAGCAATAGTACAATAACCACATTACCTATAGTATAGTAGTATTAGGTATGAGTATGAGTATGGATATGGGTATGGTTGATAGATACGGTTCATGTACAAGAATTAGTTGTTAAATATGTACTTTATAACTATTACAATATATGAATGATGATGTGAATATGACTACTAAGGCAATGTAACTTATATGATAAGCAAGTTAATCATGTACTCTAAAGTGAGTGTAAACAATCATTACAACTACACTATGACATTGTGTGTAAAGGTAGATTATGAAGAGGTAGTTTAAGTTAATATCCATATCTACATAACAACGGAAAAAAATACGGGTAGAGTATAGAGGATACATAATATATACTTTTAGATATCATATTTATGTTCGAGTGTCTAATCTTAACCGTCCTCATATATCTTCGTATTCTGACTATTGTAAAATTGTTAAATCGGTTATAACCTACGGTACCTAAACAATATGATCTTATTCACCAAGTTATATACAATTACTTGTAAAAAAAAAGTTTAATCAATTCAAATAACATAAAGCCAAAAAAAAATGAATAATAGATAATACAAGTACTCTCGTAGATTTAACTATATCATTGTGTATCAATTTTAATATATAGGAGTAGATCAAATTAGTATACTTATTCGTTACAAATTAATGTCTATCTAATTAGCAAGTTATTACCTACGGTACCTAAACAATATGGTTGAAACATAAACTGCATAAATAAGACCATTCCCGAGTAGTGTCAATTGCTAGGTCAAATGCTTGTTTGGCTAAAGCTAATTACAATTAAATGAAAATTAGAGTTGACAAAATGGTGTTGAGGGTCAACTGGCGATCTAAGGTGGAGGAAATTGGTCCCTTACATGACAAAATTTCATTGGTTTCAAATTAGGAAATGGAAAAAAATTTAAAACCTTTTAAAATCTCGTCTCGATTAATTCAATTTTATGGTTGGGATGGAAAAAGAGGGTCAATGTCGAGAAAGTAAGAATAGGGTCAGTACGTTGTTCACTTGATTATGTTAACATTTAGCTTAATGTAATGAACAAACATACACTCATTATTAGAACAAAGTTTTAAGAGATCGGTCCACATTACTAAACCACACCTAATCCCAATACCACAATATAAAGTTACAAAAGTAATGAATTCTAATACAGCCTCTTTGTCAAACTGCAATTTGTAGTGTTGAAACTGGAGAAGTGGTGAATCTCATTTATGCAAGACCAGTATCTAAATTTAATTTGGGTTTAATAAAAATTTATAAAATATACTTTAACTCTACCTAAATCTAAAGTAACTACATGTTTGTTCATTAATGAGATGTTTTATTCGCATTAAATCTAAAGTAATTACATTTTCATTCACTAATGAGATGTTTTATTCATATTTTATAGAAATTATTTTATGACAGGAAAATAAACGAAGGGTAAACATATGACTCTAATTGATGGGATACAACATTTACAATAATATCATACGAACAGAGGACATATACGACTTTCATTTACATTGATTATATTGAGACATGAGTGTTACAATCGTTAAAGAGTCAAACGAACATACAAAAGCATTTAATTATACACGGTACAATTAAATCATGTATAAATGTAATTGCAATAAACTGTACAATATATACAAAGTATATTAAGAACATCACAAATTGCACTGATTTTACAAATGAATTCACAATTCATCGTACCAGTATAACCACCCCCAACACATGCATGGCTCTTTGCCTTCATGATACATTCCCTATATAAGTGTGATTAGACACAACTATTCACCATTTACACCTATAAGTGCCATTGAAAACAGTAATCTGTAACCCTTCACTGTCAAACCTTTTCATCTTCATCAATTTCTGCAAAATCAAACGCCAACTGATCTACAATGACTAAATTCTGCAAGCAAGCGATCTACTCAAAGGAGAATGATATGGAAGATTTTAAGAATGGGTATGTAAAATGGAAAAAGGAGCAGTTCAAAACAATCTCCCTGTTTTCAACAACAACTGTCCAGAAGCAAACACCATCTGGCACCAGTTGCCATCACCCATTCTGGAGCCTGCCTGAACTTACAACTGAGGTATTTAACAGGCTCGATAAAACAAGCAAGCGAAGCATGGCCGAAGTATGTAAAGCTTGGGCAGGTTTGTTTTTGGTTGGGACAAGCACGGCAAAGGTTGAGTATGATTACCAGCGCCAGTTAGCAAAGGAAAACAACTATGGCATCATAAGGGTAACAAGAGGCAACAGTGTAGTTGCAGTTTATTGTTCCTGCATGTATGCCAAGGACAAGAAGCAGAAGAGGGTGATACATAGAAGGGTCGAAAAACGCCGCAAGGTTGCACGTTTGGAGGAAATGTCTGAAGAAAAATTCAATGATGAATCGGGAAGCGAAGGATACTATGACTCTGACTGTTAAAGTCATAGGTAGTTGTCTAGCAAACAACATGATGTTTGCAATTTTCTAACGATTAATTATAGGGCCTATCCCAATCAATCTGTAGTGTATTGTAAATATAATTAGAAGTTTATCAAATATAAACTTATCTTTTGTCTTGTCCAATAACATGTTCTACAACATTACTGGTTGTTTGTTCACACAACAAAATTAGTCATTCCTGCAGAGTGTATTGCATTTCCCCAATATTATGTATCAGCGATTGTCCATATACTAACAACTTTTTTTATAACCTACTTATGATTACCGGCGACAGTTGGCAAAGGAGAACAACAATGTCATCGCAAGAGTAACAAGAGGCAACAATGTTCAATTTTGTTCTGTTAAATACCCCCCAAAAAAAAGGTGTACTGATAATGTAATTAGTCATTCTGTATTGTTCAATATCACGTTCACCAATTCCACACGTTGTTTGTGCCCATAAGGAGATCAATCGTTTCTACACAGCTTATTACATCTTCCTGATATTATGTATCAATGGCTGACCATACAGTAAGGCCTCTTCTTATAGCAGACTTGATTGCTGTTTGTTGCCGTCAAAGGCCCAGACTCTGAACCCTCTGACTCAAACACATAAAACTAAACATATGAGCAACACTTTATCGAACCAAGTCACCGATTGTTAACAACTACTGTAAGATGAAGCCTACCACAACTGGAATATCCTGTTTGCCAGTTGCAGGCGGAAACGTATGAGGTATTGAGATAAATGCAGGTGTTGATGGTGCGATTGCACTGTACATTCTGCTTGAAGTGTTCATACTTGCACATAGTTGAGTTATATATACCTAAGTGTGTTTATTTGTGACACAACTACTACCGAAACAAGCAGCGCGTACATAATGGTCAGTGCAATATGTCATTGCTATTAATACGACCAGTAACTCAACAGGGTTGTAGTTAATGATCCGCTACCTTGATAGTCACCAACATTCCGACAGCAACATATCACTTCTTATTTCAATGAGTACGACAACTTCGTCTTAAACAACACATAGATGAATGTGTACGTCAAGTTTCAAAAGTGTGAAAACAGGAAACACGGTATGACTGCAAACCACCTCAATATCCAACAGCCACAAGGGGTTTACTAAAAACAGACTACCACTAGTAGAGAAATGACATTTGGCAAGCACTTATGGCTACGGTTATAGTTAATAACCGTAGCCGTAAAAATTTTGAGAATAAACTTTTATAAAAGGCTACGGTTGTTTTCAAAAAACCGTGGCCAAAACTAAAAAAGCTACGGTTGTAGGTAATAACCGTAGCCAAAACTATTTAAAAAAGCTACGTTTGTAGCTAATAACCGTAGCCTTTCATTCATTGAAAATATGATTTATAATAGGCTATGGTTGTAATTAAACAAACGTAGCCAAATTAGTAAAAAAAAGGCAACGGTTATTAATAAAACCGTAGCCAAAAGTCTCTATGTAGAATAAAAAAGGCTATAGTTAACAAATACTATAACCGTAGCCTTTTCTAGCTTAAAACCAAAAAAAACTAATACGCAATTCTAAAATAGCAGCCTTTACATTAATTTCAAACCCGCCTAATTCACTGTGTCTTTCCCCAACCCTAACACTGTCGACTACCACCACTCACCAGGACCGAAAATTAGTCTACCACCGGCGTTCTTCATTATCTTCAACCACCGGCGTTCTTCATTAGCGTCAACCACTAACGTTATTCCCAGGTTTACTATTTCTACTTCCTTGGTTTCGTTATTCTCTGTTTCAACGATTTTGTTTCTCCATCTTTTTTTGCAATTTATATGTTGAATTCATTGCTGATTTGAATTATTAGAACATTAGTTTTATCTTTCGATTTTTTATTTGATTTTGTTTTTATAATATTGTTAAATTTTTGGAGAAAGTGAAACCCTAATTTTGATAAATTTGGGTTTTGGTTAGAGCGAACCTTGTATTTTTGTACATACGGAGTTATCTTAGTAGTATTTAGATAACCGAATTGAAGTACTGATTTAACTGTTGCTGGCACGAACGTGAATTTTTCATAACTTGGTGCTGGAGAGTTTCTGATTTCTGAGTAAATCATTTCCCTGATCACAAAGAATTTAATGGTTATCTGGTTAATGGTGCAGGTTAAGACAATGGATTGTAACACAGTTGCTTCAGGAATCCAGTTTGGTCTGATGGGCTGTTTGAGCACAGTCTCAACTTTAATGGCAGAGTATACTGTGCTTAGAAAGAGCACTGATCCTTGGAGTGCATATGTATCCCTAACAATTGGAGTGTCATTTGGTTTGGGAACCTTAATATACTCGGTATCCCTTTGGATCAAGGGGTACACATAGTTCATAAATGCTTCTTTCAATGGTATGCATTTGAACTGACATTTGTTGTACAGAGGAGAAACTCGTGCCTTATAATGATAAAAATGGTGGCTTTAGTTATGAATTAGCTATAAAGTAGGTATACAATCATTACACAATCAGGGATGTAATCATTGTTTCAAATTTCAATAATGCTAATTATATTGCTAAATCATGGTATTATATACTATGTTGCAGAATATTCCATAGGAATGTTGATCTTAAGTTCTATTCCGATAAGTCTCGCAGGATACCAATGGATTTTTGAATGATAGGCTACAATAATGTTTGGAAGATTAACATGTTTTCGTTAAACCTGTACCTTAATTTGAAAACTCTAATGGTGGATATTAATATTATTTGAATATACTTATATGTTATTCCCTAGTATACAGCTTTTGGTCACTGAACCGAGTTTTGATTGAAGTGAAATTGTCAGCTGTAGAATGTCATTCAGTTGTTTTGGTTAGAATAGAGCACCATATGAGATAAGTGATTTGATTGTCAGCTTTGAGAAGCTGCATGTTAGTATGCCGGTCTCTGTAGGAAATGTCGATTCTCAGCCCCAACTCGATGAAGATGAGGACAATGAGATTGTTTCTCAAACCAGAGAGAGTGGACACAGAGTGCTTGGCAGAGGGGGAAGGCAAATAGAGTGTTGCCGGGTTTATGCTGATGAAGGCGAAGCATTTACAATCACAGTCTCTCAAGTTTCACCATTTAAATCCAATATCACCACATATTCTAACTTGCATATGGAACAAGTAAGTTAATGTTTGAAACATTCTACTCATCTTTAATCTTTAATGTCAAATAGATAGATTTGTTGACTTCTTGTAATAATTGGCAGGGGGAGAAGAAAGAGTTGCCACCTTTATGTGAAGGTCTTGCCTACGTCATTCATCTAGCTGTTTTTGGAATCTTTGGGGTAATCTTAGTTTTAGTTTTTCAATACTTTACCTAATATGTCATTGGCCTTAGATTCAGTAATCCATTAAATTCGCTCCTGTAGCTGAAATTGCTTGGCAATGTTTTTAAATACAGGTACTTACCAAGTGTTTTCTACAGAAATTATTTGGTCCAAATGTTGCAGGTGTTACGAGTGATGGAAGCAATAGGGTAATTTTAACCGCCTCACTTTTTGAGTGAATTGATTTTAGATTATTATAACTGTGAATGTATTAGTTACTAAGGTTTGAACTTACTTGTAGGTCGGTTCTTTCTTGATGGTATGGCTAGGAGTTGTATTCAATGACAACATTTCTCGTGTTTCAGATCAACTAGCGACTGGGCTTTCGACCGGTTATCTGGGTAGTCTTACCACATTCAGTGGATGGAATCAGAAAATGTTGGACCTTAGTGTTGATGGTCACTGGCTTTGTGCTGGGGTTTGTCATAGGTATCAATTGGTATTGCCGACTCTGTGGTGATTTCAGTTACTCTTGTACCTTAGTGTTGATGGTTAAGGAATTATTTAGATGGATAGTCATTTGTAAAGCTCCAAAAAGACATTATTTTGTTTAATTTGAATAATTTTGGTTGAGAATATTAATGAGGCAACGGTATTTTGTTTAAAATTTTTTTTTTATTTTTTTGGTTTAGAAATGGCTACGGTTCTTATTATAAAACCATAGCCTTTAACTATTTAAGGCTACGGTTACTAATATATAACAGTAGCCTTTTCTTAACATTTGGCGACGGTTCAAGTAAACAATCGTAGCCTTTAATATTTTTGGCTACGGTTAATAACTTTTGGCTACGGTTATTAATTCATAACCGTAGCCTTAAATGAACTTATGGCTACGGTTCACAACCGTAGCCATTTCTCTACCACCTAAGGCTACCCCCTGATTTGCTACGGTTGTACAACCGTAGCCATATGACGTTTTTAACCGTGGCCGTATGTCATTTTTGTACTAGTGTATACTGTCATAACAGTAGCCTAACAACATAGGCTTTCTAAAATAAGTAGATATTGGCATCAGGTATACGCCATTTCACAAAACATCCTATAAAACCTCTGTTACCCAAATCAAAGGCTAACATACAAGCCAGACCACACTAACAAAAACAATGGACACCTTCAAATCTGCGATATCTGGGCCAACTCCCATCTCAATTCCCGACTTAGAAGAAGTGATCTTGCTGGCTTCACCTGAATATAGAACTCACTGTTCTTCCAGTGGTTTTCCACCTGTGACAGATAGCATTCCTTCTCCTGACACAGGCATTAAGGCAACATACACGAAAAATTAGTACAGTAGTTAAATAACATCCAAAGAACAAACAGTATATGACTAATTGACCAAGAAGCACCCGTACAAGGTTAGCAGCAGTACAGCAATTACCTGTGGAAGCATTGAGAACAGAACACCTGCTTCCACATCAAGCAGCTTCTCTGCATTAGCAGTCAGCGCATTGAAACTACACACGCCAGTTTCATCCTTCACATCTAGCGCTACCATTAGTCTGCAATGATCACAAAGTCAGAAAGGACAGTGTAAATAACGTGCGCACGCTGCAGAACACAACTCCATTACCTAGGGGAAGCCACTACATTCTCTCGTATGCATGCATAACAGTTGTAGGAGACACCCAATTCTTCATAACCACCAGTACCACAGTTACTACACCCAGTGTAGTATTGGATATTCCCCTTATTAAGCCTGAGAAGATGCACACATAACCAATGACGCTCTTCCTGCAGAACATCTCTCACCTGATAGACCAAATAGTGCAGAAACAGTCTCAGATAACAAGCAGTAAAGAAGTACTACAATTTCTGGTTCATGACTATACATCACACAATGGCACACATCGTGAATTCAGAAGTCACAAACGCAAAAGAGGACATCAGAATATCACAAAGCAGCTATTAGAGGATGTACACATACATCCTGTTGGAGGAGCCACCCAATCGTAGTAATTATGCGCTCCGAAGCTGGACAGCGTACATCACAAATCTGGCGGTGTTTATTAGCCAGAAGTTCATAGCAGGAATCTCCCCTGCAACAACTTGTTAATGGCCCAATACTCACAGTACTTAATAATACCATGAACGTAAAGCAGCAAATCAGACCCTTACCAGTCACGCAACATATCAGCCTCTTTTCCTTCTGGATTGAGGTTCACAAGCGTCTCTTTTGTAGAAGAGAGAGAAAATCCTAAGCAACAACTACGTACATTAGTATCAGATCAGGCCTTCAGCGTAAGTACGCAGTCATGTATAGCAGGATTAGTACGATGAAATACCATTCCGGCTGCATGCTCTCAGATTAGAGAAACTGATAACAGGGAAGGATGTTCCATTAAGTTCCAAGTTTCTGCACTGTCGCACAGCAGGTCGCTCCCAAACAGCTACCATCATAGCTTGATCAGAGCTGCATACACAGATCTCGAAGTTCTCAGTATACAGGCCAACCAAAAAATACAAACAGATAATGCATCTGCTAGATTAGAAACAACTTTTGCCTTCAAAGATCATACCTTGTATCAACAATGCAAATCTCAAACAACTCACAAGTATTACCAGCCAGCCTTGGTTTTTGACATATCCGATCAAAGAACACAACAATACCAATCACATCTGTACACAAAACACGTTCAAACCATCACGTGTAATACATATCAAAGGAAAAGTAAACCATTTTTTAAAAAGAATGACCCACCATAACATTCTTCAACTGAAAGCCTTTTCGGTATACTTGCAACAGGCACGTACCGAACAGGATCAAAGAGCTGCCTACCACACACCGGCCGAACAACAGTTTCGCTATTGAAAACAAGCTCGTAAACTTGACCATCATGATTACCCCAACACTGACCTCCAACAACCCTAACTCTAGCGTTTATAATTTCATACTCAACCTGATCATGCATGACATCGCCAAATAATTCAAGCTCCTCATTATGAAATGCAGCTCTTAGCCTCGCACCCTTTAGCAACATAAAGGAACCAATCAAATTGTTGAAAGCAACATTAAACTCTGAACAGTTATTTACGGCTAATGAAGAAGTACATATACTGTGTATTCTCAAATCACACCGTTTTTTTATCAATCCCTCAAACATTCAAAAGAAACCACAAGTAATAATGACAAAGAAAGAAGGATTCACCAAAAACTATAGGACCCCTTAGAACTACATCATGCCTACCAACAGGCTTGCAGACAACAGTAACACACGAAGAACAATAAAGTAAATTAGATACACCAACATCAGGCAGACTACATCCACTGTATACACAACCCATTTTTATCCCAACCATATGCCACCATTAACACACAGAAGCCAATACACATCACAGTTCTCGAATTCCTTACACATAGTACTTCAGTAATCAAACAAAACATAAATATGGTCCTGCAAAACTCCCTACCCCAGCACTCACAATAGCATATAAATCACATTACTATGGAACAACTCAAACAGGAAATCTTCAAATATTATGAACATATAGACTACAATACCTTATCATCCTCGAATGTTAACAGTTCACATTCGAGAGGATGCGCAGTCAACGAACCATGTATGCTTATCTTCTCTATTACCCTGACTCTCAGAGAATATACGCCATCCCTGCCTGCAAGAGATCTAGCACATTCCGACACTTGTTTCATAATGGCCTATACAACAAGATGCAATTATAGACTTATAATTAGGAATGGTAAATATTGCAAATATTGTTCAGCATAAAACAAATAAAATAAATCAGAGACTAATACAAACCTGAGACAGTGTTGTTACAATGAGAGTAAACATACCCAATAAGAGTAGTTATATTAGTTTGGTTGCTTGTAAAGTGGGTTAAATGATTTAGCAAATTCTCAAATAAAATAATAGTTAGTACTTCAACAGTATGGGCAAACTGAAATGTTACTGTTTACACATTACCTACACATGCCTAGAAGCTAATAACATGCACTCTAAAAACACAAAATCAAAACCAAATATTCTCATCTACCACCCACCACACAAATCATGAATAGATTACTGTTCTCGATTACTCTAGGATAAATGTTAAATTATATGGTTTAGGAACATGTCCATCCATGTTAATGAAACCATACATAGTCTCAGAATACCTAGAACAAACTTACCTAGTCTGCTCCCTCCCTTGTTATTATATAATGTTGGATTAGTCTAAGCTTAAACCATGGTACTAATGATATATCCTCCTTAAACAGCATCCACCCTAACAAAACTCAGAGAGTAAAATCATGAATCTGTAAAACATAAATACCAAAACACACATATATATCAGATCATTCTATACAACATGATACATATATACTACTTAATTACCATTTACACAACATACCTTACAATCGGATTCTTAAAAGAACTCTAAAACATAACTAAGTAATGAAAAGATGAAGAACTTATGATCCACATGAAATGAATGGTAGATCAGACAATATTAACAGTAATGCACTGAACAATTCGAAATATATAGAACCATTAGTACATATCCAGAAAGTCAAAAAACAACATTTAAAGATAGCTTATCCCTCCAATTAGTACATGTAATCCACCATCCGCAAACCATAATAAAACACCTAACAACCAGAGAAATCCAACCAGGTCAGCAGTAAGTGCAAAACAGTACAACATTATAAGTCTATAACCGATCTGCATAAGTGCTCCATCTACTCTAATCAGTAGACCAACCATCAGAGGGAGAGACATTAGGCCTAAAGAAGTCTTCTTCGATATAACTGTAATATATCTCATATATATCAAGCGCATCAAGGGGACCAGCGAAGATTGCACCAGTAGCCATACATAAATGATATATAGTCATATGAGGGACAATTGATTCACATCGTTTGAAAAACTCGATCACTTCTTCCTCTATAGTGGTCAGCTCTCTCCGTTTAAGATCCACTGTTTCTGATTATAACAGAGCAAAACGAATAAGTCGGAATTGTTTACAGCATAATTTTTAAAAGCAAATCAAAGATAGCAGTAGCACCTTCGGTCACTTGCTCATCAGGTATTGGTGGATGATTATTCCGGTAACAAGGACCCATCATCGACTCTAATGAAACAAGACGGAAGTCATTCCGACGAATCAAGCTCCAAATAACATCATTGTTCATGACAACCATCAAGCGATCAAACAGAGGACGGAAACCGTTCACAACTTCATCAATTTTAGACTGTAGAAATCGTACCTCATCAACATTATTCAAAGGCATAGAGTAGATTAAAGGTAAAAAGCACCGAAAAAAGAGGAGAAAACAGAAGTAAGAAATGAAAAGGAAGTACCGTAAAACAGGGCATGAAGTGTGCTTATGAGGACATCACAAAGGAAGAAGACAAAGTGGATACTATTCATCACGCTCCTTGCACAAGAACACTGCTCTACTGTTCACCAATTTCAATATTTTGCACATTTATAAGGGTTATAGATAAAGAGTTGATGCCAATTGACCACCAAAGTCAAAGGTGACTATATATTTGAATGGATCGTGCATAAGCTGAATGTTACGGACTATGTAGTACTCATGGAAAACAGTAAATAGTATCCCTGAAAGGTGTAGCGTACCTGCAATACTCACTAGCGACCGTGGGCAACCCCGCACATCAGAGCAATGGCCACAATTATGACATGTGATTAGATAAGAAGGCACTGAAATTATAAACAAGACTTTATCAGGACCGAGAAATTAGAATTATTGAATCCGCATGACCGCATCATAATGTCCATTACTCTAACTAATATCTCAAAAGCCTAACTAAATGTTAAAGGAAACACATACATAAATATGTTCAACAGACAATCTGAGCAACTAATTAATACAATCAAATTCTCGATGAACTAAAGTAAGACGCAATAGTCAGTTCAGAATTCAGTAACTGTTTTAGAGCATATGAGATTATGCATGACTTTAGATAAAAATATGAATTTCCAATTTAACAACAAAAGCCTTTCAGGGACCAATTTAAAGCACGAGAGTGCAATAGCTCATTAATGACTAATGAGAAGCTTGTCTGGTACCTCCAAAGCTGAAAAAAAAATAGTCATTTTTAATGAAATTTATCAACTTTTATAGGAGTTACTCACTGCATGGGGATGAAATCTATTTCGATGAACATCTCCAAGCGTCTTGTGAGCCATTTGCAAACACTATCTTTGAACCTGACATTTACAAGGCAGATTAACTAAATAAAACAACATCACCCCAATGCCACAAGGCTCCCACAAACAATGAGGTAAGGAGGGTCGGATGTATGCGACCTTATCTCTGTGTTGTTAGGAGAGGCTGTTTTCGAATGACCCAAGGTGTGAAGATTGCGTCGCAAATTGCATTGAATGACTGGTACTTTTTAGTGAAAAGATGTGCAGCCAGTTTACTAATATGTCTGAAATTCAATTTAAGGTCTTGCATTCTTACTTAACAATTTTTGTAATGCCAGCTCTGTCGAGATAATGAGGTGGTCTTTAAGCTTCACTAAATATAAAGCATCTCAGACGCACACAACACAATTTGACAACAGCGGGAAGGCAAATCAACTAACCTGCTATCTGCAACCCTCCATAGTATAAGTTAGTTGCCTCAACCTCAGGGTATACATTACCTCCGAAAACATTCCTGCAAAGATCCAAATGGTAACTGCATATCCAAAATTAACATCAATTACAAAGTAAAAACATTTCATATACTAAAACTTCCATGGTGACCATAGGTTTTGCTAACCCCACTTTGTTGACCTTAGATCCATTTCTCACTTTATTGACATGAGATTTGAGAATTTTCCCACTATGGTGACCCAAGGGCTAAGGGTTAAGGTATACAAATAGTCAATATCCATCTAAATTCATGACATATTTAAGCATAGTGAAATGCGAAAACCAATATCAATGTCATTGTAAATGGTAAGGTGAATTATGCAAAAGTTACAAATACTTAATCATTAAAACTGTTTGTATGTGTTACATTACATTTAGGTCGCGAAAGTGAGAATAACTCATGACATAAGGTCACCAACGTGGAATTTATGAAAAGTATGAGCACCAAAGTGAAAATTTTCGAGAGAAATATAAAAGCACATTCGAGAGGAGCATACAATTACAAGAAAGAAAAAAACAACCTTGTGTCAATTTTTGAAGATCGAATACTATCATTTACTGGAGCCACCACAATCTGTCTTCACTATCTTCACCAACAGTAGAGTTCTTCAAATGCTCTTGGCTATATGTTTTAACACTGGCACCAAAGTTATCAACATAAAAGTCTTTCTCATATGAAGCATAAACAGCCTGCATAAGCAAATAAGATTCAATTAGACAACACAGCTAAAACCTCAGAGGGAAAAGAAGGACACACACAGACGAAGAGAGATTGCATTTCAAACAAAATGCACAGATAAAACTTCATGTCACAGAAGTAAATGAAATACAAATCTTCCCTCGTAGGTAACTAAGTGAGAATATGTACAGTGAGGCTGGCTATTTGGCTCACATTACTAGATAAAACAGACAACCATTTTGAGCAAAATGGCTCTGCTTGTTTTATTGTGAAACAATAATTATTTCAATGCGACTTTAACGCAACTTGCATTATGGATCATCCAACAGAGTGGCCTCACTGTTTTATAAACGCAACAACACAAGGGTAACACTACGCATATTTGACACCTGATAATATTGACGGAAAGAAGCTAAATCAAAGAGAGCTTACTTAGATGAAAGATATCTAAGAGTTTCAGTAGTGTGTGACTCAAATGGAAGGCTCTTTCCGTAATAACGATGTTCAAGAGAAACAATAGCTGCTCCAAACTTGCTAGCTAAAACCTGTAGTTGAGAATACATGAAGTGTAAATATAATGGATTCACGGAAGAAAATAGCTGAATAAGATTCTGAAGCAATGAAACCATGCCCAAGACTTGAGGCAACAACATCAGACGAAATGAAAGAATACAGTGAGACTGTGTGTACTCACACTAAGATAGTCATTGGTTATCCCATTACATGAAAATTCACCGCCATTCTGCTATACGCTTCTGCATCTCCCCCTCTCCCTTCTTCCTGTCTTAACATTCAAGTCTTATTATCATTAAAACACACAACTGCTACACTAGTACAAAAATGACATACGGCCACGGTTAAAAACGTCATATGGCTACGGTTGTACAACCGTAGCAAATCAGGGGGTAGCCTTAGGTGGTAGAGAAATGGCTACGGTTGTGAACCGTAGCCATAAGTTCATTTAAGGCTACGGTTATGAATTAATAACCGTAGCCAAAAGTTATTAACCGTAGCCAAAAATATTAAAGGCTACGATTGTTTTCTTGAACCGTCGCCAAATGTTAAGAAAAGGCTACTGTTATATATTAGTAACCGTAGCCTTAAATAGTTAAAGGCTATGGTTTTATAATAAGAACCGTAGCCATTTCTAAACCAAAAAAATAAAAAAAAAATTTTAAACAAAATACCGTTGCCTCATTAATATTCTCAACCAAAATTATTCAAATTAAACAAAATAATGTCTTTTTGGAGCTTTACAAATGACTATCCATCTAAATAATTCCTTAACCATCAACACTAAGGTACAAGAGTAACTGAAATCACCACAGAGTCGGCAATACCAATTGATACCTATGACAAACCCCAGCACAAAGCCAGTGACCATCAACACTAAGGTCCAACATTTTCTGATTCCATCCACTGAATGTGGTAAGACTACCCAGATAACCGGTCGAAAGCCCAGTCGCTAGTTGATCTGAAACACGAGAAATGTTGTCATTGAATACAACTCCTAGCCATACCATCAAGAAAGAACCGACCTACAAGTAAGTTCAAACCTTAGTAACTAATACATTCACAGTTATAATAATCTAAAATCAATTCACTCAAAAAGTGAGGCGGTTAAAATTACCCTATTGCTTCCATCACTCGTAACACCTGCAACATTTGGACCAAATAATTTCTGTAGAAAACACTTGGTAAGTACCTGTATTTAAAAACATTGCCAAGCAATTTCAGCTACAGGAGCGAATTTAATGGATTACTGAATCTAAGGCCAATGAAATATTAGGTAAAGTATTGAAAAACTAAAACTAAGATTACCCCAAAGATTCCAAAAACAGCTAGATGAATGACGTAGGCAAGACCTTCACATAAAGGTGGCAACTCTTTCTTCTCCCCCTGCCAATTATTACAAGAAGTCAACAAATCTATCTATTTGACATTAAAGATTAAAGATGAGTAGAATGTTTCAAACATTAACTTACTTGTTCCATATGCAAGTTAGAATATGTGGTGATATTGGATTTAAATGGTGAAACTTGAGAGACTGTGATTGTAAATGCTTCGCCTTCATCAGCATAAACCCGGCAACACTCTATTTGCCTTCCCCCTCTGCCAAGCACTCTGTGTCCACTCTCTCTGGTTTGAGAAACAATCTCATTGTCCTCATCTTCATCGAGTTGGGGCTGAGAATCGACATTTCCTACAGAGACCGGCATACTAACATGCAGCTTCTCAAAGCTGACAATCAAATCACTTATCTCATATGGTGCTCTATTCTAACCAAAACAACTGAATGACATTCTACAGCTGACAATTTCACTTCAATCAAAACTCGGTTCAGTGACCAAAAGCTGTATACTAGGGAATAACATATAAGTATATTCAAATAATATTAATATCCACCATTAGAGTTTTCAAATTAAGGTACAGGTTTAACGAAAACATGTTAATCTTCCAAACATTATTGTAGCCTATCATTCAAAAATCCATTGGTATCCTGCGAGACTTATCGGAATAGAACTTAAGATCAACATTCCTATGGAATATTCTGCAACATAGTATATAATACCATGATTTAGCAATATAATTAGCATTATTGAAATTTGAAACAATGATTACATCCCTGATTGTGTAATGATTGTATACCTACTTTATAGCTAATTCATAACTAAAGCCACCATTTTTATCATTATAAGGCACGAGTTTCTCCTCTGTACAACAAATGTCAGTTCAAATGCATACCATTGAAAGAAGCATTTATGAACTATGTGTACCCCTTGATCCAAAGGGATACCGAGTATATTAAGGTTCCCAAACCAAATGACACTCCAATTGTTAGGGATACATATGCACTCCAAGGATCAGTGCTCTTTCTAAGCACAGTATACTCTGCCATTAAAGTTGAGACTGTGCTCAAACAGCCCATCAGACCAAACTGGATTCCTGAAGCAACTGTGTTACAATCCATTGTCTTAACCTGCACCATTAACCAGATAACCATTAAATTCTTTGTGATCAAGGAAATGATTTACTCAGAAATCAGAAACTCTCCAGCACCAAGTTATGAAAAATTCACGTTCGTGCCAGCAACAGTTAAATCAGTACTTCAATTCGGTTATCTAAATACTACTAAGATAACTCCGTATGTACAAAAATACAAGGTTCGCTCTAACCAAAACCCAAATTTATCAAAATTAGGGTTTCACTTTCTCCAAAAATTTAACAATATTATAAAAACAAAATCAAATAAAAAATCGAAAGATAAAACTAATGTTCTAATAATTCAAATCAGCAATGAATTCAACATATAAATTGCAAAAAAAGATGGAGAAACAAAATCGTTGAAACAGAGAATAACGAAACCAAGGAAGTAGAAATAGTAAACCTGGGAATAACGTTAGTGGTTGACGCTAATGAAGAACGCCGGTGGTTGAAGATAATGAAGAACGCCGGTGGTAGACTAATTTTCGGTCCTGGTGAGTGGTGGTAGTCGACAGTGTTAGGGTTGGGGAAAGACACAGTGAATTAGGCGGGTTTGAAATTAATGTAAAGGCTGCTATTTTAGAATTGCGTATTAGTTTTTTTTGGTTTTAAGCTAGAAAAGGCTACGGTTATAGTATTTGTTAACTATAGCCTTTTTTATTCTACATAGAGACTTTTGGCTACGGTTTTATTAATAACCGTTGCCTTTTTTTACTAATTTGGCTACGTTTGTTTAATTACAACCATAGCCTATTATAAATCATATTTTCAATGAATAAAAGGCTACGGTTATTAGCTACAAACGTAGCTTTTTTAAATAGTTTTGGCTACGGTTATTACCTACAACCGTAGCTTTTTTAGTTTTGGCCACGGTTTTTTGAAAACAACCGTAGCCTTTTATAAAAGTTTATTCTCAAAATTTTTACGGCTACGGTTATTAACTATAACCGTAGCCATAAGTGCTTGCCAAATGTCATTTCTCTACTAGTGCTACTACTGGCTGGCATTAGAGTAGTTGGGCAGTGAGTATCATGGTGATGGTGTTACACAATTTCAGAAGGTTTATCATTAAAACACACAACTTTGACCCGTAATTAGTAAAACGAATAAAATGGTTTCAATTCGTGTCCAGTAAACCAGTAACTTTGACCCGTAAACCAGTAACAACAACAATTTAGTCACTAAAACGAGAAATTTAGGCCAAAATTCACAAAAAATGGTTTCAATTCGTGTCAAATAAGCGAATAAAGCTTACATCTAATCGGCGAAAAAGCTAGGGTTTGAGCACGATGAAGACGATGAAGACGGTGACGGACAATGAACTGAAGAAGACGGTGGTGAACTGATGAAGACGAACTGGTGAATCACGAACTGATGAACTGATGAAGACGGTGGTGCAAGTTTCTCGTATTAGAAGTCGTATCTTTTTCTATTTTGGTTATGGAAAAGAATAGTAGGTTAATGTATTAATTTTTCAAAGTCTATATTAAATGCGTCACTTTCAATTTTAAACTGAAGCAAAAACTTATAAGCAAAAGCGTCGGTTATAGGAAACAACTGAAGCAAATATATATTTTTTTTGGTAAAAACGTCAGTTTTGGGCACAACTGACGCAAAAGTTAACGCTAAATACGTCAGTTCCTTATTAAGAACTGACGCAAATAAGTTTCCTATGGTGTAAAATTGGACTCCCGCCAAAATTAAGTACTTTTTGCGTCAGTTCTTTTAGAACCGACGTAAATCACTTGACGCAATAGGGTATTTTTGTACTAGTGAATTGTTTGCCCTTCTTCTTTAGAAAAATATTAAACATAATTCTCTGTTCCTTTTCTCCAGTATTTAAACTGTAACACCCCAACCCAAACCTAGGTCCCGAAATCTTAGCCACGGTAGCTCGCCAGGCTGTGTACATGGCCCACAGATCAACACGGGTCCTTCCAGCACATTTTGTCCTCACTCATGCGCATCCCGGGAACCTTGCCAGGAGGTCACCCAACCTAAGACTACTCCCAGTCAAGCACGCTCAACTGTGGAGTTCACTTGCATAGATAACCAAAAAAGAAAGTGCACATTGTTGATATGACTAATACTTTTAATCCCTTTAAGCATTTGTCATATTGTAGACCTATTAATGGATCTCTTCAAGGGATTTCCCCACCCGAATAACATATTCGGTTCAGTGTTGTATTACACACCCCCACTTGAAGAACACAAAGTCCTCGTTGCGCTTGGCAGCATCTGACAGCAGTCGAACCAAACCTAGAATCCTCCTCCAGTAGGTTGGTGACCCGGGTACTCCAGACCACAAGCTCAACTAGACGGTCACTGGGTTGTTCGGATACCATTTGTAACACTCTGGCCCAAATCTAGGACCGGAAATGTTAGCCACGATAGCTCGTCAGCTGTGTAAATGGCGCACATATCAACACGGGTCCTTTCCAGCATATTTTGTCCTCACTCATGCGCATCCCGGGAACCTTCCCAGGAGGTCACCCTGTTGGAGGATGTGTCCTCGACAATAATGTGATCACAAATTTAAATCCATCATCTAGAATACAATTGGGAAAGTTAATCTTTTAAGTCAAATGATCAACATTTATCGGTAATAATTGGTTGTCTAGAGATTGAAATTATCGTCATATGATGGTGGTGATCAGTTGATCCCTTATGGTCATATCTTTATGTAATTCCGTCTTAATTGAATATTTAATTGATCGTTTATGGATACGGATTAATTAATGTCTTGAAATTGTAAATGATTTTGTTTGACGTGTATTATTGTAATGGGATTATATTAAGACTTAGTCAAAGTAATAAAAATTTTTTATTACTTGGAATTAATTAACTGTTTACGAAACAATTAAATCGGGATTGAAACGGTTAATCATAATTACAAATAGTTGTAATATAAATTATGATAAAACTTTTTTATAAGATAGTAATTATGAATAACTAGTGAAATTATTTAAATGTATAATTTTGTAAGTTATGAATTTTAAAAGGTTAAAATTGCATAATTATATAATTGGTCATGTGTCATGTAACATGTGTGACATGCTACATTTATACAATTGACAAACTTAATATGGACTCCATATTAAGTCTATGAAACCGTCCAAAAGAGAGAAGAAAGAGAGCATAGTGCTCTTAACTAGTTTAAACATGATGATTTCAAAAACACAATCATTAGTGTAGACTTACATACCTAGTGTATGAGTTAGAGTAATATGCATGCATTGGGCAAAAATGGCAGGCATGCATTGGCCTTCTTTTCTCTAGCGTGGCCGACCACTTCTCCTTATTTAGAGAAGTGGTTTGCTCTCTTTATTCTTAAGAAATTCATTCCATTTTGTGAAATTGTTGCTACATATCTTATTATCTCTCTAAATAGTTTAGAGAAATAAAATCACAAAATCATTAAAATACTAATAATAATTTTAGTAATATTTCAATGAAAGCTAATATTGTTTTCTAGTAACAAAAACCTTATTAGTATTAAGTCGGGTCCTTGATACGCATATTTTGGAGACGATTTTGCTTTAGACCGTTTGTTTGGGTAACAAGGTTTTCGAAGACTCACTTGGTAGGAGACCAAGTTAGTATAAACCTTCTAAAATCCTTGTGAGGATTGATTTCTTTTCGTCTTATGTAATCTTATTTTGCATGCATAAGATCTTATTTACGTTTTATGACTAAACTTTTATAAAACTCATATATGATATGAGTATAATCTGAAATACGATTTCTTACACACCCATCCTAAAACTACTCCCAGCCAAGCACGCTTAATTGTGGAGGTCTTTTGCATGGATAACCAGAAAAGAAAGTGCGCGTTGCTGATATGAGTAGTATTTTTTAATCCCTTTAAGCACTGGACAGATTTTAGACCTATCAATGGACCTTTTCAAGGGGTTACTCCACCCGAATAACATATTCGGTTCCGTGGAGTATTACATAAACCTTTATCAACTTCAACCTCATTAAAAATTTCCAACTATGAACGATTATTCAAGTGATGAGCAAGTAATTAATTCGTTAATCTCATAATACTTATTAATTAATTTTCATGCTCGTGCGTTGCACAGATATTGAAATAAATTATCGTTATAGTGTTTTGTACTATTTAATTTTTAAAACACGCATTTAATGTTTGATATACTATTCTTTTAAATTTCAGTCAGTAACTAACTTAACGTCATGTCTATATTGGGAAGAAGTAGTGAATTCATTATTTAGTTGGCAAGTGAGGTATGAGAGAAATGGCAAAAGAATGAAAGGTTCCAAACAATACAACTGAAACGATATAATAGAGTTAAGTATGACAATCATTTTCATCATAAAAAAAAACTCAATTAAAAGTTAATAATATAATATTTACATGACATATTCTCCCCTCATTCTTATCAAATGTTCCAATATTTTTAACAATTTAATCTAATGTTTTCCTTTCATACTTGGTAAATAATTGACATAAATAACTTCTTTTATTTCTTATATTTACAATGATACAATTGCAACTAAAACTTCACATTGCGACATCTTTTTATACACACTTCTAAATATCTCCAAGAATACCGACACAAAACAATATAAAGTCATTCCACATTAACATTTATTTCCCTACTAAAAGGAGTATTCAATTGGATTCAAGGTAGTATAACATTTGATTGTTTAGCTTGGTGTGAAACGTTTTTAGCCTATATTTTTGAAAAAAAATTTAAAATAATGCTAAATATAAAATATTTATCATTTTGGGTTGGTTTTCAAACTATTTATCAAAATGGTGTCCACGTAGGCTCGGATTTTCCAAATCAAAAACATGGAATAGACACGCCACTATCAATGACATGTTTAGAGCTATTAAGAATAAATAACAATTATAAAAACAAACACGCCATTGGAAGTGGCGGGTTTTCTTCGGTAAACACGCCATCCTTCCTAGCGTATCTACTATCCCCACACCAGTTCATTCTTATCCTCAAATCAATCAGAAAGATCATGAAATCAATTACTTTATCCTCATATCCTCTTATGGTCCTTGCACTACTCATTAGTACTTATCACCAAATCAATAAGATAAGAGGCAAGCCAAATCATGTGAGCTCGTCGTACGATCTCGAAGCCCATTCAAATTAAGCCAGACGCCGCTCGTTTTTTAGGTCCGTATGTGGTGACCCGTAATGGGTGAGATAGGTGGGTCAGGGTGATCGAATGGTGGTGTGAATTGAGATATCAGATGGTGGTCGATGGACTTGTCAATAGCTTAATTGTTGATTGATTTGTGGCGGTAACAGTTGCAGTTTTGGGTGCGCGCTGCCCCGAGGTTGAGCGCCACTTCGCTAGAGAGATATGAAGCACAAGCCGGCTTTGAAGGAGTTCAAGTGCCAACCCGTGGGCGTTCGACCTCCACGCGGCATTGCTCGTGGGTTGAGTTTCGAACGGAGCTTGGTTCATTGGCGTGGCGATTTCTGAGATCGAAACCAAGTATGAGCAACAACGAAAAAAGTAGCAACACACCTCACAAATTCAACATATAAAAGAATTTAATTTTATATATATATATATATATATATATATATATATATATATATATATATATATATATACACATATGCTTTATGAAACTCTATCTTGTCCAAACACTTGAGAATTGACATGTTCTATTTCCATTTTTTAATGTTGTCAAACAATCAAATACTTATTAATATTTGGATGATTATTGAGATAAATTGGCCAGAAAGTTTGAAGATAGAAATCATGGTGGTTAAGAGGAGGATGGTGTGAATTGATTTTTGTGGGCAGTGATGTGAAGCTGGGAGAAAAGGAACAATTGTTTGATATTGGAAAAGTAAGAAAAAGGGAAGCAAGTCTCGGACCGTGGAGCGTGGATTACAACTACTAGCCTAGTAACTCAATTACTCTTAACTGCAGATGGCAGAAAAGACCCGCCACTCCCAATGCCAGGTTTGGACTTTTCCAATTATTGACTTTCTAGTAACTCTAAACACGCCATTAACAATGGCGTGTTTTTTTTTCCGTGTTTTAGGTTTGAAAAATCCGAGCTTACGTGGACACCATTTTGACAAATAGTTTCAAAACCAACCCAAAATGATAAATATCTTATTTTTTAGCATTATTTTAGAAAATCGTTCTATATTTTTACAAATTATTGAATCTTATTTTCATATTATACACGTTTTCAGATAAAATTTATTCGTTTACCTTTTCCAATCAATATCTCACGTTACTCAAATGTTTTCCATATTCAACCCTTTCCACCCAATTACAAACCAAACCCATCAGAATTAACCTTAACCATATCCATATCCCTAAATAACTTATCCCCACATATAAATATATTTTTCTATGTCCTAAATCACACTCGTAAACGTCAGAGAGTAATCCTACTCATCGAGTACAATTATCACCCACCTAACCAACTTAACCATCACAATCAATTGTAAAATGTATCCCTGAAATCCCCAGCCTGTCGGCAATTACTTTGATTACTAAAATCACACTCTTCAACATCAGAGAGTAATCCTACCCCCAAAACACTTACCTCTTCCCTTAAGACCTATCTATCTGTACTCATAAAAAAAAAAGACACATCCAATGTAAAGTCAATCCTTACCCTATAACAATCAAAATTGAGTATATATACATGTGATACGAATTCTTGAACAAAGAAATCATCCGCGGAAGCTTCTTGGAATCTTTTGGAACAATCTTGAATGAATCAACGAAATAGGACAAATATGGAACGATCTTGGATGAATCTTGATTGATGATGGTGGTGAATGATGAACGATGAAGACGGTGGTGATGGACGTCGTTGATGATGGCGGCCGTCGGTGGTAATGGTGATGGTGGTTGTTATTGTAGTTGTGACGGTCTTGAGGTGTATCCCCAAGGTAGAAGGATATTTGTTTGCCCTAGACCTATAGTTCAAACAATGGTGATTTACTCCCTAGACCTATAGTTTGTAAATCTTGCTAATACTTGAAACGCGACAAATATTAACGGTTCGGATCAACACTCGATGAGTCCTTGAGATTTCTTTAAGAAAGCCTTAAAAAGAAAACTTGTGAATTTTTATTGATTTGATAATTAACTGAATAACAAAAGAGAACAATGTGCCCTATATATAGGTAAGGCACACGTCTAGCACACCCACACGCCTCCTACAATTCTTTCTAGAATTGGGAGTCCTAAACCTATCTTAATGGATTAAATATAATCCTTATTAAACAAACCCTATCCTAGGAATTAAAAAGAATTAAATAACTAACCCTAATAACCCTAGGATAATAAATAAGATAGTTATTAGTTTGTAACAACCTTGTAACAAACTCCTAACTACCTTAACAAACTAACAAACCATAACAAACTTATAACAAACTTTCCTAACAAAAATAACTAACTCCTTAAAGATAAAAATAACATAGTAATTAAAGATACTCCAAAACCTATTTGGAGCCCATGAAATTCGTGACCCATGAGTAGTCACACGGTTCTTGGGAGTCGTGCCCAAACGCCTAGCCATGACCCTCACACGGTGGTCTGTCCACCTAGCCATCCTTTGTCGTGTTTTGCTCTTCATTATTATCTCGTTAGCCCATGGTTGTAACACCCAACGAATCTTTACTAGACAATATACTAGCCATATGATAATTAATGATAAAATAGTTAACATAAATTGCCTTATCGATCTTTGATCATAGCGACGAATCGATGCCCTATCCTTAATCGTTTCAACATGTTACCTCGAAGATTTTTAACCTATTTTCACAGCATCCATGTCCTTTTTATTTTCACAAAATAAAACTTGAATAATAAGGATATTCTATATGGCATCCCTCAATTTTGACTTTCTACATGGTACCCCTACACTTTAATTTTTAAAATTTACACGGTATTACTAATTGTTGTCACTACTCATTATCACTAAGTGTACTCCTAAACTTTATTTTCACTCAATTAAACTCATTTTTAGGCGTTAAGTGTTGATTTGAACGCGTAAGCAAGCTTGTCATTTATTATCATCACATGACATAAATACTTTATTAGACTGATCAATAACCATCATGATCCTATTATTTATAGATTATATGGGCTAAAAAAATTTTGACGGAAAAAATATTTATCTCTTGCCAAATTATCACGTCCAAAGATGAATATTATTATAATAGAGTCCTTATATCATAGGATCATAAATGACAAACTTGGTTACGCGCCAAGTAACTATTTAACGCCTAAAACTGATTATTATTGGCGAAAAATAAAGTTTAAGAGTACACTTAATTAGGGCCGTCTCCGAGATTTCGGGGCCCTGTGTGAAATTTTGGAAATGGACCCCAATATTATTATTTACATTAATACTTGTATCAAACGTTATTTTGTTATAAGATTTATTTTTTAATAAACGAAAATTTTTAAAATTTATTTCTTTCATACTACTATACAAGTATAACATAAATGTTATATACTGCTGCATGTTTTTTGTAGACAACTTTGCATATTAGAAAAAGAAATAGTTAAGAAAAAAAGTAAATAGTTTTAAATGAAATAAAACCAATAAATTTTAAAATATAGTTATAAGTTATAACTTAGTCCATTAAAAATAATTTTGGGAAAAAATGAAAAAGTTTAGTTATGGAGAATCGAACCTGAGATGCATGGATATTGAAAGCCTAAAAAGCTACAAGCTCAAACACTATGTATTTCATGATTATTAGCGTCACTAATTGATATATATTCTTAATTTAACTTCATTAGGACTCCAAAAATCGGGGACCTTGTGCGACTGCGCGCCCCGCACCCTCTAAAAGTCGGTCCTGCACTTAGTGATAATGACAATAATTAGGGTACCATGTATGTTTTAAAAAGTCTAGAGGTATCATGAAGAAAGTCAAAAAATTAAGTGGTACCATGCAGAATATCCTTAAAATTTATCTACCTACTTTCTCAATTGCTCTAATCATTGTCTAAGTATAAACATATCATTTTTTCACACCATCTAGGTATTCGTCGTATCATTCTCATCAACTAACTACCAATTTGACCAACAAAATCAACCATATCTCTGAACAACCCTAACATGTAGACATTTTCTTGCACAATTCAAATCACACTCTAGACGTCGGAGAGTAACTATATCCCTGAAGATACTTAGCTACTCCCTCGAGACCCATTTATCCCCGTCCCTAAAAAAATCGACATATCCAATGTAAAATCAACCTCCTACCCTATAAGACAATGTCTCACTGTAAAGAATAAGTTGAAAATATGGAGAAAAAAAGGAATATGGACTATAATCTAACACTAATTAAAAAATAATTTTGATATTTTTATGGCTTACTTTATCTGTGTCAAAAACATCATTTTTTTGTCATTACTTTGTTGTTTATGAATACCTTCTAATACCCACTTACATTTCATCTTATCACCGCAATTATTCTACTTAACTCACCGACATCATTGTGTTATTTATTATTTATGTTTATATTTATACACCTTAAATCGTAATTTGATAACTCAACTAACTAACTTGATCAGAATCATCAACTGTATTCTTGAACAACCTCGACTTATTTGTTTGTACTACTCAAATCACACTCTAAAACGTCGGAGAGTTACCCTAACCCTGAAGACACTTACCTCCTCTCTCAAAACATATCTACCCCGACCCCCATAAAAAATTATGTCACTCTATAACACAATGTCCCGGTAAAGAATAAGGTGAAAATATGTCGGATTAAATATTTTGTTGTTTATGAAATACAATTCAGTACTCATTTAAATACATGTCATCCAAACAATTATTCCACTTGACCTATCTACATCATCGTGGTCCTTAAATTAAAATTTGACATTTTTTTAATTCCTTTAAAGTATAATATATTTTGTAACATCCCGAATTTTCAGAAAGCATATTTTAATAATTTAAATTGATTTTGGAAAATTATATATTATTATAATTAATTTCATAAATTTATTTTAAGAAAATAGCTCAAGTTCCGTCATAAGAAATTTAGTTCTTAAAACGTCAAACCTCACTTGGTATTTCCGTTTCACATAAAGTCCAACTCAACTCCGCTCAACTTAAAAACTCGACTCATCCTTGTGCATAAAAGAAAAGAGAAAGGGTAACTTCCACTCACCTTCCTCACAACTCATCCTCAACATATCCTTAACCTCCAAGTTTTCTCTTTAATGGCTTAAACACATCTTTCACCATTTTCATCACTCCGACTTCGTTTCAAGTCCACACGCGATAATTCTTTCGCCATCGCGTTCCTTGCGTTTAAATTTTCAGAATCGTTGATGGGTAAATTTCGGTTGTTTTGCATAATCTCGAAAATTGTGTTGATTAACTTGTTTTCTTTGTGTTTAAGGGGCTAATCTTGAAGACCTTGAGGAGGACACTTATTTGATCGAAGAATCAAGTGAAGAAATCGCTTAAAAGGTGACCTTGATGAGGAAACTCGACTTTTGTCTTAAATTGAGTAGACATGAATGTTTAATGGTGTTTTATGTTAATGGATGATGATTATAGCGTGAATATGTTATGGGTAGTTTACATTCTGAAATTCACATGTTATTTATGATAGGAAAGGGTATAATCTGGTTTTGGGTGATTGTTTGATGAATTATGTTGTTGTGTTTATGTTTGGTGGGAATTAGGTAGTATGAATAAATTAAGTTGTTTGTTCATATCTATGATTGAGTTTTCAAATTATTATGTTGAGTAATTTTAAGATTATGAAGATTATCCATGAGTATTGAGTATCCGTCACAATTTCTGTTTTGTGCATCTTTTGTGTGCTTCAATGCTTGTTTATTTCATAGATTGGTGTTAGTAATCAAGCATCTATGAGTAGTAGATTACATGTGATGAACACACTTGGATTGTTGGGATTTTGTGCTGCTAGGATAGTCTTCTGCATGCTTGAAATCGTTTATTAGAAGTATAGAACGAAATGTAGAAGGTTAGTCGAATTGCAGAAAAGTTATCGCGGGTTTGTCGTAGGCTGCGACATTCACCGCTGGCCTGCGGCCAGGCAGCGCAGGCTGCGCATTTTTCTGTACAGCGCTGTTTGTCTGCAGTTCCCGCGGGCTGTTTGGTTAAATAAATACTAGGTTGTCCTAGTATATTTTGAGTGATGTTTTATGATAAATCTACTTAGTTTAAAATGTATATTTTAGCTAGGTGAGAATTAGCAAAGTGATTTGTGACACCCCGCGATATAACATAAAAATAAACAAGTAATTTGCAGCGGAAATACGATATTTTTAAAGACTTTTCGACATATCTATTAAAAAAATTTCGCGGAATATCAAAACATGCGGAAGACTAACTAATAAGAAAGTATAAATTATACACGAATACTTAAATAAACGAGGGATAAGGTATCCCACGATAACAACATGAATTAAATCTAAACTAAGCGTAAGGGTAATTGTCGAATGATCAACAATGCTCGCTAGGCACACGTCTTCCCCAAACAGCACCAACCCACATTCATGAAACATGAACGCCACAATCATTGGGGAATAACTCAGGGTTCTCCCATCCACTTCACGTCAAAATACAAATATATAACAATAAGAACATATTATATATGGGAAATATCAAAGCATGATACTCAAAATCAGGTAAACAACCAGGTGATCGACTCAGAGACCAACACTTGATGGCATGTCCAATCACGCAAACAACAACAACCAAGAATAGAGTGAACGTCGTCAGGTAGCATAACCGCTACAACTGACAGTCAAGGAGTATAACCGCTCCACTAACAGGCTATGGCGTATAACCGCGCCCTAGCTACTGGTGCGCATAACCACGTCATCCGGATACTATGTATAGCGCATAACCGACAACTATATGCCTAAGAACTGGCCAGACCTCTCGATGTAATAACCTACACCGAATGACACACGGGGATCGGGCCGCATAACCACGGACTCCGACCAATCCCGAACATAGTTAGATAAAATCCCACAACAGGAGTGGCGTTTGTTCATTACAGTGATACACAAATCGTATCACCGCTATCTATTCACAACCAAGGCAACATAACCGTTACCAACACAATTTAGGGTGACATAACCGTCACATAAACACAAACAAGGCAACATAACCGTCACCAAACTCATCTTAAGATAACATAACCATCATCAAATCACAATTTAAGCTAACATAACCGTTAACCAACTCATTTAAACATACATAAGCTAACAATCGATAAATAAGACAACAGTTAAGTCCGTTCCATACGGGAGAAGAATAAACGGAACTGATTAATAAAACATAAGTTCTAAAAGCATTTTACATTATAGCTGTCCTCTGCCGTAAAATTCATAATTAATTCAAATAAAATCTAAATGATGCAAGGCTAACTGGGTCGTATTAATAAGACTTTTATCTACACACTTCATCAAATAAACATTTCCAAAAGACGAACTTAACAGGGTTTTATAATCTGATCTTTACAGTATGTCAGAAATCGTTGCATTTAAAGTACTGCTTCATAAAACGGGTTTAACAAAATATTTTGGGGCAAAGTAAACTCCTAACATCATATAAACGCTTCAAAGTTTAATTATGGAAAAGGCCCAGAATAGTTTCAAAGTATAAAAATGGTTTTCGAAATAATCTTTGAGCTATTGTCCGTTCTGCGAGTATTTCAGCGCACTGTTCGTAAATAATTTATTGTCAACAAAAGAAATACAAGAATATTACGAAATTTTAGAGGTAGACGCTACACTTAAAATAAACTGGGGTCTATTTTCAAAATTTTCAAAGATGGATACTCTAAGACGTCAAAATAAATTGTACAAGACGATGGACAGATTTGTCAAGGTGTTGAAACTTTATGAAATAACCAATGTAAACAAAGCACTATGAACTTGAAAGACTATCAAACTAACCATTCTCAATGATCATAACCTCATTTAACAAAACAATCCTTAATGAATTTCCACAACTAAAATATCATCCAACACAACCATGCAAGATGAAAATCATCCAAACATATGACTTATAAAGCTAATCATGCAACTAATTAATCAAACATATTTCTAGTATAATATGTATCACTAATATATATAACACATGCAAAAATAGACGATTAAAGTCGATTAACCCATCACCTTTACCTCATAACTCTTCAATAAACATGATTTTGACTTAAAGCCACTCCGGTTTGGACAACCGAACTAGCTACACACAAATAAACGAGTTAGCATTGAAATTTGTGCCTTAAAGGCCACGACCAGAGGGTAGGAAGAAATTTATATTAGACTTTATTACCTAGAAATATGAAGGGCGAGGAGAGGAAGAGATAGGCGTGAAAATCATCGAAAACCGATAAGAGACGAAGATTTTACGATCGTTTTACGGTGGAGCTGCACAACAATGGTGTTTCTTTTTCTTTTGTGCTTAGTGTGCTTTTGGATGAAAAATAAAGGAATGAAGAAGAAGAAAAGAGGAGGGAAAAGACCTTGGGCTGCAAGGCAAAATTGGTATGTTTAGACAAGTGTCCCAAAGAACTTGGAACGAGCGAGTGTCTTATTAGCGGATGATCCGCGACAGCCTTTCGTATTATTGGCATAATTTCCTCCACAAAACTTGGAATGAGGTGTTTTCGGTGGCGTTGGAAAGCTAAGAAAAAGAGCTACAACTTTATTTCATAAGCAAAAGCTAGATATGCCTTTAAAATATCTTAAAATTAGTAACAATGACAAAGTAGCTGTTTGCGAGTTTAAGGAGTATAAGTTTAAGACAGACATATTAATATCATTGTCAAAAAAGATAAATTCTAAATGGAACTTTTTTTATTGTAGATCATTACTATTAATAAAATAAGATTTTAAAGATATATAAAGACTTGTAAATTACGGGGTGTTACATAATTAGTTACTCATCTTAAGTTGGTTAATTTATAATTACTTGATTATATAACTATCGGACTAAGTTAATTAGTTTATAGCATTTGTTTAGACTTGTTAAATATGATTGTTAGGTAAATAATGAACTTAATTTAAATGAGTTACTATCCATATGCTTGTGTTTGTATAATGGGTCTTAAGGTAGCCTAATAAGTTAAGTTAGAATTGAATGTAATTTGTGATGATGCGGATTAAAGTATGCCTTAAGCTGACCTCTGAGTTTAATACATGAGTAATGTGTCACATATTGGAGTATGCGTTGAGATGTCGCCTCTGACTCCAATATGTGTATGGATGTCGTGTCTGAGACATGCGTTAAGTTTTCGCCTCTGAGTTCAGACATGTTTAATGTGAT
Organism: Silene conica; assembly: GCA_029255685.2. Taxonomy (NCBI): domain Eukaryota; kingdom Viridiplantae; phylum Streptophyta; class Magnoliopsida; order Caryophyllales; family Caryophyllaceae; genus Silene; species Silene conica. The sequence goes on along the minus strand of CM055311.2, from coordinate 16,763,640 downwards.
CGTATCAGGACATGCGTTGAGATGTCACTTATGAGACTGATACGTAGAGTGGTTCCACATTGGGGTAGCTATGGTGTTGATGTTGTGCTCGATGTGTAATCGTTTGGATGCTAGTCCATGTGTTGAGATGTCGCCTCTGAGTCTAGTGTCTTAATGTGTAGTAAAGGAGTATGCGTTGAGATGTCGCATCTGAGTCCTTTATTTATTGAGTGAATTGGTATTAGGACATGTGTTGAGATTTCACCTCTGAGCCTTTTACTTGCTGAATGTTTTGGTATTACTACATGCGTTAAGAGGTCGCCTCTGAGCCTTTTACTTGATGATTGTTGAGTTTAGGACATGTGTTGAGATTTCACCTCAGACCCTTTACTTGGGAAATGTGTAGTATTAGGACATGTGTTGAGATTTCACCTCTGAGCCTTTTACTTGTTGAATGTTATGATTTGGTTATGTCTTGAGATTTGACCGTTGAACCAGTCATAGAGTGTGATTATGTTGCATGCTTATAAGAGTGATTAATATGAGTATTGCATGATTAAGATTTGGATGTTAAAAAGACTTAAGATAATTTTTCATGAGTAGCATGCTTCACATGATATGGTTTATGTTGGAGTATGTATGGTTGATTATATGATTAGATGTTTACGTGTTTATTGACAATAAGTGGATGGGAGAACCTCCAGTCACTCCCCACTGACTGTAGTGTACATGTTTCATGTATGTAGGTTGGTGCAGCTTGTACATGGGGGATCCGTTGAGGAAAGTTGTATGATAGTATGATAGTATGAGATCAGTTGTTGAGATATTGTTATACTTCACATGTTTATATATGTTGGAGTGTTCTGTTTGTATTGCTTGTTACGTGTCGTTACAAAAGGTGGCTAGGAGAACTCTAGTCACTCCCCACTGATTGTGGCGTACATGTTTTCATGTATGTAGGTACATGTAGGTTGGACAGGGTTGGATGAGAGCTAGCGAGTGATGATCCACTTGACATCATATGACTTAAATTTTCGAGTAGCTAGACTCTAGTTTTGATACTGTTATCTTTTGGTGCTTGTAGGGATGTTCCATCACAGGCTTTGTATATATTTGGTTTCCGTACTTAGAACTGTTATACTTATCTATTTTGTTTATATCAGTTTTCAGTTTCTGTTTCAGTTTTAATTCACCTCGCATGATGTTATGTTTAAAAAGTTTTAATTCCGCTGCATTTTTAGTACTTTGTGTGATTTATATTTCCGCTTTCGCGAGGGGTTTTACAGTTGGTATCAGAGCATTATTGCTCCCAACGCACTCATGTGACCCCCAACCTTAACTTGACCAAATAAACAAATAATGAATGAGAGAATGGGGTAGACTTAAGGATTTATATTGTAGTCTAATTGTGAATGCTAATTGCTAAGTTAACACTTGTTTTCTTTTGAAGGATGGTGAGAACCACGGCTGCTGAGAACACTATAATGCAAGCACTTCATCAGTTAGCAGGCAGAGACTGTTCCACCTCCTTCACCGCCAGGCAATGACGCCAATTGTCCTGGTAGCTTCTCTTGGATAGCATCCCAAGTGTTCAGGAGCCACGTGAAGACTTATGGAGGCGAGGTTGATCCGGTAGCTCTTACGGAGTGGTTCCGTGAGATGAAAAAGAGCTTTACCATGTACTTGGCAGAGAGGATAGAGTGCGGCTAGCCACTCACTTTTCGACCCTAGAGGCCGATAGATGGTGGGCATTGACCGGACCGACTTTCATTCTTGATCCTTTATTTGATTGGGAGGCTTTTAAAGATAAGCTCGAGACGAGGTTTTATCCTAAGGAGCTTAGATCACAGAGACTTAAGGAGTTCATGGACTTGAAGCAGGGTAAGATGTCCGTTCAGGAGTACACCGACAAATTCAACAAGCTTGCGCATTTTGCTTTGAAGTTTGTCAGAGATGAGGCTGAGAGAGTTTACTTCTATCGTGGGAAGTTAGGGCCGCGCATCGAGAGTATGGTTCGCCGTGACTCGACTTCTTTCGTGGAGGTATATGATGATGCTATTTGGGCAGAGAGTTCTATTTGTGCCATAGATGCTGAGACCAGAGCCGCTACTGCTAGTGTGCCATCGCACCAGAGGTCTGTGTACCAGGGGAAGAGACCGTTTGTTCCATCTACTTCTTCGCCTTCTTCTCAGAAGAAGATATTTGAGAGGTTCTCTGCTCCTAAGACCATTGTTCACACCGATGCTGATTCTACTGTTTGCCGCCGTTGTGGTAAACCGCTTCATGCGGGTTTTGACTGTTTCAACAATGCCTACAAAAGTTATACTTGTAATGGATTTGGGCATAGGTCCTTCGATTGTCCCGAGAAGAACACCGCACTTGGCAAGGCTGCCACAGCTGCTGCAACGACTAGAGGGGGAAAGCCGAAAGGGAAGATCTTCGTGATGACTAGAGCTGAGGCTGAGGCTCATCCAGATATTGTGGCTGGTATCTTTTCTGTACTTGGTGTTGAGTGTCTTATTTTATTTGACACTGGAGCTTCTTTATCATTTATATCGACTCAGTTCGCAGACCGTTTAGCTCTTGAGTCTTCCTTGGTTGAGGAGACTTCCATTTCCTTACCTTCTGGAGACGTGTTTTCCTGCTCTTCGTCCCATAGGGATGTTCCGATTATTATTGGTCAAGCCACATTTCCAGCGGACTTACTGAGATTTCCTCTCGAGGAATTTGACAATATCCTCGGTATGGATTGGTTATCGCGATACCATGCTCGCTTCGAGTGTCGCGACCAGAAAATCTGCTTGAGGAGTTCTTCAGGAGTTCGTGTTTCCTATAGGGGAACTCGCCCTAAAAAGGGTGTTCGTGTTATTTCTTCGATGAAAACATCTCATCTTCTTAGGAAGGGTTGCCAAGCCTTCCTGTGTGTTATTACAGTTGCTAAGTCATCGCTACCGAAGCTTGAGGATGTAGCAATTGTTTGTGAGTATCCAGATGTTTTCCCAGAAGAGTTGCCAGGGATACCGCCAGAGAGAGATGTGGAGTTTACTATTGAGCTTGTTCCGGGTACGAGACCTATATCTAAGGCTCCTTACCGTATGGCTTCGCCAAAGTTGAAAGAGTTGAAGCAACAGTTAGAAGAGATGATCGAGAAAAGGATTCATTAGACCGAGTGCTTCTCCGTGGGGTGCTCCAGTTTTGTTTGTCAAGAAGAAAGATGGTTCCATGAGACTTTGCATAGATTATAGAAAGTTGAACAGAGTGACCGTGAAGAACAGATATATCTTGCCGAGAATTGATGATTTGTTCGACCAGCTTAGAGGTGCTTCTAGGTTTTCCAAGATTGATCTTCGATCGGGTTATCATCAGATTCCAGTGAGAGAGGCTGATATTGCGAAGACTGCTTTCCGTACCAGATATGGGCATTTTGAGTTCGTGGTTATGCCTTTTGGGTTGACTAATGCACCTGCTATCTTTATGGATCAGATGAACCGCACCTTTAGTGAGTTTCTCGACACTTGTGTTGTGGTGTTTATTGATGACATTCTCATTTATTCGATGACCGATGAGGAGCATGCCGAGCATCTTCGATTGATTATTGGGATTTTACGTCGACAGAAGTGGTTCGCGAAGTTCTCTAAGTGTGAGTTTTGGCTTTCTAAGGTTGCATTTCTTGGACATGTGATATCTAGTGAGGGAGTTATGGTTGATCCCGCGAAGATTGAGGCTGTTGTTGATTGGGAGAGTCCCAAAGATGTGGGAGAGATCCGTAGTTTCCTTGGATTGGCTGGTTATTATCGTAGATTTGTTGAGGATTTCTCTAGGTTGGCTCGTCCGATGACTCAGTTATTGAAGAAGGAAGCTAAATTTGTTTGGACCGACAAGTGTGAGAGCTCTTTCCAGGAATTGAAGACTAGGTTGACTTCTGCTCCAGTACTTGCTTTGCCAGAGATCGGGGTTGACTTTAATGTTTATTGCGATGCTTCGACGTTAGGGCTTGGATGTGTGTTGATGCAGAGTGGTAAGGTGATAGCTTACTCATCTAGACAGTTGCGAGTTCACGAGGTGAACTATCCGACGCATGATCTTGAGTTAGCTGCTGTTGTTCATGCCTTGAAGATGTGGCGTCATTACTTGATTGGATCTCATTGTCGCATATTCACGGATCATAAGAGTCTAAAGTACATTTTCACCCTGGAAGACCTTAATATGCGACAGCGCCGATCGCTAGAGTTGGTTAAGACTTCTCATTCGATGAGTGCTATGCGTGTGTTGCCCGATGAGTTGTGTTCCGAGTTACGGAAGTTGAGATTAGAGATGTAATACCTCGAAATTTTATTATAATTGTTGGTAATTTTATATTTATATTTTATATTGTGGGTAATTAAATAAACGAATGCGTGTTTTATATTTTATATTTTATTGGTATATATATATATATTTTATATATATATATATAGTTATCGTTGATGTCGATGGTAAAATTATATTATTTATTCGATAACGAGCTAAGTGTATATTGCGAGTAACGGTATGGCTTTTAGGCCTTGGTGGGGCTCGAAATGGGGACCTGGACTATCAAAGGCTGTTAACATGTTATGTCGTTAAGAGGGTTCGAACCTATGACCATTGGGAACTTAGTATGGGCCTCGTTTTTAGCAAAGAGCAAACAGCCCATGGTGATAACTCATAAACACAACAGTCACAGGTAGTCATATTGGAGGCATGTTTTACCCTAACCCTAACTAAGAATTCATAACCCATCTATACACAACCCTAGCCGACACCACATAGAGGAGGAAGGAGTCCAGCACGGTGGTCTAAACCTAGACTAGGGTGGTTCGAACTGGCAAAGAGTCGGGTATGTCCACCATTGTTTCGGTTTTCACGATTTTACTGCTTGTCTTACTCGTTTTGTTGTAATCGCGTTTCATGGTTGTGGGTTCTGGTCTTTACTTGTTTTTAATCTATGACGTGTGGGAGTCAGTTTGGGTCAGGTTGTGTTGCCTTTGACACCCTAATACCGCCGTGAAGGGTGTTTGTATAGAGGCTGTCAGTGTCGAATTCTGGGTTGTTTTTGGGTATAGGGTCTTCGTGTTAATGTTTGTTGGAGGTTCAGTTATGGGTTGCACCTGGGCCGTTGTTTTAAGGTCACGTGTGAGTCAAGGAGGAGGTTAGTAGATGTCGTGGTGGCCAGGAGGGTGTTGTGTGGCGGTCAGGGGGTTTTCCGTGGAGGCTGCGAAAAGAGAACAGGGGCAGGGGTTTTAGTTTTCTTTTGGGTCGTGTGACAGGTGGGTTTGGAGGTGGTACCACCGATGACTAGGGGGAGGTCGGTGCGGTGGTACCACCACAGTCTGAGGGTCCAAGGGCAGGGGTGTCGTTAGTGGTGGTCTCGGTGGTCTGATGGGGGAGAGTGGTGGCCGTGGCAGGTTGTTCAGATGTGTGTCACGGGTGGAGGGTGAGGAATCAGGGATGTTTGAGTCCCTGGTCCACCTGGTCGGAGGGAGTCGAACCACCTGGTGGTGGTCGCTGGTGTAGCAGCCGTAGTGGGGAGTGGTCGGTGGTGGTTGTCGGCCAAGTTTAGGGCTGAGTGCGGCTGGGGTGTTAGTGTTAAGACGTGGGGGTTGCTAGAGTAGGTTAGTTTTGTTATGTTAAGTATGTTATTATTATTATTATTATTATTATTATTATTATTATTATTATTATTATTATTATTATTATTATTATTATTATTATTATTATTACTATTACTTAGTATTATTATTTGTTATGACTTATCAATATTATTTTTATTGTTTCTTTTGTTGGTTTTAATCAAGTTTAAAGTTGTTGGCGTTATTTGGTATTACGTTTTATTATGATTATATTCTTACTTTGGTTACGGGTTTTGGTTGCGTCTTTGAGATGGTTAAGTATACGAGTCGGATATTAGTGAGTTATAGGAACTTCTATTTTGGGGAAGTTTCTATTTATGGAAACTTTCCATTTATGGAAGGTTTCTATTTATAGTAAGTATTATGAGTTATGGGGTTCGGGAAGGTTATTTATTCGTTACGTATATGTGTTTAGGTAGCGGGTTTCGCGTGGAACGTTTCTAGAAAGCTTTGGAATTTATCTGCATTCCTGCTATTTGAGGTAGGGGAGATACTGGTATATGACGATGTGTAAACTGTTCTTATTTGTTTTAAGCATGTTTGTGATATAATACCACGTGATCGTATATATTGTTATCTATATTATTCTGTGTTATAATACGATGTGAATATAAAGGGTCTGTGATTGGTGTGGAGATAAAGGGTCTGTGATTGGTGCGGAGATAAAGGGTCTGTGTTTGGTGCGGAGATAAAGGGTCTGTGATATGGTGTGGAGTATATTGGGTCTTGTGATCGGTGCGGAGTTTATTTGGCGTTGGATCGGTGCGGAGTTTATTTGGCGTTGGATCGGTGCGGAGTATATTATATTGTTGTTTTATTTATCTTTCTACTCAACCTCGCGGTTGACCCTGTGTATTCGTGTACACCTACGATGATCCGGAATGGGGAGTAGATTTTACAGGTCAGTGACAAATGGACTAGGAGCTTGGGCATGGAGGGAGACATGGCATGGACCTACTTAGAGTTAGATCACATTTAGATATCGTCAGTTGTACTTGCACTTTATCAAGTTTGGAATTCGTAATTGTTGTAATACCAAGTTCAAATTTAATCAGTATTTATATAAATTACCTTTGGTTTGTTTACCTTGTTATTCACTACCTCGGATATTCCGGGATGGTAGCAATCCTATTTATTTGAGAATGTCTTGCTAAAGGCTCTTAAATAAATGGGGGTGTTACAAAGTGGTATCAGAGCTGGGCCCTTTCGGTTCTGTCTCGGGAACCCTATGAGAGTAATTGAAGAGTGGGGTAGACTATATAGTGACCTTGTTATACTGTACTGACGTCCTTACAGGAGAAGAATGAGGTAAGTGATACATGATTTACGGTTAATAATGTGGGTTGAAAGTTATGATTGGTATTAAAATGTGGATCGAGCAGGATGATTGAATAAAAATTTGAAGAGTATGGATGTGTAATTGTTGAGCAATAGCTAAGAGGGATGTGATCATATGATTTTGGTGTTTGAAGCGTACATGTGATTATCTAATGATTAAATGATTACCGCAACTAGGTCGTATATTGTTGGTATTGGGATATGAATGACCAGACTTATATATACTAGTAATCCATGTCTAGTGAGTAGTGATATGCGGAATGTGTTGCCTCAAGCCATGAATGATATATAAATATGTGTTACAATGGTATATACATGCAATGTATAAATTTTGAGTAATTAGTTGGTTTTACTTCCAGCTTAGAAATCTTAACGTGTTCTAGATGACAGTTACAGTTTGAGTAATGAATACATTTTAATATGGTAGTGTTTATGCCTCAATAATATGCCAATGTGTTATGGAAGAAAATGGTTGAGCTTCGTAGTAGAATGTGAAGTTGTAAAAGAATTAAAATTTTGATAAGTTTTCAAAATGTTACCTCGCTTGAAAAAGATGCCATCTAAAATGTGTTCTCTATATGAGTATGAAAATTTTATGTATGATAACCCATGTAGATCTTAACGAGTCGTTATTTAATAGTGATTTCTGCAAGTTGTCCAATTTTCTGTCGAATCGCGGTAAAGTTTTCTTTAGACCAACTGAGTGTTTGAATTTGTTATAAATAATTCCCTTAGGATGTGTATTTGATTCTTTTTCCCTATGATTAGTTAATTCATTATATTTTTCTTTCTAGAAACTATTAAAACTCGCAATATAGTTGAGCGGTGATTTAATTGTGATTTGTTTACAAGTGCTGCAACATGCTTATTGGTGAAATTATGGGTTAGATAAGTTTTATATAAAAGTTCAATCAATTGTGGATTATGTGATGTTCCTATGTGATGTTAAAATCATGTTTATTAGAGAGGAGTCTTGACAAGTGGTAGAATGGAATTTAACTAGTAAAATTTTTAGCACGATGTCATGAGTAAAAATTATATAGTAATGTAATTGTTATAATTAATGGTGGTTATTTTGAACAATGTGAACCTTGTTGCTATTCTTTCGTATATTAAAGGTACATCTTTGTCTAGTTCCCTGATGTAATAGCCTATGACTCCGTCATGTATACTGTTGCGCTATAAAATGAATTGCATATTACTATGTTCGAAATCTGATCACGATGTATTGAGTTATTAGTTAGTTTGGCATGTGATTTAGTGTTGTGCATTCGTTTACTTTATCGTTAAATTTCATGATCCGTGAGCTACAATTTGTGAGAACAACATTAAAGTAAAGGAGAGTCAGAATGTCTCCATGCAGTTTCGAGTCCGATCTGTAGTTGAAAAATAGCCCTTTGCTTGTGTTTATAATTGTCACAAACTACCATTTCAGCGTTTCAAAAGTTTTTCCAAAGGTTTCAAAAGTTTTAAATTTGTATTTCAAGATGATGAATAACCATGATGACGCTTGATCTTTTAATAATTGTAGTAATTGTTTGCAATATGACAAATTCTGTACTTACGTGTTGATGAAAGCCTGCCTGGATGCTTAATTGTTGCGCGTTATATGAACTCTTATATTACAAGACATTTATTTTATTAGTCTCATGATAGATGATGTAAGTTGAGTTATACCTAAGTGATCTGGTTAACTTATTAATACCTAGATATGCTAAACGGCCACGTTAGTCCATGATTTGTACATATTTGTAGAACATGTCAATGCCCCATGTTTAATTATGTTCATTAAAATTTTGATCTATGTCTGTTCCTAAAATATGGTTTTGCTTCGAAACTATGATTATGAACTATAAGCTTCTTGTTTGTTACATTGTTGTTAATATATTAAATCTGTGAGAAATTTCAAGGGTATGCAAGTGTTACCTATTTCGATTCTGTTTTACTGCGTAACTCGATTCCTACAGCCCTAATACTCTTGTTATTGCTAAGGGTTATGACGACGTGATAGTTGCTATGGGCCTCTTTTGTGTACTTATTTGAGTGGTATATTAGTAATTGTGTAACACCCCCATTTATTTAAGAGTCTTTAGCCAGACATTCTCAAATAAATAGGACTGTTACCATCTCGGAATGTCCGAGGTAGTGAATAACAAAGTAAATCAACCAAAGCGCTTTATATAAAAACTGATTAGATTTAAACTTTATATTACAAAACTACGCAACAGAATAAAAGTACAACTGATGACTATACTATAAGTGATGTAATTCTAAGTCGGTCCCAAATCTGCATCTCACATTCCCGTCCCAGCTCCTAGCTCATCTGTCACTTTCCTGTAGAATCTACTCCCCATTCCGGATCATCGTAGGTGTCACACGAATACACAGGGTCAACCACGAGGTTGAGTAGGAAACATCAACAAGACATAAAAGAACATATAAAAACTTCCTTCCATCTCCACACCATTCAGTCAAACACTTCACCTCCATCACACCACTCCTCCCATCACACCACACCTTCCATCACATCACCTCTCCCATGGCCATATCACAAGTCCCTTATCACAAGACCCATATCACAAGACCCATTTCACAAGCCCCGTTCTCCACGAAAGTCAATAATAAACAAACAATCATAATATATCCACAATTAAATATATCAATCATACGATGAGCATCCTCATGTCAGATAACAATCACAGACATAAATATTCCCCTACCTCAAATTGCAGAAGGACAGCCGAACAGCTGCTAGAAATACTCCACCTCGAACTCAGTTCCTATAAATATTACTTAATATCAATTTCTAACCACACCACCAAACACTACCGAAATTATCCGATCATGTTCATAATTAATACGTTTATCACACACTGTAAATATATGTATCAACATACTCATATACATACCCATTACTATTAACTCGTTATTCATATCAATCATCATTAGTTGATTATAAACCGGCTAAATATACACTTACTATATATGGTATACGATCAAATGAATAATTATTATTAAATCAGTATCAACAACAATTTAAATAATTACTAATAGTCACAACATTTATTAATAACAAAACTAATAACAATGATAATCATAATATTATTATTAATAATAATAATAATAATACAAACAAACAATAAAAGAACATATTAAACATAATAAGAATGATAATAGTAATAATAATACCTCCTCGCCGGTGTCTAGGGTCGTCGACGTCTCTCGTCGGTCCATTCTCTGTCGCCGACATAGGGTGGTTGTTCTAAACGGTTAGCAGGGGAAGGCGGTTTTAGGGTTTGGAGGGAGTCTGCCGTTTCATCTCTGCCTGTCGCCGGTGTCTAGGGTGTCTGTCGCCGGCGTTTCCTCGTCGGTGCATTCTTATATGGTGGTTGGTGGTGGTTTTGACACGGCAGTGGGTGTTAGGGTTTCGAGCGTTTACGCATCAGACCTGCCTCCGGTGACCTCACGTCGCCGGTGTTTCTTTCTCTCATCGTTGGCAACCTCACGTTGCCGGCGTTCTACTGTGGGTAGTGGTGTTTCCCGGTGAGTGAGGGTGTTTTCTGAGGCGGAGTTGGTTTGTTCCGGCGGTGGTGGTGGTCGTCTTCTGTGGTTCCGGCGGTGCTTTGGGGTGGGGCTAGGGTGGCCGGAATTTTATGGGCAGTCGCATTGTGGTGAGTCTGCTGCCTTTGACGCGTTTTTCTGTTCTTCACGACGGTTCCTGTACAGGTCGGTTTCTGGCCGGATTTCCTTTGTGCATTTAACGTGGTGTGGGATAGATTACGTGGGGTGTGGGTTTCAGCCTTTGGTTTTAATTTCTTTTTTTATTTTAGTTATTTTAGTTTTTTTTCCTTTCTTTTGCTTTTTAATCACGCGTCGTTGGATACTTGCTTCACCGTGCTTGGGTGGGTGGTGTTGGAGGTTGCCTTCGTTGCTTAGGTGGTTGGTGAGGTTTTGGTTCCTCCTCATGCCTCCGTTGGTTCGTTTTCAGTGTCCCTTTTCGCATTTGCATGGGTGTCCGAATGGTAACGGTAGGGGTCTCGTAAAATCCTCCTGGCGATATCATTTTCAGGATTGGCATTGTCGTAACGGGGCTGACCGTCTTACACGTCAAACTCTTTCTGATAGTTTGACTGTTTATACTAATGCCGAGACTGCTTTGAAGCGGATGGGGGTTTGGCTTTGCGGTGTCTGTCTTAGGACCCATGCCTTTCGCTCTAGATGTCATCATGTAGGGGGTGATATTGTAGACCCTCCGGATTGTGGTGATGGTATTGTCCGTTTTGTTATTCAGGGTATCCCTAGACCCCCAGCTCTGTCTCCATCTGTTCCCGTGTCTGATGTTGGGGTTGAGCTTGATCAGTGGTCTATAGCTTCGCTTGATCGTTTGTTATCTTTGGGCCTTCGTTCGGTGAAATCCATACCTCCTAAGTGTCGGCTTGGGTTTGCTCGGGTTTTGAAGGGGGTTCTGGATGAGGTGGCTGACTCTCCTGGTAACCTCTCCTGCTGGATTCGATTGTTTGTTCTGCCTCTTTGTCTACTCAAGACCTTCACTCCCCGGAGTAATGTTGAGTGTAGATCTGCTGTCAGGCGGCAGCGGCAGGAGGAGAGTATTGCCGGGGCTATCCTTGCTTGGGGGGCACCGGGAGGGGGGTTGCAGCTGTTACGGGAGTGTTTGGCTGAGGGTTCTCCTCCATTTCACGTGGATGAGGAACTTGATTTGAGTGAGCTTAACCTTCGCCAATGTCGGCGGAAGATTAGTGACGGCCATTATACTGCTGCCGTTCGGGTGCTCTCTTCTTCTGGTGTCGCTCCCTACTCTGTTGCCACTTTTGAGTCTTTGCAGGAGAAGCATCCGGTCGTCCCATCACCATCTTTACCTCCTTTACCTGAGGATCATCCTCCACTAGTTGCTTCTTCGGCCGTGGTGTTGGATATGATTCGTAGTTTCCCACGTGGTACTTCTTGTGGGAGGGATGGTTTTCGCGCACAGCACTTCATGGATTGTTTGAGTGGGGCTGCGGTGGCTATCTCGGATGATTTGCTCGCCTCTATTACTAGGGTGGTTAATCTATTTTTAGATGGCCGATGCCTGCCGGCTCTCGGTGAGTACCTTGCTAGTGCTCCGCTCACCCCCCTAGTTAAGCCTGGGGGCGGTCTTCGTCCTATTCCTGTTGGCACTGTCTGGAGACGGCTGGTCTCTAAGATTGGCGCTTTTTTGGTTGGCCCTACTTTGGCTTCTTATTTTGCTGATCTTCAGTTTGGGGTTGGGGTGTCCGGTGGAGGAGAGGCTATCTTGCATGCCTTGAACCGGCTCGTGGAGGCTCGTGGTGGCGAGGTAGGGCTTTCTATGTTGCTGGTTGATTTCCGGAATGCCTTCAACCTTGTTGACCGTTCGGTCATGCTTCAGGAGGTCCGCCGTCGTTGCCCGGTTCTTTCCCGTTGGGTGGAGTTCTGTTATTCTCGCCCTGCCCGGTTGTATTATGGTGAACATTGCTTGCGGTCTTGTCAGGGAGTTCAGCAGGGTGATCCTTTGGGGCCGTTGCTTTTCGCGTTGGTTTTGCATCCCCTGGTGTGCAAAATTCGGGATTCCTTTGCTCTTACTATGCAGGCATGGTACTTGGATGATGGTACTATTGTTGGGGATACGTTGGAGGTGGGGAGGGTGTTGGATTTGATTTTGGCTGATGGCCCCGGTTTTGGTCTTCATCTTAATGTTGGTAAGACGGAGCTCTTTTGGCCTGTTGAGGACCCCCGGAGTCGGCTTCCCGGTGTTTTCCCCACTTCTATCGCCCGTCCCTTACGGGGTGTATCGGTATTGGGCGGACCAGTCAGTACTTGCCCTATTTTTAGCGGTGAGCTTGTGGAGAGGAGAGTGACTAAGACTGTTGAGCTTATGGACTTAGTCGCGAGGATCGAGGACCCGCAGTGTGAGTTGCTTTTGCTTCGTGCCTGTACTGGTATTTCTAAGCTCTTTTTCTCTCTTCGTACTTGTTCCCCGGTTGCTTTTGGGTCGGCTCATCTCCGTTTTGATGCCGCACTTCGTTCTAGCTTGGAGCGTATTGTCACCGCGTCTGGGCCTGGGTTTGGGGAGTGGCAGTGGCGCCTTGCTACTTTCCCCTTTCATTTAGGCGGACTTGGTGTTTATGCAGCGGGAGATGTGTTGCATTATGCGTTCTTGGCTTCCCGTTTGCAGTCTGCTGAATTGCAGGCTAGGCTCCTGCGGCCTTCTGGTATCATTGACCCTGGCCCTTCTTTCGCCGATGCCTTACGGGTGTTCTCGGAGACTACAGGTTCTGATTTTCTTGGTAACCCTAGTGAAATTGCTGCCCCCAAACTTATGAAGAAATTGGCAGATATTTATTTCTCGACGGTTGCTGCTTCTTCGGAGTTGGTTTTCTCCTTGTCCCCGCGTCAGGTTGCGTTGTGGAAATCTCAGCATGGGGCTCACTCTTCTGATTGGTTGAGAGCGGTTCCTGTCTCTGGGTTGGGTCAGACTATGAACAGGAGGACCTACCGTTGTGTGCTTGGGTATAGGCTAGGTGTTCTACTTTTCTTAGTCCCTAGGCCTTGCTCTGCTTGCTCTCGGGTTTTTGCTGAGGATGTTTTTGGGGATCACGCTGTCTCTTGTGCTGGTACTGTTGGGATCAAGCATCGTCATAACCTTGTCAGGGACACTCTATTGGACATTTGCTATAGGTCTGGGATTTCGGCGGGTAAGGAGGTTGACATTGGTCTGGTTGATGGACATGGCGGATCTCTTCGCCCTGCGGATTTGCTGCTTTATTCGTGGGATAGGGGGCGGGATGTGTGTATTGATTTGACTGGGTCCTCCCCTCTGACTCAGACTGGGATGACCGGTTTTGTACCTGGTCGGGTTGTTGCTGATGCGGCTCAGCGCAAGTGTGCTAAGTACAGGGATCGTTGTGAGGCTGCAGGTTACGGTTTCCTTCCTTTCTCTTTCTCTTCGCTTGGGGAGCTGGGTGCGGATGCTGTATCCTTGCTGAAGCGGATTCAGCAATACTCGGTATCTCAGGATGCAGGGGCGCGGATGGCTGCGTACATTTTTACTAGGCTTAGCTTTGCTGTAGCTAAGGGGGTGGGAGCTCAGATTGTATCTCGGCTGCCCACCAATTTTATGTAGACTCTTATTTTGTTCTTTTCTATATGATAGCTGCGCGCATCCTTCCATAAAAAAAAAAATAAAAAAATAAGAATAATAATAATAATAATAATAATAATAATAATAATAATAATAGCAATCATGATGATCACAAGGTAACAAAACACAAACAAACCCACAAACCCCCGACAAAACAGCCAAGCCAACGCCCCAAACAACCCCCTGACCAGCCCCCTTACACCACCCTAACGACAGCCTTACCGAGTCCGAACCCCCACCCATCCACGGTGATTGTGACCATTGGACCGTGACGCACCTAAAGATCCCGACCACCACCCTTGGCTCAACCCTAACAGCCCATGACACGAGCCCAAACCTCACTGGTCACCCACAGCATTCCGTTGCACTAATATACCGACCTTGGTAGACAACCCCATAACTTCCTATTAACACCACCACTAACCCAACCAACCACCTCCCACGACACCTTGCATCTCACACTACTCCCTGATGCCCAACGCTAGCCTTCGAGTCCACACCTCCCTCTGAAACAGCCCTCCACAAACACGCACTACACCACGGTTTCCCATGTTCCTGTGTTAACGAACAGGCTGTCAAAACAGCCTGCTCTGGCCACCTCGCACCCTCTGACCACCACCCTATAACCTCCGACACACTACTAACCATTACTCATGACCCTTGACAAGAATCAGACCCGAAATACCAAAGAACGACCACAAAACGACATAAACGTATAACCCAGAAAACAGAGTGTGTAAAACGCGTCTACTGTGCTCGTCCTTGGGTTCCTGTTAAACGAGTTATAGCGGATGAATGGTGGTTCAACTCGAGGGGCATATTAAACATATAACGGTAGTTCCTCCTAACACTCTAATTGATCGAAAACTTATAAAAGGGGTGTGAAACTTACGAGTGAACATGACGCGATGACGACGGCAGGTGATGTTTGTCTTCCCTGGTTGTCTGCTCGTTTCTCTCGTGAGGTTAGGGTGATAGCTTGATGATGAAGGGAGGCAGGAGGAGTTCGGTGTAGATGAGGGGTAGGGTTTGTATGATGGGAGAGTATGGAGTACGTATGATTGTATCTAGGGTTTTGTTTTCTACTCTCTTTGTTTGGTTAAATCTCACGGTTTAACCCATTTAACCCAAGCCCATCACACCTCTATATGGGTTATACGATAAAAATTACGTGCTTGACTCGTAAGTACTAAAAGACGAGTACATAACTTATATGGTTATAAAATAAATTAGTAGCTACGCATCGAATAACTAACCATAATACTTCGTCATGAAATAAAATATAAACCACTCATTAATACGAATTATGAAAATACGGGCTATTACCGTTCCCGTTCGCATCCCGACAACATAAAATACAAATTCCGATACTACATCGAAACTAATACGATAAATATAAAACCCTTATTCGATAAATTAATTATCGAATACACGTCAATATAATTAATAAACCTTATAATAAAATACGGGTATTACAGTCTTCCCTCCTTAAAATGAACTTCGTCCCGAAGTTCATAAGTGAGACTAACACCTGTAGCACCTATATCGGCTTTAAAATGCGAGTTGTTACATTCTACCCTCGTTAAGAAAACTTTGTCCCCAAAGTTTAACGTCTAACTAAATTAAAGTATGCTTCACGAAACACCAAACAACGCAAAACAGAACCAGCAGGGTTATTACGTATACTCAAACAATCACGACATACCAACTAGTCATGTCATAACAACTAGTCATATCATAAATCATTAAGATTTTGCAATCCTATCCTCCTTAAAACACGGTTACGTCCCCGTAACCTCATAATATAAATCTCAGCTCATTAATCCGTCTTACTCATTACTTTATCTCATATCATCTTACTCCACGTAACCAAGTATCGCACTCATCGTCGAATCTAAGACCAAAGACAAGGGGTGAGTGAACCGGCGGAATGACTCAATAATCAAGGTCACACTTGACCGAGAACACAATGTGGTACAACGGCTTAACAACTCATAACTCAAACCAGCGTCAAATTCGCAACTCAATTTCGATATCAAAATAGTCAAATATTCCATTAAGGGTCTGCTCAACGCTCAGAGAGTAAGACCTCTAAGCTACTCACCCACGAGTCAAGGTCAAAGAATACGACAACTCGATAAACTACTGAACTGCAATCTCAAACTCAAAACAAAATCAGTCATGACCTTTGTTCTAGACTCACGAGCAACTCACTCTCATCAACTCAACCCGTCTCACAAACAAAAGGATTATATCATCAATAGGAAACATTAAATATTAAAATAAGGGAACAATTACTAATTTCAACGCAAAGAACTACTCGTAAGAGCCCATAGCAATTATCATGAAACCATATATAACCTTGAGCAAAACAAGAGTACTAGGATCGGTAGGGACCGTGTTACGCAGTAAAGCAGAACCAGGGTAGCTAACTCTTACATACCTTTGAAATTTTATCACAAATTTAATATATTTACGATAATGTAACCAATCAAGAAGCACAGAGTTCATACTTGACAAGTTAGAATGTGTCATGCTCCTAATCATATTATAAAAGCAAAATCATATTTTAGGAAAAAGATATAGAGTAAAATTAGTTAACGTAATTAAACAGGGAACATTGACATATTTCACAAGATGTACACAATCATAGGCTCACAAGACCGTTTAACATTCTCAGATATCAATAAGTTAACAAAATCACTTAGGTACATTTCCCGTCCACTCACGTTACATCATTTATCATGAAACTATTACTATATACGACTTGCAAAATAAGGGTTTTATACAATGCGCAGCAATTATACATTCAAACAGGATTTCATCGATACACAGCTACAGAATTGTCATATTGCAAACAATCACCACAACTATCAAACATCAAGCTTTGTCCTGGTTTATCACTTTTGAAAATATTTTGAAATGTTTGTAACATTAAAAGGGTAGCTTGTGACAATTTGTAAACACGAATCAAAGACAATTTTACAAGTTATAGATCGAACAAGACTACACGGGACATTCGGACTCTCCTTTACTAACCATTGTTCTTGTAGTTCATGAATTATGAAAACAAAATTTAACGATAAAAGTAAACGAATTCACCAGACTAGCATTTCCATAAATCATATTTCAAACAATTTATAGTTCAACACATCGCAATCAGATTCTAAATATAACAATATGCTATTCACTGTAGGGTATAACAATGTACTTGAAAAAGTTATAAAGATTATAATCACGGGAAACTAGACAGAGATGAACCATCAATATCCGAAAGAACATCAACGAGTTTCACATTGCTCAAATAAACACAATTACGTATAACCCTTAGATTACTATGTCATGCTGACAAATTGACCAGTTAAATTTTATTCTGCCACTTGGCAAGACTCTTCTCAGATAAACATGCTTTTGACATCACATACGATTCCATATTATTATTTTGAGGTCGTAAGGTTTGACATATAATTGAAACGATTCTATATTAAACTTGACGAAATAAACAAGGTTACGCTATCATATAGTGAGGGTTCATACTCATACCATACGCCTATTATTCATGTTACTAATGTCATATCAGGATATCACGTGTTCACATCACATAAATCACATTTGATTAACTTTTATATGAAGCTTTTATATCTCACAATTTCAACAATTGAACATTTCGCAGCAACTTACCAAATCATAATTAAATAACAGCTTAGCTAACGTGCGAGCGATCATAGTTTTTAGAAATATAAAGGACTAGCTAAACATAACAAAAGAATCGAATGCATATCTCAAGGAAATTGTTTAATACCATTTCCATAACTAAATCGGTCTGAACAAGAACTTTACAGCAATACAACAGAAAATTAGGCAACTTGCAAGAATCACAATTAAATAACGACTCATTAAGATTTTACATGGCCTATCATTTTGAAAACGTAGACGCATATTCTGAACAGTAGAGGTGGAATTATGCATAAACAATAACCAAGTCTTGAATGATTTTTTTTACGAAAGATGGGTCAAAACGGAACTGTGCAGTAACAATCTGACCACGGTCAACTAAAAGATTTATTTCTCTCAAAATATAACTCCCACCAACATAAAACCAAAAGCATTGTAAAACCAACTCGGGAGGTTGTCATACATAAAATTTTCATACCCAAATATGGGACACATTTAAGATGGCATCCTGTACAAACAAGGTAACATCCAGGAAACTTATTAAACAATTTGGTTCTTTTACAGCTTCACATTGGTACCTCGAAACTCAACCATTCTTCTTCTGAAACACGTTGACATATAATTTGGAGCAAAGACATCACTTTATACAATATTAACATTCATTTATCATTACAACGATACTCGTTATCTGGATCCCGGTAAAGATTTCAAAACTGAAAATAGGATCAACTAAATAACTTGATTGTTATACATGTGTATCTAAAGAAATTAGTTTCTACTAACGCACAATCATAACTTATCCAGGTACGGAAATATAAACTAGGAGCTACTATGAGGTCCCATATTGTTACTAACTCCATAACGAATTTAAATGAGTATAATAGGCATAAAATTTGAATACGATATATGCAACACATAACTATAAACATTAATGGCTTAGGGCAACACATTCCGCAAATCACTAGACATAGGTTACCATAACGTATGATAAGGTCAACATAATTACTCGTCCTTACGGGAGTTAAACATCAATAACGCATAATAATAATAGTCATTTAAATACCAGATAATCATATGAACATTTCAAAATACCAAAATTATACGATCACATCACCCTTAACTATTGCTCAACAAAACTCCTCCAAACTCAAAAAATTTCAATTCAATCATTCATCGATCCACATTTCATATCACACATATCCTTCCAACGTACATCATCAATCATAACTCAAATATGACTTACCTCAGTCTTCTCCTGCAAGATTGTTAGTACAATATAATTAGGTCAGGATATAGTCTACCCCACTCTTCAATTACTCTCATTGGGTTCCCGAGACAGAACCGAAAGGGCCCAGGTTTGGTGTGAGGGGGCCCCTAACTCATCCCGTTCCTTTTTGGGGCTCCTATCAGTTTCATCTCGGGGTTCATTTTATTAGACTTTTTCTACGTTCATTATTATTCATTTGGTTTAGGCCTGAGGATCGTTTCGCTCTGATACCACTTTGTAACACCCCCATTTATTTAAGAGTCTTTAGCCAGACATTCTCAAATAAATAGGACTGTTACCATCTCGGAATGTCCGAGGTAGTGAATAACAAAGTAAATCAACCAAAGCGCTTTATATAAAAACTGATTAGATTTAAACTTTATATTACAAAACTACGCAACAGAATAAAAGTACAACTGATGACTATACTATAAGTGATGTAATTCTAAGTCGGTCCCAAATCTGCATCTCACATTCCCGTCCCAGCTCCTAGCTCATCTGTCACTTTCCTGTAGAATCTACTCCCCATTCCGGATCATCGTAGGTGTCACACGAATACACAGGGTCAACCACGAGGTTGAGTAGGAAACATCAACAAGACATAAAAGAACATATAAAATCTTCCTTCCATCTCCACACCATTCAGTCAAACACTTCACCTCCATCACACCACTCCTCCCATCACACCACACCTTCCATCACATCACCTCTCCCATGGCCATATCACAAGTCCCTTATCACAAGACCCATATCACAAGACCCATTTCACAAGCCCCGTTCTCCACGAAAGTCAATAATAAACAAACAATCATAATATATCCACAATTAAATATATCAATCATACGATGAGCATCCTCATGTCAGATAACAATCACAGACATAAATATTCCCCTACCTCAAATTGCAGAAGGACAGCCGAACAGCTGCTAGAAATACTCCACCTCGAACTCAGTTCCTATAAATATTACTTAATATCAATTTCTAACCACACCACCAAACACTACCGAAATTATCCGATCATGTTCATAATTAATACGCTTATCACACACTGTAAATATATGTATCAACATACTCATATACATACCCATTACTATTAACTCGTTATTCATATCAATCATCATTAGTTGATTATAAACCGGCTAAATATACACTTACTATATATGGTATACGATCAAATGAATAATTATTATTAAATCAGTATCAACAACAATTTAAATAATTACTAATAGTCACAACATTTATTAATAACAAAACTAATAACAATGATAATCATAATATTATTATTAATAATAATAATAATACAAACAAACAATAAAAGAATATATTAAACATAATAAGAATGATAATAGTAATAATAATAATAGTAGTAATAATAATAATAATAATAATAATAATAATAATAATAATAATAATAATAATAATAATAATAATAATAATAATAATAATAGCAATCATGATGATCACAAGGTAACAAAACACAAACAAACCCACAAACCCCCGACAAAACAGCCAAGCCAACGCCCCAAACAACCCCCTGACCTGCCCCCTTACACCACCCTAACGACAGCCTTACCGAGTCCGAACCACCACCCATCCACGGTGATTGTGACCATTGGACCGTGACGCACCTAAAGATCCCGACCACCACCCTTGGCTCAACCCTAACAGCCCATGACACGAGCCCAAACCTCACTGGTCACCCACAGCATTCCGTTGCACTGATATACCGACCTTGGTAGACAACCCCATAACTTCCTATTAACACCACCACTAACCCAACCAACCACCTCCCACGACACCTTGCATCTCACACTACTCTCTGATGCCCAACGCTAGCCTTCGAGTCCACACCTCCCTCTGAAACAGCCCTCCACAAACACGCACTACACCACGGTTTCCCATGTTCCTGTGTTAACGAACAGGCTGTCAAAACAGCCTGCTCTGGCCACCTCGCACCCTCTGACCACCACCCTATAACCTCCGACACACTACTAACCATTACTCATGACCCTTGACAAGAATCAGACCCGAAATACCAAAGAACGACCACAAAACGACATAAACGTATAACCCAGAAAACAGAGTGTGTAAAACGCGTCTACTGTGCTCGTCCTTGGGTTCCTGTTAAACGAGTTATAGCGGATGAATGGTGGTTCAACTCGAGGGGCATATTAAACATATAATGGTAGTTCCTCCTAACACTCTAATTGATCGAAAACTTATAAAAGGGGTGTGAAACTTACGAGTGAACATGACGCGATGACGACGGCAGGTGATGTTTGTATTCCCTGGTTGTCTGCTCGTTTCTCTCGTGAGGTTAGGGTGATAGCTTGATGATGAAGGGAGGCAGGAGGAGTTCGGTGTAGATGAGGGGTAGGGTTTGTATGATGGGAGAGTATGGAGTACGTATGATTGTATCTAGGGTTTTGTTTTCTACTCTCTTTGTTTGGTTAAATCTCACGGTTTAACCCATTTAACCCAAGCCCATCACACCTCTATATGGGTTATACGATAAAAATTACGTGCTTGACTCGTAAGTACTAAAAGACGAGTACATAACTTATATGGTTATAAAATAAATTAGAAGCTACGCATCGAATAACTAACCATAATACTTCGTCATGAAATAAAATATAAACCACTCATTAATACGAATTATGAAAATACGGGCTAGTACCGTTCCCGTTCGCATCCCGACAACATAAAATACAAATTCCGATACTACATCGAAACTAATACGATAAATATAAAACCCTTATTCGATAAATTAATTATCGAATACACGTCAATATAATTAATAAACCTTATAATAAAATACGGGTATTACAAATTGTCCTTTTAATTTTGGTAGTAAAAAAAAAAAAAAAAAATCTCTATTTATAAGATAATTCTTTTGTTGTGAGATGGATAAGCTTTTGGTAATTGATTATTTTGTGTTATGTAATAATTCTGTAGTAGACTCGTTTGGTATAGTGTACAAGCTCTTGTTTCATGAGTTGTGGAATTGTAAGTGTACATACAAACGTGTCGATGAATTGGTTAACATACGTACATTGTCATGTTCATTAGCTGTTGGGCTTGAGTTTGGTGGGATAGAGTTGCTCGTGATCTTGGAACAAAGACCATGGTTGATTTTTTTGTACTGAGAGTGAGATTGCAGTTCAGTGTTATATAGAGTCGTTGCATTCTTTGACCTTGACGCGTGGGTGAGTGGCCTAGCGATTTGTTCTTTAGGTGTTGATCAGATCCTTTAATGGAATAACTGACAATTTTGATATTGGAATTGAGATGGGAATCGTTACTGGCGTTAAGTTATGAGTTATTAGGCCGTTGTGCCATATTGTGTTAGGGTCCAGTGTGACCTTGGTTATTGAGTTATATTCGGAATTTGAGATCGATGTTGAGATGGAAGTTTCATTTGCGGGTTTACTTCGCCATTTCACTCACCCTGGTCTTTGGTCTTAGATGCGACGATGAGTGCGATACTTGGTTACGTGGAGTTCGATTTTATGGGATAAAGTAATGAGTGAGATGGAGTACTGTGTTAGAATGTTTATGGGGTTACGGGGACGTAACCATGTTTTAAGGAGGGTAGGATTGTAAAATCTTATTAGTTTACGATATGATTAGTTGATATGACATGGCTAGTTGGTGTGTCATGATTGTTTGAATATACTTGATGGTCCTGTGACTGATGTTGTGCATCTTATTGGTGGTAGATGTTATGTCGTGTCAGTTTTGTATTTGTACATGCCTAGTAACTAGGTTGATAGCCATGGGATGGTGAACTTCGGGACGAAGTTGATTTTAAGGGGGGAAGACTGTAATACCCCGTAACTACAGTTGTGAAATATGTTGTTGGGAACCAGTTTTACTAGCTTGGCTACTAACCCCGCAATTCCAAAAACATCTTAACCACTTTTACCTTTTACCTCACATATGTTTCATAACCCCAATTGCATGTATCCAAGTCACTTAATGGGTTTGTTATACATAGTTGTAGAATTTTTGTTCATGTTAAATTGCAGGCATGTTTTCATGGGTCGCAGTTAGGTGAGTGTCTCTACAAAATTACTTCTTCCTATCTTTTACATATACTCACCCTTTGCTTCATGAGTGTCTCGAGCGTACCGCGAGAGTCCATGGTATAAAGTCTCTATAGTCTTTATTTTTGCAAGTTTGACAACACCATAACTCGTTTGCATGATTTAAATACTTTCTCATTTTGTACTTGGCATTGGTTTGGGCTTACATGTAAATTTCGCTCTGAGATTGAAATCGTTCCATTAGTTAAGATCGAGTCTATTCTTGCTTGAGGGCAAGCAAGGTTTGGTTTGGGGAATTTGATGCGTGTCTATTTTATGATGTTTTACATCTATTTTTACACGCATTTTGTCGCTCATTTACTATGTTTTAGCATTTATTTCCCAACAATTGTCTACTTTCGTATTTTTATGCTCTTTTGCAGATTTATGCGGAAAAGGGACGATTTTATACCAAATTTATGCCCTCGGGACTTTTTCATGACTAAGGACAAGAAGGAACGAAGCCTAGCGCACATTTCAAGGCCTAAAGATAGCTTTAACAAGCAAAGAATCGATCCACGACATTGCAGCCTGTTTCAAATGACTATATCTCGAGTTCTAGAGCTGATAATGGAGTGATTCTAGTTGGAGGTGAAAGCTTATCCTCTTAGCTTTCCAACGCCGCGAGAATCGCTTGATTACGATAAGCAACGAAGAAATGGCAGCTGTTTTAAGATCGACGCGCGCTGCAGTCCCGACAATCAGGTCGACCGACCTACTAATTGGGTCGACCGACCACAACACAGACCCAGAAGTTTCCGCGAAGTGGGTAGAATATTGACCTAAAGGTTTATTCTTTGTTCCTTGGGATTGTGTTATTTGATTATTTTACCTTTCATTAACTTGTTTTAACCATGGGGAACCGAAGTTCCTAATCTCCTTTTTCCCTTATTTTAATTTCCTTTATTATTATTGCATGTTTAGATTAATGTTCTTTATAACTTTCATATTTATTCCTATTTTTATTATTGTTCCAGTAACTATGAGTAGGTAAATTTCATATGTTAGGATGTAGGGAGTAAATATGTATAGGTAGTATAATTCCCGAATCAACATGTCGCAGGCAGGAGGTCGACCGACCACCCTTATAGGTCGGCCGACCGACTCGTGTTCGAATTTCGTTTCGCTTTTATTTGTAGACTATAATAACCTACAATGAGACCAAAAGGAGACTTGTAGGATGTTAGTATTGACCTACCCAAGATTGAGAGATTTGGGAAGGGCATTGGTTTACATCTTAAGACGGATAGGTTACTTAAGACTGAAAGGTTTGTGACCTAGAATTTAGGAATCACCCTTATTGTTGACACCCAATAATTGTGAGACCTAGGAACTAATAGCATAGATCGAAAGGGGCTATTAGGTAGTATAAACCTAAAGGATATGTTACACCCCCTTACGCGACCGCAATACATGTTGACTTAGGATTTATAGTATCTTAGCTGTTTATTACCCGAACATCCTAGCATCTCTTTTATTATATTTTTATTCTCATCTTTATTTACTTGTTTTACCTTATTCTTAGACTTAGCAACAATCAATCAAACCCCCTCTCTATTGTTACTTTGTAGACTAAAAATTATCAAACATAATTAACCTTGTCTCTCTGTGGTTCGACCCTTGACTTATCCTATCTAATTTTAAGCTGAGGTTTTATAAATCTTATCTTTGATACCCTCAACGACGGGCATCAAATTTTGGCGCCGTTGCCGGGGAGACGGTATAATTTTGTTTGTTAGTTTTTAGTTTATTTTCCCTTGTCTTAAGGAACTTCGGTTCCTTAAGACCGTTACTTACCTTTTCTTCTTGTTTTCTTTTAAGAAGACAGGTTTTTGAGAGGAAGACTTGAGTACTCTCAGTACTATTGCGATCATGTCTACTATTTCTGATAATCTTCAGCCAGCAGCAAACCACCTTCCAGGGGGATTTATTCCCCCCGTTAAAATTCATCTCTCCTATATCGAATTGATCAAATTGTTGGAACAAAAACAGTTTGCAGGTCTACCAGATGAAGATCCTTTAAGGCATTTGGAGTATTTTACAGATTATTTTTGTTTCCTACGCGTTTCGGAGGGAGAGCGAGATAAGGTTAAGGAGATGTTATTTCATCTCTCCTTAAAAGATTATGCGCGTGAATGGATTAGTCACCTTAATATGGAAGCAGCTAGAGTTACAGATTGGACTTCTCTGCCATTGGCTTTTTGCAAACAGTACTTTTCACCAGCGAAAACCAACGCTTTGAGAATTCAAATCTCAAAATTCCAGCAAGGACCTGATGAGGAACTTCATGAAGCATGGATCCGTTTTAAGGAGTTGGTTCGACCTGTTCCTCGCCGTGGCCTTGAGGAGTGGTACCTTTGCAACCAATTCTATGACTCTTTGAGTAGTCGTGCTTATGAGGAATCAACCCCAAAGGATGATTCTGCCGCAGCTCAGGTAGAAGAAACTGATCCCGTGCACAGGTCAGAGGGTCGACCGACCACAATAGCAGGTCGACCGACCTCGACACCTGACGTGAGATCAGTCTCTGCAGGACAGGAAATTTCCGATGATACGGAGTCTGGTCGACCGACCGCTGTACCAGGTCGACCGACCACTGTTACTGAGCAGAATGCAGTTTCTATTCCCGAATCGCTGGATCCTTCCCTCATTCAAGACCTCACCATGATACCCGAACAGACTATGGAGTCGCCTCCTGAGCTACCTAATTCTCCTCTCATCAATGACTCGACGGAGATTCTGAAGTTAAAAGAGCCGAAGATTGTTGATTCGGCGACAAGCATTGCAGTCCCATATCCGGATCGTTTGGAGAAAGTAAAATTGGAGCATCAGCTCGGAAAAATCTTGAAGGTCGTTAAAAACCTTGAGCTTAAGAGAAAATTGGAGGACCATCCTATTATTTCTATTGGTGCAGGTCATGATAAAAAGGGCATAGGAGACCCTGGAGATACTGGGGAGACGAAATTGGAGCAAGTTGCTGAAGAAGACCGGCCGGGCAAAGTAAAGAAGCATGTCATAGCTTATGCGACACCAGATACCCTTCCTCCATCTAGGCCTGTTGTCTGGAAGCCCAGAGTAGCGGTCAGTACTGCTGAAAGGATCTATTTTAGCCAAGTGCCTTACTTTGGGGTATCTTGCTGCTGAGTCGTAGTTCTTGTTTAGTGTTCTATTTCAGTTTTTTTTTTTTGTTAGACTATTTATTTTCTTGTTTTTAGACTTAGACTCTTTTTACTTTTGTTGCTTCGTTTGAGACATTTTAGGCTTGGTTCTGGGATCTTGCGCATTTGTTGGGCGCATATTTATTGCTTTTTCAGGTTTCGACGAAGAACCGACGACCACTGTACAGCAGAGGGGTCGGCCGACCAGCATTACCAGTCGACCGACCTGAGCTCTGCAAATTCGGAATTTCTTAATATACAGGAAGGTCGGTCGACCTATTACATCGGTCGGTCGACCGCCAGCTGTTACGGTTTTCTCGTTTCTTTTTCAGGGATCGTGCAACCGTCTTGGGTACTTGAGTGGCACTGCTAGCCACCAAAACCTCCCAGCTTACGCTGGTTTGGGGAGGTTTTTCTCATGCGCTTCATAATCCAGTGAGTTCTTTCCAATTTTCCTTAGTTTTTTTTCCCTTGCTTCTTTCCTTTAATTTTTTTGAAACCTTTACTTAGGCTAATGCACAATGGGGACATTGTGCGGGTTGGTTTGGGGAATGGTTTCGCGTCACATGCATTACATTCTGTCACACGTTTACTGCATTTCTGTCTTGCATCGTTCTTTTCTTTATTTTCCTTATATATACAAAAAATCCAAAAAAATTTAAAAAATTAAAAAATCCCAAAAAAAATGCACGTTTATTTTAGCATATAGGTCGAGTCGGAACGAAAGTATTTTAAGGATGATTTAGCTATCTTACATGTTTATGCCTTTACCTTGCCTTGTCAAATTGTTGTAGTATGAGAGTCTTTCGCATATCTACGAGTTTTTGTCAACTTGCATATCTTGAGACTTGACTTATACCTTGGCAACCTACTATACATTCTAAGCTTTAGAGCTTATTTCCTGGTTTCATTCTTAAACCAGTTGTCTAGGATGTGAGTAGTACTCCCCTTGGAACATGTTACATCAATATGCATAAACATGAACTTGAATTGCTATATACTTGTTTTACTTTCTCGTTTTGTGAGTCTTGATACGTGCATTTGGGATCCGATCCCTTTCTCTTATTTACCCATAAGCTTCACATAGCCAAAATTGCCTTTTTATTTCCCCAAAAACTACATCCCATACTTAGCCTACCCTTCCAAGCTAGTATTTGTGGTCATTGGATTATTTTTTGAGGCATATTGGTTTGTATGCTATCTTGAACAAAAAGAGAAAAGAAAGAAAGAAAAGAAAAAGAACAGAAAAGAACAGAAAAAGAAAGAAAGAAAAGAAAAACGAAAAAAAAAATCAAAATATACAGTGGAGTCAGTCGACCGACCAACATCATAGGTCGGCCGACCACCTGACAGCACCAAAATTTAAATTTCGTTCCGAAAATTCCTTTCTTTTATATGTTATCACTCCCGTACCTCATTCAAAATATTTGGGAGTCCTTTCTTATATTTAATGTGAGAGTTGTGCTACAAAAGAGCACTTTCTTAATATCAAAAGTTGTGAAATATGTTGT
Source organism: Silene conica (assembly GCA_029255685.2). Classification (NCBI taxonomy): domain Eukaryota; kingdom Viridiplantae; phylum Streptophyta; class Magnoliopsida; order Caryophyllales; family Caryophyllaceae; genus Silene; species Silene conica. Next base: position 16,735,817 of record CM055311.2, on the reverse strand, counting down.
TGGGAACCAGTTTTACTAGCTTGGCTACTAACCCCGCAATTCCAAAAACATCTTAACCACTTTTACCTTTTACCTCACATATGTTTCATAACCCCAATTGCATGTATCCAAGTCACTTAATGGTTTTGTTATACATAGTTGTAGAATTTTTGTTCATGTTAAATTGCAGGCATGTTTTCATGGGTCGCAGTTAGGTGAGTGTCTCTACAAAATTACTTCTTCCTATCTTTTACATATACTCACCCTTTGCTTCATGAGTGTCTCGAGCGTACCGCGAGAGTCCATGGTATAAAGTCTCTATAGTCTTTATTTTTGCAAGTTTGACAACACCATAACTCGTTTGCATGATTTAAATACTTTCTCATTTTGTACTTGGCATTGGTTTGGGCTTACATGTAAATTTCGCTCTGAGATTGAAATCGTTCCATTAGTTAAGATCGAGTCTATTCTTGCTTGAGGGCAAGCAAGGTTTGGTTTGGGGAATTTGATGCGTGTCTATTTTATGATGTTTTACATCTATTTTTACACGCATTTTGTCGCTCATTTACTATGTTTTAGCATTTATTTCCCAACAATTGTCTACTTTCGTATTTTTATGCTCTTTTGCAGATTTATGCGGAAAAGGGACGATTTTATATCAAATTTATGCCCTCGGGACTTTTTCATGACTAAGGACAAGAAGGAACGAAGCCTAGCGCACATTTCAAGGCCTAAAGATAGCTTTAACAAGCAAAGAATCGATCCACGACATTGCAGCCTGTTTCAAATGGCTATATCTCGAGTTCTAGAGCTGATAATGGAGTGATTCTAGTTGGAGGTGAAAGCTTATCCTCTTAGATTTCCAACGCCGCGAGAATCGCTTGATTACGATAAGTAACGAAGAAATGGCAGCTGTTTTAAGATCGACGCGCGCTGTAGTCCCGACAATCAGGTCGACCGACCTACTAACTGGGTCGACCGACCACAGCACAGACCCAGAAGTTTCCGCGAAGCCCATTAAAGTGTTTAGGTCATTGGGAAACTCTTTATTTTCGCCTATTTAAGCCAAATTTCGTGATTAGGGTTTTGAATTCAGATTTCCATCAAGTTCTTAAGCTAGTTATCTATCATAGAATTATAATCAAGTCCTAATAGAGAGAAGCATCCTAGTTTAGAGAAAAACTCCATAGCTTTAGAGAATACTTTCCAAGTTTCAATATTTGTTCTTGAATTCCAATTAAGCTTGTAAGTTTGCTACAATTAATCTTTCTTGTTGCAATTAATCTTTAATCATGTTATCTCCTTTAATGTTCTTGATTCTTGTTATTGTTAGTTTTACAATTGAGATTATGCATAGCTAATTCTTGTGATTAGGAATTAGGGGAACCATGGTAAAAACTTGATTTTGATAGTTTTATGATTAAATTACCAATCCCCCATTGTTGTTGGTAAACTAATTCTTTTAGATTGAAAGATTGTTAGGATTAGTTTAACAACAACTTTGGGATTGCCCTTGAACGAAAGTTTAGTGCTTTTCTAGGAACCCTAAGACCGTAAGGATTGGGTAGAATATTGACCTAAAGGTTTATTCTTTGTTCCTTGGGATTGTGTTATTTGATTATTTTACCTTTCATTAACTTGTTTTAACCATGGGGAACCGAAGTTCCTAATCTCCTTTTTCCCTTATTTTAATTTCCTTTATTATTATTGCATGTTTAGATTAATGTTCTTTATAACTTTCATATTTATTCCTATTTTTATTATTGTTCCAGTAACTATGAGTAGGTAAATTTCATATGTTAGGATTTAGGGAGTAAATATGCATAGGTAGTATAATTCCCGAATCAACATGTCGCAGGCAGGAGGTCGACCGACCACCCTTATAGGTCGGCCGACCGACTCGTGTTCGAATTCCGTTTCGCTTTTATTTGTAGACTATAATAACCTACAATGAGACCAAAAGGAGACTTGTAGGATGTTAGTATTGACCTACCCAAGATTGAGAGATTTGGGAAGGGCATTGGTTTACATCTTAAGACGGATAGGTTACTTAAGACTGAAAGGTTTGTGACCTAGAATTTAGGAATCACCCTTATTGTTGACACCCAATAATTGTGAGACCTAGGAACTAATAGCATAGACCGAAAGGGGCTATTAGGTAGTATAGACCTAAAGGATATGTTACACCCCCTTACGCGACCGCAATACATGTTGACTTAGGATTTATAGTATCTTAGCTGTTTGTTACCCGAACATCCTAGCATCTCTTTTATTATATTTTTATTCTCATCTTTATTTACTTGTTTTACCTTATTCTTAGACTTAGCAACAATCAATCAAACCCCCTCTCTATTGTTACTTTGTAGACTAAAAATTATCAAACATAATTAACCTTGTCTCTCTGTGGTTCGACCCTTGACTTATCCTATTTAAGTTTAAGCTGAGGTTTTATAAATCTTATCTTTGATACCCTCAACGACGGGCATCATTCGTGTTAATGAGTTCACTTATGTTAGTTGTCTTATTATGGTGTTTTAGGTTCGGGCCTATATAAGTATGTGATATAGGTTGTAAGCCGGTGATATATGTGTGTGGTTGAACTTCGGGACGAAGTTCATTTTAAGGGGGGGGAAGACTGTAATACCTCGAAATTTTATTATAATTGTTGGTAATTTTATATTTATATTTTATATTGTGGGTAATTAAATAAACGAATGCGTGTTTTATATTTTATATTTTATTGGTATATATATATATATTTTATATATATATATATAGTTATCGTTGATGTCGATGGTAAAATTATATTATTTATTCGATAGCGAGCTAAGTGTATATTGCGAGTAACGGTATGGCTTTTAGGCCTTGGTGGGGCTCGAAATGGGGACCTAGACTATCAAAGGCTGTTAACATGTTATGTCGTTAAGGGGGTTCGAACCTATGACCATTGGGAACTTAGTATGGGCCTCGTTTTTAGCAAAGAGCAAACAACCCATGTTGATAACTCATAAACACAACAGTCACAGGCAGTCATATTGGAGGCATGTTTTACCCTAACCCTAACTAAGAATTCACAACCCATCTATACACAACCCTAGCCGACACCACAAAGAGGAGGAAGGAGTCCAGCACGGTGGTCTAAACCTAGACTAGGGTGGTTCGAACTGGCAAAGAGTCGGGTATGTCCACCATTGTTTCGGTTTTCACGATTTTACTGCTTGTCTTACTCGTTTTGTTGTAATCGCGTTTCATGTTTGTGGGTTCTGGTCTTTACTTGTTTTTAATCTATGACGTGTGGGAGTCAGTTTGGGTCAGGTTGTGTTGCCTTTGACACCCTAATACCGCCGTGAAGGGTGTTTGTATAGAGGCTGTCAGTGTCGAATTCTGGGTTGTTTTTGGGTATAGGGTCTTCGTGTTAATGTTTGTTGGAGGTTCAGTTATGGGTTGCACCTGGGCCGTTGTTTTAAGGTCACGTGTGAGTCAAGGAGGAGGTTAGTAGATGTCGTGGTGGCCAGGAGGGTGTTATGTTGCGGTCAGGGGCTTTTCCGTGGAGGCTGCGAAAAGAGAACAGGGGCAGGGGTTTTAGTTTTCTTTTGGGTCGTGTGACAGGTGGGTTTGGAGGTGGTACCACCGATGACTAGGGGGAGGTCGGTGCGGTGGTACCACCACAGTCTGAGGGTCCAAGGGCAGGGGTGTCGTTAGTGGTGGTCTCGGTGGTCTGATGGGGGAGAGTGGTGGTCGTGGCAGGTTGTTCAGATGTGTGTCACGGGTGGAGGGTGAGGAATCAGGGATGTTTGAGTCCCTGGTCCACCTGGTCGGAGGGAGTCGAACCACCTAGTGGTGGTCGCTGGTGTAGCAGCCGTAGTGGGGAGTGGTCGGTGGTGGTTGTCGGCCAAGTTTAGGGCTGAGTGCGGCTGGGGTGTTAGTGTTAAGACGTGGGGGTTGCTAGAGTAGGTTAGTTTTGTTATGTTAAGTATGTTATTATTATTATTATTATTATTATTATTATTATTATTATTATTACTATTACTTAGTATTATTATTTGTTATGACTTATCAATATTATTTTTATTGTTTCTTTTGTTGGTTTTAATCAAGTTTAAAGTTGTTGGCGTTATTTGGTATTACGTTTTATTATGATTATATTCTTACTTTGGTTACGGGTTTTGGTTGCGTCTTTGAGATGGTTAAGTATACGAGTCGGATATTAGTGAGTTATAGGAACTTCTATTTTGGGGAAGTTTCTATTTATGGAAACTTTCCATTTATGGAAGGTTTCTATTTATAGTAAGTATTATGAGTTATGGGGTTCGGGAAGGTTATTTATTCGTTACGTATATGTGTTTAGGTAGCGGGTTTCGCGTGGAACGTTTCTAGCAAGCTTTGGAATTTATCTGCATTCCTGCTATTTGAGGTAGGGGAGATACTGGTATATGACGATGTGTAAACTGTTCTTATTTGTTTTAAGCATGTTTGTGATATAATACCACGTGATCGTATATATTGTTATCTATATTATTCTGTGTTATAATACGATGTGAATATAAAGGGTCTGTGATTGGTGTGGAGATAAAGGGTCTGTGATTGGTGCGGAGATAAAGGGTCTGTGTTTGGTGCGGAGATAAAGGGTCTGTGATATGGTGGGGAGTATATTAGGTCTTGTGATCGGTGCGGAGTTTATTTGGCGCTGGATCGGTGCGGAGTTTATTTGGCGTTGGATCGGTGCGGAGTTTATTTGGCGTTGGATCGGTGCGGAGTATATTATATTGTTGTTTTATTTATCTTTCTACTCAACCTCGCGGTTGACCCTGTGTATTCGTGTACACCTACGATGATCCGGAATGGGGAGTAGATTTTACAGGTCAGTGACAAATGGACTAGGAGCTTGGGCATGGAGAGAGACATGGCATGGACCTACTTAGAGTTAGATCACATTTAGATATCGTCAGTTGTACTTGCACTTTATCAAGTTTGGAATTCGTAATTGTTGTAATACCAAGTTCAAATTTAATCAGTATTTATATAAATTACCTTTGGTTTGTTTACCTTGTTATTCACTACCTCGGATATTCCGGGATGGTAGCAGTCCTATTTATTTGAGAATGTCTTGCTAAAGGCTCTTAAATAAATGGGGGTGTTACAAGAGATGGTTGGTAATGGTTTTGATTGGTTATCTGCTATGACTGCCGAGCCGACATTGTATTGGGAGATTCGCCAGAGTTTGCCTACAGATGCTGCTTTCCGGAAGTTCGAGGCTAAGATTTCGAGTGGTGATGCTCCAGACTTAGTGATTGATTCAGAGGGTTTCCTTCGATTTCGCGGACGGTTGTACGTCCCAGATGTGCCATATTTGAGGAAGAGGGTGCTAGATGAGGCTCACTTGACACCGTATTCAGTTCATCCAGGTGGAGAGAAGATGCACAGGGATTTGAGACTTATATTTTGGTGGCCCGGGATGAAGAGAGAGATTTTGGAATACGTGAGTAGGTGCTTGACTTGTCAACAAGTCAAGATAGAGCATAGGAGGCCAGGAGGTTTGTTACAGCTGCTCCACGTTCCTCAGTGGAAGTGGGAGTGCATATCGATGGACTTTGTGATGGCATTGCCTAAGACAGTGGTAGGCAAGGATGCGATTTGGGTAGTGGTTGATAGGCTAACTAAATGTGCCAGATTTGTGCCTATCAGAGAGACATGGGATATGGACCGTTTAGCCAGGGCTTATATTTTGCAGAGATAGTCCGTTACCATGCATGGTGTCACGAGAGAGATCGTTTCTGATCGTGATCCTCGTTTCTGTTCTAGATTTTGGAAGGCTTTACAAGAGGGTATGGGTAGCCGTTTGCTGATGAGTACCGCATTTCATGCCGCGACCGATGGTCAGTCCGAGAGGACTATACAGACATTAGAGGACTTGCTCCGTGCTTGTGCACTTGATTTCCAGAGTTCTTGGGAGCAGTGTCTACCGTTAGTTGAGTTTTCCTACAACAACAGTTACCATTCATCTATTGGTATGGCTCCGTATGAGGCGCTCTAGGGTAGGAAGTGTCGTAGTCCGATCTGTTGGGATCAGGCGAGTGACGTGCACGACCTAGGACCGGACCAGTTAGCTGTTACGATTGATCAGGTTCAGCTTATCAGGGGTAGGATGAAGGCCGCACAAGATCGGTAGAAATCCTATGCTGATGTTCGCCGTAGACCTCTCGAGTTTGAGGTGGGTGACAGAGTTTTCTTGAGAGTTTCACCGATGAAGGGCGTTAAGAGGTTTGGAGTTAAGGGCAAGTTGAGTCCTAAGTATATTGGGCCTTTTGAGATCCTGAAGAAGATTGGTGCTGCTGCTTACCGTTTGGACTTGCCTCCTAGTTTGGGCAAGGTTCATTGTAACTACCCGACCCGCCACCGTTGTAACACAAACCCAATAAGATGAGTGTGCACTTTTGGGCCCATTATTTGTCCTCACTTAAGCCCAAAAGCACAAGGCCTTGTTACTTAGTGGTGGGTGGAAGTTATTATAAACATATCACAAGCAAGCCTCACATTCTCTCAATGTGGGACAAATCTCCACACAATCTCATATTTCGTAATTTATGATAATTATGTATTATTTATTGTAGTATTGATTATTAGTCATAAATCGTTATTTAATAATTATGTACAAATCGACATTAACATTATAATATATAATATATAATATATAATATATAATATAGAAGTTGACGTTATAAATATAATCGTTTACTCTTGGGGTGTTACAACCCCCCTACCCACTTAAAGAACACAACGTCCTTGTTGTGCCTCAAACTTGACCGCAACCAGGGCCAGAATCCTCCAACGTCCTTATTGTGCCTCAAACTTGACCGCAACCAGGGCCAGAATCCTCCCCCGCTAGGTGTGTGACCCGGGCACTCCCGACCACAGGCTCACCACACGGTCGCAGGGTCGCTCGGATACCATTTGTAATAAGCCGACCCACCACGGTCGTAACACACCCTCAATAAGATGAGAGGTAAGCCTTTAGGCCTATTATTTGTCCTCACTTAAGCCCAAAAGCACAAGGCCTTGTTACTAAATGGTGGGTGGGAGCTATTATAAACATATCACAAGCCTCACATCTACCGATGTGGGACAACTTTCCTTTCATACTCTTGGGGTGTTACAAACTCCCCCACTTAAAGAACACATTTACCTTTATTGTGTAGCTAGAGCTACTTTTTGACAATACAGTTTTGTGCCTGTAGGGATATCCTATCCCGAGCTGTTGATTTGTAATTATTACTTTTTACTTATCTAAGTTTTATTTCTTCCGCATTTCAGTTATCGTAATTCACCTCGCACGTTAATTTTAATCATGTCAAAAGTTTTAATTCCGCGCAAATTTCATGCATTTTGTATGTTTTACTTTCCGCTGCCGCGAGGCATTTTACATATTTGACATTTAATTTAATAGAGTCGTTGCTCATGCTCAAGAAGGAGTCGTTGCTCTACATCTTCTAAAGATGGCATATTCATATTCATTCCTTTTATGTATATTTTATAGCTGTTATATTATTCGTTTCCGTAAATATCGAGATTTGTTTTGTATATAAATAGCACATATCCTATGCAATAGTCAAAATGAATAATACTAATATATACCTTCATATCTTCTAATTGTTATTATGGTATCAGAGCTAACGAAACTTCGATCATTTCCTCTGCCGTCACAACAAAAATCACGAAACGACTCGAACCATGACAAACTCCGATCCACCTCTGTCTAAAACTATTGTCGAAACAAAATCTCACGCTACCTACTCGATTGTTCTAGTTAAAAATTCGGGGGCGAATATCACTCAAGCTAAGTTATTTTTACTGGAACGAATTATGATGAATGGTCTCGGGCTTTCCGTATTGCTCTCCTTGCCAAAGGAAAACTATACTATATCGATGGTACTATCACCCAACCACTGCCCTCTGACCCGGATCACAAATCATGGCGGTCCTCGAACGCACTTATTGCTTCCTGGATATTCAATTCCATTACACCGAATCTTCGAAACACAATTTCATTGTGTGATGACGCGACGCAATTCTGGGCTGAAATCAAATAGCGATTTACCATGGTAAATGATGCTCAAATTTTTCAATTAGAAGCTAATGTTGTCGCTTGTAAGCAGGGACCAAGGGAGAGTGTCATGGCCTATTGCGGTCGTAGCAAAAGGCTGCGGGACGATTGAAGAGTCTATTGACCTAGATATACTCAAGAAGGGAGGGTTGAATTGAGTATGCCAACTTCTTCTATTCTTCTTCGATGTTTGTTGATGAGACGTAGTAATAGCAAGTAACGAGTAAGAACGATAAAGTAAAGGAGACACGATCTTTTGAAGTGGTTCAGTTTCACAAATCGAAACCTATGTCCACTATTCTTGATTAATAAAATTAGTACCTTCTCCGGATTACAATTTTATCAACCCAACTCGTACAACTTTGATGTTAGTTGTAACTCAATCTAGATACCGTTAAATATCTAGCTACGACAAGTACCGTTAAATACTTGCTTACAATGAGTACCGCTAAATACTCGAATCTATCTTAAGTAAATAAGATGAAATCTTCAACAACTTCTTGTGTTCAACGATCTTGAACGTATAAGAATTTTCTTCAAAGCTTATACTCTTGATTACGAGATTTGACAATGATTAGCACGGAAAACGAGACGTATGAGAGATTACGTTCGTTCGTTTCTTGATTTGCGTGAGGCGTGTAGTTCGTTGATCTTGGACGTGTAATATGATGTGTATATATAGTAATTTAGACCTAGGTTGAATCCTAGATAGTTTAGAAATATTACTTTATCTAGAATACATATTCTAGGTAATATTTAAAACTTAATCTTATTTGATTTAGGAAAGGACTTTAATAAGATATTATTAATTTAAGACATAAGATAATATTTCCAAAAACTTATTTGATTTAGGAAACATCTTATACCATAAAATATAGTATCCTACTTTAAATCAATTCCTAATTCTTGTCAAGATATAATATATTATATATTTAATCAAATCGTAGTTAATCTTTAAGTAGATTAAATAAACATACTTACTTATTTAATTAACCATAAAGATAATATGAAACATGTTAGTAGTTGTGTAGGAAACGTAAGGCATACTTCCTTGACACGCTTCCCCACGCACGTCCCAACGCATGCTTCATAGGACACATTCTTCGAGACATACTTCTCGAAGCACGTTTCCCTAGGAGTTTGGATTTTGACAACGACGGTTAAAATAAAATCCTTAGTATATTAGAATTAATATTTACCTCATAAGATAAATATTTTAATTCTTGTTAACTAAAGAATATTTATATTTCAAAAACCGTTTTAAGATTACTAAATTAATATATAACAATATATAAATAGCACGCAAAAATCTTTACGCTTTTATTTATTCCACGCAAATCTCATTTCTTCAATAGTTATAGATATGAACTATAACTTAAGAATTCTTGATGTCGTAATAAAAGTCTTCAAAAAGACTTGACATTTGACAGAGCTTGATCTTTCTTCAATCTTCGATTGAATCTATACTTTACTATACTATGATCTTTGCTCTAAAATTAACTGTACACTTAAACGCACGATTATATGCATATGAATATAAAACATAATTATTCAGACTTGTCATTATTAAAACATAAAACAATATATAAAATATATTACTCAACAACGATCTTATTGCTAATGATCCTTTTTCATGTCTGTAAGTGTAATCCTTGTTTATGTATTCTACTCGCTCTGTTTGATCGTCGCCGTGAAAAGAAACACGTACGATCGTTCCTTATGGGACTTGACTCCCGTTTGTCCTCCGTTCTCATATTCTTGGCACTGACCCTTTACCTAATATGAACCAAATATATAGCCGTCTTCTTCAAGAATAGGGCATGCGTAACTCCCTGACTCATTCCCACTCGAACCCCTGACCCGAGCCTATGGCTTTTTTGGCTGCTGGACATAGTACTAGACAAACAGAGATAGGGAATCGTGATGTCCGTAGTTCACATACTGGTCAATTTGGTAATGCTAATACGTTGGATACTGGTACTCCAAAGCTTACGTGTATGACGTGTCAAACACCTGGTTACAACTTTAAAACTTGCTTTCGTGTTACGGGAAAATTCCCCGATTGGTGGGGAGATAGACCCCATGACAGAATCTATATTTCCCCTAATGCGACCGACTTAAGTCAAGCTGTCTATGTTCCTAACCCACGCTGCAAGACCAAACGCTCGACAACGACTAATGCTCGGGCTAATATGGTTGTAAGTCAGGTAAGTAATACATGGCCTTCATCTTCAGATGCTCCTGCTCTAGATAGCGTGGACTTTAATTCCATGAATCCTGCTGTAATAACCCGTATTTGTATGGACCCTTACATAATAATAACAAGCATAATGTTTTTACTTCGTTAATAGGGCCATGAACCTAGTACGTTTATAAGTGTTTTTAGACCATGGTGGGTTTCGTTTTGGGGTTTTGTGGTGTCGAATTAGAATGTTGTAATATGCTGTTTAGGGGGTTCGAACTTGGGATCAATGGGAGCATTGGAGTGGGCCTCGATCTGTGTGCAAACAAGGAAGCCCACACACGTTTTACTATCTTTCTCAGCAAGAACTTGTATGCAGCCTACTTAAGATAGGTTTTTACTAGTGCAAACCCTACCCTAACCCTAATCCTTGTACACACATCTCTAGCCGTCACACCAAACAACGAAAAGAAACTTTGCACGGAGGCCTTGGGGTGGTTCACGGTGGTTCGAATTGGGTAGTGAAACTGGGAGTCACACTCACGCTCTAATCCTCCTGTTAGTCCGCTTGTTTGCATACCTTAATCAGTGAGGTAAAACATGATGAACCCTTAATGTTTTTATGTATTTTTGTGCTAGATTATGTAATAAACGTATAGAGAGCGTTGGTTGGTGGTCGTTGGCTATTAAAGGGCGTCGTGAAGGGTGTTTATATGCGTTACAGGGATGAGTCCATGAATTCTGTTGTTCGTTTCTTTATCATATGTTTTCTGGGTGTCAAACTAGTGTACGTTTGGAGTCGTGTTTAGGGTACGCTTTATGGGTCTCGTGGTGGAAGGGCAATTAGTTTCTGGGTTGTCATATAAGGGTGGTTGTGGTGGTCCGTGGTGACTGGTTATGGTGGTTATGGGTAGTCGATAAGGGGGTTGTCGGGGGGCTGCTGTTGCGTTTTGTTTTTCTTTTTGTAGTCAGAGTGTAGGGATGACCTTGGGAGTGGTAACACCGTTGACTCGGGTGAGGTCGACACGGTGTTACCACTGAGTCGTATGGGTCTGGTGTCTCAGGGGGTTGTGGTGGTGGAAACTGGTTGTCGTGGTGGCTGGGCAGGTGGCGAGGGGTTTGTGTTTGGGCCTGGTCAGAGAGTCACCGTGGGGAACCAGGCCTGGTGTTGGCGCTGGTTCAACCCGACAGTGGAAGTCGAAGGGGAGGACGGTGGCCGTGGGGGTAGGTTGGAGTGCTGGGTATGCGTGGTGATGGTTGTCGGGGGGAGTAGTGGTGTGTCACGGTGGTTTCAGGGCAGGTTGATGGAGGGTGTCGGGCTGTTGGTGAGTCGGGTTAAGTTGTTGTTGTTTTTACTTTTATTATTATTATTATTATTATTACTATTATTATTGTTATTATCATTAATATTATTATTCTTATTTTATTATTGCCATTAATTGATGATCTTTGCTTTTAAGAGTAAATATTTTATTATGGGAAAGTTTTGACATGGTTTAGTAAGTATTTTTGAAATTCAAATTTATTCCTTTTCAAGGCATCTTTTATTTTTTTGGAAGTTACTATTTTTAGGAGTTACTATATTTAGGAAGTCGCTTTTGAGTAAACCTTGTTTTTCGGGAAGCTTTCTAAATATAGGAAGTTTCTATAAATAGAATGTGCACACGTATTACGAGTACTAGGGTGTTTATTAATTAAGTAATATTTGTTTAGGTAGCGGGTTTTGCGTGGAACATTTCTAAACAAGCTTTGGTTTGATCTGCGTTTCCTGCTAATTCAGGTAGGGGAAATACTGGTATCTAATTGATGTATAACCTGTTCTTATTTGATATCAAGCATGTTGGTAATATGTTATCATGTGATCATTATATGTTGTTGTTTATATTACTCTATGATATAATATGATGGGATTATATATCGGGACTTGTGATATGGTGTTGGATCGGTGTGGAGTATATATGGTGTTGGATCGGTGCGGAGTATATATGGCGTTGGATCGGTGCGGAGTATATATTTGGCGTTGGATCGGTGCGGAGTATATATTTGGCGTTGGATCGGTGCGGAGTTTATTATATTGTTATATTTGTTCTTTTCCCTACTCAACCTCGTGGTTGACCCTGTGTATTCGTGATCACCTGTGATGAATCATTTATTGGGGAGCAGATTGACAGGTGGCTGAGACTAAGGGGGAGCTATGGGAGGAAGAGCTTGGATCCGGACCAGATTAGATGTCTAGATCACCTTAGTCAGTTTAATGCGAGTTGTACTTTATTTGTTTTGTTAAGACTTTTGGATACTGATGTAAGAACATGTCTTGAGTTAAATTTTATTTAAAGTACTGTTTATCTTCCTTTGTATCTACTGCCTCGGGAGACCGAGATGGTAACACCATTATTTATCTGAGGAGTCCTAGTACAGACCCTTAAATAAATGGGGGTGTTACAAAGTGGTATCAGAGCGAACGATCCTCAGGCCTAACCTAATGAACCTAATGAATGTAGGAGAGTCTAAATAAAATGAACCCCGGGATAGGACTGTTAGGAGCACACTAAAGGTAAAGTATGAGTCTGGGGCCCCCTCACACCGAACCATAGGCCCTATCAGTTTTACCCGGGAACCCAGAGTGAAAATATGAGAGAAAAGGGTAGATTAGGAAGGATGGAAGTAATGGTATATTGTGATAAGTATCTATGCAAACTTGAGTATATGAAACTAATGGGAATAGCCGGAAGGGGCATGAGCATGAAAGGGATTTTAATTGTTGAATAAAGAGGTGTGAACTTATGTGGTGATGTGAAGTATCCTGAAACATGTCATTAAATGCTTTCATTTCCTTTCTCATCATGTCTAGTGATATGCGGTTATGTGATCCCGAGCCATGTTATAATTTTATTGCACTCACTCTGATAGATGATGCTAGACTTTATCGTTTAGGGATTTTAGCCCTAATCCTAATGGGTACCCACATGAGTCGGGACTCATTCCTTTTCTGTTGTATTATAGTATACCTCTGCGAAGAGACAACCTCGCTAACATCACACAAGAGGAGCTAGACCAATTACGAGCTGAGAATGCGGCTCTAAAGGCTAAACAGATGGACTCCGCTAAGATGAGCACGATAATCGCGAGGCACCATCCTACCCAATTCACCGGGGAGGGGGAACCTCACTTGCTTGGAGCCTGGTGCAGAGAATTTAGTAACTTGTTCGAGCTGGTGAACTGTCCCGATGAACTGAGGGTTGACCAGGCAGCCCACTATCTGAGAGGACTGGCTGGAGACTGGTGGACCGCGAATAAGAGAGAAATCCGGGAAGCAGCTACAGAGGATGGAACCGCGTTTGTTCCTTGGGACGCATTCAAGGGGGTCTTGAACGAGGTGTTTTTACCAGAATTCCAAAAGAGCAAGCTGCGGGAGGAGTTCGACTCATTCAAAATGTCGGAGGACATGACCGTAGAGGCTTACTACAGGAACTTCATCCAATTGGTGCACTATGTGGGAGACATGGGGTTTGATGATGCCATGCTGGCAATGAAGTTTGAGAGAGGGTTATCAATTGCTATCAAGAAGAGACTAATTGCGGCTCCGCCTACCACAGTCCGAGACATCTACCTAAGGGCTGGGGCGGCGGAGAGGCTCTCAGATATGATCAAGGAAGAAAAGAAGTCAAAATCGGAGAAGAGGAAGGCTGAGGCAGCGACAGAAAGTTCTGGGTCAAAGAAACCAAGCACCAACAAGTTTAGTGGTTACTTCAGTAACAACACTTCCGGAGGTGCGAGAAATCAGAGTGGGGGCAATCACATGAGTGGGGTTTCTGGCAATGGTTCGGCAGGAATAGTGTGTTTTGGCTGTGGGAAGAGGGGACATAAGCAGGCGGTGTGTCGTTCTTCTGGAGGAAATCAGTCCGGGGGTTATCGCACGCCTACATCCGGATACCAGGGATCCCGCACTCAGTCCTATGGTAGTAATGGTTATCGCACACCCACGACCAACTATGGTGGGGGTGCGAAATCTGGAGGGAGCAGCAATTATCAGAGGAACTATAACAATTACCAGAGCCGCCCGTACCAGAATCAATTCAATGGAGGTGGAAGCAACCAAAAGACAGGAGCGGGAGGAAATCAGCAGGCTGGGACATCTTCTGCCAGCCAGAGTGGAGTCAAGTCCAGTGGCAAGCTCTTTGCCATGGGAAAGCAGGCAGCTCAGGAGGATGCGCATGTGGTAACCGGTACTTTTCTTGTGAACTCTAAGCCTACTTTCGTACTTTTCGATTCCGGTGCCACCCATTCGTTTGTGTCTAGAGATCATGTTAAGGCTTTGGGACTTGAGAGATTTGATTGGATCGCGGATCCAGTGACCATACCATCAGGCGAGTCGATAATCTGTAATAGAGTATATGGTAGTGTACCCATCAGAATCGGGGAAGCAATTTTCTATTGTGACCTCATAGAGTTTCCTCTGGGGGGTTTTGAGGTGATTCTGGGGATGGACTGGCTAGGGAAGTATCGAGCTTTCATTGACTGTCATCAAAAGAAGATTTCCTTGAAGGGACCTAAGGGAGTGAGGGTGTCTTACAAGGGATACCGAGTCAAACCAAAAATCAAATTCATTTCTGTCAATACCCTTAAGTCTGGCTTGAGGAAAGGCGAGAGCCTAATCTTATTCCAAATGTGGGATTGTGAGGCTGAAACCCCCAAGACTAGTGAGATACCTGTGGTACGGGAGTTTGAGGGAGTTTTTCGTGACGACGTCCCGGGGCTACCGCCAAGGAGGGAAGTGGAATTCTCCATCGACCTAAAACCAGGGGCGGGACCAATATCTAAATCACCGTACCGTATGGGACCGAAGGAGATGGAGGAGTTGAAGAGGCAGTTGGATGAACTAGCTGAGAAAGGGTTCATCCGACCCAGTGTGTCGCCCTGGGGAGCACCTGTTTTATTTGTGAAGAAGAAGGATGGGAGTTTGAGGTTGTGTGTTGACTACCGAGAGCTGAACAATGTGACCATCAAGAACCGTTATCCTTTGCCGAGAATCGACGACTTGTTCGATCAGTTGAGTGGAGCTGGGGTTTTCTCCAAGATAGACTTGAGATCGGGGTATCATCAGTTGAGGATAAGGGACGAGGATATTCCGAAGACCGCTTTCCGAACGAGGTATGGCCACTATGAATTTGTGGTTATGCCCTTTGAATTGACTAATGCTCCAGCTGTGTTCATGGACTTGATGAATCGAGTCTTCAGCCCGTACCTGGACAAGTTTGTGGTAGTGTTTATCGATGATATCCTGGTATATTCCAAGAATGCAGAAGAGCACGAAGACCATTTGAGGAGGGTACTTCAGACCCTAGAGGAACATAAGCTCAATGCTAAGTTGAGTAAGTGTGAATTCTGGTTGGAGAAAGTGGCATTTATGGGGCATGTAATTTCAAAAGAGGGAGTGGTTGTTGACCCTAGTAAGATCGAGGCAGTGACTAAGTGGCAGAGTCCGAAGAATGTGAGTGAGATTCGAAGCTTTCTAGGGTTGGCTGGCTATTACCGGAGATTCGTCAAAGACTTTTCGAAGATAGCAAAGCCGTTGACGTCATTAATGAGGAAGGAGAACCGTTTTGTCTGGGATGAGGGTTGTGAGAAGGCATTCCTGACTCTTAAGGAACGCCTGACAACAGCTCCTATCCTGGCCTTGCCAGTTGGAAGTGATAATTTCGAAGTTTATACCGACGCTTCGAAGCATGGGTTGGGTTGTGTGTTAATGCAGAATGGGAGAGTAATAGCATATGCGTCTCGCCAGTTGAAGACCTATGAAGAAAATTATCCGACTTATGATTTGGAATTGGGCGCTGTGGTCTTTGCACTTAAATTGTGGCGCCATTATCTTTACGGAGCCACTTTTAAGGTGTTTTCTGATCATAAGAGCCTGAAATATATCTACACCCAGAAAGAGTTGAACATGAGGCAGAGGAGGTGGATAGAGTTGATCGGAGACTATGATATGCAGATTGTCTACCACGAGGGCAAGGCGAATGTGGTAGCTGACGCTCTAAGTAGGAAGTCAGTACATGCTTTGAGTTGTGCCAGATCGAGAGTGAGGTTGCATGGTGAGTTAAGGGAGATGGGAATTTTCATGATCCGGAAAGGGGATGCTCTTGGTTATTTGACCGTGGAGCCTGAGTTGTATGGGGAGATTCGGGAGTTACAGAAGAACGATGAGAGAATCCAGAAGTGGCGTTTGATGGTGGAAAATGGGGATGGTGATGGGGCATCCAAGTTCAGTATTCATACCGACGGTAGTTTGAGGTTCAGTGGGCGATGGTGTGTACCGAATGTTGAGGAGCTAAAGAAGAAGATCCTGACTGAAGCTCATGCTACTCCTTATTCTGTTCACCCAGGGGGTGATAAGGTGTATAAGGACCTTAAGAAGACGTTTTGGTGGCCGAATATGAAAAAGGAGGTCGCAGAGTTTGTCTCGAGGTGTTTGACGTGTCAACGCGTGAAAGGGGAGCATAAGAGACCTCAAGGGAAGGTTCAGCCACTAGATGTGCCAGAGTGGAAGTGGGAGAATATTTCGATGGACTTTATTGTGGGGTTGCCTCGGACTCAGAGGGGCAACAACATGATTTGGATGATCGTGGATCGTTTAACTAAGTCAGCTCACTTTATTCCCACGAAAGATACCTGGAGTAAAGCTGAATTGGCTAAGTCGTATGTTCAGAATGTGGTTAAACTGCATGGCGTACCCAAGGATATTGTTTCAGATCGAGACTCGAGGTTTATATCCAGATTTTGGCAGGAGTTGCAGGCAGCGTTGGGTACCCAATTGAAGATGAGTACAACTTTTCATCCGGCTACTGATGGTCAGACTGAGCGGACGATTCAGACTCTTGAGGATATGTTGAGAGCTTGTGTACTTGAGTTCGGAGGATCTTGGGAGGACCGACTGGGGTTGATCGAGTTTTCTTATAATAACAGCTATCATGCAAGCATAGGCATGGCCCCTTTCGAGGCTCTGTATGGGAGGAAGTGTCGGAGCCCTGTGTGTTGGGACGATCGAGCTGATGTTGTGACTTTAGGGCCAGATATGATCCAGGAGATGGTGGAGAAGGTTCAGATTATTCGACAGAGGATGAGGGCCGCTCAGGATAGACAGAAGAGCTATGCCGATCTGAAGAGGAGCGATATTGCATTTGAGGCCGGGCAGAAAGTACTACTGAAGGTCTCTCCAATGAAGGGCGTAATGAGATTTGGCAAGCGTGGTAAAATGAGTCAGAAATTTATTGGACCGTTTGAGGTTTTGGACAGAGTTGGGGAAGTGGCATACCGCTTAGCTTTACCTCCAGCTCTATCCAAGGTCCACAACGTGTTCCATGTCTCGCAGTTGAGGAAGTATGTAAGTGATCCATCACATGTACTTCAGCACGAGGTGATTGAGGTAGATGAGCAGTTGGCATACATTGAGACTCCAAAAGAGATTTTGGACAGGAAGGTACGGAAGACTCGCAATGGGGAAACATCCTTGGTGAAAGTCTTGTGGACAAATCATAATCAGGAATAGGCTACGTGGGAGCCTGAGGCATCTATGAGGGAGCGTTATCCACATTTGTTCGATTGAGGTAAGTTACGCGGACGTAACTTTTCTTTAAGGGGGGTGGAATGTAACATTCTACGTTTTAGCGGTGAATTTTGGTGATGTTTTGTACTCCACGTTCGTATGAGTGTTAGTTTTGGCGTCTGGGTGTTGTTGAACTTCGGGACGAAGTTCATTTTAAGGGGGGAAGACTGTAATAACCCGTATTTGTATGGACCCTTACATAATAATAACAAGCATAATGTTTTTACTTCGTTAATAGGGCCATGAACCTAGTACGTTTATAAATGTTTTTAGACCATGGTGGGTTTCGTTTTGGGGTTTTGTGGTGTCGAATTAGAATGTTGTAATATGCTGTTTAGGGGGTTCGAACTTGGGATCAATGGGAGCATTGGAGTGGGCCTCGATCTGTGTGCAAACAAGGAAGCCCACACACGTTTTACTATCTTTCTCAGCAAGAACTTGTATGCAGCCTACTTAAGATAGGTTTTTACTAGTGCAAACCCTACCCTAACCCTAATCCTTGTACACACATCTCCAGCCGTCACACCAAACAACGAAAAGAAACTTTGCACGGAGGCCTTGGGGTGGTTCACGGTGGTTCGAATTGGGTAGTGAAACTGGGAGTCACACTCACGCTCTAATCCTCCTGTTAGTCCGCTTGTTTGCATACCTTAATCAGTGAGGTAAAACATGATGAACCCTTAATGTTTTTATATATTTTTGTGCTAGATTATGTAATAAACGTATAGAGAGCGTTGGTTGGTGGTCGTTGGCTATTAAAGGGCGTCGTGAAGGGTGTTTATATGCGTTACAGGGATGAGTCCATGAATTCTGTTGTTCGTTTCTTTATCATATGTTTTCTGGGTGTCAAACTAGTGTACGTTTGGAGTCGTGTTTAGGGTACGCTTTATGGGTCTCGTGGTGGAAGGGCAATTAGTTTCTGGGTTGTCATATAAGGGTGGTTGTGGTGGTCCGTGGTGACTGGTTATGGTGGTTATGGGTAGTCGATAAGGGGGTTGTCGGGGGGCTGCTGTTGCGTTTTGTTTTTCTTTTTGTAGTCAGAGTGTAGGGATGACCTTGGGAGTGGTAACACCGTTGACTCGGGTGAGGTCGACACGGTGTTACCACTGAGTCGTGTGGGTCTGGTGTCTCAGGGGGTTGTGGTGGTGGAAACTGGTTGTCGTGGTGGCTGGGCAGGTGGCGAGGGGTTTGTGTTTGGGCCTGGTCAGAGAGTCACCGTGGGGAACCAGGCCTGGTGTTGGCGCTGGTTCAACCCGACAGTGGAAGTCGAAGGGGAGGACGGTGGCCGTGGGGGTAGGTTGGAGTGCTGGGTATGCGTGGTGATGGTTGTCGGGGGGAGTAGTGGTGTGTCACGGTGGTTTCAGGGCAGGGTGATGGAGGGTGTCGGGCTGTTGGTGAGTCGGGTTAAGTTGTTGTTTTTACTTTTATTATTATTATTATTATTATTATTATTACTATTATTATTGTTATTATCATTAATATTATTATTCTTATTTTATTATTGCCATTAATTGATGATCTTTGCTTTTAAGAGTAAATATTTTATTATGGGAAAGTTTTGACATGGTTTAGTAAGTATTTTTGAAATTCAAATTTATTCCTTTTCAAGGCATCTTTTATTTTTTTGGAAGTTACTATTTTTAGGAGTTACTATATTTAGGAAGTCGCTTTTGAGTAAACCTTGTTTTTCGGGAAGCTTTCTAAATATAGGAAGTTTCTATAAATAGAATGTGCACACGTATTACGAGTACTAGGGTGTTTATTAATTAAGTAATATTTGTTTAGGTAGCGGGTTTCGCGTGGAACATTTCTAAACAAGCTTTGGTTTGATCTGCGTTTCCTGCTAATTCAGGTAGGGGAAATACTGGTATCTGATTGATGTATAACCTGTTCTTATTTGATATCAAGCATGTTGGTAATATGTTATCATGTGATCATTATATGTTGTTGTTTATATTACTCTATGATATAATATGATGGGATTATATATCGGGACTTGTGATATGGTGTTGGATCGGTGCGGAGTATATATGGTGTTGGATCGGTGCGGAGTATATATGGCGTTGGATCGGTGCGGAGTATATATTTGGCGTTGGATCGGTGCGGAGTATATATTTGGCGTTGGATCGGTGCGGAGTTTATTATATTGTTATATTTGTTCTTTTCCCTACTCAACCTCGTTGTTGACCCTGTGTATTCGTGATCACCTGTGATGAACCATTTATTGGGGAGCAGATTGACAGGTGGCTGAGACTAAGGGGGAGCTATGGGAGGAAGAGCTTGGATCCGGACCAGATTAGATGTCTAGATCACCTTTGTCAGTTTAATGCGAGTTGTACTTTATTTGTTTTGTTAAGACTTTTGGATACTGATGTAAGAACATGTCTTGAGTTAAATTTTATTTAAAGTACTGTTTATCTTCCTTTGTATCTACTGCCTCGGGAGACCGAGATGGTAACACCATTATTTATCTGAGGAGTCCTAGTACAGGCCCTTAAATAAATGGGGGTGTTACACCTGCTGAATTGGCTGAGCATACGCACCTATGGCAGTCTCATAAGTCATCCTCCACGGATAGACTCAACGGTATGGTATCTCTTTCTTCTTGGATTATTGATACCGGGGCATCCCATCATATGTCGGGATGTCTATCCCATTTTTCTCATGTCCGTAAAATATCCCCATTATCTGCTGGACTACCCAATGACGACCGCACGAGTGCTACTCAATGTGGTGACATTGTGTTGTCTTCCCGTTTAATTTTAAGGAATGTTTTATATTCCCCTAACCTTAATTGCCATTTGATTTTTGTTTCTAGTCTTCTCCTTGATGATTCACTAACGATTCAATTCTCGCAACGATTATGTCTTATTCAAGACCGTTCCTCGAAGACTGATTGTTGCGGGTGAGCAGCGTGACGGTCTATATTTTCTGAAAAGCATTCAAAATAATGAGGCTCGAGTTAATATGGTGGGCTCGTTTGATACCACGAAACTGTAATAAGCCGTATTCTCATAATTCGTTTTATTGAGTAGTTTTATTTTATATTTCAAGACGAAGTATGATGAATTGTTATTTGATGCGTAGTTACTAATTTATATTATAATTACCTAGGTCGATCTGCTCGTCTGTTAATAATTAAGTCGATATGGGTGGTATAATTATTGGAATGTGTGTAGGACCCTCATATATGGGCAGGGTTGCGTGATTTAAGAATTGGGTCACGATATATACCATCGACAACCCTAACAACAAAACACACTACTACTCGCCATACCCTAATCACCCCCTCATAGACAGCCTCCATCACCTCGTCTAAACCCTACGGCTAATCCTATCGCATACACCTCATCTGCCTCCACAACCCCACATCAAACACCACCCAAACCACCGTGTAGATTATAGAGGACTAACGGAGTAAAACGCAACAAGAACAACCGTCACCATCATCGTTTTTCGTACCTTGCAGTGCATCGGGTTTGTGAGCATTCATCTTACTCTTCTCATGTTGTTATATGTGTATGTTTGGTCATGTGTAATTTGTGTAATACATATAACATGTTTGACTGTTATAAACCACCTTTAGACCACCATAACTACCACTAAAACAACTGAGAAAACCGACTGTAGACAACGGGTTATACTCTGTTTTTGTTGCGTCTGAATTGTGTTTCGTTGCGCTGTTTTGGTGCGTATTTATTGGTTCGTTTAAGGTTGGGTTGTGTATACGGGTAGTAGGGAGTTGGTAGAATATACTGGTGGTGTTAGGGATGGAGTATGGTGGTCGGGAAAGCTAAGGAGGCGGTTGTTAAGAGGTGCCACAGAGTTGCATACTCAGGTGTCGCGAGTGTCAGGGGGGTTTTGTGAAGTCTATTTCAGGCGGTTATATAGTGGGGGTCGAAGCGTGGTGCCTGTCACCAGGGGTTGGGTGGAGTGTAAGGTGTCGGAAGTGGCGAATGGTGGTGGTGATAGTGGTGTTGGCTGGTGTTAACGGAGTGTGTGCAGAGGGGAGGTAACACGGATAAGCACAGAAACTGGGTTTGGGTTTGTGACCGGCGTGTTTGGGGCTGGTGTCGAGGTCAGTCGTGGTTGAGTCTGGGGTAGTAGTCTGGGTCAATAGTTGCACCGTGGTTCAGGGGTCGCAACCACGGTGGTGTGGTGGTGTGGTGGTGTTTCAGGCGGTGAAAGTGGTGTCGAAGGAGCTCCGAAGTGGGCTGGTTGGAGGGTTGTTCGGGCTGCTTGGCTCGTTACTTTGTTGTTGTTACGTTTTATTGTCTTTTTACTATGGTTATTATTATTATTATTATTATTACTATTATTGTTTTGTCTTATTATTATTAATAGTATTGTTATTATCATTATTATATTTGTTGTATTAGTAAGTTAATTGGTAATTTATTAAGATGAACTAGTTGAAGGTTTTTTTTACGAGTCGGGAAGTTACTATGTTGGGAAGTTGCCATTTCAAGAAAAGTTGCTATTTCGGGAAGTTTCTATTTCAGGAAACTTTCCACCTTTAGAAGGTTGCTATTTATAGTAGGTATACCTTGTGATATGGGGGTTTGGGAAGACTTTATTAATCGTTACGTAATATATGTTTAGGTGACGATCTCCGCGTGGAACATTTATAGTTGCTGCGTGGTTGACATTTCTGTTCCGCAAGTCGAGGTAGGGGATATATCTGTGGTTTGTGTTATGACACGAAGTGTGAATGTGATGTTTATTACGAGATTATTATAATTGATATTGAATGTGTTGTGGAATATTTGATTATTATTAATTGTTGTGGAGAACGGGACTTGTGATACGGGACTTGTGATATGGGACTTGTGATACGGGACTTGTGATATGGCCATGGAAGGTGTGTGGTGATGGAAGGTGTGGTGTGATGGAGGTGAAGTGGTTGATTGAATGATATGGAGATGGAGGAAGATGCAGTTCTATTGTTGTTTATGTTTTATCTATTTTAGCTACTCAACCTCGTGGTTGACCCCGTGTATTCGTGTGACACCTGTGATGATCCGTGATGGGGAGCAGTTTTGACAGGAAAGATGGTGATGTGGGAGCATGGGATGGTGTGAGCACTTGGATGGACCGACTTAGATTTAGATCACATATTTCGAAGTTATCAGTTGTACTTTAGTTTCCGCTGTGTAGTATTTGTAACATCAAAGTTTAAATTTAACCAGTTTTTATGTAAAGTACTTTGGTTTGATTTACCTTGTTATTCACTACCTCGGATATTCCGAGATGGTAACAGCTCTATTTACTGAGGATGTCTTGCTAAAGGCTCCTTAATAAATCAGGGTGTTACAGAAACTCTGGGGTAGAAGGTTGGGGCACCCCTCGACTGATATTAATCGTTTTCTCCCTATTTTGCATAATAATAATTCTCAGACAATTTCTTCGTTTCATAGCAAAACATGTGAAATTTGCCTTCGTGCAAAACAAACTCGCGAACGTTTTCATTTAAGTCCGAATAATGCCACTTCTATTTTTGACCTTATACATTGTGATATTTGAGGTCCGTATTCTCCAAATGGGTCTTGTGGGTCTCTTTTTTCTCACAATTGTGGATGATTTTTCACGTTCGACATGGGTTTATTTACTACGTAACAAAAGTGAAACTCGACAAAAGATTTTAAACATTTTCTCTATGGTCGATCGGCAATTTGATAAGAAATTAAATATTTACGAACGGATAACGTAACCGAATTTTCATGTCTATAAATTTTTTTTAACGAAAATGGCGTCATATTTCAAACATCAAATGTCGACACTCCTCAAGAAAATGGGCGGGTCGAAAGAAAATATCGTCATATTTTAAATGTTGGTCGTGCTCTTCTTTTTCAAGCGTTTTTACCTATATTTTTTTGGGGGAGTGTGTCCTAACAGTTGTCTACTTAATTAACTGAACCCCTTCCAAACTTCTTAAAGGTAAAACCCCATATGAACTTTTGTTAAATACACCCCCGCTGATGGATCATATGCGTATTTTTGGTAGCCTTTGTTATGAAAGAAATATATACCGGAGTCATGATAAGTTTGCCTCCCGAAGCCGAAAATGTATTTTCATTGGGTATCCATTTGGTAAGAAGGGGTGGCGGGTCTATGACCTTAACACGAGTTCCTATTTCGAGTCCCGTGATGTAGTCTTCGATGAACTTACCTTCCCTTATCGATCTTTTCATACGTCTAACGACCATACCGAGTCCGATTTTTTATATAACGATCTTAAACCTATTGATCACTTTATGGCCCTCACCAAATTCACCAATTCAACTCCCACTCCATCTTCTTCACATGACCCGACCACACCTCCCAACACGAATCTGGTTCCCAACACTGACCAATCTTCAACAACTCCACCTGAAACCGTCACTCTCACGACGACGGCTCACATTCCTGAAGCCCAACCCGAGCCACTTTTGGGCCGTGGCCATTGAACAAAGATCCCAAACTCGAACCTCCAGGACTTTGTGGTTGGCACTACACGTCCTCGAACCTCCAGGACTTTGTGGTTGGCACTAGACGTTCTTCGACTCACGCTCTCGCCACACTCTCACCGTCTTCAGGTACGTGATTTCCCATTTCTCATTATCTTAAAAACAATGTTTTTTAACCATCGAGTTTTCTTAACGGTCTGTGACCAAAAATCAAGAGCCTAGTACGTTCAACGAAGCTATGCAGGTTGCTCAATGGAGGTGACACGGCTGTCGCAACCCTATTAAAAATAAACCAACTGGTCCCAAACTAATGCAGTAGAGGCAGTCGGGTATCGAATCCACGGAGAAAAGAGACTTCTACAAGTTCTTATAAGCTTGCTAAGTAACCAAAATGGGGGGGTGTAATTTATCTATAGTCTAAGATCGTAAAAGAAAAGAAACTAAAACAGAGAACAAAGCGATTTAAACAAAGAAGAGAAGAGACTAGGATTTTCGGTTCACAATGGCTTAGGGCGAAATGAGAAGGTCAAGAACATATGAAGGTCGGGAAAGGGGCAGTGAAAAGGTCCTTTCGGTCCGCTATTCGCCCTAGGATAAAACTAACAAACTTTCGCTCTAGTTAATCCATCCTAAAGTTCGTCGCAGGTCTACCTAATACAATCTTTCGATCTAAGGTTAGGGAATCCACACAGTTGATTGGATGCGTCGAATCAAACAATCAAAAGCTATTAAATGCGACGATTAAATGCAAACCCTAATCTAAAACATTCAAGACAACAATCAAATCTTAAGCCATAATTCCCCTAAATCCTAGTAAAGAACTTAGCCAACATTTTTCATTAGATTACTAAAGCAAATACATAAAACTAGATTCAGCATGATGAGAAAGTAAGAAATGCAAAACATAAATCAAATATTAAAGTAGGGAGAAGAATATCGTTACTACAAGATTGATTGAAGATGAACCAAAAGATTGCTTGAAATTCAAATGTTAAAACTAAACTAAAAGAATTCTAGAGAAAATGAGCAAAGTGTTTTTATGAGATCTAGGTTATAAAAAGCTGCTTCTTCCTATCTGTCGAGTGATGATTTCTTTCTCCTCTTTCTTTCCCTTTTATGCTAATTTCAGAAACCTTCGAACCCTGAAATTTCGCACCCTAGCTCGATCGAGTAAGTGAGTTACTCGATCGAGCAGTTCCTTGCTCCTTCTTAATCGATCGAGTAATTGCCAGTACTCGATCGAGTGTCCTTCAGGTGGTCCTCGATGTCATCACTGGTAGTCTTCGATCGAGCTTCTTTCAACCAACAACCACTCGATCGAGTGGAAACGAAGGTCGATCGAGCGGATTACAGGATTTGGCGAGAGTTTCTTCTTCCGGGGTTCCTGTTCTTCTCTTGATGTCTTGAAAATGCCGATTTTTCTAAGATTTGAGTGCATTTCTTCTTCTCCTTCGTTATTTATCTGCAATGAACACAAAGGCAACAAAGTAGACAATTCGAAGGAAAAAGGGTGCTAAAAGCTAAGATTTAAAGGACAAATACGTGCAAAATGGACCTAAAAACTCTATATAAATTGCACGTATCAAATATCCCCAAACCAAACCTTTGCTTGTCCTCAAGCAAATAAGGTGCATCTAGCCTTGCAAAAAGGAACGGAGCGCAGAACACTTGCCGAAATGTCTACTCAAACCATTTTTAAGACATAAGAAAAGGTCTTACACAATCTAGCATGCAGATGAGTTGCAACTTGTCAAAGGCCTACTGAACTGTCAACCTTGCAAGACCTGTGACGATGGACTCTCGCGGGTCACTCTTCTCTCGTGAAGCAAAAGGGTAAAATAAGTGAATGTAAGAGAGATAGAGGAAAAGTCGCTCACCTAGACTGCGACCAACATAATCGTGCATGCAATTTAGTATGATAAGAGATTCTAGCTTGTTGGAGCTTGTGTCCTCCACATGTAGTGTGCTAACGTCATTGCACATACCCTTGTACGGACAAGTGGGAGATTGTTGGGGCTGGTGTCCTTGACAATTAAGTACAATGACTTATTAAATCTCTTCAAGGAACACAAGGGCATACTTCAGTATTATTACCAGTTGATCCACGTTTATCAATACGGTTGGCTTGCTAGATAAGTTTGACGTTATTGTCATACGGATGGCGGTGATCAACTGGTCCCTATACGTCACACCTATAGGACACGTTTGAGAGATGTGAAGGTATGAAAATACAGTCACATTTATGCCGAATATGACTAAACAGTTAGTCAGAGGTATTGACTATTAAATTAGTCAATAAGATGCTGAGATTATTATTTAATACGGATTAAATAATTTTAGCTAATACGGATTACATGATTAATTCGTAAATTAAATATAAACGGTTATATTTAATTAAATATTGTTTTCGCGAATTAATATAAACTGTTATATTAATTTGGGTAGTTATACAATATCGTTTTTATCAGACCATTATTAATATATCGACTGTATTAATATCTGATAACATGTGTGCGATTTATAATAAATACCCGCGAATCATATTGCAAAACGGGTCGAATCACGCATTGGAATAAGGTAAGAGTGGAAAGCCCACTCCTATCCGAACCCTAATTCGGCCGAACCAAATAATACAAAAGGAGAGGACTTCTCCTTTTGTCAGGTTACTGCTTTTTGGTTGGTTTTTACTGATAAAACACATCTCAAGAAATGAGAGCATTCTTCTCCCAAAACTCAGATTTCACATCTAAAACCTCAATAACTCTCCCCATATTGCAAGGCAATTGGAGAGCCTTTCTAGCACACGCGGCATCATCTCAATCTAAGTCTTGGGTGCAAGTTATAGGAAGGAATTTGTGTTAATTCCTGTTCTTAGGCCTTTCGCACAAGGACCAAAGGTTGTACTCTCTTCATGTTTTTATTTATCTTATGACTATAATCACAACTGTAATTTTCATTATAATCCTGCAAATTTAGGGCGAATACATGCTTTATTCCCCACAAGTGGTATCAGAGCCAGGCCATGAAAATTTTACTTTTGTGTTTTTCATAAGTTTTAAAACCTGAAAGATCGTTTTCTGTCGCTGAGTCGGTCGATCGACCTCCTCTTGAGGTCGGTCGACCGCCTCCTGTGTTTGTTTCTGTTTCGAAAGTTTTCTTTTTGCGTAATCGATCTTGTTTTTCGATTCCTGTTTACATATTGTTAATTAATCGATATTCTTGACAATATGTGAACCCTTGTTGATGTTAATTTTGATTTACTTGTTTTAATCAAAGTTTAAAAGGTAAAAACTTGTTCAAATTTCATAAGGTGCGGCGTTTTGCGTTTTCTGAAATTCGTTTTCACTGCCTGTTGGTCGGTCGACCTAATTGATAGGTCGGTCGACCGATTTTGCCGTTAGAACTCGTTCAAATTAAACTGTTGTATAACTAATGGCTGGTGAAGACCCAATGCCAAGTGCCAAGCTAGCACGTGAGTCCTGGCTAAAAGCCTTCATGGACTCCATGAATCAGTCCACTAGACTGAGGAATGATGGGTCAAACTTCTCTGACTGGGAGGCAGCATTACGGAATGCTGCCATTGTTGACGGAAAGCTTAAGTATTTAACTGAGCCAATTCCGGCACACCCAGGAACTGGAGCTAGAGCTAACGAAGTTCGCGCTCATAGCGACTTCGTCATGGAAGCGGGTGCGATAAAGAACGTACTCATCTATGCAATGGAATCCAATTTGCAAAGACGCTTCATAGCCCATGGTGCAAACAAGATTTTCACCACGCTCACTAACGAATTCTCAAAAGCTCCGAGAATCGTTTCTTATGAGCATACCTGTCGCTTCTTTCAGGCGAAACACCAGAAGGGCCAAGCGGTTAGCCCACATATTCTCAACATGATTGAGAATATCGAGAAACTGGAGACCCTGAACTGCAAGATCAGTGAGAACATAATCGTTGATCGAATGCTTCATTCGCTTCATGATGGGTTCGCCCTCTTTAGGGCCAACTACTACATGAACGACATGAAGAAGACTCCTCATGAGCTCCACTCCCTTCTCGTACAGACCGAGAAGGATCTGAAATTAAGTGGGAGCGTGAAGCAGGAGGTTCTCATGATCTCCAGTAAGGGAAAGGGTAATGGGAAGGCTAAAGCTCAGGGCAACCTAGCAGTAGGTAAGCCCAGGTTCAAGAAACCAGGATTTACTAAGAGTGGGCCAGGTGAGTCAAGCAACTCACAGGGCAAGACTAAGAGCAAGGATACTAGCAATGAATGCCACCACTGCCACAAGACTGGGCATTGGAGGCGCTCATGCCCCGTGTATCGCGAGGACATCAAAGCAGGCCGCGTTACACCTGTTGGTATGTCTTCTTCTTCTTTTATTCACATGATTGAGATTAACCATGCAAGTTGCGGAACTTGGGTACTAGATACTGGTTGTGGTTCTCATCTATGTAATCATGTGCAGGGCCTCCGAAACCAAGAACCCCTAATCAAGGGTGAGGTTGACCTGCGTGTCGGGAATGGAGCACGTGTTGCTGCAGTCTCGAAGGGAACATACGTAATCCAGCTTCCAAGTGGATTCGAGTTATTTTTATATAATTGTGATTATGTTCCTAGTTTGTCCAAAAACATTATTTCAGTTTCTGCACTTGACAATCTCGGTTTTTCATTTGTAATAGAGAATAATAGCTGTATTTTCTCCTTACACAATATGATTTATGGCAAGGCAGTTTCCATGAATGGAATTTATGTTTTAGATCAAACCACCGAGATATTACATGTGAATAACAAGAGATTAAAGGTAGGTGACAAAGATCAAACTTACCTATGGCATTGTCGTATGGGACACATAAATGAGAAACGCGTAAAACAGCTCATACAGAATGGAGCTATCTCGCCCTTTGATTTCGAATCATATGGCACGTGTGAATCATGTCTCATCGGTAAGATGACTCGTATTTCCTTCAAAGGTGTTGGAATGCGCGCTGCCGACCTATTAGGACTCATACATACAGACGTATGTGGCCCTATGTCGATCAACGCATGAGAAGGCTATAGGTATTTCATCACTTTCACGGATGATTTGAGTAGATATGGCTATGTCTACTTAATGAAGCACAAAAGTGAATCCTTTGACAAGTTCAAAGAATACCAGAATCGGGTACAGAACCAACTGGGAAGAAAGATTAAAGCACTACGTTCTGATCGTGGTGGTGAGTATCTTTCACACGAGTTTGATCAACACCTTAAAGAATGTGACATCGTCCTACAGTTAACTCCACCTGGAACACCACAATTAAATGGTGTGTCCGAACGGAGGAATCGAACTCTACTTGATATGGTTCGATCCATGATGAGTCACACCGTTGTGCCTGATTCATTGTGGGGCTATGCTCTTTTGTCAGCCGCTCTAATACTTAACCGAAGTTCGTCTAAAGCTGTTGACAAGACTCCATACGAATTATGGAAGGGAACGGTCCCTAACTTGTCCTTTATTCGGGTTTGGGGCTGCGAGGCTTATGTCTAGTGGAGACACGAGGATAAGCTCGGCCCGCGATCGGTCAAGACATACTTTATAGGCTATCCAAAGGGAACTTTTGGTCATTACTTCTACTCGCCAACCGAACAACGTGTTTTTGTTGCGGCTAGTGCGACGTTCTTAGAGAAAGAATTTCTCGAGAACAAGTCGAGTAATAGAACCTTCGAGTTATCGGAGGTTCAAGAACCAACTACCGAGCAACCATTGGAGGAAACAGTACCTTCAACCGAGGCTGCGGTAGATATCCCTGAGGAACCTAGGAGGTCGGGAAGAGTCTCTATTCCTCCGGACAGATACATTGGTATGGTCGAGGAACATGATATAGATGACGTCTTACTCCTAGAGGGTAATGAACCCACGACCTATAAAGGTGCCATGACCAGTTCTGACTCAAAACTATGGCTAGAAGCCATGCAATCCGAGATGGACTCCATGTATGAGAACAACAAGTGGGATCTTGTGGACCTACCTGCAAAGGTACGTCCCCTTCAATGCAAATGGCTTTACAAGATAAAGCATGCCGTGGAAGGACAACAAGATATCCACAAGGCCAGACTAGTTGCTAAAGGTTTCACCCAAGTGCCAGGCTTGCACTACGACGAGATTTTTGCACCCGTAGTCATGCTACGTTCCATACGGATTATCTTAGCGATCGCCGCATTTCACGATTATGAAATATGGCAAATGGACGTTAAAACCGCCTTCTTAAACGGATATTTGGAGGAAGAGTTGTACATGGTACCACCTGAGGGTTTTATCGATCCAGCGCATCCTAAGAAAGTTTGCAAGCTTAAGCGTTCCATCTATGGACTTAAGCAAGCATCGCGGAGTTGGAATCATCGCTTCGACCAAGTGATAAAAGAGAATGGTTTTATTCGATCAGTCGAGGAACCATGTCTCTATATCAAGTCGAGTGGGAGCAAGATTGTATTCCTAGTACTGTATGTCAACGACATACTCTTGATTGAGAATGACATACCTCTCTTATCTTCGGTTAAAGCATGGTTGAAAAACCATTTCCAGATGAAAGATCTGGGAGAGGCACAAAGAATTTTGGGCATCCGTATCTACAGGGATAGATCAAGACGGATGTTGTCTCTCAGTCAGGAGTCTTATATAGATAAGATTCTAGAGAGATTCAGCATGACGAACTCCAAGAAGGGGTTCCTTCCTATGAATACTGGGCTTCACTTGAGCAAGTCTCAAGAAGCCAAGACATTGGAAGAGAAAGAGCGCATGAGTCGGATTCCTTATGCTTCGGCAATAGGATCGATCATGTATGCCATGATATGCACACGTCCAGACGTTGCATATGCATTGAGTATGACCAGTCGATTCCAAGCTCATCCAGGTGAACAACACTGGATGGCCGTGAAAAACATTCTTAAGTACCTACGGAGGACTAAAGATTGGGGATTGACTTATGGAGGTGACTCAACGCTCTGCGCCACGGGTTACGCAGATGCTAGCTTCCAAACGGATCGAGATGACTCGAAATCTCAGTCTGGATTCGTTTTTACTCTTAATGGCGCTGCTGTCAGCTGGAAAAGTTCTATACAGAGTGTTACAGCAGATTCTACGACTGAGTCTGAGTACTATGCCGCCTCAGAAGCAGCTAAGGAAGCAATATGGATGCGTCAATTCTTACAAGGACTATCAGTAGTGCCTAGTTCGAATGACCCAATCACCGTTTATTGTGATAATAAAGGTGCCATCTTCCAAGCTAAGGAGCATAAGTCTAGCAACAAGGCTAGGCATGTACAACGGAAAGCTCATCTAATCAGAGATTACGTGGAGCAAAAGGAGATTTTCATTGATAAGATCGCTACGGATGACAACATAGCTGATCCTCTCACTAAAGCATTACCACGTGATAAGCATGAAGGGCACATTCATTCCATGGGAATTAGATGTGTTCCCAAGTTGTAGTACTCTTTTATGAATTCATGTAATAATTCATTTTCTCGTGTACTCTATTCAACCTCATTGTTATGATATATAATGTTTTGTTTTTCATGTAGAATTGTACGCCAATTTTGAACACCACAAAGTGAACTGAATAACATTACATCGTTTTAGTCCTTGATTACCCACTTGAGCTGATAACTCAGGTAATCATTTTGTGACGTTGGTTGATGGTGGGTTCAACGAGCCATAAGTCACGCGGATGACTGATCAATCACAAAGGCGAGTTATACGGATATCTCGTAGGACACCCCGTGACATCGTTATGGAGTCCTAAATGTTTTATAACATTGGGTGCCAGGTCGTGGATAGGACCTCCATAGTGTTCCTTAGAGTCGAGTCTTTTGACTTTCAACTGTCTCTTGAGATTAAGGCAGATTTTGGGTAACTTTGGTTTCTTTCCCACGGTCATCGTAACAGGGGCCAAGAGGATTTTTTCTGGGTTATTTCATGCTGCGCGATATCGGCAGGATTCGAGTTGAGGGAAATATCCAAACCCTTATCAGGATTTTATCATTTCTCAGGGCCACTCGAGGAGTAGTAACTGAAATGCATGGCCATGCTCGAATACAGATTCGTTTTATCAGTTAAGTTACTCTCTAGTCGGGGAAACCACTCTTGATACAGATCGCTTGTGAGATACGACCTTTGCGAATGCGGATTTGCAAATTGTCTTACATTGAGTGGGAGAAATTTTAAAAGGATATGAGAATCGGTTATCGCACCTACACTTGTACGGACAAGTGGGAGTTTGTTGGAGCTTGTGTCCTCCACATGTAGTGTGATAACGTCATTGCACATACCCTTGTACGGACAAGTGGGAGATTGTTGGGGCTGGTGTCCTTGACAATTAAGTACAATGACTTATTAAATCTCTTCAAGGAACACAAGGGCATACTTCAGTATTATTACCAGTTGATCCACGTTTATCAATAACGGTTGGCTTGCTAGATAAGTTTGACGTTATTGTCATACGGATGGCGGTGATCAACTGGTCCCTATACGTCACACCTATAGGACACGTTTGAGAGATGTGAAGGTATGAAAATACAGTCACATTTATGCCGAATATGACTAAACAGTTAGTCAGAGGTATTGACTATTAAATTAGTCAATAAGATGTTGAGATTATTATTTAATACGGATTAAATAATTTTAGCTAATACGGATTACATGATTAATTCGTAAATTAAATATAAATGGTTATATTTAATTAAATATTGTATTCGCGAATTAATATAAACTGTTATATTAATTTGGGTAATTATACAATATCGTTTTTATCAGACCATTATTAATATATCGACTGTATTAATATCTGATAACATGTGTGCGATTTATAAAAAATACCCGCGAATCATATTTTAGCAAAACGGGTCGAATCACGCATTGGAATAAGGTAAGAGTGGAAAGCCCACTCCTACCCGAACCCTAATTCGGCCGAACCAAATAATACAAAAGGAGAGGACTTCTCCTTTTGTCAGGTTACTGCTTTTTGGTTGGTTTTTACTGATAAAACACATATCAAGAAATTAGGGTTTTGAGAGCATTCTTCTCCCAAAACTCAGATCTCACATCTAAAACCTCAATAACTCTCCCCATATTGCAAGGCAATTGGAGAGCCTTTCTAGCACACGCGGCATCGTCTCAATCTAAGTCTTGGGTGCAAGTTATAGGAGGGAATTTGTGTTAATTCCTGTTCTTAGGCCTTTCGCACAAGGACCAAAGGTTGTACTCTTTTCATGTTTTTATTTATCTTATGACTATAATCACAACTGTAATTTTCATTATAATCCTGCAAATTTAGGGCGAATACATGCTTTATTCCCCACATAGCTATCGTGCACACAAATTCCAACCATTCAGGGTCCATTCCATGCCGAATACTTGCAAAGTTTGGATAAGTGAGGCTATGGGTAAAAAGTGGCAAAACAATATGGGAATGAGAGGAAAAGTAGCCAAGCTAGCATCCTAATCAAACCGAATAAAACATCCACTTCTAACTCACTGAATTAAGCTCAAATGACTTAGTGATTAGGCAATCAACTCACAGATCCAGAATAAAACTCCTCATGAGATATGGATTGCAACATAGGAGAAAAATTCCAATTTCTATTTTTTTTTTCTTTTTTCTCTTCGTTTGCAGTTTTCTTTTTCTCATTTTTTTTCCGACAATTTTTAAATTCTTCCTCTTTTTTCCTGTTTTCTCATCCACTTCTTCATTTACCAACTTCATACAATAAGAAACGAGCAAAAATTGATATAAAGAAACGAATACCACTAAAACTACTAAACTAGCTCGGCACAAGGTAGGCTTAGTTTATGGATTGTAGCTAAAGGGTCAACTGACAATTTTTGGCTAATGTGAAGTTAATGGGTAAAATGAATAAGAAGGATTTTGCAAGCATTCTCCGAACATGTAATACCGTCCACAAACCCGAATGTATATAGGCAATAAGCAATCAAAAATCATACTTGTGCAAATTAATGTTACACGACATGCAGGGAGTAACTACTCACAATCCTAAACGAACCGGTCATGAATGACACCAGTTAAAAGCTCTAACCCTTAGAAAGATATTGTAGTTTGCCAAAGTCTCAGGTCCAGTCTATTTGTTCAGTAGTGTTCTGGTGAAGCGACAACTCATGCATACTGCTTATGTAAAAGCCAAAGGTTATGTCAGGTTCGAAGAGACAAAACATGAAGATTCCGACTCATCTTCTAATGCAGACAAGATGGAAGCATAAACCACCTCCCCAAACCAACCGATACAATGTCCTCATTGTGCAAGGTGAAAAAGAGAAGATGAGACGGGAACTTACAGGATAGAACAGAACAGCGACCTCCCCAAACCGAACGAGAAAGTGAGGTTTGAAAGAGGTGAGAGCAGAAGTTCTTTCGGCAGTAGCGCATCATTCGATCGAGTTTGGAAAGTATTCGATCGAGTAGGATATTGTTCGATCGAATTTGGTTGTTCCTCGATCGATCATCCCTCAGCTGCAGGTTACTCGATCAAACATTGTTCAGGGGGGAATCATTCGATCGAGTAGCTTTTCCACTCGATCGAGTAGATATGTTACTCGATCGAGGCTTTTTGTCTGCGAACCTGCGAAGGGTATTAAAACAGCAGCAGAAAAAACAGAAAAGCTCTCCAAAAACAGTCTTGAACAGTACAAAAGCAGAAAATTATCCGAAATGAAGATAAAACATGAAAAACCGGTTGCCTCCCGGGAAGCGCTAGTTTAACAGGTCCCGCACAACCTTCTATTCACTTGGTGTCAACTATCCTCAATGTCGAAGAATAGCACTTCGACCAAATTGTCAACCTCCTTCGTTCCGTGATAACGCTTCACTTGATGACCGTTGACCTTAAACTTCGACCCCTGAGAGTCTTCCAACTCGACGGAACCAAATTTGGTGACTCCCGCTACCGTGTATGGCCCCGTCCACCGTGATTTCAGCTTGTTTGGGAAAAGTCTCAGACGGGAATTGAAGAGCAACACCTTTTGACCCACATGGAATTCCCGTGGTAGGGTGCGCTTGTCATGCCATCTTTTTGTCTTTTCCTTGTAAATTCGCGAAATTTCGTAAGCTTTCAAGCGGAATTCTTCAAGCTCATCAATCTGCAAAAGACGGTTCTCACCACAACTGTCAGCATCATAATTAAGTTGGCGTATTGTCTACCATGCCTTATGCTCTAGCTCGACAGGTAAATGACACGCCTTTTCATACACTAGACGATATGGTGAGGCACCAATTGGTGTTTTAAAAGCTGTTCTATAATTCCACAAGGTATCATCAAGTTTCTGACTCCAATCCTTACGAGACTTAGACACGACCTTAGCTAAAATCTCCTTAAGTTCCCTATTGGAGACCTCAACTTGACCACTGGTCTGAGGATGATAAGCCAAACCTCTACGATGTCGTACACCAAACTTAGTCAACATATGGGTCATG
Organism: Silene conica; assembly: GCA_029255685.2. Lineage (NCBI taxonomy): Eukaryota > Viridiplantae > Streptophyta > Magnoliopsida > Caryophyllales > Caryophyllaceae > Silene > Silene conica. The sequence continues at coordinate 16,700,048 of CM055311.2, read as the reverse complement.
TTATTCCTTAAAGTGCATGCCTCTATCGCTAATGACGACACGTGGGACTCTGAAACAAGGAAAGATGATCTTACGAAATAACTTAATAACAGTCTTGGCAACACAATTGGGTGTCGCGACAGCTTCGACCCATTTTGACACATAATCTACTGCAACTAAGATATATCGGTTACCTTGACTTGTATGGAACGGTCCTTGGTAGTCAATACCCCAGACAACAAAAAGAGTTCAACTTCTAAAATGTCGTTCTGGGGCATCTCATGACGCTTAGAAAGGTTACCTTATCGCTGGCATTTGTCACACCTGGAAACAAAAGCTCTAGTGTCAACAAACATAGTGGGCCAATAAAAACCCGATTGAAGTACCTTAGTCACGGTCCGCGATGGACCGTGATGACCACCATAATGTGAAGAATGACACCCTTCCAGGATTGCTTTGGTCTCCCATTGTGGAATACATCGTCGGTAGAGACCGTCTGCGCATTCTTTAAATAGGTAAGGCTCGTCCCAGAAATAATGTCGGGCATCATGTAAGAACTTCTTGCATTGCTGGTAAGTTAGGCCTTTCGGCATTTCCTTTCCAGCTGCAAAATTAGCATAATCTGCAAACCACGGTTCAACCTTATCGTTAGTCTGATCAATAATAGCACAAAGGGAGAAAAGAGAATCGTCACCAAAAGAATCATTGATGGGAAAAGTATCCTCCCCTTCTCGATAAGTCAAGCGTGACAGATGATCGGCCACGACATTCTCAGTGCCTTTTTTGTCCTTTATATCTAGATCAAATTCCTGAAGTAGAAGTATCCACCGTAGTAATCTGGGCTTTGCTTCCTTCTTTCCCAAAAGATGCTTCAGAGCTGCATGATCTATAAAAACAATGACTTTAGAACCAAGAAGATATGAGCGGAATTTGTCAAGAGCAAAAATTACAGCCAAAAGCTCTTTCTCAGTGGTGGCATATTTCACTTGAGCCTCATCCAGAGTTCGGCTCGCGTAATAAATGGCACTCAAGGCTTTCTCCTTCCGCTGTCCCAAAACCGCTCCCAATGCATAATCATTGGCGTCGCACATGATCTCGAAGGGCAACTCCCAGTTCGGGGGTTGAATGATCGGCGCAGACACCAAGGCCTATTTCAAGGTTTGAAAAGCAGAGAGTGAAGAATCAAGAACGAGTTTAGCACCTAAGAGGGGGGGTGAATTAGGTGACCTTTTAAAAATTCTGAAATAGCTTAAGTGTTTCACGATTTAAGGCAACAAGATCAGAGACTAAGCAACAGTATGAGGAACTGTTGCACAGAGCTGATCTATTACGAGTATAACAAGAAACGAGTAACAAGTACGAGAAAGAGCAATAAACAAACGATGTAAAAAATTGGTTCAGCTCCTACTCCGGAGCCTACGTCCAACCGTTATTTTATTGAAAGTTTAGAAGCTACTCCGCTTAACTAAAACTATTACAAAAAAACAACTCCCCAACCTACTCCGGTTGCTTTTGCTTAGAGCTACTCCGCTCGAAGACTTGACTCAAACTTAAAGCTACTCCGCTCTAAGAGTTTGTTGTTCTACCTTTGGTTTACACGATCAATGTCTCAAGGGTTCTCTTAAAGAACATGGAGACTACTTTTAAGATCTAAACACAAGGTTCATCGAACAAACATTTATACTCATTAGAAGTGCGAACTAGTACAAGGAGATCATAGCTTTTCGAAAACAAATGAAGACTTCTTTTAAAAACAGAAACTTTTGCAAAAATAAACTTGAAAAGTAAATGCTTAAAAGGTTTTTGCAAAGTTAATAATTAATGCTTAGAAAGTCTTAGCAATTAATGAGCCAAAATGTTGGTATTTATAGAGGGTCTTAGGCGAGTGAGAGTTGCTCTCAAATGTGTATTTTGCTTGCTTCACTCTATTACCCAAAGGTTCAAATGGTGGAGTATCTTTTACAATCTGAAAAATGCACATGTTTGCAAGGCTCAAGGCATGCCTCTTATGGTAAGGAGTGTAAGAGAGAACCTTCCTTTTGAAAGGTCTTATGGCCAAAAAAGGAAAAGGTAAACTTATGCATGAACAAGGTTCCCCCTCAACCCGTGGTGAGTCGGTCTATTTAGGCCAAAATAAATAACACATAACTTATGCATGAACAAGGTGGTCAAGGGGTCAATCATTCTTAATCCTAAGTAATACGTCTAATAAAAGGCTAAGCTATTTCTACGGTGAACGTTAGCCTAAGAGTCATCAAGTAAACACACAACATAATTATGATTAGGTTCCCCCTCTTGACATCATCAAAAGGGGATAGTAGAGTTCAAAAGATACGAGTTTAACACACAAATCAAAATAACCGAGTCTGAGAAAAACAGAAAAACAATCAACAAGCATGCAATAGTTGTTAATAAAGAGCCATGAAAAGGATGGGAAGGGAAGTGATTAAGCATCGGAGTCCTCATTAGCGGCACCCACACGCTCTATGAGGTCCTCATTGACAGTCCGCAGCTCCGAGAGTTCCTTCTTCATCCTCTCCATCTCAGCAAGAAGTTTAGACACCAACCCCATGAGTTTGTCAAGCTTCCCATGGACAGCCCCCAAATCAACGTTCCCACTGACCTTTGCACCTTTCCCCGGTCCTCCAAACTTCCGAGCAAGTTTCCCGTTGACAATATCCAAAGTCATTTGAGACAATAAGCCCATAGTCATCTCATCACACAAACTTATAGCCAAGCTACCCTTTTTCACCAGTTTTTTCTTATGCAAGATCATCGAAAGCCACATGTCATAGGGGAGAATAGTTTTCTTATCGAAGTCCCCCTTTTTGATATCATTGGAAACCTCATGGATTCGATGAAAGATTAGAGCGGGTAGGTTCATTTTCTGATTGGCATGGATATGGTGAATGAGAAGCATTTCGAGATAGGAGCACCTACCCCTTGTGTTGCTACCGGGAACAATGGTTCTTTGGAGGAAGTTAAAGATAAACCGATGATTGGATTTTAATTCGGTCGCATAAACATTGGAGCGGTTGTGGGAGTTTTGGGGACGTAAAAGATTGAGAATTTGATCAACAATAGATGGTTCAAGTGCCCCCCAAGTACCCCTTGGAAAGGTGTCTAGCCCAAGTGGTTCAACATCTAGGTATTTGGCTATTTGGGAAATCGTTAACATAAGGGGTTTGTTGTTGATGTAGGCTGAAAGAGTTCCAGATGCAACGTCTACAGTAACCGTTGCATAGAACTGTACCACCTCGGATACGTAGGTAGGGAAGCTTTTGTCAAGGAGAAAGGTCCATTTTTGGGCAAGGATATGAGTATGAAAGAATTGAAATGCAGGGGAGGATTCATACCAATCAAGGGGAAAGCGCCTGCCAGAATGGAAAGAGCACCCGAGAAGATCTTGGCAAAGCTTGAGCACTTGTTCCGGGAGCTCCAAGGTGTTGAGATGAACAAGAACTTCATTTTTAAATGGCTCATCGAATGGGGTGGCCATGATGTCACGGCAAACATTGGAATCAGGTTCCTCCTTCTCTTCGCTCTCACTTGGGTATGGGGTTGATTTTGTGTCGATTTTGGCTCGTTTCTTTGGTTTTTGAATGGATTTTTTCTTGGTTGGCTTGGGTTGGGTCTTTTTCTTGGTTTTGGCAAACTGAGAAAGAGTCTCCTCATCACCATATTCTCACCAAATTCCTCTCCAAATAAATCAGCCATGTTCAGTTTTCGTTTGGAGGAGGAGGCATTATGTTCATGGTGTAATGATTCAAGCACTTCATCAGACACTTGGTGGTCACTAGTGGCGTCATTCAAATTTTCCTCAACCGTGACAGATTTTCCCTTATTGACCCTGCCCTCAACAACACCAGATGAAACGTTTGTGGCATCCTTTTCTCCGGAATTTTCAGACCCAGCCACTCCTTCTTCTTCTTCTCCGACAACACCCAGATTTTCAACCTCGGTTGCGTTGTCAGCAGCCTCATTTTCGACACTTTTCTCATTTTCCACCCTTTTCTCTTTTTCTACACTTTTCTCTTTAACAACTTCTTCACTTTCTTTCTCTTTTTCATTTTCAATAGCTTGCTCACCCTTTTTATTCTTTTGATTTGATTTTCCCTTTCCCTTTTTCGTTTTGCTCTCTCCTTTTTCAACAACTTCCTCCTCCATATTTTCTTTTTCAGAAGCTTTTTCAGGTGAATTTGCTTCACCTTCACCAACAGCCTCTTCTACTTCCTCGGTCACTTCCTTTTCTTGCCTGATTTCCGAACCTTTTGGTTCAACATTCAGATTGACCCTTTCATCAGAGTCGGAGTGATCAACATCCGAGTCCAGGGCCATCGACAGGGCTGGTTGTCGCTTATATCCACCACGCCCTCGTCCTCGGGGCTTTCCAAGGTTGGGTCTAGCAGCGGTTTTGGCACGGGAAAGCTTTGGTTTGGTCGGAGCCTTGGGTGAGGCAGAAGGTGGTTTGGATGGTGAGGTGGTCATTTTTAGTTTAGCAACATATGACGGATTATAGGTGTTGGCAAGTCTTTTGAGTTCACGGTTGATGCTCTTGGGTGGCATTTTTAAGGAGTTTATATGGTAAGAGAGAGAGGGACGGTTATGGGAGGTTTTTGAATTTTGAGTGAGTTGAATAGTTTTTGAAGTTATTGTACAATGGATAATGGCAAATGGTTAATGAAAAAGTAAGAAAGGAGAGAGGGAGTAATTAAAGTGGTGGTTGAGTGAAAGGAGGTAGGAGTGACGTGAGTTGATGGGTGAGGAATTTTTAGTGGCTCAATGAAACAACAACTTGCATGCATGTTTAATTTATTTCTTTTATAACTCATTTTCTTTAATTTGCATATACATGATAAATCGTAAACATAAACACTACCGTCACCCATTCTAATCAATCATTGGGGAACGTAATCTTTTAATGTCATGCATCACTTAACAAACCAATTTCCAACCGAAGTTTTACGAATTGTTCTCTTTCTAACGGTTTTGTAAAAATATCCGCAATTTGATTTTCGGTTTTACAAAAGTTAAGATTAATTGTCCCTTTTTCCACTTGATCACGTAAAAAGTGATGCCTTATTTCAATATGTTTGGTCCGGGAATGTTGTATTGGATTTTTCGAGATGTTAATTGCACTAGTATTATCACAAAAAATAGGAGAGGATTCGAATGTAATACCAAAATCATGCAATTGTTGACGTACCCATAGTAGTTGTGTGCAACATAGGGCGGCACTTATGTATTCACTTTCCGCCGTTGATAGAGACACGGTATTTTGCTTCTTTGAAGCCCACGTGAGCAAGCATGGCCCCATGAATGTGGCAATTCCGGACGTGCTCTTTCTATCCAACATGCATCCGCATAGTCGGCATCGGAAAATCCTACAAGATCAAGCTCATAGTAAGAAGGATACCAAAGATATAAATGTTGAGTTCCAATCCAGTATTTGAATATCCTTTTTACGGCTTTGAAGTGAGATTCCTTAGGATTTGCTTGAAACCTAGCACACACACAAACACTATATTGAATATCGGGTCTACTTGCGGTCAAGTAGAGTAAAGAACCAATCATACCTCGATACACCTTTTCACTAACACTCTTACCATTTGGATCAAGGTCAAGTTTGAGGTTAGAAACCATAGGTGTAGCAACGGGTTTCGCATTGGTCAACCCGAACTTACTTAGCATCTCCTTCACATACTTTTGTTGATGGATCATTGTGCCCTCCTCTTTTTGCTTGATTTGGAGGCCAAGAAAGAACCCTAGTTCTCCCATCAAACTCATTTCAAACTTAGATTTCATTAGCTGTGCAAAGTATTCATAGAGAGTTTCACTAGTTGCACCAAAGATTATGTCATCGACATATATTTGAACAAGCAACATTACATCTGACTGTGACTTGATGAATAACGTTTTATCAACCGAACCACGTATGAAGCCATTTTCTAAAAGAAATTTTGAAAGCCTATCATACCATGCTCTAGGAGCTTATTTTAAACCATATAGTGCTTTATCAAGTTTAAAGACATGGTTCGGTGATTCATTATCCACAAAGCCCGGTGGTTGTTCCACAAAAACTTCTTCATTAAGATAGCCATTTAGGAATGCCGATTTTACATCCATTTGAAAAAGTTTTACGCCATGATGAGCTGCAAAGGCAATGAGTATTCGTATGGCTTCAAGCCTAGCTACCGGTGCAAAGGTTTCATCATAATCAATCCCCTCTTGTTGATTATACCCTTGCACCACTAGCCTTGTTTTATTCCTTACGATTTCTCCATTATCATCAAGTTTATTTGTTTCGAAACACCCACCTAGTGCCAATGACTGTACGTTTTGAAGGTCTAGGTACCAGATGCCATACTTCACTCCTTTTGAATTGATCCAACTCTTCTTGCATGGCCATGATCCAACAAGGATCCTCGAGAGCTTTTGAGATGTGATCGGGTTCAATTTGTGAGAGGTAAGCATTGAAGGCACAGAAGTTTCTGAGGGAGGATCTGGTTTTTACCCCTGAATCAAGGTCACTGGTTAGGTTTTCGAGAGAGTGAGAGCTTTGATGTTTCCATCTTTTTGGTATGGTGGTGTTGTTGGTGTTGGGAGCAAGTGTTTGTTCATTCTGTTCAGATGCAACAGTTTCAGTATCTGTTGCATGGGGTGGATTTTGTGTGGGGGATTGATCATTGAAGTCTTGTGGGTCATTGATTGTGCCTTGGCTTTCTTTTTCCACTCTTGACGTGCTTGCTTCATTAGAGGATGAAGCCTCGTCAGTTCTCCCTGAGTTATGGCCTGCTTCCCTATGCAAAGGTGTTTCTGACTGTTGCTCCAGATCTTCGGCTTCCAACACTTTGTCCATGTCATGACGCACCATCCCAAGCTCGAACTCATCATCATCCTCTTCATTTATTTCCTGTTCCTGAGACACAAAAAGACTAGATTCATCAAATACAACATGAATGCTCTCTTCCATTTTCATAGTCCTTTTGTTAAAGACTTTGTAAGCCTTACTATGGTTTGAATATCCCACAAATATTGCTTCATCACTACGGGCATCAAATTTGCCTAAGTTGTCCTTCCCGTTGTTATGAACAAAGCATTTACAACCAAAGCATTTTAAATATGAGATATTGGGTTTTCTTCCACGTAGAATTTCATAAGGTGTTTTGTTGGTGATTTTTCTAATCATGACTCGATTATAAACATAACACGAGGTTTTTACGGCTTCGGCCCAAAATTTTCTTGGTACTTGAGAACTAATGATCATAGTCCTAGCCATATTTTTCAAAGTTCGATTCATTCGTTCCACCACTCCATTTTGTTGCGGAGTTCGTGTGGCCGAAAAGTTATGGCTAACACCATTCTCATTACAATATGCTTCAAAGGCAAGGTTTTCAAATTTGGTTCCATGGTCGGATCTTAAAGCACCAAGTTTTAGAGAAAATTTGTTTTCGACCATTTTGAGCCAAACTAAAAACTCACCAAAAGCCTTGTCCTTAGTTCCAAGAAACAATAACCACACATATCTAGAACAATCATCAACAATAACACAAATGTAATTACTATCACCTTTGCTTGTGATACGCATGGGTCCGCAAAGGTCAATGTGAATAAGTTCTAAGACACGAGATGTACTAATACACTTTTTCGACTTGAATGAGCTCTTAACTTGTTTTCCTTTAACACAATCATCACACAAAGAGTTGAATTTGAAATTTATGATTGGTAAACCTTCCACTAGGTCAAGTCTTCTAAGGTTGTTTAATGTTCTAGCATTGACATGCCCCAAACGTTTTTGCCAAAGCCATGGGTCATTTTTATGGACGCTCATGCACGAAAGTTTCTGACCGGATAAAGAACATAAATCAATCATTTACACATCCTTGACTCGTTTACCTTCTAGTACCAACTCCTTTGTCTTTCCATCTAGGATTTTACACACATGAGCATGAAATTCAACGATATTACCTCAATCACACAATTGTGATATGCTAAGTAGATTGTGTTTTAATCCTTTGACAAGCAGCACTTTGTCCACGCATAGTGATTTTGACTTACCAACCTTTCCGATACCAACAATTTCACCTTGTTTGTTATCGCCAAAAGTCACCATGCCTCCATTGTAAGCCTCTAGTGAGAGGAATTGGTCTTCTTCCCCCGTCATGTGACGAGAGCATCCGCTGTCTAAATACCAATTGCTGCTGCCCCCCACTAATGCCTACGCAATATCAAACAGTTAGTTTAGGAACCCAAACAAGTTTGGGTCCCTTCTTTACACTAGACACCAAGTCCTTCTTGACCCATATTTCTTGTGCAACCTTGGTGTTTCTTTTTAGGTCAAGTTCTCTTTTAGGACAACCATTGAACTCATGACCGGTCATTCCACAGTAATAGCATATGATATATTCAGGTAGTCCAGCATACTTACGTCGTCTGAAATCTCTTTGACTTGGGTCTTGGTTTCGGTTGCTACAGTGTGTACTACTGTTGCATCTGAAACCAAGTCCAGAGTTTTTTAAAGCCTTTTCATTTTCTTTGGATTGCTTTAACAAGAATTCTAGGACATTCTGACTTCCTTCCCATTTGAGATAGAACTGCTTTGCATCAAGCAATTCTTTGGTCAATGTCTCTATTTTCTTAAGTTGATCTAGACTCGTTTTTTCAAGCTTGTCAATCTTTCCTTTGACATGACTAGCTTCATCACCTAATAAGATCGCAACTTCCTCTAGTTGTTTGTTATCAAGTTTGCATGAATTGAGTTCAACCAAGAGGGAGTCACGTTCCTTTGTGAGAGATGATACTTTTCCTTTTAGAGACTCGACCTCTTTAACTAGTTCAGATTCAACATTACATGAGTCTGTTGCATGAGTTTTTTCAGCTTTATTCACAAGACACTGATTTTGTTTTCGAAGCATTTTGACTTCCTTTTCTAGTTTGGTTATTGTACATGTTTGATCTACCTCTGTTAGACTCTCCTTTAGATTGACATTTTCCTCGGCAATACTTTCGATTTCATCTTGCATAGCAACGAGTTTATTTCCTTGGACACGACACTTGTCAATAAAATCATCTAAAAGGAGACAGATTTTGTCTTTAGAAAAGGCGCGGGCCTTTTTCTTTAGACATTTTACCTCGCTTTCAGAGTCGTAACTTGAATCAACCGAGTGAGTCATGAGACATATGGCAGCTTCTTTCTTCGATGTTTTTGAGGTTTCGGTTTTTGATTTTGAAGAGATACTTAACTTTGCATCCAATTCTTCCTCAAGGTACTCGTCCTCATCGGAATCGGATAAACCCCAGATGGCAGTCATAACTTTGTTTTTGTAATCTCTTTTAGCAAAATCACGCTTTTCCTTAGACTTAATATCGTCCCACTTTGGGCATTCCTTTATTTGGTGACCCTTGTCACCACATTTGAAGCAACCAAAAGTGGAATTACATCTTCTCTTTGGAAAACGCTTTTTGCTAGCATTGTTAGTGAACTTTTGAGACCCACGACCATTAATTATGCCGGCCATGTTCTTGGTGAACATAGCGAACTCAGCATCCTCATCCTCCTCATCACTTGAGAGAGCATTTAGAGCGAGTCCCTTTCCCTTTGAACTCTCTTGAGAGCTTTTAGCGAGTGAAAGCTCATGGGCCATAAGAGACCCCATTAGTTCATTAAGGGAAAGAGTAGCAAGGTCCTTGGCTTCCTCAATAGCCGTCACCTTCGGTTGCCACTTTTCAGTTAAGCTACGAAGGATCTTTCGGACTAAATCCTCGGAATCAAACTCACGACCTAGGCTCTTAAGTTCATTAACAATGCAAGAGAAACGAGATGAAAGACTATTGATTGACTCGTCCTTTCCCATGTTAAACATCTCATATTGTTGCATGAGAAGGTCAACACGGTACTTTTGACTTGAGACGTACCCTCATGAGCTAAGCTTAGGGTGTCCCAAATGTCTTTGGCCGAAGTGCAACCCGATATACGATTAATCTCTTGGTCGCCAATGCCATATTGAAGAATGGACATGGCTCTAGAGTTTTTCTCGATCTTTTTATAGTCGTTTTCATTATATTTTTCCTCATCTTTTGGTGTCGTTTTTCCATCCTTATCAGTTACGTCAATCTTAAGTGGGCCCTTTTTTATTATCATCCAACATTCATAATCTACACCTTTAACGTAGTGTTCCATGCGGTGTTTCCACCAAGCATAGTTTTCACCTTTAAAAATTGGGTACTCAGTGTGTTTAGACTCGTCCATGATTACGGATCTTTCTCTTTGGTGGTTAAGCCTAATCAAGAGCACAAGGCTCTGATACCAATTGAAGAATCAAGAACGAGTTTAGCACCTAAGAGGGGGAGGGGGTGAATTAGGTGACCTTTTAAAAATTCTGAAATAGCTTAAGTGTTTCACGATTTAAGGCAACAAGATCAGAGACTAAGCAACAGTATGAGGAACTGTTGCACAGAGCTGATCTATTACGAGTATAACAAGAAACGAGTAACAAGTACGAGAAAGAGCAATAAACAAACGATGTAAAAAATTGGTTCAGCTCCTACTCCGGAGCCTACGTCCAACCGTTATTTTATTGAAAGTTTAGAAGCTAATCCGCTTAACTAAAACTATTACAACAAAACAACTCCCCAACCTACTCCGGTTGCTTTTGCTTAGAGCTACTCCGCTCGAAGACTTGACTCAAACTTAAAGCTACTCCGCTCTAAGAGTTTGTTGTTCTACCTTTGGTTTACACGATCAATGTCTCAAGGGTTCTCTTAAAGAACATGGAGACTACTTTTAAGATCTAAACACAAGGTTCATCGAACAAACATTTATACTCATTAGAAGTGCGAACTAGTACAAGGAGATCATAGCTTTTCGAAAACAAATGAAGACTTCTTTTAAAAACAGAAACTTTTGCAAAAATAAATTTGAAGAGTAAATGCTTAAAAGGTTTTTGCAAAGTTAACAATTAATGCTTAGAAAGTCTTAGCAATTAATGAGCCAAAATGTTGGTATTTATAGAGGGTCTTAGGCGAGTGAGAGTTGCTCTCAAATGTGTATTTTGCTTGCTTCACTCTATTACCCAAAGGTTCAAATGGTGGAGTATCTTTTTCAATCTGAAAAATGCACATGTTTGCAAGGCTCAAGGCATGCCTCTTATGGTAAGGAGTGTAAGAGAGAACCTTCCTTTTGAAAGGTCTTATGGCCAAAAAAAGGAAAAATTAAACTTTCTTCTTTTTCTAGCCCTTAGACCTCATGTGCTTTGTGAGCTTTGAATTTCAATTTAATTTCTTTCAGTTTGTAAAACATTTGAAATATGTAAATGAGATAAAACACCAACATCTTTTGATAGAAATATTTTTCGAAATATAATCTCCATGACCGTACTAGAAACCCCAGTTGCAACAGTCTGTTGGACTGTTGCAAGGATTTTGCACCTCTAACAAATACGAATGAATGTTAAACTATCTTGCTTACAACATATTCCTAGACTTGGCCTTCTCTTGTCTTTGCTTGTATCTTGACATATGATCTTGTGATCTTCAATGAGCTTTATATCACTTTGCTAATCTCTTGTACTAATCAAGCAAACATTAGATTAATCAAGGTAACTTGTCATCATCAACATATTGTGTTCTAACAGAGAGACAATCGTCAGTAAAAATAAAGAGGGCATCTTTCAAAAGCAACTGCGTAAGTGGTTTAGCTATCTTTGAGAAGTCCTTGATGAACCGGCGATAAAACCCGGCATGACCAAGGAAACTTCTCACACCCTTAACATTGACTGGGGGTGGTAGATGCTTAATCACTTGCACCTTTGCCTTATCAACCTCTATGCCTCGGTTAGAAACTAAGTGACCAAGAACTACTCCCTCATTGACCATAAAATGGCATTTCTCCCAATCCAAAACCAAATTCACCTCTATGCAGCGCTGCAAAATCTTATCGAGGTTAGTCAGACAATCATTAAAACTGTTACCATAGACACTGAAGTCATCCATAAAGACCTCCATAATTGGCTCTATATACTCAGAAAATATCCCCATCATGCACCTTTGAAAGGTGGCAGGGGCATTACATAGCCCAAAAGGCATTCTGCGATAAGCAAAAACACCTTTGGGACAAGTAAATGTGGTCTTTTCCCGATCCTCCGGATGAATTGGGATCTGGAAAAAACATGAGTATCCGTCTAAGTAACAGAAAAATTCATGTGACGCTAACCTTTCAATCTATGTATACATTCGCCAGCCGGTTACCAAGCGAGTGGGTATTAGCTCATTTTTCTCATTCTTTACAACGGTAGTACCTCCTTTCTTAGGTACTCCTTGAACCGGACTTACCCACTTGGAGTTCCCTACAGAATAGATGATACCTGCATCCAACAATTTCATCACCTCGGTCATGACCACTTCCTCCATCTTCGTGTTTAGCTTACGTTGTCCTTGTCTACATGGCTTATGACCTTCTTCCAGCTCGATCCTGTGCATGCATACATCAGGGTTGATGCCCTTGATGTCATCCAAAGAGTATCCCATGGCCTTCCTGTTTCGTTTAAGAACGGTTAGTAAGGCAGTTAACTGAACATCTTCTAGTTTATTGCTAACAATAACTGGAAATTGCTCAGTGTCATCAAGGAAAGATAACGAAGATGAGATGGAAGTGGCTTACGCTCAGGAACCTTTGCCTCAAGAGAGCACAAGGTACTTACCAGTGACCCTACCTCTCTCTTTTCATCCTTGGTCAACCTACCTGGAGTGAGAGGATTTGGCTCTGAATAATTACCAATGCATGTGTACTCTGCATATTTGCTTAGCAGACTCAGTGCTGACGATGGTGCCTTGATCAGAGAATCTGTCCAAGTCTCGCTGCTAAGATGCTCAAAAATATCAACAAAATAACATGTATCTGCAATCATAGGCCTGGAAAGTGTCTTAGCCAAACTAAAAGAGGCTATGTCATCCCCTATTGATAAGGTCAAACGTCCTTGTCTAACATCTATGACTGCCCCAGCAGTGCATAAGAAGGGTCTACCTAAGATGATCGGTGTGCGGGTGTCTTCGGCTATGTCTAGCACAATAAAGTCTACCGGGATGAAGAACTTACCTACTCTGACAGGTATGTCCTCTAAGATACCTAAAGGTGTCTTAATTGACCTATCTGCCATTTGTAAGGTAATGTTAGTTTCCTTCAAACGACCTAGGTTAAGTTTACGACAAACAGAAAATGGCATAACACTGACGCTAGCCCCAAGATCAAATAGGGCTTATCTATGGTTCCACTATCTATGGCACATGTGATGGAAAAACTCCCGGGGTGTTTCTGCTTAGGGGGAGAATTACTAAGAAGAAAACTACTTGACTCGGTCATGAAAGCATAAGTGGCAACCTCCCCAAGTTCCTTCTTACGTGATAGAATGTCTTTCATGAATTTGGCGTAAGGAGGAATTTGGGTGATTACCTCAGCAAAAGGAATTGATACCTGGATGTTTTTGATCATCTCAATAAACTTACTGAATTGCTTCTCGAGCTTTGCGTCCTTTAGTCTTCCGGGATATGGAATTTTTATCATAGGAACGGCATTTCTAGCTTTCTTTTTCTCCATAACAGGTCGTGGTACCCCCACAGCAGGGGAGGGTATTCCGTGGGAATTATCAGCCTGACCTTCTTTATCAGCGGCGAATTCACTCGATCGAGTTAGGCTTTCACTTGATCGAGTGATTTTTTATTCGAAGTTACTTGATCGAGGCTGTATTATGCTCGATCGTAAGCCTTCCAAACCAGGTTCAGTCGATCGAGTAAGGTCATCACTCGATCGAGCATCTGCCAGTGCGGATTCACTCGAGCGAGTCAATTCTGGATCTCGATCGAGGAAATTTCCGTTCGATCGCGTCATTCGAGCAGTTTGTTGATTTTCTGAGGACTGCTCTTCGTTCAGCTCACTGGGCACAGCTTCCAGTTCAGCCTCTTGGTTATTATAAGGGCGCCCGCTCCTCAAACTTGTGACGCCTTCCCATTCTTCCTCAAAAATTAGTGAATCAGTCGGTTCATGTTGAATTCCAAAACTAGTTTCACTTCCTTGACTAACCGGCAGTCTATTTTCCGTGAAAGCAACGATCTTTGCTTTCTCAAACTCGGCATACATCTCAGAAAAGGAGCCACCTAACCTAAATTGTTTGTAGGCTAGCACCCTTGCTGAATCAGCTAAGCATGTGACAGGGTTGTGCCCTTTTTCGCCACATCTACCACACGTATCCTCCTCAACGAGGTGAACTCGGTTCACTTCACTAGACTTAGGGGGTTCACAAGCAACTTTCATCTCCGGTTCTTCCCGTAGATTTCCGTATTGGGCCTCATGCGTGGCTATGTTATTAATCAATTGCCACCCTTTGTCATCCGCCACATTTACCAAAAATCGACCTTGAGCGGCCGAATCTAGCAATGCCTTTTTTGAGTAGGACAACCCATTGTAGAATTTGCTACATAGGAATCATCGTTCAATCCCGTGATGTGGAATTGAACGGACCAACTTTTTAAATCTTCCCCATGCGGCATTCAAGTCTTCGGTATCCTTTTGGGTGAAGTCGGTTATTTGTGCCCTTAGCGCGTTAGCTTTCTGAGGGGGAAAGTACTTTCGGTAGAAAGTTAGTGCCAAAGAGTTCCAATCCGTTATCCCGGAACTCTCCTTGTCTAGATCCCTCCACCAATCCTTTGCATCCTCGGTCAAGGAAAAAGGGAAGAGGAATTCCTTGACCCTTTTGTGCGTGACACCAGGAGCTAGTGGCACCGTGGAACAATAGTCGGTGAACGTCTCAAGGTGCTTCGTTGGATCCTCATTTACCTCTCCTTTGAACACATTCCGTTCTATCAGTTGATAGAACGAAGGGTTGATAGAAAAAGTACCCTCACTTGCAGTAGGAAGCAGAGATACGGTGGGTATTGACTGAACATTCGGATCAGAATGGCTTGCAATAGTAGGCATTTTAGATGGAAAAATGCCAACCTCTCCGGTGCAAAGTACCTGAAAATACTCACAGCACTAGAGAAAAATATGAGAACAGCCTCAAGGAATTGCTTCCCTGAGGCTAAAACAAACTTAAAAAGAACAAATAAAATTACACCGTCTCCCCGGCAACTGCGCCAAAATTTGACACGGCTGTCGCAACCCTATCAAAAATAAACCAATTGGTCCCAAACTAATGCAGTAGAGGCAGTCGGGTATCGAATCCACAGGGATAAGAGAATTCTACAAGTTCTTATAAGCTTGCTAAGTAACCAAAATGGGGGTGTTTGTAATTTATCTATAGTCTAAGATCGTAAAAGAAAAGAAACTAAAACAGAGAACAAAGCGATTTAAACGAAGAAGAGAAGAGACTAGGATTTTCGGTTCACTATGGCTTAGGGCGAAATGAGAAGGTCAAGAAAGTATGAAGGTCGGGAAAGGGGCAGTGAAAAGGTCCTTTAGGTTTGCTATTCGCCCTAGGATAAAACTAACAAACTTTCGCTCTAGTTAATCCATCCTAAAGTTCGTCGCAGGTCTACCTAATCCAATCTTTCGATCTAGGGTTAGGGAATCCACACAGTTGATTGGATGCGTCGACTCAAACAATCAAAAGCTATTAAATGCGACGATTAATGCAAACCCTAATCTAAAACATTCAAGACATTAATCAAATCTTAAGCCATAATTCCCCTAAATCCTAGTAAAGAACTTAGCCAACAGTTTTCATGAGATTACTAAAGCAAATACATAAAACGAGATTCAACATGTTGAGAAACTAAGAAATGCAAAACATAAATCAAATATTAAAGTAGGGAAAAGAATACCGTTACTACAAGATTGAAGGAAGATAAACCAAAAGATTGCTTGAAATTCAAATGTTAAAACTAAACTAAAAGAATTCTAGAGAAAATGAGCAAAGTGTTTTTATGAGATCTAGGTTACAAAAGCTGCTTCTTCCTATCTGTCGAGTGATGATTTATTTCTCCTCTTTCTTTCCCTTTTATGCTAATTTCAGAAACCTTCGAACCCTGAAATTTCGCACCCTAGCTCGATCGAGTAAGTGAGTTACTCGATCGAGCAGTTCCTTGCTCCTTCTTAATCGATCGAGTAATTGCCAGTACTCGATCGATTGTCCTTCAGGTGGTCCTCGATGTCATCACTGGTAGTCTTCGATCGAGCTCCTTTCAACCAACAACCACTCGATCGAGTGGAAACGAAGGTCGATCGAGCGGCTTACAGAATTTGGCGAGTGATAACACAATATTTTACCGATTTTAACCCACATTTTATCCCTTATTTGATCTAATTAATAACTCGTGTTAGCTTTATTGACTTATTTTAGTTCTATTTCATATATTAGCGGATTAGTTTTAAATAAAATTGTTTCATGATATTACTCGAGATAGTGGTATTGCTTTCGTTAATTTGGTCAGGTAGGTATCGAGACGAATGAAAACAAATAAAACGGAGCAATGGGTTATAGTTTGAGTTGGGCCACAAATTTGTGCTAGGTGCCAACTGGGCCCAGAAAAGACGAAAGAAAGAAAAGAAAATAGAGGAAGCAAGGAAGCAGCTCGACAATTGTTTTCGGGGGACAGAGGGAACGAAACGAGGAAGGCAGGAGAAGTAGGCGTAGATTAAAAACAGATTTTCTTTCTCATTTTTAGTTTAGATTTAATTTCTCTCTTTAATTCACAAAATTTGTGTGACGATCTATCATCTCATTCCATTTAATTACAAGTATGGTATGAATTATTTTCCCTCTTTCTCTTTTTCATTGTCATTTCTATCATTTTAGTCTTTTAACAATCTGACCATGTTTAGTATAGTTTATCATGTTTAGTCATCAAATTAGTTTAAAGTTGTAATCGTTATTGCTCCATTATGCTTAATTTCATGTTTAGTGTAGTTGTTGATGTGTCTTGTGTTGGATTAAATATGATTAGTGAGTAGTATTTTTACTAGGGTGCGATTAGACTCCGATATATGTAGGTTACCGTCTTAATTCCACCAACTTGGTGTCGAGGGGGAGTTTATTGGGTTAATTAAGGGATATGACTTGTTTATGTTTTATTTGGGATTGTTCTTGACTCTTGACCCTTGACCGTCGACGGGAGTTGGCTAGGTTGGGAGTTAGCTCACCCAATTGGACTAGTTTGTCATCTTGAGTTGAACCCGGGAGGGAGAACTTGAGAGGGGTGCCCTTAATTTTCGGTTTGAAATCGACCCTCGAGAGAGGGAGTGGGATGACCGGGGTATAACGTGGACTTAGAACCTTAATCTTGGGGAAAGGGGGGGTCAAAATAGGCGTATTTTGGTAAGCTTTGACCCTTGACTTAAGGAGTTTGATGCATGAGCCCGAGAGGGAGTTGTGTCGGCATAGCTAGTGTCTTATAGTGAGCCCGAGAGGGAGTCTATGAGCGAATTAGAGGCGTCTCACCATTAACCTTTCCCCTTGGCAACTTGTTACGAGAGTTAAGCGGTAATTTACAAGTGTTGGAAGTCGAAATCGCGCCCTAGACTTTTCTTTATTGCTTTTATATTTGTTCTATTGCTTGTTTGCTTCCTTAATTTAGTAGTTTACTTTAATTCATTTTTAGTTTAGTTAATTAGTTTAATATTAATCATTTTATTGGTTCGCGTAGCTAACCTATAATCTAAGACAAGACTAGTACTCAAACTTAACCTCCATGTGGATCGACCTCGACTACCCTACTACATTAGTTTAGTAGTTGAGTTTTATATAAATATTGTTTGATCGGGGGAGGGCGACAATCCCCGCTATCAAAATGGCGCCGTTGCCGGGGAGGTTAACGGATTGATATTAGTTTAGTTTTGGATTTGTTAGACTATGCTTTAGTTACTTGTTATTTGATACTTGTTACATGAAACTTGTTGCATGTTACTTAAGCGTTGCATTCTTACTTGTTTCTTGTGACTTGTGACTTGTTCTTTAATTTTATTTTGTTTTATCACTTGTTTGAGCAATCTTGACCATGTCTTGCATAAACGATCATTGTACACCGAACCTTACTCATATTAACCGGCCTATTAACATTGGGGTTGTGGATGTTGATTATGAGTTTGATATAGGTCTTATTAACTTGATTAGGCAAGATGTTTTTTGTGGTTTAGAGAATGATGAAGCGATTGACCATTTAGAAATTTTTGAAGCAAATTGTGACCTTGTCAAGAAGGAGGGGATATCGGACCAAACCATTAGACTTTTACTTTTTCCCTTTAGTCTTAAGGGTGAAGCTAAGATACGGTTACGCTCGCACCCGTCTAACACCTTTAGCTCTTGGGATGACTTAGCTCAAGCCTTTTTAAACAAGTTTTACCCTCCTTCTAAAACCACCTTTAGGAAGCGTCAAATCTACAATTTCCAACAAGGTGAGTTTGAGACTTTGAGTGAGACTTGGGATAGGTTTAGGGGTTTGTTGAGAGCTTGTCCTCATCATGGTTTCTTCTCTTGCCAAGTCATGATTACTTTCTTTGATGGTTTGCTTCCTTCTCTTAAAAACTTTGTGACCGTTTCATCCGGGGTGGGAGCATTTGATAAGTTGAGCGTTGATGATGCTAGAGCTTTGATTGAGAATATGGCTTATGCCGATGAGAATCGAAATTCTATTTGGGCTACATCTAAGAGAGGACCGCAAAGTAAACTTAAACGTTATGACTATTCTATGTTTGATGTTTTGAGTGGAAATGTGGATTCTTCTTCTTCTATGGATGTGTCTTATGTTGAATCTCATGATCATCATGTTTCCCTTTCCCATGAAATTGTGAATGATATGCATGAATTACCATCTTCTTATGATTTTTCTTGTGATGTGAATTATGATCTTGATATATGTTCTTCTCATAGATCCACACCCTTTGCAAAGATGAATGTGACGGAGGATGATGATGATATTTGGTTGAATGAGCCTTTGAGTGATCATGTTGAGGAAGAGAGTGAAATTGAGACTTTACCTACCATTGTTAATGATGAATTAGTTGAATTTTTCTTGACCAATACTCATGAAAATCCCACTTTCGAGGATTTGAGTGGTGTGACAATGAGAGAAAACCCACTTTTTGATGACATGGTAGACGAGGTTAGTAGTGGAAGTGAACATGGTTTGAGTGGTGAAAAGAAAGCGGATGAGAATGATGTTTTTATTGATTATTGGAGTAAAGAGAGTGTACACATCTTTGATGATAGTCTTGAGGTTAAGTGGGATGATGATGTTGTGGACTTTGACACTTTAGGAGAACCCACTCTTGAGAGATTCATAGAGAAAACCTCAATGTCTACCCCTTTTATAGATTATGACTCTCTTATTGTCATTGATTTTTCTCCCTTTGACTTTCTTACTCCATGTTATGAATATATGATTGTGAGTGATGAGTGTGACAATCGCTCCATGGAGGTTGTTTTGACTTCTTGTTTGAAATTTGATATTTCTTTCATGTTTTTTTATTTTGTTTTTCTTTTTCTTTTGAGAAATTTTTTCAGAAAATACAAAAAAAAAATTGAAAAACTCGAAAAATCCAAAAACATTGCATTGTATATATTTTATGTATTGTACTCGTCCTAACCATGCTCATAGGTAACACACACGATGCATCGGAGAAGACGCTTGGTAAAATTCCTCATACTCTTTCTCCTTATTCCTTCCTTTTCTATTTTGTATATATTGGCATGGAGGAGGATGGGATATGTGATGTGGGTGTTCCTTTGGGGAACCGTTTTGGAGCTTGGTGTTGTGTGCCTATGTGTTGGTCGTAGGATGAGTTGCATTAACTTGTATGGCATGTAGTTGATAGTTCACTTGCATTATAACATGTATATATTAGTTGCATTCATGACATGTAGTTGCATTTAGTAAAATGTTTCCAAATTGCCTAATTGAGAACTTTGACAAAAGCATTTAGGCCATTGCAAATGATTCTTCTACTTGTGACTTCGTCTTTTAGAATGGTTTTGAAACACTCTAGGTTATGCTTTTCTAGTATCTTTCAAACCGTGATCCGCTACCAAGTCGAGGGTTTGCATTTTGAATCACCTTGTCCAACCCCGTGATGCGATCAGGTACAGATTGACTAGTCTTGGTGACCTTGTCGGTTTGGGTGGGATGGTAACTTGAGATTTTTGATGGTTTTTAAAATGCTCATTTCTTTAAATTTTGGTGTGAAATGTTGAAAAAGTTGAAAAAGAAGCCTCTTGTGGAATAAGATCGTGTAGTTTAGGTGGAGGCGTACCACTTCGATGTGCTTTGGAGGGGGCCAAAGAATTGGCTTCCCACTTGGTCGTGAATTCGACCGCCCAAAGACAGAGTGATTGTCACCCCGATAAGCTATTGCCTAGAGGTTAACCGGTCGCCTAATAAGCGATTGGCGAAGGCGAAGGGCATTAGCACGCGTGGGACAAACCCCATCTTAACTCATGAAAAGAAAAATAAAAAAAATAAATAAAAAAAAAAGAAGAAAAAAAGAGAGAAAAAAAAAAATTGAGGTCGTTTGTTGTGTTTTCCACCTTTATGAAATAACTTGAGCATTTAAACCCGAAAATCGATTTTGCTATCCTTCCTTAACGAACTTGGGACGATCCATGACCCTTACTTATGAAGAGTCTAGACCCGGTTTATTCCTTACCTCTAGCATCATGGGGACATCCTTCAATTCCATCCGATCGCCCTCGACGAAAGTATTTGGGTCATGGTTGTGAAAGTAGCCTAGGTTAGCATTGTTTGGTAGTGATTTGTTGCCATCCTTTTGGACTTATTGACTTGTTGAATTAGTATTTGTGAAGGAGTTTATGCTGTTGAATTTGTTCTCTTTTAGTTGATATTCGCCACTTAGATGAGGAAAGTGGCATTTTCTTTTGTTGATGCATCTTATTGCAAATTTTGTGCTTCATGCTAGGATGTGTCTAAATTTTGTGCAAGACCCAACTTGCCTTGCGAGTTGTGCTTTACCTCATAAGCACAACTACGTGAGTTGAAGGGACGGAGGAGGCCCGTTAATTGTCTTTCATCGGATATTAGTAGTATATATAGTTCTTTTATATTACGGGTCTTAGTATAGTTTGTGAGCTTACTCGAGGACGAGTAAGAGATAAGTGTGGGGAGATTTGATAACACAATATTTTACCGATTTTAACCCACATTTTATCCCTTATTTGATCTAATTAATAACTCGTGTTAGCTTTATTGACTTATTTTAGTTCTATTTCATATATTAGCGGATTAGTTTTAAATAAAATTGTTTCATGATATTACTCGAGATAGTGGTATTGCTTTCGTTAATTTGGTCAGGTAGGTATCGAGACGAATGAAAACAAATAAAACGGAGCAATGGGTTATAGTTTGAGTTGGGCCACAAATTTGTGCTAGGTGCCAACTGGGCCCAGAAAAGACGAAAGAAAGAAAAGAAAATTGAGGAAGCAAGGAAGCAGCTCGGCAATTGTTTTCGGGGGACAGAGGGAACGAAACGAGGAAGGCAGGAGAAGTAGGCGTAGATTAAAAACAGATTTTCTTTCTCATTTTTAGTTTAGATTTAATTTCTCTCTTTAATTCACAAAATTTGTGTGACTGTAACACCCCGATTTATCAAGGAGCCTTTAGCAAGACATCCTCAGTAAATTGGGTTGTTACCATCTCGGAATATCCGAGGCAGTGAATAGCAAAGTAAATCAAACCAAAGTACTTTATATAAAAACTGTTAAAATTTAAACTTTGGTGTTACAAATACTACATAGCGGAATAAAAGTACAACTGATAACTACAAAGTAGGTGATCTACATCTAAGTCGGTCCATTCCAAGTGCTCACGCCATCCCATGCTCCCACAGCACCACCTTTCCTGTCAAAACTGCTCCCCATTACGGATCATCACAGGTGTCACACGAATACACAGGGTCAACCACGAGGTTGAGTAGAAAGATAAATAAGACAACAATATAATATACTCCGCACCGATCCAACGCCAAATAAACTCCGCACCGATCCAACCCCATATAAACTCCGCTCCATATCACAAGACCCATTATTCTCCACACCATTCACAGACCCTTTATCTCCGCACCAAACACAGACCCTTTATCTCCGCACCAATCACGGACCCTTTATCTCCGCACCAAACACAGACCCTTTATCTCCGCACCAATCACAGACCCTTTATCTCCGCACCAATCACAGAACATTTATATTCACATCGTATTATATCACAGAATAATATAGATAACACAATATAACGATCACATGATATTATATCACAAACATGCTTAATACCAAATTAGAACAGTTTACACATCATCATATACCAGTATTCGTCGCATCGTATCGCAGGATATATAATCAAGTATCATAATATGCCAAACAAGTATTAATATAAAATAATCATGGTTAACACCAAATATCAACAGAGTACTCATTATAATATAGATCCTATTTCCCCTACCTCAAATAGCAAGTATGCAGGTAAGTCCAAGGCTTGCTAGAAATATTCCACGTGAAACCCGCTACCTAAACACATATACGTAATGAATAAATAAACCTCCCGAATCCCGTAACAACCAATACTTACTATAATTAGAAACCTTCCATAAATGGAAAGTTTCCAAAAATAGAAACCCACTATAAATGGAAAGTTTCCATAAATAGAAACTTCCCTAACTTAATCATTTTTATTTTTCCCGACTCATAAACTTCAACTATCCAACAACGAATATACGACTATTATTAAATTAGTAGTAAAATACTAACACCAACATAATTTTAATAATAATAAAGACAATAATAATAATAATAATAATAAAACAAAATAAACATTCAGCCACCACAACCGACGCAAAGCACCTCTCCACCGTGCACAGACCACACGACCACCAGCCACCTCCCTTTCCCGACACCACTAGCAACCTGCCACCACTACGACACCATGAAACCTAACGCCGACCACCGGTAAAGTGGCCGGAGCCCTCACCGTTGGCAGTCCCTCAACCCAGCCGCTGCTACACTCCTTGCTCCATGTCCAACGAAATCTCCTGCCACCACAACTACCACCACCGACACCATCCGTGACCACCACCAAACCCTTCTCTGACACGCGACCTACCAACCATGGTGGTACCACCGCATCGACCTCCCCCGAGTCAACGGTGGTACCACCCCCAACTCATCTCTGAAAACCATCTAAACGACAACCCTTCTGACCAGACACCACGAAAACGACCAGCGGCAACTACCTGACCAACTATGCCCGCCGTGACCACCTCCCTGACACTCCCCCAACAACCCATAACAACAGGCGACCACCGTAGGGTAATTGTGACACCCTCCAACCCTTCGATTTAAGGACACAGACCCTAATACAGAAAGGCAAGACTCACGTTTAAGCATTACAAACGTACCTGGTTCAGGGTGGTTTCGAAAGGTGGTAGGCACGACTGGCCTCACCGTGATGGCTCTTTCTCTCGTCTGGGTGGTGGCGGCATAGGGATTAGGGTGTGAGTTATGTTGATAGTAGGTCAGAAAGTAGAGTGATAGCATACTTGTGTGGCGGCATGGGTAGGAGGACGTGAGGTGAGTGTTGTGAGATTTGCTAGGGTTTTTCGATTATCATTACAATTTTAGAAGCCCAAGTCACTACCCTAGAGATCCCTAGTTCGAACCCCAGGAGAAACCCAAAACACCACTCTAGTGATCCCTAGTTCGAACCCCATGAGAAGCATAACACAACATAACAACTTATAAACGACACAAGTACCATAACTGTATTTTAACATCGTATCAAATAGAAACCCATAAACTAATCATAAACCGTTTAAACCACCATAACCAATCATGATAATATCAGGGTATTACAGTCTTTCCCCCTTAAAATGAACTTCGTCCCGAAGTTCAACCACAACCAGGTCATCCTACTTAAACGAAATTGGAACGCAAACATTAACAAAATGTAACCAAAATGATGGGTATTACAGTGACGATCTATCATCTCATTCCATTTAATTACAAGTATGGTATGAATTATTTTCCCTCTTTCTCTTTTTCATTGTCATTTCTATCATTTTAGTCTTTTAACAATCTGACCATGTTTAGTATAGTTTATCATGTTTAGTCATCAAATTAGTTTAAAGTTGTAATCGTTATTGCTCCATTATGCTTAATTTCATGTTTAGTGTAGTTGTTGATGTGTCTTGTGTTAGATTAAATATGATTAGTGAGTAGAATTTTTACTAGGGTGCGATTAGACTCCGATATATGTAGGTTACCGTCTTAATTCCACCAACTTGGTGTCGAGGGGGAGTTTATTGGATTAATTAGGGGATTTGACTTGTTTATGTTTTATTTGGGATTGTTCTTGACTCTTGACCCTTGACCGTCGACGGGAGTTGGCTAGGTTGGGAGTTAGCTCACCCAATTGGACTAGTTTGTCATCTTGAGTTGAACCCGGGAGGGAGAACTTGAGAGGGGTGCCCTTAATTTTCGGTTTGAAATCGACCCTCGAGAGAGGGAGTGGGATGACCGGGGTATAACGTGGACTTAGAACCTTAATCTTGGGGAAAGGGGAGTCAAAATAGGCGTATTTTGGTAAGCTTTGACCCTTGACTTAAGGAGTTTGATGCATGAGCCCGAGAGGGAGTTGTGTCGGCATAGCTAGTGTCTTATAGTGAGCCCGAGAGGGAGTCTATGAGCGAATTAGAGGCGTCTCACCATTAACCTTTCCCCTTGGCAACTTGTTACGAGAGTTAAGCGGTAATTTACAAGTGTTGGAAGTCGAAATCGCGCCCTAGACTTTTCTTTATTGCTTTTATATTTGTTCTATTGCTTGTTTGCTTCCTTAATTTAGTAGTTTACTTTAATTCATTTTTAGTTTAGTTAATTAGTTTAATATTAATCATTTTATTGGTTCGCGTAGCTAACCTATAATCAAAGACAAGACTAGTACTCAAACTTAACCTCCCTGTGGATCGACCTCGACTACCCTACTACATTAGTTTAGTAGTTGAGTTTTATATAAATATTGTTTGATCGGGGGAGGGCGACGATCCCCGCTATCAAAATGGCGCCGTTGCCGGGGAGGTTAACGGATTGATATTAGTTTAGTTTTGGATTTGTTAGACTATGCTTTTGTTACTTGTTATTTGATACTTGTTACATGAAACTTGTTGCATGTTACTTAAGCGTTGCATTCTTACTTGTTTCTTGTGACTTGTGACTTGTTCTTTAATTTTATTTTGTTTTATCACTTGTTTGAGCAATCTTGACCATGTCTTGCATACGCGATCATTGTACACCGAACCTTACTCATATTAACCGGCCTATTAACATTGGGGTTGTGGATGTTGATTATGAGTTTGATATAGGTCTTATTAACTTGATTAGGCAAGATGTTTTTTGTGGTTTAGAGAATGATGAAGCGATTGACCATTTAGAAATTTTTGAAGCAAATTGTGACCTTGTCAAGAAGGAGGGGATATCGGACCAAACCATTAGACTTTTACTTTTTCCCTTTAGTCTTAAGGGTGAAGCTAAGATACGGTTACGCTCGCACCCGTCTAACACCTTTAGCTCTTGGGATGACTTAGCTCAAGCCTTTTTAAACTAGTTTTACCCTCCTTCTAAAACCACCTTTAGGAAGCGTCAAATCTACAATTTCCAACAAGGTGAGTTTGAGACTTTGAGTGAGACTTGGGATAGGTTTAGGGGTTTGTTGAGAGCTTGTCCTCATCATGGTTTCTCCTCTTGCCAAGTCATGATTACTTTCTTTGATGGTTTGCTTCCTTCTCTTAAAAACTTTGTGGCCGTTTCATCCGGGGTGGGAGCATTTGATAAGTTGAGCGTTGATGATGCTAGAGCTTTGATTGAGAATATGGCTTATGCCGATGAGAATCGAAATTCTATTTGGGCTACATCTAAGAGAGGACCACAAAGTAAACTTAAACGTTATGACTATTCTATGTTTGATGTTTTGAGTGGAAATGTGGATTCTTCTTCTTCTATGGATGTGTCTTATGTTGAATCTCATGATCATCATGTTTCCCTTTCCCATGAAATTGTGAATGATATGCATGAATTACCATCTTCTTATGATTTTTCTTGTGATGTGAATTATGATCTTGATATATGTTGTTCTCATAGATCCACACCCTTTGCAAAGATGAATGTGACGGAGGATGATGATGATATTTGGTTGAATGAGCCTTTGAGTGATCATGTTGAGGAAGAGAGTGAAATTGAGACTTTACCTACCATTGTTAATGATGAATTAGTTGAATTTTTCTTGACCAATACTCATGAAAATCCCACTTTCGAGGATTTGAGTGGTGTGACAATGAGAGAAAACCCACTTTTTGATGACATGGTAGACGAGGTTAGTAGTGGAAGTGAACATGGTTTGAGTGGTGAAAAGAAAGCGGATGAGAATGATGTTTTTATTGATTATTGGAGTAAAGAGAGTGTACACATCTTTGATGATAGTCTTGAGGTTAAGTGGGATGATGATGTTGTGGACTTTGACACTTTAGGAGAACCCACTCTTGAGAGATTCATAGAGAAAACCTCAATGTCTACCCCTTTTATAGATTATGACTCTCTTATTGTCATTGATTTTTCTCCCTTTGACTTTCTTACTCCATGTTATGAATATATGATTGTGAGTGATGAGTGTGACAATCGCTCCATGGAGGTTGTTTTGACTTCTTGTTTGAAATTTGATATTTCTTTCATGTTTTTTTATTTTGTTTTTCTTTTTCTTTTGAGAAATTTTTTCAGAAAATACAAAAAAAAAATTGAAAAACTCGAAAAATCCAAAAACATTGCATTGTATATATTTTATGTATTGTACTCGTCCTAACCATGCTCATAGGTAACACACACGATGCATCGGAGAAGACGCTTGGTAAAATTCCTCATACTCTTTCTCCTTATTCCTTCCTTTTCTATTTTGTATATATTGGCATGGAGGAGGATGGGATATGTGATGTGGGTGTTCCTTTGGGGAACCGTTTTGGAGCTTGGTGTTGTGTGCCTATGTGTTGGTCGTAGGATGAGTTGCATTAACTTGTATGGCATGTAGTTGATAGTTCACTTGCATTATAACATGTATATATTAGTTGCATTCATGACATGTAGTTGCATTTAGTAAAATGTTTCCAAATTGCCTAATTGAGAACTTTGACAAAAGCATTTAGGCCATTGCAAATGATTCTTCTACTTGTGACTTCGTCTTTTAGAATGGTTTTGAAACACTCTAGGTTATGCTTTTCTAGTATCTTTCAAACCGTGATCCGCTACCAAGTCGAGGGTTTGCATTTTGAATCACCTTGTCCAACCCCGTGATGCGATCAGGTACAGATTGACTAGTCTTGGTGACCTTGTCGGTTTGGGTGGGATGGTAACTTGAGATTTTTGATGGTTTTTAAAATGCTCATTTCTTTAAATTTTGGTGTGAAATGTTGAAAAAGTTGAAAAATAAGCCTCTTGTGGAATAAGATCGTGTAGTTTAGGTGGAGGCGTACCACTTCGATGTGCTTTGGAGGGGGCCAAAGAATTGGCTTCCCACTTGGTCGTGAATTCGACCGCCCAAAGACAGAGTGATTGTCACCCCGATAAGCTATTGCCTAGAGGTTAACCGGTCGCCTAATAAGCGATTGGCGAAGGCGAAGGGCATTAGCACGCGTGGGACAAACCCCATCTTAACTCATGAAAAGAAAAATAAAAAAAATAAATAAAAAAAGAAGAAGAAAAAAAAAGAAGAAAAAAAGAGAGAAAAAAAAAATTGAGGTCGTTTGTTGTGTTTTCCACCTTTATGAAATAACTTGAGCATTTAAACCCGAAAATCGATTTTGCTATCCTTCCTTAACGAACTTGGGACGATCCATGACCCTTACTTATGAAGAGTCTAGACCCGGTTTATTCCTTACCTCTAGCATCATGGGGACATCCTTCAATTCCATCCGATCGCCCTCGACGAAAGTATTTGGGTCATGGTTGTGAAAGTAGCCTAGGTTAGCATTGTTTGGTAGTGATTTGTTGCCATCCTTTTGGACTTATTGACTTGTTGAATTAGTATTTGTGAAGGAGTTTATGCTGTTGAATTTGTTCTCTTTTAGTTGATATTCGCCACTTAGATGAGGAAAGTGGCATTTTCTTTTGTTGATGCATCTTATTGCAAATTTTGTGCTTCATGCTAGGATGTGTCTAAATTTTGTGCAAGACCCAACTTGCCTTGCGAGTTGTGCTTTACCTCATAAGCACAACTACGTGAGTTGAAGGGACGGAGGAGGCCCGTTAATTGTCTTTCATCGGATATTAGTAGTATATATAGTTCTTTTATATTACGGGTCTTAGTATAGTTTGTGAGCTTACTCGAGGACGAGTAAGAGATAAGTGTGGGGAGATTTGATAACACAATATTTTACCGATTTTAACCCACATTTTATCCCTTATTTGATCTAATTAATAACTCGTGTTAGCTTTATTGACTTATTTTAGTTCTATTTCATATATTAGCGGATTAGTTTTAAATAAAATTGTTTCATGATATTACTCGAGATAGTGGTATTGCTTTCGTTAATTTGGTCAGGTAGGTATCGAGACGAATGAAAACAAATAAAACGGAGCAATGGGTTATAGTTTGAGTTGGGCCACAAATTTGTGCTAGGTGCCAACTGGGCCCAGAAAAGACGAAAGAAAGAAAAGAAAATTGAGGAAGCAAGGAAGCAGCTCGGCAATTGTTTTCGGGGGACAGAGGGAACGAAACGAGGAAGGCAGGAGAAGTAGGCGTAGATTAAAAACAGATTTTCTTTCTCATTTTTAGTTTAGATTTAATTTCTCTCTTTAATTCACAAAATTTGTGTGACTGTAACACCCCGATTTATCAAGGAGCCTTTAGCAAGACATCCTCAGTAAATTGGGTTGTTACCATCTCGGAATATCCGAGGCAGTGAATAGCAAAGTAAATCAAACCAAAGTACTTTATATAAAAACTGTTAAAATTTAAACTTTGGTGTTACAAATACTACATAGCGGAATAAAAGTACAACTGATAACTACAAAGTAGGTGATCTACATCTAAGTCGGTCCATTCCAAGTGCTCACGCCATCCCATGCTCCCACGGCACCACCTTTCCTGTCAAAACTGCTCCCCATTACGGATCATCACAGGTGTCACACGAATACACAGGGTCAACCACGAGGTTGAGTAGAAAGATAAATAAGACAACAATATAATATACTCCGCACCGATCCAACGCCAAATAAACTCCGCACCGATCCAACCCCATATAAACTCCGCTCCATATCACAAGACCCATTATTCTCCACACCATTCACAGACCCTTTATCTCCGCACCAAACACAGACCCTTTATCTCCGCACCAATCACGGACCCTTTATCTCCGCACCAAACACAGACCCTTTATCTCCGCACCAATCACAGACCCTTTATCTCCGCACCAATCACAGAACATTTATATTCACATCGTATTATATCACAGAATAATATAGATAACACAATATAACGATCACATGATATTATATCACAAACATGCTTAATACCAAATTAGAACAGTTTACACATCATCATATACCAGTATTCGTCGCATCGTATCGCAGGATATATAATCAAGTATCATAATATGCCAAACAAGTATTAATATAAAATAATCATGGTTAACACCAAATATCAACAGAGTACTCATTATAATATAGATCCTATTTCCCCTACCTCAAATAGCAGGTATGCAGGTAAGTCCAAGGCTTGCTAGAAATATTCCACGCGAAACCCGCTACCTAAACACATATACGTAATGAATAAATAAACCTCCCGAATCCCGTAACAACCAATACTTACTATAATTAGAAACCTTCCATAAATGGAAAGTTTCCAAAAATAGAAACCCACTATAAATGGAAAGTTTCCATAAATAGAAACTTCCCTAACTTAATCATTTTTATTTTTCCCGACTCATAAACTTCAACTATCCAACAACGAATATACGACTATTATTAAATTAGTAGTAAAATACTAACACCAACATAATTTTAATAATAATAAAGACAATAATAATAATAATAATAATAAAACAAAATAAACATTCAGCCACCACAACCGACGCAAAGCACCTCTCCACCGTGCACAGACCACACGACCACCAGCCACCTCCCTTTCCCGACACCACTAGCAACCTGCCACCACTACGACACCATGAAACCTAACGCCGACCACCGGTAAAGTGGCCGGAGCCCTCACCGTTGGCAGTCCCTCAACCCAGCCGCTGCTACACTCCTTGCTCCATGTCCAACGAAATCTCCTGCCACCACAACTACCACCACCGACACCATCCGTGACCACCACCAAACCCTTCTCTGACACGCGACCTACCAACCATGGTGGTACCACCGCATCGACCTCCCCCGAGTCAACGGTGGTACCACCCCCAACTCATCTCTGAAAACCATCTAAACGACAACCCTTCTGACCAGACACCACGAAAACGACCAGCGGCAACTACCTGACCAACTATGCCCGCCGTGACCACCTCCCTGACACTCCCCCAACAACCCATAACAACAGGCGACCACCGTAGGGTAATTGTGACACCCTCCAACCCTTCGATTTAAGGACACAGACCCTAATACAGAAAGGCAAGACTCACGTTTAAGCATTACAAACGTACCTGGTTCAGGGTGGTTTCGAAAGGTGGTAGGCACGACTGGCCTCACCGTGATGGCTCTTTCTCTCGTCTGGGTGGTGGCGGCATAGGGATTAGGGTGTGAGTTATGTTGATAGTAGGTCAGAAAGTAGAGTGATAGCATACTTGTGTGGCGGCATGGGTAGGAGGACGTGAGGTGAGTGTTGTGAGATTTGCTAGGGTTTTTCGATTATCATTACAATTTTAGAAGCCCAAGTCACTACCCTAGAGATCCCTAGTTCGAACCCCAGGAGAAACCCAAAACACCACTCTAGTGATCCCTAGTTCGAACCCCATGAGAAGCATAACACAACATAACAACTTATAAACGACACAAGTACCATAACTGTATTTTAACATCGTATCAAATAGAAACCCATAAACTAATCATAAACCGTTTAAACCACCATAACCAATCATGATAATATCAGGGTATTACAGTCTTTCCCCCTTAAAATGAACTTCGTCCCGAAGTTCAACCACAACCAGGTCATCCTACTTAAACGAAATTGGAACGCAAACATTAACAAAATGTAACCAAAATGATGGGTATTACAGTGACGATCTATCATCTCATTCCATTTAATTACAAGTATGGTATGAATTATTTTCCCTCTTTCTCTTTTTCATTGTCATTTCTATCATTTTAGTCTTTTAACAATCTGACCATGTTTAGTATAGTTTATCATGTTTAGTCATCAAATTAGTTTAAAGTTGTAATCGTTATTGCTCCATTATGCTTAATTTCATGTTTAGTGTAGTTGTTGATGTGTCTTGTGTTAGATTAAATATGATTAGTGAGTAGAATTTTTACTAGGGTGCGATTAGACTCCGATATATGTAGGTTACCGTCTTAATTCCACCAACTTGGTGTCGAGGGGGAGTTTATTGGATTAATTAGGGGATTTGACTTGTTTATGTTTTATTTGGGATTGTTCTTGACTCTTGACCCTTGACCGTCGACGGGAGTTGGCTAGGTTGGGAGTTAGCTCACCCAATTGGACTAGTTTGTCATCTTGAGTTGAACCCGGGAGGGAGAACTTGAGAGGGGTGCCCTTAATTTTCGGTTTGAAATCGACCCTCGAGAGAGGGAGTGGGATGACCGGGGTATAACGTGGACTTAGAACCTTAATCTTGGGGAAAGGGGAGTCAAAATAGGCGTATTTTGGTAAGCTTTGACCCTTGACTTAAGGAGTTTGATGCATGAGCCCGAGAGGGAGTTGTGTCGGCATAGCTAGTGTCTTATAGTGAGCCCGAGAGGGAGTCTATGAGCGAATTAGAGGCGTCTCACCATTAACCTTTCCCCTTGGCAACTTGTTACGAGAGTTAAGCGGTAATTTACAAGTGTTGGAAGTCGAAATCGCGCCCTAGACTTTTCTTTATTGCTTTTATATTTGTTCTATTGCTTGTTTGCTTCCTTAATTTAGTAGTTTACTTTAATTCATTTTTAGTTTAGTTAATTAGTTTAATATTAATCATTTTATTGGTTCGCGTAGCTAACCTATAATCAAAGACAAGACTAGTACTCAAACTTAACCTCCCTGTGGATCGACCTCGACTACCCTACTACATTAGTTTAGTAGTTGAGTTTTATATAAATATTGTTTGATCGGGGGAGGGCGACGATCCCCGCTATCAAAATGGCGCCGTTGCCGGGGAGGTTAACGGATTGATATTAGTTTAGTTTTGGATTTGTTAGACTATGCTTTTGTTACTTGTTATTTGATACTTGTTACATGAAACTTGTTGCATGTTACTTAAGCGTTGCATTCTTACTTGTTTCTTGTGACTTGTGACTTGTTCTTTAATTTTATTTTGTTTTATCACTTGTTTGAGCAATCTTGACCATGTCTTGCATACGCGATCATTGTACACCGAACCTTACTCATATTAACCGGCCTATTAACATTGGGGTTGTGGATGTTGATTATGAGTTTGATATAGGTCTTATTAACTTGATTAGGCAAGATGTTTTTTGTGGTTTAGAGAATGATGAAGCGATTGACCATTTAGAAATTTTTGAAGCAAATTGTGACCTTGTCAAGAAGGAGGGGATATCGGACCAAACCATTAGACTTTTACTTTTTCCCTTTAGTCTTAAGGGTGAAGCTAAGATACGGTTACGCTCGCACCCGTCTAACACCTTTAGCTCTTGGGATGACTTAGCTCAAGCCTTTTTAAACTAGTTTTACCCTCCTTCTAAAACCACCTTTAGGAAGCGTCAAATCTACAATTTCCAACAAGGTGAGTTTGAGACTTTGAGTGAGACTTGGGATAGGTTTAGGGGTTTGTTGAGAGCTTGTCCTCATCATGGTTTCTCCTCTTGCCAAGTCATGATTACTTTCTTTGATGGTTTGCTTCCTTCTCTTAAAAACTTTGTGGCCGTTTCATCCGGGGTGGGAGCATTTGATAAGTTGAGCGTTGATGATGCTAGAGCTTTGATTGAGAATATGGCTTATGCCGATGAGAATCGAAATTCTATTTGGGCTACATC
Organism: Silene conica; assembly: GCA_029255685.2. NCBI lineage: Eukaryota > Viridiplantae > Streptophyta > Magnoliopsida > Caryophyllales > Caryophyllaceae > Silene > Silene conica. Next base: position 16,666,899 of record CM055311.2, on the reverse strand, counting down.
TAAGAGAGGACCACAAAGTAAACTTAAACGTTATGACTATTCTATGTTTGATGTTTTGAGTGGAAATGTGGATTCTTCTTCTTCTATGGATGTGTCTTATGTTGAATCTCATGATCATCATGTTTCCCTTTCCCATGAAATTGTGAATGATATGCATGAATTACCATCTTCTTATGATTTTTCTTGTGATGTGAATTATGATCTTGATATATGTTGTTCTCATAGATCCACACCCTTTGCAAAGATGAATGTGACGGAGGATGATGATGATATTTGGTTGAATGAGCCTTTGAGTGATCATGTTGAGGAAGAGAGTGAAATTGAGACTTTACCTACCATTGTTAATGATGAATTAGTTGAATTTTTCTTGACCAATACTCATGAAAATCCCACTTTCGAGGATTTGAGTGGTGTGACAATGAGAGAAAACCCACTTTTTGATGACATGGTAGACGAGGTTAGTAGTGGAAGTGAACATGGTTTGAGTGGTGAAAAGAAAGCGGATGAGAATGATGTTTTTATTGATTATTGGAGTAAAGAGAGTGTACACATCTTTGATGATAGTCTTGAGGTTAAGTGGGATGATGATGTTGTGGACTTTGACACTTTAGGAGAACCCACTCTTGAGAGATTCATAGAGAAAACCTCAATGTCTACCCCTTTTATAGATTATGACTCTCTTATTGTCATTGATTTTTCTCCCTTTGACTTTCTTACTCCATGTTATGAATATATGATTGTGAGTGATGAGTGTGACAATCGCTCCATGGAGGTTGTTTTGACTTCTTGTTTGAAATTTGATGATTATTTGTGATACGTGTCTATTTTATGATGTTTTACATCTATTTTTACACGTATTTGGTCGCTCATTTACTATGTTTTAGCCTTTATTTCCCACAAATTGTGTACTTTCGTATTTTTATGCACTTTTGCAGATTTATGCGGAAAAGAGACGATTTAGCACCAAATTCGTATCCTCAAGTCTTTTGCTTAATTAAGGAATAAATGGAAAGTCAACTGGAGTCAAAATCAAGTACCAAGGGTCAAACAGAAGAAAATCCGAAGACTTCCGTACAGAAGCGGTCGACCGACCAGTTAAACGGGTCGGCCGACCAGGCCTGATTTTCATAAAGCCCAATTTCCAAGAAAGGCCGGAAATAAGAGAAGTCCAGCAAGAAGCGGTCGACCGACCCGAATAGTAGGTCGACCGACCAGAACGAAGCCCATGCGATTCTTTTTCGGAAATAAAGTAGAATTAGAGTCTTTAGGAAACTCTTAGTTTCTTTCTATATAAGCCAATCTTGTGATTAGGGTTAGATATCTTCAACTATCTTAGATCTTAGATCTGGAGAATCAAGTTTTGCATCGAATCTTTCAGCATCAAGTTTTATCAGATTTAGTTTTGTAATCTTTCAATAATTCTCAAGCATTCAATAAAGTTAGTTTCTTTCTGCCCTAATTCCAATTGTGGTAATTACTCTTTAATCTAGTTTTTTATTATAGTTCTTGTTTTTATTACAATTGTTAAGTTAGAATCCCAAGCTTTATTGAATCTTGCATGCTTAGATTGATTACTATGTTCTCCATGTTTATTCCCAATTTTACAATCGTCTTAACAGTCATGAGTAGCTAATTTTTCATATGTTAGGATGTAGGGGATAATATGCAGAGGTAAATAAAATCCGAAAAACCGACTTGTAGCAGGACCACGGTCGGCCGACTGGAATAGTCGGTCGGTCGACCGAGGCCGTGGTCGGCCGACTGGAGTAGCCGGTCGGTCGACCACTCGCGTATGTTTTCTTATTTCGTCTTTTCTTGTCAATTATAATATCCTGCAATGAGACCAATAGGAGACTTGTAGGATGTTAGTAATGACCTACCCAAGATTGAGAGATACGGGAAGGGCATTGGTTTACACCTTAAGACGGATAGGTTACTCAAGGCTGAAAGGTATGTAACCTGGAATTTAGGAATCACCCTTATTGTTGACACCCAATAATTGTGAGACCTAGGAACTAATAGCATAGGCCGAAAGGAGCTATTAGGTAGCATAGACCTAAAAAGATATGTTACACCCCCTTACGCGACTGCAATACATGTTGACCTTAGGATTTACTTTACCTTAGCTATTTATTACCCAAACATCCTAGCATCCTCTTTTATTATATTTTATTCCCATCTTTTAATTCTTGTTTTATTTTTATCTTTACTTTAGACTTAGTAATCAACCAATCAACCCCCAGATTTGTTACCTTTAAACATTAACATTAAGACAATAAACATTCCCCACCTCTTTGTGGTTCGACCCTGACTTTCACTATCTATTGTTAAGGTTAGGAATTATAAATTTATCTTTGGTACCCTCAACGACGGGCATCAAATTTTGGCGCCGTTGCCGGGGAGGTGACGCCAGTGTTTATTGTTTTTTGTTTTTGTTTCTCTCTGTTTAAGGAACTTTTTGTTCCTTAAACCTTCTCACCTTTTTCTTGTAGTTTCCTCTTATGCGCAGGTCAGTTCAAGGAGAACTCCTACCACTTGATCTCGAAATTGAGAGGACTCTTAGGGAAAGAAGAAAGCAACTTCTAGCAAATCAAGAGGGAGGGTCACCATCCTCTTTATTTCAAGAAGACCTTTTCGAGTTACCACCATCTTCACCAAAAACACCACCTTCACAACCAAATTCACCCATCAATCCGCTTTCACCAAAAACACCACCTTTTACCTACTTTCCAATTTTTCCTAAAGAAGAAGATAATATGGCAGAAGAAGCTACTATTGCCAGTCACTCCATGCCTCAGGCAAAGGACCTATACAAAGGGTTCACTTTACCTGCAGGTACTGGGAAGCCATTCGAGGCCAAGCCTGCCTATATTACTATGGTTGAAAGAAACCAATTTGGAGGCTCGGCCAATGAGGATGCTGCTAAGCATATTGAAATCTTCACAGATTACATATGCTCTATAGCACCCCAGAAGGAGTGACGCAGGACCAGATTAAACAGACCATGTTTATCTTCTCCCTTAGGGACTCTGCGAGAGAGTGGTACAGAGACCTTGACCGCACTGCTGCGGGAGTTACAGATTGGAACACCTTAGCCTTAGCATTCTACAGGAAATATTACTCTGCATCAAAGACAAATGCTTTAAGAGCGCAGATCACCAATTTCAAGCAAGGTCCCAATGAAGACTTTAGCGAGGCGTGGGACAGGTTCAAGAGACTTGTTCGATCCATACCACATCACGGATTCGAACAATGGTTTCTTTGCAACCAGTTCTACAATGGCCTCTATGATGACAACAGGGCCTACTTAGATGCTGCAGCTAATGGAGGATTCCAGGATAATTCAGGAGAGACTAAGGGTCTCAAGTTAATAGAAGACGTTGCTGTACACCGTGCTGAGCATGGTACTTCCAGAGGAAATCAGAGGAAAAATGAGTACAACCTGTCAGCAATTGAGGCCTTAACAGCCAAGCTAGAAAAATTTGAGGCTGCAGGAAAGCTCGATCTAGGGAGTGGAAGCAAGGGAGGAATATACCAGGTGAACGCCGTTCAGGACGGACCCTTTGCTTGTGAGAGGTGCGGTGGAGAAGGGCATGTGTCAAAGTTCTGTACCTCATCTAATGAAACATGTGCCGCTTTTCAGCATTACCGTGGGAACAATTTCTATGATCCGAATAATAACAATGTCCATCCCAACTTAAGGTGGACAAGCCAGAATGTTCAAAACCCACAGCACATGCAACCTCAGCAAAATTCCACTTATGTACCCCCACATAAACAAAACTTCCAAAGACCACCTTTCAACCCTCAACCACCTTCTAATCCACCACCCAACACAGATGCTCTTATCCAAAATCTTATCGGGTTGGTTCAGAAGGAGTCACAGGCTAGAGAGGCAGGGATGAAGATGTTAGAGTCCCAGATTGCTCAGATCGCGAGCAAGAATGATACTAGGGCTCCGGGTCAACTTCCGACCAAGCCGGACCAGAAGAAGGAGACTCTAAACGTCGTAACCCTGCGAAGTGGAGCCAAAGTGGGGGCTGAGAAAGAAAAAAAAGGCGAGTAGCAGTGAAGGCGGTCGACCGACAGAAGAATCTGGTCGACCGACCGCGGAGCAGGATCCGAAATTTTCGTCTGAACAAGAGACTGGTCGACCGACCGAAGATACTGGTCGACCGACCACTGAAGCAGAACCTGAAGTTCCCTTTCGTCCAGAATTGCCGAACAACTTGCGGGATTTTCTTTTCCGGGGTGATAAGACCCCCAGGTTTTTAAAAAGGGCTGCAAATACGGAGTCCTCAGCTGCTCCTTTCCCAGAGAGACTCGTGCCTTCAAAGGATCAGGTATCTTTTGACAAATTTAAGGATGTGATTCGTTCATTAAATGTTCAAGTTCCATTCTTAGAATTAGTTCAACAAGTTCCTTCTTATCTTAAATTCATGAGACAGCTTTTGTCAAGAAAGAGGTCTCTAGAAAAGGTTGAGTCTGTGGCTCTCACTGAAGAGTCGTCCAGTTTTTTAACTCATGTCATTGCCCCTCATAAACTAGAGGACCCTGGTAGTTTTTCTGTCCCCTGTAATATAGGAACCTTCCCAGTTAAGAAGGCTCTATGCGATTTAGGTGCTAGTATAAGTGTCATGCCCCTAAGCGTTGCCTTAAAACTGGGAATGACCGAATTTGCAGTAACCAGTATGACCGTCCAGATGGCAGATCGCACATCTATGGAACCTGTAGGGGTGTTAGAAAACATCCCTGTGCGTATAGACAGGTTTTTCTTCCCAGTCGATTTTGTAGTCTTGGACATCCCAGAGGATGCCCATATACCCATAATTCTAGGAAGACCCTTTCTTCACACTGCAGGTGCCATTATAGATGTAGGCACTGGAACTCTAACCTTCAAAGTAGGCAAACATTCTATTATCTATGGCCTATCCTATAGAAAGAAGGATGCTATGACCCCCATCACATGTAATGCTATCACTTCTGAGAAGAAGTATGAGGTCATCACTACTTCTCCACCTTTATTACCTATTCCTGTATCTGTTTTTACACCTCCGCCCCAGAGTGGGAGCAATAGGGAGGACACTTCTGTTATGACTATTGCAGGAACTGGTTTGGGGAAACCCAAGGAGAAGGAAGTCATCATCCAGAGAGGAGGAATGGGATGCCTAAGCTATGAAGAAGATGAGGATCCAGACGTCATGGATCGAGAGGAGAAAAAGAAGAAGAGGCAGGCTCAAGAGGAGAGACCGTCGCATATGCTTTACGACGGGGGAAAGAAGATGTGTTTTGCTACTGAAGCAAAAACCGTGGAGACTACGGCATGCCGTCAGAAGCCGTGGTCGGATATTTTCCGCATCTTCAGCGGATAGTTGTTTTTAAGTTGCAATTTTAAGACAATTTACTTTATGTTGTGTGAGACTTTTTAGTTTTGTTTACTAGTAGTTAAGACTTTAAGAATCGTTTGGCATCTCGCGCATTGTTGGGCGCACATATTTTCTTGTTTTTTCAGGATTTACGAGAAAAAACGAAGACCTCCAGAACTCCGCTGGTCGACCGACCAGAATCATCAGTCGGTCGACCAGAGGCGCTGTATCGCAGATTTTTTCCGCTGTTCACAGGAGGTCGATCGACCAGAAACACCGGTCGGTCGACCTACTGTCCGCTGCAGTCTTCCGTTTCTCTTCCTTAGAACTCGTGAAAACAACTTGGATACTTGAGTGGCACTGCTGGCCACCAAAACCTCCCAGCTTACGCCGGTTTGGGGAGGTTTTTCTCATACGCTTCATTATCCTGTGAGTTCTTTCCAGTTTTTCCTTGATTTTTCTTTTGCATCTGTTCTTTAATTTTGTGAAACCTTTACTTAGGCTAATGCACAATGAGGACATTGTGCGGGTTGGTTTGGGGAATGGTTTCGTGTTACATGCATTGCATTTTGTCACACGTTTATTGCATTTCTGTCTTGCATCGTTCTTTTCTTTGTTTTCCTTATATATACAAAAATCCAAAAAAAATTAAAAAATTCAAAAATCCAAAAAAAAATTCAAAAATTCAAAAATCCAAAAAAATGCACGTTTATTTTAGCATATAGATCGAGTCGGAACGAAAGTATTTCAAGGATGATTTAGCTATCTTACATGTTTATGCCTTTACCTTGCCTTGTCAACTTGTTTTGGTATGAAAGTCTTTTGCATATCTACGAGTTTTTGTCAACTTGCATATCTTGAGACTTGACTTATACCTTGGCAACCTACTATACATTCTAAGGTTTAGAGCTTATTTCCTGATTTCATTCTTAAACCAGTTGTCTAGGATGTGAGTAGTACTCCCCTTGGAACATGTTACATTAATATGCATAAACATGAGCTTGAATTGCTATATACTTGTCTTACTATCTCGTTTTGTGAGTCTTGATACGTGCATTTGGGATCCCTTTTCTCATTTTTACCCATAAGCTTCACATAGCCAAAATTACCTTTTTATTCCCCCAAAACTACATCCCATACTTAGCCTACCCTTCCAAGCTAGTATTTGTGGTCATTGGATTATTTTTTGAGGCATCTTGGTTTGTATGCTATCATGAGCAAAAAGAAAAAAGAAATAAAGAAAAGAAAAACGAAAAAAATTCGGGAAACGCAGAAAGCCAGTCGACCGACCACCATTATAGGTCGGCCGACCAACTGACAGAATCAGTGTCAAAATTTCGTTTGTTAATACCCCTTTCTTTTATATGTTATAACTCCCGTACCTCATTCAAAAATATTTGGGAGTCCTTCCTTATATTTAATGTGAGAGTTGTGCTACAACAGAGCATTTTCTTAATATCAAAAGTGTGAAGTTTGTTGTTGGAAATCAGTTTTACTAGCTTGGCTACTAACCCCACAAATCCAAAAACATCTTAACCACTTTTTACCTTTTACCTCACATATCTTTCATTACCTCGATTTGCATGTATCTGGGTCACTTAATAAGATTGTTATACAAAGTTGTAGAATTCCTGTTCATGTTAGATTGCAGGCATGTTTTCATGGGTCGCAGTTAGGTGAGTGTCTCTACAAAATTACTTCTTTCTATCTTTTACATATACTCACCCTTTGCTTCATGAGTGTCTCGAGCGTACCGCGAGAGTCCATGGTATTAAGTCTCTATAGTTTCTTTATTTGCAAATCTGACAACCCTATAATTCGTTTGCATGATTTAAATGCTTTCTCATTTTGTACTTGGCATTGGTATAGGCTAACATGTAAATTTCGCTCTGAGATTGAAATCGTTCCATTAGTTAAGATCGAGTCTATTTCTTGCTTGAGGGCAAGCAAGGGTTTGGTTTGGGGAATTTGATACGTGTCTATTTTATGATGTTTTACATCTATTTTTACACGTATTTGGTCGCTCATTTACTATGTTTTAGCCTTTATTTCCCACAAATTGTGTACTTTCGTATTTTTATGCACTTTTGCAGATTTATGCGGAAAAGAGACGATTTAGCACCAAATTCGTATCCTCAAGTCTTTTGCTTAATTAAGGAATAAATGGAAAGTCAACTGGAGTCAAAATCAAGTACCAAGGGTCAAACAGAAGAAAATCCGAAGACTTCCGTACAGAAGCGGTCGACCGACCAGTTAAACGGGTCGGCCGACCAGGCCTGATTTTCATAAAGCCCAATTTCCAAGAAAGGCCGGAAATAAGAGAAGTCCAGCAAGAAGCGGTCGACCGACCCGAATAGTAGGTCGACCGACCAGAACGAAGCCCATGCGATTCTTTTTCGGAAATAAAGTAGAATTAGAGTCTTTAGGAAACTCTTAGTTTCTTTCTATATAAGCCAATCTTGTGATTAGGGTTAGATATCTTCAACTATCTTAGATCTTAGATCTGGAGAATCAAGTTTTGCATCGAATCTTTCAGCATCAAGTTTTATCAGATTTAGTTTTGTAATCTTTCAATAATTCTCAAGCATTCAATAAAGTTAGTTTCTTTCTGCCCTAATTCCAATTGTGGTAATTACTCTTTAATCTAGTTTTTATTATAGTTCTTGTTTTTATTACAATTGTTAAGTTAGAATCCCAAGCTTTATTGAATCTTGCATGCTTAGATTGATTACTATGTTCTCCATGTTTATTCCCAATTTTACAATCGTCTTAACAGTCATGAGTAGCTAATTTTCATATGTTAGGATGTAGGGGATAATATGCAGAGGTAAATAAAATCCGAAAAACCGCTTGTAGCAGGACCACGGTCGGCCGACTGGAATAGTCGGTCGGTCGACCGAGGCCGTGGTCGGCCGACTGGAGTAGCCGGTCGGTCGACCACTCGCGTATGTTTTCTTATTTCGTCTTTTCTTGTCAATTATAATATCCTGCAATGAGACCAATAGGAGACTTGTAGGATGTTAGTAATGACCTACCCAAGATTGAGAGATACGGGAAGGGCATTGGTTTACACCTTAAGACAGATAGGTTACTCAAGGCTGAAAGGTATGTAACCTGGAATTTAGGAATCACCCTTATTGTTGACACCCAATAATTGTGAGACCTAGGAACTAATAGCATAGGCCGAAAGGAGCTATTAGGTAGCATAGACCTAAAAAGATATGTTACACCCCCTTACGCGACTGCAATACATGTTGACCTTAGGATTTACTTTACCTTAGCTATTTATTACCCAAACATCCTAGCATCCTCTTTTATTATATTTTATTCCCATCTTTTAATTCTTGTTTTATTTTTATCTTTACTTTAGACTTAGTAATCAACCAATCAACCCCCAGATTTGTTACCTTTAAACATTAACATTAAGACAATAAACATTCCCCACCTCTTTGTGGTTCGACCCTGACTTTCACTATCTATTGTTAAGGTTAGGAATTATAAATTTATCTTTGGTACCCTCAACGACGGGCATCAATTTGATGATTATTTGAGTGAAAATTTTGAGGATATGAGTGATGAACCATGGAGTGATTTTGAAATATTTGGTATACACTTCTTTTCTTACAAGTCTTCAATTTGTAGACCTCTTACTTGGTTGTATGCTTGGTCTTGCTTGCTTTATTCAATCCCTTGTGACCATTTCTTTGAAAATTGGTCAAGTTCATTTGACAAGTTAATGAGATCGTTGACCGGCTTTTTAAATGACTAACTTGTTTTATGTGCTTGGGTGTATTTAGATTTTTGCTTGTTTGTGTTTTGTTTTGTTTTGTTTCGTTTCATGTGTGTAGGTACCATGTTTGTAAGTTTCACGAACCAACAACAAAGTGATGAGTTGAAGTAGAAGAATCAAAGATCACTTTCTTTAGTGAATGATCGAAGATTGTGCTTGAACGGTAACATTCTTTACTCACCCTCTCTCTTTTTACCTTCCCTTGTTCTTAGACATTGGGGACAATGTCAAGTTTAAGTGTGGGGAGGTTTGTTGTTGTTGGTTAGATGGAGTAGTAGTTGTTTGGATTTTTGGAGGTTGACGGTGTTAATTTTAAAATTTGGGGATTTTTGAGGCATTTTCGGAGTGCAAATGAGGAGTTTCGGGATGTGAAAAAAGGCGAAAAATTTGAGTCGGGTGCATTTTCTTGAATTTGGAGAGTTTTAGAAGTAAAAATGGGTGTTTTGGGTGTAACTCAGGGCAGTGGGGTGTTACTACACCCTACTGGAAGAGATACACCCAAGGGGAAATTGTAGCTGGGTGTAACTCAGGCAGTGGGGTGTTACTACACCCGACTTGGGCGAGATACACCCGACCTTAAAAAAAAACAAAAAAATTTAAAAGATCTTTTTTCACTTTTTGCTCCTTTCTTATAATTTTGTGAACTACACCCCCAAAACCTCCTTTTTACTTCAAAATTTCGACACTTCTTTTTCCCCATTGTTCCCTTATTTCTCTAGCTTTTTACATTCCGTCTTCATTTTTGCGTTCCTCGTTCCCGTTAATGTCATTCTCTTGGTGAAAATCCCATTTTGCTCCTTTATAAAAATCCAAATTGCACCAAATTCCTTCCTCATATCCAAATTTCTTTTGTTTTGCTTTATTTTGTTTTGATTTTTCTTTTGTGTTAGATTATTTTCTAGCCTAGTTTCTTTTTCTTTTTCTTAGTTTTTGCTTTTGAGTTTCTTTTCTTTTTCTTTACCTCCTCTTTATACTTTGTATATAAATAAGTACAAAGAGGAGGCCCAAAAAAAATCCCAAAAACATGTTCTTATTTTTCAAAAAATCGAAAAATACCAAAAAGATTTTTCTTTTTTTGTATTTCTCTTCCTTGCACTTGTCTCATCGAGGACGATGAGAATTTAAGTGTGGGGAGGGGAAATATACACCTTGTATATATTTCTTTCATGTTTTTTTATTTTGTTTTTCTTTTTCTTTTGAGAAATTTTTTCAGAAAATACAAAAAAAAAATTGAAAAACTCGAAAAATCCAAAAACATTGCATTGTATATATTTTATGTATTGTACTCGTCCTAACCATGCTCATAGGTAACACACACGATGCATCGGAGAAGACGCTTGGTAAAATTCCTCATACTCTTTCTCCTTATTCCTTCCTTTTCTATTTTGTATATATTGGCATGGAGGAGGATGGGATATGTGATGTGGGTGTTCCTTTGGGGAACCGTTTTGGAGCTTGGTGTTGTGTGCCTATGTGTTGGTAGGATGAGTTGCATTAACTTGTATGGCATGTAGTTGATAATTCACTTGCATTATAACATATATATATATTAGTTGCATTCATGACATGTAGTTGCATTTAGTAAAATGTTTCCAAATTGCCTAATTGAGAACTTTGAGAAAAGCATTTAGGCCATTGCAAATGATTCTTCTACTTGTGACTTCGTCTTTTAGAATGGTTTTGAAACACTCTAGGTTATGCTTTTCTAGTATCTTTCAAACCGTGATCCGCTACCAAGTCGACGGTTTGCATTTTGAATCACCTTGTCCAACCCCGTGATGCGATTAGGTATAGATTGACTAGTCTTGGTGACCTTGTCGGTTTGGGTGGGATGGTAACTTGAGATTTTTGATGGTTTTTAAAATGCTCATTTCTTTAAATTTTGGTGTGAAATGTTGAAAAAGTTGAAAAAGAAGCCTCTTGTGGAATAAGATCGTGTAGTTTAGGTGGAGGCGTACCACTTCGATGTGCTTTGGAGGGGGCCAAAGAATTGGCTTCCCACTTGGTCGTGAATTCGACCGCCCAAAGACAGAGTGATTGTCACCCCGATAAGCTATTGCCTAGAGGTTAACCGGTCGCCTAATAAGCGATTGGCGAAGGCGAAGGGCATTAGCACGCGTGGGACAAACCCCATCTTAACTCATGAAAAGAAAAATAAAAAAAATAAATAAAAAAAAAAGAAGAAAAAAAAAGAAGAAAAAAAGAGAGAAAAAAAAAATTGAGGTCGTTTGTTTTGTTTTCCACCTTTATGAAATAACTTGAGCATTTAAACCCGAAAATCGATTTTGCTATCCTTCCTTAACGAACTTGGGACGATCCATGACCCTTACTTATGAAGAGTCTAGACCCGGTTTATTCCTTACCTCTAGCATCATGGGGACATCCTTCCATTCCATCCGATCGCCCACGACGAAAGTATTTGGGTCATGGTTGTGAAAGTAGCCTAGGTTAGCATTGTTTGGTAGTGATTTGTTGCCATCCTTTTGGACTTATTGACTTGTTGAATTAGTATTTGTGAAGGAGTTTATGCTGTTGAATTTGTTCTCTTTTAGTTGATATTCGCCACTTAGATGAGGAAAGTGGCATTTTCTTTTGTTGATGCATCTTATTGCAAATTTTGTGCTTCATGCTAGGATGTGTCTAAATTTTGTGCAAGACCCAACTTGCCTTGCGAGTTGTGCTTTACCTCATAAGCACAACTACGTGAGTTGAAGGGACGGAGGAGGCCCGTTAATTGTCTTTCATCGGATATTAGTAGTATATATAGTTCTTTTATATTACGGGTCTTAGTATAGTTTGTGAGCTTACTCGAGGACGAGTAAGAGATAAGTGTGGGGAGATTTGATAACACAATATTTTACCGATTTTAACCCACATTTTATCCCTTATTTGATCTAATTAATAACTCGTGTTAGCTTTATTGACTTATTTTAGTTCTATTTCATATATTAGCGGATTAGTTTTAAATAAAATTGTTTCATGATATTACTCGAGATAGTGGTATTGCTTTCGTTAATTTGGTCAGGTAGGTATCGAGACGAATGAAAACAAATAAAACGGAGCAATGGGTTATAGTTTGAGTTGGGCCACAAATTTGTGCTAGGTGCCAACTGGGCCCAGAAAAGACGAAAGAAAGAAAAGAAAATAGAGGAAGCAAGGAAGCAGCTCGGCAATTGTTTTCGGGGGACAGAGGGAACGAAACGAGGAAGGCAGGAGAAGTAGGCGTAGATTAAAAACAGATTTTCTTTCTCATTTTTAGTTTAGATTTAATTTCTCTCTTTAATTCACAAAATTTGTGTGACGATCTATCATCTCATTCCATTTAATTACAAGTATGGTATGAATTATTTTCCCTCTTTCTCTTTTTCATTGTCATTTCTATCATTTTAGTCTTTTAACAATCTGACCATGTTTAGTATAGTTTATCATGTTTAGTCATCAAATTAGTTTAAAGTTGTAATCGTTATTGCTCCATTATGCTTAATTTCATGTTTAGTGTAGTTGTTGATGTGTCTTGTGTTGGATTAAATATGATTAGTGAGTAGTATTTTTACTAGGGTGCGATTAGACTCCGATATATGTAGGTTACCGTCTTAATTCCACCAACTTGGTGTCGAGGGGGAGTTTATTGGGTTAATTAAGGGATTTGACTTGTTTATGTTTTATTTGGGATTGTTCTTGACTCTTTACCCTTGACCGTCGACGGGAGTTGGCTAGGTTGGGAGTTAGCTCACCCAATTGGACTAATTTGTCATCTTGAGTTGAACCCGGGAGGGAGAACTTGAGAGGGGTGCCCTTAATTTTCGGTTTGAAATCGACCCTCGAGAGAGGGAGTGGGATGACCGGGGTATAACGTGGACTTAGAACCTTAATCTTGGGGAAAGGGGAGTCAAAATAGGCGTATTTTGGTAAGCTTTGACCCTTGACTTAAGGAGTTTGATGCATGAGCCCGAGAGGGAGTTGTGTCGGCATAGCTAGTGTCTTATAGTGAGCCCGAGAGGGAGTCTATGAGCGAATTAGAGGCGTCTCACCATTAACCTTTCCCCTTGGCAACTTGTTACGAGAGTTAAGCGGTAATTTACAAGTGTTGGAAGTCGAAATCGCGCCCTAGACTTTTCTTTATTGCTTTTATATTTGTTCTATTGCTTGTTTGCTTCCTTAATTTAGTAGTTTACTTTAATTCATTTTTAGTTTAGTTAATTAGTTTAATATTAATCATTTTATTGGTTCGCGTAGCTAACCTATAATCTAAGACAAGACTAGTACTCAAACTTAACCTCCCTGTGGATCGACCTCGACTACCCTACTACATTAGTTTAGTAGTTGAGTTTTATATAAATATTGTTTGATCGGGGGAGGGCGACAATCCCCGCTATCAGCGAGAGTTTCTTCTTCTGGGATTCTTGTTCTTCTCTTGATGTCTTGAAAATGCCGATTTTGCTAAGATTTGAGCGCATTTCTTCTTCTCCTTCGTTATTTATCTGCAATGAACACAAAGGCAACAAAGTAGACAATTCGGAGGAAAAAGGGTGCTAAAAGCTAAGATTTAAAGGACAAATACGTGCATAATGGACCTAAAAAGTCTATATAAATTGCACGTATCAGGAGGGATGCAATGAAACTCACGATCGATGCACTCGAAAAAAATAATACTTGGACCCTCGAAGACTTGCCTCCCAATAAAAAGGCAATTGGCTCAAAATGGGTATATAAAATTAAGTATAATGTCAATGGGTCTATTGAACGCTATAAAGCTCGACTGGTCGTCATGGATAATCGTCAAGTTGAAGGGGTCGACTACAACGAAACTTTTGCGCCAACTATCAAACTTGTAACAGTTCGCACCCTCATCGCCATTGTCGCCGCAAAACAATGGGAAATTCATCAAATGGACGTTCATAATACCTTCTTACATGGAGATCTTCATGAATAAGTCTATATGAAGCCGCCCCAGGGATTCCAAACCTCTACTAATGGCAAGGTTTGTCGCCTACGCAAATCGCTATATGGGCTAAAACAAGCGCCTCGATGTTGGTATGCCAAACTAGCCTCTGCTCTTCGGCAATATGGGTTCAAACAATGTCCTTATTATCAATCTCTATATTCTCTTACCACATCCAACACCGAAGTCTATGTTCTTATTTATGTCGATGATCTAGTAATTTGTGGGAACACTTCCGATCTCATCAACAACTTCAAGATCGACCTACCTGCAAACCTGTTTCCACATGAAGGACCTTGGGCCTCTCAAATATTATCTCGGCCTCGAAATAGCCCGATCCAAGTCTGGAGTTTTTGTTTCCCAAAGGAAATATGCCCTTGATATACTCACAGAAATTGGCCTCTTGAGCTCACGACCATCTAATAATATACGTATGGAACCAAACCATCGCTTGGGTCTATCTGTTGCATCCCCTCTTACAGATCCCAAACCATATCGCCGCCTCGTTGGTTGTTTAGTCTACCTCACTATTACCCGACCCGAACTTACATATTCTGTACATATATTGTCACAGTTTATGCATGCTCCTACCACCGAACATAGGAATGCAGCCCTTCAAGTTGTACGGTATATAAAAAATGTGCCTGACCAAGGTCTTCTCCTACGCGCAGATAGCGATCTCACTCTTCATGCCTAATGCGATGCTGACTATGGCCCTTGTCCTATAAGTCGACAGTCCGTTTCTGCATATCTCATCTTCTTTGGCTCCTCTCCCATTTCTTGGAAAACCAAGAAACAATCTACCTTCATATCTTCTAATTGCTTTTAACATTTATCTTATTTTTGTTTTTTTCAAAGTAGTACAATTGTTTTTTTAAATTCAACGTTGTATGTGCTTAATGTAGTACGTAAAATTAATAATTTGAGTTTCTCAATTTTTTTATACGCAGAACGACATTGGTTTGGAAAATAGGCTCGTCTTGCTTGTAATTCTCCCTTACCAAGAGTACATCCAAGTTGGGGGAATATAGGGAATCAACATTTGTAGTTTGACGCGAAGAAATTACTTCACGCATAGTTGGGTGGAAGTATAACGCTAAACCGGCAACTGATTTTATAGTCTTCGATGAAGAGTTTTAGTTTTACGGATTGGTTTAAAATTTTCAACATAGTCCTAATTATTTTCATTTACATTAACTTCACATATTTTACTATAGTATTTTTGTTTCTCTTGTAATACATATCTTTGTTCAACATACTCTTAATTATTAGGTTACTTTATAGTTATTTTTGTGTATATTATTTTTATAAAATTACTCGCCAAATTATGAAAATAAGGTACAAATAAGTAATGAAATAATAAAAATAAAATAATACTAATAATACGTACAAACATGTAAACACGTACTACGTTTACTATGAGTCATCTTAAATAATATGGTTAAATAATATGGCAAGACAAACTTGTAATACGTTTACTAAGTTGACTAAATTACAACCTAAAAACTAAAAAAAAATGCAAATTTTTATTTGTGATGGATAATTTGTCGCAAACTTGCTATGACGAGTCAAATATTACTCATGTGGATGAGATAAGACAAAAATAAAGTATCTCGGAAATAATAAACTGTTTTGTCTTATCTACCAACATGAATAGATTTAATTTGTGACGGATATACCCGACCCAAGGGAGGCTTGTTAAAAACAACTAATACACAATGTAGTACATGCAAACAAATAAAACTAATTAATGTAGGAGCTTTGATTTTTGTAGTACACATTTTATTGTATTGAGTAAAAAAAATATACTGCAAAAATAAATTACGTTTCGCAGTACACATTTTGATATTAGAGAGAAAATATTAAATAAGGGTTAGAGAGAGAAAATGAAAAGGAAAATGAGAGCAATTGCAATGGGAGGTTTTTGTGTTGGGTTTGTAAAAACAAACCTTTAAAATAAAGTTTGTTCCATTGCAAATAAAAGTTTGTTCTTAAATTGACAAAGTTGGTTCGAAAAAAAGAACCAAGTTCTTTCAAAAAACAAGAAAATCTTGTGAGTTCCAATGAACAATTAACCAATTAATTAAATTAATCAATTAGTTATGGATTATAGCAGAATTTTATATGAGGTTTTTCCATTGTGATAAAATGTTCTTAATTATTGAGATTGTCAAAATATGACATGGCAAAGGAAAAACTTTATATAAAGTTCTTTCATTGCACTTGCTCTGAGAGAGGTAAAACGCCATGTATTGTATTGAATAAATGTGCTACGAAAATCATGACCCATCATTTTTTTTAAAATTTTATTTTTTCATGAATACATTTTTGTGGATAAGTAATGCAAAAAAATTATTTCAAAAAGAGAAAATTGTTAATTACACCCTTTTAAAAATCACCTTTTGAAAGTTACGGCCTTTTAATTTTTTTTTGTAAATTATACCCATATTACTGATGATTATAAATTACAGTCAAAATATTAACTCCGGCGGAAAATTAATACCAATTTGAATTTTTGGGACTTCAGTTCATTTTTTAGGACGAAAATACTCTTACCTTCATCTTGTATATTCTTTTATGTTCACCCCAAAATCAGATTTCACAACTTTATTTCTCACTAATTTTCCACTTCTTCGACAATTTCACCTAATCTAATGCTACCTTATTGAATTTAATTGAATTCTAATTCTATTATTTCCATTATATCTTAAAATTAATTAGTGTTGTTCATCATCAATTTTCCCCACATTGAAAATAATTAGGGTTCTTCAATTTTTTCATGTTGGAATAAATGGCTCAATAAAAGTGTTTACAAAGCTAGCGTGTTTTTCTTGTCCCACATGAAAAAAGTAAAACAAGTCTTATGGGTTTATATTGTACTTCTCTACCCTATAATTTGAACTATTGTGAGTGGACTTTTTGTATGTGGAGGTTGACAAGTTCGGGCTAGGCCACACACGCGCGCGCTCTCTCCTCGCCACGCCGGGCTCTGGGCTCTGGGCTCTGGGTAGAGCACCTGCGGTGCGAGCCATCAGCTCCTTTTATTTTTTGAAACAAAATAATCTTCTGTTTTTCTACAATTTCCAAGACTGATTGGTTCAGTCTACGGAATTGAATAGTGTAACATTCCAGACTGATTGGTGCAGTCTATGGGATTGAATTATGTAGTCTTCCAGACTGAATATTCATATTTCAACATTTTTTTTTTCCGAGACGAAAATCGTTAATTCTTATGTTTTCTAATGGCTATAAAAACGAGTTCTGTAATCTCATTTCAACACACAACAAAATATTATTCTTTCTCTCTTTCTTTCTCCTGCTCTCTTTTCTTAATCTATCTAAAAATTCTCTGAGATTTTTTGACAACGTTCTTGCTTGTTCTCATCTGCGGCTTTGCATACACCAAAGTTGCAGCGTTTGTGTTAATCCTGGGGTCGAGTGCCAAAGAGGCGTGTGTACTAGATGGGGCATATTTAACTTTAGGACAGTGGCTCTTCGTCACGTCACAATCATCTTCGCTTCAGATCTGATAAGATTTTTCCTTTACATTTTTACAGTACTTGCGTAACATTTCCTAATTGGAAAAAAATAGGGTTCTTTAATGATCCCCAAATTAAAACCCAAAAATTGGTTCAATCAATTGAAAAACAATAAATTATGGACAATATCATATTTGCATTAACCCTATCAACAACAACGAATTAAACATAAATTTAAGAGAAAATAGAATATATGAATACTTATTTATCAAAGTAGATCACTCAGACAATGACACAACTTTGCCCCTCATGATTTGGAGCCTCTTTTCGACAATTAGGATGAATTACAGTAGCGATTAGGGAAAATTTTGGGGTAAAGTTTAGAGGAAGATGAAAGAGGGTTTGGGGTTAATGGAATAGGTAAATGAAAAAAAAAAATCTGGGTAATTTTTGATAAAATTAACCGAAAACGTCATTGTGGTGCAATTTTAAAAGAAAAGTAATATTATGGATGTAATTGACAAAAAAAAATATTATAAAGTTATAATTTTCAAAAAATGTTTTTTAAAAAGCTATAATCAACAATTTTATTCTTTGAAAACTATAAAAAAAAAAAAAAAAAAAAGTGGGCGTATAAAGGCATTGAACTGTTATAGACGTTACTATTGTTTCATTTATGATTTTAATATATTTTTCTTAGAAATGTGTTCAACTTTAATTAAAATATTTACCGTAAATATCATGAAAACAAATATCAATACTCATATATTTTCATATATGACTCTCCACATATATAGAATGGTGAAATTTTAGCACCTTAGAGCAAGTCTAATGATAAACTAGTTTTTATTAGCTTACGTTTGACACCACGCATTTTAAGCTACAAAATTTTTGAGCTAGTAATGTATTCCAATGGTTTAGCTTAATACGACCCATATTTAAGGTACTAACTTTTATTAGTTGTTTCTATGTAGTAAATCTGTTTAAACAATTAGCGTAATGAAACTAGTTGCTTAAACCAAGCAAACTTACATGAAGAATTCCAAAGGTTTAGGTATTAACTTGCAATTTTGTAAAATTACAAGCAAGTCTCTTGGCTAACTATTGGACTTGCCTTTATAGGTAAACTTGACACAATTGACCGGGCCATAACCTGATCCGACACCCAAAGTTCATCAGACCCTTTACAACTCATCCCAAATGTTTATTATTGAGAACTGATTATTTTCTGCAAATATTGAAAGATAATCTAAACTCGAAATGACTCGGTTCATCCCAAATCCGAGCCAATTATCTCGTTTACAAGGTCTACTTAATTAAATATGATGGGGATATTCTCTCTATTGCTTCGTATGAGTTAATATGAAAATAAAACCTGCTTAATTTTTATGAATAAACTCTATTTTCTTATTTATGTACGAATCAAACTCATTTTTATGGTTTAATAATTACATTTCATCGAGACATACGATTATTGGAAGATAGGAAGTACTCGTATGAAATACCATAAAATGATGTTTAAAATGGATATTACTCTATATACGATTTAAACATAAAACTACATATATCGAATTGAAATTAAAACGGGTACACTTGATTAATAATGAAATATTAATACAAGAACAAAAGAGTTGTTACTTGTTATTATAAATAGGCTGTTTAGCATATTACTACCTAATAAGTCTAAAATTTTGCATCTTACTACCTAATATGTTCAATTATTCAAATAACTACCTAATAAGTATAAAAGCTGACACGATTACTACTAAAATGACGGAAATTGCTAAAAAAATGACGGAAATCAATTTATTTCGTCCCGTTTAAATTTTAATCCTAATTTAATACCCATATTACCCTTCCCCTCTCCTTCCTCCATTAAAACACCTTCCTACTTCAACAAAACTCATTTCTCCTTTCATCAATCTCGTTCTATTTCATCGAATAGAACCCATTTCCCCCCAGATTTTCATCAATCTTGTTTTATTTTCATCAATAAATCCCAAATTTCTCCCTAAATCTTCAAATTTTTCCGGTGGTAACATGTTTTCAAGGGTCTAATTGGGGGAAGAAGAAAGTTGGTTGCTTTTTTGGGTGAAATTGATAAATTCAGGAAAAAAAAATTGTTCGAATAATGGAGAGAATGATAGAAGAAAGTGATAATAAAGAGATTGATTTGAATGTTGAACCAGAATCATGGAGTTTAATCGGGGGATGGAGAGAGTTGAAGATGTTTTATTAAAAAAGGGTAAAATCGTTATTTAACTTATTCCGAACATTTAAAATTAACTTAAGTTCGGTTTCCGTAAAAAAGGAGCAAACTGATTAATATTGTGTGATTTTAGGTAGTAAGTTGCAAAATTAATTATATTAGGTAGTAATATACAATTTTTTGAACTTATTAGGTAGTAATTTGTCATATTTCCTTATAAATAATAGTAAGTCTTGCTTGCGACGGGTCGTCATTTGTGACGGATAATTTGTGAGATAAAATGGATACAAAATGAGTTAGTGGAGAAAGGGAACCACATGAACAGTGTTGGGGAGAGAGAAAAAGTGAGTATTTTGTGAGAGAAAACGGTATCCGTCACAAGCTTGCGACGGATAGTGCCATTGCAAATAAGAATTTGTGTATAAATAAAGAATTGTAGTGTGTAAATTGTAGTAGTGACTAGTGGGTAGCTGATTGGTAATTTGTGTTTGGTGTAGGGTAACTAACGATTGATTATGGGCGTAATTTAGGGAAATAGGATGAAGCCACACGACACAATTACGGCGCATTAAATAATTAGAACATGTAAAGTTGGGACATTAAAGGCTTGTGCCCCTACACACGTGCTGTACCTCCTGCTTCACAAGATCATTGTGACTTCTTCACACGTGCTACTTCTCTATCTTCGCCACGTCGACTTTCACATGTTCTACTTTACTCGCTTTTGCCTGCTTTCAACATTTCAAAACTACGGAGTAATTTTTAAACTGGGTAAAAATTGTACGGTATAGTGTTAAAAATATCAATATAATAATTAATATTAAAAATGTTAACCTAAAATATATGTATATTTTATAATCCATTTTTATAATAATAGTTTAAAACATGTGCACAAATTGTAAGGGTTTGAAATTTACACTTATTTTAAACCGTGTAAAAATACACGAATTCAGTGAACATGATAACAAAATTTTTAAATTTATTAATTTAGTGGATAAGCCCAATTTATAGCGAATTTCTTTAGAGTATTATTTTAACCAAATGCTCTAAAATCTACTTAACAAAGTTTTATAGTTAATTTATTTTATTAACGTTTTGTAGATCTCATTTTTTCAAATTGAAAATTTAAACAGTACTATTTAATAACATTTTTTTGTTGAAAATTATTTCTTATTTAAACTACTCAAATTTAGTAATATCTCAAAAATTTGCTATTATGATGGTCAAAATGTTAGAGTTAAAAGTTTGTAAAATAATATAATGATGTTATTTGTTTTACCATTTTTTTTATCTTTTATATTTTCACGGTCTAATAATGTTTTTTGTTCATGTTGTTATTTTTTTAAATTATTGATAGACTATGTAGACTATTGGGAAAATTCTGCATTTTCATATTATACTCCCTCCTATTCTATATATTCTTCCCCTTTCATTTTTGCACCAAAAATAAGGAATATGATTTGGACCACACAAAACACAATGACTCACCTACCATTGAATTTAGACCACACAAATGCTTCCAAAAAAGGAAATAGGGAAGAAAACCCGAATAACCGAATAAGGAAATAGGGAACAATACATAGAATAGGAGGGAGTATTATTTATGCAACATAAATGGAATTGAAGATAATGCTTCATTGAAGTTTTATATTGCTTATTCAACGAAATTCTATTAACTAAATTGGTTTTCATAAATTAATTCCATATTTTTTTATGGTGGGTCCTAAAATTATTTAATAAAAAAAATGGATGTGATGACGTGGACGCACGAAATTGCACGAAATGTTCTTGTATTAATATTAATAAGGTTGGGCTAAGTGCGATGATTTAGCTAAGGACTTACTTCTAAATATGAAATAAGTTAATAGTCAAATTATTGTATCTCTATTTTTGGAGGAGTAAGGTCCTGTTCTTTCTGGCTTAATATCAGCTCTTTTCAATTTTGGTTGGTTGTATTCCGTTAAGTTTTATTTACGTTAAATCAATTATTTTCGATTAATCTCTTCACAAAAGTAACTTTTAATTCAACTAAATTCACTCCAGCTCAGTTCCACTCAATTTAGTTCAATTAAGCTCTACTTCAATTTATTCAATTCAGCTCGTTTCAGCCGAAAAGAACAGGGACTAAGGCCCTGTTCTTTCTGGCTTCTAAGAGCTGAACTGAACTGAGCTGAACTGAATGGGGCTGAGCTGAACTGAACTGAACTGAACTGAGCTGAGCTGAACTGAATCGAGCTGAGCTGAACTGAACTGAACTGAACTGAACTGAACTGAACTGAATTTAATCGAGCTGAACTGAATTGAGCTGAACTGAGCTGAATGAATAAGAAATTAATAGAAATAAACTGAATATAAATATTTAATTAAAGTGTAATAACTAATAATAATATTATTAATAATAATAATATAAAAAAAGTTTGATTAATATAAATTTGTGATTTAATTAAAAATAATTATATTATTAAAGTAACGGTATCTAGGCCAAAATGACCATTTTATTAAAGTATTATCCAAACTAACCATATATAAGATAAAACAATGTATTTACTTAATTTATTAAAATATTATTCAAACTAACCATAAAGTACAAACCAAATGAAATCACAATACAAGTACAGCCAAATGAATTTACTCTACTGCACTGCCAAAGCAACCTCACGCTATGGATCAGACCTCACAATACAGGTAGAGGAGTTAGCAAATATAATTGGACACAAATTGCTAAGAATTATAATGCACAAACGGGTTCTAATATCACTTCAAAGCAAGTGAAAAATCACTATACCGATCAAAAAGAAAAATTCAAATGTTGGGAGGAATTGCAAAGTATGACTGGTATAGTATTCAATCCTAGAACTGGCAAGGTGGATGTGGACGAGAGGTCTTTGGAAAGATATAATTCATTCATAGAGGTAAAATTATTGATAATTTTTTTTTATATTTGTTATATAATAGTTGTTTGAATAATGTAAATATAACTGAATAATTTGTTTTTTTAATCTTACAGCGGAATTCGAAATATGCTTTAAAGGTAATTAAACAAGGTTTGGCAAACCAAGATGAGTTGTGCAAACTATTTGATGGTAGAGCAGCTCATGGGGTTGGGGGTTGTTTTTCTCCAGCAATGGCCAATGGACCGTCATATTTGACTACACGAACTTTTGACCTTAATACCAAAGAAGGTTCTGGGGATACTGACGATCATTATAATATTGAGGAAGATCAAATGTCGGGTGATGAGAGTAAATCACCACCAAGGTCAATTCCTCGCAAAATGAGTACCTTCCGCAAAAGAAAAAGTGAAGATACCAGTAATTCAACTGAACTTAAGCGAAGACAAACTAGTTTTGATAGTGTTATTCAACTATTATCGGGAGCTGGTATTGGTTCATCAAGTGGGAAGTCAAAGGCCGAATTGATTAATGTTGAATTGACAAGATTGGAAGTGTCGGAGAAAAAGAGTGATGAATATTTTGTTTCGGCTATGGGATATCTGAGTGATGAGAAACATGCTAATATTTTTCTATCACTTCAAAGTGACAACCAAAAATGGATCTATATGAGAAGGATGGAGGATGATCCTTTATTTATCTCGGTTTGAGTAGTTTGTATTACTCATATCATGTTTTATGTGTTAAACATTTATGTTTGGATATTTTTATTTCAATGTTCTTGTGTTTGAAATTTAATGTTGGGTAATGTTTAATTTTTATGATGCAATGTTTGAAATTTGATCAAGTTATTGATTTTTTTTATATCTTATAATTGTGTCTTTTTGTAGTGTACAATGGATGACAATATTAAGCGTGCATCTATAATTATTGCATTAGAAGAAATACGCAGATCATTTCAACCAAGTGAATGGGAAGAGATTCCAGAGTCATCAACTAGGCGGGCTAGGAGAGAGAGAGGGGAAAGTGGAGCTGAATACATACATAGATTATTGAATGAAAATGATACATCTTGTTTGGAGCAACTTCGGCTTGATAGAGACATGTTTACACGACTTGTGAATTTGATGGTTGAACGAAATTTGCTAGTAGATGGAAGATATATAAAGGTAGACGAACAAGTCGGAATTTTATTATACATAATGGCGAAAGGAGCTTCTTATCGTGATGCTGCCGATAGATTCAAACATTCTATTTCTACGATATGTAAGTATTTCATTAAAGCTGTAGATGCTTTGGTGATATTGTCGCATGATATCATTAGGCCGCATTATGATTTACTAGAGGTGCCTCCAGAAGTAGAAAATAACTCACTTTACTGGCCTTATTTCAAGGTAATACACTTGGGTATTTGTCTCCTATTAGCCATCCAAACGTGAGAAACCATGTGCCTGAATATAAGCATGCACCTCCTAGCGGAATATTTGAACATTTCAATTATCGACATTCATCTTTGAGGATGACGGTTGAAATGGCGTTTGGCCAGCTGAAGAGAAGGTGGAAGGTGTTAAAAAACATGCCACAAATGACAACGAAATATCAAATGTCAATTATCGTATCCGCGTTTACACTTCATAATTTCATTCGGATGCATAAACTTGGTATTCCAGTTATACAAAATCAAAGTATTCAAGGAAGAACAGATTCAAACATGGATGATAAAGAACGGAAGAAACTCATGGACAAAGTTCGAAAAGAAATTGCACAAAAAATAGGGCGTGATATTGGTGTCCATAATGACCTCGATAATGACGCACATCAAGACGCTACGGAAGTCAATAGGGAAGCAACATAGATGATGTTTTTGTTAATGATACCTATATTTTCAAGAATATGATTTTCGATTGTGTTAACAAATATTATTATTTGAATGTTATCAAATTTTACTTCTCAATTACATTTTTTCTACTCTTTCATGTTTACTACTACTACTACTAATAATAATAATAATAATAATAATAATAATAATAAGATGATGAAGAAATAATAAAACAACAACAAAAACAACAACAATAATAATCATAATAATAATTATTAATTAATAATAATAAATAGAATAATAACAAATAAATAAAATAATAATAATAATAATAATAACAAAAACAACAACAACAACAACAACAATAATAATAATAATAATAATGTTAATAATAATAATAATAATAATAATAATAATAATAATAATAATAATAATGTGGGCTGAACTTAATAAAGCCGAGCTGAACTGAACTGAACTGAATTGAATGAAGCTGAGCTGAACTGAACTGAACTGAACTGAACTGAATGGAGCTGAGCTGAACTGAACTGAGCTGAACTGAACTGAACTGAACTGAATAGAGCTGAGCTGAACTGAAACGGGCTGAAAATAAGCCAGAAAGAACAGGGCCTAAGTCTTGCTTGCTACGGGTGACCATTTGTGACGGATATTTTGTGAGATAAAATGGATACAAAATAAGTTAGTGGAGAAAAGGGACCACATGAATAGTGTCATAAAGAGAGAAAAAGTGGGTATTTTTTGTGAGAGGAAACGGTGTCCGTCAAAAGCTTGTGACGGATACCGCCGTCACAAATGAGAATTTGTGTTTTTGGAGTAGCTTAGATTAAGCTAGTAGTCCTATTAAGCTACTAGTTTAAATGAACCATATCAAACTTTCAACTTATCAGGTAAAGTTTCTTATAAAAAATAGGAAATATGACAAATAACTACCTCATAAATCTAAAATTTTACGTCTTACTACCTAATATAATAAATTTTGCAACTAACTACCTAAAATCACACAATGTTAATCAGTTTGCTACCTTTTTGATGGAAACCGAACTTAAGTTAGTTTTAAATGTTCGGGTTAAGTTAAATGACCATCTTACCCTTCCCTTAATAAACATATTCCCTGTTAAAATTGTACCCATCCCTCTCCCTCCCCTGTAAAAGCTCACGATAAAGTAATTATTCCTGCCGCCATTTTTATACATCAAAAATTCCATGAACATGCCTAATTTGCAGCACTAGAGGGAGGTAATCTTCT
The DNA here is from genome assembly GCA_029255685.2 of Silene conica. NCBI lineage: Eukaryota > Viridiplantae > Streptophyta > Magnoliopsida > Caryophyllales > Caryophyllaceae > Silene > Silene conica. The sequence continues at coordinate 16,641,139 of CM055311.2, read as the reverse complement.
ATTGTCTTCTCAAATTGAATCAGTAAGCATTTTTTTCATTTTATTTTCAGTATAAAATCCTTCCCTAATTTGATTTTTTTTCATTTTATTTTCATTCTATACTGCCCGGTATGGTGAGGGTGACGGATACTTTGTCATCGCTCGCGGTCAAGTACTGGCCGGTATAGATTAGTTGTAATGCTTCCCTAATTTGATTGCAAATAATAGACAAATTAAAAAGCTGAAGTACAATTTTCCCGTGCCCGCTGCTACTACTATTTACCTGAAGTACAATGAAGGATGTAATGCTTTACGTAAATTGGATTGCAAATAGTACACACAAGGTCGCGCCTAGATTAAATATTTTGTATCTTCTTTTGTTTCACCTTGTACTTTAATGGTGTTTTAATGGAGGAAGGAGGGGGAAGGACAATTTAGGTATTAAATTAGGTTTTAAATTTAAACGGGACGAAATAAACTGATTTCCGTCATTTTTTAGCAATTTCCGTCATTTTGGTAATAATCGTGTAAGTTTTTACACTTATTAGGTTGTTATTTGAAGAATTGAACATATTAGGTAGTAAGATGTAAAATTTTAAACTTATTAGGTAGTAATACGCTAAATAGCCTAAAAAATAATTACTTTAAAAAAAAGTTGGAATTTTTTTATGTGGGTGTATTTAAGTTAGTTTGAAACCATTGTATGGAATTGTAGCATAGTAAAATGATATAACTTAAAAAATATGATGTGACAACTCAAGCTAATTATGCATTAGCTCACGATTGCACTTGCTCTTATGTTAAAAATTGATTAATTATTTTTTGATATTTTTCAAATAATTTGTCAAGTATATATTAGACTTGTCTTAAGTTTAACATAAATAATGCTTTATCCGTCTCAATAGATTCTTTACGTTTACTTTTTGACACTATTTAAAATTAAGGGAATCTATAATATTTTCGACAATCTATAAGAGAAAACATTGTAATACCCCGTATTTTAGCCTCGGTTAACAGCAGTCAAACTCTGTTTTATACCAGTATTTCAAATGAAATGTTTATAAAGTATTTTACGTAAACTGTTATTATTTTATAAATCGTATTTCTACGATTACTTCGTATTTCATAATAATTTTATATTTGACGATTATTTCTTAAAACGACACTTCATTCGTACTTCTTTAATTTTGATAATATATTTATAATTAAATATATTTCTTATTTTATATTTATTTCTTATTTTTGTATATTCTTATGTAATTACTAATAATTTTATATCCTCATAATTAATAAAATTAATATTTACATAATTCAATTAATATGATTATTTATTTATATGTCTCGTTAATTTTAAGTTACGGGCTAAAGTTCGGGATGTAGTCGTATACAAATCCTCGAGATGCGTAATGGGCTTGACTGGGGTCGTGTTAATGAGAAAGAAAAAGAAGAATGCCAACCTTAGAAACCCTAGCACAAAAACCAAACCATCGACAAACAACAAACGCTTCCTTCATCAACCCTACTTGTCTGCCTCCATCAACTCACGTTAAAACCCTCTTCTTCCTTACATCGTCTGCCTCCACACTACATGTACGCCTAAGCCCTAGTTTGGTCTGTCATGGGGGTCAAAGAAGAGCAAAAAGATAAAGAAAACGTGACAGAACAGCCACATAGTCATCATTATCGCCCTTGCGCAGCAGTGTTTCGTAAGTAATTTATCAAACCTTTTCATCTTGTTATGACTGAGTACTATAGTTGTATGTAATCTTTATAGTGTAGGTGACACGTTTATCGTCTTTAAGTCACCATAGGATCACCGTAATTGTTAGAACAAAGATCAGAAATTTACTACAGTAACTCGTAAATGTTGCTCTGTTTCTGCGTGTTTAATCAGTTTTTATTGTTGCTTTTTCGTTCATGGGTTGAGTCAATTCGTGGCGTGTGTTATGAGTGTTAGTAGTGGTGTTATTATGTTGTGTTAATGGTGGTAAGGTGGTGTGTGGTGGCCGAAACAGGCTGTTTTAACAGCCTGTTCAAGTCGCGGAAACAGGGGAATCACGGTGGTGTGTCGGTCCTTTTTGGGCGATTGTTTCAGGTGTTAGAGTGGTGTCGAAGCCTGGTGGTTATCACCAGGGTGTCGTGGGTAATGAGAGGTGTCGTGGGAGGTGGTTGGTTGTAGTGATGGTGGGGTTAGCAGGTGGTTAAGGGGTTGTTTACAGAGGGTCGGTAAAATACGTATCGTAAGTGAGGTTGTGGCAGGGAGTTTCGGGACTGGTTTCGAGGGCTGTTAGAGTGGTGTCAAGAGTCATGGTTGGTGTCAATGGGTACGTCATGGTGCATAGGTGGTGGTATAAGCGGTGGAAGGGGCGTCGAAAAGGCTGTAAAGTTGGTGGTCAGGAGGGTGTTTCGTGGTGTGTGGGGGGGGGGGGGGGGGGGGGTGTGGGGGGGTTCTGTTTGGTGCGCGATTTGGATTTGAGAAATGTTAGTTGCTGATTAGCTGCGTGCAACATTATTATTATCATTATATTATTATTATTATTATTATAATTATTATTATTATGATTATGATGATTATGATTATTAATGTTATTATTATTAATTTTACTATTACTTATCCTCCTTCTTTTTCTTATTATTATTATTACTAGTGTTGTTAATATTATTAATATTATTAATATTGTTATTGGGATAATAATATCATTGTTAGTATGATTATTATTATTAGTAATATTGTTCATGTTAGTAATAATTCAAGTTGTTAAGTAATTTAATACAAGAATGTGACGGTTATTAATAGTTCGTTTTTTTATGTCCGGTTATTTAATTGAAGTTAGTTATAAAAGTAATAAAGATGGATTAGTCAAGTTAATTGAGGTAGTCGAGTTTAAAACGGTCTCGTTATGCGTAATATATTATTTAAATAGTTAATAAAAAAATAGATATATTATATTAATTCGCGTTATTGTATTAGTTAGTGATTACCTATATTATATTTGTTAGGTGACGATTTTGAAGTGGCATAATTCTGTTTACTTGCTGGCTTGCTATTGGATCATATTGCTATCCAGGTAGGATACACTGGCACTATACTCTATGAAGTGTTATCAATGGATATTTACTTTGAGATGTGTTGTGAATGGATGTTGCCTTGTATGTTATGGATGCAAGTATGAGTTATATGAGCATGATATTTAATGGTTATTTATTTTAGTGTGCATTCACGAGCATGGCATATGCATTGGTTAATGAGAAAGATATGGATCAGATATTGTTCTGATATAAAGCCCAGGGTGGTTCTACAGACCAGGCCTGGTGTCTTATCAGCTATTGAGCTGGTGTTCGGCGACGGCCGATTATAGTCTGTCGGGAGGTTCGGTATGGCTGGGTGTTACGGGTTTGAGAATGAGATTGAGATTGAGCTCGAGCATATCATGGCATTGCATATCATTATTTGTTGCATTATGATCTTGTGTTATCCTACTCAACCGCGAGGTTGACAGTGTATTCGTGTGCACCTACGATGATCCGGAATGGGGAGTAGACTTTACAGGAAGAGACAGATGAGCTAGGAGCTGGGTCAGGAATGTGAGATGCAGACTTTGGACCGACTTAGAATTATGTCACATCTAGAGAAGTCGTCAGTTGTATTTTTTCTTTCTCCGTTGAGCAGTAATTGTAATAACAAAAGTTTAAATTTTATCAGTTTTATATAAAGTACTTTGGTTGTTTTACTTTGTTATACACTACCTCGGACATTCCGAGATGGTAACAGCTCTATTTATTTGAGAATGTCTTGCTAAAGGCTCTTAAATAAATGGGGGTGTTACAAACATAGTCATGTAAGATTTGTTTGGTTCGTCTTTATGAATACATTAAAAATATCAATTTTTTATAATTTTTATAAATGCAAAATGAAAGATACCGATGGTGTAAAATACACCTCGACAAATGTGAAAAAGTAAACGTAAAGAATCTATTAAGACGGAGGAAGTACTAGTTTTAATTCATAAAATGTTTATTTATTTATTTTACCTCTTAGTTTAAAATAAATAATACTCGGTATTTGATTAAGAGGAAAATGAATAGTTGTAGTTAAAAGGGTATTCGGTAAAGGTCATGCTAAAGGTCGTCGACAAATTATTAATTATCGTCGACACTTTTATATGAACTACCAACTTTGCCCTTATTCAACCCTTTATATTTATTTGACAATTTAGCAATATTGGACTAAAATTCATTAAAAAAAAGTGTCGGTTTCTCACTAAAGTAAAATACGGTTTAGTAGCGTTTCGATCAACGGTTTTCAACGATTTCAACGAGCGGTTCGAACAACGATTTTCAACGATGAATGACAATAACGAGATTAGTTTACGACTTAAATTTGATTCAAATTTATAATTTTTAGTTCGTCATACAGTAGAACGGATTATGATTAGCGTTAGATTCCCGAAACCGATTTTAAATTTTTTTAAAAAAAAAATAGAAATTGTCAAGACAAAGAACATTTTCGTCCAGACCTAGGTCCACACAAAAAAAACTTTCGTCTGGACCTAGGCCTGGAAGAAAAATATTCTCGTCTGGACCTAGGTCTGGACTAAAATGTTCCTTGTCTGGACCTAGGTCTGGAAGAAAAACATTCTCGTCTAGACCTAGGTTTGGACGAAAATGTTCTTTGTCTGGACCTAGGTTTGGACGAAAAAACATTCTGGTCTGGACCTAGGTCTGGGCGAAAATGTTCTTTGTCTGAACCTAGGTCTGGACGAAAATGTTCTTTGTTTGGGCAATTTCTATTTTTTTTTTCAAAATTTTAAATCGGCTTCGGGGATCTAACGTTAATCATAATCCGCTCTACTATATTACGAACTAAAAATCATAAATTTGAATCAAATTTAAATCGTAAACTAATCTCGTTATTGTCATTCATCCTTGAAAATCGTTGAAATTCGTTGTTCGAAGCGCTCGTTGAAATCGTTGAAAACCGTTGATCGAATCGCTACTAAACCGTATTTTATTTTAGTGAAAAAACCGACACCTTTTTTTAATGAATTTTAGTCCAATATTGCTAAATTGTCAAATAAATATAAAGGATTAAATAAGGACAAAGTTGATAATTCATGTAAAAGTATCGACGATAATTAGTAATTTGTCGACGACGTATAGTAACTTGGTTGGTAAAGATTTAAAGCCGATGCCTACCTTTTTCTAGATTTTAGACAACCAAACCCACATGCACGTGGAATTGATGAAGGCCCGTTAAAGTTGGCCCACTAAAATCAGGGTGGTAGATTTTTGTGTTGGTAACTGTGTCCAATTGCTATAGATACACAGGTAAGGTCACCAAAAGCCCAATACAGGTGCACTTCATTCTTATTTCTACTTCATTCTTATAGCCGAATAAACGACTACCTCATCTAGGCTATCGGCTTTCATAATTACATGTAGGGAGTTGTAACGTATATTTGATGTTGACGGGATTTGATTTAATGTCTTTTTTATGATAAGGGTTTGAATTTTGAACCCATGTATTTTCGCACCACCACATGGACTATGTAAGTCATACCTTCGCGGGCTGCAGTGACCAAGTGACCATCGTCACAGATGGTAGTCGAACCTGAGACCTCCCCGCTCATACATTTCTACAAGTTTCAAGATTTAATCCAATTACCACTGAATTAACACCACTTAATTGATTTGATCTAATGTTACGGGTTAGGTTGACAATGGTTCAAAATATCATGTAGATATCATATAATGGACAACTGAGGTTGTATGTATGTATTTTTATTCATGTCTTAATTGTTGGGACGTTGTTTGAATGAACCAAATAAAAATCGCATCAAAATTCGTTATACTATTTCGATAACCGAATCGCGAAAGGTCGTCGACGTTTTGCGAAAAATCGTCGACGTAATTCAAAAAAAGGACAAAACTACCCTTTTACCTCTCATTTCCTCCCAAACTCAATTCCTTACTCCCTCACTCCCTCTTACACCTCTCAACCCGACACCACCACCAAGACCACCGCCCTCCGACGCCGACGACCGCCACCACCACCGAGGACCACCACCACACGAAGGTTAGTCTTTTTTTTAATTAATTTAGTTTAGTTTTAATTATGCTTGTATAATTTGTCGTTATTTTGTTGTTGTTGTTGTTATTATTAGTAATTAGATAGTAGTAATTTCAATTGTTGTTTTGTTTGATTTGGGGATGAGAAAAACGATTTTGGTAATGAAAGGGGTAGAACGTGCGATTTGAACGGCTTAGGGTGGGTAGGACGTGAGATTTGAACGGCCTAGGGTGGGTAGGACGTGTCGTTGACACCTCCAATAGCGGCCTAGACGTAGGACATCAACGTCCATTGGTGGCTTGGACGTGTTGTTTGCACGTCCATTGCTGGCTTGGACGTGATGTTTGCACGTCCATTGGTGGCTTGGACGGGTAGTTTGCACGTCCATTGGTGGCTTGGACGTGAGTTTCTCACGTCGTGGGAGGGTGAGGACGTGTGGTTTGCAATTTAATTTTTTTTTGTTACGTTCTAACCGTATGTTTTCAATTTTAATTCTTTTAATTTTTTTGTTTTCAGGAATGGCAAACATGCCGTTGAACGATGAAACTTGGCTTTCACAACGGATTGCAGAAGCTGAGACAGATCTCGCAAGCCCTGCAGCGGAAAACCCGATGGTGAAAGCATCTCTTGAACATCAACGCGACTACTGGATCAAGAGGCGTGACGCAGTCCGGTTAGTTAACGAAGCTGCAAGTTCGTACCCTCGACGTCCTGACACTCGCCGCCTTGCTGAAGCGAGAAACATGATACGTCTTCAACCCCCGGTCTTATCTCAACAGGCAATGCATGTGTATTGCAAGATTATGGACGTCATTAGAATGTTTGAAGAGAATCACCCCGACGTTAGCGGTTCTCCTGAGATGCGTGGTTGGTGGGAGTTTGAGAAGATTTTTTTAAAGATAACCGGGGTTATCCCTCCGTATTTTTCGTTTTGGGCCAATGAGGTCTGAAGGATGGGATGTATTAGTTAACAATGAAATCGCTTTGTTTGTTTGAACGTTTTTAATTTGATAACTTTATCTTTGTAATTTGTTTCACAATGAAATCGCGATTATAATGAACATGAAAATCATTCGAAAAACGGTAACATTTTGAAATTTGAAATCACAACGGTTACATTTAAATATTACAACCTAAAGAATACAAATAAATCTCAACCTAAATAATACAAATATATCACAACCTAAAGAATACAAATAAATCTCAACCCGAGGGAGGCTGTCTTCGGCGCCGAGGAGTTCGAGGTGTTGTTCCCATCAAAGTATGCCATCGTTCGATGTTCGACGTGTACAAATCGGCATAATGTGCAACTGCATCTTCTCTTACCCACGCCCAACAAAGATCGATCGGTGGCATGGGTGCTTCGCTCAGTGGGCCACTGTAGTGCAATCTCATCCAATGGTCATGGTAGTGTACGATCCACATGACACCGTACGGCCTCGACTCGTGACCCGTGGCCCTCAGCGGTAAGAATGTATAACAATTCCAATTCCTGACTCCTTTGTTGACGTACTGGCCGATACAACAGATAGTCCAGTTAAACAACGACGCAAAGACAGTCAAATACTCGGAAGACATCCAATGATGTTCACCGCAACCCCCGCTACCCGTAAACTCGATAGCCCTCAAGGTATGATCCCATCTGCTCAAAAGCGGAGGCGTGCGAGGAGACTCATCAAACAATGTCTTGTACACATCGTTTCCCTGAAGCTCTCTAATTAAGACACCACGCTCTCATGACCAAGTGGTCCTGTTCTCGACCCCGGGCGGCATGCGATAACACCCTATAACCACAATGACCATCAGCAACAACATCAGCCCAACCATCAAAGTGTGCCCATAAGTCTTTGGGGACTGCATATATTTTTGCCCAAGAACACAAAGGTCCCGTTGTGTAACCGACCTCCAATGGTGCACCAACAGGTCCATCTCCGAAATCAGACACCGTACTGACAGAAGTTGTCGTCGAAGGGCTGGAAAAAAACTTGGCACATCTACGGGTAGCATGCTCAAAAGCGGACTTCTTCCGAGTAGTGGAACCCCTCGGTCTCCCCTTAGGGTTTTCTCGAACCTCAGGTGGACGAATATCTTCATCTGCCGGGTGGAGACCATCTCGAAGTTTCTCAATGATTACCCGTCTCTTCGCCGGATCGACCCCTCTAGCCTGCTCTATAAGAGCATCGAACTCATCATCATCGGTCTTCGGCCTATATTCGGGACTGTCGTACACCAAAGTCCTCCAAAACAAGTGCACATCCTGAACGTGGACCCTCCTACCGTTTCTTTGCATCAGAATCATAATGCAGGCACAAGGCAACCCGTGAGTAGTCTGTATCGCACATCCACAATTCTGTTCAAGCCCGTTCCCCAACTCAATCCCTCTCCTAAACTCATCTTCCAGTAACCTAATGGCTTTGATAGACACATGATTTCGCAATAAGGAGAAAAACGGTCCAGCACTTACAGAGTTGGTCAACGACGTCTGTAACTCATGTCGAATCTTGGAGTGTTGAGCTTCAAGCATGCCGTGAATACGAGTCCACATAGTGTCGAGGTTCAAGTTTTGACTCTTCAACCAAGCTTTAAGGAGGGCATGACACGACTCTACCCGGGAAGTGGCCGTGTTACCGAGATGAAAGTATTCGTTCGTATAGAAAACAACGAACTTCTTCTTGTAATGCGCCCATGTTCTCTGCACATAATCAGACAAATCTACCCAAGTTTCAGAAAAGGCTTCCCATGCTCTCCCAAACTCACTTTGTGTGCTTGCATTGATGACCCGGTACCAACCCGTTTCCTTACTATGCAATATCATGTCTTTGTACATCATCATCTTTCTTGAATTTTTTACTCTAGTTCAATGGTTTTGTTCACATGCCAACGACACAAAATGTGAGAAGTGTACGGATAGAGGTCCTCAATAGCCCGGATCAAGCCCAACTCTCGGTCAGTGACAAGAGTAGGCATAGGTGACGCCCCCAGAAGCAGCTCCTCTAATCTCCGCAACATCCATCCATAAGATGTATCATTTTCAGACGGAAGGAGAACGGTGGCAATTAAGAAGGAGGATCCGACCGGTGTAACGCCAACTATCTCAATAAGTGCAATCTTCAAAACATTGGTCGAGTAGGTGGCGTCGATAAGAGCGACATATGGGTAAGCACGGAATAGTTTGACGGATTCCGGATGACACATAAACACATGAGTCAACTCTTTCGTATCGGGGTCTGATTCGTGCCACTCCACATATTGGGCAGCAACTGCTACAGCCAACAGTTGTCGAGCGGGATTCCTACTTTCTCTCATCTCGCGCCGAACCTTGTTCGACTCGCTATTAATTTGGGTGCTACTTGGTTGGGGTTTTTCCGGGGTCCTTTTATGAAGAGCGTTCTTGATATCCCTCGGTGAAATATTAGCCCGGACTTGTTGCCTCACAAATTCTTTCTCTTCGACATCCAAGCCGGCAAAATGTCTATCCCCATCTTTATAGGTCGTTACTTCGTGGTTGTGAAAACCCGCGTTAGTCGAAGTAATAATGTACCAAGCAATCGTCAGCTTCCCATCAACCAAATGGGCGTACTCCTGCACCGCTCGAATCCTAAACAAACATCCGCACTTAGCCGACCCCCTCTTACTAGAATTCTCCGGTTTCTCAGGATCGATCTTCTTTCTGGTTCGGCCGTACCTTGAACAACGGAAGTACGACCCGAGCAACTCCGGTTGTTTGCGATTTTTCGCCCCATTTGTTGCCTTCACTAAGGCAAAACCATTATCCATAGCTACTTTTTGAGCCCAGTCAAACGCCTCATCCCGACTATCAAAAGATATATCCGTCTCAAATAATCGATTGTAATCAACCCCATTTCCACCAAATTTCTCAAACGAATCCTGTTAATACGCAAAATTGGTAAGGATTATATTAAAAAATATTAAAAACCACTTAATTTTTGTTAAAAATTGAGTAAAAATAACGGAAAGTAAAGGTCTTGAAAACTGCCCGTCCATGCACGGCCTGGACGTGAATAGCGCACGTCCAAACCATGCATGGACGTGTACTATTCACGTCCAGGCATGGTATGGACGTGCGCTATTCACGTCCAGACCATGCATGGACGTCCAGGATTAACGTCCATGCATGGTCTGGACGTGAATAGTGCACGTCCATACCATGCCTGGACGTGTATAGTACACGTCCATGCGTGGTTTGGACGTGCACTATTCACGTCCAGACCATGCTTGGACGTGTGGTTTGGCCGTCCTTTCCACGCGAGGACGGTCATTTTTCAAGTCCATTGCAAAAATACGATTGATTTTACGTAGTCTAATTCTATGGCTTCTACGTCTAATTCAACCTAATTTCTACTAAAGGGCTAAAACATTAATTCAACAAAAATTAATTGAAAAAAAAAATTAAGATTTTAATTACTTACCGATGAATCGTTGTCGTCGTTTGACATTGAATCGTTGTCGTGATTTGATGTTGTTGATCGATGTTGAAACCGTTTTTTTGGATTTTATGTTGTTTTTGCTGAGAGAGTTTCAGAGAAAAGAAGGTAGAGAGATAAAGAGAAAAGGGCATGCTATGTCTTTTTTATAGAAAACGCCGACGATTTTTCGCAAAACGCCGACGACCTTTCGCAACCCCCTTTCGATAATTGCTATATAAAAACGAACTACTATAATTTTAAAAAGTATTTATTATTCGATCACAAAAGATCACTTTAATATCTTTCTATAATACTTCCTCCTATTCATAATAACCTTCCCTATTTCTTTTTTCGTCAATTCACAATACTTTCACTATTTCCTTTTTCGGTAAAGTTTTATATATATTTTAATCACCACACCCCACCACAATACCCACAATACTCACAATTTATACTTATTTTAATCACTTTACTCACAACAATACCTCACAATGCTCACCCTCTCTCCAATCACCTTACCCCACAACAATACTTTATGCTTATTTTAATCAAACCCTTAAATTTTGTGCCAATGTCAAAAAGGAAAGGTTATCCCAAATAGGAGGTAGTAACTTAATATCAACAATATAGTCATAAAAAATTATCGTCGATACTCATCACAAATAATCCACACTTAACCACACTATTACTACAAAGTCAATTTTTATGTTGTCCTCACTAATCTAGTTTTATTATTATTTTAATTAATTAAGGATTTCCCTAATCTTAAGTCATACAAGTAATAAGTATGATTGATAATATAAAATTAAATATAAATGATATAGTAAACATTAATTTTATATCTAATTTAAAAATGCATGTTACGAAATATGAATATGATTTAACACAAGGAAAATGAGCTAGCGTTACAGGCTGACATCCAATCTCAGCGTTATGCCCTCACATACAATAAGTGGGAATTCCAAAAATAATGGGTGCATGTTAGAGAGTGGTACAAGTGTACAACAAATCCTCATTTGTAGCGAATTTGGCACGTCACGAGTATAAACGACTGATTTAAACCCATCAAAGGAATGTCTACGTGTTTGGTAAACATGTTGATAGATTTTGCAATGTATTGATTAAATTTGATCTGTTTTAAAATATAGTCATACCAAAATCAATCAGTTAATTACCAAGGCCTAACTCTTAGCATATTCATCATTTAGGAACATTTAACATGGAACTTACTATCATTCAAGAAACTCCCCCACTTTCTAAAAGCGCTCCCTCCTCTCTCTAACAAAAAACAAAAACAAAAACCCTAAAGTTGAAGCAGCCCCCCATACACCCAACCGTGTTTCCTTCATCCTTTCGCCGAAGATGGGTCCTTGTTTTGACCTATCTCCGGTGATTATCCACGTTTGGCGGTGATTGCGGTCTTTTGGGCTGAAATCTCTCTGTCTTCTTGGTTCTCTTGGCCCGATCCTTTTCGCGCGGTGGGTTTGGTGGTTGTGGTTTGGTTCTGAGGTCGTTCCGTTCCGTTGTTCCCCTATCCTGTCATTGAAAGTGGTGCATGCATGCGACACGGGGTTGCTCCCCTCTCCCTCGCCCCTTCCCCCAATCCCCGATGCCCGGTAAGACTCTTGTTTAGGAGGTTTGATGGTCTGTTGTGGTGAGTATTTCTCATCTTGGTTGATTATTTTTTATGAGGTCGTATTCCTGGGACGATTTGGTGGTCCCCGGCGATCGGTCCCTCTTTGGTTTCTTTTGTGTCGGTCTGAGTCATCCTACTGTGGTGGTCGGTTGCATGTACACCGATGGCCTTGGGGGTTCGTCTGGAATTTGGAGTCTTAGTGGTCTGTTAGGCTGTGTTTATGGGGTCGTGGGTGTTGTTAGGATGATGCGTTGAGTCCGGGTTGGTTGGTGTAACACCCCATTTATTTAAGAGCCTTTAGCCAGACATTCTCAAATAAATACGATTGTTACCATCTCGGATATGACCGAGGTAGTGAATAACAAAGTAAAACTCCCAAAAATACATTATATAAAATTGATAGAATTTAAACTTTGATGTTACATAAACTACATAGAAGAATAAAAGTACAACTGGTGACTACTCTATATGAGATATAGTTCTATGTCGGTCCCAAGTCCGCATCTCACATTTCCGTCCCAGCTCCTAGCTTATCTGTCTCTTTCCTGTAGAATCTACTCCCCATTCCGGATCATCGTAGATGTCACACGAATACACAGGGTCAGCCACGAGGTTGAGTAGGAAAACATCGACAAGACATAAATAATAATAGATCAGAACATCACTCCGTCTCCATATCACAAGACCCAATATCACCCCACACCATATCACAAGACCCAATATCATATATATATATATATATATATATATATATATAGGGTCGGGATCCGGTGAGAACCACCCTTATAATGAGAACCATGAGAACCCTCACTAAATCTCCACCATATCTCGCTTCGAATGTTTCGTTGGATCATTTACCATTAGTTTAACTTATTCAAATACACACTTTAGTATCAATAAACAAAAAAAATTGATTTAGTTAACAAAATATATACTTAGTGTACGAAAATACAATTAGGCGTACTAAAATGGCTATAAATGCACGAAAACAATCACTACGTGCATGAAATTTTTTACATGCATGAAAATAATTACTAGGTGCATGAAATAAGAGGCTGTACGTGCATTAAAACGAGTTCTAGGTGCATGAAAAATGATAGATGCGTAAAAATCGGTAGTAGGTGCATGAAAATTAATAAAACGTATCTCACCTTCATTTCCGTCACTAGTATATATTTTCTAGACCAAGAAATATGTTCTCTAGCCTTAAAATTGCATGCCGAATCCAAATATGTCATTATTTTTTTTAAAAAAAGTCCGTAAGGTAGAGTTCTCACGGTTCTCATTATATTGGTGGTTCTCATAGGATCCCAATTCTATATATATATATATATGTATATATAGGGTTGAGATCCGGTGAGAACCACCTTACAATGAAAACCGGTGAGAACTCTTCCTTATGAAGCTTTTTTTTAAAAATTAATGACATAATTGGATTCGACATTGAATTTTATGGCCAGAGAACATATTTGTTGGTCTAGAAAATAAATACTAGTGGCGGAAAAATGATAGATACGAAAAAATAGATAGTAGGTGCATGCAAATAAATAAAACGTATCTCACCTTGATTTCCGTCACTAGTATTTATTTTCTAGACCAAGAAATATGTTCTCTAGCTATAAAATGACATGCCGAATCCAATTATGTCTTTAGTTTTTTTTAAAAAAGTCCGTAAGGTAGAGTTCTCACAAGGTTCTCATTGTAAGGTGGTTCTCACCGGATCTCAAGTCTGTATATATATATGTATATATATATATATGTATATATATATATATATGTATATATATATATATGTATATATATATACATATATATATATATATATATATACACACACATATATATATACACACACACACACACACAATTAATAACATCAGGATATTAGCATCTGAACAATAATACAAAACTCACAATAATTAACAACACATCTCATGTCATAATTAACTTAACAAATATTCCCCTACCTCAACTTGCGGAACAGAAATGACAACCATGCAGCAGCTAGAAATGTTTCATGCGGAAACCGTCACCTAAACATATATTACGTAACGATTAATAATCTTCCCAGAGCCCCCATATCACAAAGTATACCTACTATAAATAGCAACCTTCTAAAAGCGGAAAGTTCCCCCAAAATGGAAACTTTCCCGAAATGACAATTTTCTTAAAAAGGAAACTCCCCGTATAAATAATTTCCCGACTTATATCATTACACTAGCACAACGTAACACATTGTTAACTTGACTAATAATAGTAATACTAATTATAAAGGAAATGGTGACATACTAATAATAATAACAATAATATCGATAATAGTAATAAAATAATAATATGTGTAATATTTGTAGTAATACTACGATTACACACGTTACTACTAAAACCACCCCATGAACCCGCGGCAACCAGGCCTCCAAAACCACGTAACACCACCGCCCCTGCCATTAACCACCGCCTCGACTCCCGCCGGCGATGTAAACCCACACCAGGCCCGGTTCCCTACTCGAACACCGCAAGCCCTACCTGAACTAGCCCCTGTCAACAACTCTACAGCCCTAACACCGCCTGAAACCACCACCAACTCCACCCTTGACGCCAGACCCAGCCTATCACCGTGATACCACCGTGTCGACCTCCCCCGAGTCAATGGTGGCACCAACCCAAACCTAACGGACCCGAAAACAAACTAGACTCATGTGAACCCCCTTACTTCCGACATCCACGACCACCGGCGACACCCAAACCAACACCCCTACATCCGTCCTCACCCTCGCGACCAACCCCAGCCACCATGACGACTCGACTCTAGTGACAACATAACTACGACAGGAGCAACAACGTAAAAGCCAAAACGGAAAAACGATAGGATCACCTTAGTCGCCTCAGACCGCCTGAAACGCGCCTGAACCGCCCTTAACCACCGCTGCCCCTCTCTCTCTCTCTCTCTCTCTCTCTCTCTCTCTCTCTCTCTCTCTCTCTCTCTCTCGTTCTTACACTGCCGCTGCTAGTGTTGAGGGAAGGCAAAAGTGAAGGAAGTTAGGGTTTCGATTTGGGGACAAACCGAGTGTTATTCACTCGGTGGTAGGCTGTATGTTTGAGTTGGGTACTTGTGTTCAATTTCATGAACTTTTACTTGCATTTCAAACTCCATTTGAAGTCAAATGGAGATGAGATAATCTACCTCATAGGCCATTTCAGACTTCAATTTAAGGGCTTGATAACCCATAAGCTTATGGGCCGTTTGAACCCCAAGGTCATTGATATTTGAAACCTACTCATTAATGTAGCCTTATGGGCTATGGCTATGGACTTTCAGACCAATCTAAAGTAAGGGTCAAGGTAATTGAATCACCATTAATTTTTACTTTAATCCCATTTTATTTACCTTAGATTCATTTTTTCCATCTCGTGTAGAAAGTTATGACGCAGCTGAATTTTCAAAAATTGTGCTCCAAAAGGAAAAAGGTAGAAAGAACATGGTGACATAAAGTGATGCACCATGAGTCTAAGAGACCGACTAGGCGCTATATAAGGTGACACTAAGCTACTTTAAATAAAGTTCAACTAAATGAAAAAAATTTAACAAAATTATGCATTATATAATTAGTAGTAATATATTCGATCATAAAAGAGCACTTAAATTTGTTTCTACAATGACTAAACATCAACAATATGATTATAAAAAAATATGATCATACTAATTTCTTTCGACGACTTAACATTAAAAAAAATATAGGCATAAAAATTGATCATCATACTAATTACTAATTACTAATTACAAATCCAAAGTTGTGAAAACAATTGCTACAAAATCAATAAAATTGAGTAATCAGTAAGCAAAAACGGTGTTAGAGTTGTGCATCAATTTGCGTCTTGTAAACCTGGGCGATCTCCTAAACCCAACCAACTCCAATTTCTCGAATTCCCGCTTCCTCTTCGCCCGGACTGCCTTCGTCTTAACCATGTTGCTCGAGACAAACTCAGCCAAGCTCCCAATGCCCGCAAAACCTTCGCATAAACTCGAGTCGTCGTACATCATGACGGTTTCCCCAGACGGGCTTACCAACAACACGACACCCCTCATAATTTCAAGAGGCTCTGTTATCTCAGACATGGTAATGTATCCATCTGGGAACAATGTGCACAATGGTTTAGGCTCCTC
Source organism: Silene conica (assembly GCA_029255685.2). Classification (NCBI taxonomy): domain Eukaryota; kingdom Viridiplantae; phylum Streptophyta; class Magnoliopsida; order Caryophyllales; family Caryophyllaceae; genus Silene; species Silene conica. The sequence continues at coordinate 16,624,865 of CM055311.2, read as the reverse complement.
CTCTACCAAAACCATGGATTTACATTCAGAATCATCAGATGTCGAAACCGAGGTTTGATCGCCGATCGGTGGCTGAGAACAGTAGTAGCAAACCCAGTCGATGCCCTGTTTATCTTGCAAGCTTCCTGGTATAATCCCTAAACAATATTTATGAATAAAAAGTTGGGAACATTCTACGCATTCAATCAGAAGTTCTTTATATCCTTCAACACCGCAAACATAACATTTATCTCCTGATTTATCTTCTTTCCCCATTGATTAATTATTATTATTATTATTATTATTATTATTATAATTGAATGTATAAGTTTTTGAATGTGTGAAGAATGATTCTTGATTTTCTTGGAATGGAGTAATCCATTGGGCGGGACGGGGGGTTCTTATATAGAGGAGTCAGGAGCGGTTGAACAACAGACGGAATTAGGAAACTTAAGGGAGCCGTACAACTTGCTCAACTTTCCTAATCCTAATACCACTGGATAATGTTTCCATAATTTTGTTTTTTTTTATGTTGTCAATCACTATACTACTTTTATTATTAATTTAATATATTAAGTATTTTCCTAGACTTAAGTCGTACGAGTAAATAACTAATAGGATTCATAATATAAAATTAAATGTAAATGATACGGTAAACATTAATTTTATATACTCCCTCCTATTCTCTGTTTTGTTCCCTATTTCCTTAAACGGATTATTCAGATTTTCTTCCCCTTTCCTATTTTGGTAACTTTTAATTATATTTTATTAATTTCTCTCTCCTATCACCCAATCCCACCCAACTTTTTTACCCATATTTTATTTATTTTATCAATGTTTGGGCCCACATTTCATTATTTTACTCCTAATTATTCATTCCTCTCTCCTACTCCAAACCCTACCCAACTCTTTTTTCATTAAAATACATTATTCCTTAAGTATTGTGCCCCCTCCAAAGGGGAAGAAAACCCGGAATAGGAGGGAGTATTACTTAAAAATGGCATCCTATGAATCTGCCGGATCGGAACTTGAGTTAAAAAAATACGGTTCGGTCTCTGGTCCACCATTTTTTAAGATTTCGGTTTTCGGTTCAGGACCGGTTTTTCCGGTCCAAATCGATTTCTACCGGATTTTTTGTTTTATTTTTTTTACTCGAAAATAAATTAAAATTCGGTCCAAGTCGGTCCAAACAGGTCCCAACCGGTATATTCAAATTGGAGAGGATTATGCACTTAATCCGTACTGAGATATCTTATTCCGTCTATTATATGTACTCAGTCAAATGCACTCAAGGATATCTGATGATAAGCTAGTTGGTGTGAAAGGAGAGGGTTATGGAAGTGTTGGGTTCTCTACTAGTGGTCTGTGTGGTGTTCAGTCTCAGATGACATCCCACAGTGACTTAGTGCTTGGTAGTTTTGGGAAGGTTGCGCAAGAATTGAAAGAACTCAAAGAAGCTCTTTGTCCCATCCTATCCATTTTAGACCTCCTTCAGCAGATTGTCCAACTTCTCCAGCCCAAACAATCTTTTTGCCTCGTCCTTTATCTTGCTCATTATGTTCTTTTGGTACTCTTATTAGTGGTCTGTACTTATTTCGATGATGTCTTTTGACTATGTCCGATAGATGCATTAATACTTAGTTTCCTATGGTGCGATGCGTTGACTCATTTTGTCCGTCTTTCTCCTTTTGATGATGTCAAGAGGGGGAAAAATTTAGGGACATTAGTGTACTGAAGGACTGCTAGATATTAGACCTATGACTATGATAATTTCGTTTGTGTTTCACGGACTTTGGTTTAGTTATATTACTGATCGTATTTTCCTATTTCTATTATATCCTGAAAATTTGTGAATGTTTGCAGGAATATTATTTAGTTGAGGGGGAACTTTCATTATAGGGATTTGCCATCATCAAAGGGGAATTTGTTGCACTTTACTTATTGATGATAACAAGTCATTTATTCTTATTTCCGCTCAATTAATTGTGTGTGCTAGATATGTGTGTGACAGACCCACAATCATTTCGCTTGGAAGAGAAGACGAATGAAGCATTTGATGAGTTTTGGACCGTGTTTAGAAAATTTGTAAGAGTATACAACTTGGCCTTACTCTTTCACTTGATCCAATAAATTACGGCTTAACACATTTGATAAAATGATTTCGAAGATAAAATATTTTTTATGTCAAAATTAATTTGAAAATATTCTGATGATATTTTTATATCAAAATTTATTTGAAAAAGTATTCTGGTAGAAAAACTTCCTTATTTCATACTCCCTCCGTCCTAATGAGAGGTTTACACTTACTTTATTTTGTGAGGGGGAAATAAAGTATGTGTAAACATCTCACTAGGACGGAGGGAGTACAAGATAATATCCTCAAATTTGGCGTGTGATTTTTGATTAGCAACAATTTGTGCGTAAATGAAGAATTTGATTTTAGGTGATAATTTATTGCCTAACTTAGTATGAATTGTTTTCGTAATTGTTTATTCATGGACGAGTTTTATTCAATCATGTACTTTTTTTCATTATTTTTTCATAATATGCCCTTTACCTAATTTCTCTAATTCTCTAATGCTCTCAAATTCTCTTTAATTCCCTCCTTCACAAAGTAATCAAATTCGTCTTTGACGCAATCATGGATGTTAATTCTCGTATTATTAAGACAATAATTCTAATTCATAACAATAATTATTGTGTGAAACCATCTCACGCGTACAACGAGTTCATTTATTTGTATTAAATGAGAAATTTATCATAAAAACAGATGGTCTCATGGTGTGAGACCATCTTATTGTAGAATATTTGAATTCTTAATTTTATTAATTATATATTGGGATTTGCTTACACTAATTAAATTAGTATTTGTTTAATTCTAATTCTTAATAATCAAGCTGCCAAACCCATTGGATCTCATCAAGTTAAATTCACCGAGTTTTACCCAATTGCAGGGTATTGTACTTTTTTCTTTTGTTGTTGTTTTCCGTACGCGCGTCATGTCTTTGATAAATTGTGTCTGAGTTTTACCTAATTGCAGGGTATTGTACTTTTCTCTTTTGTTGTTGTTTTCCGTTATGCACGTCATGTGTTTGATAAAATGTCTCTGAGAAAATTTATTTAGCTATTAGGGGTTAAGAGTTAGGGTGAGAAGGTGAAATAAAACTGTAAATGTTGTGAAAAGATAGGGTTATAATGGTCAGTCATGTCTATGATTGAGTAAAATTCGTCCATAATTGAGCAAAACCCAATGTTTTTGGTCAACTACAAGCAATTATATATTGACAAATCCCTTGAGGCTTGTTAACCAACGAAACACAAGCAAAAGGCAAACATAGTTAAGAGCTTTCAGAGAAATCATTTTTGCTAATTTTGTTCTCAAAAGTAATCAATTGCAAATCTTTCTTTTAAACGTATCATTTTCACATTTGCAAATTATTTTTAAAAGCCGTGTTTTTGGATTAAGTTGGAGTACTCAAGTTCGTATACTTATAATATTATTTTTGTCTCCATTGTTCAAATTATTGTTGAATATTTCAAAGAGGCATTTGGTGTATTTTTCAGTTTGTAAGAAAGAGTTTTATTGGAGTACGGGTTGTACTCGAGTTGCACGATCGGGTTGATCATGAAGATGTTTCTTTGTAATCGGGTTTAGTTATAAGGAGATTTTTAATAAGAGAGAGAGGGTGGACGTAGACCTTTAGAGAGTAGGTTGAATCACGTTAAAAATCTTGTGTCTCGCACTTTTTTTTATTTGTTTTAATTACTTTCATTCTCGTTCATAGTATACTTTTCACGCAAGCAATCAAAACAGTACAACACAATTTTAATTGTTTGAACAGACATCGTGACTGTTCAATTTGCCTGTGTACTGCTTCAGTATAAATCGTGAACGCTATTTCCACTTTAATTTTAAAAAGGGTACTTAATTCACCCCCTCACCCTAAGTACTAGACCGATAAACTCAACAAAACTGATATAAACTGACAAAGGGATGTCTACATGTTTGATAAACTTGTTGATATATTTTGCAATATTTTGGTTAAATCTGATATGTTTTTACAATATACTACTTATCCCAAAATCAATCTACCAAATAAGGCCTAAATATGAGCAAATTCATGAAACTTTTACCACGTTCCATACGTTTTCATTTTTTTGATATGCCTTTCATTTTCGAAAACTTAACTCAACCAAACACAATTATTTCCCCTCTCTATGGTATACCGCCAATCTTTTTTTAAAAGTGTTGATTCACTATCAAGAAGGATTTTACTAAAGCGGCGCTCTAAATCCTTAATTTTGGCCCTATTTTAAAGGAAGTCAGCAAAACTTTCATTACCTTGATTCCGAAGTGGATAACCCAGAGAAAGTGTCGAATTATAGGCCAATAAGCCTAAGCAATGTTTTTATAAGGATTATTTCAAATTGCATTACAAATCGTGTATCCAAGGTTATGAAATACCTAATAGGAGAGTTTCAGTGTGCTTTTATTAGTGGAAGGAGTATAAGTGATAATATCCTTCTAGCCAATGAGTTCAAAGTGATTTTATAAGGATTATTTCAAAATGCAAGTAATTAAATACGGAGTAACATTCAAGAACATGAGGGACATATACCCAAAAAGTATTTTCAATTTATGGGCCAATAGGAGAGCTTGGAATGTTTTACTTCCTCTGTTCAACTCTACTATGCCACTTAGCTTTTATACGTTTGTCAACGCTTGTTTTGCATAGTAAACATGGTTAGTTACGTATTTGCAAAAATTATAAAAGTTAGATATTTCTAATATACTTATAAAGACGAATCAAATAAGATTCACATGAATATATTTTCACTTATATATTGTAAAAAAATTGAGATTGAAATTTGAATGTTCGTTCGTAAATAGTATATGAAATGGAGATTGAAAATTGAGATTCAATGTTGTTTTCGGTCGTTGTCACTATTTTTTGACTTTCTACATGGTACCCCTACACTTTTTAAAACATACACGGTACCCCTAATTGTTGTCATTATCACTACGTGTACCCCTAAACTTTATTTTACTTCAATTAAACTCATTTTTAAGCTTTAAGTGATAACTTGAACGCGTAAGCAAGCTTATCATTTACTATCACATGACATATGAACTCTATTAGACTCAATTTCCATCGCAATCCTAATATTTATAGATATATATGAGCTAAAAAAATGTTGACGGAAAAATTATTGATCTTTGCCAAATTATCACGTCCAAAGAATAGATATTAATTCTAATAGAGTCTTTATATCATTGGATGATAAATGCCAAGTTTTGTCATGCGCTTAAGTAATCATTTAACGCCCAAAATTGAGTTTATTTGACGGAAAATAAAGTTTAGGGGTACACGTAGTGATAATGACCACAGTTAGGGGTACCATGTATGTTTTAAAAAGTGTAGGGGTACCATGTAGAAAGTCAAAAAATTGAGGGGTACCATGTAGAATATCCCAAAAAAGTATTATTAACATATAATATAAATGACAGAGTCTTTTAAATCAAAATGGGGGTGTAGCTCATATGGTAGAGCGCTCGCTTCGCATGCGAGAGGCACGGGGTTCGATTCCCCGCACCTCCATTTTTCACTTTATCTTGAAGTCTGAACTTATTTTATCTTTTTCCTTCGTTGTTGTTTTGGTTTCAGCTCAACCTCACATTCCTCATCCTTTCTTCCTCAATCCTATATAAACAAAAATTATCTTTTTCATACCAAATTTCTTCATCAAAATTATCCAAAAATACAAGAAGAATAATGAGCCTAAATTCAGTTAGATCACCATTTACTTTCTACACAAAATCGTCCTACAATTATAGTAGTAATAGTAATAGTAATAATAACCGGCATAGAAGAAACTCGTATCTTCTTCTCTTGGAAAAGAGTCTTAAACCATGCTCATTATTTTCTATATCTTTGGGAGACGGTTCGGTTTCGACAAAAGCTTTAAGTGGGCAGCATAACAATGTGTCACATAGTGAAGAAACTAAGAGGGTGTTGTTACAAGATGATGTGATCATTAGAGCTTCGAGTTTAAGTGATGCAAACCAAGTTGTTGAAATGATAGGGGAGAGTGCAGGAAGTTATGGCGGTGTGAGTAGTGCAGATTGTTGTAGGATAATCAAGGCTGCTCTTGAGTGTAATAACACTCACTTGGCCCTCTCTATCTTCTCTGCTATGCGATCTTCTGCCTTTGATCAAGGTTCTTTTCATCGTTTCCACGTCATTTTGTGATGCTTTTTTAGTCTTCATTTATCGGTTAGCAGAACCATTCATTCTCTGATAATTTGTTAAAGCAATATTGACTTTGGACTTAGCATCTAGAAATAGTAGTCAGTCGATGCGGCCTAGCTTCAACGCAATTTGCAGCTTTGTATATTCAACACAAGCCTATGAAGATGTTGCTGCTGTATATTTCTTTGACATTCTACACACTGCATTAGTGCATTGATTAAGTATTTGTAAAATTGCAGGTGTACAGGATAATGGTAGTTTTGTTGAGAGGTGGAGATGGCCGAGGCCAGAATTGAGCGTGTACACAACATTAGTGATTGGGCTAGCAGCTTCATTGAGGGTTTCTGATGCCCTTAAAATAGTTGATGACATATGTCGAGTTGGACTTTCTTCAGTAGAAGAGGTTTTGAGAAGTTCTCAATCTTCAGTAGTAGTTGCCTTTGCAAAGTATTGTTGTTTCATTCTACGACTGTTAGACATAATTTATTAACGCATCCATTTTTTTTAGGTCCCTTTTGGTAAAATTGTAAGATGCCCGAGTTGCCTGATTGCTGTTGCAGTCGCACAACCACAGCAGGGTATTCAAGTATGCACATCAAGGTCTCTTGTGCTTTCTTCATACAGTGCATCCTAATTCAATGTCAGAATTCGTGTAATGATGTATTGTCACGTCTTTAGACTAGTACTCATTCAGCAGAAATAAACACAGTTTTCTGTTCCTTTGAGTCCCAATCGATAACCACTGATGGCCATTTTGGTGCAAAATTCGCCTTAAGGAACACGGCTCTGTTTATTATTGCAGATAGCATCTTGTGCAAAATGCCGCTACCAGTATGAGCTAGTTTCAGGAGACATAGTCAATATTGCATCAGAAGAAATCAGGTTAGCAAGTTTATCTTGTTTTTGTTTTTTACCTTTCCCTAGTTGCATCAGAAACGCCGTACCAATGCATATTCCCAACTTATCCCTCAAACTTGGTTGTAAGTCTTAGCTGTTGCTTCTTGAAAGGCTTCAGAACACAAGTCATTTCCTAATGATCTGTAATAAAGACTGCACTGCAATTAAAATCTTGGCTTCACCACTGACTGCAAAATGTATTAACTGACTGCTATTTCAAAAATATGAATCAGTTTAATGAGCCATTTTCTGTCAAAAGATATCAATGGGTCTGCTTCTGGTGTTGATCCTGGTACATTGATTTTCTAAGGATCTCAACCTGCCGCGCGCAGCATGGACATCCCAGCTTGGAAAAGATGGATTGGATCTCTTCCAATGACTAAGCAGACAATACCCTCAGCTGTCCATTCGATTGTGGTATTATTTCCAACAATTTCGACATTCATCTAAAGTTCTCAAATTTCATAACTTAGACAATTTGGTTGCTTATGGTCAATATTTTGTTATAACATTAATCTCAAAACCCCTGACCAAAACATGTTCATTTTTAGATCCAAACCCCTTCTGGAGTTGCTCGGACGCATAGATTTGCCACAGAAACAGCCGAGGTCCCTGCACAAGAAGGAGAAAGAGTCACTATTGCAGTAGCATCTCCAACTAGTATCTTCAGAGAAGTTGGGCCTTTCAGATTTAGTCCGAAATCCCCCAAGTATTACCCTTCAGAACCTCTTTCCCTCACAAACCACCGAGATGGCCGAGAATCACTTCTTCTAAGAGCCCCTCCTACTGATAGCAAATTCTCCTTAATTTCTCCATCTTTTATCTTTCCACTATTAGTTGTATTGGCCTCTGGTGATGCTGCCTCTGGGTTTATCGATCCTAGTTTGCCCCGTCTTCTGCCTGCTGCCCTTGCAGCATCTCTAGCTGTTGGAGCTACTGTCAACACCATGGTTTTACCTCAGATCGGACAGGTAACATTATATCATTGCGTGCACTGTCGATTATACAGATATCCAATAGTTAGCTGGTAAAGTCGTTGAACCCCATACTTATGACCTAGGTTTGAACCTGTCATATATATCCGCCAAGTACTGCGAGTCAGTATCAAAATTACCATTGTAGCTCCATTTATTCGGAAAAAGACAGTTGCTTTTTCCGGGGTTATAGCTCCATATGTTGTCATTGAATCATCCCGTTTTAGCCTCGCATATGCTATATTGTTATTCACTGAATCTTTGGTTTCAGATTTCTCCGAGATTGAGTGATGTAACCGCTGTCAAGCAGCAGCTGCTGGCGCAGTACGATATGCTCCAGTCCCGGATGAAAGATCTTAAAAAAGCTGCTGAGAATGAGGTATTCAGAGGGATGTAACTCCACCTATTGCAGTGGTAACCATAAACCTCATATTCTGATTTTCTTGCTTCTTAGGTTTGGATGTTAGCTCGAATGTGCCAGTTGGAGAACAAAATTCTTGCTGTAGGCGAACCTTCTTACCGGTGATGACATTGACTTTGTTTTATGGAGATCTATTGATACATGTATATATAAAGTTGCTCCGGTAGTCTAACTCGTCCTATAATCTCACATGCCTGACACTCAACACATTTCAACTCTAGCCAAAAACATGAGCATTTCATTATACAACAATCTCTAGCAGCTGCACACAGCACACTTATCCATGTTGAACAAGGATCTAACCTTGTCCATGTAACATAGAATACATGTACAATAAGGCAGAGGTATTCCTGAGCAAATATTGTTTGACGTTCTTTACTTCTTCCAGTGCTCGGAGGAACAGAATAAGAAAAGTACGAGAAAGCCTGGAAAGTTCTCTCAAGGGACGGATAGAGCTTATAGACAGCTATGCCAGGGTATGCTTTTCATCTGAAGATATTGGATATGATTTCAAACTTGGGCTGTAATTTTCCTTGAACCAGAAAAAATGATTTTGTGTTGGCACTGGCAGATATCGTCCATGATTGAAATCGAGGTGGAAATGGATACCAATGTAATAGCTGCTGAAGCTACCGGCAACACGGTAATTCCACATTCACTTTCTACTCTCTCTTCTTGAAATCCCTTGATGAGAACTTTAAAAAATTCATGACTTGTGTGCAGGAAAATGTTGCCAAACAAATACAGCAAATGATGGAGTTGGAAAATCTCGAAGAGGTTTATTATTATTATTATTTTATTTTTTGTTTTCTACATAAATGGTAATTTCATAGTCCTGCACTCCTGCTATTGATGTGTACCCTCATATTCTTCCTTACATGGGAAAACAGAGATGGAAACTGCAAGCTGAGGCCAATGACGAGGTCGAAAGGCTTCTGAGTACCGAACCATTGTCAACAGAACAGCTCTGATGCACAAGATCCAAACATCAGGACACAGCAATCATATGGAAAGCATGTCATTCAGCAGTCATACTCGAGATTAACATAAAAGCGAGCGTCTTTCTTTGTCACTTTTCTGTGGAGCTCTTAAAAATGGTATCCATAGTACAGATTTATTGATTTATTGAATTTTATCTGTAATTTGCGGATTCCTTAAAACAACACAGTGATCTTGATTCATACTGTAATAACTTTAACTGTAAACTATTGAAATTTACAAGAACTAAAATTAATACTGAAACACTGAAACAAACAGGATCAAATACTAATAGGGTACTGTAACAGCAGATTTCGTATCGCAATAACTGAAATACAAAACAATGAAACAAATAAATTTTATTAATTAAATATCAAAAGTACGTGTACAATCTCTAGTGTATCCTCTGATTCTAGTATGCCGTAGGGATACGTGTACAGGGTACACGTGAGGGGTGCACTCTAGACAACTTTGGTTAATCTACGCGTGCTGTGAATTTGATTTCTTGGGAGGGTCACGATGACTTGAATCTCCCTTGAAGGTTTGAATCTTCAACGCAGGCGGCACGATTTGGTGTGCTTGTTGACTGCTTGCAATGACTTTGATAGAAAGAGTTTGGTTGGATTTGTACCTTGTCTTCTCTAGCGCCTTTGCAATAATGAATTTTCAACCTTTAGAATGAATGAGGAGAGCTTCTTTTATAGAGTTTTGATTCTCCTTGTTGGACTTTGGTAGTCACAGGCCCATTTATGGGTTTGCTTGTAAACTTGGCCCAAATTTGCTTCTTTTTGGGTTTAGAGATCCGGATAGCTTCTTTTGTAATCCGAATCGACCCGTATTTCATTTAGTCGGGACAAAATAATTAAATTAAGTTAAAATTTGGTATTAACTCAAAATAACTGATTTATTTTATTTATTCGGCACATTAATAAATTTTTTGTGCCTACAAATTGCCCCCTCGAGACCTTGTCACGTGCACTTTTGGGTGTCTTGACGTGGCGGGGTCTCGATACATTTTTCTTTGACTTGGAAGTCATTGACGAACACCCTAACTTGTCGTAAGGCAGCTCTGTTTGGCGTGACTTGGGAGTCGATGACACCTCAACTTGTCGCCTAGGTAGTCCATTTTTCTTGTATTCTCACCCTATCGGGTTTGGCGGGTGAATTCTTTTGTTTGACTTGGAGGTCAATGTGTACCCAAACTTATCATACGGGTAATAGCTTTTTCCGAAAGACCCGATCCAATTTTCCAACCTTTTAACTTGTCGTCAAATCAACCCGAAGTTTAACAAATTTTGATTTGTTACCATAATACTCTGTATAATTACCAAAACTTAGGCCCTGTTCTTTCTGGCTTTTTAGAGCTGAACTGAACTGAGCTGAACTGAATGGGGCTGAGCTGAACTGAACTGAACTGAACTGAGCTGAGCTGAACTGAATCGAGCTGAGCTGAACTGAACTGAACTGAACTGAATTTAATCGAGCTGAACTGAACTGAGCCGAATGAAATAGAAATTAATAGAAATAAACTGAATATAAATGTTTAATTAAAGTGTAAAAACTAATAATAATATTATGAATAATAATAATATAAAAAAAGTTTGATTAATATAAATTTGCGATTTTTCTAAAAATAATTATATTATTAAAGTAACCATATCTAGGCCAAAATGACCATTTTATTAATGTATTGTCCAAACTAACCATATTTGTAGGTAAATATTATTTGGTGGATTCGGGATACCCGAATACACTTGGGTATTTGTCTCCTATTAGCCATCCATACGTGAGAAACCATGTGCCTGAATATAAGCATGCACCTCCTAGCGGAATATTTGAACATTTCAGTTATCGACATTCATCTTTGAGGATGACGGTTGAAATGGCGTTTGGTCAGCTGAAGAGAAGGTGGAAGGTGTTAAAAAACATGCCACAAATGACAACGAAATATCAAATATCAATTATCGTATCCGCGGTTTACACTTCATAATTTCATTCGGATGCAAAAACTTGGTATTCCAGTTATACAACATCAAAATATTCAAGGAAGAACAGATTCAAACATGGATGATAAAGAACAAAAGTAACTCATGGACAAAGTTCGAAAATAATTAAATTGCAAAAAAAATAGGGCGTGATATTGGTGTCCATAATGACCTCGATAATGAAGCACATACATCAAGACGATACAAAAGTCAATAGCGAAGCAACATAGATGATGTCTTTGTTAATGATATCTATATTTTCAAGATTATGATTTTCGATTGTGTTAACAAATATTATTATTTGAATGTTATCAAATTTTACTTCTCAATTACATTTTTTCCACTCTTTCATGTTTACTACTAATAATAATAAAAAAAAATGAAGAAATAATAAAAACAACAATAATAATAATCATAATAATAATTATTAATTAATAATAATAAATAGAATAATAATAAATAAAATAATAATAATAATAATAACAAAAACAATAATAATGCTAATTGTTTAGCCCAAATTTGCGTTGCCAGCACTGGGCCTAAAAGAAAGGTAAAGCACCCGAAGCCCATCACCAGCGCAGATCATACGAAACAAAAAGAGAGACGTTGGAGCATGAGAACAAGTCAAACCCTAAAAGAATATTCTCCTATATTCACTCCTACATCCCAGGCCCAGAGCAGAATCGGTTGAGCAAAAGTCTACAGCTATAAAAGAAGAAGCTAGGGCATTTTTTATTCATTCATGCATACGTTGTAACTGGATTACTTACGCAAACACTTGTACTCCACCTCAAACGGTGAATATCCTCGATCATAGTAAAAATATTGGTGGGATTCCGTTCCTCCCGCGGTTGTTTCCCTCATTGGGTTTTTCCGCGTCACCAAAAACTTCTTGCGTCGTTATTTTATTTTCAGATTCGTTTTCTACACAAATCTTCATATTGGTTGGCACTTTGACCTGCATCACAGTAATTCAACTCGGTAGAAATTTTACCAAAACAATTTGGCGCCCACCGTGGGGCATAGTGCGCATTCCAATATCCAAAAACCGTAATTTCATCACAACAAGCATGTCTGGGACCAAAGCTAACCCTTCCAGTTCTCAGAGCATGCCAGCCCAGTCCAGTGGGACCAACCTTACTGTGTCCGTTGGTCTCACAGGACCACCCTTCGTCGTAAGCCAGGCCACAACCTCAAGGGTTGCGGTTCCATCCAGTAAACCTCCTCAGGTTCCCAGATCACCCCCTGTGTCTGCTTCCCCGAGGCAGAGTAGAGAAAGCAGCCCCAGCAGAAGCAGAGAAGCTCAGATACCTGGAGTAGGCCAGCAGCCACAGGCTCCCAGCCCAGATCCGATGCAGGTGGTGGTCCAGGGAATGAGCGCTCTGCAGGAAGCCATAGAGGGCCTGAAGAAGGACAATCTGAACCTGAGAGAGCAGATCGCTGCAGTCGCACGTCCAGAGCAGCCGTTCAGAATGTTACAACCAGGGCCTGGACAAACCTTCAATCCCTTCGGGAGAGGAGGGCTGAACCGACCAATTCCCCAGGAGATCGTCACCAGGCTGGATCTAGGTGTTATCACCCCGAGCAGCGGCCCAGAGATACTGGATCTGGACTCATCTGTGTTCAGAGCATCGCAGTCCAGCCCAGTTCAGCCTGCAGGTAATCCTACACCTTGTTTTCCCCCTGGGACTAATCCTTTGACTTTTTCAGGTACACCTCCGCAGCCTACGCTTGGTTGGACGCCGGAGGTCCCGCAAGGCCAGAGCCAACGAGACAGTCCAACGCTGGAGGATGGGCAGGAGGAGCACCGGTGCAGTCAGCAGCAGGTTGGCATCCAGGACCAGGTTTCAATCCATCCGTAGCAGCCAACCAGTCAGCCGCAGGCCCTTGGGGAGGAGCCCCTTCAGGCTTGTTCCCTCCGCCTGTCAACCCAACTCCAGGTTCCTGGGGAGGAGCCCCTCCAGGCTTCTTCCCTCCGCCAGTCAATCCGTTCCCCAGAGCAGGCAGTCTCTCAGACCAGCGTTACCAGGAGTTGAAAGACATGATCACTAAGATACCTGGTATGCCAAGGCCCATGGAGAAAGCCTCCCAGGACAGTTATGCAGATTCACCCTTCATTGACAATATTGCCCTGATCAACGTGCCCAAGGGGTTTGTGCCACCAACCATGACACTATACGATGGTACGGCCGACCCCCTGGACCACATCAATCAATACAAGCAGAAAATGATGGTAGTAACCGCAACCGGAGCACTTAAGGAGGCCTGCATGTGCAAGGGATTTGGATCAACTCTGTCCGGAGCAGCCCTGCACTGGTTCGTGGGGTTACCCAACCGCCGCATCTCCTCCTTTGCAGATCTGGTTAACGCCTTTAATCAGCAGTTTGCTAGCAACATGAAACCAGAAAAGCAGACCAGTGATCTATACATAATTGTTCAAGGATTCGAGGAAACAACTCGAGATTACCTCACCAGATTCAACAAAGAGAAGGTTGCCATTCCACATTGTGATGTACCCACCGCCATCGAAGCCTTCCGCAGGGGGTTACATCACGATTCAGACCTGTACAAGCAGTTGACAATGCACCCATGCACTGCCTTTGCTGATGTACAGGCCCAGGCAGTTGCAGCCATGAGGCTGGAAGAAGACGCTGCCTCCAGAAGAAGTACCTACGACACAGAACCTGTGTCCAGAAAAGCACCAGTAGAAAAAAGGAGCAAAAGATCAAAGCCCTACAGTAAGCCAGTGAGCAAAGTATCCGAGAGCACCGGTGGTAAAAATGATGCAGATCCACCTCCGAAGGTCAGCGAGTATGGCTTTACCACCGGGATGGCTGGCTTGTTGAAGGCCTTAAAAGAACTCAAGGGAGTCAGATGGCCAAAGAAGAAAGAGGAGCGACCCAACGACCGCCGTGATGCTAGCAAAAAATGTGAATTTCATGATGACATAGGTCATACTACGGATGAATGATATACCCTCAGGAAGGAGGTCCGATTCCAGTATGACCGAGGCAGCTTGGATCATCTGCTCCTAGAGAAGTCCACCAGAGTCAACGCAGCCAGCCAGGTGCAGCCTTCACCAGCCCCTCCCTACAACAGAATTGTCAACGTCATCACCGGAGGATCAGAGCTGTGTGGGCTCACCTATTCTGCAGCTAAGAGACGTGTGACAGCAGCCAAAGGGGACAAGCCAGAGTCATCTTGCAGAATAGCACGACAGGATCTCCCAGCAGTGACCTTTGACGAAACAGATGCAGAAGCTGTGCCAGAGCAGCACCATGATGCCCTGATTATCACATTGAACATCGGCAATTGTGAGGTCAGGAAAGTCATGGTAGACACAAGCAGTTCCGTCAACCTGCTAATGCTGGATGCACAAAAGAGCATGGGATTTGACGAGAAGGACCTGACAAAGAAAGCCATTCCTCTGGTCGGATTCAGTGGAGAAACAGCGTATACCCTGGGGGAAATCACCATCCCCACCTACGCCGGAGGGCTGAACAAACAGGTAAGATACTTAGTTATTGATGGTCCATCTACTTACAATGTTATTCTTGGCAGGCCCTGGATCCACGAAATGCGAGCAATCCCGTCAACGTATCACCAGTGCCTGAAATTCCCTACACCATGGGGAGTCCAGGAAATACGGGGAGATTAGGAGGAGGCTAAGGATTGCTACAAAGTAGCTCTCAAAAGGACCACCAGACCACCAGCTGCCAGAACATAGCAACTATAGCAACTGCACATCCAGGAGGAGTACATCGAGCCCCAGCAGGCAGAAATCGATGAGGTCCGCCTGGATGAGCAGCACCCAGAGAGGACCGTGTTCGTAGGCTCAGAGTGCTCTGGAGATCTGCGCCAGCAGCTCCTCCAGCTGCTCCGAAAGAATGTAGATTGCTTTGCCTGGTCCCACAAAGACATGATTGGCATAGACCCAGAGATCATAACACACAAGCTCAGCATAGATCCAGGATTCAGACCAGTGTAGCAAAGACGCAGGAAATTCGCAGCAGAAAGACACCAGATCATAAACCAGGAGGTGGATAACCTTCTGGAGGCAGGAAAGATTAGGGAAGTCAAGTACCCAGAATGGCTATCTAATGTAGTGGTGGTACCAAAAAAGAATGGTAAGTGGAGGGTCTGCGTGGATTTCACAGACCTGAATAAGGCCTGCCCCAAGGACCCATTCCCCTTGCCACATATAGATGCTATGGTGGACGCCACTGCAGGCCACGAAATGTTGACTTTCCTAGATGCCAGGTACAACCAGATCAAAATGGACCCGACAGACCAGGAGAAGACAGCATTCAGGTCCGAAAGAGGCATTTACTGCTACAATGTAATGCCCTTCGGTCTCAAGAATACTGGCTCTACATATCAGCGGCTCGTCAATATGATGTTCAAAGACCAGATAGGCCGCAATATGGAAGTATACATAGACGATATGGTGGTCAAATCCAAGCAATCGGCGGACCACACCCAGCACCTGGAGGAAACATTCAACACCCTCCGGAAGTACAAGATGAAGTTGAATCCAGCTAAGTGTACCTTTGGAGTTTCCAGTGGGAAATTCCTGGGGTATATGGTAACACAGAGGGCGATAGAAGCCAGCACATAACAGATCAAAGCAGTTCTACAGCTGGAATCACCCCAGAAGCCCAAAGATGTGCAGCGTCTGACGGGAAGAGTAGCAGCCCTGAGCAGGTTTATCTCCAGATCCTCAGACCGGTGTAGACTATTCTATGATATTCTTAGAAAAAGTCATAAGTTTGATCGGACACCAGAGCACGAAAAGGCATTCCAGGAACTAAAGCAGTACCTGAGCAGCCCACCCCTGCTATCCAAACTAGAGCAGGGGGAGGTACTGCTCTTGTACCTCTCAGTGACCGAAGCAGCAGTGAGTGCAGTTCTGGTCCGGCAGCACGAAGGAGCTCAGCATCCGTTATACTACGTCAGCAAATCATTACTGCCAGCAGAAGCAAGGTATACCTCGCTTGAGAAGCTAGTACTGGCATTGGTCACAGCATCCTATAAGCTGCGCCCATACTTTGAGTCTCATACCATCTCAGTAGTTACTAATCACTCACTCAAGACGGTTATGAGAAAGCCAGAACTATCAGGACGAATGGCTAAGTGGTCTGTACATCTCAGTGGATATGATCTCCAGTTTGAACCACGCACAACCATAAAGTCACAAGCCCTCGCAGACTTCGTCTCCGACTTCAGCCCAGCACTCCAGACCCAAGCAGAACAGGAAATCCTACATCTACACCAAGATGCCAAGTCAGGCACCTGGGAGTTACGAGTAGATGGGGCATCAAACGCTAGAGGGTCAGGAGTTGTGTAACATCCCGTATTTTCGTAAAATCTATTTTTAAGCGTTTAAATTATTTTAAGTAATAAAATAATATTTTAATAATTTATTGTGAAAGATTTTAATTTAATTAGTAAGATCCGTCTTAAGAACCTTAAGTCCTTAAGACGAATACAAACTTGGTAAGGTTAAGTTCACATCTTAAATATCCATTCAAGTATCCTAACCCGTTTCATTTAATACGGAAAGGACAATTACTTAAACCCTTAAAATCTCATATGTCGTCATAATCATCTCCTTCATAACTCATTGCACTGTAAACTCATATTCTTCAAAAAACCTCCATAAACATCATCTTCTTTTGTTCTTTTCTTCATCATCCGTCTACCGATTTAAGGTAATAATAACATTTTCGGAATCCTCATTTAATTTCCAAGCCATCTATCACTTTCGTTTTGCATTTCATCGATTTCAAAAATTGGGCTGTTTTGCCTAATTCCGTTTTTCGGACCGTTAACATCGTTTTTCGTGCTTGTAGGCGTGGGCTTGGACGACCCGGAGGTTGATAGCTTTGTTGTAGAGGAGGATCTTTAAGCCGGATCGCTTTAAGGTGACGATAATGAGAAAACTCGGCCTTATTGTGAATATTAGCACTTTTGATGTGTTCTTCATATTGTTTCTGATTTTGTTAAAGAATTATGTTTAATGGACTTAGAAACATGCTTAGGATTGTTATTATGTGGAGAATTCATGCTTGGTGATGTTTTTATATGTTCTTAAGCTTATTTTCAGTTTTCACAAAGTTAAGACGAATACATTGTATAATCGTTTGAGGATTGTTATGGGTTTTGTTTGCTGTTAGATAGTGACAATAGATGATCTATGATGTTGGGTAAATCTTACATGTAGCAATTGCTAAGGTTTGTGTATCGAATTGTCGAATTTCTAGTATAGGCTGAAATTGCGTTTTTGCGAAACAGGCTCTCTGAGCCGGTCGACCGACCGACCGCCGGTCGACCGGCTGAGGGTGTTTATTGTGATTTTTGCGAAAGTTTGAGACTCGTAGGCATAGAGTTCCCAGCCGGCAGACCGGCCGCCTGCCAGCCGGCTGGGAGTGCGTTCTAGTGTTTGCGAAATTGGGAAAAATTGAGTTCCCAGCCTGCCGACCGGCTGGGAGTCTCTTATTGTTTTTGGTTTTAACAAAGAGGAAAGCTGGGTTGCCAGCCGGTGGACCGGCAGCCGGCCGACCGGCTGGGAACCCCTGTTGCGTGTTTTTGGTTTGTAAATCGTTCGTAACTTTTAATCAGTTGATCGGTTTTAATTGAAACTCGTTCTGTGTACCTTTGGTATGTATTTGAGGTCCCCGGAGGATGGGCGACACTATATTGGGTTCGGGAATGGAGTGAGGATAGAGACCCCCCGGTCGGGTAACCGAAAGGGAAACCGGCTCTCCCTCGTCTTAGTTCCCGGGATCAATTAAGTGTCGATTAGTGGTTAAAGAAGTGAGAACTATAGGTTAGTTTCTATCTTTGGATGTTAATGGAAGTTGGATGTCGCGTGATGGGATATGTGTTAAGCTCACCTCTGGACCCATTACGAGTTTTGTATGTCGCGTGACGGGATATGTGTTAAGCTCACCTCTGGACCCGTTACGTGTTTTGCTTGTGGCGTGTCAGGATATGTGTTAAGCTCACCTCTGGACCTGACACGTGATCGGTTGTCGTACACGGGATATGTGTTAAACTCAGCTCTGGACCCGTTGTGCGATAGCTGTGTATTGGGATATGTGTTAAGTTCACCTCTGGACCCAATACTTGTTTGTAGCATTGGGATATGTGTTAAGCTCACCTCTGGACCCTTTGCTTTTGGATGATTAGGGATATGTGTTAAGTTCACCTCTGGACCCTTCTCTTGAATTGTAAGTATAGGGATATGTGTTAAGCTCACCTCTGGACCCTTTACTTGATTTGCATGTTGGGATATGTGTTAAGTTCACCTCTGGACCCGACATAGTTTGGTAGTGGGATATGTGTTAAGTTCACCTCTGGGCCCATTGCTAGTGTTTGTGTTATATCTGCTTGCCTAGAGTTTGGTACAGTGTCAGATATGCATGATTAAGTTGTTGATTATATTGTTTGAGTTATAGTTTATTCATCCAAGGCATTGGATGACTCTTTGATCGGTTTCATAAATAGTTGGACTGAAAGACCCCCCGACTGGGTAACCAGTAGGGAAATCGGCCCTCCTTCCTAACGGTTTATGAAGTTGGGTTGAGAGCTATGCTTTAGTATCGCATGATAGTATGAGAGCAGTTGATGAGATGTTTATGCTTCACATGTTTATATATGTTGGAGTATTCTGTATTGCTTTATGTGTTACGTGTTGTCACAAAAGGTGGCTAGGAGAACTCTAGTCACTCCCCACTGATTGTGGCGTACATGTTTTCATATATGTAGATACATGCAGGTTGGATTGGGGTTCACACGAGAGCTAGCGAGTGATGATCCTTTCATCATATGACTTACACGTTTATCGATTAGCTAGACTCTTAGTTTCTTTTGATACAGTTTTGTTGGTTCCTGTAGGGATGTTCTATCCCAGGCTTTGTATTTACACTTTCGTTCGTACTTAGAACTGTTACTTATCTATTTCAGTTTCAGTTTTCGTTTCAGTTTAATTCTTCTCGCATGTTGTTTACTTTAAAAAGTTTTAATTCCGCTGCATTTTTAGTACTTTTGGGCCTTGAGCTTCTCCTCCTGGGCCTTGAGCTTCTCCTGGCCCGCAATTACCTCCCGACGAAAACGCTCGACAGCCTGCCGCAGATTCCCTCTTAAGATCTCCTCCGAGTTCAGCTTCACCGCCATCTCCTACATCCTCTCCAGAGCAGCATCATGAGCCACCTTCATGCGCTGAGAATCAGCCAGCAATGGCTCACTCTGTTGATTAGCACACAATGCCAGCTCCAAAGCCTGAGCACACAAGAACCAGATTAAAAAATAATAATAAAAAAAATAAAAAATAAAAAAAATAATATAAAACCAAAGAAAAAAGCCTACCTCAAAGGAAACCTCTGCCACGTGCCTGGTCAGGTCCTGAAAAGGACGCTTCTTCAAAATAGAGGCAGAAGCAGGGAACAGCAAGGAGTTCAAGGTAGGCCAGAGCTTGGTCTTGGACCCTCCAAAACCTCCAGGAATCTCTAGGTTTAGAGGAGGAATGAAGGACTCCCCAGACGATGTCCGAGGCAGTGGCTCAGATATAAGTTTAAAACCAGGAGTAGGAATGGTAGGGGGGATCTCAAGAGGAGATGGATCAACAAAGGAAGTCTGAAGAACAGGTTCCTGGACTAGATCAACAATGTCAACTTCAATCGGGGCAGCCTTGGACCCAGCTCCAGCAGGGCTCCCCTCAACAACGTCTATTCTCTTTTTCTTTGAGGATCCCGCGTCCCCAGGAGCTAACCTTTTTCTTCGCAGCTGCATCACCCTGCTCACGTCAACTCTGGGCTTGCCTGAAAAGGTAACAGCAGAAATCTGAACAGACTAAGCACAACCCTACCCAAGAAAACAACCAAATCGAAAATATCATACCTTCCTTCTTCACCGCCGGAACAGCAGAATCCCGGACCATCTTGGAGAAAGATCTCTCCTCCGCAGGAAGGTCCATGAGCTTGGCCTTTGAGGCAGCAGGATCCGCAGACTCAGGGAGTTTGGCCAGGCTATTCCCTGGGAAAACAAACCAGCAGTCAGTACAAATACAAATATCAAAGGAAAGCTAAAACAGGGAAATAAACCCAGAGTAGAAACCATACCTTCAATCGGCTGCCACGCAGAAAAAATGTAGTCTGGAGAGGAAGGCAACGTGTCAATCTTGACAAAGATGAAACGGGTGAACCATTTACTGTCATCCGGAGTAGTGGGAAAGACGATAACAGAGGGCATATTATCATGACCACGAATTGTACACTGGGAATTGTTGGAGGAAGTGTCCTCGACAATAGTGTGTTGACATAATTAAAACTCATTTGAATGAAACACAACTGGGAGAGTTACTCTTTTAAAGTCAACTGATCAACATTTATCGATAATGATTGGCTGTCTAGAGTTTGACATTATCGTCATATGATGGTGGTGATCAGTTGATCCCTTAAGGTCATATCTTTAGGGAATTCCGTCTCAATAGAATAATTAATTAATATTGTATTGGATACGAATTAATTAATAACTAGAAATTTGGAAATAATTTTTATATGACGAATATTTTATAATGGGATTATAATAATAAAAGTCATAGTAATAAAATCGTTTTATTACTCGGTTTTTATTTATTCGTTTGGGAAACGATTAAATTGAGAATGAACACGGTTGATCATAAAATTACAAAGAGTTGTAATTAAAATTATGATATTACATTTATACAATAATAATTTCGAAATATTGGAATAACTATTTAAATGTAATAAATTTGTAGATTGTGGATTTTAATAGTTAAAATTGCACAATTAACAAATTAAGTCATGTGTTATGGAACATATGTGACATGTTACAAATTAACACAATTGACAAAAATAAAATGGGTCTTATAAATCCATTTCAGCCGTGTAGTATAGTGTGGATGGAGGTTGTGTGTGCAATGTGATTGTGTGTGTAAGTGAATGTGTAAGAATGTAAGGAATATTGTATGCATTGTGTAAGAACATAATGGCCATGCATTGGCCCTTGTGGGATTGATTTGGCCGGCCATGAGGCTTGCTAGGCAAGCTCATGTGCTTATATAATCACCACTTACAACACTCATCAATTGCTAGTCTCTTTGGTTGTTGATTAACACACATCTCCCATAAACACTACAACTCCATTCTCTCATCTTAGTAAAATAGTTTTTACTAAGAAAATACTTATTTCCTATACTAATAATATTAAGAGTAATATTATTATTATTTCTAGTATACTTGTACTAATTTTCTAGTAACAAAATTAGTATTAGTTTGAGATCGGGTCCTTGATACGCATCTTTTGGAGACGATTTTTCTTAGATCGTTTAAGGGTATTTCGGTGGTTTGAAGACTCATATAATAGGTGATTATTGAGTATAAACCTTCTAAAACCAATGTAAGGACTATCTCATCTTATGATATCATCTTGCATGCATAAGATCCATTTAAGTTTTATGACTAAACTTAAAGAAACAAAACTCACATTAGATTTGAGTATAAAATGTGGAACTTAGTTTCCAACAATTGGTATCAGAGCATTACGGTTGTTGCATGCATGATCGGATTCATGTTTTATGTTAAAATCGGTTTAACATATATTTCGAAAATTTCGAAAATTATTGTGTTTATTATGATAAATCACAAAATAATTTTGCATGTTAAAGTTTCTGTTTCTAAAATGGTTTTAGGACATAAAAATAATTTTATGGATTTTTATTGTTCATTTTTATATTTATTTGTATATTTTGTAGTTTAAAACGGTTTTAAACAACAATTAATGGGAAAAATAGCTAAAAATAGTTTCTGGCCGAGATTTTTTGATATGTTCTCACATGCATATTTAATATATTGTATATGATTTTTCGTAAGAAATGGAGTTAATATGCATGGATTATGAATTTTATGAGATAAATAGTCATAATATGAGTAAAAATGGGTATATAAGGTTATATTTCGAATTTGACCTTAAAAATTTTATGAGAAGTCACATGCAATATATAAAGTTCCTGTATGAATTTTCGAAATTATTGGAATTATTTTGCATGATTAATGATTTTTATAGTAAAAATCGGATTAATAGTGACTTAAATTCGACTTTAATAGTTATAGTTGGAATTTTGCCATAAAAACTTTACACAGTGTCACATGCAATATTTACAGTATGTATGTAAGTTTTGGGAATTTATTCCCAAGTGATGCATGATTTATGATTTTAATGGTTAAAATCGGATAAATAGTGACTTATTGTGTTAAAAATAGTTAATCTTGATATTATGGCATGAAATTTTACCCATAGATGTCTTATATGATAGGAACATCAGATCTAAAAGTTGGATATCAAAAATTTTCTGTTTTTATGATTATTAATTTTTAATGAGTTAATTGGTTAATAATCGTAATTTATGAGTCGTAAAAATAAAATTTCGAGCATGGTCTGAAATTTTTGGTCATTTTCAGATTCTAATATGTATTTTAGGATGACTAAAAATTTATAGCAATTTATTTCAAGTTTTTATAATTTAAATCCGTTTTTTAACCATAAAAACGACTTTTATAGGATTTATTTAAGAAATAAGCCATAAGTATTTGCATAAGACCATTTTATTAATTTCTGAATTTTTAGAAAATTTCCAGAAAGTTTAAAATTGTTGAATTTTAAATTTCGAATTTTATTGACTCATTTGGCCATATTTTGTTTATTTTTCCCGAAAATACAAGTAATTTATGAACAATAATGCAAAATCAAGTTAGATCATGATCAAATATTAGTAGAGACTAAACATTGATTCCTAAAGTAAGTTAGGATGATTAACTTGGACATAAATGAGATTTATGTAATTTTGGATGATTTTAATAGTTAAAATCACGCATATCCGTAAAAACCGTAAACAAATATGAGATATTTGCTCCCATAAAGCGATTTGGCATTAAAAATTAAGCATGTGCATACATATTTTATTTAATGCAATTTATTTAATATGAATGTCATATTTTGAATGTTATTTATATAATTTGGAATTATGTAATTTTTCTTAGTATGGCCTTAGTTTTAATCAATATTACCCGTAATGAAAGGGAATATTGATTCGGTTGTAATTTATGTGATCTCGTATCACGGGTTTGTAATTTAAATTTTCAGTTTTGCAATAGAATAGTTGTATTATTTTATTGTAATTCCGGAGATCCAAAAGACGGTGCCATACGGAAAGGAGTTCCGACAAGACGGTGTTTTCTTGGATGGCTTGCCAATGAAGTTCAAGGGACCAAGGAATTGGTTTCCGAATTTGTAATAGTTAATTAGTTTTACTATTACTAGGAAGGCCATACTAGGATTTTATTGTTTTATTGCTTTTATTTTTGCATTTTAATATGTTTGCATGCATAGCCAAATCGCCATAAACATGCATATTAGTTTAAATCGTTAAAAACGACCGTGTCAATTATAATTATCGAGTTCACCGATTTAATTCGCTTAAAGGAGATGGATAATAAATTGACAAGACCTCTATATTAAACAAAAACAATTGAGAATTAGCCTTACCAAATAGTAGAACCCATGAGCTTCTATTTCGTGGGGTGGTGCTAGTCCAGTGGGCAGTACGAACCCCATTACGTAGGATAAGTGGGGCGATGGGATGGATTCAGTCTAGTGGGCGGATCGCATCCTGATGCATTTGAAATTTGGTTTGTACTCAACGGAAGTGTAGAGGACCAGTGGTCAATGTGTTCCGGGCTAAGATGTATAAATTATGATTTGTCATCAACCAAGAGTTCTAGGGTAGAACCGGTTTATTTTAACCCACCAAACCATATTGTTGGGTCGGAGTTCCAGTGGTTCACGATTTCGATAGTATGGGTTTGGGTCTTGGAATCATTTATAAAATTGGATAGAGGTCATTTTATAGATGCATCAACTTAGTAAATATGTTTACAAGTTAAAATGAAAATTAAAACGATTAGCATTTAATTTCTTCATATGTTAAAAATTTTGTAGTCTTCGTATCAATATCAATCATGGCTACTTCCACTACTACGAACAATTCATGGTTACGTTCCTTCATGGATCGTTGTAAGCTAGAAAAGAATGGGGCAAACTTTGCCGATTGGGATGCCCAACTGTTGTTGGCGGCAGAGGGAGACGGTAAGACCGAATTCCTCATTGAAGAATCACCTCCTGAACCTGCAGAAAATGCCACCGCCGCAGCAAGACGACCCTATGATACTTATCAGAAGGAGTCTGCGGCAATCAAAAATGTTTTGATCTTCTCGATGGAGCCGGAACTCCAAAGGAGTGCCATAAAGATTGGCACGGCCTATGAGATCTACTCCAGGCTTGTGACAATGTTCTCAAAGGCTTCGAGAATTGTCCAATACGAGGCGGCATCGGCCTTCTTTGATCTCAACCTTAAGGAGGGGCAAAAGGCTAGCCCACATGTGCTCAAGTTAATTGAGCATGTAAAAACCCTAAGCATGAATCAAGTGGACATTCCTAAGGAACTTGTGATTGACAGAATCCTCCACTCCTTGTCTAAAGTGAAAACTTATGTACAATTCCGGGTGAATTTCAACATGAGAAACCAAGACATCTCTCTCGATGAATTGCACAATATGATCGTGCAAGCTGAAAGGGATATGGGCCTAAATGTTAGTGCCCCTAAGGATGTGCTCAACATTAATGTTAACAGCAAAGGAAAGTTCAAAAGGAAGGGTAAGGCAAAGGGGAAGCAACCTTCCAAAGGTTCAAAGAAAGTGTCTTCTGAGGCAAGCACCTCCAAATCCAAGAAGAGCCCTCATCAAGGGGCCAAATGCTTTTACTGCAATGGCAAAGGACATTGGAAGAGGAACTGTTCCAAGTATCTCAGCGATCTCAAAGCTGGGAAGATTCTTCCAGTTGGTACGATAACTATCCCGATTTTATGTTAATCTCAACTAATGTATCATGATACAAGTTGTGATGTGAATGCTCTTCTTACTTGAATTAGGGCATGAAAGCAAAGATAAGGGAAAAGAGAAACAAGCTTGATGGATCAAGGGAACTAAGAGTAGCTCCACTCGGGATAATCAAGGAGCTTTGTTTTTCCGCTTATTTTGCTAATATTTCAAGTGTTGTAATGAACAATTAAAACCTATGTTTTATTTGCTTGTTGGACAAGGAAAGGATAATCCTTGAACAATATGTTGTATTTTGGATAATGTAGTGACTTGGTTTTCAACCCGAGTCACTATCGGTTTATAATTATGTTCTTGTTTAGTTTAACTTACACTTACAAATCTTAAACATAAAATAGAATTGATTATGAAATTTCAATGTATGACCATTGAAGCCAAATTGGTATAGGATACCCAATTCAAAACAAATCAAAATCAAATTAAGTTTAGAACTCAATTAAGAGGATAAGTTGTCAACCATCCAAAACTATCTAAGCTTTAAAACGAATAATTTCTGTAATAAATCATAAGGGTACACAAACCAACATCAAAGTCATTGCTTGTGGCCTTAGTAGCTATCTTTGGTGATAAAATGGGATTATTATTACAAAGATAGAGTGGGAGAAATTTATAGTGCCACAAATAGCAAGTGATTTTGATTAACACAATGGATATGATCTATTAGTGAATAGTAGGATTTATTATGTTTTGGTTATGTGAAAGATAAGAAGGAAGATTAAGTTGTGGATGGGATCTACGATTTAAGAAAATCTACACCTTATGGTTGTAAAAGGTAGATTAGGCTGTAGATAAGATTCTACGGCTTATCATCCCAAAAGTTGTGGATAAGCCCAAAGGTTGTAGATAAGATCTACAGTTTGGTAAAAATCTACGCCTTATATCCCAAGAGCAATCTACACCTTATGGTTGTAAAAGGTAGATTAGGCTGTGGATAAGATTCTACGCCTTATCATCCCAAAAGTTGTGGATAAGCCCAAAAGTTGTGGATAAGATCTACGGTTTGGTAAAAATCTACGCCTTATATACCAACGGCCCCGGCCCTGGAGGATACTTCAAAGATAAATTCTTGAAGTTTGTAAGGAAAAATTCTATACATGGATAAGATCCATGATATAGTCCTCGTACAGTACAAGATAAGATAAATGTGGGGAACTGAAAGTTCCTACACACAGAAATTGTATACCATAAGAAAAGACTCTTATAGAAACTACGGGAGGACACTCGAAGAAAATTATTCAAAAGATTTTGCAAAGGCTCAAGAAAGGGTTCTTGGATTTAGATGGTGATCTAAATGTGTCAATGCAAATTCTAAAGACCATGAAATTTATAAGACATACATGCTAATAAATGAGATTTATTGGGAGAAGCATACGTTGACATGTGGATGCCAGCAGTCTGCAAAGTTAAGGGTAACTTTGTTGAAAGTAGTAAGGTAATTCATTGAGAATGAATTCATTAAACTCAATAACCATTTTTCAAAAGGGTATTTGAAAAGGATGTGACTATTAGCACATATGGTGAAGTCCCAACCATTTCAATTCATTAAATGTTAAGGAACATTGAATTGAGTGGGAGCTTTATGATTTACGGTTAAATGTAAAGTTCAGTGGGAGTTCTCGCTCCAGGATTTGAAGCTATTGAGTCATGGGTATGACTTCGGGATCTTCAGAATCAGGCAAGAACAAGAGTTTAGTGGGAGTAAACGTTATCTAAAACAACTCATTGCTCGTTTGGAATGAAGCATTGATACTCATGAAAGGTACACGAGTTTTTGGTTCTAGATGACATATTGATATGAATTAAATCTAATTGAACATAGGATGTTTAGTTGAGATTATAAAAGACATCTTGTTAGTGTTAAGGTTGTTCATAGAGATGAAGATATTATAACCATGATGGGATCATGAAATTTATCGAACCTTAAGTACTATTGTTTGCACGTTTAAATCACTAATGTTTCCGCCATTAGTATAATCGTGTAAAGTGGATGCGCACCGCTTACAGGACAACCCGTAGAGCAAGTGTTAAACCAATGATTAAACCTTGGTAAATTGTCAAAGTATTCTCCAATGAAGATGAAAGACAAATTCAAGATTTTGGAAGATAACTTAGTCGTATGGTAAAAGGCTTGCAACGACTCAAGTTCCAAGAAACCAAGCAAAGATTTGTGATAATCTTTGGCTTACATTCATTGACTATGCATCTCAATGACTTGTATTTTAACTACATGGTCATCACAAGATTCTACAAAATGTGTAAGTTCATAAATTATGTAAAAGCATTACTGTGGCTGGGAGTTACACAGTGCACATAATCTTATTCGCTAGTCATGAGAATGACTTGTCTCTTTCAGAGGAAAGATCAATGTGTGGATATGATCCGCAAAGTGAACGATCGCACGAACCGTGGTAAACCTGGTTTACTCAAAATGGAGATAAATACAATTTTAAGGGATGTAAACGAGAGACCCTAAAGCTGATTGTAAATTAAATGGTGTTCAAAGGTTGACCACTTGGATGGTGTAATCCACTAATTGTTTGAGTTATTTATAACTCACGAAAGGTCAAGTAAAATTCAAATGGGATGGTAAGACCATATTGAACCCCATTAAAGTGAATTGAATTATCATGACCTCGCCCCTAGTTGCTTAAGTGAGGTGACATCTCAATGCAACCGGATGTGTGATGCGATTGATGGCGAGTTCAATTGCCATAGAGTCATACGGGATGACTAATCGATCACCTAGGCATAGACATGTTAAGATACATTTGCCGGGCTAATGACCGCTGATAGAGCTCTAGCGTACTCTTATTAAAAGACTGCCTGGTCGTGGCGGGAGCATCTATCGTGTTTCACATGAGTCAGTTCTTGGACTAATGACTGTTCTCAGAGGTGGCACAGTTTTCAGATTAACTTTGATTTATGTCCTAACACCTTCGTAACTGGGGTTTATAAGGACATATTTTGGGTTATGATGGGCTATGGCCAGCCGGAAGGAATTAGTCGATTGGGAATTGTCCATCCCTTGTCAGGGTTGAGAAATATCTCTAGGCCACTCGAGGAGAATAATAACTAGAAATGCGTGGCCACGCTCGGAAGGTATCTATGGTAGATAATTCCGGTCAGTAGTTATAACTCCAGATCGAGATAAACCACTCTAGATTTTAATCAATTGCCGGTACGACCTGAGAGGACGCCATGCATTGAGTGGGAGATAGTAATAGGGCAAGAGAATTGGTAACACACACTTGTCTCGGACAAGTGGGAGATTGTTGGAGGAAGTGTCCTCGACAATAGTGTGTTGACATAATTAAAACTCATTTGAATGAAACACAACTGGGAGAGTTACTCTTTTAAAGTCAACTGATCAACATTTATCGATAATGATTGGCTGTCTAGAGTTTGACATTATCGTCATATGATGGTGGTGATCAGTTGATCCCTTAAGGTCATATCTTTAGGGAATTCCGTCTCAATAGAATAATTAATTAATATTGTATTGGATACGAATTAATTAATAACTAGAAATTTGGAAATAATTTTTATATGACGAATATTTTATAATGGGATTATAATAATAAAAGTCATAGTAATAAAATCGTTTTATTACTCGGTTTTTATTTATTCGTTTGGGAAACGATTAAATTGAGAAGGAACACGGTTGATCATAAAATTACAAAGAGTTGTAATTAAAATTATGATATTACATTTTATACAATAATAATTTCGAAATATTGGAATAACTATTTAAATGTAATAAATTTGTAGATTGTGGATTTTAATAGTTAAAATTGCACAATTAACAAATTAAGTCATGTGTTATGGAACATATGTGACATGTTACAAATTAACACAATTGACAAAAATAAAATGGGTCTTATAAATCCATTTCAGCCGTGTAGTATAGTGTGGATGGAGGTTGTGTGTGCAATGTGATTGTGTGTGTAAGTGAATGTGTAAGAATGTAAGGAATATTGTATGCATTGTGTAAGAACATAATGGCCATGCATTGGCCCTTGTGGGATTGATTTGGCCGGCCATGAGGCTTGCTAGGCAAGCTCATGTGCTTATATAATCACCACTTACAACACTCATCAATTGCTAGTCTCTTTGGTTGTTGATTAACACACATCTCCCATAAACACTACAACTCCATTCTCTCATCTTAGTAAAATAGTTTTTACTAAGAAAATACTTATTTCCTATACTAATAATATTAAGAGTAATATTATTATTATTTCTAGTATACTTGTACTAATTTTCTAGTAACAAAATTAGTATTAGTTTGAGATCGGGTCCTTGATACGCATCTTTTGGAGACGATTTTTCTTAGATCGTTTAAGGGTATTTCGGTGGTTTGAAGACTCATATAATAGGTGATTATTGAGTATAAACCTTCTAAAACCAATGTAAGGACTATCTCATCTTATGATATCATCTTGCATGCATAAGATCCATTTAAGTTTTATGACTAAACTTAAAGAAACAAAACTCACATTAGATTTGAGTATAAAATGTGGAACTTAGTTTCCAACAATTGGTATCAGAGCATTACGGTTGTTGCATGCATGATCGGATTCATGTTTTATGTTAAAATCGGTTTAACATATATTTCGAAAATTTCGAAAATTATTGTGTTTATTATGATAAATCACAAAATAATTTTGCATGTTAAAGTTTCTGTTTCTAAAATGGTTTTAGGACATAAAAATAATTTTATGGATTTTTATTGTTCATTTTTATATTTATTTGTATATTTTGTAGTTTAAAACGGTTTTAAACAACAATTAATGGGAAAAATAGCTAAAAATAGTTTCTGGCCGAGATTTTTTGATATGTTCTCACATGCATATTTAATATATTGTATATGATTTTTCGTAAGAAATGGAGTTAATATGCATGGATTATGAATTTTATGAGATAAATAGTCATAATATGAGTAAAAATGGGTATATAAGGTTATATTTCGAATTTGACCTTAAAAATTTTATGAGAAGTCACATGCAATATATAAAGTTCCTGTATGAATTTTCGAAATTATTGGAATTATTTTGCATGATTAATGATTTTTATAGTAAAAATCGGATTAATAGTGACTTAAATTCGACTTTAATAGTTATAGTTGGAATTTTGCCATAAAAACTTTACACAGTGTCACATGCAATATTTACAGTATGTATGTAAGTTTTGGGAATTTATTCCCAAGTGATGCATGATTTATGATTTTAATGGTTAAAATCGGATA
The DNA here is from genome assembly GCA_029255685.2 of Silene conica. NCBI lineage: Eukaryota > Viridiplantae > Streptophyta > Magnoliopsida > Caryophyllales > Caryophyllaceae > Silene > Silene conica. Next base: position 16,594,159 of record CM055311.2, on the reverse strand, counting down.
AATAGTGACTTATTGTGTTAAAAATAGTTAATCTTGATATTATGGCATGAAATTTTACCCATAGATGTCTTATATGATAGGAACATCATATCTAAAAGTTGGATATCAAAAATTTTCTGTTTTTATGATTATTAATTTTTAATGAGTTAATTGGTTAATAATCGTAATTTATGAGTCGTAAATAAAATTTTCGAGTATGGTCTGTATTTTTTGGTCATTTTCAGATTCTAATATGTATTTTAGGATGACTAAAAATTTATAGCAATTTATTGCAAGTTTTTATAATTTAAATCGGATTTTTAACCATAAAAACGGCTTTTATAGGATTTATTTAAGAAATAAACCATAAGTATTTGCATAAGACCATTTATTAATTTCTGAATTTTCAGAAAATTTCCAGAAAGTTTAAAATTTTTAATTTTTAATTTCGAATTTTATTGACTCATTTGGCCATATTTTGTTTATTTTTCCCGAAAATACAAGTAATTTATGATCAATAATGCAAAATCAAGTTAGATCATGATCAAATATTAGTAGAGTCTAAACATTGATTCCTAAAGTAAGTTAGGATGATTAACTTGGACATAAATTAGATTTATGTAATTTTGATGATTTTAATGGTTAAAATCGCACATATCCGTAAAAACCGTAAACAAATATGAGATATTTGCTCCCATAAGGCGATTTGGCATTAAAAATTGAGCATGTGCATACATATTTTATTATTGCAATTTATTTAATATGAATGTCATATTTTGAATGTTATTTATATAATTTGGAATTATGTAATTTTCTTAGTATGGCCTTAGTTTTAATCAATATTACCCGTAATGTAAGGGAATATTGATTCGGTTGTAATTTATGTGATCTCGTATCACGGGTTTGTAATTTAATTAAATATTCAGTTTCACAATAGAATAGTTGTATTATTTTATTGTAATTCCGGAGATCCAAAAGACGGTGCCATACGGAAAGGAGTTCCGACAAGACGGTGTTTTCTTGGATGGCGTGCCGATGAAGTTCAAGGGACCATGGAGTTGGTTTCCGAATTTGTAATAGTTAAATAGTTTTTAATATTACTAGGAAGGCCATACTAGGATTTTATTGCTTTATTGCTTTTACTTTTGCATTTTAATATGTTTGCATGCATAGCCAAATCGCCATAAAACATGCATATTAGTTTAGATCGTTATAAACGACCGTGTCAATTATAATTATCGAGTTCACCAATTTAATTCGCTTAAAGGAGATAGATAATAAATTGACAAGACCTCTATATTAAACAAAACAATTGAGGATTAGCCTTACCAAATAGTAGAACCCATGAGCTTCTATTTCGTGGGGTGGTGCTAGTCCAGTGGGCAGTACGAACCTCATTACGTAGGATAAGTGGGGCGATGGGGTGGATTCAGTCCAGTGGGCGGATCGCATCTCGATGCATTTGAAATTTGGTTTGTACTCAACGGAAGTGTAGAGGACCAGTGGTCAATGTGTTCCGGGCTAAGATGTATAAATTATGATTTGTCATCAACCAAGAGTTCTAAGGTAGAACCGGTTTATTTTAACCCACCAAACCATATCATTGGGTCGGAGTTCCAGTGGTTCACGATTTCGATAGTATGGGTTTGGGTCTTGGAATCATTTATAAAATTGGATAGAGGTCATTTTATAGATGCATCAACTTAGTAAATATGTTTACAAGTTAAAATGAAAATTAAAACGATTAGCATTTAATTTCTTCATATGTTTAAAATTTTGTAGTCTACGTATCAATATCAATCATGACTACTTCCACTACTACAAACACTTCATGGTTACGTTCATTCATGGAAAGTTGTAAGCTAGAAAAGAATGGGGCGAACTTTGCCGATTGGGATGCCCAACTATTGTTAGCGGCAGAGGGAGACGGTAAGACCGAATTCCTCATTGAAGAATCACCTCCTGAACCTGCAGAGAATGCCACCGCCGCAGCAAGACGACCTTATGATACTTATCAGAAGGAGTCTGCGGCAATCAAAAATGTTTTGATCTTCTCGATGGAGCCGGAACTCCAAAGGAGTGCCATAAAGATTGGCACGGCCTATGAGATCTACTCCAGGCTTGTGACAATGTTCTCAAAGGCTTCGAGAATTGTCCAATACGAGGCGGCATCGGCCTTCTTTGATCTCAACCTTAAGGAGGGGCAAAAGGCTAGCCCACATGTACTCAAGTTAATTGAGCATGAAGAAACCCTAAGGATGAATCAAGTGGACATTCCTAAAGAACTAGTGATTGACAGAATCCTACACTCCTTGTCTAAGGTGAAAACTTATGTACAATTCCGCGTGAATTTCAACATGAGAAACCAAGACATCTCTCTCGATGAATTGCACAATATGATCGTGCAAGCTGAAAGGGATATGGGCCTAAATGTTAGTGCCCCTAAGGATGTGCTCAACATTAATGTTAAGAGGAAAGGAAAGTTCAAAAGGAAGGGTAAGGCAAAGGGGAAGCAACCTTCCAAAGGTTCAAAGAAAGTGTCTTTTGAGGCAAGCACCTCCAAATCCAAAAAGAGCCCTCATCAAGGGGACAAATGCTTTTACTGCAATGGCAAAGGACATTGGAAGAGGAACTGTTCCAAGTATCTCAGCGATCTCAAAGCTGGGAAGATTCTTCCAGTTGGTACGATAACTATCCCGATTTTATGTTAATCTCAACTAATGTATCATGATACAAGTTGTGATGTGAATGCTCTTCTTACTTGAATTAGGGCATGAAAGCAAAGATAAGGGAAAAGAGAAACAAGCTTGATGGATCAAGGGAACTAAGAATAGCTCCACTCGGGATGATCAAGGAGCTTTGTTTTTCCGCTTATTTTGCTAATATTTCAAGTGTTGTATGAACAATTAAAACCTATGTTTTATTTCCTTGTTAGACAAGGAAAGGGGAAATCCTTGAACAATATGTTGTATTTTGGATAATATAGTGACTTGGTTTTCAACCCGAGTCACTATCGGTTTATAATTATGTTCTTGTTTAGTTTAACATACACTTGCAAATCTCAAACATAAAATAGAATTGATTATGAAATTTCAATGTATGACCATTGAAGCCAAATTGGTATAGGATACCCAATTCAAATCAAATCAAAATCAAATTAAGTTTTGAACTCAATTAAGAGGAAAAGTTGTCAACCATCCATAACTATCTAAGCTTTAAATCGAATAATTTCTGTGATAAATCATAAGGGCACAAAAACCAACATCAAAGTCATTGCTTGTGGCCTTAGTGGCTATCTTTGGTGATAAAATGGGATTATTATTACAAAGATAGAGTGGGAGAAATTTGAAAAGTCCACAAATAGCATATGATTTTGACAAGCACAATGGATGTGATCTATTAGTGAATAGTAGGATTTGTTGTGTTTTGGTTATGTGAAAGATAAGAAGGAAGATTAAAGTTGTGGATGGGATCTACGATTTAAGAAAATCTACACCTTATGGTTTTAAAAGGTAGATTAGGCTGTAGATAAGATTCTACGCCTTATCATCCCAAAAGTTGTGGATAAGCCCAAAGGTTGTAGATAAGATCTACGGTTTGGTAAAAATCTACGCCTTATATCCCAAGAGCAATCTACACCTTATGGTTGTAAAAGGTAGATTAGGCTGTGGATAAGATTCTAAGCCTTATCATCCCAAAAGTTGTGGATAAACCCAAAGGTTGTGGATAAGATATACGGTTTGGTAAAAATCTACGCCTTATATACCAACGGCCCCGGCCCTGGAGGATACTTCAAGGATAAATTCTTGAAGTTTGTACGGAAAAATTCTATACATGGATAAGATCCATGATATAGTCCTCGTACAGTACAAGATAAGATAAATGTGGGGAACTGAAAGTTCCTACACACAGAAATTGTACACCATAAGAAAAGACTCTTATAGAAACTACGGGAGGACACTCGAAGAAAATTATTCAAAAGATTTTGCAAAGGCTAAAGAAAGGGTTCTTGGATTTAGATGGTGATCTAAATGTGTCAAATGCAAATTCTAAAGACCATGAAATTTATAAGACATACATGCTAATAAATGAGATTTATTGGAAGAAGCATAAGTAGACATGTGGATGTCTGCAGTCTGCAAAGTTAAGGGTAACTTTGTTGAAAGTAGTAAGGTAATTCATTGAGAATGAATTCAGTAAACTCAATAACCACTTTTCAAAAGGGTATTTGAAAAGGATGTGACTATTAGCACATATGGTTGAAGTCCCAACCATTTCAATTCATTAAATGTTAAGGAACATTGAATTGAGTGGGAGCTTTATGATTTACGGTTAAATGTAAAGTTCAGTGGGAGTTCTCGCTCCAGGATTTGAAGCTATTGAGTCATGGGTATGACTTCGGGATCTTCAGAATCAGGCAAGAACAAGAGTTTAGTGGGAGTAAACGTTATCTAAAACAACTCATTGCTCGTTTGGAATGAAGCATTGATACTCATGAAAGGTACACGAGTTTTTGGTTCTAGATGACATATTGATATGAATTAAATCTAATTGAACATGAGATGTTTAGTTGAGATTATAAAAGACATCTTGTTAGTGTTAAGGTTGTTCATAGAGATGAAGATAGTATAACCATGATGGGATCATGAAAATATATCGAACCTTAAGAACTATTGTTTGCACGCTTAAATCACTAATGATTCCGCCATTAGTATGATCGTGTAAAGTGGTTGCGCACCGCTTACAGGACAACCCGTAGAGCAGGTTTTAAATCAATGATTAAACCTTGATCAATTGTCAAAGTATTCTCCAATGAAGATGAAAGACAAATTCAAAATTTTAGAAGATAACTTAGTCGTATGGTAAAAGGTTTGCAACGACTCAAGTTCCAAGATACCAAGCAAAGATTTGTGATAATCTTTGGCTTACATTCATTGACTATGCATCTCAATGACTTGTATTTTAACTACATGGTCATCACAAGATTCTACAAAATGTGTACGTTCACAAATTATGTAAAGGCATTACTGTGGCTGGGAGTTACACAATGCACATAATCTTATTCGCTAGTCATGAGAATGACTTGTCTCTTTCAGAGGAAAGATCAATGTGTGGATATGATCCGCAAAGTGAACGATCGCACGAACCGTGGTAAACCTGGTTTACTCAAAATGGAGATAATTACAATTTTAAGGGATGTAAACGAGAGACCCTAAAGCTGATTGTAAATTAAATGGTGTTCAAAGGTTGACCACTTGGATGGTGTAATCCACTAATTGTTTGAGTTATTTATAACTCACGAAAGGTCAAGTAAAATTCAAATGGGATGGTAAGACCATATTGAACCCCATTAAAGTGAATTGAATTATCATGACCTCGCCCCTAGTTGCTTAAGTGAGGTGACATCTCAATGCAACCGGATGTGTGATGCGATTGATGGCGAGTTCAATTGCCATAGAGTCATACGGGATGACTAATCGATCACCTAGGCATAGACATGTTAAGATACATTTGCCGGGCTAATGACCGCTGATAGAGCTCTGGCGTACTCTTATTAAAAGACTGCCTGGTCGTGGCGGGAGCATCTATCGTGTTTCACATGAGTCAGTTCTTGGACTAATGACTGTTCTCAGAGGTGGCACAGTTTTCAGATTAACTTTGATTTATGTCCTAACACCTTCGTAACTGGGGTTTATAAGGACATATTTTGGGTTATGATGGGCTGTGGCCAGCCGGAAGGAATAAGTCAATTAGGAATTGTCCACCCCTTGTCAGGGTTGAGAAATATCTCTAGGCCACTCGAGGAGAATAATAACTAGAAATGCGTGGCCACGCTCGGAAGGTATATATGGTAGATAATTCCGGTCAGTAGTTATAACTCCAGATCGAGATAAACCACTCTAGATTTTAATCAATTGCCGGCACGACCTGAGAGGACGCCATGCATTGAGTGGGAGATAGTAATAGGGCAAGAGAATTGGTAACACACACTTGTCTCGGACAAGTGGGAGATTGTTGGAGGAAGTGTCCTCGACAATAGTGTGTTGACATAATTAAAACTCATTTGAATGAAACACAACTGGGAGTGTTACTCTTTTAAAGTCAACTGATCAACATTTATCGATAATGATTGGCTGTCTAGAGTTTGACATTATCGTCATATGATGGTGGTGATCAGTTGATCCCTTAAGGTCATATCTTTAGGGAATTCCGTCTCAATGGAATAATTAATTAATATTGTATTGGATACAAATTAATTAATAACTGGAAATTTTGGAAATAATTTTATATGACGAATATTTTTATAATGGGATTATAATAATAATTAAAGTCAAAGTAATAAAATTATTTTATTACTCGGTTTTATTTATTCGTTTAGGAAACGATTAAATTGAGAATGAACACGGTTGATCATAAAATTACAAAGAGTTGTAATTAAATTATGACATTACATTTTGTACAAAAAAAAAATAATTTCGAATTATTGGTGTATTTATTTAAATGTAATAAAATTTGTAAATTATGAATTTTAATAGTTAAAATTGCACAATTAACAAATAGGGTCATGTGTTATGAGACATGTGTGACATGTTACAAATTAACACAATTGACAAAGATAAAATGGGTCCATTTGGTGCCCCATTTCAACCGTGTAATGTGTATGTGTGTATGATGTTTGTGTGCAAGAATGAACAAAGTGATTATGTGTCTTACACATAAAGCATCTTGTAAGGAATATTTCACCCTTTTGTGTAAGTAAAAGTGGAGCATGCATTGGCCTTGGATGGCTTGCTTGGCCGGCCATATGCTATCACTTGTGAGCATATTTTGCTCTATATATTGCACTATAATACTCACTACAAGCTTAAGGGTGGTGTTGGTAGCTTATTCATTCTTACACTAACACAACACCACAACATCATTCTCAATATATTTCTAAGTAAAATAGTTTTTACTAAGGAAATAATTATTTCCTATACTAATAATATTAAGAGTAATATTATTATTATTATTTCTAGTATACTTATACTAATTTTCTAGTAACAAAATTAGTATTAGTTTGAGATCGGGTCCTTGATACGCATCTTTTGGAGACGATTTTTCTTAGATCGTTTAAGGGTATTTCGGTGGTTTGAAGACTCATATAATAGGTGATTATTGAGTATAAACCTTCTAAAACCAATGTAAGGACTATCACATCTTATGATATCATCTTGCATGCATAAGATCCATTTAAGTTTTATGACCTAAACTTAAAGAAACAAAACTCATATTAGATTTGAGTATAAAATAAGGAACCTAGTTTCCAACAGGGAAATAAACCCAGAGTAGAAACCATACCTTCAATCGGCTGCCACGCTGAAAAAATGTAGTCTGGAGAGGAAGGCAACGTGTCAATCTTGACAAAGATGAAACGGGTGAACCATTTACTGTCATCCGGAGTAGTGGGAAAGACGATAACAGAGGGCATATTATCATGACCACGAATTGTACACTGGGAATAGCCCAAAGAACGTGGTTAAACCACTGGCCCAGATCCGCCAGCCCAATGTTCAAGCCACGCTCCCGGTTCAGAGCACATATACTAAGCAGAATACGCCATGCATGAGGGGCAACTTGGCACATGGCCAATTTGGTTAATTTTAAGAAGTCAATAATTAAATCGGGAAAAAGGAAACCTCAAGCCCAGGCGGAAGGGATACTCGTAAAAGCAGGTCCATCCCTCCCTCGCAAAATCGGCCTTTTCGCCGGCAAGAGGGAGGTGATGGTAGACAACACCATCTGGGAAGCCAAACCTGACCTTGATGAGAGCGTTATGGGACTCGTCAAAGGCAGAATCGCAGAGATGCCTAGGAGCCAGCAGCTTCTGCGATGGAAAGGGCCCAGAATAGACTCCCAGCGCAGGGGAGGACCCAGATGAACAGCCAGTAGGAGTAGCAGTAGAGGAGCAAGGAGCAGACATTATGAAATTTTGAAGGTTGTGGTAAAAAGATTTTACTGCGAAAAGAAGAGCAAGAAAGAGCAAGAAAGCAAGTGAAAGAAAGTGAATTTTGAAGATGGTAAAAGTGAAAGTGCACGGTTAAAAAGGGGTATTTATAAAGGGAGCAAGTGGTTGGAATTTGAAAAGAAAATTCAAATTCGAAAGGTGAAGAGTTAAAAAGTAAATGACGAGGGGACAGGCGGTTAATGAGGTAATGGGACAAGTGGGACAAGTGGGATAGGTAGGGCGGCTGTGAGCAGTTGCATGAACCATCCAACTACCTCAATAAATTCCAGAAGCACACTCAAAGGCAGAGGAAAATTCCAGCGCAATTGAGGCCAAAATAGGCTGAAACTTGGGGGAAATTGTTTAGCGCAAATTTGCGTTGCCAGCACTGGGCCCAAAAGAAAGGTAAAGCACCGGAAGCCCATCACCAGCGCAGATCATACGAAACAAAAAGAGAGACGTTGGAGCATGAGAACAAGTCAAACCCTAAAGGAATATTCTCCTATATTCACTCCTACATCCCAGGCCCAGAGCAGAATCGGTTGAGCAAAAGTCTACAGCTATAAAAGAAGAAGCTAGGGCATTTTTAATTCATTCATGCATACGTTGTAACTGGATTACTTACGCAAACACTTGTACTCCACCTCAAACGGTGAATATCCTCGATCATAGTAAAAATATTGGTGGGATTTCGTTCCCCCCGCGGTTGTTTCCCTCATTGGGTTTTTCCGCGTCACCAAAAACTTCTTGCGTCGTTATTTTATTTTCAGATTCGTTTTCTACACAAATCTTCATATTGGTTGGCACTTTGACCAGCATCACAGTAATTCAACTCGGTAGAAATTTTACCAAAACACTAATGCTAATAATAATAATAATAATAATGTGGGCTGAACTTAATAAAGTCGAGCTGAATTGAATGGAGCTGAGCTGAACTGAACTGAACTGAACTGAACTGAACTGAACTGAATGGAGCTGAGCTGAACTGAACTGAACTGAATAGAGCTGAGCTGAACTGAAACGAGCTGAAAATAAGCCAGCAAGAACAGGGCCTTAGTAACCATAATAATTTGACTTTTGAACATAATCATATGAGGTTTCCTTATTACGTGGTTTCCGAATTCCGCTGCTTTCCAAATTTCATTGGCAACTTTTTTTTTTTTTTTTTGAGTAGGGTTACATACAATGACACAGCCCTCCGAAAGCTATATAAAGGGGTTACACATCTTCATCTTTATTATGCTCGCAGACCTCGATAAACAACGTTATTCATGTTTCTGATTCGAGATTAACCATCGTAACGAAAAACACACATCCTTCGTATTGCAATACGATTCCGGGATCTATACGGCAACGATAAGGGGTATGTATGTTCATCTCCTTCCTCCCTTTTCCATTTTTATTGTTTTCAAAGCTGAAGTTAGCATCCTTTGAACAATTTTGCTGCTTCACGCTTATTTCAATGATGTAGAAACAATTTGTGCATTACTTCACATCTGACGCATTCGATTAACAGTTCAAACGTAGAATTCTGCTCCTTTTTCTTTTCTTTTTTTTGTTTCAGCAGCATCATTGTAATATAAGAGAACTTGATTAACCCGTTACTTTCTCCATTAGATGATTATATCTTAGCATGTACTTGTAATATAACATGTGTTGGTCTGATGACGAGTTCAATTCTCTTCTTGTCATTATTTCTTGCCTTCGAATATGACCCACGAATGTAGCTTCGTAACTTAAAGATTTGACTTGGTATTGAATGGCTTGTTGAATTTACCAATACCGCAAACTCTAAGTTTTATCCGACTTTTGGTCAAATATGAACTATGACATCAAACTTTGGCTTCAAATTAAGGCTAACTAATTAAACCTATGTAATGCTTACAACAAAAGAATGAGTTTGCTTATTTCCGTATTCTAATATTGTGCTTTCCACTTTTGTATAGGTCATTGAGCATTTGGCGTAGCTTACTTCCTCAACTACGTGAAAGGTATTTTGTAGAAGCTTATATACCTAATATACACGTATTAATGAGCCCCCTTCCCATTTGCTTTGTATGCTTATTCGTTGGAAGGATTGTTTTGAATACAGGTCTACGATTACTTGAGGATGGATTATCGCGATAAGGAGAATCCGTTTGAATTATCGTGTCAGGGTGAACCCATCCGAGTCATCGCGACAAGGAGGATATTATGTCAGGGTGAACCCATCCGCGTCATCACGACAAGGAGGATATTATGTCAGGGTGAACCCATCCGGGTCATCGCGACAAGGAGAATATTATGTCAGGGTGAACCCATCTGGGTCATCGCGACAAGGAGGATGTTATGTCAGTCAGGGTGAACCCATCCGGGTCATCGCGACAAGGAGGATATTATGTCAGGGTGAATCCATCCAGGTCATCGCGACAAGGAGGATATTATGTCAGGGTGAACCCATCCGGGTCATCGCGACGAGGAGAATATTATGTCAGGGTGAACCCATTCGGGTCATCGCGACAAGGAGGATGTTATGTCAGGGTGAACCCATCCGGGTCATCGCGACAAGGAGGATATTTGCAGGACGAACGCACTTCTAGTGAAAGGATGCTCTTGTACTCTTCGTGCTTATTCATATTCACCTTTTTTTTTTATGTTGTTGCAGGACTACCATGGTGTATTTGAAGGAATTTCGCAAGGGAAACGACGTATATCTCTTTGTAGTTGACCATAAGGACCAAGATGCCGCATCTGGGGACCTACACTACAAGAATACATAAAACAGGCGACTGAATTTGGCGACTGAAGACAGTCGCCAAATATAATTTGGCGACTAACATCAGTCGCCAAAGTTCTGTCGCAAGCCCTAGTCGCCAAAAAAAAATTGGCGACTGTTGTCAGTCGCCAAATTTGACGACTGTGATTTCAGTCGCCAAATTAAGGAAACTGGCGACTGATTATGTAGTAGCCAAATTGGCGACTGAGAGGACTAGTAGTCGCCAATTTGGCGACTGTAGGTATGTGGTAGTCGTCAATTTGACGACTGAAGGGCGGTCGCCAAATTGGTTTATTCAGTCGCCAATTTCATTTTTTTCCAGTAGCTTTTCCAGTTTTGGCGACTGACTGCAGTCGCCAAAACCACTATTTCAGTCGCCGAATTGGCTGGTAATTTTCATGTCATTTTCGTTTTGATCTAGCCAAATCTCGTATTTATTCATCCCAATAGGCAATGAAAACCTGCAAACAGAAAATTGCAACCCATTTGCGCGAACCGCACCTTTTGAAACACCAAATTCTCATTTATTAAAAAATGAGAACATTATCCAACTACAAGCTAAACTGACGAAACATTAACCAACTTCAAGCTAAACCAACTACATTATCCAAGTTCATTATCCAACCTTAAGCTAAACCAACTACATTATCCAAGTTCAAGCTAAACTAACTAAAAGTTATCGAACAACCTAAGCTACAAATCCCATGCCGGCTCCACTACCACCACCCTTACCATGAGGATCGTTGGGGTCATACCGTGATTGTGGACCGGGGTTGCATGTTGAGAAAAAGTTCTCCATGGCCTCCATGCGCTCCTTCATCAACCGAAACTGCTCATCTCGTTCTGAATTCACTCTTCTTTCTTCAGCGAGTTGAGTCTGTAGTTGACTCACAAGAGCCGGCTCATATGTTTGTCGAGGCTCATATGAGGATCTTCTTGCCGGTTGTTTGAAGAAGACACCATGGGCCTTTCCGGTGCCGTAGACATTTCCCTTCTTGTATCCCTTGACCAAATTAAACCAAATCTCATTATCTGGTACTTCGGGATGTTCCTCTTTTTCAGCCTCGAATGCTTCCTACATTAGTTGACAAAAAATTACCATCATTAGTTAACATAAATATCATTAGTTAACAATTCAAAACTATCTTAAGTAAAAAATCTTACATATAAAGCTTTGTCTTTTGGCTTAATCCAAATTCTCTCATTATCAGCGTTCACCCTGGAATGTGTGCCAAGGAACAGTTCCGGGACCGTCGCAAGAGGATCTTCAGTCAACTGATCATCTGGTTGATCAGCTGACTGATCAGCTGACTTCTTTTTATTCTTCTTCTTCTTGTTCATCTACATACACGAACAAAATTCAATGTTTGCTTAGTGACATTATTATTACCAATATTCAAATAAACGAGCTAAATAAATAAGTGTTAATATGAAAACTTACACCAAAAAGTATGTCCAAAAATGACCGTGAACCAGCATGATGGGTAGGCTCAGCCATTCCATCCTTCTTGCCTCCCCTTTTGTTCATGGCCTTCTGTGCTGATCTGGCTCGAAACTCTGGGGTATCACACCGATTTAGAAGACCCTCAAGCGCCTCACCTACAACAATGATAAATTATGTCGTTATTAGTGAAATTTTATTCCTTTAATCAATACAATTGACAAATAAAGGTAATTGTATAGATATACCTTTAAGATGTGAGGCCTTTCCCCTTTTACCAATCTTATATATATTGTCTTTGTATCTAGATGCTCCAACATCGCGGTACCTCCTATTAACAGTAGACTCTAATTCAGGCGGTCAGTAAAAATGTAGCTGCAAAAATATAACATTAAGTATTAGTTGAAAAACTAAAACAGTGAGTAAAATAAGTAATTAATAAAAAGGATTTTGGTTACCCGAAAATTATTAAACCAGGCTTCTTTTTGAGCTTCACTAGCTTCTGTCCAATTAAGGGGCACAGGACCTAACAAAGATGTCTTTGTGCTGTTGGTTACACCTCGAACAACGGTCTAATGATTAAACCTGAAACATATATAAATTGTAACTTATAATAACTAACCATTTATTACTAATAAAATGAATAATTACAATTTAATAAAACTTACCAAAATCCTGCTGGATCAAGTATCTTCCTGCGATCCTGTGTGTACTGAATCTGTACACGTGTGTCCTCCTCAGATTCGCTCTGAACCAACTCCTGCTGACGACTGTGCCCGCCTCGATGTCTTCCTCTACCTCCTGCCATCTACAATCATATAAATAAAAGTATTAATACTTACAAATCAAACATAAAATAAATGATTAATACAAATATGAACAATAATAACATGACCAAATACAAATATGAACAATAATAACAAATTTGGACTAGAGTACTATACCAAATTAATCATCAGCTTCATCATCCTCATGATCAACATCATCCTCATTATCCTCATCATCCTCGTCCTCGTCCTCATCCTCATCCTCGTCCTCATCCTCAGCTCTCACTTCATCTAATTTCTCCCATCCTTCAACCAACTCATCAAAATTATTAATCTCAACATCCTCCTCCTCTTCCAAGTCTTCAAACTGTTCATTCTCATTTTGGTCAATGATTCCGTCTGTTGGAGGCAAAATTGTACCATTTGATACTATTTATTCTTGAAAAAATGTGGTATCAACTTTTGATCGTGCCTTTGTCTTAATGACTGCCCACCATGCCTTACTATTTCTATCATTTGTCGTGCTTGGATAGGAAGCGAAATACACTTGTTGAGCCTGATGTGTTAGTATAAATGGATCATACTTAGAGTATGTTCGGGTACTATTCACTTCCACAAGCTTGTAACATTCATGTACTCTCATTCCAGCCGAGGAATTATCCTTCCATTCAATCTTGAATAAGGTAGTTTTGTAAGCACGATCACGACCATTATAAGACATCTCAAAGATGTCCTCTACAATACCATAATACTCATGGTCATCAGTAGAAGAAATAGTAACACCATAGTTGCATCTAGCCTTACCCTTACCGTGGTCGAATGTGTGGAAATTAAATCCATTAACTGAATATCGGTTCCACGTCATAACCAAGCGTGAAGGACCGAAGGCCAAACTCCTTATCAAAAACTTATCCTCATGTTTGTCCCAAACATCATCCTTACTCACACTAGGATGTTCCTTACTGAAATCAGTCACGAATTTTGCTTCATATGGCTCTAAGATCTCACAATTTGATAGAACGTATAAGTGAGCACGATTGTATTCCTTGTCGTCCAAATATCTCGTTCCACCTTTTGATGAACAACCTTCATCATCTTGAGTTTGAAAAAACTCGGGTAAACTTGAATCAACTTCATCTGCTTTATCAACATTCAAGTTTCGTGCTTTGGTTTCTATATGCTTTTCAAAGTAGAGAGAACAAAAATTTGCAATCTCTTCTGTTAAATAGGCATTACATATAGAACCTTCTACCTTAGCTTTGTTACCAATCTTTTTCTTCACATGATTAAGAAACCTACACATTTATTAGATCAATGTTTAATGATAATATAGATTTTTAATTTAATATTCTAAAATAAAATAGTAACGAATCTTTCTGTTATTACCTTTCAAATGGATACATCTATCTATATTGAACGGGTCCTCCAACTTTGGCTTCGTAGGGCAAATGGACAGGTAAATGCTCCATAGAGTTGAAAAATGAAGGAGGAAAGATCATCTCAAGCTTACATAGTATTTGTGGTATTTGATCTTCGAGACGAATCATGTCATCAACACATATTGAGGAGGAACATAAATCTCGGAAAAATTGACTAATCTCAACAATTGCATTCTACACAGTAGTTGGGAGGAGATGTTTCAAAGCAATGGGTAACAGTCGCTCCATGAATACATGACAATCATGACTTTTCAAGCCTTGTAGCTTGAGCTTCTTGAGATCAACACAACGACGAAAATCTGAAGCATATCCATCAGGAAACTTCAACTTCCTTAACCACTCACATAATACCTTCTTTTGAGCTTTGTCCAGAGTGTAAATGGCTTTTGGCTTGGATCCATCTTTGCGAATGTGTAATTTGGGACGATCACAAAATGTCTTTATGTCTTTTCTAAAAGCAACAGTTTCACATGTTTCGCCTTCAACATCCATGATCATGTCAATGAGTTGCTCAAAAAAGTTCTTCTCTATGTGCATTACATCCAAATTGTGTCTGATTAGCATAGTTTTCCAATATGGAAGGTCCCAAAAAATGCTTCTTTTATACCAACCATTCTTCTTCTTTTTCAGCTCTTTAAACTCTTCATCGGTACCATCAATAGAAGATGGCAAATCACGTACCAACTCCCACAACGCATCACCCCGAAGATGAACTGGAGCATCATCAAGTACTTGTTTACCTTTTTTGAAAGCTTTTTTGTTGCTCCTTAGAAGATTACCTTCTGGTAAGAAGCATCTGTGACAATCAAACCAACTCATTTTCTTGCAATTTGGAAGCCAAAAAGCTTTACTTTCACCCATGCAATGAGGACATGCTTTCTGTCCCGCAGTAGCCCAACCGGATAGCATACCATATGCGGGAAAATCGTTTATTGTCCACAAAAGTGAAGCTCTAAGTTGAAAATTTTTCTTTCTGAAAACGTCATATGTTTCCACCCCAACTTTCCACAATTGTCTCAATTCTTCCACTAATGGTTGTAAATAAACATCCAAATGCCCTTTCGGATTTTTCGGCCCGGGAATAATGAGAGACAAGAAAATAGATTCCCTTTTCATACATAACCAAGGGGGTAAGTTGTATGGTGTGACCATTACGGGCCAACAAGAGTATTTCTTACCAAATTGGGTAAAAGGACTAAATCCATCCGTACACAAGCCAAGTCGCACATTCCGGGGTTCCGCGGCAAATTCAGGATACATCTGATGAAAACGTTTCCATTCTTCCCCGTCACTTGGATGACACATCTTACCCGGAGTACGCGGATTTTCTTTGTGCCATGTCATGTGTTCGGAAATTTTTTTGGTAGAATAAATTCTTTGAAGTCTTGGGGAAAGAGGAAGGTAAATTAATTGGTTCTCTGCTATTGGTTTCTTACACTTTTGACCCCTTCTATTACTCTTGTTGCCTTTTTTAGGTTTCAAAACAACTTCTCCATCACTTGTCTGAAATTTATCCCTTCCACATTTTTTGCACTTGTCAAGCAACGCATCATCTTTCCAAAAGAGCATACATCCTTCGGGACATGCATCAATCTTTTGATGCGGTAACTGGAGTCCTTTAACTAATTTTTTTTATTGTAGAAACTTCGAGTCATGACATTATCTTCGGGGATAGCATCCTCAAGCAGAGAAGCAATACCATCAACGGCATTAAATGACATATTATTCTCACACTTCAAGGTTACTATCCTAGAGGCCGCTTGTAATAATAACATTTTGCTCCCTTCGTATAAAGGTTGTTCCGCAGCTTTTAACATGTCAAAAAATGCCTTTGCTTGGGGATTTGGAGGTTGTTCTTCATTCATACCTCGACGGTCATCATCATTGAGAACATTGTACTCCAACGCATCAACAATCATATCTCTATATGGGCTCTCATCAAGATGTTGGATGTGAGGTTGGATGTGAGGTTGTTCGTTAATTGGAGAATATACTTCCCCATGAGAAATCCAATTATAATAATTTGGACAAAACCCGTTTGTGTAGAGATGTTCTTGTACCTCAAGGACAATTGCGTATTTCATGTTTTTACATTTGTTACAAGGACACCTAAGTTGATTTTCTACCGAGTTATATTCATCTTGTTGCTTAGCAAATTCAATAAACTCAGCAACACCCTCTATAAACCTAGCATTAGGACGTTTCTTCTTAATACCAACCCTTCCATCATACATCCATGAACGTTCCAATCTCTTCATTTTAATCTAAACATAAATTCATAAATTAACTTTCAACAATCATGACTTAAACAACAACCTTAATCATATATAGGATAATAACAACTTATCAAAAATCTTCATTATTTATAAACACTAACATCAAAAATCTCCATTATTTACAACCTAATAAACTAAGGCGATTTATATTTACACACTAATTAACTTAAACAACCATAATTTACACACCCCAAATAATAACTTATCAAAAAATCGCCAATTTTTATAAACCCTAATATCTAATTTGACATAATTAACTAACAATTATAAGCATAACAACATTAATAAGGCAAAAAAACTCGTCTTAATCGACATATAAACCCTAACCCCCAATTTCATATAAACCCTAACCCCCAATTTATCTAGTTAACATCATAATTGGCTACTACAACCTAATAAGCTAAGACGATCCTAATTGGCTACTACATTACTAAATCGACAAAACAAAACAAAAATAAAATTAAAAACTGAAATTAAACTAAAAGGAACAACAAACCTTTAATTCGATAAATGAAGGTGCAAGTGGCGGCGGTGGCAGCGGCTAGTGACGCGGTGGTGGCGGGTGGTGGCGGCGGGTGGTGGGTTAGGTGTGTAAGTGGGTGTTGGTGACGGGTGGTTTGACGAGTGGTTTGCGTTTTGTGTTTTAATGTTGTTTGGGTTTGCGAATAATGAAGGGGATGCAAGTTTCTGATTTAATTATCGCGGAAATTGGCGACTGCATTAGTAATTTTGGCGACTGGGGGATACAGTCGCCAATTTGGCGACTGCAATAAGACTATTTGGCGACTGTATCGTAAGACGCCAACTTTTGGCGCTATAATTGGCGACTGAAATCAGTCGCCAAAATTTTATTTCAGTCGCCAATTTGTGTCGGTGGAAAAAAGTTTGGGAAAACTTACAGTCGCCAAAATAGCGACTGTTTTCAGTCGCCAAACTTACCCTTCAGTCGCCAAATTGGCGACTACACCATTCAGTCGCCATTTTTCCGTCGCCTGTTTTGTGTATTCTTGTAGTGCTATTTTCTCACAAATAAATCAGAGAGAGAATTAGCCGAGCTTGACAGTATCCCAGTCTTGGATCCTGAAGAGGAAGCCTTACTTGAGGAGCAAAGGGTCCAACTAGAAGTGATGTGTGCTTCTCTTGATGTTGACCCGTAGGCCTTTGGATTGTCAAATTATCTAGCTTTCGCCCTTCCCCCTTTTTTGTAGTCCAATGGACCAATTGCTTCTAAGATTTGTATGCTTTAAACTTTTTTAATATACATGCAGCTTATTTACCATACTTCCATTGCATTTGACTTATGCAGGCAAATAATCATAATGCAATTTATTTAGCCGTTCACAGTTTAAACTCTGGCGGGCCAGGAGCAATTTTTCTCTTTTTTTATTTTTTGATTTTGTGGTGTGGCTGCACTTGAACAAAGTGTTTGCTCAAATTGCCTACGTACTCGCAAAGCTGACAATGTGACAACTTGCAAGATCAAGCCAACGTAGTTCAGGGATGGATGTGGTTTGTTTGAAGGTGTGGCTGCACTTGAGCTACATGTTCACCCAAGCTGCCTATGTACTTATAAAGCACAAAATACTTTACAAGATCAAGCCGACGTAGTTCATGAAAGATGAAAGGGTAGGATTTTTATTTTTTTGAAGGTGTGGCTGCACTTGAGCTACATGTTCACCCAAGCTGCCTACGTACCTGTAAAGCACGAAATACTTTACAAGATCAAGCAAACGTAGTTCATAAAAGATAGAAGGATTATTTTTTTTTTTTGTGTGTTTTTTTGGATGCAGTTTATCCTCTTGCTTAGGAGCCTTCAACGTTGAAGTTTAGGAATAGTAGCGCTTCAGAAACTTCCCATTGATTGGGCCTACGTGAACACCATCTTTATCCACGATTTTGTAGGCACCATTGTGTAGACCTCCTTCACGACGTATGGGCCATCCCACTTAGAGGTGAATTTACCTACTGGCTTGTGAGAAGTGATAATTGGTCTTCGTACCGCAAGTACCATGTCTCCTACTTGGAAAGAACGAGGGCGCACCTTTTTGTTGAATGCGCGTGACATCCTTGCTTGGTAGCACTTGAGCTTTTGCTGAGCCTCCAATCTTTTTTCATCGAGAGCTTCTAACTCTGCCAACCGCAACTTGTCATTTTCATCTTCCGTGAGTCCCTCCTGAATAGCAATGCGTAAGGAAGGGATTTGCAACTCCAATGGTAACACGGCTTCCACTCCATATACCAACGCATACGGTGTTGCTTGAGTAGGTGTTTTGTATGTGGTACGATACGCCCATAATGTTTCGCCAATTCTTTCATGCCAGTCTCGTTTGGACTTCGCTACTACTTTCCTCAACAAGTTGCAAAGGGTCTTATTAAAGGCTTCAGCCAAACCATTTGCAGGAGCGTTGTACATTGATGACCTGTATTGTTTGAAATTGAATTTCTCACTCAAACTTCTCATGAGATGGTTGAAGAATTGTTTCCCGTTGTCAGTTGTGATACGCTGCGGTACGCCATACCTGAAGATGATCTGTGTTCGAATGAAGTCTACAACATTTTCTTTTTTCACCTCTCGTAGTGTGATTGCTTCTGCCCATTTTGAGAAGTAGTCAGTACCTGCGAGAATGTATTCGTGTCCATTAGAGGCTTTTGGAACAAGAGGTCCCACAACGTCAAGTCCCCAAGCTTCAAAAGGCCATGAAGAAACAGTAGGGTGTAATGGCTCTAGAGGTTGGTGTATGAAGTTTGCATAAAATTGACAAGGTTCACACTTTTTCGCTAAATCCAAGCAATCTTGTATCATGGTTGGCCAGTAATACCCCATTCTCTTTACACGGTCATAAAGTTTAGGCCCGGATTGATGAGCACCACAAATGCCAGAATGAGCTTCGTGCATGGCTTCAGCAGCTTCGGTTTTGCTTAAACACCTCAACCATTGTCCTGAGAAAGAACGTCTGTAGAGTGTCCCCTTTGTGGGGAATAAAGCATGTATTCACCCTAAACTTGCAGGATTATAATGAAAAATACAGTTGTGTTTATAGTCATAAGATTAAAAAGGATAAGAAAAAGAATTCAACCTTTGGTCCTTTGTGCTTATGGCCTAAGAACAGGAATTAATGCAAATTCCCTCCTATAACTTGCACCCAAGACTTAGTTTGAGACGTGGCCGCGTGTGCTAGAAATCCTCTCCAATTGCCTTGCAATATAGGGAGAGCCCCTGAGGTTTTAGATGTGAGATCTGAGGTTTTGGGAGAAGAATGCTCTCAAACCCTAATTTTACCTTGAGATTTATTAAACAGTGCAACAAGAGTCTTTGATATAAGGAGAAGGACTCTCCTTATATACTACACTTGGCCGGCCGAAATTGATGTCGGGTAGGAGTGGGCTTTCCACTCTTACCTTATTCCAATGCGTGATTCGACCCAATTAGCTTTAAGTTGTTCGCGGGTTTTATTTATAAATCGTAACATGTTATCAGATATTAATACAGTCGATATATTAATAATGGTCTGACAAAATACGATATTGTATAATTATCCAAATTAATATAACTGTTTATATTAATACGCGAATACAATATTTAATTAAATATAACCGTTTATATTTAATTTACGAATTAATCATGTAATCCGTATTAGCTAAAATTATTTAATCCGTATTAAATAATAATCTCAACATCTTATTGACTAATTTAATAGTCAATACCTATGACTAACCGTTTAGTCATATCCGGCAAAATGTGACTGTATTTTCATACCTTCACATCTCTCAAACGTGTCCTATAGGTGTGACGTATAGGGACCAGTTGACCACCGCCATCCGTATGACAATAACGTCAAACTTATCTAGCAAGCCAACCGTTATTGATAAACGTGGATCAACTGGTAATAATACAAAAGTATGCCCTTGTGATCCTTAAAGAGATTTAATAAGTCATTGTACTTAATTGTCAAGGACACCAGCCCCAACAATCTCCCACTTGTCCGTACAAGGGTATGTGCAATGACGTTATCACACTACATGTGGAGGACACAATCTCCAACAAACTCCCACTTGTCCGTACAAGTGTAGGTGCGATAACCGAATCTCATATCCTTTTAAAATTTCTCCCACTCAATGCAAGACAATTTGCAAATCCGCATTCGCAAAGGTCGTATCTCACAAGCGATCTGTATCAAGAGTGGTTTCCCCGACTAGAGAGTAACTTAACTGATAAAACGAATCTGTATTCGAGCATGGCCATGCATTTCAGTTACTACTCCTCGAGTGGCCCTGAGAAATGATAAAATCCTGATAAGGGTTTGGATATTTCCCTCAACTCGAATCCTGCCGATATCGCCCAGCATGAAATAACCCAGAAAAAATCCTCTTGGCCCCTGTTACGGTGACCGTGGGAAAGAAACCAAAGTTACCCAAAATCTGTCTTAATCTCAAGAAACAGTTGAAAGTCAAAAGACTCGACTCTAAGGAACACTATGGAGGTCCTATCCACGACCTGGCACCCAATGTTATAAAACATTTAGGACTCCATAACGTTGTCACGGGGTGTCCTACGAGATATCCGTATAACTCGCCTTTGTGATTGGTCAGTCATCCACGTGACTTATGGCTCGTTGAACCCACCATCAACCAACGTCACAAAATGATTACCTGAGTTATCAGCTCAAGTGGGTAATCAAGGACCAAAACGATGTAATGTTAATCAGTTCACTTTGTGGTGTTCAAAATTGGCGTACAATTCCACATGAGAAACAAAACATTTTATATCATAACAATAAGGTTGAATAGAGTACACGAGAAAATGAATTATTACATGAATTCATAAAAGAGTACTACAACTTAGGAACACATCCAATTCCCATGGAATGAATGTGCCCTTCATGCTTATCACGTGGTAATGCTTTTGTGAGAGGATCGGCTATGTTGTCATCCGTAGCGATCTTTTCAATAAAAATCTCCTTTTGCTCCACGTAATCTCTGATTAGATGAGCTTTCCGTTGTACATGCCTAGCCTTGCTGCTAGACTTATGCTCCTTAGCTTTGAAGATGGCACCGCTATTGTCACAATAGACGGTGATTGGGTCATTCGAACTAGGCACTACTGATAGTCCTTGTAAGAATTGACGCATCCATATTGCTTCCTTAGCTGCTTCTGAGGCGGCATAGTACTCGGACTCAGTCGTAGAATCTGCTGTAACACTCTGTTTAGAACTTTTCCAGCTGACAGCAGCGCCATTAAGATTAAAGACAAATCCAGACTGAGATTTCGAGTCATCTCGATCCGTTTGGAAGCTAGCATCTGCGTAACCCGTGGCGCAGAGCGTCGAGTCGCCTCCATAAGTCAATCCCCAATCTTTAGTCCTCCGTAGGTACTTAAGAATGTTTTTCACGGCCATCCAGTGTGGTTCACCTGGATGAGCTTGGAATCGACTGGTCATACTCAATGCATATGCAACGTCTGGACGTGTGCATATCATGGCATACATGATCGATCCTATTGCCGAGGCATAAGGAATCCGACTCATGCGCTCTTTCTCTTCCACTGACTTAGCTTCTTGAGTCTTGCTCAAGTGAAGCCCAGGAGTCATGGGAAGGAACCCCTTCTTGGAGTTCGTCATACTGAATCTCTCCAGAATCTTCTCTATATAAGACTCCTGACTGAGAGACAACATCCGTCGTGATCTATCCCTGTAGATACGGATGCCCAAAATTCTTTGTGCCTCTCCCAGATCTTTCATCTGGAAATGGTTTTTCAACCATGCTTTAACCGAAGATAAGAGAGGTATGTCATTCCCAATCAAGAGTATGTCATCGACATACAGTACTAGGAATACAATCTTACTCCCACTCGACTTGATATAGAGACATGGTTCCTCGACTGATCGAATGAACCCATTCTCTTTTATCACTTGGTCGAAGCGATGATTCCAACTCCGCGATGCTTGCTTAAGTCCATAGATGGAACGCTTAAGCTTGCAAACTTTCTTAGGATGTGCTGGATCGATAAAACCCTCGGGTTGTACCATGTACAACTCTTCCTCTAAATAACCGTTTAAGAAGGCGGTTTTAACGTCCATTTGCCATATTTCATAGTCATGAAATGCGGCGATCGCTAAGATAATCCGAATGGAACGTAGCATGACTACGGGTGCAAAGATCTCATCATAGTGCAAGCCTGGCACTTGAGTGAAACCTTTAGCAACTAGTCTAGCCTTGTGGATATCTTGTTGTCCTTCCACGGCATGCTTTATCTTGTAAAGCCATTTGCATTGAAGGGGACGTACCTTTGCAGGTAGGTCCACAAGATCCCACACGTTGTTCTCATACATGGAGTCCATCTCGGATTGCATGGCTTCTAGCCATAGCTTTGAGTCAGAACTGGTCATGGCACCTTTATAGGTTGTGGGTTCATTACCCTCTAGGAGTAAGACGTCATCTGTATCGTGTTCCTCGACCATACCAATGTATCTGTCCGGTGGAATAGAGACTCTTCCTGACCTCCTAGGTTCCTCAGGGATATCTACCGCAGCCTCGGTTGAAGGTACTGTTTCCTCCAATGGTTGCTCGGTAGTTGGTTCTTGAACCTCCGATAACTCGAAGGTTCTATTACTCGACTTGTTCTCGAGAAATTCTTTCTCTAAGAACGTCGCACTAGCCGCAACAAAAACACGTTGTTCGGTAGGCGAGTAGAAGTAATGACCAAACGTTCCCTTTGGATAGCCTATAAAGTATGTCTTGACCGATCGCGGGCCGAGCTTATCCTCGTGTCTCCACTTGACAAAAGCCTCGCAGCCCCAAACCCGAATAAAGGACAAGTTAGGGACCGTTCCCTTCCATAACTCGAATGGAGTCTTGTCAACAGCTTTAGACGGACTTCGGTTAAGTATTAGAGCGGCCGACAAAAGAGCATAGCCCCACAATGAATCAGGCACAACGGTGTGACTCATCATGGATCGAACCATATCAAGTAAAGTTCGATTTCTCCGTTCGGACACACCATTTAATTGTGGTGTTCCAGGTGGAGTCAACTGTAGCACGATCCCACAGTCTTTTAGGTGTTGATCAAACTCGTGTGAAAGATACTCACCACCACGATCTGAACGTAGTGCTTTAATCTTTCTACCCAGCTGGTTCTGTACCCGATTCTGGTATTCTTTGAACTTGTCAAAGGATTCACTTTTATGTTTCATCAAGTAGACATAGCCATATCTACTCAAATCATCCGTGAAAGTGATGAAATACCTATAGCCTTCTCGTGCGTTGATCGACATAGGGCCACATACGTCCGTATGTATGAGTCCTAATAGGTCGGCAGCGCGCATTCCAACACCTTTGAAGGAAATACGAGTCATTTTGCCGATGAGACATGATTCACACGTGCCATATGATTCGAAATCAAAGGGCGATATAGCTCCATTCTGTATGAGCTGTTTTACGCGTTTCTCATTTATGTGTCCCATACGACAATGCCATAGGTAAGTTTGATCTTTGTCACCTACCTTTAATCTTTTATTATTCACATGTAATATCTCGGTGGTTTGATCTAAAACATAAATTCCATTCATGGAAACTGCCTTGCCATAAATCATATTGTGTAAGGAGAAAATACAGCTATTATTCTCTATTACAAATGAAAAGCCGAGTTTGTCAAGTGCAGAAACTGAAATAATGTTTTTGGACAAACTAGGAACATAATAACAGTTATATAAAAATAACTCGAATCCACTTGGAAGCTGGATTACGTATGTTCCCTTCGAGACTGCAGCCACACGTGCTCCATTCCCGACACGCAGGTCCACCTCACCCTTGGTTAGGGGTTCTTGGTTTCGGAGGCCCTGCACATGATTACATAGATGAGAACCACAACCAGTATCAAGTACCCAAGTTCCGCAACTTGCGTGGTTAATCTCAATCATGTGAATAAAAGAAGAAGACATACCAACAGGGGTAACGCGGCCTGCCTTAATGTCCTCGCGATACATGGGGCATGAGCGCCTCCAATGCCCAGTCTTGTGGCAATGGTGACATTCCATGCTAGTATCCTTGCTCTTAGTCTTGCCCTGTGAGTTGCTCGACTCACCTGGCCCACTCTTAGTAAATCCTGGTTTCTTGAACCTGGGCTTACCTACTGCTAGGTCGCCCTGAGCTTTAGCCTTCCCTTTACCTTTTCCCTTACTGGAGATCATGAGAACATCCTGCTTTAGACTCCCACTCAACTTTAGATCCTTCTCAGTCTGTACGAGAAGGGAGTGGAGCTCATGGGGAGTCTTCTTCATGTCGTTCATGTAGTAGTTGGCCCTAAAGAGGGCGAACCCATCATGAAGCGAATAAAGCATGCGATCAACGATGATGTTCTCACTGATCTTGCAGTTTAGGGACTCCAGTTTCTCGATATTCTCAATCATGTTGAGAATATGTGGGCTAACAGCTTGGCCCTTCTGGAGTTTCGCCTCAAAGAAGCGACAGGTATGCTCATAAGAAACGATTCTCGGAGCCTCGGAGAATTCGTTAGTGAGCGTGGTGAAAATCTTGTTTGCACCATGGGTTATGAAGCGTCTTTGCAAATTGGATTCCATTGCATAGATGAGTACGTTCTTTATCGCACCCGCTTCCATGACGAAGTCGCTATGAGCGCGAACATCGTTGGCTCTAGCTCCAGTTCCTGGGTGTGGCGGAATGGGCTCAGTTAAGAACTTGAGCTTTCCGTCAGCAATGGCAGCATTCCGTAGTGCTGCCTCCCAGTCAGAGAAGTTTGACCCATCATTCCTCAGTCTAGTTGACTGATTCATGGAGTCCATGAAGGCTTTTAGCCAGGATTCACGTGCTAGCTTGGCACTTGGCATTGGGTCTTCACCAGCCATTTTAGTTTTACAGCAGTTTTAATGAACGTGTTCTTCACTGAAAAGAAGATAAAACAAAACCATATAAGCAACTTATTGTTGTGATTTAAGTCTATATTAAATTGAATTTAAACTCGTAGACTCATGCATTTTTATAATTGATCTCCCTCAAGAATTATATAAACGATCCCAAGACTCAATTTCCGTATATTGATAAGCCCACAGTTTGGCTAATTCCAATCGTTGGAACTCTTGGTCGATAGATTTCCGTATATCTATCTATTAGTCCATCTCAGTCACTGGAATATTATCGAGTGACCATGATGTTGAGATAAAATAAATCATCTGTTCCCACTTACCCGACGTAGAAGGGGTCATATTATGCCTACCGACGAAGAAGGGATTCATGGGAGGCTGATTTATAAAGACTAATCTCAATTTTTGGTTATACGAGGAAGACCCCATCAACTCTTATTTATCCATATTTAAGTGAACTAAAAACTAGCATTTGCGTGAATGAATTAAATAAAGTGATGGCTTTTAAATTGACATGTGACATCTGTATTGTCACAGAAAACTAACGCGTAACCTCTACATGAGTCAGTTTTCAGGCATGATATAGGTGGTTTGGTTTTTAGGCGGAATATGATGCAAGCTATTATCGATGAAAGCGTAAAGATAAATGCAATAAACGTAAATAAAAGTCCTAGTGTGGCCTATCCTACCAAAATAAACATAAAACAACTTGGAATCCACTGTTGGACCCTAGAAGCTTGTCTTGATGTTCCATCTTGGTCCTTGCAGCGGGAGTGAGCATCCGGCCTCCGTCTTGTCTTTGGTCTTCACAAAATTACTAATTTAAATTACAAAAGTAGTCCTAGATACATTCTAATTTAAATACAAAAGTAATTACATGGCAAAAACCCAAAACGGAGATTCAAGATCTCAAAATTACAAGCAAGATCGTGTCCCTTCATTACGGTGACACAATCTTCTAAGGCCACACTAAGTTACAACCGTTTGCAAAAATTAAATACGTTATTGAAAGCATTCAAGGCATTCACAAGACGATAAATAAAATGCATCAACTAAAAACAATTTATACATGACATAATACTGTTATTATGATTAATAAATTTATACCAAACCACCTTTTAAGATTAAAATTAAGTGACTATACCGTTTTAATCACCAATTTTAACAAACATATAATCCATTATTTTAAACTGTTTTAAAACAATATGTATCAAGCGAGGGTGAACCGTTTCACTAAATAATACACTATTTCCGTATATAGTATATTATTTTAAGCCATGTGAAAATAAAACATGTTATTTTCGTAAAATAAAAAAAAACGATTCTGTTACAGGGGTGGTCTACCGACCGGAAAAACAGGTCTACCGACCACCTGACGAAAAAAAAAATTTTTTTTTTTTTTTTTTTTTTTTTTTTTTTTTAAAGCAGAATGGTCGACCGACCCGAAAAACAGGTCGACCGACCACAAAACACGAAACCGAGTTTCTGAACACGATTTCTCACAAAGGAAACTGTTTTGAAAAAAAACAGAAAACTCACACAGGGGCGGTCGACCGACCGCTATAACTGGTCGACCGACCGACACGGCGGCAGAAACGAGATTTTTCAAAAACTTTTAAATAAACTTATGAAAAACACAAAAGTAAAATTTTCATGGCCTGGCTCTGATACCACTTGTGGGGAATAAAGCATGTATTCACCCTAAACTTGCAGGATTATAATGAAAAATACAGTTGTGTTTATAGTCATAAGATTAAAAAGGATAAGAAAAAGAATTCAACCTTTGGTCCTTTGTGCTTATGGCCTAAGAACAGGAATTAATGCAAATTCCCTCCTATAACTTGCACCCAAGACTTAGTTTGAGACGTGGCCGCGTGTGCTAGAAATCCTCTCCAATTGCCTTGCAATATAGGGAGAGCCCCTGAGGTTTTAGATGTGAGATCTGAGGTTTTGGGAGAAGAATGCTCTCAAACCCTAATTTTACCTTGAGATTTATTAAACAGTGCAACAAGAGTCTTTGATATAAGGAGAAGGACTCTCCTTATATACTACACTTGGCCGGCCGAAATTGATGTCGGGTAGGAGTGGGCTTTCCACTCTTACCTTATTCCAATGCGTGATTCGACCCAATTAGCTTTAAGTTGTTCGCGGGTTTTATTTATAAATCGTAACATGTTATCAGATATTAATACAGTCGATATATTAATAATGGTCTGACAAAATACGATATTGTATAATTATCCAAATTAATATAACTGTTTATATTAATACGCGAATACAATATTTAATTAAATATAACCGTTTATATTTAATTTACGAATTAATCATGTAATCCGTATTAGCTAAAATTATTTAATCCGTATTAAATAATAATCTCAACATCTTATTGACTAATTTAATAGTCAATACCTATGACTAACCGTTTAGTCATATCCGGCAAAATGTGACTGTATTTTCATACCTTCACATCTCTCAAACGTGTCCTATAGGTGTGACGTATAGGGACCAGTTGACCACCGCCATCCGTATGACAATAACGTCAAACTTATCTAGCAAGCCAACCGTTATTGATAAACGTGGATCAACTGGTAATAATACAAAAGTATGCCCTTGTGATCCTTAAAGAGATTTAATAAGTCATTGTACTTAATTGTCAAGGACACCAGCCCCAACACCCTTATAATGGATAAACTTTGGAGCACGCCGACGTATTTCTACCTTGTGTCTGGGATCGTCAGGTAATTTTTGGTGATCCAAGAAGTCAATGATGGGTTGACGCCAGTCATCTTCATCAATTGTGTAGACGCATATCATGTTTGTTGTATCTACGTTCTCTTCTCCTTCAAGTAATGATATTGCCCAACGATTGCAAACTGGAACTTGCATTGATTCTTCTGCCCCCAGTGCCAAAGTGGCTGCGAGATTAGAAAGCGCGTCAGCCAACTTATTGGCACTCCGCGGTATATGACCAATTTTGATGGCGTCAAGTTGGTTGAGTAATTGCAATGCTCGTCGATGATAAGGAATCAAGTTTTCCTTCTTCACTTCGTATTCATCCAGTACTTGGCTTATCACCAGCTGCGAGTCACCATAGATGTCCATATCTCTGACGCCTATTCCAATCGCCATTTGGAGACCAAGTATGAAAGCTTGGTATTCGGCCATATTATTTGTGCACAACTGAGTAAGCGTAAAGGCATATGGCATAAGATGATTTTGTGGAGTTACGAATACAACTCCAGCTCCAGCTTCATCTTGTCTTGCAGCACCATCGAAGTACATTTGCCATGGAGGTAGAATATCTACGTAGAAGATTTCTTCTCCTGGAAGGTCGTTTGAAATTTCCCACTCAGCTGGTACTGGATGATCAGCAAAGAAATCGGCGATAACTTGACCTTTCACCGCCTTTTGGGGCACGAACACCAAGTCATATTGCTTAAGTAGCATTGCCCATTTCGCAAGCCTCCCAGATAAGACTGGCCTTGAGAGTATGTACTTGATTGGGTCAGCTTTTGAGACTATGTGTATCGTATGTGCCTGCATGTAATGCCTTAACTTCTGAATGGCAAACACCAAGGCAAGACATATCTTCTCAATTGGAGAATAATTCAGTTCAGCTCCAACTAGAGTACGACTCAAGTAATAGAGTGCCCTTTTCTTGCGGTCTTCAATTTCTTGGGCACACATTGCCCCCAACGAACGTTCTTGCGCTGCGATATAGAGGACATGCGGCTTTCCTGGAATTGGTGCCCCCAGAACTGGCGCACTGGCTAGGTACTTCTTAATGCTATTGAAAGCATTCCTGTACTTTTCATCCCACTGGAATGGAGCATCCTTTTTCATGAGATGGCTGAAGGGTTGACAACGTCCGGCTAGATTAGAGATAAATCTTCGAATGTATGCCAAGCGTCCTTGCAATCCTCGTAGCTCCTTCAACGTTTTTGGTTCTGGCATTTCGTTGATGGCTCTTATTTTGTTTGGTCGATTTCGATACCTCTATGTCTGACTACGAAGCCCAAGAACTTCCCAGATGTGACACCGAACGCACATTTGAGTGGATTCATCTTGAGTTGATATTTTCTGAGTCTTTCGAAGACAGCTTGGAGGTCTTTGATGTGGTCTTCTCTTTTCTTTGATTTAACCACCACGTCATCAACGTAACACTATATTGCTTTATGCAGCATGTCATCGAAAATCTTTTGCATCGCGCGTTGATATGTAGCGCCAGCATTCTTCAATCCAAACGGCATGACCGTGTAGCAAAAGATCCCTTTTGGGGTTCGAAAACCTGTTGCTTCTTGGTCTTCAGGAGCCATATGTATTTGATTGTAACCAGCAGTACAATCCATGAAGGAGAGTGCTTCGTGACCCGTGGTCGCATCAATCATCAGCTCTGTGACTGGTAAAGGGAAGTCATCCTTTGGGCATGCCTCATTAAGATCTCGAAAGTCCACGCATATGCGTAATTGTCCATTCTTCTTTCTGACTGGGACAGTATTTGCGATCCAGGTAGGATATGTGACTTCACGAATGAAACCCGCCTCTATGAGTTTATTTACTTCATTTTCAATCTCAGGTACAAGTTCCGGCCTGAAAGGACGGTGGGATTGCTTCTTGGCACTGATGCTTTTCTTGATTGTTAGGCGATGAACTGCAACGTTTGGACTGAGTCCAGGCATCTCTTTGTAACTCCAAGCAAATACATCTTTGTATTCGATCAATAACTTGTAGTACTCTTCCTCTTCTTCCTTAGTTAGTAGAGCACTAACATAAATGGGGCGAGGATCTTCAGAAGTTCCCAAGTTGAGTTCTTTGAGTTCATCCACAGTCGATTGCTCCCCGTCTTCAAGTGTTTCAGGAGCTTCGTCAGCTTCAACTTCTTTATCCACATCAGGCATCTCTTATACTGTGATGTGATATGATGACGTGACATTTTCGAAGTCCTTTGGTTCATTTGGACTGGAGTGACTTGAAGATGAAGAAACAAGCTCTTCTACGTCTTTTGACTGGCCCGTGAGAACTAGTATACGCCTCCTTACTTTGAGTGGTTCATGTTGTATGCTATCCACTACTTGCATACGTTTCATGCGAGATGGTACCGCGCTTCTCAGGTCATCACTTGATCTTATTTCTTCTTCAACTTGTTTTGCAGAATTTGAGAAAGAACGTTTGTCACCACAACTCTTCTTGGGATCTCTTAGTCGATTGAAGACTGTTTTTGATGGATTGCCCAAGCGATCATGTATTGTACTCTTCTTGTTCATGTACAGCGAAGGCACTTGTGTTTTGACTTCACTTTTATCTTGATTGCCAAGCCTAGCAAAGACTGAGGTGCGTTTAGTTGAAACACTTGGTCTTCCCAACCTTGTAAATACCGAAGAATGTGACTTTTTTGCAGGTGGACTTATGCGATCGAAAACCGAAGATGAATGCGCCTTTTCTCCTTCTTGTTCATCTTCTGCAACTTCTTCCACTGTAATGTGCTGAGAAGATGTACTAGCGCCTCTTCTGCGAGCACCAATCTTCATAGCTGCAGGAGACTCGTATCCCAACCCAGGTTTGGATGCTATGAAACTCCCTTCTTCCTTGAAGAACTCTTGCTGCACCTTATTAAGGCCATATGGCTCAACTTTTATAACCTTCCCAAGGGGAGTCGGATTTGTGAAGTCATAACCAGCCTTTGCAAGTAGCTTGTATGGATTAGGATCAAACATCCCTTTGTTTTCCTCACTTGAAGGTTGACTGGATGAATGAACAAAACCCGTAGGAGGTGGTTTCACAACCTTTGTTTGGGATGAACTTGTCAGAGGTATAGTAACTTTTGCGACCCATTCTTGCTTGATCGTCTGACTTGACTTATTTTTGTCCTTAGATTCTGTCTTTGACGTTGGACATTCTGCGAAAGGACTCTCCCCATCTTTGCGCCGAGACTTTGGGATGTAGCGTAGTACTGGCGACGCGGTCTTCTGCGTCATCTCTTCTTTCTTCGATGACGCAATATGAGTGGTTACCTTGCTTGCCTCTGCCTTGACATCAACTTCTTTAGCAGGATTTGGAGTTGCATTTTCCGTGACGATGGTCTTTTCTCGCTTGCCCCCTTTTCCTGTTGAAGATATGGTGGTTGGCATGAACTCACTGGACGTACCGTTTTCTTCAAAGAATTTTGCATCAGCGAAGAAGGCGTCGACTTTAGAGAAAGGTTTTGCATCTCCGTCTATGTTTCTCTCACCGCCGCGATAATACTTCAAGCATTGATGAAGGGTTGAGGCGACGACTCCGTTTTCATGCTTCCAGGGTCGTCCTAGCAACAGTTTAAATGATGTCTTAGCGTCGATGACGTGGAACAGTGTGTCGGAAGACAAGTCACCCATGCTAAGGTTTACTCGAATCATTCCAACTGCGCGCTCCCCATTTAAATTGAAGCCATGAATCATTGTTTGACTATTTGACAATTCATCCATTGTGATCTCCAACTCTTGCATGGTCGCCTTTGGCATGAGGTTGACTCCTGAACCTCCATCGATCAAGATACGCTTGACTTTATGCCCCCGGATGTACCCTGACACATAGAGAGGCCTGTTGTGAAGTGTAGATCCAAGAAGTAAATCTTCATCTGAGAAACTCAAGGCCGCGTTACAGGAGAAACATCCAGTTGATTGCTCGGTGGGCTCAACCGTTTCTTTCATCTTGCCTGCATACAACTCTGGTTTCTCGAGTCCTTGAAGTATCAATTGACGCTTCTCTTTAGGCAAATGAAATATTTTTTTCCATCCCATGTTTGCAGGGAGGCCATCTAGAGCATTCACCACTTCATCATCCTTTTGAGGGTGAGGTTCCTGTGTTGGCACTGCATCATCCACCTCTCCTTCCTTTGCCTTTTCTTCTTTGCTACCTTCAATTGCTGAGGTAGTGCACACGGATACCTTGTTCAAAAAATATCGTGGGAAGAATTCTTCTAAGGTAACATGCCTTGGTGGTTCTTGCTCTAACATATCTATAGGCAAGACACGTGGTTTAACCACAGTTTTCGGCCTTTTCTTGTTTTTTGGTTTGCGAGGCTTTTTCTTCTTTGGCTTACTTCGCCGACGCTGGACTATTTGCTTCACTTGTTTCCTCGGCTTTCTATGTGTTACCAAGGTCCAACCTTCATTGTCATCATCTTCATTTTTATCTCCCTCATTCTTGTCTTGAGGAGTTAACTTTGTTTCTGAAGATACTGGAGGTAGTGATGGTGATGACCTTTGAATCCGTAACATCGTAGGCTTAAAGCTTCCAAATTGCAACGTATGAATAAACCATCCTTGATGCATAGTTGGCTCTTCAAATTCCTCCAGAACCGCGGTAGTTTGATTTGCTGAAATTGTTTCATCCAAGTCAAGAATGATCTTCCCTTCCTTGGAGAGTTGCATTATCTTCTCCTTAAGTGTTATACACTTTTCAAGGGGATTACCCAACAACCTATGGTAGCGATAGTAATTGGGATCTCCTGTATTGTTTGCTTGCTCAGGACGCTTGGACTTTGGCAGTTGTATAACCCTTTTTTCCAATAGATCATCTAACATTCCTGACAAGTCAGAGTCTGGAAATGGGTACTTCTTTGCTTGTAACTCCTCCAAAGGTGGGCTTTTCTCGTTAGTAGTTATAAGAAAACTTCTCCTTCTTCTTCTCGTACTTGGGTTTGGACGAGATCTTCACAGGCGCACTACTGGTCTCAACGGCCATTGTTTCCTTTGTTGATGACCTAGAGCTCTTACCAGTTTTCTTGAACTCCTTCTTTTCACTCGTTGCCTTGGAAGACGTTGATCGAGACTTGTCACGTCCTTTGATTGTAATCTCCATATCATGAGCGCGGGTCGCCAGTTCTTGAAAACTTCTTGGCCTGATTCCCTTCAAGATATAGAGAATATCCCAGCTCATCCCATTGATGCACATCTCAACTGCTGAGGTCTCACTTAAACGATCCTTGCATTCCAAACTCAGCGCACGCCACCTGTTGATGTAGTCGACGACAGGTTCATCTTCCATTGGGTTGTATTTGTCAACTCACTCATGTTGATGACACGCCTGGTACTGTAGAATCTGTTGAGGAATTCATCTTCCATGCGACCCCAGCTGTCAATTGACTCAGAATCCAGATCCGTATACCAGTCAAACACAACTCCTTTAAGAGAGCGCACAAACTGCTTTACCAAAAAATCACCTTCAGTTCCGGCGTTGCTGCATGTCTCGACGAAGTGAGCAATGTGTTATTTTGGGTTCCCCTTCCCTTCGAACTGTTGAAACTTTGGAGGTTGATAACCAGAAGGCATGCGTAAGCTGTCAATCCTCTTGGTATAAGGCTTGATGTAACGTCCATTGCCTGCTGAGCTGTTGTCTAGCTGACTCTTGATGGTCCTTGCTATTAGCTCCTGAAGCTTTTCCTCAGTGAAGGCGCCGACTTCATTAGTTGGCTTTCCACCGTCTTCCTTGCCAACATCTTTGTCGCTGTCATCCTCCTCCTTAGTATCACCATATTCGCTCTCAACCTTCTTGTCACGGAGCGCCACCACCTCTTTTTGGAGCTCGTCAATCTTCTTGTTTTTCTCCTCGTTCTCCTTTAACACCCTTTCAAGGAGTGAGTTCATATTCTGGACTTATTTCTCAAGGGTATCACCATTGATCACCATAACTGAAGCAACATCATAAGTTGAGACTTCTTTCTTCTTTGGCGACTTCTTTGGGTTGCCAGGAGATGCCTTCTTGACGTTAACAATCTTAGTCTTCGCACGTAGAGGAGAGGAGGCAGTCAGGAGTGCCGTAGCAGCAGCAGCTATGAAGGCGACCGAAATCTTGCGCGGTCTAGTTGGGACGTGAGCAGAGCGTAGACTTGCAGCAGCAGCATTGACATCAGCCTTCTTCACCCTTCCTCTTGTAGAGATGTCAACTGACTGTAGAGCTGGAGAGGTAGTAACAACAGGAGTACTTTGTAGGATATCTGCGTACGTCCTCTTGGATGCGCTGGAGGAGATGCTTTGCTTGGTAGACGTCTTCTTGTTGTGGTAGAGTTGAATAAAATGGCAGTAGAGATGAGAGGTAGAGATTTTTCACGTTGGGTTCACCAAAATTTGTAACAGCAGATTTCGTATCGCAATAACTGAAATACAAAACAATGAAACAAATAAATTTTATTAATTAAATATCAAAAGTACGTGTACAATCTCTAGTGTATCCTCTGATTCTAGTATGCCGTAGGGGTACGTGTAAAGGGTACACGTGAGGGGTGCACTGTAGACAACTTTGGTTAATCTACGCGTGCTGTGAATTTGATTTCTTGGGAGGGTCACGATGACTTGAATCTCCCTTAAAGGTTTGAATTTGTGTTTGAATCTTCAACGCAGGCGGCACGATTTGGTGTGCTTGTTGACTGCTTGCAATGACTTTGATAGAGAGAGTTTGGTTGGATTTGTACCTTGTCTTCTCTAGCGCCTTTGCAATAATGAATTTTCAACCCTTAGAATGAATGAGGAGAGCTCCTTTTATAGAGTTTTGATTCTCCTTGTTGGACTTTGGTAGTCACAGGCCCATTTATGGGTTTGCTTGTGACCAAATTTGCTTCTTTTTGGGTTTAGAGATCCGGATAGCTTCTTTTGTAATCCGAATCGACCCGTATTTCATTTAGTCGGGACAAAATAATTAAATTAAGTTAAAATTTGGTATTAACTCAAAATAATTGATTTATTTTATTTATTCGGCACATTAATAAATTTTCTGTGCCTACAGGTACCATAAAAAGTTGAGCATATGTCAGATTCATCCACGGCAAATAGGCTTTCAGTCAAGTGTCAGTTTAGTTCCTCGTCTGATTCATAGATCCATTCTTAACAGCTACTATTTCGATGTGATCCTCTCATTTGCCTTTTCACCGTCTGACGCTTTTAATCACCGCCTGGTAACTCAACATTCCACCCATAAGGCCATAATCAATCTCCATTCTATATATAATATAAAAAGCTAGATAAAGCACCACATTTCACCATTTCACTTTTGAGGAATTCTAGCAAGCCACATCATCATTATTTAAAAAAGAAAAAATAAAAAAACTAATAAATTTACGAGCATTAAATGCATATCATGTTTTTAAATACCATAACATCATTATTTAAAAAATAAAAAAATAAAAAAAAGCTAATGAATTTACAAGCATTTAATGCATACCAAGTTTTTAAATAGCATAATAACGAATAAAGTTTAGACTCTTAATATTTAATAAATTTAACAGCAATTAATAAATCAAAATGCAAACCTTAAAGCTTGCAGAAATGCAGGAGTTAAGAGGTCTCAGATTCGATTACCAGTTGGGGTGATGATCACTTGGCCACTGCAACCCCCAGAGGGGGTGACTTACATGGTCCATGTGGTGGTGCGGGAATGCATGGGCCCGGGGAGATTAAACCCCTCGTCACCCAAAAAAAAAAAAATCAAAATGCATGCTAAATTTAAAATTTATGCGTTTATTGTTAGAATAAGTTAATCCCTAAATAAAAAACACATCACTTTAAATTTACATCTTGCAACTATTTTGTTTTGCTATAATGATTAAATTACATACATCTATCCATACAATATAATTTAAAGTTAATTATTACACTAACTTTTTTAGCGTTGCGTACTTGCGTGTAAAGATAAGCTATTTACAAAATATTTATCTAAAAACTAAAACATTTTAATTATTATATTTCACACTCTAAAAAAATATTAAAAGGTAAAATTATTAAGTGAAGTTAATAGCTTTTAATACACTTTTAACCTTTCTTTTGGCTATAATAATAATATATAGAATTTATTCAACGTCTTATCTAAAATATTTTAGTTATTTTGGAATATAAAAATTAACAAATTTACTCCGTAATCAGTGAAAAATATATTGTATAAATAGTATACTTATACAATATAATTAAAACGCTAAATTAAGTATTTTTTTTATCGTCATGTGTCAAAATAAGCTATTTATAAAGTGTTTATCTTAAAAAAAATATCTATAAAATATAATTAAAAGGGTAGCCTAAAAAGTGTGGCATGGCAAAAATAAATGTGACATGATAACTTTAAATGTGACATGGCAAAAAAAAGTGACATGAATTATCAATTTAAGAAAAAAAAATATAAGTTAAGAAATTAAAAAATATAAGCTTTAAACACAAAAAAAAATAACCATTGATCTCCTCTCATAATTTTTGTTATTTATTTACCTTTATTTATTAACCATTATTTCCTTTATTTAATGAAATCACCTTTTAACTTTCTTTTCATTTACTATATATACCCAGTTTGTATATTCCATATTTTTTTTATCTTCGTTCTATTCATAAAATTTTGAGAGAATTAGTTGCAAATAATTTCATATGTAACTATTATAACAACCCTAATTTCAACTTTATTCAAAAAATTAGCACTAAAGTATACATAGAAAAGTAAATTAGTTATATCGTTTTTTTACTATGTTTTGAATTAATTAGAACCTTATTAGTTATTATTTTTTGTGTTTTTTTTAATATTGCAGGAGAATGAATTTTCATCTTTAGTCAAAATATTGGTAGTTGAATTATACCTAGAGAACTACATGCATTAATTAATTATTCGCTTCTTATTTTTATTATGTTTTGAATCACTTAGAATCTTATTAGTATTTTTTGTGTGTGTTTATATTTAATATTACAGGAGGTTGAATTTTCAACTTTATTTAGTCAAAAAATTTCTAGGTAAAGTATACGCGGAGAACTAAGTTAATTATTCTCTTTTTATTTTTATTATGTTTTGAATCAATTAGAATCTTATCAATTATTATTTTTGTGTGTACATTAATATTACAGGGGGATGACATACTCACATATAAATAAAAATGCACGAGATTGAAAATAATAGTTATGGATCTTCTTTACAGATATTTTCGTGATTTAAATGACTCTTTTATTTTTGCCGATTTTTTTCTTTCTGCAATGGTGTATTTGAAACATCGAAAGGTAACAAAACTCTTTAATAAGTTATTGACATGTTACATTATTGTCTTTCAATCTTTCATACACGTTGGTCTCCATTGTAACACTTATGTTCTATTTTTATTTTGTCAAACAGGTTAGAAATCAAATTGCTTAGTCAAAGTGTTAAAGTACGATGCACATATGTCAATTTTATTATATCATAGTGTTATAAATATATTCATAATAAAAATATGCACGATTAGTAATTAGTTAGAAACCGATTCTTATTCTCCAATTTGTTGTTCCAATTCCAATGCTTTCAAGCCTTTAAATCATTTTTTTTGCTTTCCATCAGATATATTATTCTATAACTCACAATGTTTTTTTGGATAAATGTTATCTTCTAAATGATTTGTTTATATTTTATTTCTCATGAATTAGGAAATGTTAATATTTCGTATAATAATATTGTTTTGATTATACTTTTGGATGAATGATCGAATTTTAATAATCTATATTTGGAATTGGATATAAATCTCTATTTGTTGCGTGATTCTGATAGATGTTTACTACTAATAATTATTATTAGAGTATACCTGTAAAGTTTTGATATTTACTTTACTCTCTTACTTTGTCCCAAATTTATAAAATTGTATTAAAAGTCTAACCTAAAAAATGTGACATGACAAGTTTAATTGTGGTGTGACAACTTTTATGTGACATGGTAAAAAAGCGTGACATGGATTACCAATTTAAGAAAATTAAAAAATACAGTATAAGTTCAAAAAAACTAAAAAAAATAGAAGGTATAAACAAAAAGAAATTGTAATTGATCTCCTCTCATAATTTACCTTATTTATTTATCCATTATTTTAAGTATTAATGAAATGACATTTTAACTTTTCTTTCATCATTATTATATATACTCTTTATTTATGTACCATATTTTTTATTTTCCTTTGATTCATAAAATTTTGAGAGAATTAGTAATAAAAATTTTCATATATATGTCGAAATTAGGAGGTTTTTAACTGCATATAGAGTAGAAAATAAATTTCAATGCAATTTGTTCATATATGGAAGGGTGACTTCTTTAATGGAGTAGAAAATAAATTTCAATGCAATTTTTAGATGGTCGTTTCAAAACAACCAAGTTATTCACATTTTGGTTTGTCTGTCCTCCTGAATCAAAAATTGAATTGTATTAAACATTTATTTTAAAATACCGCTCACTCGGTCGTGTTCGTTTTAAACAAATGATTGAGAGATAGTGAATACTCTGTATAAGTTATTCACAAATTAAACACTTAAACACAGTAAATTATTAATGATCCCGTGATTTTCACGGGCTCCAAAACTAGTTTTTAAGAAAACACCTTATGATTCATAAAAACCATGACCATATTGTTTAGCTATTTTAGTATCTATACTTGGATCTTTAAAGCCTAAATTACAATCCCTCCATTCATATCCACTTTGCACTTATGTTTTATGCACGGGTTTTTACGCATCTGTAAACCATAAAATTTCAAAACCTGCAATAATAATTAAAGAGGAACAAAAATAATACGGAAAACAAGAATTTTATTTGATTATTGAAAGATTGTGTGATTACAATTTTCGCAACTCTCTTGATTCCATATCTAGGGGATTTATTTTGGGGTTTTGATAGTGCTATGAGGGTCTTATCGACTTAATCTCGTAGGGAGAAAATGGGGTCTCTTGTGCGAATTATTCCATCTTACCTACAATTTGTTAGTAGGAAGACGGGGTCGTTTGACTTAATCCATCTGCTCTCCTCTAAACCCTAAAGTTGTGATCTATATTTATACTAAAATAGCTTGGAGGATAATATAGCATCTCCTAGAATATTCTAGGATATTATCACAATATTATTTGATAATTATCCGTAAATACAAAAGATATCAAATAATAAATAGATACCAAAATATAAAATTTCGGTGTCTACAAATAAAAATTTGTAACAGCAGATTTTGTATTGCAATAACTGAAATACAAAAAAATGAAACAAATAAATTTTATTAATCAATATCAAAATGTTACGTGTACTATTTCTAATATATCCTCTGATTCTAATATGCCGTGACAGGTTACGTATACACTCTATGTAGCAGGGTGTGAACGTTGTATTTGAATGACACCAATAGAGGTCGCGTGCACTCTAATAGGAGGTGTCGATTTGTATTCTTGAGAGGGTCGCGGTGACTCGATCTCTCTTGAACGTTGTAGCTTGGACTTGAATCTCTTGGGCAGGCGGCACAGTTTTGGTGTCCTTGTTGACTGCTTGCAGACGTATTTTGCAGAGGGAGCTTGTAGATCTTTTGTGTCTTCTTCTCTCTCTAAATTCTGATTAGTCCAATCTTGTGAAATGAATGAGGATAGCTCCTTTTTATAGGATTTCAATTCCCCTTATTGGACTTTGACATTCAAGCCCATTTGTGGGTTTTACTTGTGAACTTGGTCCAAATTTGTTTCTTTTTGGGTTTAAGGATCCGGATAGCTTCTTTTGTAATCCTAATCGACTCGTATTTGATTTAGTCGGGACAAAATAATTAAATTAAGTTAAAATTTGGTATTAACTCAAAATAATTGATTTAAAAAATTTATTCGACACTTTAATAAATTTTCTGTGCCTACAAATTGCCCCCTCGAGACCTTGTCACATGCACTTTTGGGTGTCTTGACGTGGCGGGGTCTCGATTCCTTTTGCTTTGACTTGGAAGTCGATAATGAATACACTAACTTGTAGTAAGGCAGCTCTGCTTGGCTTGACTTGACTTGAGAGTCAATGACACCTCAACTTGTCGTCTATGTAATCCATTTTTTTTGTAATATATACCACCCTATCATTATCTAATTTGGCGGATGAACTTATATTTGACTTGGAAGTCAAGGAGCACCCAAACTTGTCGTAAGGATGGTAGCTTCTGCAATTTTTTTTTGATGCCATCCTGTCATTTTTTATAGACTTGGCGGACGACATATTTTCACTTGTTTGATTTGAACGTCATAAGGTACCCTGTGCTTGTAGGATAGATGACCCATTTTTTAACGCCTCCATCATTGTCGGACATTTTGATCTATTATTTTATAATTGTCACCTCCTTGCATTTTTTTTATAGTGTAGGAGTGTGTCAACCACCTTTTGTTGAAAACTAATTCAAAGTTAGTTTGATTATTAGGATCATGTGCTAAAATTGTAGTCATGGTCAAAGTAGTTGAGTAATATTAGGAGTCAAATAAGTTGAGTAGGTTGTTCCTAAGTTATAGGCT
The DNA here is from genome assembly GCA_029255685.2 of Silene conica. Lineage (NCBI taxonomy): Eukaryota > Viridiplantae > Streptophyta > Magnoliopsida > Caryophyllales > Caryophyllaceae > Silene > Silene conica. Next base: position 16,553,388 of record CM055311.2, on the reverse strand, counting down.
AGTGGCTAATAATGTGTGATTAGTTCCCTATTTTTAGTTGAAGGAGTTAGAGTCTTATTAGTATAAATAAGACTATCTTTGTAAGCTTTTAATTTCATCAAAATACAATTGATTTCCTTTCTTTACTCTAATAAGTGGTATCAGTAGACTTGGTTTTTGATCCCCAAAAATACAAATAAAAACAAAACAACAAAAAGCCAAATTACAGCCCCACCACCTTTCCCCTGCATCTCTCTTCTTCCCGAAACAACAACACAAAGCAAATAACACAAAAATCCCCAATTCAATTAAATCCTTTGCCAGCAACTCAAATTCCCAATACACCACCCCAATTCATTAACGAAAATGGCAGGAAACGGATCCAATTCTGCCACCCAACCCTTAATTCCAGTTTTTAAGGGGGAAAAATATCATCTATGGAGTCTTAAAATGAAGACTATGTTCAGGTCTCAAGAGTTATGGGACTTGGTGGAGAACGGTTATACCGAGCCGACTCCGGCACCGGTCGTGCCTGATCAACAGTTGAAGAGAACCGCAAACGAGATGCCAAAGCACTATTCTTCCTCCAGTCTGCACTTGATGATGAGATTTTTCCACGTATTTCAGGGGCAACCACCTCTCATGAAGCATGGGAGATACTCAAGCAAGAGTATATGGGTGACGAGAGAGTTATTAAGGTACGTTTACAAACTCTCCGTCGCGATTTTGCAGCCCTAACAATGGGGGATACGGAGTCTGTGCAATCTTATTTGTCGAAAGTGACTGAAATTGTCAGTCAAATGAGGTCATTTGGTGAAATTATGACTAGTGAGACGATTGTTAGTAAAGTATTGCGTAGTTTAAATGCCAATTTTGATCATATTGTTCCTGTGCTAGAGGAATCAAAGGATTTGTCTAAATTTACCTTTGATGAATTAATGAGTTCTTTGTTAGCTCATGAAGAAAGGGGTCGGAAATTTGTTTCCAAGGTAGAGGAGAAAGCATTTTGAGCAACGGGGGAGTCTTCAAATCATAATAAGACTAATGCTGAAAATGCTAGGAAAGGAGAAAAAGGCAGAGGAGGTTTTCGCGGCCGAGGTCGTGGAAGAGGTCGCGGACGAGGGCATTCCAGTAATAATCTGGTACAATGCAGATGCTGTAAGAAATATGGTCACAAGGAGGCTGATTGCTGGTTCAACCCAAAAAATGACCAGAAGGCAAATTTTGCAGAAAAAGACGCGGATGACTCCAAGTTGTTCATGGCTCATGCTGCAATCAGTGCACCTGGTGATGGTGTATGGTTTATCGACAGTGGCTGCTCAAACCACATGTCCTGCTCAAAATCATTGTTCAGTGACCTTGATGAAACAATGAAAAGCGAGGTCCGACTTGGTGACAACAATCCGGTTCAAGTTGAAGGCAAAGGGACAGTAGCAATTAAAACCAACCAAGGTGATACAAAATTCATTTCTAATGTTAATTTTGTTCCTAGTTTAGCCTACAATTTGCTAAGTGTTGGCCAGCTGATGAGTAGTGGTTATTCAGTTGTGTTTGAGGATCAGTTATGCACTATAAGTGACAAGAAAAGTGGTAAAAATATAGCTACTGTTTCCATGACTCAAAATAGAATGTTTCCGCTTGATGTGTCTAAAGATGTTAGTAGCGCCTTAGTTGTTAAAGGGGACAACGAAACTAAGCTTTGGCACTTACGTTTTGGACATCTTAATGTGAAAAGTTTAAAACTTTTGAGTCAAAATGAACTAGTGGTTGGATTACCGAAAATTGGTGAACATGGTTTCTGTGAAGCATGTGTGTATGGTAAGCAATGCAGATTACCATTTCCAAATGGAAAGGCTTGGAGGGCTTCAAATTTTCTTGACTTGGTTCATACAGATTTATGTGGGCCGATGCAAACCGAGTCAGTTGGAGGTAGTCGATACTTTATACTGTTCACTGATGATTATACGAGAATGAGTTGGGTTTATTTCTTGAAATTAAAATCAGAAGCTTTTGGTTATTTTAAGAAATTTAAAGTCCTTGTTGAAAATCAAAGTGGCAGGAATATAAAGGCTCTCCGAAGTGATCGTGGCGGCGAATTCTTATCTAATGAGTTTAATATTTTCTGTGATGAGTGTGGAATACGCAGAGAACTCACGGCACCTTACACACCTGAACAAAATGGTGTTGCGGAACGCAAGAATCGCACCGTGGTTGAAATGGCCAGAAGCATGCTACAAGCTCAACGGATGCCAAACAAGTTCTGGGGTCAGGCTGTAGCTACTGCAGTGTATCTGCTGAATATTTCCCCAACCAGGGCAGTCATGAATCGCACACCGTTCGAAGCATGGAGAGGTAAGAAGCCTCGGGTAAGACACTTGAGAGTTTTTGGTTGTGTTGCTTATGCTTTAGTTCCTTCTACTTTACGCCGCAAACTCGATAGTAAATCTGAAAAATATATATTTGTTGGCTATAGTATTGAATCTAAAGCATATAAGTTGTATAACCCGGTAAATGGCAAGGTGATTGTGAGCCGAGATGTAAGGTTTAATGAAGAAGAAAGATGGGTTTGGAGTGATGATGAGCATCATCCAAAAGAAGGAGGTATAGTGCCTAATGAACCAGAATCTGTCCAATCTGATCATGTTGCTGATATTGGGCAGAATAGCAACAGTTCATCCATTTTTGATTCCACTCCACCTACCAGCCCTCAAAACAGTGGCCAAAACACGCCTAATACACCAAGATCATCAAGTTCATCATCAAATGAGACGTCTCCAAAGCATTATCGATCACTCCGTGATATTTATAAAACCTGTAATTTTGCTCTCTCTGTTTCAGATCCTAGTACTTATGATGAAGCTATCAAAAATGATGTGTGGCAACTTGCTATGGAAGAAGAAATAAATTCCATAGAAAAGAATGCAACTTGGCAGCTGGTGAATCAACCAAAGGACAAAAATCTTGTTGGTCTGAAATGGGTGTACCGGACAAAATACAACTCTGATGGCAGCATTCAGAAGCATAAAGCTAGGCTGGTCGCTAAGGGGTATTCACAGCAGCAAGGGGTAGATTTTGATGAGACATTCTCACCCGTTGCACGATTTGAGACGGTAAGAGTATTTCTTGCTATCGCTGCCCAATTACAGATTCCTGTTTATCAATTCGATGTGAAGTCTGCATTCTTAAATGGAGACTTGAAAGAGGAGGTGTATGTCTCACAACCACAAGGCTTTGAGGTGGATGATGAAAAAAAAGTTTATAGGATGAGAAAAGCTCTTTACGGGCTTAAACAAGCACCGCGTGCTTGGTATAGCAAGATCGATTCATTCTTTCAAGCTACCGGATTCAAGAGAAGTGAAAATGAGCCCACTCTTTATATTAAGCACCAAGAAAAATACGCCACTGATATGTTGAAGAAATTCAACATGTCCAATTGTGAAGCTTCACCTACACCTATGAATGTTAATGAAAAGTTACAGCGTGAAGACGGAACTGGTATTGCTGATGGAAAATTATACAGGAGCATTGTTGGAGGTTTAAACTACCTCACTCATACTAGACCGGATATTTCTTTTCCGGTCAGCGTGGTATCTCGGTATATGCACAAGCCGAGTAAGCAACATCTTGGGGCAGCAAAAAGAATTCTCCGCTATGTAGCTGGAACTTCCAGCTTTGGCATATGGTATAAAAAGGTACCAGACTCAACTTTCGAACTAGTTGGTTTTACAGATAGTGATTATGCTGGTTGTTTGGATGATCAGAAAAGTACTTCCGGTCATGTTTTTAGCCTTGGGTCTGGTGCTATCACTAGGAGTTCAAAGAAGCAAGAGACGATTGCATTATCGTCTTCCGAAGCAGAGTATACTGCCGCAAGTTCAGCAAGTCGACAAGCTTTATGGCTGCTGAAATTATTAGCTGATTTCAATGTTCAACAAAATGAAGCTACTGTGATATATTGTGATAATCAGTCCGCTATTGCTATGGCGAAAAATCCGGCATTTCATGGAAGAACAAACCATATTGACATCCAATATCATTTCATACGCAAGCTTGTAGCTGATGAAAAAATTGTACTGAAGTTTTGTGGTACAAATGAGCAAATTGCTGATGTTTTCACAAAATCGCTTCCGCAAGCCAAGCATCAGTTTTTTATTCCTGAGTTGGGTGTTAGTGACTTTGAATTAAGGGGGAATGTTGAAAACTAATTCAAAGTTAGTTTGATTATTAGGATCATGTGCTAAAATTGTAGTCATGGTCAAAGTAGTTGAGTAATATTAGGAGTGAAATAAGTTGAGTAGGTTGTTCCTAAGTTATAGGCTAGTGGCTAATAATGTGTGATTAGTTCCCTATTTTAAGTTGAAGGAGTTAGAGTCTTATTAGTATAAATAAGACTATCTTTGCCTTCTTATACTCCAATCTCCAATAGCAAACGGAATATAGAAATTTTGAGCGAGCTCATTCATACTAATTTCCTTATTCGGCGTAGTTACGTATAAGGTAAGTATACATAATATACAAGAAGTGGTAGTTTCCTTTGCAAATAGTCCATTACTTGTTATAACCTTTCAGCGAACTTTTACCTTGCTAAGTAATATACGTATTATTGCCTTGACGGGAATAATTTTCTATTGCCTTGATACAATCTTTATCGTTATTTGGTAACTTAATTATTTTGAGTAACCTTGCGCATGAAGAAATACGGAATGTATGTATTTGGCAACTTTCAAACTGAGGGACATTATTCCCCTTTGATACAAATTTCCATATTATTGCTTTGACGCTTGTTTCAATAAACCCGTCTGGTTATTAAGTATAAAGGCAAGAGAAATGCTTCATAATTCTACACCATTAATAACGCAACAGCTCCAACGACGTGAAACCCAAGTCTTGTGACAACAAAATTTCTCCTCCGTCGGCGTCTTTACCGAATTTTTAGACAAGCAGTCGGAAAAGTCGTATAGGTGAGCAAAATTCGGATTTTACTTACCAATTTCTTTTTCATTCATGTCGCAGCATATTACTTCCTTTTGTCCTCTCTGGGATAAGTCGTCCTAGCATCGAGCACAAAGGGTCTAGTGCTGTGTTGGAGAAGTCTAGGAGTCTAGTAAGAATCGACCGACGACGAAAGCGCCTAGGCCCCCCTTTCTCAATTGCAATCCGCCTTGAGAGGTTCGCTTTGCCTCCAGACCAGGAAGAAATTCTCTCGAGCAAATGCTTATTTGAGGAATTAATGTAGCAGAAGACGAAACAAAGATAAAAAATTATTAATTGAATTGGCCATGATGATGTGAAACAGAGAAAAAATTATTAACACTTTCAGAGGCGGATCGTTTTGCTCTGCGATTTTGAGTCTACTTGTCTTATCTCCTCACAATCATAACCTTCGGAAGGTAGCATTCATATCTTTTTATTTTTTCCTTCCTTGTTTATGGATTAATCTCACATAATGTTGTCCTGCCTCCTATTGTTTGTATATGTGTTTGTTGGTTGTTTCTAAGTGTAGGTTTGCGACCACTTCAAATTAGGCCCAACTAATGTGAATTTACTCCGGTCGGATCATTTCGACTCTCTTCGGATTGTCATGCAATGTACCCGATTCGTCGACCGCATGAAGATATAGAGGTTACTCCGGTCGGATCATTTCGATTCTCTTTTGGAGTTATCATACAATGTACCCGATTCGTCGACCACATGAAGATATAGAGGTTACTCCGGCCGGATCATTTTGATTCTCCTTTGGAGTTATCATGCAATGTACCCGATTCTTCGACCGCTTGAGGTGCAAAAGACAAGAGATTCTAAGCTACTCCGAGTCCTGACTCGTCGACGGCAAGACGTGCAAGAAGCAAGAGATTCCAAGCTACTCCAATTTAACTTCGAGTCCTTACTCGTCGACTGCAAGAGGTGCAAGAATCAAGAGATTCCAAGCTACTTCGAGTCAACTCCGAGTCCTTACTCGTCAACTGCAAGAGGTGCAAGAAACAAGATATTCCAAGCTACTCTGAATCCCGACCCGTCGACTGCAAGAGGCTGCAAAGTACAAGAGACTCAAAGCTACTCCAAGTCCCGACCCGTCGACTTACAAGAGGCTGCAAACCGCAAAGTTTATTTCACAAGATCAAGTTAACATAATTCAAAGAGGGATGTTATTTGTTTGGAGGTGTGGCTGCATTTGAACAAAGTGTTTATTCAAATTGCCTACGTACCCGCAAAGCTGACAAGGTGACAACTTGCAAGATCAAGCCAACGTAGTTCAGAGATGGATGTGGTTTATTTGAAGGTGTGGCTGCACTTGAGCTACATGTTCACCCAAGCTGCCTACGTACCTGTAAAGCACGAAGTACTTTACACGATCAAGCCGACGTAGTTCATAAAAGATGAAATGATAGGATTTTTTTTTGAAGGTGTGGCTGCACTTGAGCTACATGTTCACCCAAGCTGCCTACGTGTTGGGATATGTGTCCTCAACAATAGTGCGATCAGATAATTAAAACTCATGAAGAGAATGCACAAGGGATGATACAAAATTATATAGTCAACTGACCAACATTAATCAGTAATGATTGGCTAGCTAGAGTTTGACATTACTGTCGTATGACGATGGTGGTCAGTTGATCCCTTTAGGTCACACCTATAGGACAATTTTCTTAATTGATAAACTGATCAAATGTATATTGATACGAGTTGATCATATTCCTTAAACTCGTATATCGAGAAATCAGAGATTAAATCTTAGTATAAGATTTATGTTTGAAATTGAAACGTGTCAATTATCAAACATTGAACGATATTTATCCAAGGTAGGCTTCTCTCGTTGGTAGTTGTAAGCAAATTTCTCCTTCTTCTTCTCGTACTTGGGTTTGGACGAGATCTTCACAGGCGCACTACTGGTCTCGACGGCCATTGTTTCCTTTGTTGATGACCTAGAGCTCTTATCAGTTTTCTTGAACTCCTTCTTTTCACTCGTTGCCTTTGAAGACGTTGATCGAGACTTGTCACGTCCTTTGATTGTAATCTCCATATCATGAGCGCGGGTCGCCAGTTCTTGAAAACTTCTTGGCCTGATCCCCTTTAAGATTTAGAGAATATCCCAGCTCATCCCATTGATGCACATCTCAACTGCAGAGGTTTCACTTAAGCGATCCTTGCATTCCAGGCTCAACGCACGCCAACTGTTGATGTAGTCGACGACAGGTTCATCTTCCCATTGGGTTGTATTTGTCAACTCACTCATGCTGAGGATACGCCTGGTGCTGTAGAATCTGTTGAGGAATTCATCTTCCATGCAACCCCAGCTGTCAATTGACTCAGAATCCAAATCCGTATACCAATCAAACGCAAGTCCTTTAAGAGAGCGCACGAACTATTTTACCAAACAATCACCTTCAGTTCTGGCGTTGCTGCATGTCTCGACGAAGTGAGCAATGTGTTGCTTAGGGTTCCCCTTTCTGTCGAACTGTTGAAACTTTGGAGGTTGATAACCTGAAGGCATGCGCAAGCTGTCCATCCTTCTAGTGTAAGGCTTGATGTAACGTCTATTGCTTGCTGAGTTGTTGTCTAGCTGACTCTTGATGGTCCTTGCTATCAACTCCTGAAGCTTTTCCTCGGTGAAGGCGCCGACTTCATTATTTGGCTTTCCACCATATTCTTTGCCAACATCTTTGTCGTTGTCATCCTCCTCCTCAGTGTCACCATATTCGCTCTTAGCCTTCTTGTCACGGAGCGCCACAACCTCTTTTTGGAGCTCGTCAATCTTCTTGTTCTTCTCCTCGTTCTCCTTCAATATCCTTTCAAGGAGCGTGTTCATATTCTGGACTTGTTCCTCAAGAGTAGCGCCGTTGATCACCATGACAAAAGCAGTGTCCGGAGTTGAGACTTATTTCTTCTTTGGCGACCTCTTTGGGTTACCAGGAGATGCTTTCTTGTCGACCTTAACACCCTTAGTCTCCGCACGTGGAGGAGATGAAGCAGTCAGAAGTGTCGTAGCAGCAGCAGCTATGGAGGCGACCGAGATCTTGCACGACCTAGTTGGGACGTGAGCAGAGCGTAGACTTGCAGCAGCAGCATTGACAGCAGCCTTCTTCACCCTTCCTCTTGTAGAGATGCCAACTGACTGTAGAGCTGGAGAGGTAGCAGTAGCAGGAGTACTTTGTAGGATATCTGCATAGGTCCTCTTGGATGCGCTGGAGGAGATGCTTTGCTTGGTAGACGTCTTCTTGTTGTGGTAGACTTGAGTAAAACGGCAGTAGAGATGAGAGGTAGAGATTTTCACGTCGGGTTCACCAAAATTTGTAACAACAGATTTTGTATCGCAATAACTGAAATACAAAACAATGAAACAAATAAATTTTATTAATTAAATATCAAAATGTTACGTGTACAATCTCTAATATATCCTATGATTCTAATATGTTGTGATAGGTTACGTATACACTCTATGTAGCACGGTGTGAACGTTGTATTTGAATGACACCTATAGAGGTCGCGTGCACTCTAATAGGAGGTGTCGATTTGTATTCTTGAGAGGGTCGCGGTGACTCGATCTCTCTTGAACGTTGTAGCTTGGACTTGAATCTCTTGGGCAGGCGACACAGTTTTGGTGTCCTTGTTGACTGCTTGCAGAAGTATTTTGCAGAGGGAGCTTGTAGATCTTTTGTGTCTTCTTCTCTCTCTAAATTCTGATTAGTCCAATTTTGTGAAATGAATGAGAAGAGCTCCTTTTATAGGATTTCAATTCCCCTTACTGGACTTTGACATTCACAAGCCCATTTGTGGGTTTTACTTGTGAACTTGGTCCAAATTTGTTTCTTTTCGGGTTTAAGGATCTGGATAGCTTCTTTTGTAATCCGAATTGACCCGTATTTGATTTAGTCGGGACGAAATAATTGAATTAAGTTAAAATTTGGTATTAACTCAAAATAATTGATTTAAAAAATTTATTCGGCACTTTATTAAATTTTCTGTGTCTACAACATCTTTAAAAAATTATTAAAAGTACTTGAACAGGCTGGAATTCCTGCTTTAATAGGGGAGATTTCAAAGTGTGTTAAAATGCTAAGTTGGTTTATGAAAAAAACACATTTCATTAAGAGTTAATAAAGTGAGTAATATTTCCCACCAAAATTTTAACTGTTTGAAAACACCTGGGAAACACTTGGTGGGTGTGTTTTTTCCACCAAAACTTGTCTAATCAGCCAGTTGGCTGGGCCATCCAGTACAAAAAAACCCTTATAAAAGCCAGCATTAAAGACTAAAAACAACATAATTTACCTTTACAAACCAAAAAATCCTAAATAAAATTACATAATCCATAAAAAATTACATAAAGTAGGTAAAAAAAATCTGCAATGGTTGGCAAATGTTTTTCAGAAGCTGTCAGGCACGAAATTGCGGTCTATCTCCTGAGTAAGCGCATGACGGGAAGCTGACTCGTGTGTTGATGAAAGAAACTGCTACACTGTTTGGAATCAAAGAAAAAGCAGTTTCCAGTATTTGGAAAATGGCAAATACACCAAGGATTCCTGGTGAAGTACTAAAGTTGGAAACACAAACAAAAGAAGGGTACTACCTGATCTGGACTTTATAAAATCACTTGATTGGGGAAAACGTGATACAATGAAAAGGGTGTTGGAAAACACGGGAGTTTCAGTGGGCACAATTCATAAATGAGTCTGCGAAGGATTGCTAAAACCTCATTCAAGCCCATTACATCATCAACTCACAGACGCAAACAAGGTAAGCAAATTAAAGCATGCATTAAAGTGTCTAATTGTCGAACAAGCTGTTCAAGATTTTATAGATTTAAATGCAGTTTTACGTTACATACGACGGTCACAAAATTTACATTGTCGATGGTGAGAAGCTGCCATATAGGAGTTGTCAGTCTAAGAGGTACATTACGAAAGTAATGTTCATGTGTGCAGTGAGCAGACCAGTGTATTCAGAGGATGGTGAGTAATTATTCGATGGGAAAATAGGGATGTTTCCGTTTACAAGGCAACTACTAGCAGTTAGATCAAGTAGAAATAGGCCAAGGGGGACTTTAGAAACAAAGACAATCGACTCAATTACAAAGGAAGTTACTAAACAATGCAGAATTGAACAAGTTATTCCAGCATATATTCATTCAGCAAGATAACGCTAGACCTCATATCAATAACAACAACCCAGATTTTTTGGTTGTCGCAAACACGGATGGGTTCAAAATTGAGTTAACATTTCAACCATCAAACTCACCAGATTTGAACTGCAACGACCTAGAGTATTTTAGAGCTTTACAGTCATTACAATCAAAGGAGGCTGCCAAGTCAGTAGACGATTTAGTTAACTCAGTGATGCAAGCTTTTAATGATTATAGTCCAACAAATTGAACAATATTTTTCTTACACTATAGTCTGTTATGGTCGAGATTGTGAAGGCAAAGGGACACAACGATTTCGCAATCCCCCACATGAAGAAGGATCATCTAGCTTATTTAGGAATACTACCAAGAAACTTGGATATCGACGAAGGTTTTGTGAGAAAAAGCATTGAGTATTTACAAGTACTAGGAGACACTCAAGGATTAGAATACTTAATGGGTGAACTAGGTTATGGTGGTCAACTGTAATGGATGTTTAGTGTAATCTGGTAGTTTTTGGCAAATTTGTTTAGGGTATAAACATTTTGACAGACAAAATGTTTGACTTGTAATCAAATTATAAAATCAATGGAAATGTTCAGTTTATTAGATGTTTTATTTCATTTTCAGTTTACAAAAAAAGTGAGGGACTGACATAAACTCTCAGGCCTAATTTGGCCTCATCATCGAGTTATGTAAAATAGTTATGCCTCCTACACACACACAATGATACTGGTAGACCATACTATGTTCAAAGAGTCAACAAACATAGCACTCAAACTAATATTGTCCATGTAATTATCATTGAGCACAAACAGAGTCAAATTTCCAGTGATGATCTAGCTTTCTCACGCGTGAGGCTCCAAATTTCCCTCTCAAATAGACGGAAGTACATTTGTTGTTGTGGTCATTTGGTCAATCCAGCCACAGTTATGAGGTAGTCTTAACTTCTTATTGGGAACGTCTCCTCTTTTCTACACTTTTTGGCATGAATCTTATAAGTTCACTTTTTTTTCTCACAAAATATATACGGAATTACTTTTTCACATACGAAATTTACTATTTTGCATACATTTTTTTATAAAATTTCCATATGATACCCTTTTCCACCTTTCTACTAAGCATAATCAAATTAACTCTCTTATATACTTCCTCCATTCATATCCAAACTACACCTGTTCCATTTTAATCCATTCATATCCAAACTACACCTTTTCTAATAAAGCCAAAAAAATTACTAAAGTATCCTTATGAACATCAATAATTTACATAAAATGTCATCAAATGGCCCACCATTACTCCACCACAAACAATAAAAAAAAGCGCATACACACTTCTCATTGTACTTTTAATCATATTTTAATAAACTCTTAAAATTTGTGCATAAAGCATAAATACAATAGGGATTTGAATGGAGGAAGTACATTTTTTCCCTAATATTGAATCAAATTATTTAGAAATCTTGACAATGTATTGTAAATCTCAAATTAAGGAAGTAATCTTGTTTCTTTTAGCAATTATTAATCATTCAATTGAAATGGTTAAGTTTACTAAAATTAATATGCCTAGCCATTATTAATAATTAGGGTTTATAAGTGGTGGAAAGCACGGCGGCTGACGGTGGTTCTAGGTATGCGTGGTGGTTAGGGGTCGGCGCGATTACGATGATTCGATGAGGGTGATTGTTATGAGGTGGTTGGGTGGTGTGTTGGTGAGGAAGGAGGACGGCCGGGTGAGGCGTTTGGGATGGTGTTGGGTTGTCGACTGGAGGTTAGGGCGGCGGCTGAATTGGAGATGATTGGTTATGCAAATTGCTGGAGGGCTGGTTGGGTTGGTAGTGGCTGGGATATGGGTGGTGGCCGGTGGGGAAGGTAGATTGATACGGTGATTGTATGTTGTATGATTTTTTTTAATAATAATATTAATTAATTAATTAGGCGTTGGTGGGAACTGGGAAGAAAGTAATAATTAATTTTTTTTTTAGTTTTTAGGTTTTTTCATTGAATAATTTAATATGATTTTTTAATTAATTAACTATAATAATTAATTTTTTTTGTTTATTCGGAATTTTAGGAAGATGATTATTTTGAAGAGGTGAATACGGTGATGAACGGAAGTGGTGAATGGTAATGGGAGAAAAATTATTTGGGGTGAGGGAATGAAAAAATGACAAGGTAATATTGTAAAAGTCGTATGTGAAAGAGTAAAATTCGTATGTGAAAAAGCACGTCCCAATATATATCTCCTACTTTTCCCCCCTCTCTTTTACCCGATGATACTTGCATATGTGTCTACAATACCGTCAATACACATTCACCCTCTCTCTCTACTATTGGGTAAAATGTAGTAGTCATAACCATTTTCATTTGAGAGGGAAATTTGGAATCTCACATACGCAAGAAAGTCGGGTCATCACCGGAAATTCGACTAAAATGACTGAAAATTCGACTAAAGTGGTCCGAGTCTTATTTTTAGTGATGTTAACCAATAAATAAAATATAAGATAGTTGAAAAAAAAAGTAGGATAATTATTTACAAATGGACATAAATATAAGGTAATTTATGACAAAAAAAACTCTTTAATAAAAGTCAAGAATCTACTTTTTTTTACTGCTAGTTTTATTACCCGTGAAATTCACGGGGCTAGCTATGTTGTCGACGGTGTCATGCAAATCCGAATTTACGATCACACTGGACGTTAAGGGAAAAATAGACTCGTAAAAAAAATATTAGTCAATACGTATATTGTCATAATATATCGTCATAATATATTTGCGAATATAACCACATTTTAGTAAACATTTGCAACAATTTATTAGTATTTTGCCACGATTATTGTTATGTTTGTTAATATTTTGCAATAATTGTTGATATTATTGTTTTCTATATTATTACCATACTTTTATTACACATCCTCTATCTCGGTCATTTATATACCTTTTATTGCTATTTCATTAAAAACAGTTGATTTATATAATTAATTCAACCTAAAAGAAAATTTTTAAAATAGAAATTTCAATTTTTATTCTCAAATTAAAATTCAAGGTAGATTTAATAATTAACATTGTTTTAAAAGAATACGGTGAGAACTATAAATGCTACAAAAATAAATGATGACTTTGTCTGTAAAGTTTATTCTAACAGCAGTAAAATCTCAAAATTTAATTAGTATTTGTTTTGATGTTTAATAAATGTTTAATTATTTAGAATTAGTTTTAAACCCGCGCAAATTGTATGGACAAGCTGTTTTAAAATTTGGTATTATAGAAGTATAAATATTCATGATTTATTTTACTGATAATTAAGTAGGGTTATAAATTAAATAATATTTAAAATTTTAAATGTCTAGTAGCAATTTCATTTGCAATTATATGAAATTGTACATTAGGGTTAATTTGTCAAGTAACTGTTATGACTGTTTTATAATAAAATGTAAATATTTCTTGATAAAAATAGGGTCCTGATTTTCACAATACACATTTTACTCAATACAGTATACTGTTGACAATTTTACCCCTATCATTTTCCTTTTCATTTTCTCTCTCTAGTCTCTCTCTAATGTTTTCTCTCCAATATCAAAATGTGTACTGCGAAAAATAATTTATTTCCTCAATACATTTTTAGTCAATAAATAAAATGTGTACTGCGAAAATCAATACAAAAAAATTTAGAAACTGAAATTATTAATTTTACGTACTACATTAAACGCATAAAACGTAGTACATGCAACATTATATTAAAAAAAAGGGAAAAGAAACAAAAAATAACAGTACTAATTTGAGTAAAACGAAAAAAATACAAATTATTGAAATATGTTTGTTTAGTACTAATTGACAAAGATTATTGAACTACGTATCTAAACAATTGAAGGACTACGTAGTACTAAGCAATTTACATACATTGATTTGGTTTCTAAATCAATTGAAATAATACGTAATATTAAACAAAGTAGTTGATTTGTAATTGGTTTCTAAAATTGGAGTAAAACATAATATTAAGCAAGGTAGTTCATTTGGGTTTGGTTTCTAAACAAGTAGTATTAAGCAATTAACATATGTTGATTTGGATATAAATCAATTGAAATACTACGTAGTATTAAGCTTGTCAATTCGTTTCTAAATAATTAACAATGATTTTTCTTTTCATGTTGATGAACAAACCCTAATTAAAAAAGAAAATATATTATTAAAAAAACAATCAAATTACTAAGTAATATAAGATTAATGAATTAATTACCTGTTCGTCACTTGAATAATTGTTCATAGTTGTAAAGTTTTGATGGGGTGGAAGATGGTAAAGGTTTCAATATTAGAGAGAAGGAAGAGATAATTAGGTTTAATGTTTTTCTATGGAAGAGCAACAAATGAAAAATTTGGTGTAAAAAGTACTGTATTGAGTAAAAAACGTACTGCGGAAATAAATTACGTTTTGGTTTTATGAGGTGGTGAAGAATGCTTTGGGTAGAATATAGGCGAAAGAAGAGGCAGGATGCAAAAGAAAGGGAAAAAAGAGGCAGTAAAACGGGCCAGCCTGTGACAAACAACCACACCCACCCAATTAGTTAATAATAAATCAACCCCAAAAGCCCAAATAAGGAGCCCATAAAATTGAAAGAATGGGACTATTCATCGAGCAATAACAAAGGGGGAGGATATGGAGGCTAGCGGGTCTGATTTCTCGAATGACAGAGCAGTTTGGAACATGGTTTGGAAAGCTAACATACTTCCCCGGTTATGGGGGCTGTTAAAATCAATATAGATGCTGGAGTTAAGGAAGGATGGGGGACGGGCTTGGGAGCGGTATGTCGTAATGGTATGGGTGAGGTTATCTGGGCTATCAGCGAGCACCGAGAGGGCGTTACGGAGGTGCGCACAGCAGAGGCAGAGGCCGTCCTCGTAGGCATTCTTGAAGCACAGAGACGTGGCCATACTCGTATTGTGATAGAGAGCGATTGCAAAGGGCTGATTGACGCGGTTACGATGCGGTCCATGGGGCGTACTGAGTTCCACCTTCTGTTAGAGGATATTCTTTCTTTGTGTAGTAATTTCGTTACTATTTCGTGGTCTTTTGTTCGTAGATCTTTTAATTCGGTAGCGCATGAACTGGCTCATTTAAGTTCGTCTAAGACTAGTCAGTATGTCTGGAGAGTAGAGGAGCTACCTCGATACATTATGGATCTTGTTGGCGCTGATTTAAGTGAAATGGATTAATCCCTCCTTGTGGGATTTAAAAAAAAAAAAAAAACATTTTATAAATTCATATTAACATACATTAATATACATTGATAAAAACTCTACAAAAGTGACACATTTGTGTTGTTTATATGTTTGGGCACAAATTCACGACTTGACGTTTAGTATTAAAAGTGAAGGCTACAGAAATTGGGATCCATGCCAAAGAATGTTCCCTTCAATTTTTTTTCCCTCCGTATAATAATAATACAAAACTACACTTCATAATTACTTACATTACTTACATACATATACATACATACATCTTCTCAAACACCCCTCTCCTCTCTTCTCTCTCTCTCCAAACTGCATTTCTCCCTAATTATTACGAAGTATTTTCTTCTTAATAATTAATTAATTAATTAATTAATTACGTATTAAATTAAATAAAATATATTCCTGAGTTATCGGATCTTCCAATTAAAAAAAACCAAACCGGGAGTCACCAGTAGTTGACATGACGAAGAACATTCTGGTGACCGGTGGTGCCGGTTACATTGGCAGTCATACAGCCCTTCAGCTATTACAAGGAGGTTACAACGTCGTCGTTTTGGATAATCTTCACAATTCTTCCGAAATTGCCCTTCACCGAGTCAAGCAACTCGCTTCTGATTTCTCTCATAATCTTTCCTACCTAAAGGTCATTTCTTCCTCTCTTTATTATTACCTTTTAATTCATTACGTTTACTTTGACTGTTATTAGTCGGTGGATCGTGGTAGATTAGAGGTTTCCGACTTTCCGGCTTTTCGATACGCAATTTTCATCCCCAGTCATCGGGATTTGGGAATGGGAAATGGGAAATGGGAAATGGGTAAGGGTGCGTACATTCGACCCCGTATGGCGTGATCGTAAGAGGCTAGGCTAGGAGCTGTTGAGAAATTGTGGGTAATGTCGGTGTTGTTGCGGTTGGTTGTTGAGAAGAAGAATAATGTGATATGTTGTGTAAAGTATGATTTTTGTCACGTTCTTCCCTCGTTTGCCGCGTTGTATACTTGACTTTTATGGTTGTTACTTAAATATTGTTTTTTAATAGATTTACTGCGATGTGGGGAATCAAGTTTCTGAATGCTTTTCTTTCGTTGGGATGTGCCAGCTATCGATATCTTGTAATTAAGGATCCCAAATTCTCATTAAAGACGGACACTATTCGTCTCAACGGAAGAGATAATGCCCTCTTACATAATGCAAGTTACCCTATTCATAGACGCTCCATTTTCTCCCACTTGCATGTCCACTCGTTGTGAGAGTAAAGTATCCGTTTTCAACTTGTGACGGATATTATGTGTGCAAGACTCTTTGATTAAGGATTAAGGATTAAGGAATACGATATATTGAAATATATAGTAGCGAATAATATACTCCGTAGTATATTTCACAGCCATTTCTACGGGGAATTGATATTTCCATGACCATTTTCGTTAATGCCACGACAATTGGTGCAACAATTGGAAGAATCTTTACCGTTCATGTAGTAATAGAGTTCGTGGCATTAACATATTTGTTTGCGATGTTATGCCACCCCTTTTTAGTCTGGGCCATTTGGAAACATTCACTTTGGGGAGCCCTTGAAGCTGGCATTTGGGTTGATGTTGCTGCCCTCGTATGCTTTTGTGAAATTTTTTGGAAAATGGGGCAAGTCTAAATAATAGGGTCGTACATTATGCTTTTTTGGTGATTATTTGTGGGTTATTGTTCGGTCAGATGAGATAATAATTTGTTATGGTGGGATGGAGTTGTAAATTAATTTGATTTTTCTGCATTAGAAGATTCCCATGGTGGCATGTAGCTTTATTTGGTTGTCTTGTACCGGCAATGATATCTCTGAATTGAATATAGGAATTTTTTAGCTAGCTACATGTTATGGAGTAACGTGTTGTTATTGAAGTTTAGGAACTCGTTTGATCACTAAAGTGCTCAACTTTTTTGGGGGTAATAGGAACCATTTTTTTAACTTTAGAACCGAATGTAATAGGAAGCATTTTTTTGGGGGCGATAGTAATTATTTCCTACATGTTTCTTACTAATTTAAGTGTGTCTAGTTTGGTTATTGAAGCTTTAATTACTTCATTCATCACAAAACGTTCATTGACTGTTGTATTTGTATCAAGTGAAAGGGATACCTGCTTATTGAAGCTATGGGGTCATATATGGTCACTCCTTTTGGGCTGTGGTATTAGTATATTTTATGGATTTTATTGCACACTCAGCTAGTTAGCCAAACTGGGAATATAACATTCTTTCCTTCAAAATTATTTGTTATCTAAGCCGTTCTGTAATTTACCTTTGTAGAAGTCGGTCTTCTGGGTTCTGTTCATTAAATGATTCTTATTATGTGAATTTTGAATTTTCTGCAGGCAGACATCCGGGACAAAGAAGCACTTGATAAACTATTTACTTCAACAAAGTAAGATATTTCATTAGATTGCACAAGTTTGTCGTATTTATTGTGGCATCCATTTTATACGGCTTTTCATTTCCATAAACTATTTGTTTAGATAGGTAATTAACAGGGTTGAATTAAACTGTACACACAAGTGGTGACAAGTATCTAGTTATCCATCTTAATGTAAAATGTTTCTTGCTATTCATCTTAAGTTAAGAGACCTCTATGTTAATAGACCTTTATGTTAAGAGACTTCTATATATTCTTAGACAGCCGTTGCTAAACTTGGCTTTCGTCGAGTACCCAGTCTGCTAATATCAATCCATAATTTTAGCCGGCTGCTGTATTTTTTGTAGTCTTCTGTTCAAAAAATATCTGGATGCTCAATATTCAACTTGTGTTTTACTTATTCTGTTGTTGTCCTATTGATTACAGATTTGATGCTGTCATCCACTTTGCTGGATTAAAAGCTGTCGGGGAGAGTGTTGAGAAACCATTGCTCTATTACAATAACAACCTCACTGGTACAATTAATCTGCTTGAAGTGATGTCTGATCATGGATGCAAAATGGTTAGTCTTTTTTTTTCTGTTTTTACCGAGCCCTTGATATTGGATTACATTGGCCTTTTTGACTTGCTGTGCTCTTGACTTGGCCCACACACCATATTTACCGCACCGTATTTCCTCTTTTATTTTTATCCTCTCAGAATATTTTGAGTTCTCGTAACGTTAATATACTTGTTGACTTTTTGTCCTGGAACATATTTCAGCTTGTCTTCTCATCATCTGCTACTGTTTATGGGTGGCCTAAAGAGGTCCCGTGTATGGAAGATTTCCCTTTATCAGCTGCAAATCCTTACGGACGAACGAAGGTGCGCTTACTTGTCTAGAAATAGAAGCTTAGAATCTTTCAGTGGCTGCTGACAGTTCAGTTGTTTGCAGCCCATTGTTTATCCGTTAAAACTTTCCCTCTGATGTATCTATTTTGTATTTATTTTTGGGTTTCAGTACTTTATTGAAGAAATATGCCGTGATGTCCAGCGTTCTGATGGTGAATGGAAGATTATTCTTCTGCGATATTTTAATCCAGGTGGTGCCCACCCCAGTGGTGATATTGGTGAGGATCCACGTGGGATTCCAAACAATCTCATGCCTTATGCACAGCAAGTGGCTGTTGGAAGAAGACCTCACTTAACGGTGTATGGAACTGATTATAACACTAAAGATGGCACTGCGGTATGTCATCCATTTCGATAAAGAGATAACAAGAAGCTAGTAAAATTTTGCAATGTGATCTAACCGTTTGGTTTGTCAAAATCTATATTTCATCCTGTGATTGATGGTGGATTTACTTTTTGTGTATGTTTCACATTATTTTTCATGTGACAATTCCTGATCTTTTGAAATAATACGATGCCTTTCAGGTTAGAGACTACATCCATGTGGTTGATTTAGCAGATGGACACATAGCAGCGTTGAAGAAGCTATTTGATACTGATATCGGTTAGTACACCTCAGCATTCCTCAAAATACACTTCCAAATTGACTGGGTCATCTTCAATTTTTTTTTTTCCGTTTTCTAGTTTGTTTAAACTGACTATCTGTAATTATGTTTTCGTTCTTTACTTCTCCTGTTGCTCTCTGAGCTGATGGCTTGGCAGCTTTACTGATCGTGTACATATACTTGCAGGCTGTGAAGTTTACAATTTGGGAACTGGGAAAGGCACAACAGTCCTTGAGATGGTTAATGCATTTGAGGAAGCTTCTGGAAAGGTACATGTAGACAAAACCTTTTTGTTCATCTTTGCAGGTTACAATGGCTTTTTTTAGTCAGAGTAGTGAGCTGTCCTTGACTCCTTGTCTTTATACACTTGCAAATCTTTGGTTCTGGGGTCGGTAACAGTTAACTTTTGAGTTCTTTAGTACTTTGGGAGATGAATTGTTGTGACTATTTGCAATTTCGCTTTCAGGATGTTCATGGATTTTGTCTTTATTGACTGAAAATAATTTGTGATAAATATAGTAATAACTTTTTGGGACTAATGCTTTGTTGATGTTGTCATATACTTATATGTCACCATTGCAGAAAATCCCGCTTGTAATGGCTGGGCGACGTCCTGGTGATGCGGAGGTTGTGTATGCCTCAACAGAGAAAGCAGAGCGGGAGCTGAACTGGAAGTAAGTTCTGCATTGAATTTGTTTATTGCTTAATTTTAGTCGTGATCATGTGCTTCACCTGAAAATCCAAATGGCCTGATTTAGGAGTAAAACTCTTCAAAACTAGGATAACGTGAATTATAAGCTGTGAAAGTGTTGGCTATGGACTTGAACTTGGTCTACACTTTCCATAAGGATTCTGCCGTCATCCTTTTCTACCGAATGGCCATAATGTTTGAGGCCAAAAGTATTTTACCACAGGACAGTGTGAGGGTATGACTTAAATACCCTGAGGTTATAAACTGGGTAATCCGAGGCCAATTTATTTCTCCCCGTGGCGATTAGTTACCCTTACCCTTTTCAAACCTTAATTTTCAATTTGGAATTGTACGTGTGGCTTTTACAGGGCCAAGTATGGAATTGAGGAAATGTGTCGTGATCAATGGAATTGGGCTAGCAAGAATCCATATGGTTACAACTCAGCAAATGATGAAGAATGATTGATTCATTAGCACAGGTCATAGTTTATACTTGGTATACAATCTCTAATCGACTGGTACACATCATGCAACACTTCCGACCAGCCTGATAGTTAGGATTCCAGGTTGAAATAATGCGGAGGAATATGAAGCTCTTTAGTAAAGCATATATATTCTTTGATGTAAATGAGCTTTGGATGTCTTTTAGCTATCTTATACATAGAGGTCATTTATTTTTTCTAAGGGTAAAGGTTAATATACTCGGGAGGATCAATCATTTGCAGATGCTTTCTCTTAGGCTGAATATGCCAAGCTGTTTCATGGGCCCTGTCTGTTGGAAAGTGGCATGCTTCATCATTTGAGACTACTGAGAAAGCAAAACATCTGGCTGACCTTGTAAGCGTAAATGCTCAGAGGAATCTCTGTTTACAATTTGCAACAGCCTGTGCTGAAGCTGCTCTGCTTGCGACTCCAGTAGAGGTGGGGATTGTAGTTGAGAAAGAGGAAGATTTTGATAATTTTTAGCGGCATGTAGTGTAATTACATTTGCTTCCTGCTTTATTCAGGCGGAACATTTATTCATTTATTTATTTGGCCAACAATTATTATTTGTTGTCATTACTCATTAATTCTATTTAATACTAGCCAAATAAGAATGTTGGTATTTTCAAATGTAATCTTCTTTCTCTCAACGACTTAATCCTTGTCGAAAACCATCTGCGAAACAGCAGAATCCATGCATTAATAGCTCAGCATCAGCACAGTCAGTGATCCAGTGAGCAACCTGAAGTGCTGTCAATACTATGTCTGCCTGTAACAAGGATGAGGATTTGATAGCAGTCAAATTTATCCAGGCTAATGAGCAGCAGGCAGTCGCGCAGTACCACAACATAATGGGATGGTCCAATAGGTGGAGTTGCATCTTGGTTTTCGGGAGCTGTTAGCACATTTTCCTTTTCTGTGGTTCATTGACGGTTAACTGGGCTCGGAAACATGCTACCCTTTTGTCATTATCTTTTGCTGCAACTTGACGATATGATGATAGGAACTAGCCTGTAGTGTTTGGATTTGAGGGTTCTTGATTGATTCAATGACTAGTTGCTGACTTGCTGTCACCTTTTGTTTGTTCTTTATGTTATGTCCATTTGCTACGTTATTCATGACCTTCCGCTAACTGGCGTCAAGAGTTTTGTCGACGACATTTTAACTATGTTAAGTGAAACATATAACCCTAGAATGGTGCTTACTGATATTGGAGTGTAGATCGTGTCCCATTTATTGAGTCCCGTGTTAAGTCCCGGTACTTGTATTTCTGAGAACTAACCGTTAATAAATAACACATTAATTGGTTGATGTGTCAGTAGGTAAAGGTAACGAGAAAAATGAGATCTGAAACATCCTCACAGAGTGACAGGCATAGTGCAACTTCTGTTTAAGCAACCTGCTGGATAATGTGAGTATGTGACCATGCTTCTGCATTATTTGACTGCGATAAGTAGAATGCACATTGTATTCGCGTTACTGTTATCTACAAATTCAGAAACTTTGTAAAACGGATCTTATCATTCTAGTAATTATGTGACTGTTTAATGTGGCTTAGGTGGTTGACATTCTAAGTTTGGAAACAGGGAATTCCTTAATAACCAAATTTCATTCTTTAAAATAGTAAATTAAAATGAATATCTGGATTGCTTAACAACTATTGAGTTGATTATATCTTATCATTCCGTCTTCATTCTTATATATTATTATTTCCAAACAAATAAAATGTAATGATATTTTCTCGGGTTGTGGTTTGTTGAAATAAATTGAACGAAATGATCAGCATTTAAACCTTTTTTATCTGAGGAAAAAACTGCAGCTTCACAAAGGTTTTTTTGTTTCTTCATAGATTTATTAGACGTAAGTGATGATAATTATTGATGCCGTTAATATTGTTTCGTTCAAGGTTGATTTTCCATGCTAAAATGTTGTTGTTGTTTCTGAATTAGATTTAATTATTAAGGTTGCGTGCATATTGACCTTTGCTAAACTTGCAAAAAGCGTAAATCAGCGGGCGCCTGTTTGTAGTTCTGTGGGTATCAGGAAGTTGTAAAGCACAAAGCTTCAATGGCTTCCACGTCCGACCGGGAAAATTTCTACAAAACAGGACCATTGCATCTTACAGTTGTTGATTGGTATGATCTGTATCCTAAAAACAACTTCACTTCACCTTAACACTGAAATATGATGCTAACTGTCTCTGAAAATCAATTTCAGGGATACCGACCATCATCGCAGATCTATTGCTGCATCCCTGGTTGCAGGGGTCTACATTCTCGAGCGAGACAGGCAAGAAAACCGTGATTCCAGGCATGCTCTTGCTGACCCCTGGTGGGAATTCTTTCATTTCCGCCTTATCAGACAGCTTGTTGATGATGTCGACAATTCCATTTTCGGTGCCATCTTTCAGTATGATTTGAAAACTTCTGAGTCAAATTATCAAAAGGGAATTCCTCACTATGTGATTGCCTTCAGGGGAACCCTAACCAATCGGAACAGTGTAACCCGAGACATTGAGCTAGACATCAATATCATTCGCCATGGCCTCCATAGGACTACTCGTATGAGAACCGCCATTGAAGCAGTAAAAGACATGGTTGGTGCTTCTGTAAATAATAACATATGGTTGGCAGGACATTCGTTGGGGGCTGCTATGGCGATTATTGCAGGCAAGGAGATGGCAATAATGGGAACCTTACTCGAAACGTTTCTCTTCAATCCACCTTATATTTCGGCCCCTATTGAACGAATCAAGGATGAAAGAGTGAAAGACGGGATACGAGTAGTTGGCAGTGTCATAACAGCAGGACTCGCCTTTGCCATGACCGCAAGACAGTCTGATCAGAAGACTCGATCAGTCGAGACATTTTCTTCATTGTCAAATTGGATTCCAAACATATTTGTTCATCCTGCTGATTATATTTGCTCAGAATTTATCGGTTATTTTCAACACCGAGAAAGGATGGAGAAACTTGGGGTAGGGCGGATTGAGAAGGTTGCATCAAAACATTCAGTTGGGAGTCTGGTGATGACAGCATTTGGCAGAGAAGTGGATCCGGTTCATGTGCTGCCATCAGCCTGCTTGACTGTCAACACGACTCCTGCTCGAGATTTGAAGCGTGCCCACGCGTTGCAGCAGTGGTGGCAACCCGAGTCTGAGCTACATTTTAAAACTCAGACCTACTTGTACAGATAGTTGTATAGCACAAAGCGGAAGAATGAAAGGGAAGAAAAGCAACAACAAATGAATAGGAAGACATAATTGGTACTTGGCTATGAACGCAAGATACAAGAGATGGTGCATAAAAATCCAAATGAGTTGGATAGATTTAGGGGGTGTTTGGTTCAAAACTAAAAGGTATAAGGTATGGGTTTGGAATGAGCCAAACCCATACCACGTGTTTGTTTAGCAAATCCGAGAGTTTCATACCCATACCTCAAACCCACGAGGTATGGGTTCCTCATACCCAGGGAGGGGGGTGGGTATGAGTTTGATACCCATGGGTATCAAACTACAATTATAAAAAATTTGCAAAATTAATATTAACACGTATTGTAAACGAAACATGTTGTATAATTATTTGATAAAATCTTTATTTTCATAATTTTATATGACAAAATTATTATTTAAAGTATTAAATTTTACCTATTTCAACTATAATTTAGTTTCAATCTCATACCCCTTAGTCCCTTACAATTGAAACAAACACAAGGTATCGGGTATGGAGTTCCAACCCCATACCACCCAGCAGGTATGATTCCTTATTCCAAACCCATACCCATGCGCGAAATTCAGCAAAATGACAATCGAATAACATTCCTACGAACAATATTCCCACAATCTCAAATAAGGAAGATATTACAAGATCAGCAAGCAATCAAGCAATCATATAGCATCTTCCAGTGTAATTATAGAAAATATATTATGCATATAGGCTCCTTTTTCTAACCTTAATTAGACTAGCTATTCTCCTAATCTCCTATATAAACTGTAAACTATCATCTCTACAATATACATTCAACATATCAATAATACACCAATCTTACATGGTATCAAGAGATCCTCTCACAACCCTCTATCACCCCGCGCCACAACTCTGTTCAAAACCAACGCCCCTGTTTCAGCCGCCATTCCCAACCCTAACACCACTATGACTCCACCCGAGAGCATCATACCATACCAAACCCACACGACACAACCACACCCTTAATCTCGATCAATCTCAGTCTGATACAGAATAACAGAATTACACTTTTGGCGCCAAAAGTAGTTGTAAAGTTGTTAAGAAGTTGTTAGGAATGAGCGGGAAATTAGTTAATATAAAAGCTAAAATCCTGTAATTGTAATTCATTTAGACATTTACTCACAAAATCTAAATAAAAAATCTTCAATCTTTCTCTCATTTCTTATCTCTCAATTCTCTCTAGTTGTTAACAGTTTGTGTACAATCTTCTCGAAGTTCTCGATTCTCCATTAATCCAGAGTAACTTCCTGTAGACTGTATCATTTCTTAGTAATGCCTTTTGGTCTCACAAATGCACCAGCTTCATTTCAGAATTGGATGAACAATGTGTTCAACTCACTATTGAGGAGATGTGTCTTGGTTTTCTTTGATGATATATTGGTGTACAGTTCATCTTTAGAGGAACACTGGCAACACTTGAAAGCTGTTTTTGAGCTAATAAGGGTACACAAGTTGTATGCAAAGCGTAGCAAATGTGCATTTGCAATCAATAAGGTGGAGTATTTGGGGCATTTCATCTCAGGACAAGGGGTGGAGACTGATGCAAAGAAAGTTGAAGCAGTAAGGGAATGGCCTGAACCAAAAACAGTGAAGGAGTTGAGGAGTTTCTTGGGATTGGCAGGCTATTATAAGAAGTTTGTTAAGAGATATGCAGTCATTAGTCATCCTTTGACACAGTTGTTAAGGAAAGGAGCATTTAATTGGGATACAACGGCAGTAATTGCATTTCAACAACTTAAGACGGCTCTTTGCAGTGCACTTGTATTGGCACTCCCAAACTTTGACAAATTATTTGTGGTAGAGACTGATGCTTCTAATAATGGCATAGGAGTAGTGCTCATGCAAGAAGGGCACCCTCTAGCATTCATCAGCAAGACACTTAGTCCCTAGGTAGCACGGACACTTCTCGTAATGAGCCGTACCGTGTCCGATACCGTGTCCGACACCGACACTCCACAGACACACGACGAAACGTGTCCGACACCTAAACATCCGTGTCTAACTTGCTATATTTATTTGGGCACGTGTCCGACGCGTGTCCGTGGTATTTGAGCCGTGTCCGTCGCGTGTCCACGATATTTTGTTATCATTTGCGGTGAATGACGTTCTTCAGACGAGAAATGCGCTATCGAAAGAGGTTAATTAGAATATTGATTCGGATGAGGATTGAAAATAAATTTATAATCAAGGCAAGTTTTACTTTCACTTATTTAAAATTAATATCAAATAGTTTTACAAAAATAAAATCAAACATTTATAACTATAAAATGTACTCTGTATATTTTATTAAATTAGATGCCGTGTCCCGTGTCCTAAATTTCATGGCATGCCGTGTCCCGTGTCCGTGTCGTGTTCGTGTCCGTGTCCGTGTCCGTTTTGGTGTTACCTAACTTAGTCCTAAGTGGCAGATATTGTCAGTATATGAGGAGTTGCTAGCTATAGTCTTTGCTGTACAAAAATGGAGCAATACTTGACAGGAAAGAAATTCTTAATTAACACTGATAAAAAAAAGTCTTAAGTGGCTACTGCAGCAAAAGATTTCCGCACCATTCCAGCAATTTTGGCTATCCAAGCTAATGGGCTTTGACTATGACATCCAATACAGGGCTGGAAAGGAGAACCTGGCTGCAGATGCTCTATCAAGGATACCTGGGAGTAAATTGATGTGTATAGCCTTATCTGATGCTCATTATGAGTTATCGGAGTTAATTCAGAAAAGTTATGATCTTGACACTTTTCTTAGTAACTTGAGAGTTGTTAAGTGATCCAACATCTGCTTCTTCCTATAAAATGAGGAATGGTTTGATCCAAAAGAAGGGAATAATTGCGATAGGTCTTGATATGGCCCTAAGGAACATAGCACACCTCAAAGTGGGCATTCAGGGAGAGATGCCACTACACGAAGAGTGAAGACATATCACTCTCCTTACCCTGGTATATAAAATGAGGAATGGTTTGATCCAAAAGAAGGGAATAATTGTGTGGAAGGGAATGACCAAGGACATAAGCCATTTT
Organism: Silene conica; assembly: GCA_029255685.2. Classification (NCBI taxonomy): domain Eukaryota; kingdom Viridiplantae; phylum Streptophyta; class Magnoliopsida; order Caryophyllales; family Caryophyllaceae; genus Silene; species Silene conica. The sequence goes on along the minus strand of CM055311.2, from coordinate 16,526,735 downwards.
GTTAGGCACTGTGTCACTTGCCAGACAAACAAATATGATCACTCTCCTTACCCTGGTCTGTTGCAACCTTTGCCAATTGCCTCTGAAGTTTGGCTCGACATTTCTATGGACTTCATCACAGGGTTGCCAAAGTCACAAGGAAATGGAGGTTATATTTGTGGTGGTGGATACAATGAGTAAGTATGCTCATTTTATGGCTCTTTCTCACCCTTTCACTGCCATTGAAGTTGCTCAAGCTTACTTAGACCATGTGTTTAAGTTACATGGATGGCCAAGGAGCATAGTAAGTGATAGGGATGCAATTTTTACCAGTCAATTCTGGCAGGCCTTGTTTCAGCTTCAAGGTTCTGAGTTACTGTTGTCTTCTGCATACCATCCACAAACAGACGGCCAAATTGAAGTGGTAAACAGGTGTATATAATCTTATTTGAGGTGTATGTGTGGTGAGAAACCCAAAGAATGGACGATGTGGCTGCCTTTAGCTGAATGGTGGTACAATACCACTTACCATTCTGCCACACAAATGACTCCTTATGAAGTTGTTTATAATCAACCTCCCCCAATTCATCTACCTTATTTACCAGGAGAATCCTCAGTTGAGAGTGTAGACAGAACAATGCAAAGGAGAGAGGCCATGTTGGTTGTGTTAAAGGAAAAACTATCAAAAGCTCAGCATAGAATGAAAATACAGGCTGACAAAGGGAGATCAGAAAGGAATTTCAGCATTGCTGACTGGGTGTGGCTGAAATTGCATCCATACAGACAAGAATTTGTGGCTAGCAGGGTGAATGTGAAGATTGCTCCAAAGTATTATGGACCATTTCAGGTGGAAGACTTAGTGGGGAAGGTTGCTTATAAGTTAGCACTACCTACCAGTGCTAAGATACACAAGGTGTTTCATGTGTCTCAGCTAAAAGCTTTTAGGGGTGTACTTCCTAGAGCACCACATATTCCTGAATGGATGCAAGGGTTGTCAAGTGAAGATGTCATCAAACCAGAGGCACTGCTATAAAAAAGGATTGCTAAGAGACAAAACAAAGCAGCAATATAGTACTTGGTATAGTGTGAAGGGTTTCAGGGGGATGATGCAACTTGGGAGTTTGCAGATGTGTTAGAGCAACAATTTCCTGATATCTCAAAAGTTAACCCAGACTTGAGGTCAAGTCTCTTTTAAATGGTGGAGATATGATACAGATTAACAGAATTACACTTTTGGCGCCAAAAGTAGTTGTAAAGTTGTTAGGAATGAGCGGGAAATTAGTTAATATAAAAGCTAAAATCCTGTAATTGTAATTCATTTAGACATTTACTCACAAAATCTCAATAAAAAATCTTCAATCTTTCTCTCATTTCTTATCTCTCAATTCTCTCTAATTGTTAACAGTTTGTGTACAATCTTCTCGAAGTTCTCGATTCTCATTAATCCAGAGTAACTTCTTGTAGACTGTATCACAGTCACTGTGTAAAACTTACACCACCCAATTACGTCTCTTGGCGTTTCCAACTTATGAATATTCTATTCGGGTATAGTCTATTTGGCTTTCTCGATGGCTCAACCAAATCACCGCCACCAACCGTGTCAGTTGACGACAACCAAGATAAACCCAATCCCGCATATCTCTCGTGGCTCAATCAAGATGGCTTGATCCTCGGAGCTCTCATGGGAACATTAATTAATACGGTCCAAGCACTTATCGTTCGTGCCACCTCGGCTAAGGAGGCATGGGACATCATGGCTAGCACCTACAATAACCCCTATCGAGCCCATGTTTTACAACTCAAAGACCGATTAGACTCAATAGTCAAAAGCGCTGATCAATTGATCAGTGACTATATGAACATGTCTAAAACGTGTCTTGATCAATTAACATTATTGGGTAAAACCGTGTACCCAAATGATATAGTTTCGAAAGTCCTTCGCGGCCTCGACTATAGCCAATATAAACCCGTCATTGACACCGTAAAAGCTCGTGATGACCTAATTTATTTGAATTACTTCACGAAAAACTCCTCCATCAAGAGCTTATTCTCAAACAACAACCCTCTTCGGATTTATTCCAACCTACTGCCAATTTATCGTATCGTAATAATAACAATTATCGTAATAACAAAAACCGTCACTATCAAAACAATAATACATACCACATTACCACTGCTCCGCAAACACCAATGCTACACCACGTCCTTTTCAAGGTCATTGTCAATGGGGTCGACAAATGGGCCACGTCATTGCCAACTGCCCTTACTTCTGCCACAACCAGCCCATACGGCAACCTCAGTCCTTGCTATCAACCCGAACCCGAACCCGAACCATCTATTGGACAGTAGGGATTCACATCATGTAACCCACGACCTCGATACCCTTGCTCTTCATTCACCCTACTATGGCTCAGATGACCTCATTATTGGTGATTGCTCGACACGTGATATTGCAAACATAGGTTCATTTCGATTGCCCAACTCTTCTCTAAAATTTACTAATGTTTTACATGTACCGAAAATTTCTCGTAATATTTTTTCCATATCGCAACTATGTCATGATAACAACGCCTATGTAATTTTCTCATCATCGTCTTTTTTGGTTAAAGCAATTTCAACGAGCCACACACTACTCTATGTTGGAGCTAGTGTCCTCAGCAGTTAGTGCGACTACACGTATAAATCTCTTAAAGGAACATAGGGTATACTTTGTATTTTAGCCAGTTGATTCACGTTTATCAATAACGGTTGGCTTGCTAGAAAGTTTGGCATTATTGTCATACAGATGGCGGTAATCAACTGGTCCCTAAGAGTCACTGCTAAAGGATGGAATCTGAGAGATATGATTAGATGAAAATGTAAGCATATTGATACCCTATATAACTAAACGGTTAGTCAATGTAATGATGATATAATTATTTAATACTGATTAAATAATATTAGCTAAGACGAATTAAAATGTTAATTCGTAATTAAATATAAAATGTTATATTTAATTATGTGTAATGAAATTATTTAATAATATTTAAATGATTTAATTAAATATAAAAGGTTATATTTAATTAGTGGATTATAAATATAAGATATTTATAAGATAAAGCATTACACAAGAGAGAGCGATATAACCGATTCTATAAAGATAGAATTTCGGTTTGAGCAATTATTAAGTTGTTCAGTTGTTGTGAAGTGATGTAGGTAGAACCAAATACTGATTTGGGGAATCCTAGTTGATGTCTAATAGCAAGGTTGTTTGCAGCTATAAATAGAACATTCACTCTGCACTTGAAGGGTACGAGTTACACGACTACTTCCCTTCTCTCTCTCTAGTTTTTCATCTTACACAAAATTAAAGGTAATTTTGTAGTTTCTAGCTCAGGAAAGGGAATTTCTCAGGACATCTTGGGTGCAACGATTAGGAGGATATCTATTTTGATATCTGATCTTAGGCCTTAATTCTTGATCCCAATCTTTGTATCTTGTATTTCGTTTATGACTATAAATCATACATTATAAATTTGTTATAATCCTGCACATAAAGAATTGACAATATCTACAGATATTTTCCTACAACTGGTATCAGAGAATAAGGCTTACGAATTTTATTTTTGTATGATTTTCATAAACGTTTTGAGAAAAAAAAAGTCGTCGCAATTTTCTTAGCCGAGACATTTTTTTTGTGTTTTTCGTTTTCCTTTTTGATTTATTATTGTTGTTGTATTAATCAGTTAAGATGACAAAATAATAAATTTGTTATATCAATGTCTAATAAGCATTAGATTTTAAATGTTATCGATCTTGTATTTTAGCAACCCGACATTATTTTTCAAGTTCATTTTTTTTTAAAAAAAAAAAAAAAAATCGCCGTACTGTTCACGGCGGTACTGTTCACGCGGAATTTTTTTTTATTTATTTTTGAGCAGAATGTTTTTTTTTTCAGAGCAACCTGTTTTTTTTTTTTTTTCCGGCTGATTTTTACTGGTTGTTTTCGTCTTGTTTTTTTATGCATTATAAGGATAACGTATACATGTTGTGAAAAAGTTCACAAGTTTTGATACCCAATTATTTTAAAAAGGTTTAAAATAATGTTAGATTAATTCATATTATACGATAATATGAATATGTTTTGTTTAATTAATATTATGTGATTAGTTAAGGAATTATCACATAATTTAAATCATTAAATGGTGGTTTGGGTAAATTACTCTACATAATTACGGAATTATGTCTTGAAAGATTAATTTGATTAGTATGATGCATTCTATATATTATATTGTTGAATGAATGGATGGATTTATTTACGTTTTTGCAGTCAGTTGTAATTTGTAATACTTAGTGTGGCCTTAGTAAATTATGTTTTCGTAATGAAGGAAACAGAATTTGTGATTTATTTATGAGATCTTGAATCTCCCTTGTGTAATATTTTTTTATATTTTTTTTTTACGTTTTTGGGAATTAGAATGTAATAATATGATTTTATTATGCAATTCATCAAATGTAATAAAGAAGACCAAGACGGAGATCGAATTGCTCACTCCCACTACATCACCAAGAAGGAACATCAAGACAAGACAAGCTTCGAGGGTCCATTGCTGAATGAATTCCAAGTTGTATTTTTGTTCTTTTTGGTAGGATAGGCCACACTAGGACTTTCTTTATTTTCGTTTTTATTTCCGTTTTGCTTTTCATTCACATGTTTGTTTTGCATCATTTTTCGCCTAAACCAAACCACCTGAGATTGCATATAAATTGAGTCATATAGTATGTATGCTAGTCAGTGTCGACATACAGATGTCACACGTTTTTCCTTAAAGCCATCACCTTATTTTATTCATTCTCGCATGCTAGATATTTGTCCACTTAAATGAATTAAAACTAAAGATGATGAGAACTTCCTCTATAACCTAAAGTTGAGATTAGTCTTATATATGTCAAATTACTATGAATCCCTTCTTCGTCGCCAGACAATCAGGCATATAGGACCTTACTCTCCATATGACCCCTTCTACGTTGGGTAAGTAGTAGCTGTTGACTTATTTTACCTCAACATCATGACCCTCGTACGATCCTGTGGTTATGGTGGACTAAAGATAGAATTTACAGAAATTTATCGACCAAGAATTCTAAATGTAGAATTAGCCAAGAGGTTGGCTTATCAATTTACTGAAATTGAGTCTTGGAATTGTTTATATAGTTCTTGAGGAAGATCAATTATATAAATGCTAAAGTCATCGCATTAAACTGTTTTTGCTAGACTATTTACAAAACGATGGTATGCTTATTATGTTTTAATTTCTTCTTTACAGTATAGAATTCACCTAAACTAAACAATAATACTGCAAATACTATGGCTAGTCATAATGATGCCCCTATGCCTAGTGCCACACTAAGAAAATAATCATGGCTTAAGGCTTTTATGAACCACATGAATCAGTCCACGCGACTGAAAAATGATGGGTCCAAACTTTGCGGACTGGGAGGCTGCATTACGGAATGCAGCTGTAGCTGATGGTAAGCTCAAGTATTTAACCGAGCCGTTACCACCTAACCCAGACCCCGCTGCTAGAGCTAACGTATCACAAGCTTATAGTGATTTCGTTATGGAAGCGGGTGCGATAAAGAACGTACTCATTTTTGCAATGGAACCCAATTTGCAAAGACGCTTCATTTCCCATGGTGCAAATAAGATTTTCACGACGCTCACAAATAAACGAATTCTCAATAGCACCGAGAATCGTTTCATATGAGCATACCTGTCGCTTCTTCGATGCGAAACTCCAAAAAAGGGCCAACTAGTTAGCCCACACATTCGAGAATGTCGAGTAATTGGAGTCCCTGAACTGCAAGATCAGTGAGAACGTAATCGTTGATCGAATGCTTCATTCACTTCATGATGGTTTTTCCTTATTCAGGACGAACTATTACATGAATGACATGAAGAAAAGTCCTCATGAGCTACACTCCCTTCTCGTACAGACCGAGAAGGATCTTAAATTGAGTGGGAGCATGAAGCAAGACGTTCTCATGATTGCAAACAAGGGAAAGGGTAAGGGAAAGGCTCAAGCAGAGCTAACAAAAGCTAAGCCTCCTAAATTCAAAAGGGCCGGATTTAAGAGTGGGCCTGGTGAGACAAGTAGCTCACAAGGCAAGACAAAGAGCAAAGACGGTAACACTGAGTGCCACCATTGCCACAAGACTGGGCATTGGAGGCGGAACTGTCCAGTGTACCGTGAGTAAGGCTGTACAAAGGTCCAAACCCGGACCGGACCGGACCGGACCGGGGTAGACCGTGGACCGCCTCCAACTTTTTTCTCGACCCGCAGACCGGACCGCTAAGCTTAACGACCGGACCTTGGACCGACCCTAAGGTCCGGCTAAACCCGGACCGTAACCCTTTGGACCGCCAATTTCGTAATATCATTGTTTAAACAATAATTTATAATTAGTATGTCATATTGTGCACTACACGTACGCGTCTTTTATAAATCTTAAAACTTAAAACACAATCTCCTTCAAAATAACAAATAAATAGCAAAATCCATCCAAAATCCAAAGTCCAAACAAAATATAAAAATATTCAACGAGACAAAGAACTTTTAACTTCTAAAAATATCCAAATTCAAGTATAATACAAAGTTTCTTAATGTCTAATCTTCAACGAGACTCCATGAAATCTTCATGATCCATCTACTGTTGTGTATTCTCCAAATCTATTCAAAATAAGTAATAATTTTTAAAAAATAAACTATAAATCAATTTAAAATATTGAGCTCTACACGAATAAAGAAATAATGAGGGGTATAAAATTTGACCTTGTTGGTACTTTCCCAATTCTTTCAACCTCTCTTCAATGTGAAATCGATTTTCATCTCTTGGACGAATCCAATCTTGGGCACACAAAAGCGCTTCCACAAACTTTAACATATAAAAATATAAGATAAACAAAATATGAAAAAGATTAGTGATATGACTAAGACAATAAAATATGTAATATAAGTAAAATAAACGTTTAAAAATTACCTTAGGAGACAAAGAACTTCTAAATGGGGTAAGATGACGACGACCGGCACTAAATGTGGATTCCGATGCTACTGTCGAAATAGGCATCCCTAATATATCATGAGCCATATGCGCTAAAACTGGATATCTATGACCATTTAATTTCCACCATGTCAATATATCACAACCTATCTCATCATGTTCACCAAGCACCTCATCCAAATATCTATCAAGCTCGGACTTAGCATACCCACAATTACCTCTGATGCCCGTCGTTGAGGGTATCAAAGATAAAATTTATAATTCCTAACTTTAACAATAGATAGTAAAAGTCAGGGTCGAACCACAAGGAGGTGGGGAATGCTTATTGTTTGAATGTTAATGTTTAAAGGTAACAAATTTGGGGGTTTGATTTGTTGATTACTAAGTCTAAGGCAAAGATTAAAACAAACAAATAATAAAAGATGAGAATAAAATATGATAAAAGGGATGCTAGGATGTTTGGGGTAATGAATAGCTAAGGTAATATTAATCCTAAGGTCAACATGTATTGCAGTCGCGTAAGGGGTGTAACATATCCTTTCGGCCTATGATACCTAATAGCTCCTTTCGGCCTATGCTATTAGTTCCTAGGTCTCACAATTATTGGGTGTCAACAATAAGGGTGATTCCTAAATCCTAGGTCACATACCTTTCAGTCTTAAGCAACCTAGCCGTCTTAAGATGTAAACCAATGCCCTTCCCGTATCTCTCAATCTTGGGTAGGTCATTACTAACGTCCTACAAGTCTCCTTTCAGTCTCATTGTAGGATATTATAGTCAACAAGGAAAGACGAAACAGGATTCAAGCGCGAGTTGGTCGACCGACCAGCTACTCCAGTCGGCCGACCACTGCCTTGGTCGACCGACCCATTAATTGAGTCGGCCGACCACGGCTCTGCTACAGGTCGGTCTCGGAATTTACGTTACCTATGCATATTCATCCCCTACATCCTAACATATGAAATTTAGCTACTCATGGTGACTAAAACAATTATGAAAACGGGAATAAACATGGAAAACATGATGAACGATAATCTAAACATGCAAGAATTAACAAAGCTTGGGATTCTAACTTAAACGAATGCAATAATAATAAGAACAATAATAAAGCTAGATTAAAAGAGTAATTTACCAAAGTTGGAATTAGGGCAGAAAGGAACAAACTTTATTGAATGCTTGGGAATTATTGAAAGATTACAAATAAACTAAAAACGGAATAAAACTAGATTGTAACTTTATTGTGGCTTATTAACTAAGAAACTCAATACCAAACCCTAATCATAAGATTAGCTTATATAGGGTAGAAAATTAGAGTTTCCTAAAGGCTTCACACTTCTAAACTATTTCCGAAAACTCTTTCTGGACTTCGCGGAGGTCGGTCGACCACTTTGGTGGGTCGGTCGACCTCTTTGACGGGCTTAAGCAAATTCTGGGCTTTCTTCAAGATTTTGGACTTCGTAAAAATCAGGCCTGGTCGGCCGACCCATATAGTAGGTCGGTCGACCGTATCCGCATAGAAAATCTCCGGTTTTCTTCTTGATTTGACTTTGGTACTTAAATAAAGACTCCGGTTGACTTTCCTTCGTTCCTTAATTATGCAAAAGACTCGAGGACATGAATTTGGTGCTAAATCGTCCCTTTTCCGCATAAATCTGCAAAAGTGCATAAAAATTACACGATTGTTGGGAAATAAGGGCTAAAACATAGTAAATGAGCGACCAAATGCGTGTAAAAATAGATGAAAAACATCATAAAATAGACACGCATCAAATTCCCCAAACCAAACCCTTGCTTGCCCTCAAGCAAGAAATAGACTCGATCCTAACTAATGGAACGATTTCAATCTCAGAGCGAAATTTACATGTAAGCCTAAACCAATGCCAAATACAAAATGAGAAAGTATTTAAGTCATGCAAACGAGTTATGGTGTCGTCAAACTTGCAACACTAGAGACTATAGAGACTTTATACTATGGACTCTCGCGGTACGCTCGAGACACTCATAAAGCAAAGGGTGAGTATATGTAAAAGATAGAAAGAAGTAATTTTGTAGAGACACTCACCTAACTGCGACCCATGGAAACATGTCTGCAATCTAACATGAATAAGAATTCTACAACTTCGTATAACAATCTCATTTAAGTGACTTGGATACATGCAATTGAGGTAATGGAAGATATGTGAGGTAAAAGGTAAAAGTGGTTAAGATGTTTTTGGACTTGTGGGGTTAGTAGCCAAGCTAGTAAAACCGTTTCCCAACAACATATTTCACAACTTTTTGATATTAAGAATGTGCTCTTTTGTAGCACAACTCTCACATTGTATAGAAAAGGACTCCCAAATATTTTTGAATGAAGTACGGGAGTGATAACATATAAAAGAAAGGGACTTTTTTTGGAACGAATTTTGAATCTGATAATGACAGTTGGTCGGCCGACCCATGAAAGAGGTCGGTCGACTGGCTTCTGTATGTTTTCGACTTTTTTCGTTTTTCTTTTTCTTCTTTCTTTTCTGGATTTTTCTGTTCCTTTTCTTTTCTTTCTTTCTTTTCTCTTTTTGCTCAAGATAGCATATAAACCAAGATGCCCCAAAAGTTAAACCAAAGACCACAAATACTAGCTTGGAAGGGTAGGCTAAGTATGGGATGTAGTTTTGGGGGAATAAAAAGGCAATTTTGGCTATGTGAAGCTTATGGGTAAATATGAGAAAAGGGATCCCAAATGCACGTATCAAGACTCACAAACGAGATAGTAAAACAAGTATATAGCAATTCAAGTTCATGTTTATGTATATTGATGTGACATGTTCCAAGGAGAGTACTACTCACATCCTAGACAACTGGTTTAAAAATGAAACCAGGAATAAGGCTCTAAAACTCAGAATGTATAGTAGGTTGCCAAGGTATAAGTCAAGTCTCAAGATATACATATAGTTTGACAAAAACTCGTAGGTATGCAAAAGACTCTCATACTAAAACAAGTTGGCAAGGCAATGTAAAGGCATAGACATATACGATAGCTAAATCATCCTTGAAATACTTTCGTTCCGACTCGACCTATATGCTAAAATAAACGTGCATTTTTTTGGAATTTTTGATTTTTTTTTCATTTTTTTTTATTTTTGTATATGTAAGGAAAATAAAGAAAAGAACAATGCAATACGGAAATGCAATAAACGTGTGACAAAATGCAATGCATGTGACACGAAACCATTCCCCAAACCAACCCGCACAATGTCCCCATTGTGCATTAGCCTAAGTAAAGGTTTCACATAATTAAAGAAAAGATGCAAGTAAATAAAAACTAAAGAAAAAACTGGAAATAACTCACTGGGTTAATAAGCGTATGAGAAAAACCTCCCCAAACCAGCGTAAGCTGGGAGGTTTTGGTGGCTAGTAATGCCACTCAAGTACCAAAGAACGGTTGCACGATCTCCGAGGAAGAAACGAACCGACTGCGACGGACAGGCAGGTCGATCGACCCGTAAAAAGAGGTCAACCGACCTTCCTGTAGACTACAGGAATTTCAGCGATACAGCGTCTAGGTCGACCGACTTGTGTATCTGGTCGGTCGACCATTCTGTGTCCCAACGGTCTTCGTTTCTTCGTAAAACCTGAAAAAGCATTAAATATGCGCCCAACAAATGCGCGAGATACCAGAAACAAGTCTAAAGTCTTAACTACGCAAGCATAAAGGAAAAAGTTCTAAAACTACGAGCAAACCAAATTAAAAAGTCTCACAAAATAAAAATAAAATGTCTTAAAAACTGAAACTTGAAATAACTATCCGCTAAAGATGCGGAAAATATCCGACCACGGCTTTTGACGACATGCCGTAGTCTCCACGGTGTTCTCTTGATTAGCAGAACACATCTTCTTCCCGCCGTCGCAAAGCATATGCGACGACCTCTCCTCTTGAGCTTGTCTTCTCTTCTTCTTCTCTTCCCGATCCACGACATCTGGGTCTTCATCTTCCTCATAGCTTAAGCATCCCATTCCTCCTCTCTGGACTATGACTTCCTTCACTTTGGGTTTCCCCAAACCAATTCCTACATTAGCCATAATAGAAGTGTCCTCCATATTGCTCCCAATCTAGGGCGGAGGTGTAAAAACAGATACAGGAATAGGCAATAAAGTAGGAGAAGTAGTGATGACCTCATACTTCTTTTCAGAAGTGATAGCATTACAAGTGATGGGGGTCATAGCATCCTTCTTCCTATAAGATAGGCCATATATAATAGAATGCTTTCCTACTTTGAAGGTCAAAGTCCCAGTGCCTACATATATAATGGCTCCTGCAGTGTGGAGGAAGGGTCTTCCTAGTATTATAGGTATATGGGCATCCTCTGGGATGTCCAAAACTACGAAGTCAACTGGGAAGAAAAACCTGTCAATACGCACAGGGATGTTTTCCAACACCCCTACAGGTTCCATAGATGTACGATCTGCCATCTGGACAGTCATGCTGGTTACTGCAAATTCGGTCATTCCTAATTTTAAGGCAACACTTAGGGGCATGACACTGATACTAGCACCTAAGTCGCATAAAGCCTTCTTTACTGGGAAGGTTCCTATATTGTAGGGGACAGAAAAACTACCAGGGTCCTCTAGTTTGTGAGGGGCAATAACATGTGATAGAAAACTAGATGACTCTTCAGTGAGGGCCACCGACTCAACCTTATCTAGAGACCTCTTTCTTGACAAAAGCTGTCTCATAAATTTAAGATATGAAGGAACCTGTTGGACTAATTCTAGAAACGGAACTTGAACATTTAATGAACGAATTACGTCTTTAAATTTGTCAAAAGATACCTGATCCTTCGAAGGTATGAGTCTTTCTGGGAAAGGAGGGGCTGAAGATTCAGTATTTGCAGCCCTTTTCAGAAACCTAGGGGTCTTATCACCCCAGAAAAGAAAATCTCTTAAGTTATTTGGCAATTCGGGACGAAAAGGGGCTTCTTGTTCTGCCTCGGTGGTCGGTCGACCATCTTCCTCGGTCGGTCGACCACTCTCCTGTTCAGCGGGATTTTTCGGATTCTGCTCAGAGGTCGGTCGACCTGGCTCCTGGGTCGGTCGACCTTCCTCGCTGCTACTCGGCTGTTTTTCTTTCTCGACCCCCACTTTAGCTCCACTTCGTAGGGATATGATATTCAGAGTCTCTTTTTTCTGGTCCGTTTTGGTCGGAAGTTGACCCGGAGCCCTAGTATCATTCTTGCCCGCAATTTGAGCAATCTGAGATTCTAACATCTTCATCCCTGCCTCTCTAGCCTGTGACTCCTTCTGAACCAACCCAATAAGATTTTGGATAAGAGTGTCTGTGTTGGGTGGTGGATTTGAAGGTGGTTGAGGGTTGAAGGGTGGTTTTTGGAAACCTTGCTTATGTGGAGGGATATATGTGGAATTTTGCTGAGGTTGCATGTGTTGTGGGTTGAGAACATTCTGGCTTGTCCACCTCATGTTGGGATGGACATTATTATTATTTGGGTCATGGAAATTGTTCCCACGATAATGTTGGAAAGCGGCACATGTCTCGTTGGATGAAGTACAGAATTTCGACACGTGCCCTTCTCCACCGCACCTCTCACAAGCAAAGGGTCCGTCTTGAACGGCGTTCACCTGATCAATTCCTCCCTTGCTCCCACTTCCTAGATCGAACTTCCCTCCAGCCTCTAGTTTCTCTAACTTGGCTGTCAAGGCCTCAATTGCTGATAGGTTATACTCAGATTTTCTTTGATTGCCTCGGGAAGTTCCATGTTCAGCACGGTGTACAGCAACATCCTTTATCAATTTGAGACCCTTAGTCTCCCCGGAATTATCTTGGAATCTCCCATTAGCTGCAGCATCTAGATAGGCCCTGTTGTCATCGTAAAGGCCATTGTAGAACTGGTTACAAAGAAACCATTGTTCGAATCCGTGATGTGGTATGGATCGAACAAGTATCCTGAACCTGTCCCACGCCTCACTAAAGTCTTCATTGGGGCCCTGTTTGAAATTTGTAATCTGCGCCCTCAAAGCATTAGTCTTGGATGCAGAATAGTATTTCCTGTAAAATGCTAAGGCTAGGGTATTCCAATCCGTGACTCCCGCAGCAGTGCGATCCAAGTCTCTGTACCATTCCCTCGCAGCATCCCTAAGAGAGAAGATAAACATGGTCTGCTTAATCTGGTCCTGCGTCACTCCTTCTGGGGGTGCAATAGAGCATATGTAATCTCTGAAAATTTCAATATGCTTTGCAGCATCCTCATTGGCCGAGCCTCCAAATTGGTTTCTTTCAACCATAGTAATATAGGCAGGTTTGGCCTCGAATGGCTTCCCAGTACCTGCAGGTAAAGTGAACCCTTTGTATAGGTCCTTTGCCTGAGGCATGGAGTGACTGGCAATAGTAGCTTCCTCTGTCATGTTTTCTTCTTCTTTTGGAAAAACTGGAAAGTAGGTAAAAGGTGGTGTTTTTGGTGAAAGTGGATTGTTGAGTGAATTTGGTTGTGAAGGTGGTGTTTTTGGTGAAGTTGGTGATGATGGTTGTTCAAATATGTCTTCTTGGAATAAGGAAGATGGTGAACCTCCTTCCTGATTCGCTAGAAGTTGCTTTCTCCTTTCTCTAAGAGTCCTCTCAAGCTCGTGGTCAAGTGGTAGGAGTTCTCCTTGAACTGACCTGCGCATAAGATGGAAACTACAAGAAAAAGGTGAGAAGGTTTAAGGAACAAAAAGTTCCTTAAACAAAGAGAAACAAAAACAATAAACACTGGCGTCACCTCCCCGGCAACGGTGCCAAAATTTGATGTCCGTCGTTGAAGGTATCAAAGATAAAATTTATAATTCCTAACTTTAACAATAGATAGTGAAAGTCAGGGTCGAACCACAAGGAGGTGGGGAATGCTTATTGTTTGAATGTTAATGTTTAAAGGTAACAAATTTGGGGGTTTGATTTGTTGATTACTAAGTCTAAGGCAAAGATTAAAACAAACAAATAATAAAAGATGAGAATAAAATATGATAAAAGGGATGCTAGGATGTTTGGGGTAATGAATAGCTAAGGTAATATTAATCCTAAGGTCAACATGTATTGCAGTCGCGTAAGGGGTGTAACATATCCTTTCGGCCTATGATACCTAATAGCTCCTTTCGGCCTATGCTATTAGTTCCTAGGTCTCACAATTATTGGGTGTCAACAATAAGGGTGATTCCTAAATCCTAGGTCACATACCTTTCAGTCTTAAGCAACCTAGCCGTCTTAAGATGTAAACCAATGCCCTTCCCGTATCTCTCAATCTTGGGTAGGTCATTACTAACGTCCTACAAGTCTCCTTTCAGTCTCATTGTAGGATATTATAGTCAACAAGGAAAGACGAAACAGGATTCAAGCGCGAGTTGGTCGACCGACCAGCTACTCCAGTCGGCCGACCACTGCCTTGGTCGACCGACCCATTAATTGAGTCGGCCGACCACGGCTCTGCTACAGGTCGGTCTCGGAATTTACGTTACCTATGCATATTCATCCCCTACATCCTAACATATGAAATTTAGCTACTCATGGTGACTAAAACAATTATGAAAACGGGAATAAACATGGAAAACATGATGAACGATAATCTAAACATGCAAGAATTAACAAAGCTTGGGATTCTAACTTAAACGAATGCAATAATAATAAGAACAATAATAAAGCTAGATTAAAAGAGTAATTTACCAAAGTTGGAATTAGGGCAGAAAGGAACAAACTTTATTGAATGCTTGGGAATTATTGAAAGATTACAAATAAACTAAAAACGGAATAAAACTAGATTGTAACTTTATTGTGGCTTATTAACTAAGAAACTCAATACCAAACCCTAATCATAAGATTAGCTTATATAGGGTAGAAAATTAGAGTTTCCTAAAGGCTTCACACTTCTAAACTATTTCCGAAAACTCTTTCTGGACTTCGCGGAGGTCGGTCGACCACTTTGGTGGGTCGGTCGACCTCTTTGACGGGCTTAAGCAAATTCTGGGCTTTCTTCTAGATTTTGGACTTCGTAAAAATCAGGCCTGGTCGGCCGACCCATATAGTAGGTCGGTCGACCGTATCCGCATAGAAAATCTCCGGTTTTCTTCTTGATTTGACTCTTGTACTTAAATAAAGACTCCAGTTGACTTTCCTTCGTTCCTTAATTAGGCAAAAGACTCGAGGACATGAATTTGGTGCTAAATCGTCCCTTTTCCGCATAAATCTGCAAAAGTGCATAAAAATACGAAAGTACACGATTGTTGGGAAATAAGGGCTAAAACATAGTAAATGAGCGACCAAATACGTGTAAAAATAGATGAAAAACATCATAAAATAGACACGCATCAACCACTTCGCATTCGAACTTGCATTTCAATGGATTTTTTGAAATCTAAGATGTCATCTTGTGTATTAGACTCCAAATCATCATTTTCAGTATTAGAAGAACCGTACAATAACCTATACTCGTCAAAAAGATCAACTGCTTTTTTATAAACTTGCTTTGTCAACTCCTCGTCTTTGGGTGTGTCATAAATACGATTGAAAGCAAGTTTTAAGCCCAATAGCTTCACTGTGGGATCAAGAATAGCACCCATATACATTAACACGTTCATTTTCTCCACATCCCCCCAATACTTGTCAAATTTATGCCTCATCTTACATGCCATAGCTCTAAAATCTGAATTAGTACTTTGACTCCACTTATTTAATTGTTCAAGCACATGAGCAATGTAAAAAAAACTAGAATTACTAGTAACATATAACGAACCAGAAACATCCTCTGTCAAGTCTTTAAAATCTTTCAAGAATACTACCAATGCTTCTGCGATAGTCCAATCATAATCACTAGGACAACCAGAATTCTCAATTTCCTCCTCAATTTGATTGCCAAATTCATCTAGAAACTCAACACCTGAATCAAGCTCATCACCACGAGGATTAATCGGAACATCAATATCACCAAATGCATCCTTATATTTTGTGGCAGTGTCCAACATGGTAAATGTAGAATTTCATCTAGTAGGACAATCAAAAGATAATTGCAACTGACATTTTGTATACTTTCGAGCACATTGTTTGAAGTATTGTAGCCTATTTGGGGAACTGAGAGCAAACTTAACGGCATACCTTACCTTACTTACAGACTTCTTGTTTATTTTCAACCCATCCCATACAATAAGGTTAATTATATGAGCTACACATCTCACATGCAAATAATTTCCTCTACCGATTAAGTTTTGCTTCTTTTGAAGAAGTTTCTTCAATTCTACACATGCCGTGTCATTTGAACTAGCATTGTCAACTGTCAAGGTAAACACTTTATCCTTCAATCCCCATGAATTAAAGCAAACATCAAGAATATTAGCAATATCTTTCCCCTTATGACTATATATCGGAGAAAAGACAATGATTTTCTTATGCAATTTCCAATCATTATCAATAAAATGAGCAGTTAAACACATATAATTGATTTTTTGAATGCTTGTCCATGTGTCAGTGGTAAATGATACTCTTTGACATGAGTGTAGAAACAACTCTTATAGTTTTGCCCTTTCATCCAAGTAAAGTTGGTAGACATCTCGAGCAATAGAACCACGGGAAGGAACTTTAAATGAAGGACATGTAGCAGACATAAGTCGTTTAAATCCTGGTTTTTCAACAAACCTAAAAGACAACTCATCAACTATAATCATATAAACCATAGCTTCTCTGACCTCTTTCAAATCCAAAGTCCACCCCCTTAATTGACCTTCCCCTTCTTTACCTAATCTATCTAAAATTAGGTCAGTCTGTTTTCCTTTTGATTTATTTACCACAGCATCAGGATTAGCTGGACAACTGTTCCAATGGTATTTTATATTTTTTGAACCGTTTTTAATACCATCTGACGCGAATGTTTTATTCTCACAATAGATACATTCAGACCTTCGCTTACCTTTTTCCATGTAATCACGAAAATGCACCCAATAACCAGCTTTCCTTTTAACAGTAATATAATTACGTCCTTCAACAGGAGGTCGAGGGGGTAATAATGCTGCCCCACAAGATTGCTCGTTATGTTTTGCTACCAAATCATCGTCACTCATATCAGTCATATGAGTTTCATCATCGTCTAAATTGGTGCACGATTTCTTTCTTTTACGTATTATACTACTCGCCATCTGAAATATTTGGAATGAATATTAGTACTGTATTATTATTTATTACTTCTTAATCTATTAAAACTTAAAAAATATTGAATTAATAAGTTCATAAGATATTACCTGTGTTAAAGGAGGCGAGATAGTTGTAGACTTGGAGACTTGTAGTGGCTACTAGTTAATTGGCTATGATTATTGATTTCTATTAATGTTTATGGAAGAAGAAAGGTTGAAATTCTTGAAAATATGGAGAATTGGAGTATGGGGATAATGAATAGTCTAGATATATAATTAGCCTGGGTAGTAAGTAAGAGTTATAATGTTTAACGTAAGTTAATACTTAATAGTATTATAGTAGTAATAGTATACTAGCATATACCAAAGACTTCAATAGTATTATAGTAATAATAGTATACTAGCATATACTTTTTTTTTTTGGTTCAAATGAGCGCACTATGTCGCGGATGAGAATCGAACCCCCAACTTCATGGTTGGGATAAGAGTGCTCTTACCACTTGAGCTAACTCTTGTTCTCAGTATACTAGCATATACTAAAGACTTCAATACCTCAAAACTACAACGTAATATTTTCTAAAAAAATTATTAGATATATTTAGATTCCTAAATCCTAATAATAAGGAAGTAGTTTAATTGTCAAATATGACAAATTATGGTAATTAATAACTTACAAAATTACAAGATTATGTGTAAATATTAATAACGAAGTTTGAAAATTTCAAATTCTAAGTTTAGGAAGTAGTAATAAAAAAATTCCGTAATTATGTGCATCCGGTCCACAACCGGTCCATAGGGTCAACCCGCGGGTTTGGACCGGCTAGGACCGTGGACCGGTTCTTCCCATTTTAACGACCCGCAGACCAGACCTCTAGGTGTTCGGTCCGGTCCGGTCTGACCCTTACGGTCCGGTCCGGTCCGGTCCAACGGTCCGGGTCGATATTTGTACAGCCCTAACCGTGAGGACATAAAAGCAGGCCGCGTCGCTCCTGTTGGTATGTCATCTTATATTCATATGATTGAGATTAACTATGAAAGTTTCGGAACTTGGGTACTTGATACTGGTTGTGGTTCTCATCTGTGTAATCATTTGCAGGGCCTAAAAAGCATCACACCTCTCGCAATGGGTAATGTGGACCTGCGAGTCGGGAATGGAGCAAAAGTTGTTGCTTCTTCCATGGGAACATATGTGATCCAGCTACCGAGCGGATTCGAGTTATATCTGTATAACTGTTATTATGTACCTAGTTTATCTAAGAACATTATTTTAGTTTCCGTACTCGATAAAAACGGATTTTCATTCTTAATAAAGGATAATAGCTGTATTTTCTCTTTAAATGGAATGGTTTATGGTAAAGCAGTTTCCATGAATGGTATATATGTCTTAGATCAATCGACTGAAATATTACACATGAATAATAAGAAACTAAAGGTTGGTGACAAAGATCAAACAAATCTATGACACTGTCGTATGGGACACATAAATGAGACACGTGTAAAGCAGCTAATACAGAATGACGCTATATCTCCATTTGATTATGAATCATTTGGCACATGTGAATCATGTCTAATAGGCAAAATGACTCGTATTTCCTTCAAAGTGTTGGAATGCGCGCTGTTGACCTATTAGGCCTCGTACATACAAATGTATGTGGACATATGTCAATCACCGCACGAGACGGCTATAGATATTTCATCGCTTTCACTGACGATTTAAGTAGATACGGATATGTCTACTTAATGAAGCATAAAAGTGAATCCTTTGAAAAGTTCAAGGAATTCCAGGCGAAGGTTGAAAACCAACTGGATAGAAAGATTAAAGCACTACGATCAGATCGTGGTGGTGAGTATCTTTCACATGAGTTTGATCAACACCTTAAACACTGTGGTATAGTACTACAGTTAACTCCACCTGGAACACCACAATTAAATGGTGTGTCCGAACGGAGAAATCGAACACTATTAGATATGGTTTGATCCATGATGAGTCACACAGTTGTGCCGGATTCATTATGGGGCTTTGCTCTATTGTCAGCTGCTCTTATACTTAACCGAAGTCCGTCTAAAGCTGTTGACAAGACTCCATATGAGATATGGAAGGGAACCGTCCCTAACTTGTCCTTTATTCGGGTTTGGGGCTGCGAGGCTTATGTCAAGTGGAGACACGAGGATAAGCTCGGCCCGCGATCGGTCAAGACATACTTTATTGGTTATCTAAAAGGAATGTTTGGTCACTACTTCTATTCGCCTACCGAACACCGTGTTTTTGTTGCGGCTAGTGCGAAGTTCATATAGAAAGAGTTTCTCGAGAATAAGACAAGTAAGAAAACCTCTGATCTGTCGGAGGTTCAAGAACCAACTACTGAGCAACCAATGGAGGAAACCGTTCCTTCATCTTCTGTTGCAGTCAATATTCCTGAGGAACCCAAAAGTTCGGGTAGACACTCCATTCCTCCAGATAGATACATCGGTATGATCGAGGAACTTGACGGATTTGACGTTTTTCTCTTAGAGAGTAACGAACCCGTAACCTATGAAGGTGCCATAACCTGTTCAGACTCGAAGCTATGGCTTACTGCCATGCAATCCGAAATGAACTCCATGTACGAGAATGACGTATGGGTGTTGGTTGATTTGCCTGATAATGTACGACCTCTTCAGTGCAAATGGCTTTATAAGATAAAGCGCTCCATCGAGGGACAATCAGACACCTATAAGGCACGACTAGTGGCAAAAGGTTTCACTCAAGTGCAAAGGTTGCACTATGATGAGATTTTTGCACCCGTAGTCATGCTGCGTTCCATTCGGATTATCTTAGCGATTGCTGCATTTCATGACTATGAAATATGGCAAATGGATGTGAAAACCGCCTTCTTAAACGGTTATTTGGAGGAGGACTTGTACATGGTACAACCCAAAGGTTTTACAGATCCTAAAAATCCTAATAAAGTGTGCAAGCTTAAGCGTTCCATTTATGGACTTAAGCAAGCATCTAAGAGTTGGAATCATCGCTTCGACCAAGTGATAAAAAAAAATGGTTTTATTCGATCAGTCGAAGAACCATGCTTATATATCAAGTCGAGTGGGAGCAATATCGTCTTTCTGGTGTTGTATGTCGACGATATACTCTTGATCGGAAATGACATCCCTCTCTTATCTTCGGTTAAAGTATGGTTAAAGAACCATTTCCAGATGAAAGATCTGGGTGAGGCACAATGTATATTGGGGATCCGTATCTTTAGAGATAGATCATGACGGATGTTATCACTGAGTAAGGAGTCTTATATAGATAAGATTCATGACAAATTCAGCATGACCAACTCCAAAAAGGGGTTACTTCTGATGATCTCGGGGGTGCATTTGAGTAAGACTCAGGCACCTAAGACACCGGAAGAGGTCAAGCACATGAGTCGCATTCCTTATGCGTCACCTATAGGATCGATCATGTATGCCATGATATGCACACGTCCAGAGGTGGCATATGCTTTGAGTATGACAAGTCGGTACCAAGGCAATCCAGGTGAACCATACTGGATTGTTGTTAAAAACATTCTTAAGTACCTACGGAGGACTAAAGATTGGGTATTGACTTATGGTGGAGGCACTGAGCTTTGCGCAAACGGTTACGCAGATGTTAGCTTCCAAACGGTTCGAGATGACTCGAAATCTCAGTCTGGATTCTTTTTTACTCTTAATGGTGTTGCTGTTAGTTGGAAAAGCTCCAAGCAGAGTGTTATTGCAGATTCTACTACTGAGTAAAAGGAGATAGTGATAGACAAGATTGCGACAGATGACAACATCGCAGATCCTCTCACTAAACCATTAAGACATGATAAACATGAAGGGCACGTTATTTCAATGGGAATTAAACATGTTCCTGAGTTGTATTAGTACTTTTGTGAATTGGATATTGTATCTATTTCATATACTATTTATAACACCATCGATTTTGTTTTATATATTGTTTTTCATGTGGATTGTACTGACAACACTGAACACCACAAAGTGAACTGAATTACATTATATTTGTTTTAGTCCGTAATCGCCTACACGAGCTGATAACTCTGGCAATTATTTTGTGACGTCGATTGATGGTGGGTGATACGTGCCTATTTTATGCATTTTATTTACTCTTTTGGCACGTATTTTCTTACACTTTCGTGACTTTTAGTTGCTTTTTCTCCCGAAACGGTTTACTTTGGCATTTCTATGTTTTATATGTAGGAATACGCGGAAGTGAGCAAAACCAAGCTTTATTTGCCTTTAGGAAGCTGTTTTGAGTACTAGTATGGAGCAAGGAATCAGATGGTGCACTCAAGTATTATTTTCGGGCCAAATCGAAGCTGTAAAGGACGAGAAGAGGTCGACCGACCTGCGATAGTGGTCGACCGACCGATGTCAAGTACGTAAACAGGCCCAGTTCTCCACAGAAGCCCAAATTCGCATGAAAATAAATCCGCATTGGCAGAGTCGGTCGACCGACCGACAAATGAGGTCGACCGACCAGACCCGGTTTCGAAGACTTCTGTTTTATTTTCTATTTTTCCTAATCTTGTAACAATTCTTATTTAAGGAGACCCAAACTCTAAAATTAGGTTAGGCAGCCCCAATTAGAGAAAAAACTCCATTGTTAGATTTTGGTACCAAGCTTTCATCTTTATTCTAAGATTTTCCATTCAAGTTGTAAGTTTGTCACAATTCAATCTTTCCTTTTTATTCAATCTTGTTATTCATCTTGTTGTTATTTCTTATTTCATGTTTACCCTTTTATTATCATCTTTGATTATGTTCATCTCTTTAATATTCTTGGTAATTGTTAGTTCCATGATAAAAAGTATGCATAGCTAATTCTTGTGATTAGGAATTAGGGGAACCATGTAAAGACTTGACTTTGATAAGTTTGATGATTAAATTACCAATCCCCCATTGTTGTTGATGAACTAATCCTTAGGATTGAAAGATTATTAGGATTAGTTTAACAACTACTTTGGGATAGCCCTTGAACGAAAGTTTAGTGCTTTTCTAGGAACCCTAAGACCGTAAGGATTGGGTAGAATATTGACCAAAAGGTTTATTCTTTGTTCCTTGGGACTGTGTTATTTGATTATCTTACCTCTCATTGACTTGTTTTGACCATGGGGAACCAAAGTTCCTAATCCCCTTTTTTATCTTATTTTAATTTTCTTGTTAGTTTATTACCTTAGTTGTTAGTTTAAATCCCAATTCAAAACCCCCCTTTTTGGTTACTTGCAATAGACTTTAAATTTACAAACATAATTTACCCTGTCTCTCTGTGGTTCGACCCTTGACTTATCCTATCTGAGTTTAAGCTGAGGTTTTATAAATCTTATCTTTGGCACCCCTCAACGACGGGTGTCAAATTTTGGCGCCGTTGCCGGGGAGACGGTATAATTTTGTTTGTTAATTTTTAGTTTATTTTTCTTGTCTTAAGGAACTTAGGTTCCTTAAGACCGTTCTTACCTTTTCTTCTAGTGTTGTTTAGAAGACAGGTTTTTGAGAGGAAGGCTTGAGTACTCTCTTTATGGATTCTATTTATAGCTACCTACAGCCGAAGCCTAAAGATTTACCGAAGGGATTCACCTTGCCTACACCAACCACTGGCTCCTTTGAACTCCGCCCGACTCATATTTCTTTGGTGGAACAGAGTCGATTTTCAGGTCTACCCGATGAAGATCCAATAAAGCATGTTACAACCTTCACAGATTATTGTTGTTTCATACCCCTACCTGAAGGGGTAACTAGAGATGAGGTGCTGGCAACGATGTTCCTGTTCTCATTAAAAGGAGACGCGCAAGAATGGTACCGGGACCTTGACAAGACAAGTGAGAAGATTACGGATTGGACCGCCTTGGCATTGGCCTTTTACAAGAAATACTTTCCTCTTGCAAAAGCCGAGGACTTGAGAAACCAAATCCGTAACTTTCAGCAGGGACCTGATGAAGGATTTTGTGAAGCATGGGATCGATTCAAGAAATTGGTCCGTTCTATCCCTCACCATAACCTTCAACAATGGGACCTATGTAACTGTTTTTACAACTCTCTTTATGATGACTATAAGATGGTTCTTGATGTGGCCGCCAATGGAAGATTCCAGAACAACACCGACCATATGAAGGGTTGGAAAACCATTGAAGACATGGCGGTGCATAGGGCTACTTTTAAGGGTTCACGTGGGAATTCAAGAAGGCTGAATGTAGAAATGAATAGAGTGATGGCTCTTGAGACAACAGTTGAAGCCCGTTTTGAAAAGCTTGAGGCAACCCAGCTAAAGCTTGAAAGTGCGAACCTAGTTACTACGGTCGACAACACAGGAGAAATTGAGAAATTAAAAGCTCTTGTTGATGCCTTAACCACGGCAGTTTTTAAGATGAGCGAGGCTCACGTTACCTCCACAAAAGTTTTTGAGGAGCACTTGATAAACATAGCCAACCAAGGAAAAAGCTCTCCAGCTAGTTGTGAGGGACCCATGGAGACGCTAAATGCCATAAATCTAAGGAGTGGCCGTGTTTGTGAAGAATCAACTCAAGAGGATGGTCCAGCCGAAATTCCAAATCAAGAATCTGATCCCGTCAAAAGAGCAGGAGGTCGACCGACCGCTTATGTAAGTCGATCGACCGCAGTTCCTGACGTGCGATCAGATTCTGAAAAAAGAAAAAATTCGGATTTTGCAGACTCTGGTCGACCGACCACTTCCCCTGGTCGACCGACCAATGTTCCTGAGCAGAATGCCGTTTTTACTCCGGAATCGCTGGATCCTTCCTTCATTCAAGGCCTTACTGAATTTTTACAGCTGAAAAAGCCAAAGGTTGCTGATCCTATGGCTAAAGTCACCATTCCTTATCCTGAAAGACTGAAAAATTCAAAGGAGGATAAGAAATTTGGTAAGTTCTTAGAGATGGTGAAGAATCTTGAGGTAACAATCCCTTTCACTGACTTAATTACCCAGGTACCTTCTTATGCTAAATTCATGAAAGATATTTTAAGTCGTAAGAGGAATTTTCAGGACGACGGTGTTGTTGCTTCTGTGGAAGAATGTTATGTTCTTTCACAAGATAATATAGCACCCAAGTTAAAAGACCCAGGTAGTTTTTCCATCCCTTGTACCATAGGTAATCATGTAATAGGGAAAGCCCTTTGTGATCTAGGGGCTAGTGTCAGTGTCATACCTTATTCTGTATGCGAAAGACTTGGTTTAGGTAGACTTAAAGTCACCAATATTACCGTACAGATGGCTGATAGATCAACCCAAAGACCACTAGGGGTCTTGGAGGATGTCCCAGTAAAAGTGGGAAAGTTCTTTATTCCTGTGGATTTCGTTGTTTTAGACATTGCTGAGGATAGTCAAATACCTATTATTTTAGGTAGACCATTTTTACACACAGCTGGGGCTGTAATAGATGTCAAACGCGGGACCATTACTTTAGAGATAGGGGATGACACTATCGAGTTCAGTCTTGCCCATAAGGCAACTATTCCTACTGATGATACTTGTTGTTCCATCGATATTGTAGACAGGAATGTTATCCTTAATTGGAGGGAATCCTTGACCAAGGATCCCTTAGATGATCTGACGATTTTGGATAAGTGTGCAGGTACTCCAGCTGAGGATGCTGAAAAGCTGGATTTGATAGAAGAAGAGGAAGAGGAATATGAGCTCACTGAAGAAGAGAATGAGAAGCTCATAAGCCTAGCTAATGCAAGTCTGGTAAACATGTGCTATTCTATAGACACTAATTCTGTTCAGGCAGTTGAGGTAAAAGAACCAGAGCGTAAGCCACTTCCTCCTAATCTTAAATATGTTTTCTTAGATGATACTGAACAGTACCCTGCGATTGTTAGCTCTAAACTTAGTCCTGACCAACTTTCTGCCTTAATGACTGTTCTTAAAAAGAATAGAAAAACTCTAGGTTATTCTTTGGATGATATTAAGGGCATAAGCCCTGATGTTTGTATGCACAGAATTGATTTAGAGGAAGGGCATAAGCCTTATAGACAGGGACAGCGTAAGTTAAATCCTAAGATGCAGGATGTAGTTATGGCTGAGGTTATGAAGCTTCTTGATGCAGGTATTATCTATCCGGTTGGAAACTCTAAGTGGGTTAGCCCAGTTCAGGTGGTTCCTAAGAAAGGAGGGACCACAGTGGTTAAGAATGACAAAAATGAGTTAATACCAACTAGAGTTGTAACAGGGTGGCGGATGTGCATTGATTATAGACAGTTAAATGCCGCCACCAAGAAAGACCATTTCCCCCTTCCTTTTGTTGACCAAATGACTGAAAGACTGGCTTCTAATAAATTCTTCTGTTTTCTAGACGGTTATTCAGGTTTCTTCCAGATTCCCATCCATCCTGATGATCAGAGTAAGACTACTTTTACATGTCCACAGGGTGTTTTTGCTTATCGCAGGATGCCTTTTGGGTTATGCAATGCTCCTGCTACTTTTCAAAGGTGTATGATGGGTATTTTTTCAGACTTTATAGAAAACATTATGGAAGTATTTATGGATGATTTCTCTGTTTACGGTAATACTTTTGATCAATGCTTAGCTAATCTTGATAAAGTCTTGCAGCGATGTATTGATGTAAACCTTGTCTTAAATTGGGAGAAGTGTCATTTTATGGTTACTGAAGGGGTAGTGTTAGGGCATCTAATTTCAGATAAAGGTATACATGTAGATAAAGCGAAAGTGCAGGTGATTGAGCAATTACCCCCTCCTATTAATGTCAAAGGGGTGAGAAGTTTCTTAGGGCACGCAGGTTTTTACAGGCGTTTCATTAAGGACTTCTCTAAAATTGCTAAACCACTTACACAATTGCTTCTTAAAGATGCCATTTTTGATTTTTCTGATGAGTGCCTTTCAGCTTTTAACAGGTTGAAGGAAGCTTTGGTCTCAGCACCAATCATCCAGCCACCAGATTGGGATCTCCCATTCGAGATCATGTGCGATGCTAGTGATTATGCTCTGGGTGCTGTGCTTGGTCAAAGGAAGAACAAGGCTCTTAATGCTATATACTATGCGAGCCGCACCCTGGATGAGACTCAAGTCAACTATTTCACCACCGAGAAGGAGATGCTAGCTGTCATATTTGCCTTAGAAAAATTCAGGTCATATTTAGTAGGTAATAAGGTGATTGTCTATACTGACCATGCAGCCTTGAAAGGTCTTTTTCAAAAGAAGGATTCAAAGCCAAGACTTTTAAGGTGGATCCTCCTTCTCCAAGAGTTTGACATTGAGATCAGGGACAAGAAAGGCGCGGAAAACGTGGTAGCTGACCATTTATCTCGCCTGCAGCTGACTGATGGGGAAGATTCTTTACCTATTGATGATTCGTTTCCTGATGAGAGTTTATTTATCATCAATAGTTTAGATTCTTATCCCCCTCCTTGGTATGCTGATTTTGCTAATTTTGCTGTTACAGGAAAGATCCCTCCTGAGTTGTCTTGGCAACAAAAGAAGAGATTTATGTTTGATGCAAAACAGTATTTTTGGGATGACCCTTATGTTTTTAAAGAATGCGGAGATGGACTTATCCGGAGATGCGTCCCCCAATGGGAGGTGAAGGACATTCTGGAAGCATGTCACTCTTCTGCATATGGTGGTCACCACGGTCCATCTAGGACCGTGGCCAAGGTATTACAGTCTGGTTTTTATTGGCCTACTTTACATGCTGACTGTAGAAATTTTGTAGGTAACTGCGATGCCTGTCAAAGGACTGGGAATATCTCAAAAAGACATGAGATGCCACAAGTAGGTATTTTAGAGGTAGAGATTTTTGATGTCTGGGGCATTGATTATCAAGGACCTTTTCCCAGTAGTCAAGGTAACAGGTATATTCTTGTAGCTGTTGATTATGTGTCTAAGTGGGTAGAAGCTATTGCTACTCCCCATTGTGATGCAAAAGCTGTTATTAAGATGTTTAAAAAAATCATATTTCCTCGTTTTGGTGTCCCTAGGGTTGTCATAAGTGATGGAGGTATGCATTTTAAAGAGAAACGCTTAGGTGACTTGTTAAATAAATTCGGTGTCCAACACCGTAGGGGTTTAACTTATCACCCTCAGACTAGTGGTCAAGTTGAGATCTCTAATAGAGAACTCAAGGAGACCCTAGCCAAGGTAGTTTCTAAGTCTAGGAAAGATTGGAATCTAAAACTTGATGATGTTTTATGGGCCTATAGAACCGCGTTCAAAACTCCAATAGGAATGTCACCATTCCGATTGATTTATGGTAAAACTTGTCATTTACCAGTTGAGTTAGAACGTAAGTCTTGGTGGGTTATATGTGATCTTAATTTAGACCCTAATCTTTCCCGTGAGAAACGTTTACTGCAGCTTAATGAGTTAGAAGAATTCAGGTTGTTATCCTATGACAATGCTAGGATCTACAAAGAGAAAACAAAGCGCTGGCATGACAAGAGAATCATTAGGCGTGATTTTCAGGTAGGTGATAGGGTTTTGCTTTTTAATGCTCGTATTCGTCTTTTTCCTGGTAAGCTGAAATCCAGGTGGAGCGGACCTTACACCATCACAGCTGTCTCAAAATTCGGGTCGATCGAATTAGAAACCTCATCTGGTGAGAGGTTCAAAGTCAATGGCCAATATGTGAAGCACTTCCGAGGAGAAAATGAGTATGTCGGAAAAGTCGAAGTTTCTTACTTTGACCCTTTTTAGGATGCTCCTTAGAAGGTAAAAGGTCGTGCGGGACCTCTTAAACCAGCGCTACACGGGAGGCAACCCGTGCTATAGTTTAAATTTTCGTTTTTCTTCTTATTTTTCATTTTATCCTCTGGTGGAAATTGAAATCTCTGCAGAAAAGAAAAAAAAAATGAAAAAAAAAAGCGAATCTGCCAGTACAGTGGTCGACCGACCGAGTTATTAGGTCGACCGACCAAACTGACAACTTTATGCACTTTTTCTGACAGAGTAAGTAAAATTGCAGAGCAGGTAAAAGGACACTGGTCGACCGACCGACTTTTCTGGTCGACCGACCACGAATTTTTTTACGGTTTTATTTTTCAGAGTCAAATGTCACGGGTCTGTTATGTTTTGAAAATGCATTAAGTGTTTTCACTCCTTCACCTTCCCAGCATCCCCTCTCTCTCATAAAACCCTAAAAACTATTCACCCACCTTCCTCCTTCACCAGTTTACTTACTTTCTTTCATTTTCCATCCTCAAGCTTTACGATGTCTAGCCGTGATCAAGGTGGGAAGCGCGCACGCACTTCGGGTACAAGCACTTCTAGAGGACGTGTCTCTAGGACGCGAGGTTTGGCGGTGCAGGACACGGATAGTTTACCGAACTATCCACAAATCACTTTCAGCTCTCCGGCCCAGAAGGCCCGATTCCTCTATCTCACTGCCTATTGTGTGGTTGTGGCGACCCGTTTCCTGTGCGTTCCAGCCTTGCATGCTTTGGGATGCCACGACGAGGTAGTATCTTTGCTCATTGGGACCGGGTTTGCAGGACTCGCCACCATGGACGAGATCACCTACCGCCTTCTCACTCTTGAGTTCTTCTCCTCCTTCACCTTTGATTCGGGGGCACTTCACCCCGGCTATGATAATTTTTGTATCTCTTTTCGCATGTTCAATGAAACTTATGCTTTAACTTTAACCCAATTTGCTCAAATTTTGGGTCTGTCTTCTGAGGGTCTTACTGATGACCCCACGGGGTCGTATTCTGATATGTGGTCCTGTATTTCTGATTCCAGCGATGTGAAGAAGAAAAACAGTACCATCCACCTTCCCACCCCCCGTTATTTTTTGCGTCTGTTGGCCAACACTGTTTTCGGCCGCAAAGAGTCTCAAAATGTTAACAACATTGAGCTCTCTATTTTGTCTGGTTATCTTAACATCAGACGTACGGGTCAGCAGTCTTACAACACTGCTTATTTGGTCGCCTCTCACTTCGTGTCGGTGGGCGAGGGAACTTCACTGACTACTATCGTTTGTGGTGGGCTAGTCACTCGATTAGCCCGCTCTTTTGTACCCCAGTTCCCTCGCTATGAGGATGCGGTCGACCCTCTCTCCCGATACATGGACATGGCTTATGTCAGGTCCGTGCGTTGGGTCAACAGGAGAGATTATTGGAAGATAGACACCTATCTCAGTGATCGCATCCCCATCATCATGGCTCCCCCTATGTTCCCCCTTTCTACTGTTGTAGGGAAGCCCCGACCACTACTCCCGTCTTACCGCCTCCCGCTTAGGGGAGGCACTTCTAGAGGTTTCAGGGCCCCTGCTCCCGGTGGCCACCATACCACACCTGGGACAGGGTACCCATCTGATTTTACTGCTCCTCCTAATGTTTATGTTCCTCCTTTTGTTGATGACAGATCTATGCCACAAATGATGGCGAGTCTTTGCAGGCAGTTCAGCCAAAAACGGTTGGACGATAGTCTCTTCCAATACCCGGTTTACAGGGAGTATGCCACACAAGGTAGGCTCCCAACCGGCCCGTGGACTCACCCCACCTGGTACACACCTCTCGCAGGCGGTCGTGACCATGGTGAAGCTTCAGGCTCTGCCTCAGGAACAGGTGGAGGGTCTGAGGAGGATGGCGATGAGGAAGGAGAGGAAGAGGACCCTGAGCCGTTCTACGACTCAGAGGGCTAGGGACATGCTTAACCTTACCCTCTTTGGGGTTCGGTTTGGGGAGGTCCCCCTTGATTGGTTCGATTTGGAGAGGTCCACATTTATTTTGTAAGTGTTTTCCTCCCTTAGATTTCCAATTTTCCTCTTTCGATTTCCAGTTTTCCCCTCCTTCCTCCATAGACTCTTTTTGTAGTTTCTAGTCTTTTTCCTTTTCCTTTCTTTGTTTGCTTCTTTTTCGCCTACCCCCATCCCTTTGCTGTGGTTGTATGCTGATGAGCACAATGGGGGCATTGTGCGTTTTGGTTTGGGGAGGATGTTTGCATACTCCTTTGTGAGTATGCAATTGTTTTTGTGTCTTTTGTTTTTCATACCTTTAGGTGTTTTTCTTGTTTTCATCCTCTCTTGTCGCGTGTTCTTCCCTGTCGCGCGTTCTTCTCTGTCTTAAGTTTTTAGGTCGAGTCGGAACAGATAAATACTAGTTATGCCTCACATATCATTATTGTTTTGCCTTGCATTTTTTCAAAAATTTTCAAGCTAGTCTTTTGCATTATCTACGAGTTTTTGTTGATTTCATGCTAAATTATTAGACTTGACTCTCTTCTTGGCAAACTACTACATATTCTAAGGATTAGAGCTTAATAAATCGGTGACATCCATGACCGATTTCATATAGGTTGTGAGTAGTTTCTCCTCTTGAGGCATGTTACATCAATATGCATAAACATGAATTTTGTCTTCTTAATACCTGTATGCATTCGGTTTTGTGGTTTGTTGACACATGTGGTAGAGGTACCCCTTTCTCATTATTCCCATTATCCTCACATAGCCAAATTGAATTCTTTTACCCCTTTGCTACATTCTAAAAATTGCCTACCCTAGCCGAGCTAGTAAATTAGTGATGGGACTGTTTTCTTGCCATCCTTTGGTGTATGCTTCATTGATAAATTTTGATTTTGGGAGAATGATAGAAAAAAAAAAAATAAAAAATAACAAAAGAGACGTGAAAAAAAAAAAAAAGACGAAACAACCTGTTTTCAAGGCTGGTCGGTCGACCAGTTTTCCTGGTCGGTCGACCAGGACCGTTGGATAGGTCAGTTTTTCTGAAAAAAAGAGAGAGGGAGAAGAAAAGAAAAAAAAAAGAGAGAGGGAGAAGAAAAGAAAAAAAAAATTTTGGAAGATTTGTGATTTTTGCTCCAAAACTTTGAGCATTGGCATGTATGAAAGAAAAAAAAAGAAAATAATAAGAAGTGATCTTATAGTGTGGATAGATGGTTGTTAGCTCGGTTTAACCCCTCTTCCCATAACTTATTTTAAACCCCTTCTTACCTTTAGCCTCACAATCCCAAATTTGCCTCGGCATGTGTCATGGTTATTTAGTGTGGGAATGCATATGTACGGTTGTAGAGATTTTATTCATGTTAGATTGCAGGCATGTTCTTACGGGTCGTAGATAGGTGAGAGTCTTTACTTTTATTTATCTTCTTATCTTTCACATATACATTTGACCCTTTGCTTTCATGAGGGTCTCGAGCGTACCGCGAGAGTCCAATTAGAATGGGTCTTGCAAGGTCGAAATTTTAGCATGCTTTTACAACATGTTTAATTCGTTTTGCTTTTGACATTATGTTAGACTATAGTTGAAGGATGCATTAAATTGGTTAAGCATAGTGTTGTGTTTGGTTGTGAAAAGTATGAAATCCGTTCCATTAGAAGTTTTATTTTCTTTTGAGTCTTATTGCTTGCTTGAGGACAAGCAAGGTTTGGTTTGGGGAGTTTGATACGTGCCTATTTTATGCATTTTATTTACTCTTTTGGCACGTATTTTCTTACACTTTCGTGACTTTTAGTTGCTTTTTCTCCCGAAACGGTTTACTTTGGCATTTCTATGTTTTATATGTAGGAATACGCGGAAGTGAGCAAAACCAAGCTTTATTTGCCTTTAGGAAGCTGTTTTGAGTACTAGTATGGAGCAAGGAATCAGATGGTACACTCAAGTATTATTTTCGGGCCAAATCGAAGCTGTAAAGGACGAGAAGCGGTCGACCGACCTGCGATAGTGGTCGACCGACCGATGTCAAGTACGTAAACAGGCCCAGTTCTCCACAGAAGCCCAAATTCGCATGAAAATAAATCCGCATTGGCAGAGTCGGTCGACCGACCGACAAATGAGGTCGACCGACCAGACCCGGTTCGAAGACTTCTGTTTTATTTTCTATTTTTCCTAATCTTGTAACAATTCTTATTTAAGGAGACCCAAACTCTAAAATTAGGTTAGGCAGCCCCAATTAGAGAAAAAACTCCATTGTTAGATTTTGGTACCAAGCTTTCATCTTTATTCTTAGATTTTCCATTCAAGTTGTAAGTTTGTCACAATTCAATCTTTCCTTTTTATTCAATCTTGTTATTCATCTTGTTGTTATTTCTTATTTCATGTTTACCCTTTTATTATCATCTTTGATTATGTTCATCTCTTTAATATTCTTGGTAATTGTTAGTTCCATGATAAAAACTCCATTGTTAGATTTTGGTAATTGTTAGTTCCATGATAAAAACTCCATTGTTAGATTTTGGTACCAAGCTTTCATCTTTATTCTTAGATTTTCCATTCAAGTTATAAGTTTGTCACAATTCAATCTTTCCTTTTTATTCAATCTTGTTATTCATCTTGTTGTTATTTCTTATTTCATGTTTACCCTTTTATTATCATCTTTGATTATGTTCATCTCTTTAATATTCTTGGTAATTGTTATTTCATGTAAAGACTTGACTTTGATAAGTTTGATGATTAAATTACCAATCCCCCATTGTTGTTGATGAACTAATCCTTAGGATTGAAAGATTATTAGGATTAGTTTAACAACAACTTTGGGATAGCCCTTGAACGAAAGTTTAGTGCTTTTCTAGGAACCCTAAGACCGTAAGGATTGGGTAGAATATTGACCAAAAGGTTTATTCTTTGTTCCTTGGGACTGTGTTATTTGATTATCTTACCTCTCATTGACTTGTTTTGACCATGGGGAACCAAAGTTCCTAATCCCCTTTTTTATCTTATTTTAATTTTCTTGTTAGTTTATTACCTTAGTTGTTAGTTTAAATCCCAATTCAAAACCCCCCTTTTTGGTTACTTGCAATAGACTTTAAATTTACAAACATAATTTACCCTGTCTCTCTGTGGTTCGACCCTTGACTTATCCTATCTGAGTTTAAGCTGAGGTTTTATAAATCTTATCTTTGGCACCCCTCAACGACGGGTGTCAGTGGGTTCAACAAACCATAAGTCAAACCGTTGACTTATCGATCACAGATACGAGATTATCACGATAACTCGTAGGACAATTTTCGTGACGACGCAATGGAGTCCTAAATGTTACTCAACATTCGGTGTCGGGTCGTGGATAGGACGTCCATCGTGTTCCTTGAGTCGATTCTTTTTACTGTCGACTGATTCTTGAGATAAAGGGCAGTTTTGAGTGACTTTGATTTCTTTCTCACTAGCTGACCGTAAATGGGGCTAAGCAGATTTTTTTGGGTAATTTCATAATGTGCTTACATCTGCAAGATTCGAGTTGAAGGAAATATCCACCCCTTATCAGGTTTTAATATTTCTCAGGGCCACTCGAGGAGTAGTAACTGAAATGCTTGGTCAAGCTCGAATAATGATTCGTTATAAGTTGAGTTACTCTCTAGTCGGGGAAACCACTCTTGATACAGATTGCTTGTAAAATACGACCTTTGTGAATACAGATTTGCAAATTGTTTTACATTGAGTGGGAGAAATTTAATTGGATATGAGAATCGGTTATCGCACATACACTTGTACGGACAAGTGTGAGATTGTTGGAGCTAGTGTCCTCAACAGTTAGTGCGACAACACGGATAAATCTTTTACAGGAACACAGGGTATACTTTGTATTTTAGCCAGTTGATTCACGTTTATCAATAACATTTGGCTTGCTAGAAAGTTTGACGTTATTGTCATACAGATGACGGTAATCAACTGGTCCCTAAGAGTCACACCTAAAGGATGGAATCTGAGAGATATGATTAGATGAAAATGTAATCATATTGATACCCTATATGACTAAACGGTTAGTCAATGTAATGATGACATAATTATTTAATACTGATTAAATAATATTAGCTAAGACGAATTAGAATGTTAATTCGTAATTAAATATGAAATGTTATATTTAATTATGTGTAATGAAATTATTTAATAAAGATTAAATGATTTAATTAAATATAAAAGGTTATATTTAATTAGTGGATTATAAATATAAGATATTTATAAGATAAAACATTACACAAGAGAGAGCGATATAACCGATTCTATAAAGATAGAATTTCGGTCTGAGCAATTATTAAGTTGTTCAGTTGTTGTGAAGTGATGTAGGTAGAACCAAATACTGATTTGGGGAATCCTAGTTGATGTCTAATAGCAAGGTTTTTTGCAGCTATAAATAGGACATTCACTCTGCACTTAAGGAACACGAGTAATTGTAATTCATTTAGACATTTACTCACAAAATCTCAATAAGCGGGAAATTAGTTAATATAAAGGCTAAAATCCTGTAATTGAATAATTCATTTAGACATTTACTCACAAAATCTCAATAAAAAATCTTCAATCTTTCTCTCATTTCTTATCTCTCAATTCTCTCTAATTTTTAACAGTTTGTGTACAATTTTCTCGAAGTTCTCGATTCTCTATTAATCCAGAGTAACTTCTTGTAGACTGTATCACAGTCACTGTGTAAAACTTACATCACTCAATTACGTCTGTTGGCGTTTCCAACTTATGAATATTCTATTCGGGTATAGTCTATTTGGCTTTCTCGATGGCACAACCAAATCACCGCCACCAACCGTGTCAGTTGACGACAACCAAGATAAACCCAATCCCGCATATCTCTCGTGGCTCAATCAAGATGGCTTGATCCTCGGAGCTCTCATGGGAACATTAAGTAATACGGTCCAAGCACTTATCGTTCGTGCCACCTCGGCTAAGGAGGCATGGGACATCGTGGCTAGCACCTACAATAACCCCTCTCGAGCCCATGTTTTACAACTCAAAGACCGATTGGACTCAATAGTCAAAAGCGCTGATCAATCAATCAGTGACTATATGAACATGTCTAAAACGTGTCTTGATCAATTAGCATTATTGGGTAAAACCGTATACCCAAATGATATAGTTTCGAAAGTCCTTCGCGGCCTCGACTATAACCAATATAAATCCGTCATTGACACCGTAAAAGCTCGTGATGACCTAATTTATTTGAATTACTTCACGAAAAACTCCTCCATCAAGAGCTTCTTCTCAAACAACAACCCTCTTCGGATTTATTCCAACCAACTGCCAATTTATCGTATCGTAATAATAACAATTATCGTAATAACAAAAACCGTCACTATCAAAACAATAATACATACCACATTACCACTGCTCCGCAAACACCAATGCTACACCACGTCCTTTTAAAGGTCGTTGTAAATGGGGTCGACAAATCGGCCACGTCATTGCCAACCGCCCTTACTTCTGCCACAACCAGCCCATACGGCAACCTCAGTCCTTGCTATCAACCCGAACCCCAACCCGAACCATCTATTGGACAGTAGGGATTCACATCATGTAACCCACGACCTCGATACCCTTGCTCTTCATTCACCCTACTATGGCTCAGATGACCTCATTATTGGTGATTGCTCGACACTTGATATTGCAAACATAGGTTCATTTCGATTGCCCAACTCTTCTCTAAAATTTACTAATGTTTTACATGTACCGAAAATTTATCGTAATATTTTTTCCATATCGCAACTATGTCATGATAACAATGCCTATGTAATTTTCTCATCATCGTCTTTTTTGGTTAAAGCAATTTCAACGAGCCACACACTACTCTATGTTGGAGCTAGTGTCCTCAACAGTTAGTGCGACTACACGTATAAATCTCTTAAAGGAACACAGGGTATACTTTGTATTTTAGCCAGTTGATTCACGTTTATCAATAACGGTTGGCTTGCTTGCTAGAAAGTTTAACGTTATTGTCATACAGATGGCGGTAATCAACTGGTCCCTAAGAGTCACTGCTAAAGGATGGAATCTGAGAGATATGATTAGATGAAAATGTAATCATATTGATACCCTATATGACTAAACGGTTAGTCAATGTAATGATGATATAATTATTTAATACTGATTAAATAATATTAGCTAAGACGAATTAAAATGTTAATTCGTAATTAAATATAAAATGTTATATTTAATTATGTGTAATGAAATTATTTAATAAAGATTAAATGATTTAATTAAATATAAAAGGTTATATTTAATTAGTGGATTATAAATATAAGATATTTATAAGATAAAACATTACACAAGAGAAAGCGATATAACCGATTCTATAAAGATAGAATTTCGGTCTGAGCAATTATTAAGTTGTTCAGTTGTTGTGAAGTGATGTAGGTAGAACCAAATACTGATTTGGGGAATCCTAGTTGATGTCTAATAGCAAGGTTGTTTGCAGCTATAAATAAGACATTCACTCTGCACTTAAAGGGTACGAGTTACACGACTACTTCCCTCCTCTCTCTCTAGTTTTTCATTTTACACAAAATTAAAGGTAATTTTGTAGTTTCTATATCAGGAAAGGGTATTTCTCAGGACATCTTGGGTGCAACGATTAGGAGGATATCTGTTTTGATATCTGATCTTAGGTCTTTGCAACGACAGAAGGTTAATTCTTGATCCCAATCTTTGTATCTTGTTCTTCGTTTATGACTATAAATCATACATTATAGATTTGTTATAATCCTGCATATAAAAAATTGGGAATATATACAGATATTTTCTCACACTCTAGGGCAAGGCTAAAGATGGAATATACGAGTTGAGCAAGGCACAACCAATGGCATACTTAACCAAGAAAGGCTCAACGACTCACCTTTCATGGCATCATATATACTAGGACATCCTACCTTTGATGTAACACTATTAATAAAATTGCACCATTTTCAATTTCAAACTTTTCATATTGTGATTCGTCAAATTAGCAAAAGCAAGAAATTACCATTTAGTATATCAACGTTCAAAACCACTCGACCATTAGAACTTATTTATTCGGACCTATGGACAAGCCCAATTGATCTCTCTCGTGAAAATTATAAGTATTATGTCGTATTTGTCGGTCATTTTAACAAATATATATGGCTATTTCCGCTCAAAAACACGTCCGAAACCACCCAAGTATTCCTACGATTTAAAGCACTAGTCGAAAAAAATTTCAACAAACCAATTAAACAATTCTTCTCCAGCAATGGTGGAGAGTTTCAAAAATTAAATCCCGAACTTCTTAACAATGTCATTAGCCACTTTACCTCTCCACCTCACACACCCGAACATAATGGGTATGCTGAAAAACGTCATCAACACATTGTAAAAAGGGGCCTTGCACTACTGTTTCACGCAGACCTCCCTACCAAATTCTGGTCGTTTGCTTTTACTACGGCTACGTATCTCATTAATCGTCTACCTACCAAAACTCTCAATAGCGATACACCCTATTTTAAACTACGTAATTATAACCCGACTACACGAAACTACATAACTTTGGATGTCTCTGTTATCCATGGCTAAAACCTTACACCAAGCACACACTTGGATACCGCTCCACACCTTGCATCTTCGTGCTACTCGTCAACTCAAAGTGTCTTTCACTGTCTCAATCCCAAAACTAATCGCATTTATACATCCTGTCATGTCAAATTCGTCGAGGACGAATTTGCATACCATCAACTACTTCAAACCGAGCCACCATCATCAGCCCATAGTGACCCGGATGAATTGTGTCAACTCGTACTACCTATCCTTACTCCTACTATCTCGCACCCACCAACACCACCACTGCCAGCTCAACAATCCCACCATCCCAATCACTACCACATACACTCGACGACCTACCCTAACACCCGCCACCACCACTACTCAACCTCACATGTCTACATCCACTAACACTACACAACCAAATACGCAAACTACTACTCCTACGTCTACTACCACTACCACTAAGCCCATTCCCAATCGCAATAATGTTACCACTCGTCTAGACAACAATATACGTAATCCCAACCCCAGATACGCCAACCTTGGTCACACCATTCCTACCCCCAGCTCCCTAAAACTATAAAACAAACGCTTGTATTACCTCAATGGCATCAAGCCATGAAAACCGAATTTCAAGCACTCAATCACAACAAGACTTGGACATTAGTCCCTCGTCAACCATCCCAAAATATCATTGGTTGTAAGTGGCTCTATCGAGTTAAATATAACCCCGATGGTTCACTAAAACAATACAAAACTCGTTTAGTTGCAAAAGGTTTTCATCAACGACCTGGAATAGATTTTAATGTAACATTTAGTCCGGCTGTAAAACCCACCACAGTTCGCCTTATACTATCTATCGCAATCACCAACGCATGGTCATTAAGACAACTCGACATCAGTAATGCCTTCCTACAAGGCACACTAACCGATGATGTCTATATGGCTCAACCTCATGGTTTTATTGATACGTCTCATCCCGAGTTTGTCTGTAAGGTGAACAAGGCAATTTATGGTTTAAAACAAGCTCATCGAGCTTGATACACCGAACTAAAATCCTATCTTGTCAACTACAACTTCGATATCGAACTCCTCACTATTCCTTTTAAAAACGAAAACAACATGCCTCTACATGCTTGTCAATGTTGACGATGTTATAGTTACCTGACCTCGTCACCAACAATTACAACAATTCATAACAACTCTAGCTCAACGTTTTTCTCTCAAAGACCTCGGACAGCTATCATATTTTCTCGGAATTGAAGTAACACCAAACAACCTTGGTCTCCACCTCAATCAATCTAAATACATACATGACTTACTCACTAAATATAAAATACGTAATTTAAAGTTCATTTGTAGTTTAATGTATTTTAATTTAAGTTAATGCAATTTTATTATGTAATGTAATTAAAAATTTAGAATGTGTAATATTTGTTCTGCGTGTAGTTCTAATTGTACGCGGAACCGTCTATGTATTGTAACCGTATTTTAAATTTAAATTTACGAAGTAACTGTATTTTGCAATATGGAAGGAAACAAATTGGGATGAAAAAAGGAGGGAGTAATTAGCCTTCTAGAAACTAATTAACAATCTAAATCACAAGTCACAACACTCTCTGCAATATTCTTACCCTCAAACAATACTTTACATTATTTAAAGAGTTTTTTGTCATATAGCACCTAACATTTACACTGTCTGTAGAAATAGTACCTAAAATTATTTTTTTTGCCCAACAACACCTAACATTTTCTGTTTTTTGTCTAATAACACCAAAATCAGTTTTCCGTCAAAAAAAGTCAATATTCCGTCTTGACTAACGGTAAATTTGATTTGACGCTTTTTTCTTTTCCTTTAATGCATTTAATTACCCTCTTCATCATCCTTTTCTAAACCCAATTTTCCTTTTTGTTAATTCCCCTTCAATTAAACTTAATGTTCCTCCAATTAAATACTTATGTAACCTCCCCTTAGTTATTTAATTCCTCAATTTTCAAATTAAAACCCCAAATTGGGCTTACTTTGTCCGGTTTTCTCCTTTTCTCTCACCATCCTTTCAACCCAATGTCTTATTCAAGCTCATCCAGAGACGGGTTTGCGTGGGTGCTGCTTTTTCAAGTGGATTGATGAAGATAAGAGTTATTGGCAAAAAAAGTGTTATAAATGACTTGTTGAATGAAAATAAGTCACTTAAGAATAAGATTCATTGTCAATTACTTTTACAATGCACCAGTCAATGGAAAAGAAAGAATGAAGAAATAAGGTCAAATAAATTTCACCGTTAGTCAAGACGGAATCTCGACTTTTTTTGACAGAAAACTGATTTTGGTGTTATTAGACAAAATAAAGAAAATGTTAGGTGTTGTTGGGCAAAAAAAATAATTTTAGGTACTATTTCTACAGACAGTGTAAATGTTAGGTGTTATCTGACAAAAAACTCTTATTTAAATCATTTCCTTAAAATGAGACAATTACTTAGAATAGAAGTACTAGTTTACAACTTTTGTAGCGGGCCTAGCAGGTTGTCCATGGACAATTTTATTCAGTCCAAGCCTATCCATTAATTTTAGCGGGTCAAATTTTCTTGTCCGTATCCACTTTATTTAAAAAAAATTTACGACCAAACGCGCTAGCGAAGCGGGCCGAACGGGGCAAACCGAACGGGTTGGCCCGCATTTGGCCAGCTCTACTTTCCAACCAAAACCGTTGCCACATTTCAATGAACCTGAACTTTGTATTGCAAGCCTAGTAGAAATCCAGGATTCCCCCGAGCTAAGATGCAACAGATTGACGAGTAAGACAACAACCAGCCCTGCTGCTCCTTTTTGGTTTTTCATGTACGGAGTACTATTTTTGACAAGGAGATCTAATGCCCTGTTCATGAATCATCTGTGACACGACTTTACAGCTTACTGCCTGATTTCCGACTGTGAATCCTCAAGGTCATATTTCCTGAAGCATATTCTTCTGTTCCATGACTTCTTAACAGTGTCTTAACATCATTGCTTTAGAAAAGAATGGTCCTTATTGTAAAGGCTTAAGCACTGAACGCTGGAAGCAGTGGAGCGAGTGAGCGTAAGCCGAGTCTTACGTAATTAAATTGGACTCCATAGCCTGAAAAGGAATTACAGGCTTGTTGCGTGCCAAAAGGCCTGT
The DNA here is from genome assembly GCA_029255685.2 of Silene conica. Lineage (NCBI taxonomy): Eukaryota > Viridiplantae > Streptophyta > Magnoliopsida > Caryophyllales > Caryophyllaceae > Silene > Silene conica. The sequence goes on along the minus strand of CM055311.2, from coordinate 16,486,204 downwards.
CTGTAGTTTCCTGCCTGTATGCAAAAGAAAATAAAAAGAACACTTTCAATATCAACCTACAAAACCCATTTAAATAAGAAGGGACCTTTGATTATCGCAAAATTATTGTGAAACTGTCTTACAGAATGCCAGTAGCAGATTAGCAGGTGAGGAAAAGCAGAGTCCGTCGTAAATTGGACTACACAGCCTGAAAAGGAATTACATAGCAGGTGCCTGGTGCCCATCATATCAACACAGGACTTTACCAAAAAGATAAAAGAGACGGATTTCTAAGTTGTAAATCTTCAATGTCTTATTTCATGATTTATATTCTTTTGTTGTTCTCTTATACAAAGTCTCAAACTCGTTATGAGAACAAATGACACACAAAGAGCGCTTCGACCACCTTACAAAAGGTAATACAAGGGTTTTTAGACTATACATACATAGTATAGTATGTTATGTTAGTACAAGTTTAACTTATTAAGTAGAAATAAGTATATTCCCATCTCATTTTTATTATAGCTTAGCTAGCCGGATATCCATAATATTAGAAACAGCTACAAGAAAGTTTTCCTCGTTCATGCCCGGGAGTAATGACTCCTGAGCTTCACCAACAATTTCTTCGATCACAGACTCCTTGTTTATGGTTTCTCTGCACATGATGTTCCCTATGGTGAACGGGGTCAAGCCACTTTCAGCTCCCTTCTTTAACAACATTGTGGAGACGCGTAGGGTACGAGCACACTCCATGGGAACTTCCCAACCATGGAATTTCAACAGTGCAAGATCTTGCTCAGCGTCAAGTGACCTGATGTAATCAATGGTTTCGGAGGAAAAGGCTTCACGAGCCTGTGGCCAGTACAACCAATCAAATGTGCAATCCTCAAACTGCAATTTAAATGAATTAACAAGTCAATTGAGGCTAAAGAAGGTTGTCACGGACTCACGGACAAGTTATTGCATTACTTACATACTAAATATTGGTGATTTAAAATGCACGATAAAAACACAGGCAAGGTTTATACATCAGGTGAAAGTAGACTCACACTATCAGGCAAACAATAGCCATGATCAATCGGAATAAGCTCCATTCTACCATCTTTGGTGTCTTTTCGGAAAAGAATATTTCCGGCATGCCTATCTGCATTGGCCAATCTGATGTCAAGAACACTGATCTTATGTACCTCGTCTACAGGGAAAGCCTGAGGACCGATATCCTCACAATTTCCATTATTTTTCCTAAACATTTGCAAAGATCCAATCTTCATACTCTTTGGTGCACATTCATAACCCTCGGGATGATAAAAACCCTTATGCAAGCACCTAATCATAGTTGTGGGAGGCACCCCAGAAAAACCCATCACTTCACCCGATAATGAGCGAGGTCCATTCTTAGGATGGTCTAAAATATACGCTGCAACTTCTCTCAATGCACCTTCCCCTACCCTTGTCCCCTTTTTCAACCCTTCACCATTCCCTGACATAGGTAGGCCTTGAGGATTATTCACAGCCATAGGTTCCTCATCCGAGGGCTTGAACACAGCCACAATCTTCTGTCCCGATGGATCTGGCATGAAATATGCTCCCCCGGTGCCTTCTGTAGACCTAACTGGCTGATATCCCTTATCTAAACCATCAAATGATGAGTTGATCAGATCCCATATTGCTAATGGTATTCTAATATATGGATTGACAATCATGGGTTCTAACCAGAAGTCTCTATCTGGTGGCTTCCTAGACATGACATGAATATCGCCACATTTCTTCTCAACATCGTCTTTTGCACCCTTGGGTGGAACATCAAAAGCCACAACCGAAAGCTCAACATCTTTTTCAACATTGGTAGACCTAACTTTGGCGGGTTTCTTAATGAGCAAATGAATAACACCATCATTGTTCGTAGAGAGATCATTAATCAATCTTTGATCGTCAAGCTTCTGACACCCACAGAACAGTTCCTGATCCTTAACATCAACAACACCTCGTCCCTCCTTATATATCCTTTGCTTTAGATACCCAACATTTCGATACCTATCAACTTGGAACTCAAATTCCTTACCACAAGTGGTACTAACTGTAATAGCTAAAAGATCAGAAAGCTTAAGAACTAAATGCAGGGTATGTCCACCACTAACACCATAGTCCTTAACAAGGCAATCATTTCGCGCTAACTCACGTCCTCCGTATACAAGTTTTTGCTTCTTAACTACAAAGCCTTTACATGTTTGGATCCTGAGCTTCACTGATGCAATTGAATCAGACTCCATAATCCGAAAAGGAATTACAGAGCCAGCAACACTCAGATATATCAAAATTGATTCACCAGAGTGCAAATCCACCCGGTTATCGAAATAACCAGCGAATTGCACCATGCTTTCCTGACTAGGACTCAAGGCTACACCAACAGACATTTTCCCTCAAATCCCTCGTTTTATAATCACAAAAACTCAAAAACTTGTTTCTTTTTGTTCTTTTCTTTTTATATCCCTCTTTTTTTTCTTCTTCTTTGATGAATAATTTACAAGTTTAAAGAGATTCTAGCCTTACCACCACAATCTATCAATGGATAGGCAAAACTCAAAAGGCTCAATCAAAGATTGGCCAAACTTGTCTAAACAACAAAAATTGTAAATTAAGCACCCTAATCTTCAATTATTTACAACCAAACAAATACAATCTTTATCCTATTAACAACACAACAAAAAAGGGGTATTTAACAATCAATCAAAATTCAGGGAAAAATTCAATCTTTTTCACTACCCGGAAAACTCCACAACTTCATACAATCAAAAGCTTCAAATTATCAATTCAACAAACAAAACTAAATCGCACAAAATTATTCACAACGACTGATAATGTGAAGCATAAAGAAATTAAATCATCAATTCAAAATTACTGAGGTGGGAGAATGAAATTATAAACAAAGTTAATAACTTTGGGAATTTGGATTCTTACCAAGAAAATGGAAGAACCAAGAAAAAATGAAGGAAGAATGAGAGGTTAAATTGGAAAAAAAATTGAGGTAAACACAGGTGGCAATTAGTTTGGTAATATTGTCCGAGATTAACTGAAAATCCAATGATTTTGTGAGAGTTTCAATTTGGGGAAAATAATTGAGTGATAATTAAGAGTGTTAACAGCTACAATTTTGGTGTTTGATATTGTGGGATTAAATTGGAATTTAATGGAGCCAATATGTTGGAAGGATGCCATAGATAGCCGTTGCTCGCCTTTTTACACTCATTTTGGTGCTGGACTCTTGGGTCATCATTTATGACGGATATTTTGTGAGACAAAATAGATACTAAATAAGTTAGTGAAGAAATGGCACCACATGAATAGTGTCGGAGAGAGGAAAAGTGGGTATTTTGTGAAAGAAAACGATATTCATCACAAGCTTATGACGGATACCGCCGCCACAAATGAGAATTTGTGAATTAACAAACACAAATCTCTTATTTTTCCAACCTTAAGCCCGGTTTAGTTCAGTTAAGCTCAGCTCAGTTCCATTTAATTCAGTTTCAGTTCAGTTCATTTCAATTTTATTAAGTTCAACACATGTTGTCACTGGCGGATCTGGGAGAGGGAAAGGACGGGCACGTGCCCTCCCCCGAGTTTTAGAAAATAATTAGTTATAAGTTTCAATAAATACCAAATTATCTTTGTAGCTCAAGTGGTAGAATGTTTTATTCCTTTGCTAGGAGACTCGGGTTCAAATCTTATTAGTGACCATTTTATTCAGAAAAGTATATATCAAAAGAGAATTATAGAGAGAAAGTAAGAGAGGCAAAAGTAAGTTCTCATTCCATTATGAGAGGTATATATACATATACAATGAGGTAGAGTTTCTATAAGATAAAACACAACCCAGTGGGACAAAACCATAGCTGTGGGACAAAACCATAGCTAAGGAAAAAGAGTATAGCGCGTGTTACTCCCCCGTGTTACTCCCCCTGATGATTACATAACTTAATAAATCTTCAAATGATCCATGCTTGCTTTGACATAATTTCTCGATCGTTGAAATAATATCCATTGTAGATAATAGACTTGAATCTCCGGTCAATAGAAATCCATGACAGCTTCGATATCACATTTCTTTGATAACTCACACTCTGGATATAATCATCTCATAGTAACTCTTGGATCTTCATTTCAATTGATACTTCCACAAAAATGATGTAACTTCTCCACAAACACGACATAACATTATATGTCGAAAATAATTGTTTTCTCAACAATAATGACGATCATGACTATAGCGTAATAATGCGCTTATATTGCTACCTCGTTAAAAACCTTGCTAGGAAAAACCCTATGGGAGAAAAACCTAGTCGAAGGGAAAAAGAGTGTAGCCATCATTCCTTAATTCCTCGTATTAAGGAGAATCAATACGATAATTATTGAATAAATCATCCAATACCTTAAGCTATTTTCTTTGCTAAATCATATATGTATTGATTGACGTCCTCATTGTAGATTTTGACTACAATATTTTCCAACTGTTATGGTACTTCTGAACCATAAACTAATTTCAAATGTTTAGCATGAAACTCATTTAAATCATTATTCTCGTATGCTCAAACTTCAGTTTGACACAATAATAATTTCCTTGAATTAATTCTACATGAGTTTGAAGTTTTCCATTTTGGAAATAATCACGATAACCTTTCAATCGTGTCGTAGAGGTTTATATATAATCCTGAGTTCCCAAAACTCAATTAATAAAACATCATCATTTGATGATCATTTTATAAGAGGCTCCTATAAGGAGTTATTCTCGTTGGAGTATCTCATAAGATAATATTTCTCCATTTTAAATATTTATCAAATAATAACAATATAATTAATCATGCGCATGCATATGATATGTAACCGATTCTATTCAACATTCTAAAACAAATAATAATGTAAATATTAAAACTAAATGCAATGATGAACTAAATCTCGAAATGCACATGATGATGACTCGATAATGCAAACTGTACAGTTTTGTTTCCTAACATTCATAACTTAAAATTGACTTCCGGTCAATAAGTGGACTTCCAGTCCATGAGCTCATTCATAATTATTGATTATGTGTCGACAATAAAATTGGACTTATTTATAAGATCCCCATTATCTAGTCCATTAAATTCTGCGCGCAATTGCATATCGGTTCCTTAACCATATCGATATAATTTCAATATCTACTCGTGATATTGTCAGTACTGAATCAGTGATATCTGAATATATATGGTACCATTTCTTTTTCGATATAGGCCATCTATTATCATTCATATATCCATGTCATTTCCAGGACATCCAAATTTCTTTACTCTGTAAGAGTACCAACTGCTCATGCTTGCCATTTTCTTATTACTTAAAATATGTGAACCGATATGACTTTCACACTACCTTTCTTGTGTGTTTGTTGTTCAAATTGGCAAGAATATAATTTTCGTTACACAACTTTCTATGATTAATTTATAGCTCGCTATACCACATATAGGGCTATCCGTCTATAATTAAATCATAGATTTCATTGTATGAACATATCACATTTTTGATAAGATAATCAAACTGGTATTATTAATACATCTTCATTATTAAATGAATACCATCATTTTTAATTCCATGAACCTCTATATGATGTATTTCATATTCAAAACAAGCCGCTGAACATCATGTCCAGTTGGGGATAATATACTTGTTTGTTTTTACCAGCTTTTCGTTATCATTCTCCCCCAAAGGTGGTAAAAACCATAACCACTTTAGACCTTAATTTCTCATATCACCAATGAGAATTTATGTAAGCATTTTTTGTACAACAACCATATAATGCAGTTGGATTTTAAATGTGCTGAATCACAATGTCCAATTTGGAGACTAACGATTTCATATAATAAGCTGTGATTACCACACAATAACTACTTAGAAAAAATCATTATGTGGCTACAAACCCCTTAATATAGTGTCAATCCATTAATTTACCTTTAAGTTCTTTATTACACTCCAAGTAGTTGTTAGATCTCCAATATCGAATATATTCCATCTCCTTGTAATGTCTTGCTTTTATTAAATTTACACGTGAGAGTTTCAGCACTTATATTTTCCTTAAGATAAACTTCAGGTTTATCAAAACGGGTATAATAAGAACTCGGATGACCTTAATATGTCACATCTGAATTATTTTATGTCAACTTTCTAAGTTGCCCACAATCCATGACAATCTTTAATAAAAATCGGTCGTGTCTCAATAATTTCACTTATCACACGCCACTCTAAGCTGACTATATTTCTCATGCTAAATTTGTAGTCAGTAATACTTTAATCAACCTGATAATTGATGTGACAAATGACACAGTAAAGTGTCCCATATATGTAGGCAAGACTCATCAATATTCCAATAGGGAATATATTTCTCTTCAGGTTTCTCAAATGACCAATAACTATAATCGTCAACATATACAATGATGACATACCCATGTTTATCACATCCTTTGAATGTGTCGTATAACATGATAATTATATATGTAAATTGATCATAATTTAACATACACGTCAATTTTTCTCTTAACCATAGAGATTCCAACAACTTCAAATTAGTTGTATTATTCGACAATTTACCTCATAATATGTCATATGTTGGTCACATTATCACTTTATTTCAAAAGTGCAGTAAATATCCACTTTTGATGAGAATATAAATGTTTCAAAATAAATACATCACATCCTCGTATTTAACCATTACCAATGGCATACTTTTCTCCAATACAATAATAATTTCACATGGAGGCAAAATATCACTTATAAAATGTTCAAATCATATCTTCTTCATTACACCGTGTCTTCAAGACAACATGATATAGGTGAAATGAAAAATATATTGCATCGTTAATGAATCCCATATGCCATAGTTTATGAGCTTTTGACAACTATGAATAAACCCCGAATTTATTCTTGTTTTAATACTAAAAATGTAATCACCATATAATAATATGTGAATTGCAAACACTGTGAACTTCAGGCCACAATTTTAAAATCGGTAAACATTATGAACTTCCGGTCATAATTTTATATACGTAAATACTATGAAATTCGGACCATAGTTTTATTATTTGCAAACGCTATGAATTTCAGGCCATAGTGTGAATGTCAAAATTTCAACTCATAAATAATTTATCCTTTCTCATTTCGAGCATATATGAGTCTCACCTGACTTTTATCTTTCATGAGATACTTTCATGCCATGTTCATTAGGCTTATCATTACGCCATGTTCTCGATCTCTGTTACCGAGAAAGTCTTTTAGAGTCTTTTATGAGATGTCACATTCACTTTAAGCTTATCATTATGTCATGCTCTCGATCTTTGTCACCGGCAGAGTCTTTTATGAGATGTCACATTCACTTCCAGGAATGGATCTAATTTCAAATCTCATTATACTGTTCAATTTCAGGTGAACAAAAATCAATTTAGAAATAATTTCCCTTGAATAAAACCGTTTTATTCATTTAAAACTCAAATGCGTATCAGAATCGCAGCTATGAACTTCTGGCCACTAGCTTTTATGTGGACTTCTAGCCACTTGCCTTATATAATAGTATAAACTTATGAACTTCAGGCCAAAATATAATATGAATATCATAGCTCCCCATCTTTATAAAATAAATCTTTTGGAATTTCAAGCCCAAGATAGTATGAGGTGTTTCCCTATGAAACTTCAAGTCCAAAATACAGTATGAATATATTGTATTGATGTGACGGTCTTAAATTTTTCCTTTAAAACTTTGAAATTCAGGTCAAAGTCATATTGTATTGATGTGACGTTGTGAAATTTACACCCTTAAAACTTTGAACTTCAGGTCAAAGTTCAAAGTCATAATATAAACCAATCTCCCTTATGAGACGGTGTTAAATTTACATTTCAGGTTAAAGTCATAATATAAACATCACAAATTCTTATTTGCAACGGCACTATCCGTCGCAAGCTTGTGACGGATACCGTTTCCTCTCACAAAATACCCACTTTTTCTCTCTCTCTCCAACACTATTCATGCGGTCCCCTTTCTCCACTAACTCATTTTGTATCCATTTTATCTCACAAAATATCCGTCACAAATGGTGACCCGTCGCAAGCAATACTTACTATATAAACATATCTCCCTTATGAGACGGTGTTAAATTTACACCCCTTAAAGCTTTGAAGCTCAGGTCAAATTCATAATATGAACATATCTCCCTTATGAGACACTTTGAATTTCAGGTCAAAGTCATATAAACATATTCCCCTTATGAGACAGTGTTAAATTTACACTCCTTAAAACTTTGAACTTCAGGTCAAAGTTATAATATAAACATATCTCCCTTATGAGACGGTGTTAAATTTACACCCTTTAAAACTTTGAACTTCATAATATAAACATATCTCCCTTATGAGAATATACGGGGTGAAATCTACACCCCTTTAAAACTTTGAACTTTAAGTCAAAGTTATAATATATGGACATATCCCTCATCATTGTAAAATAAATATTTTGGAACTTCCAAATCCAAAATTTTATGATATTGATATGTCCTTTTTCAAAAAGTATTCCCTATGAAATTCCAGTTCCGAAATAATATGATATTTTACACAACTGATATAATAATCTCATATACATTATAAAATCCTTTGAATAGACTATACCTACCAAAATCTTGTCAAATTCCATAATAATATAATTATAGTTTTGCAATTAACCAAAATAACATATGTAAGAAAACATACCTTATTCAATTGAGAATAATAGAATAGATCTAATATGAACCTTTTGATTATCAAATTTTAAATAATGGATGCATATAATAAATTTATAAATTTAATACTTTGTATTGGAAAAAAAATAACCTTTGCTCGCACGGTTAAAACTCGCACGTATGATACGTGAAGAAAAACATAACTACACTATTTTATTCAAGGTTAGATGTTAGCTGAATAGCAAATCAATACGTGAATGACGTGAGATGCATCATGTTATACACTTGTTTTATGCGAGTGGATTAAACGAGATTTACGTCTTAGGCAAAACCAATTAATTAAAATCAAACGTGATAAAAAAAATTAAAATCATACCTGAAAAATTAGGGTTAGAGACTCGTGCTGATAACGTGTTGTGAAATAAAGACAAAAGAGAATTATAGAGAGAAAGTAAGAGAGACAAAAGTAAGTTCTCATTCCATTATGAGAGGTATATATACATATACAATGAGGTAGAGTTTCTATAAGATAAAACACTCTAAGATATTATAAGATATGGACATCCATATAATATTATACTATAATATTTCATAACAATATCATTATTTTTGGTCCATCTCGTTTAGTTATCAATATTATTCTTATTTTATAATTAAAAATTGCATTTCGAGAGGATTGATCCTTAAACTTCTTGGTACTAAACTAACTAGTTAACCACTACACCATTACCATTGATTCATCATTTGATTATCAAAATTTACTATATTATTGTTAAACATATTTACCATATTATAAAATAATTTGCGTCCTTTTTTAAAATTCATTACAAAAATAAGATAATATTAGTGGAAATCAAGTTGCTCATCACTTGAAGAAACTGAAACCGTATATTGTTGGTGATAGAATATGGATGGAAGAGGCACCCACGGTAATTGAAACATTTGTATCAATGGATATTGTTACTCTTAATAATATATTAGACTCTTTATTTTAAGGAAAAAAGATACATTGAGAATAAATTTTTTCCGTTTCATTTTTAACATTATACCATAATATTCTAATTAAAATTCAAAACAAAAAATTGCCTTAAAAATTTAAAAAGAATTTATCAAAAAAAAATTGTGCCCACCATATATCAAAATCATGCATCCGCCTTTGCATGTTGTTATTGTTATTGTTATTGTTATTATTGTTATTTTCATTGTTATTGTTATTGTTATTGTTATTGTTATTATTATTATTTTTTCCATTAATGTCCCTGCGGTTTTCACTTTTCCCACTTGTACCCCTGCGTATATCACTTTACTAGCCGTACCCTTAAACTTAATTAGTTAAACCCATCAGTAGCCAAACATGTTTATCCCGTTTGTTTTAGGCGTTAAGTGCCAAATAAGCACCTGACTTGGCAAATGATTTTCCCACTGATGCCCTTGTAATTTTCATTTTTCCCATTTGTACCCCTGCGTAAAAACATAATAAAAAGGAATGAAAAAAATTGTTGGAATTGAAATTACATGAGTTGGATATCCGATTTCAAGTTCAAATTTTCCGATGTTTAATTAATCCAAGGCATAACAAATATATCTTATTGTTGATAACTGAAGATTTACCGAAACATTTAATTGTTAAATTTACTTAAATAGTAAAAGTGTCAGAAATATTTTGATTAAAAAATTTAAAATTTACCCGAGCTCAAATTAGCTATAAAAGACTATAAATACAAAATTTATCGAAACCGAAAAAATATGGGAAAAATTTATGATAGATCAAAACAAACGGGGGTTGAGAATCTAAAATTTAGTTGGTGCTTCATTGATGAAATAGGTAAGTGACGCCGCAAGATCCATATGAGCATTGACAGGTAATGACACTCGTCTTGTTTGTCGTCTTGGTCCACTTAATATAAAATAAGTTATGAATGTTAGATAATATTTTTTTTTAATAAAATAAAAGGTAATATATAACGGTATTATCTCATGCGATATAAAAAGAGATATAATAAACGATATATTACAATTTTTATTAATTTAAAAGGGTATAGTAAGCAATGCGGTTTTAAAGATATCACGTTCAACATCGAAACTGAAAATGCAAAAATGCAGGGATACAAGTGGGAAAAGAAAAAAACACAGAGGCATCAATGGGAAAAATCATTTGCCAAGTCAGATGCTTATTTGGCAAATAGAGTGCCAACATGGCACTTAACGTCTAAAACAGACGGCATAAACATGTTTGGCTACAGATGGGATTAACTAATTAAGTTTAGGGGTACGGCTAGTAAAGTACTATACGCAGGGGTACAAGTGGGAAAAGTGAAAATCACAGGGGTATCAATGGGAAAAACCCTATTATTTATTAATTTTATTAATTTTATTATTTAAAATTATTAATATTAATATTATTATTATTATTATTATTTATTAATTATTATTGGTTTTTTTGGTAAAGGGTAAGTATTATATATCAAGAGAGTAAATACAAGAAGAACCTAGAGAAGGCCTTGCAAGAAAACCGGATCTTGGTTGCTTAGATTACACTGAACTATAATACATAAATTATGAGATGATTTTTGTGCTACTATGAGTAATTTTAAGAAAATTCTCGAATTAGTAAAGTTACCAAAATCTATTTCTACCTTGATTATACCATTTAAGGAAATAGTATAATTTCTTATGAAGATGTCGATTTACATGTTATTATTTGATAATATGTGTGATTGGCTAAAATAAAAAAATAATAATAGAAAAAAAACGTGAGCTTTTTTTTCCTAAATCGTGAGGTTTTAATTTTTTTTTCGGCCCTTATTTATTATTATGTTGTTTTTGTTATTATTAATATTATATGATAATGTTTATATCAACTAAATTATAAATATAGATTTATAATTAGAACAAATGTATAAAGATAATAAAAAAAGGGTGGTTAAAACCATGAAATATGATTTTAGGGTTAATTGATTTGTTTTTGTTGTTACTTATATTATAGGATAATATTTGTATTAACTAATTTATAAATAATGATTTATAATTATGACAAATTTTTTTTTTTTAAAAAAAAAAAAAAAAAAATTGTCGTGAAAAACTAGAAAAAGTGGCGAGAGTTATTTGATAATTTTCGGTCTTTTAAATCATTTATTTATTTTAAAATGTTTATTATATCTAATTTGATGATACTCACTAGATTCTAAAATCGTTTAGAATTAAATTGGATTATGTTTTACATGTATGACATGTAATTTTAACATTCTTAGCTTAATGGTGGTTTAGATAATATTGCATTATGAATGTTTTTATTATGTTGTTAATGATATAGCTTTACAATGAAGGTTTTTCATTTATTTTGACAATTGTTGTAATATTTATGATGTAATCTAGTGTGCCTTTAGTTTTTGGATTACTTTTCGGTAATGGTGGAAAGTAATCAGGTGATGTATTTTATGAGATCTCGCATCTCCCCATTGTAATTAATTTATTCTTTATTTTAGATTAAATGTAAATAGGATTTGCATTGTAATAGCTTAGAATAAAGAAGAAGAAGAGGAGATTGAAGCATTCATTTCCAGTGTCATGTCCATTTTACATCACAAGATGAAGAACGGTGATCCCACGAAGCTTCCCGGGTCCATTTGATTGGATTCGCAAGTTGTATTTACTGTTTTTCATAGGATAGGTCACACTAGGATTTTATATTTTATTCTCTTCATTGCTTATTTTTGCATATCATTATATTCCGCCTAAACCAAACCACCTATATGCATGTAAAATGACCAATGTAGTTTATTTTGCATTTTGACATATGATGTTTTATATTTGCCATCAGTCATTCCTACTCACCTTAAATAATTCACTTAAATGAGTTTAAAATGATGATGGGATCTCACTCTACATAAAATTGAGAAATTAACCTTTCTAAGTCAAAACCACTATGAATCCCTTGTTCGTCTGTGGCCATATAGGACCCATTGATATCTCCATATGGACCCCTTCTGTAAGTAGTGGGTTGTGACTTAGTTGAACTCAACACGATGATTCAATCAAGTTATTAAAGTCATTGTGGACTAAAAGACAAATTTAAGAAATTTGACAACTGAGAGTTCTAGTGTAGAACCAGTTAAAAGGTTAACTCACCAAATCGGGATTTGGGTCTTGGCATACATTATATAATTCCTTGAGTGAAATCGATTATATTATGTTATAGATCTTTGATTAAAAGATTTTAAATTCTATGATTACTCATGTTTATTTATTTTCTCATTTGTAGATCATTTAATATCCGCTTTTAAAAATGACTGATCCAAATGAAACTCCGGGCCCTAGTGCCACCTTCATAAGGGAGTCGTGGTTACGCTCTTTCATGGACCACGTCTCCTATAATCAGAACTTCCGCCTTAAGAATGATGGGAGTAACTTTACCGATTGGGAGACAGTATTACGGAATGCTGCCATTGCTGATGGTAAGCTGACGTATTTGGTTGCGCCGATTCCGGCTGAACCAACTACAAGGACTGGAGCTCAACGAACTGCATATTATGAGTTCGTTCGTGAAGCAGGTGCGATTAAGAACGTACTTATATATGCAATGGAAAGTAATCTGCAGCGCCGCTTCATTTCTCAAGGTGCAAATAAGATTTTCACCACCCTTACCAATGAGTTCTCGCAAGCTCCGAGAATCATGAGGTATGACGCAGCAGTTCGCTTCTTCGAGGCAAAACTGGCAAAGGGCCAAGCTGTTAGCCCACACATCCTCAAGTTGATTGAGAATGTGGAAGTTCTGGAGTCTCTTGGTTGCAAGATTGAGGAATAAGTCATTGTAGACCGTATCTTACACTCCCTTCATGATGGGTTCACTCAATTTAGGGTGAACTACAACATGAATGACATGAAGAAGAGTCTTCATGAAATCCACTCTCAGCTCGTGCAAGCTGAGAAGGATCTCAATTTGAGTGGGAGTGCTAAGAAGGACGTCCTCGTCATACAATCTAATTGGAAAGGGAAAGGAAAGGCAAAGGCTTCCTTAAATGTTAAGAAGCCACAGTTCAAGAAGAGGCAGCAGCCTAAGCCCAAGAGTGGACCTGGTAAGACCATTAACTCAAGGGGCAAAGCTAAGGTCAAAGGGAAAGAGGGAGAGTGCCACCATTGCCACGAGTCCAGGCATTGAAAGAGGAACTTCCCTAAGTACCTCGATGATATGAAGGCTGGACGTGTGACAGCTACAGGTATATCATCATTTATTCATATGATTGAAATAAACCATACAAGTTCAGCAACATGGGTATTTGATACTGGTTGTGGTTCTCACTTGTTTAATCACTTGCAGGGTTTAAGGGACGTCCGCAAACTTGAGAAGGGGGACGTAGACCTTCTCGTTGGAAATGGAGCAAAGGTTGCAGTTGTCTCCATAGGAACTTATGTACTCAAACTACCTAGTGGTTTTGAGTTATTTTTGAATAATTGTTATTTTTTTCCTAGTTTGTCGAAAAACATTATTTCTATTTCTGTTTTGGATACGGAAGTATTTTGTTTTAATATTAAGCACAACTGTTGTACTTTTTCATTAAACGATATGATTTATGGCAAAGCTGTTTCCATAAACGGAATATATGTTTTAGACCAAACCACCGAGGTTTATCATGTGAATAATAAAAAGGTTAAAACAGGTGATAAAGAACAAACGTATTTATGGCACTGTCGAATGGGGCACATCAATGAAAAACACGTAGAGAAACTCATTAAGAATGGGACAATACCACCATTTCATTACGAATCAATTGGTACGTGTGAATCATGTCTCATCGGAAAGATGACTCGTATATCTTTTAAAGATATTGGGATGCGAGCTAGAGATCTTTTAGGTCTCATACATATAGATGTGTGTGGTCCTATGACAATCACAACAAGAAAAGGCTATAGATATTTTATCACTTTTACGGATGATTTGAGTAGATACGAGTATGTCTACTTGATGAAACATAAAAGTGAATCCTTCGACAAGTTCAAGGAATTCCAAAACAAGGTTGAGAACCAATTGGATAGGAAGATTAAAGAACTTCGATCTGATCGTGGTTGCGAATATCTTTCGACTGAGTTTGATCAACACCTAAAAGACCGTGGTATTGTATCACAGTTGACTCCACCTGGAACCACAATTAAATGGTGTATCCGAACGGAGAAACCGAACTTGATTAGATATGGTTCTATCCATGATGAGTCACACGGTTGTGCCTAATTCATTATGGGGATTTGCTCTTCAATCGGCTACTCTAATACTTAACCGAAGTCCGACTAAAGTAGCGGACAAGACTCCATATGAGATGTGGAAAGGAAAAGTTCCTAACTTGTCTTTTATACGGGTTTGGGGCTGTGAAGCTTATGTCAAGTGGAGACACGAAGACAAGCTAGGCCCACGATAGGTCAAGACTTACTTTGTAGGTTATCCAAAAGAAATTTCTGGTCAACACTTATTGAACAAAGAGTTTTTGTTGCAGCTAGTGCAAAGTTTTTAGAGAAAGAGTTTCTCTCGAACAAACAAAGTAGTAGGACTTTTGATCTGACAGAGGTTCAAGAACCAGAAACCAACAGTGTGATGGAAGACAGTGTTCCTTCCACATCTGCTATGGTATCCATTCCAGAGGAACCTAGGAGGACGGTTCGAGTTTCTCACCCCCCAGACCGATACATTGGTATGGTTGAGGAGAGTGTTGTAGAAAACATTTTACTCCTTGAGCGTAACGAACCATCTACCTACAAAAGAGTCATGACCAGTTCTGACTCTATGCTATGGCGCGAATGAAGCCATGCAGTCCGAAATAGATTCCATGCACGAGAATCAAGTATGGGTTTATAAGATAAAGCGCGCATTAGATGGACAACCAGATGGCTTTATAAGATAAAGCGCGCATTAGATGGACAACCAAATGTTTATAAAGCACGATTGGTAGCAAAAGGTTTCACTCAAGTACACGGGTTGCACTATGATGAGATTTTTGCTCCAGTTGTAATGCTTAGATCTATTCGGATTATCTTAGCGATGGCCGCATTTCATGATTATGAGATTTGGCAAATGGATGTGAAAACCGCCTTCCTAAACGGGTTTTTGGAAGAAGAACTGTATATGATACAACCTGAAGGTTTCATAGATCCTAAACATCCTAAGAAAGTGTGCAAGCTTAAGCGTTCCATCTATGGACTTAAGCAAGCATCACGGAGTTGGAATCATCGTTTTGATGACGTGATAAAACAGAACGGATTCATTCGAAGTGTCGAGGAACCATGTCTGTATATATCAAGTCAAGTAGGAGCAAAATCGTGTTCCTAGTATTGTACGTAGATGACATACTACTGATTGGAAACAACATTCTCATGCTCTCGTCGGTTAAGACATGGTTAAAGAACCATTTCAAAATGAAAGATTTGGGTGAGGCTCAAAGGATTCTAAGCATCCGTATCTATAGAGATAGATCAAAAAGGATGTTAGCATTGAGTCAAGAAGATTATATAGATAAAATTCTTGACAGATTCAGTATGACAAACTCCAAGAGGGGTTACCTTCCTGTTGTTCATGGGGTGCATCTGAGTAAGACTCAATCACTGTAACGCCCCCATTTATTTAAGGGCCTGTACTAGGACTCCTCAGATAAGTAAGGATGTTACCATCTCGGTTTCCCGAGGCAGTAGATACAAAGGAAATATAAACAGTACTTTAATTAAAAGTTAAACTCATAACATGTTCTTACAACTGTATCCAAACTGTCTTGTAAAATGAAAATACAACTCATGCTAAACTGACTAAGGTGATCTATACTTTAGTCTGGTCCGGATCCAAGCTCTCTCTCCCATAGCTCCCCTTAGTCTCAGCCACCTGTCAATCTGCTCCCCAATAATTTGGTTCATCACAGATGATCACGAATACACAGGGTCAACCACGAGGTTGAGTAGAGGAAATTAAATAAACAAGCTTATGATATATATTGGGATTAATCATCCCTTAACTCCGCACCGATCCAACACCAAATAAACTCCGCACCGATCCAACGCCAAATAAACTCCGCACCGATCCAACGCCAAATAAACTCCGCACCGATCCAACGCCAAATAATCTCCGCACCGATCACCACGTATCACAGTATGATACAAATGAATAACTCATATAACATTCATATTATAGCATAAGGTAAACATGGAAATCACCGAATATTAACAGCATGTTCAACATTATAATCGCAGTAATTCCCCTACCTCAAATAGCAGAATTGTAGATAAGTCCAAGCTCGTTAGAAGTGTTCCACACGAAACTCGCTACCTAAACACGTATATGTAACGAATTAAAACCTTCCCGAAATCCCATAACAACCTATACTGTCTATAAATAGAAGCCTTCCATAAAAGGAAAGTTTCCACAAATAGAACTCATTATAAATGGGAAGTTTCCATAAATAGAAACTTCCCTAACTCATTGATTTCCCGACTCATAAGCTTTAACTACGCGTTAACAATAACATTGAAATAACGAAAGACGCCTATTAGTAAAATATAATTAGATATAACACTGCTATTGTAATAAAATAATTTTTATAATAATAATAATAATAATAATAATAATAATAATAATAATAATAATAATAATACTAATAATAATACAAATAATAATAATGACACAATAATTAAAACACTACAACCCGTGAACCAAAACACCTTCCCGAAACCAACCCGTGGCCAAAACAGACCCTACACCCGCCTACTTACGCCACGACTAACACCCCTAACCACCTAGCCTCGTATCCAGTGCCGCCCGGTACCACCGTGACCACCACCAGCCTGCTCGACTCCCAAGGGCGTGATGAACCAGAGCCCAAACCAGGCCTGGTTCACCCCTTAACCTACTGACCAGACCCAAAACTCAGCCCCATCGACGCCACTACCACCACCGACTACCCCCGACTCAACCACCAGGACCTTCCCTAGACTCCAGACTCGTAGGATACGGTGGTAACATCGTGTCGACCTCCCCCGAGTCAACGATATTACCACCCCCAACACCCCAGTACACGAATTACAAACCCAGAACGACAACACTACAAATACGCTTCCCTGACAGCCCCTCTTAAACCTCTTCCACCGCCGTGATCCGACACCCTTACCCGCCGTGACTACCATCCCCGACATTACCCTACTACCAACTGAAAACCCATGCAAAGACCCATAAGAAAAACTCACAGACCTCGACACAAACCAATTTTAAAAGAGCATACAAAAACACGAATAAAACAGAATGAATAACGACTCTTATAGACACCGCATCTACCACCCTCCACGACCGACTTTAACCACCAACGACTCCAGCCCATTACTCTTTATATGTTCCTGACACCACCTAGTATGCCCTTATGCAAAACAAACCAGATTAAACGAGTGATGAACTACAGAATCATGTGATGAAAACTATAACATAAACAGGGTCGTGTGATGACATACCGTCTTTAAGAGCTAAATCGAACACCGTACGCTAGCCTACAACCACCGTGCTCAGCCTCTCCTCCTTCTCTGATGTGACGGCTAGGGTATTATGTGATAAAATTGTATTAGGGTAGGGTTTAGGGATGAGGAAGGGCTGCTATATATGACGGCTGTAAGGTGTTTGCAGCGTGTGTTTGTAATCAAGTGTGAGCTTCTTTTCTTTTATTTTCACGATAAACGAGGCCCATACTCGAACCCCTATTGGTCTAGTGTTCAAACCCCACGAAGCACTCAATTCTAAATACACAAACCCCATATAAACAATACAACCACAAGTTACGAACAACAAAATCGATAGCTACGAATAAAATATCGTTGACCCATAAAAACTATATTTAAAAAAAACGGGTTATTACAGTCTTTCCCCCTTAAAATAAACTTCGTCCCGAAGTTCACCCACTCATAACATAGTCAGACTACCCACAAGACTACTCAATCATGTTAAAACATGGGATGTCACATTCTGCCCCTCTAAATAAAAGAGTTACGTCCTCGTAACTTACCTCAATCAAACAGATGCGGATAACGCTCCCTCATGGATATCTCGGGCTCCCATGTCGCCTCTTCCTGATTATGATTGGTCCACAAAACCTTCACCAATGACGTCTCCCCATTACGAGTCTTTCGTACCTTACTGTCCAGAATTTCTTTCGGAGTCTCCACGTATGACAACTGCTCATCGACCTCGATCACCTCGTGGCGTAATACATGAGATGGATCACTCACATACTTCCGCAACTGAGACACATGGAACACGTTGTGGACCTTGGATAGGGCTGGAGGTAAAGCTAGTCGGTACGCCACCTCTCCAACCCTGTCCAAAATCTCAAACGGCCCAATGAATTTCTGACTCAGTTTGCCACGCTTCCCAAACCTCATCACACCCTTCATTGGAGATACTTTCAGCAGAACCTTTTCTCCCGCCTCAAATGAAATATCGTTCCTCTTTAGATCTGCATAGCTCTTCTGTCTATCCTGGGCGGCCCTCATTTTCTGTCGAATAACCTAAACCTGCTCCACCATCTTCTGGCTCATATCTGGCCCTAAGGTCACCACATCGGCTCGATCATCCCAACACACAGTACTCATACACTTCCTCCCATACAAAGCCTCAAAAGGGGCCATCCCTATACTGGCATGATAACTGTTGTTATACGAAAACTCTATCAATCCGAGTCGATCCTCCCAAGATCCTCCGAACTCAAGTACGCAAGCTCTCAACATGTCCTTAAGGGTCTGAATCGTTCTCTCGGTCTGACCGTCAGTAGCTGGATGGAAAGCAGTACTCATCTTCAATTGGGTACCCAAAGCGGCCTGCAACTTCTGCCAAAATCTAGATATGAACCTCGAGTCTCGATCTGAAACAATGTCCTTGGGCACGCCATGCAATTTGACGACGTTCTGAACGTATGACTTAGCCAACTCGGCTTTACTCCAGGTATCTTTCATCGGAATAAAGTGAGCAGACTTAGTCAAACGGTCCACAATCACCCAAATCATGTTGTTGCCCCTCTGAGTCCGAGGCAACCCCACGATAAAATCCATCGAAATGTTCTCCCACTTCCACTCTGGTACATCTAAAGGTTGGACCTTTCCTTGTGGTCTCTTATGCTCCCCTTTCACTCTCTGACATGTCAAGCACCTGGAAACAAACTCTGCGACTTCCCTTTTCATATTAGGCCACCAGAACGTCTTCTTAAGGTCTTTATACAACTTATCACCCCCGGGAACGGAATATGGAGTAGCATGAGCTTCAGTCAGGATCTTCTTCTTTAGCTCCTCAATATCCGGAACACACCATCACCCACTGAACCTCAAACTACCGTCGGTATGAATACTGAACTTGGATGCAGCCTCTCCACCCTGACTCTCCTCCATCTTGCGCCATTTCTGGATTCTCGCATCATTCTTTTGTAACTCCCGGATCTCACCATACAACTCTAGCTCCACTGTCAAGTCACTAAGAGCATCCCCTTTTCGGATCATGAAAATTCCCATCTCCCTTAATTCGCCATGCAATCTCACTCTTGACCTGGCACAACTCAAAGCATGAACAAATTTTCTACTTAGTGCATCAGCTACCACATTGGCCTTGCCTTCGTGGTAGACAATTTGCATATCATAGTCTCCAATCAACTCTATCCACCGCCTCTGTCTCATGTTCAACTCTCGCTGGGTGTAAATATACTTCAAACTCTTGTGATCTGAAAACACCTTAAAAGTGGCTCCATAAAGGTAATGTCGCCACAATTTAAGTGCAGACCACAACTCCCAATTCCAAATCATGAGTCGGATAATTTTCTTCATAGGTCTTCAGTTGGCGAGAAGCATATGCGATCACTCTCCCATTCTGCATTAGCACAGAACCCAATCCATGCTTCGAAGCGTCAGTATAAACTTCAAAATTATCACTCCCGACTGGCAAAGCAAGGATAGGAGCTGTTGTCAGACGTTCCTTAAGGGTCAGGAATGCCTTCTCACAACTCTCATCCCAGATGAAACGGTTTTCCTTCCGCATTAATGATGTCAACGACTTTGCTATCTTTGAAAAATCTTTAAAAAACCTCCGATAATACCCAGCCAATCCCAGGAAGCTTCGAATTTCACTCACATTCTTCGGACCTTGCCACTTAGTCACAGCCT
The DNA here is from genome assembly GCA_029255685.2 of Silene conica. Taxonomy (NCBI): domain Eukaryota; kingdom Viridiplantae; phylum Streptophyta; class Magnoliopsida; order Caryophyllales; family Caryophyllaceae; genus Silene; species Silene conica. The sequence goes on along the minus strand of CM055311.2, from coordinate 16,465,346 downwards.
CGATCTTACTAGGGTCGACAGATACCCCATCCTTGGAAATTACATGCCCCATAAATGCGACTTTCTCCAACCAGAACTCACACTTGCTCAATTTAGCATTGAGCTTATGCTTCTCCAAGGTTTGAAGCACTCTCCTCAAATGATCCTCGTGCTCTTCTGCATTTTTGGAATACACCAGGATATCATCGATAAAGACCACCACGAACTTATCCAGATACGGGCTGAAGACTCGGTTCATCAAATCCATGAACACAACTGGAGCGTTAGTCAATCCGAATGGCATAACCACAAATTCATAGTGGCTATACCTCGTTCTGAAAGCGGTCTTTGGAATATCTTCATCCTTTATTCTCAACTGGTGGTACCCGGATCTCAAGTCGATCTTGGAGAAAACTCCAGCTCCACTTAACTGATCGAACAGGTCGTCAATTCTTGGCAAAGGATAACGGTTCTTGATGGTCACATTGTTCAGCTCTCGGTAGTCAACACAAAGCCTTAAACTCCCATCTTTCTTCTTTACGAATAAAACAGGTGCTCCCCAGGGTGACACACTGGGTCGGATGAATCCTTTCTCAACTAGTTCATCCAACTGCTTCTTCAATTCCTCCATCTCCTTCGGTCCCATACGGTACGGTGATTTAGAGATTGGTCCCGCCCCTGGTTTTAGGTCAATGGAAAATTCCACTTCCCTCCTTGGCGGTAATCCAGGAACGTCATCCCTGAATACTCCCTCAAATTCCCGCACCACAAGTATCTCACTAGACTTAGGAGTCTCAGCCTCACAATTCCACATTTGGCACAAGATCAGGCTCTCTCCTTTCCTCAAGCTAGACTTAAGGGTATTAACGGAAATGAATTTGATTTTTGGTTTGACTCGATATCCCTTGTAAGACACCCTCACCCCCTTAGGTCCCTTCAAGGAAATTTTCTTTTGGTGACAGTCAATAAAAGCTCGATACTTCCCCAGCCAGTCCATCCCTAGGATCACCTCAAAGCCCCCAACGGAAATTCTATGAGGTCACAATAGAAAATTGCTTCCCCGATTTTGATGGGTACACTCCCATAAACACTATTACAAGCTATCGACTCTCCTGAAGGTATGGTCACTGAGTCCGCGACCCAGTCGAATCTCTCAAGTCCCAAGGCCTTAACATGATCTCTAGATACAAAAGAATGGGTGGCACCGGAATCGAAAAGTACGAAGGTAGGTTTAGATTTCACAATAAAAGTACCGGTTACCACATGAGCATCATCCTTGGCTGCCTGTTTTCCATGGCAAAAAGCTTGCCACTGGATTTGACTCCACTCTGACTGGCACCAGATGTCCCAGCCTGCTGGTTCCCTTCTGCCCCCGTCTTCTGATTGCTTCCACCTCCATTGTATTGGTTCTGGTACGAGCGGTTCTGATAGTTGTTATAGCTCCTTTGATAATTGCTGCTCCCTCCAGACTTTGCACCCCCACCATAGTTGGTCATGGGTGTGCGATAGCCACTGCTACCATAAGACTGGGTGCGAGATCCCTGATATCCTGCTGTAGGCGTACGATAACCCCCGGGCTAGTTCCCTCCAGATGAACGACCCACTGCCTGCTTGTGTCCCCTCTTTCCACAGCCAAAAAAAACTATTCCCGTTGAACCACCGCCAGAAACCCCCCTCATGTGATTTCCCCCACTTTGATTTCTCACTCCTCCGGAAGTGTTGTTACTGAAGTAACCACTAAACTTGTTGGTGCTTTGCTTCTTTGACCCAGAACTTTCAGTTACTGCCTCAGCCTTTCTCTTTTCAGATTTGGACTTCTTGTCCTCTTTGATCATTTCTGAGAGCCTCTCCGCCGCCCCAGCCCGTAAATAGATGTCCCGGACTGTGGTGGGCGGAGCCGCAATCAGCCTTTTCTTTATGGTGATTGATAACCCCCTCTCAAATTTCATTGCCAGCATGGCATCGTCAAACCCCATGTCCCCCCACATAGTCACCAACTGGATAAATTTTCTGTAATAGGCCTCTACTGTCATGTCTTCCGTCATCCTGAAGGTATCAAACTCCTCTCTTAGCTTGCTTTTCTGGAATTCTGGTAGAAACACTTCATATAAGATCCTCTTGAATGCGATCTGTTTTGGTAAAATTTATACCGGGTCGAGCTTATGTGATGCGGGTCAAAGTGTCAACCAATATGAGGATTTACATAAAAAACGAATATGAAAATTAAAGAGATGAAATAACGACGCAAGAGATTTTTGGTGACGCGGAAAAACCCGTTGAGGGAAACAACCGCGGGGGGAATGGAATCCCACCAATATTTTTACTATGATCGAGGATATTCACTGTTGGAGACGGATTACAAGTATATTGCGAAAGTAGTAAAGTTTACAACGTATGAACTGAATGAGTATAAAATGCCCTAGCTTCCCTTTTTATAGTTTTGGATTCTGGGCTAACTGAATCTGCTCTGGTCTTGAGCTGCTCCGGGAATATAGGAGTAAGTTGGGGAGAATATGCTTCTAGGGTTTGACCTTTTCTTCTCCTTCCAACGGCTCCTTGTGCATGCAATCTGTTCTTGTAGTGGGCTGCTTGTACCTCGGCTTGTCTTTGGGCCCAACAGTGTGATAGCGGATTTTGGGCTAAATAATTTCCCCCAAATTTCAGCCTAATCTTGGCTTTAATTGGGCTGGAATTTCTTCTGCCTTTGAGAATTCTGGAATTTACGTGGCTAGTTGGGGAATTGGTGCAACTGCACACAGCCGCATTTTACTGACCCACTTGTCCCACTTGTCCTCTCTTGCATTAACTGCTTGTCCCCTCGATATTTACTACTTCCTTCACTTTAACCTTTCACCTTTCAAATTTGAATTTACTTTCAAATTTCAACCACTTGCTTCCTTTATAAATACCCCTTTTAACCGTGTACTTTCACTTTTACCATCTTCAAAAATTTACTTTCTTTCACTTGCTTTCTTGTCTTTCTTTCTCCGCTGTAAAAATTCTTTCACCGCTTCTCTTTTTAATAACTCATCATGCCTGCTCCTGGATCTTCTTCCGCTACTCCCTCTGCTACTCCAGCTCCTGCAGGGTCTTCTGGGTCTACCCCTGCTTCGGGGGACTACTCTGGTCCTTTCCCTTCGCAGAGGTTGCTTGCGGCCAAGCACTTGTGCGACTCCTCTTTCAACGAGTCTCATGCTTCTCTTATCAAGATTCGGTTCGGATTTCCGGACGGGGTTGTCTATCACTTCCCTCTTGCTGGCGAGAAGGCCGACTTTGAGAGGGAAGGATGGACTTGTCTCTATGAGTATCCTTTCCGTTTGGGTCTGAGATTCCCTTTCCCTGATTTGATTATCGACGTCCTGAAGTTAACCAAGCTTGCTATGTGCCAGATTGCTCCTCATGCATGGAGGATCTTACTCAGTATTTGTGCTTTGAACCGTGGACGGGGGCTGAACATTGGTTTGGCTGATTTGGGGCAGTGGTTCACTCCTCGTTCTCTGGGTCACTCTCAGTTTACCATCCGTAGCCATGACAATATGCCCTCTGCCATTATCTTTTCTACCACTCCAGACGATAGTAAGTGGTTTACCCGCTTTATCTTTGTCAAGATTGACACCCTTCCTTATTCTCCAGACTATATTTTTGCTGAGTGGCAACCTGTGGAAGGTACTGGCTTTGTTCTGGCGTTTTTGATTTTCCTGGCTTTATTTTCTTTTGTCTGTTTCTGATAGCTTGTTAGTTTCCTCAGGGCGTAGCCTAGCTAAGCTCCCTGATTCCGCGGATCCTCCTACTTCAAAGGCCAAGCTCATGGACCTTCCTGCCGAGGAGAGGATGTTCTCCAAGCTGGTCCGGGATTCTGCTGTTCTGGTGGTGAAGAAGGAGGGTACGGTATTTTCGATATTTTTTGTTCTCTTTGGGTGGGTCTGCGCTTAGTGTGCTCTGATTTCTGCTGTTAACTTTTCAGGCAAGCCCAGAGTTGATGTAAACAGGGTGATGTAGCTACGTAGGAAAAGATTGGCTTCTGGGGATGCGAGGTCCTCAATGAAAAAGAGAATGGACGTTGTTGAGGGGAGCCCTGCAGGAGCTGGGTCCAAGGCTGCCCATATTGAAGTTGACACTGTTGATCTGGTCTAGGAGCCTGTTCCTGAGACTTCTTTTGTTGATCCATCTCCTCTTGAGATCCCTCCCACCATTCCTACTCCTGGCTTTAAGCCTATACTAGAGCAACTGCCTCGGCCATCCTCTGGAGAAGGTTCGGCTTCTCCTGCTCTGCGTTTGGAACTCCCAGTGGATTTTGGTGGGTCTAGAACTAATCTCTGGCCTGCCTTGGACTCACTGCTTTTCCCCGCCTCTGCCTCTATTATGGAACCTCGTCCTTTCAAGGATTTGATCAGACGTACCGCGGAGGTTTCCTTTGAGGTAAACTTCCTTTTTCTCTCCCCCTTTTTCTTTTCTTTTTTTTTTTTTTTTTTTCTGACCTGGTCTGGATTTCCAGGTCCTGGAGCTGTCACTTTGTGCCAAGCGACAGAGCGAAGCCCTGTTGGCTGTACTTCACTGTACGAAGGCGGCTCAATCTGAGGCTCTGAGGAGGAGGTAGGAGGTGGAGAGGATGCAGGAGGCCCTGGCGAAGAAGGAGCGGGAGTTATCGGAGAATCTGAGCTTGGAGGAGGCCTTGAGGGAAAGTTTGCGGCAGGCTGTTGAGCGTTCTCGCCGGGATGTGGCTATTGGTCAGGAGATGCTCAAAGCCCGGGAGGAGGCTTCTCAGAATCAGCTAGCCGCGACTCACTCTAAGCTGGAGAGGGCCTTGACTTCAGAGGCAGATCTGGTGCTGAAGGTGGAGGCTCTGGAGCAAAAGAAGGCTGGTCTGCAGAGAGCGTTAATTGAAGCTGTTGCTTATACTGCTGCTGAGACCCGGATAAAGTGTGTCCAGGAGTTCCAGGAGGGTAACCACACCACCTGAGATTTAGCTGCTTTGAAGAAGACCTTTGCCACTGACTTTCCCGAGGGGTTAAACATGGACCTGATCTCTGATGATGATGAGGAAGAAGGTGGGGTGGGGTCCCAAGATGCCGGAGAGGAGGTGACCTCTGACCCCACCGATGCTGATGTTGCTGCTGCTGGGCCTACTCCTGACGAGTAGGTTAAAAATTTGTCTGCTTGGCCCTGATATGGGCGTTTCAATATTTTGTTTTTTGAACTTCCGATGCCCCTGCGTGGGCTTAATGGTTGTAACTTTTTGCTACTGGTCCGGGTGGACCAGTGAAAACAATTCTGTTCTGAGCTGCTTTGGGCAGCTTTTAATCGTATGTCCCCCGTTGTATGGGGCTTTCTCATCTTGTTGCTTTTCTGCCGTTTTTTCTGGCGTTTTTTCTTTTGTACATGCATGTCTCGTTTGCGTTTTGGCCATCGCTGTTTTGGTGTGCTGGCCTGGCGTTTTATATACCCATCCCTATACTGGGGTGCCAGGCTTGACTTAGGTTCTCCTGCGATCAGCGCAGATTTCCTCTTTAGGGCAGTCCACTAGGATAAGCAAATTCTGGTCCAGAAAATAAATGATGAAATTTTTTCCCTTTTAAAGACTTGAAAATTGAAAACGCATTAAGGTTTGAAATTATAAGGCCTAGACTACTAAACTTAGGTTTTAGAAAAAATATAGAGGCAAGATGACATTCTAAACTTAAGCTTATAGAAAATATAAAGGCAAGACAAAATTTTTTAAGCTGAACCAGAGTAAACTTTATACAGAGTAGAACCTGAGGTCTAAGGGAGCTGCTCTGGTCTGGTGAAAGCACCTCTAGATGATATACTTTTTTAAGTGAAGTATATTCCATGATCTGGGTATCATTTCCCCTTCCATTGTCATTAACCTGTAGGCCCCATTACCAACTATGCTTTCCACTTGGTATGGGCCCTCCCAGTTGTAAGAAAACTTTCCAGCTTGTCGGTTTTTGGTGTCCTAGAACACCTTTCTCAGGACCAGATCTCCTACTTGCAGGGTTCTGATCCTGACGTTTTTGTTGTAGCTCCGAGCCACCATCTGTTTGTATGAGGCCATTCTGACGTAGGCGCTGGTCCTGAGTTCGTCAACTGTGTCCAGGCTACTTGTCATTTCCACTTGGTTCTGGTCCTCAGTTATACACCCGTACCTGTGGGTTGGGACTTTGACCTCAAAAGGAATTACTGCTTCTGCTCCGAAGACAAGACTGAAGGGGGTCTGACCTGTTGCTACTTTTGGAGTAGTTCTGTCAGCCCACAGGACCAGAGGAAGTTCCTCTGCCCACTTCCCCCCCATTTCTTGTAGTTTCTTTTTCATATTCTCAATGATGATCTTATTACTAGACTCAGCTTGTCCATTGGACTGGGGGTTCCTGGGGGTAGATTTCTTGAGTGATACATTCCACCCAGCACAGAAAGCCTCGGTTTTCTTCTCAATGAATTGGGAACCGTTGTCACATATTATTTCTGAACGTATGCCAAATCTGGTGAATATATTGCGCTTAATAAAAGAGATGACTTGTGCTTCGGTGGTCTGGGTGAATGATTCTGCTTCGATCCATTTGGAAAAGTAATCTGTCATGGCCAGCATATACATCTTGTTTCCAGGTGCTCTGGGTAGGGGTCCCATAATGTCCATCCCCCATTTCATAAAAGGCCAAGGGGATATGACCGGGTGTAGAGGCTCTGCTGGTTGGTGATTGACAGGTGCGTGCCTTTGACAGGCGTCACATTTTCTTGCATACTCCTTTGCATCCTTGCGCATTGTGGGCCAGAAGTATCCCATTCTGAGGGCTCTATTGGACAGGCTTCTTCCCCCTGCATGATTTCCGCAGTCTCCGCTGTGGAGGTCGTGCAAGACTGTCTGTGCCTCAGTCTGGTTCAGGCAGCGCAAATATGGCCCTGCTAATGATTTCCGGAACAGGGTTCCATCAATTAGGAGGAACCTGGAGGCCTTCATCCTGAAACTTCGTGCTTCTTTCTTATTGCTGGGCTGGATATCATGTTGCAACCAGTCTAGGTATGGCTTTCGCCAATCCTGCTCTTATCCCTGGTCTGGGTCGTTGCTGCAAATAGGCAATTCTTCCTGGTCCGAATCTGGACCAGGAATGGCTGGTTTGAGAACATGGGTGATCGGTATATTGGCTACGTCCGCTGGTTTGAAGGTTGATCCCAGAGTTGCCAGTGCATCTGCTTCTGCGTTCTGCTCCCGAGGTACCTGCTGGATGCTGAACTCTGCGAATCTGCCGATTAACTCTTTTGCCACACACAAGTAGGCCACCATTGTGGGGTCTCTTGCTTCGTATATTTCATTGACGTGATTCACAATTAATTGCGAATCACTGTATACATTGACGCAGCTGATCCCCATGTCCAGGGCTAATTGTAGCCCCAGGACCAGAGCTTCATATTCAGCTACGTTGTCGGTGATTTTGAACTCACATCGGACTACTTGGGTGATCAAATCACCTTCTGATGATCTAAGGATCAGCCCAACTCCCGACCCTCTAGAGTTTGATGCCTCATCTACTCGGAGCTCCCAGGTGCCTGGTTTGGCACCTTGGTGTAGGTGTAGGATGTCCTGCTCTGCCTGGGTCTGGAGTGTTGGGCTGAAGTCGGAGACGAAGTCTGCGAGGGCTTGTGACTTTATGGTTGTGCGTGGTTCAAACTGGAGATCATATCCACTGAGGTGCACAGACCATTTGGCCATTCGTCCTGATAGTTCTGGCTTTCTCATGACCGTCTTGAGTGGGTGATTGGTAACCACTGAGATGGTATGAGACTCAAAGTATGGACGCAGCTTATAGGATGATGTGACCAATGCCAATACTAGTTTCTCAAGCGAGGTATACCTTGCTTCTACTGGCAGTAATGATTTGCTGACGTAGTACACCGGGTGTTGTGCTCCTTCGTGCTGTCGGACCAGAACTGCGCTTACTGCTGCTTCGGTTACTGAGAGGTACAGGAGCAGGACCTCCCCCTGCTCTGGCTTGGATAGCAGGGGTGGGCTGCTCAGGTACTGCTTTAGTTCCCGGAATGCCTTTTCGTGCTCTGGTGTCCAATCAAACTTCTGGCTTTTTCTAAGAATATCATAGAATAATCTGCACCGGTCTGAGGATCTGGATATAAACCTGCTCAGGGTTGCTACTCTTCCCGTCAGACACTGCACATCTTTTGGCTTCTGGGGTGATTCTAGCTGCAGAACTGCTTTGATCTGTTCTGTGCTGGCTTCTATCCCCCTCTGTGTTACCATGTACCCCAGGAATTTCCCACTGGGAACTCCAAAGGTACACTTGGCTGGATTTAACTTCATCTTGTACTTCCGGAGGGTGTTGAATGTTTCCTCCAGGTGCTGGGTGTGGTCCGCCGATTGCTTGGATTTGACCACCATATCATCTATGTATACTTCCATATTGCGTCCTATCTGGTCTTTGAACATCATATTGACGAGCTGCTGGTATGTAGAACCAGCATTCTTAAGTCTGAAGGGCATTACATTGTAGCAGTAGATGCCTCTTTCGGACCTGAATGCTGTCTTCTCCTGGTCTGCCGGGTCCATTTTGATCTGGTTATACCCTCTCCAGGCAACTAGGAAAGTCAACATTTCGTGGCCTGTAGTGGCGTCCACCATAGCATCTATATGTGGCAAGGGGAATGGGTCCTTGGGGCAGGCCTTATTCAGGTCTGTGAAATCCACGCAGACCCTCCACTTACCATTCTTTTTTGGTACCACCACTACATTGGATAGCCACTCTGGGTACTTGACTTCCCTAATCTTCCCTGCCTCCAGAAGGTTATCCACCTCCTGGTTTATGATCTGGTGTCTTTCTGCTGCGAATTTCCTGTGTCTCTGCTGCACTGGTCTGAATCCTGGATCTATGCTGAGCTTGTGTGTTATGATCTCTGGGTCTATACCAATCATATCTTTGTGGGACCAAACGAAACAGTCCACATTCTTTCTGAGCAGCTAGAGGAGCTGCTGGCGTAGAACTCCAGAGAACTTTGAGCCTACGAACACGGTCCTTTCTGGGTGCTGCTCATCCAGGTGGACCTCATCGATTTCTGCCTGCTGGGGCTCGATGTACTCCTCCTGGATGTGCAGTTGCTGTAGTTGCTATGCTCTGGCAGCTGGTGGTTTGGTGGTCCTTTTGAGAGCTACTTTGTAACAGTCCTTGGCCTCCTCCTGGTTTCCCCGTATCTCCTGAACTCCCCACGGTGTAGATAATTTCAGGCACTGGTGATACGTTGACGGGAATGCTCGCATTTCGTGGATCCAGGGCCTATCAAGAATAACATTGTAAGTAGATGGACCATCAATAACTAAGTACCTTACCTGTTTGTTCAGCCCTCCGACGTTGGTGGGGATGGTGATTTCCCCCAGGGTATGCGCTGTTTCTCCGCTGAATCCGACCAGGGGTATAGCTTTCTTGGTCAGGTCCTTCTCGTCAAATCTCATGCTCTTTAGTGCATCCAGCATCAGCAGGTTGACGGAGCTGCCTGTGTCTACCATGACTTTCCTGACCTCACAATTACCAATGTTCAATGTGATAATCAGGGCATCATGGTGCTGCTCTGGTACAGCTTCTGCATCTGTTTCGTCAAAAGTTACTGCCGGGAGGTCCTGCCTTGCTATTCTGCATGATGATTCTGGCTTGTCTCCCTTAGCTGCAATTACACGTCTTTTGGCTGCTGAGTAGGTGAGCCCACACAGCTCTGATCCTCCAGTGATGACGTTGACAATTCTATTGCAAGGAGGAGCTGGTGAAGGCTGCACCTGACTGGCTGTATTGACCCTGGTGGACTTCTCTGGGAGCAGATGGTCCAAGTTGCCCCGGTCATACTGGAATCGGACCTCCTTCCTGAGGGTATAGCATTCATCCGTAGTATGACCTATGTCATCATGGAATTCACATCTTTTGCTAGCATCACGACGGTCGTTGGGTCGCTCCTCTTTCTTCTTTGGCCATCTGACTCCCTTGAGTTCTGTTAAGGCTTTTAGCAAGCCAGCCATCCTGGTGGTAAAGCCATACTCGCTGACCTTCGGAGGTGGATCTGCATCATTTTTACCACCGATGCTCTCGGATACTTTGCTTACTGGCTTGCTGTAGGGCTTTGGTCTTTCGCTCCTTTTTTCCACTGGTGCTTTCCTGGACACAGGTTCTGTGTCGTAGGTACTTCTTCTGGAGGCAGCGTCTTCTTCCAGCCTCATGGCTGCAACTGCCTGGGCCTGTACATCAGCAAAGGCAGTGCATGGGTGCATTGTCAACTTGTTGAGCTATATTAATTGATGATGACAAGTCTTCTACCTCTATATTTCCTCATGATTGATGTGTTTTCTAGATGTAAGTTTTACAGGCTTTGGATGAGTCTCAAGATTGAAGAAGAAGACGGGCCAAGAATTCTGTCCTCGCTAGATTATATGTAAGGGTAATGGACTTATAATAATTCTCATTTCGATCCAACAAAGTACGGCTTATTTTATCAAGATATTTTTGGAGCCTTTTTTTTGAGAATATTCTCTTGACAAAATTATCTTGTGTATAAAATCTTTTCTAAAGAATTTGTCTTTGAATAAACCTCTAATTATTCTCAAGGTTGTTTTTGGAAAATAAAAGATTTTTTTGGTTGCAAAATATACTTTCTTATATTGAGTATATAAGGAAGTAGTTTTACGTTGAGAGTAACCAAGCAAAAAGGCAGAGAATACTTATCTTTCAAATTTGACAGAGCGTATCTTCAAAACAAGTATTTTCAGAATTGAATTTGCAAAATCGTGCTATGTTCCAAAGTTCTTAAAGATATTTTGCAAACTGTGATTAAGCCGTGTTTCGTAAGATCGTTCGTAAATTATATCAGTCTGCTTACTCATAGGTGTTTTTTGTTCTCCTGTGTTTACTTTAATTGAATACTTCAAGGAGACATAAAAAACTGTAATATGTTTTTCTCATTCATTTGTTAAGAAAGAATATTTGGAGTACGGGTTGTACTCGAGTTGCACGATCGGGTTGATCGTGGGGATTGTTTTTGTAATCGGGTTTTGGTTATAAAAATAATAAGAGAAAGGGGTGGACGTAGACCTTTAGAGAGTAGGTCGAACCACGTTAAAAATCGCGTGTCTCTTTTCTTTTCTTTATTTCAGTTCTTTATTTTGTTGTTTCTTTCGTTTTGCTTCTCGCAACTAATTTCACAAACTCAGCACAGGTTACAATATTTTGGACAGTCTTCAATACTGTTTAAATTCGTTTGTGTGCTGTCAACGAAATTAGTAGAGTGAAAGTTATTTTTTTAAAGGGAGTACTTAATTCACCCCCTCCCCCTCTTAAGTACCGGATCGATAAACTCAACAATTGGTATCAGAGCCTCGTGCTCTTGATTGCTTTACCGCAAAGAGTTTGATCCTTTTCGAGTTTATTTATCCTTTTTCTGTTTTTCAATGAATTCCAAATCTGTCAAAAGTCCTGTCTTTGATGGCACGGACTATGGCTGGTGGAAAAATCGTATGATGCATTTCATACAAGGAACGGACTACGAATGTTGGGTAATCATAAAAAATGGTCCTCTCTCTATCACTTCCACCGACTCTGATGGTGTTGAAAGTGAAAAAGAACCAAAGGACTATACATCAAGTGATTACAAAAAGGCTGAGAAGAATGCTAGAGCCATTTCACTCTTACAATCTGGCATCGGAGATTCTGAAACTAGTCGGATTGCAAGATGTAAAACGGCCAAACAAATATGGGATAGTCTGGAACTAGCTCATGAAGGAACTGTGCAAGTTAAAAAACAACGTATTGACATTCTAATGCAATAATACGAATCTTTTAAAATGCAACATGATGAATCCATTAAAAGCATGTCTTCTCGGTTTTCCAACATAACTAATGAACTTTCCAACCTTGGTAGAACGTTTGATACTGAGGATATTGTACGTAAGATTTTGAGAAGTTTAACGAAAAAATGGCAAGCCAAAGTTACTGCTATTGAAGAGGCTAGAGATTTAACTAAACTTACCTATGAAGCTTTGATGGGTTCTCTCATGGCACACGAATTAGTTCTTGAGAATGATGCCGATGAGAAACCTAAAGCCAAGGGACTAGCCTTAAATGCAGTAACAAGTGATAATGAAAGCGAACTTGAGGATGAAGTAGCTTTATTATCCAAACGAATTGCCAAAATCATTAGAAAACAAAATCATGGAAAGTTTGATAGTTACAAACCAAAGAACTCTGTTCCTTCGTCATCTACATCACGTTCCTTGACTAGAATGGGCTGTTTCAAATGCGGGGAACGTGATCACCAGATAAGAAACTGTCCTAAGTGGGAAGAAGAAAAATCCAAGGACAAACGTGACAGATCCAAGGAGGAGTACAAACGTGCAATGATGGCTGCTGTCTGGGGTGAGTCTGACTCAGAGGAAGACGATGAAAACCTTAGTGACGGAAAAGAAGAAAAAATGTGTCTCAGATCCATCTATAAGCCCAGCTCGAAAAAGAAGGGAAAGGAAAACATCATAAGATGCCTCATGGCTCACTCAGATACCTCTGACAGTGATTCTGAAGATGAAGATGAAGTAAGTCTCCTAAGTATCAAATCTGAATTAAAGTCTTTATCTAAAGAAAAACTTCTGAAACTGTTAGATGAGACGTTAGATGATAATTATGACTACTTGAACAAACGTCTAAGTGCTATGCAATCTGAAATAGAAAGCATAGCGGAGGAGAACATTGATCTAAAACATAATCTGAGAAGTCTTGAGAAACGAACAGTCAACCACACTGTTGAATCTGAGCTTTTGTCTAAAAATGAGCATCTCGTAAGCGAAATTCAGAGACTTACCAAAGATCTAGAGGAACAAAAGGAAGTTTATGATGCCAGAATTTCTAGATACTCAGATACTCGTTCTAAGTTCGATAGATTAAATGTTGATTATGATGCTCTCTTGTTCAAAAACAAAAAAACTTCTAGAACGAGTAAAGAACTTAGAAACAGATTTGGGAAATGCTAGAAATGTTGCGGCAAAATGGGAAGGTAGTAATACAGTGCTAAACTTCTTGGTAAACCAGTCTAACAACAAAAAGAAACTAGGTCTAGGTTATGATTCGTGTTCTGACATTACGCAGAATGATACTCAATATCATACTGTGTTTGTTCCAGAACATAAATTAGACACTCCTCCAGACTGTTCAAAACTGAGTGATACAGACTGCATTAAGAGACCAATTTTCAACGACAGAGATACTCATAAGCATAAGTACGTAGGTTTGGACACACCCTGAGACTGCTCAAAACTGAGAAACAGAAATTTTGTCCAAAAACCAGTTCCCAGCGATAGAGATTTCCGTAAGCATAAGTACGTGGGTTTACCTGAATATATTATTTGCAAATTTTGTGGAAAAACAGGACACGTATTTAATGCTTGCGCTAAACGTCTTGAACACTTGGACAAAAACATAAGAGTAGTCAAAAGAATGTGGATTAGAAAAGATATTTTAGACACTGTTCGTCATATGAAGGGACCCAAACTTGTTTGGGTTCCTAAAGTATCTAACTAACCATTCTTTTCAGGGCTATATGAGAGGAGGCAGCCGTTGGTATCTTGATAGCGGATGTTCTAGACACATGACAGGTAATAAGCACCAATTCCTCTCATTATCAGCCTATGACGGTGGAAATGTGACATTCGGAGACAACCAAAAAGGTGAGGTAGTTGGCATTGGCAAAATTGGTAAGTCTCTTTCACATTCCATTGATGACGTGCTGCTAGTTAAAGGTCTGAAACACAATCTTATCAGTATCTCACAACTGTGTGACAAAGGAAATAGAGTTGAGTTTAGAGCTAACTCTTGTTATATCATCAAGGAAAGCACTAATGAAATTGTGCTCGAAGGTAAGAGAGTCAACAACATCTATGTTGCTGACTTCCAAAACACTTCAAAGAAAAATCTTAAATGCTTATCTGTTATTCAAAGTGATCCGTTTCTGTGGCATAAGAGGTTTGGACATGTAGGCTTCTCATCTCTCAACAAGCTTCACAAACTTGATCTTGTTGATGGCTTACCATCAATTAAATTTGAAATTGAAGGAGTTTGTGATGTTTGTGCGAGATGCAAACAAGTCCGAAGTTCTTTTAAGCCAAAAAGAGTAGTCAGTACTTCACAACCTCTAGAGCTCATTCACATGGATTTATGTGGACCAATGAGAATTAGAAGTCGTGGTGGTAGTCTTTATGTGTTCGTTGTAGTGGATGACTTTTCTCGGTTTGTTTGGACCTTATTTTTACATGCTAAAAGTGAGGCGTTTGAAGAATTTCATGTTTTGATAAAAAGACTCCAAAACAAACTGGGACATAAGCTAATCTCCATTAGAACAGATCATGGCAAAGAATTTGACAATGACTCCTTTTTGTCTTTCTGCAGGGAAAATAGAATTGATCAAAACTTCTCAGCTCCCAGAACACCCCAACAAAACGGGGTTGTAGAAAGAATGAATAGAACACTAGAAGAGATGTCCAAAACAATGTTGCTTTGCAGTGACTTACCACGAAATTTCTGGGCCGAAGCAGTGAACACAGCTTGTTACATTCGTAACCGTGTTTCTATTAGATCTATCCATAAGAAAACACCTTATGAGCTTCTATATGGGCGCAAGCCAAACATTTCACATTTCCCTGCTTTGGATCAAAATGTTTTGTCCACAATAATGGAAAAAACAACTTGGGAAAATTTGATCCAAGAAGCGATGAAGCTGTTTTCATAGGATACTCTAAAGAAAGCAAAGCATATAAAGTCTATAACAAAAGAACTATGTGCTTTGAAGAAAGTGTTCATGTAATTTTTGATGAAACTAATGTTCTTAATGCTGATTTGCAGGATGATGATGATTTTGAGATTGGTTTCGTTAGGGACGAACCTCCTGAATTAGAAGAAGAGCCCTCGTCATTGCAGGGAACAACTGCAGAGGAAGTACAGAACTCAGGGGGAATTTTACAGAGCAACACGATCTGTCCAGAACAGAGAAATCTCAACAATCGGCAGAAATTCCACATTCTGGAGAACTGTCTAATACAGATACAGATCAACTCTTCCGAAGTCCAGAAGTCAATCAGAGAGAGGAAAACCAGACAGATCCCAGCTCTGTCCAAACCATGACAGACTCAGAGATCTTCATTCCTCGTAGATGGAAACATCAAAGTTCCCATCCAATGGACAACATACTGACAAATATTCATGAGGGAGTCAAAACTAGATCTTCTTTGCATAATTTCTGTGCTCATTACTCCTTTTTGTCTGAAATTGAACCATCTAACATCAAAATTGCTTTGACTGATCCTGACTGGTTGCTCGCTATGCAGGAAGAACTCAACCAATTTGAAAGAAGCAAGGTGTGGCATTTAGTACAGAGACCAAAGGATCGGTCTGTCATAGGAACAAAGTGGGTATTTCGGAACAAGCTGGATGATGCAGGTGTGATTGTAAGAAATAAGGCTCGGCTTGTAGTTCAAGGCTACAATCAGCAAGAAGGCATAGACTTTGATGAGACATTTGCCCCCGTAGCCAGACTTGAAGCTATTCGTCTCCTAATTGCCTTTGCAGCCCACATGGGCATCAAGCTCTTTCAAATGGACGTTAAGACCGCGTTTCTTAACGGCTATTTGCAAGAGGAAGTGTATGTTGAGCAACCTCCCGGTTTTCTAAACAATAGTTTTCCCAATCATGTTTTTAAATTAGATAAGGCACTTTATGGTCTTAAACAAGCCCCTAGGTCTTGGTATGATAGACTATCAAAGTTCCTTCTCGAAAATGGATTTCAAAGAGGCTCTGTTGACAAAACTCTGTTTCTAAAACCGGTGAAAGAGGACTTATTAGTTGTACAAATTTATGTCGACGATATCATCTTTGGTGCCACTAACGAACTTCTGTGCACTTACTTTTCCAACCTTATGCAGTCAGAGTTCGAAATGAGTATGATGGGTGAACTCGGGTTCTTTTTAGGTCTTCAGATCAAGCAAACTTCACAAGGTATTATGATTCATCAAAAGAAATACATCAAGGAAATGCTCAAGAAGTTCGGATTAGCCTCATCGCATCCATACTATACACCCATGTGTGCTACCCTAAAACTTGATAAGGATGAGAAAGGTAAAAGTGTCGATGAAAAAGTCTATCGCGGTATGATCGGTTCCCTCTTATATCTCACTGCTAGTCGTCCCGATATCCTTTACAGTGTATGTTTATGTGCAAGATTTCAATCCAACCCAAAAGAATCTCATCTCACTGCAGTCAAACGTATTCTAAGATACTTGATTGGGACACAAGATTTATATCTTTGGTACCCCATGGACTGTAATTTCAATCTCACAGGGTATTCAGATGCAGACTATGCAGGTTGCTCGGTCGAACGGAAAAGTACTTCTGGTGTAGCAACTTTTGTTGGGCCCTGTCTCATCTCGTGGGCCTCGAAGAAACAAAATACAGTTGCACTATCGACTGCAGAAAGTGAGTATGTTGCGGCCGCTCAATGCTGTTCTCAGATTCTATGGGTAAGACAACAACTTCTGGATTACGGTATGTCAATCAACTGTATGCCTATTCTTTGTGACAACACTAGTGCCATAAATATCTCCAAAAATCCTGTTCAACATTCAAGAACAAAGCACATTGACATTCGTCATCATTTTCTACGTGACCATGTGGAAAAAGGAAATATTTGCCTAAAATTTTGTAAAACCGAAGATCAGTTGTCCAATATTTTCACTAAACCACTTGCTAGTGAACAATTTGAGAAAATTCGTTTAGAACTCGGTCTTTTGAATAGTAGCTCATAAGTCGTGTCTTTTCGTCTTGTAATCTCCCAATGATTGATTAATTTGGAGACGGTCTGCTATAAAAAGTTTAAGTTTGTTCTCACGTCTGTCTTCGGAGTCGTATGTTGCTTATTCTAGTCGTTTTTCTGTTCGTTCATAGACTAGTATCAGACGGACATTGATGATATGTGTTTATGTTTGGTTGACAAGTACTCTACCTAACCCACATAAATGCCCAACCCACTAAGCCCACAACCCTTTAACCTCTCGCTACTTTTTCACCTACCCACCTAAATTACCTCAATCCTCTTTTTCTACCCTCCCAACCAGTCAAACCCACCCTTTTTACCAAATCCCTACTCACAACCTTAATTCAAAATTTAAACCCCTTTCACTTCTCCTCCACCGTCCAACTCTCCTTCTTCCACCATGCCTCCACGAAAAACTACCTCCTCCAAAAAAACCCCGGCCCCCACAACTACCCTACCTCCGACCACCACTACCAGATCCAAAACCAAAGCCCAAAAACTTGTTACTCCATCCATTCCCGACTCCGTCATCGAGACCTCCGACAACCCTCCTTCACCACCCAAGTCAAAAATCACCCATACCACGGCTTCCTCTCCGGTCGTCACCAAGTCAGTTTCTACTCGCTCCGATCAACGCCATGCAACTACTACGGGTGCCGCACCTCTTGACTCTGCTCACGGTTCCTCTCCGGCGAAAACTCCAAAAAATCAAACTCCCTCCAAAGGGAAGGGCACTCTAGTATACAAACGCAAGAAACCCAGTCCACCTTCTCCTCCTCCCTCTGCTAGTGAAACCATGGATACTTGGGAAGAGGAGTATGAGCGAGATATGAAAAATGTTCGGTTCGTTGTTGATAATGAACCTTCTGGGTCTCACAAGAAGAAAAAGAAAGATGGTTCTTCCAAGGAAACTGCCTCCACATCAACACCTCCAGTTCCCGTATACTCTACTCTTAATCCTGACCGGGTTACGAGGTTCTTGAACTCCCTTGGGATAAATGAAGATGAATTGGAACTCTGTCACAAGTTATCAAAATTTCCTATCCTGTCTGGCCGGTTTTATCCCACCGCGTGGTTGCTCGGCAAAGCATCGGTGACATTTTTTCACGCCGCTCTTGAAATCCAGAATTGGGTGCCTCTGTTTGGTATGACTTGTCCTCTTTATGTTCCTGAACTCATTCAATTTTACCAATCAGTCGCCATTAATGCATCTTGTCGAATGCTTACTGCCACTGTCAATGGAAATACCCTAATCCTTCGCCCAGGTGACATTGCTAAAATGTTTTGTATTCCGCTTGAGGGTTTTGGGGAAGTTGAAAAAAATACATGGCCTGCCAAAACTTATTTCACAAAACTGGATGTCCTCCAATTTTTTGATGCTACAATAATTGACCCTAATGCCACCATTCATCCCCGTGTCTTGACCCCTGACCAGAAATTCATGTTCAACTGTGTACGTCGGACCATAACCCCTCGAAAAGACAGTCGAGGAGTATGCTTGCTCTCTGATCTGATTATAATGTATCACCTGTTTAAGCAACTTCCGTTGAGCCTTCCTCGCATCATGCTTCAACACATTCGACTCACTGCGGAAACAATTCAAACAACCCATAAACCCCAACCTCTTCCCTATGCTATGTGGCTGTCCTATATATTTCAGGAAATGGGGTTGCTGACTGAAAACAGCTTTGGGGTTGATGTTCGCGATGAAATGCGAGATGGTGTGCTCCGTCAAATGTATTTGCAGGATCTGGGTGACAAATTGGTAGGCGTTGGTGGTCATCTAGCTGATGTAGACATACCGAGTGCGGCAACTGGTGGTATTGAGGTGTTAAACTCGCGGATGGATACTTTGACAGAGGCTATGGTCAGTCACTCGGAAAAGGTTGATGAGCGTTTTGCTGCGTTGGAATCTCGACTTGGTGCGAAATTGGAAGCTGCTACTTCATCCATTCATGCCAAACTTGATCAACTCATCGCCCTCCTCCCCCAATAAACCTTTTCCCTACCCTGCTCCATCTTTTTCGTACTTGTGACTTACTTTTGCACTATCTATCTTTGTCCTAGGTCTGGTATAATGATGTTTATAGACTGTGTCCGGTAACTGCTGCTCCGTTTTCATGACTGTGTTACATTCTTATCTCTTTTTGTGCTCTCCCTCTCCTTTTGATGATGTCAAGAGGGGGAAAACTTGACGAACGACTATGCTTATGTAGATATTTAGTCTTAAGACCGTATGATCCTAGCTTTTTTCTCTGTATTGTTATCAAACATCTGGTTTAGCAATTAGTATCTACTGATCTGTGTTGTGTTTCTGTTTCCTTATTTCATGTGGTTTACAACTTATGACGGTTTTGATGTTGGGGGGGAATGTAAGGAGACTTGCCATCATCAAAGGGGGAATTTGTTGAGCTATGTTCATTGATGATGACAAGTCTTCTACCTCTATATTTCCTCATGATTGATGTGTTTTCTAGATGTAAGTTTTACAGGCTTTGGATGAGTCTCAAGATTGAAGAAGAAGACGGGCCAAGAATTCTGTCCTCACTAGATTATATGTAAGGGTAATGGACTTATAATAATTCTCGTTTCGATCCAACAAAGTACGGCTTATTTTATCAAGATATTTTTGGAGCCTTTTTTTTTGAGAATATTCTCTTGACAAAATTATCTTGTGTATAAAATCTTTTCTAAAGAATTTGTCTTTGAATAAACCTCTAATTATTCTCAAGGTTGTTTTTGGAAAAGAAAAGATTTTTTTGGTTGCAAAATATACTTTCTTATATTGAGTATATAAGGAAGTAGTTTTACGTTGAGAGTAACCAAGCAAAAAGGCAGAGAATACTTATCTTTCAAATTTGACAGAGCGTATCTTCAAAACAAGTATTTTCAGAATTGAATTTGCAAAATCGTGCTATGTTCCAAAGTTCTTAAAAATATTTTGCAAACTGTGATTAAGCCGTGTTTCGTAAGATCGTTCGTAAATTATATCAGTCTGCTTACTCATAGGTGTTTTTTGTTCTCCTGTGTTTACTTTAATTGAATACTTCAAGGAGACAAAAAAAACTGTAATCTGTTTTTCTCATTCATTTGTTAAGAAAGAATATTTGGAGTACGGGTTGTACTCGAGTTGCACGATCGGGTTGATCGTGGGGATTGTTTTTGTAATCGGGTTTTGGTTATAAAAATAATAAGAGAAAGGGGTGGACGTAGACCTTTAGAGAGTAGGTCGAACCACGTTAAAAATCGCGTGTCTCTTTTCTTTTCTTTATTTCAGTTCTTTATTTTGTTGTTTCTTTCGTTTTGTTCCTCGCAACTAATTTCACAAACTCAGCACAGGTTACAATATTTTGGACAGTCTTCAATACTGTTTAAATTCGTTTGTGTGCTGTCAACGAAATTAGTAGAGTGAAAGTTATTTTTTGGAGTACTTAATTCACCCCCTCCCCCTCTTAAGTACCGGATCGATAAACTCATCACAACTGCTTGTACAGGTCCGAATCGTGATGTAACCCCCTGCGGAAGGCTTCGATGGCAGTGGGTACATCACAATGTGGAATGGAAACCTTCTCTTTGTTGAATCTGGTGAGGTAATCTCGAGTGGTTTCCTCGAATCCTTGAACAATTCTGTATAGATCACTGGTCTGTTTTTCTGGTTTCATGCTGCTGGCAAACTGCTGATTAAAGGCATTAACCAGATCTGCAAAGGAGGAGATGCTGCGATTGGGCAATCCCACAAACCAGTGCAGGGCTGCTCCGGATAGGGTTGACCCAAATCCTTTGCACATGCAGGCCTCCTTAAGTGCTCCGGTTGCGGTCACCACCATCATTTTCTGCTTATACTGATTTATGTGGTCCAGGGGGTCGGCCGTACCATCATATAGTGTCATGGTTGGTGGCACAAACCCCTTGGGCACATTGATCAAGGCGATATTGTCGATGAATGGTGAATCTGCATAACTGTCCTGGGAAGCTTTCTCTGTTGGCCTTGGCATACCAGGCATCTTGGTGATCATGTCTTTCAACTCCTGGTAGCGCTGATCTGAGAGACTGTTGTTGGAAACTAAGTTCCGGATTTTATACTCAAATCTAATGTGAGTTTAATTTATTTAAGTTTAGTCATAAAACTTAATTAGATCTTATGCATGCATGATGATATCATAAGATGTGATAGTCCTTACATTGGTTTTAGAAGGTTTATACTCAATAATCACCTATTATTTGAGTCTTCAAATAACCGAAATACCCTTTAACGATCTAACAAAAATCGTCTCCAAAAGATACGTATCAAGGACCCGATCTCAAACTAATACTAATTTTGTTACTAGAAAATTAGTACAAGTATACTAGAAATAATAATAACATTACTCTTAATATTATTAGTATGGAAATGATATTATTTACTTAGAAAAAACTATTTTACTTAAGAAAATGGGAGAATGGAGTTGTAGTATGAATGTGTTAGTGAGATTATTAAGCATCCACCAACAATAATCACTTAGCCAAAAAACTAACTTGTAATGAGTGTGTAGTGAGTGTGTTTATATAAGCACATAAGCTTGCTTGTGCAAGCATTATGGCTGGCCAAAGAAGCAAAGAAGAGCCTATGCATGGCCTCTTACACAATGCCAAAAGGAACAAAGATGCCTTACATGTTCCTTACACATCTTACACACCTTTGAACACTTACACACTCAATCACAATGCACACACAACCTCAATACTACCTCTATACTACACGGCTGAAATGGGGTTAATATTGACCCCATTTTATCTTTGTCAATTGTGTTAATTTGTAATATGTCACACATGTTGCATAACACATGACCCAATTTGTTAATTGTGCAATTTTAACTATTAAAATTCATAATTTACAAATTTATTACATTTAAATAATAATTCCAATATTTCGAAATTATTATTGTATAAAATGTAATATCATAATTTTAATTACAACTCTTTGTAATTTTATGATCAACCGTGTTCATTCTCAATTTAATCGTTTCCCAAACGAATAAATAAAAACCGAGTAATAAAATGATTTTATTACTTTGACTATTATTATTATTATAATCCCGTTATAAAATATTCGTCATATAAAATTATTTCCAAAATTTCTAGTTATTAATTAATTTGTATCCAATACAATATTAATTAATTAATTATTCCATTGAGACGGAATTCCCTAAAGATATGACCTTAAGGGATCAACTGATCACCACCATCATATGACGATAATGTCAAACTCTAGACAGCCAATCATTATCGGTAAATGTTGATCAGTCGACTTTAAAAGAGTAACACTCCCAGTTGTGTTTCATTCAAATGAGTTTTAATTACGTCAACACACTATTGTCGGGGACACTTCCTCCAACAATCTCCCACTTGTCCGAGACAAGTGTGTGTCACCAATTCTCTTGCCCTATTACTATCTCCCACTCAATGCATGGCGTCCTCTCAGGTCGTGCCGGCAATTGATTAAAATCTAGAGTGGTTTATCTCGATCTGGAGTTATAACTACTGACCGGAATTATCTACCATAGATACCTTCCGAGCGTGGCCACGCATTTCTAGTTATTATTCTCCTCGAGTGGCCTAGAGATATTTCTCAACCCTGACAAGGGGTGGACAATTCCTAATCGACTTATTCCTTCCGGCTGGCCACAGCCCATCATAACCCAAAATATGTCCTTATAAACCCTAGTTACGAAGGTGTTAGGACATAGATCAAAGTTAATCTGAAAACTATGCCACCTCAGAGAACAGTCATTAGTCCAAGAACTGAGTCATGTGAAACACGATAGATGCTCCCGCCACGACCAGGCAGTCTTTTAATAAGAGTACTCCAGAGCTCTATCAGCGGTCATTAGCCCGGCAAATGTGTCTTAACATGTCTATGCCTAGGTGATCGATTAGTCATCCCGTATGACTCTATGGCAATTGAACTCGCCATCAATCGCATCACACATCCGGTTGCATTGAGACGTCACCTCACTTAAGCAACTAGGGGCGAGGTCATGATAATTCAATTCACTTTAATGGGGTTCAATATGGTCTTACCATCCCATTTGAATATGACATGACCTAGGGTGAGTTATAAATAACTCAAATGATGAATGCATTATCACATATGTAAAATTGATGCCATATCAATTACTACATAATATATAATTCGTACTTGTATAGTGTTACATCTCAACTCAATTGAAATGACATGATTTATCATATTAAGCCTATAAGAAGGCCTTTGGTGAGTAAGCCTTAACAACTTTAGTGCTTCACATAACCTTACTATAATTTCCCTTGGTTATGCATAATCTCATTATGCTAACCTTACGAATACGTGTCTTGATCCATATCTAGATACAAGCTTTCTAACAATAGAATAGCTCCCACTGTTTTCACAGTGTCTGAGAGACTCTTCCCTCTATTATATCTCATAGATATAAGTGTACTCATATTTGTTGAATACCTTCATTGTTCTATTGTATAGAATAATTCTAACAGATTTCTTCCTTTTATGATTGTAGTCAAAATGGTTCTCTAACCATCCATATGTGTTTTGAACTTGGTATTGTGCAACCCTTTGCACATTAAACCAATGAAATATCCAAACATTTAGCTTCATCCTTTTAGTACTTATTCAGTAGTGTTTGATGAACTATATGGCTACACATAGAGATTTCTCTCCAAATTCGATTTGTAACATTTCGTCATACTCCAAGTATACGAAGTTTGATAATGGTAATACATCTTAGCGTAAAGAATTGATCCTGCAGCGGAAGCATGTGGATTCAATTTCTATAGTTCAAAACATTTGAACTTACCCTTATTCTTATCGACATAAGAATATGTACTTATACGTTAATATCCATTAATAGGATATCATAGTGATGTATTTATTCCTTTTACAAGTCTTTATCACTCATAATGATCTTTATCATTTATAATGATCAACATGTCACATTCATGTAAGACTATAGACATAACTTTACTCCCACTAAACTTCATGTATAAACATAACTTCTTGACTTTCAAGAAAATGCTTATCACATGATTAAATTAAAGAATTCAACCTTTTGACATTTCCCTTTTAGGATAGTTGTGATTTTACAAAGCTCATACTTGATGACTTTTAAAATCCAACATGTCAAAATATTTGAACTCGAAGTCATGTTATTGCGTGGAAAACTCTTTGCCACCAATTTATCTAATTCAACTCTTGTCATCCTTTCTTAGGATGGTTGTGATTTTCAAAACTCATCGTAGATGATTTTAAAATCCAACAACATTATTTGATCCGATTTTAATATAGATCCGTTGTTGCGTGCGAAACACTTTCCACCAATCAACTGAGCTATTTCGGATTCAGGTAGAGTCGAAACTAAATAAAGCATTTATACAAGTTACAAGTTCGTTGCACTAAGAAGACAACATTACACTCGTTAACTTAATTTTCGAATGAAATTTCCACTTATCTCAACTAGGAAGAACATTTTCCTATTGCATCATACTGAAATTGTGGCTCTATAATAATTTCTCCCACTCTGTCTAAAAGAAATAATCCTCCTTTCTTTATAGACAGCATCATGTGCCACAAACCTTTTGTTCTCATGATCATATAGGAAAAATTGTCATTCGAAATAGGCTACAACTTAGGCACCTTGCCTATTCATATCTCATATGACTTGTATGCCTATGCTTTATAACATAGCGGAAAAATAAATGCTCGACAAAATCGGAATAGAAAGTAACTCCCACTCAATTGTAAAGATTTAATCATATCTCATATGATTCAATATTACTTTTTCGCGCATTTGATAAACGTGCTTACGAAAGTAAACTTGTGATACTTTATCACAATCTATTTGGTGTAAATTACTAGGCTTAATTAGATCATTATCTAATTCCAAGAACATCTTCTTGAGCCAATGCACAACATTCTCAACCACTAGTACAAAAATACCCTATTGCGTCAAGTGATTTACGTCGGTTCTAAAAGAACTGATGCAAAAAGTACTTAATTTTAGCGGGAGTCCAATTTTACACCATAGGAAACTTATTTGCGTCAGTTCTTAATAAAGAACTGATGCAAAAAGTACTTAGTTTTTGCGTCAGTTGTGCCCAAAACTGATGTTTTTACCTAAAAATATAATTTTGCTTCAGTTGTTTCCTATAACCGACGCATTTGCTTATAAGTTTTTGCTTCAGTTTAAAAGTGGAACTGACGCATTTAAGATGAACTTTGAAAAATTAGAACTTCTAATACATTAACCTAATTGAAAATTGAAAAACATACTGTAATACGCGACAAACATACTCTAATACGCGAAACTTGCACCAGCCACCGTCTTCGTCAGTTCATCAGTTCGTGATTCACATCCCCTCAATTCCGGTAGTCCACCAATCGCCTTCATTCTCATCATCGTTTTACTATGCAATTTTCGTGCCATCGCCATCTACAAGTAAGTACTTAATCTCTTTCCTCTTTAATCTACGCTTAATAAGCCTATTTTCGAAATTAGGGTTAGTCGACTTTTGAATTACGGGTTTTTGTCCAGGCTTCGTTACATTCGTTTTTGTGTTGCAAATCACAATTCCCCTCTTCCCTTGTTTGATTTATGCTAGTTTTGTAAGTTATTAAGTACTTAATTCGAGTTTTTGGTTTCGGGTTGTAACTGATAAAACTAGCAATTCGAGTTTTTGGTTTCGAGTTGTTGGTTTCGATCCTTGCTTGTTTCATTCGAATTAAAGCTTCGCGCTAGATCCACCGGCATCCAGAAAGACCCATCTCTTTCTGTTTCGAGAAGAAGTGGGAATAAATAGGAAAAAAGGTCTACTAGAATATAATCTATGGAATAAATTAATTTACATGACAAGGGTAGCGAATGTTCATAAATGTGGTATTTTAAGCTATGCTGGTGCTCTTTCATTTTGCCTCTGTTCCTGGTAGTGTATTCAATTTGCAATGGAGCCATATACTCACTGTTCTTAGGCTTTGGAACACGATGAAATGAAGTGAAATGACCCAGTGACCCACTAAACAATATATTCTGCTTATATAGTAAAGTACCAATCAGTCTATACAATTCTCGATGTGATATCATTATGGTTCATCCACAAACCACACTCAGTGTACCCTTCCCTACTCAAACATGGAAGCATTAAGCTAATGTTGTTACTGTTAGTTGTTGGTACTCTTGGTAGCGTACATAGCTCAATGCTCTTTTTTTAACTGTGAGAGCAAATTTAATTAAGTAGTGTGGTCTTCAGTTATAGGAATAAAGCAAGGAAGTCGGATATGACATATAAGTATAGGAACCTTATAAAATCTTTGGAGCTAGCTTCTTCTATTCAGTGGCGCAACAGTGTGCACTGATTATTTTTGTGGGTTGAATGTTTCATGAAAAGAATTGAACAGCAACAGAAATCCAATGGACATTACCCCTTGAAGGAAAATAAATTAAATTGCATATTGTTGGAGAAACTAATTGATTTTGTAATACTCCCTCCAATTTTTTTCTTTTACTCAACTATAACTAGTTTGCCTCCCTTACACTTACCAACTTTTTTTATGTATATATAGATTGATGATGAAAACGAGCAATTTATGATGATAGCTGATAAGCCTGCCTCGTAACGACGGAATGGTGACAATGGTGGATGAAGAGGGTGAAGAATTTCCAACAGTTTATTTGGCGCGCAAGGAAGGACTTAGTGGAGGCTGGAAAGGCTTTGCACAGGTCCATGATCTGGTTGATGGAGATGCAGTCATTTTTCAAGTGATCAAGCCTTCTGTTTTGAAGGTAATCTTTTTTAGAGTACGAACCTATGTTTTAACCCTTGACTTTGAGATGCCGCTCCTAATGAAATCCAACATTTGAACACTTCTTTTTTTTTTGGTAAAAGGTAAGTATAGGATTAAAACAAAAAGAGTCTAGAACGAGTTGTTACATGAGCTTTTTTTGCTTAATCCAATCTATATCAAAACTACTAAAACTTGTAGCATCCCGACCGCGGAGTTGATCTCGAATGTCCTGCAAAATATGTGCTGCAACTCGCTTTGGCATGTGAACCATAAGTTCCTGCTTACTTTGATTCCGTTGTCGCCATATTTGGTACATGAAACTTAGTACGAGAGCCGCCTGGATATCACGCTGAAGACTTGTCTTTGCACTCATACACCATTGGATAGGCTGATGCAAGGGAATTAGAAGGCTAGTCACGGCATTAAGAGCAGTCACCACCTGTTTGCTAAATGTGCAGCCAGAAAAGAGATGAGCATCATTCTCTAATTCCTGTCCACATAAGTAACATTCTGCAGATATAGCAACCCCATACGTAATCATTTTATCATTAGTCCTCAAGGCTTGATTCATACACAACTATCTTTTTCATATGTAAGTTCGGTCATATTTACGTAAAATCTCAGTTTCGGTGTGTCGATTGTGGATAAGATGATCTTTGAAATGACTAAAGATAAAAAACATGAAGTCCAAATAAGATTGCATAAGATAGTACTCCATATTAATTTCTGAACTGCTTGGTGCATGATAAATATGCAGGTTTACATCTTGAGGACAAGTGGTGTAGAATGTAGTGAGGAGGACTAACTAGCTAGCTCACAGGAATGCCCAACTGCAATTGCCCTCGTGGCCTATACAGGTAATTCAGACTATATTTCCCCTATTTCGTTATGTTTTCGCACTTTGTTCAAGGAGTCTTTCCCGATTTTCCATCTACCTAAATGCGCCTGCGAGAACATAGTAGAGATTGTGTATTGCTAACATTAATGCTGAAAATGCGGGTGTAAATTGATCATGTGACATGCTGTACACATACAGATATACATATACAGATAGATTGAGTTGAATGTGTAATGTGTAATGTGTGTTGGTGTTGGTGTTTTAGATTGCTGCTGATGTTACTGTTGATTTAGTATTAATGTTGGCTGTGTCAATATACGACCTGTTAGTAGAGTATAATGATTAATTCTTCCAGGTTTTGGATATTGCATTTGTCAAGGAGCAGGGGTGAGGAAACGACAGCCTTGTTGAAAAAATGCAAGATAATAGTTATCATGTGTTGTCGATTCAGCCTCAATTTTTGGTTTTGTTTTTGTAGTTTCCTTCTCCCGGTTAGGTAGTTTGGTTTGATAGTCTGGCTTTGAACTTATTGTGGTGTGTGTTTTGCAGTGATAATAGTCTGTCAAGTGCAAGCTCGACAAAAGTTAGGAATGTATCAAGATTCCAATGGTCAGTTATTGTCTGGAAGTAATGGGCCTTCTCAAGGTATGCAACTTCAAGTTTCCGATTCAGGGTATATGTACCATCCACAATACAAACAACATCAACAATGTATGCTTCTTCAACAACATCAACACCGGCAACATACAGCAGCAACTACACTTGCTTCGCCACTGTATGTTTTGGATTAATTTATGAAGGTGACATGGATAATCTTACGGCTAAGTATGAATTTGTAAGTGGAGTAGTTGGTGAAACATTATTTTTGTTGATAAATTGATTGGTTAAAGATCGTTTGGTAATTGAGTTGGAATATCGGTTAATTTTATAAAAATTATTGTTGTTAATTATCGAATCATCTTGCATTTGTGATCATATGCAGGATTAATGTATTGGGCAACACGATGCTGTAATTTATTTTTTTTATTGAAAACATAAAAATAAAATACATCAGTTCTTACAAGAAATAACGCAAATAGTAATTAGTTATTGCATCGGTTTTGAATAGAAATGATGCAAAAAAATAGAGCAAAAGAGTCAGTTCCTATAATAACCGACACATATACTATTCAATTTTGCGCGAAATTAAGGTACTAATTGCATCAGTTGTTGGGAAACTGATGCAAAAGCTAAGCGAAAAAGCATCCGTTACTGGAAAACTGATGCAAAAACTAAGCTATTTGCGTCGGTTCTTATAGCAAATGCATCAGTTGTTTACTAAGAACTGATGCAAATGATACATCAAATGCATCAGTTGTATACTAAGAACTGATGCAAATGTCTGTTTTTTGCGTCAGTTTTAGAACCGACGTTTCAATAAACGTCACCTCCAAAAACGTCAACCAAGAACCGACGCAATAAGTCTTATAGAACGGATGCAATAGGGTGTTTTTGTACTAGTGAACGTGAATTTCTTGCGCATTAATTTCCTCAATTGAAGAATTAAAATATCTTTCAAGATTTGAAATTTCACTCACCTACACACCTTAAAGTGTTTATAGGGTGAATGACTTGCTTTGAATGCAAGATTCGCATAACCCATGAGATTCCTAACCTCAAATGCGACTTTCAATCGAGTAATGATGGAAAAATTTGGGGCACCAACTATAGTTTTAGGGTACATATGACATTTCCACCTTAGTTTTGGAATATAATTACCTTGATTCGTATGGCCTAACCATGAACCAATTCATGGTAACATTGAGTACAACATTTGTTTCAATTGCGTAATGGTAAAACTTTTACCTTTTATGCAAAACTCAAATTATATTTAGAGATAATTGTACATAATAACTATTATTTGTGTATTACTCTAAATCCAAAACTTGGTTAAGCATAATATGACATGTAAATGTCATATTAGATGAAGTGGCAACTACTTTAGTTCCATTTACGTTTATCATTCAAATTGTCATACGATTTTCTTCACGTTAGGACGATAGGATTTACAAGAACCCTCGGATCGTGTTATTAACACATCCTCCTCTAAATACCCATTTAGAATAGTAGGTCTTGTCATTCTTTTACCATAGTTCAATCATATGAAAATGGAATTTCTAACGTGAATCATCTATTTGCACTCAAATGCAAACAATGTAGAATGAAAACTTAATGTCATAAGTATTACCTAAGAAATATGTTGGAGTCATATTACTTCCAACATCCTTAGACTTTACAATTTGGAGTTGTTTCTAACTTCGTGTCTTACACGACTTTCTCTCAACCTCGTTCTCTTTTTAACTACTTAAGAAAGATTCGGTCTTCTCATAGCTCCCACTTACTTCAAGAATTATTACTTGAAGAAGACCTTTTCTTCAATTAATTCCAAATTAATTCCTCATAGGAGTTAATGTCTATGAAGTGAGGTGGTATTGGTTACAATGATTTTCTTAAATCAATTTACCAATTTATATCAACTTCGTCATGTTCTTAACCCTTAAGTTTTAGACGATAAGTTATTAAATTGAGCAACAAGACTATAGAAAGATGTATGAATAGAAGATTTAATCAACACTTTTTGACTAAAATCACTTCTATTTAAGTTTCTTTATAAGAAATCGTAATGGTTTAATAGAAATTTTAAGATGTTAATCTTATGTTTGCATAGGACCTTCCTATCAAATTCTATGGAATAGAATAATTCCTACGGACCTTGTCCATAACCAAATACACGGTTTTAAGTGAGGAGAAAGAGATTCTATTTGTCGATATAGCATAAGATGTTTAGCGGAGATATTGGTTACAATCGAATGATATTATATAGGAGTAAAAATGAACAATTATAAAACAACAAATTAAGGAAAAACAAACATTCATCATTTTGATTCAACTTGTAAATATTTTAACAAGTTAAAGCATTTATAAAATGACCTCTATCCAATTTTATAAATGATTCCAAGACCCAAACCCATACCACCGAAATCGTGAACCACTGGAACTCCGACCCAACAATATGGTTTGGTGGGTTAAAATAAACCGGTTCTACCATAGAACTCTTGGTTGATGACAAATCATTATTTATTCATCTTTGCCCGGAACACATTGACCACTGGTCCTCTACACTTCCGTTGAGTACAAACCAAATTTCAATTGCATCGAGATGCGATCCGCCCACTGGACTGAATCCACCTCATCGCCCCACTTATCCTACGTAATGGGGTTCGTACTGCCCACTGGACTAGCACCACCCCACGAAATAGAAGCTCATGGGTTCTACTATTTGGTAAGGCTAATTCTCAATTGTTTTTGTTTAATATAGAGGTCTTGTCAATTTATTATCTATCTCCTTTAAGCTAATTAAATCGGTGAACTCGATAATTATAATTGACACGGTCGTTTATAACGATCTAAACTAATATGCATGTTTATGGCGATTTGGCTATGCATGCAAACATATAAATAATGCAAAAATAAAAGCAATAAAGCAATAAAATCCTAGTATGGCCTTCCTAGTAATAGTAAAATTAATTAACTATTACAAATTCGGAAACCAACTCCATGGTCCCTTGAACTTCATTGGCACGCCATCCAAGAAAACACCGTCTTGTCGGAACTCCTTTCCGTATGGCACCGTCTTTTGGATCTCCGGAATTACAATAAAATAATATAACTACTCTATTGTAAAACTGAAAATTTAAATAAATTACAAACCCGTGATACGAGATCACATAAATTACAACCGAATCAATATTCCCTTTCATTACGGGTAATATTGATTAAAACTAAGGCCATACTAAGAAAATTACATAATTCCAAATTATATAAAAACATTCAAATATGACATTCATAAATTGCAATAATAAAATATGTATGCACATGCTCAATTTTTAATGCCAAATCGCCTCATGGGAGCAAATATCTCATATTTGTTTACGGTTTTTACGGATATGCGCGATTTTAACTATTAAAATCATCAAAATTACATAAATCTAATTTATGTCCAAGTTAATCATCCTAACTTACTTTAGGAATCAATGTTTAGTCTCTACTAATATTTGATCATGATATAACTTGATTTTGCATTATTGTTCATAAATTACTTGTATTTTCGGGAAAAATAAACAAAATACGGCCAAATGAGTCAATAAAATTCGAAATTTCAAATTCTAAAATTTTAAACTTTCTGGAAATTTTCTAAAAATTCAGAAATTAATAAAATGGTCTTTTGCAAATATATATGGTTTATTTCTTAAATAAATCGTATAATAGTCGTTTTTATGATTAAAAATCCGATTTAAATTATAAAAACTTGTGATAAATTGCTATAAATTTTTAGTCATCCTAAAATACATATTAGAATCTGAAAATGACCAAAAATTACAGACCATACTCGAAAATTTTATTTTCGACTCATAAATCATGATTATTAGCTAATTAACTCATTAAAATTAATAATCATAAAAACAGAAACTTTTTGATATCCAACTTTTAGATCTGATGTTCCTATTATATAAGACATCCATGGGTAAAATTTTATGCCATAATATTAAGATTAACTATTTTTAACACAATAAGTCACTATTTATCCGATTTTAACTATTAAAATCATAAATCATGCATCACTTGAGAATAAATTCCCAAAATTTATATAAATTCTTTAAATATTGCATGTGAAATTGTGTAAAATATTTATGGGAATTAATTCCAACTATAACTATTAAAGTCGAATTTGAGTCACTATTAATACGATTTTTACTATAAAAATCATTAATCATGCAAAATAAATCCAATAAATCCGAAAATTTATACAGGTATTTTATATATTGCATGTGACTTCTCATAAAATTTTTAAGGTCAAATTCTAAATATAACCTTTTATACCCATTTTAACTCATATTATGACTATTTATCTCATAAAATTCATAATCCATGCATATTAACTCCATTTCTTACGAAAAATCATATACAATATATTAAATATGCATGTGAGAACATATCAAAAAAATCTCGGCCAGAAACTATTTCTAACTATTTTTCCCATTAATTGTTGTTTAAAACCGTTTTAAACTACAAAATATACAAATAAATATAAAAATGAACAATAAAAATCCATAAAATTATTTTTATGTCCTAAAACAATTTTAGAAACAGAAACTTTAACATGCAAAATTATTTTGTGATTTATCATAATAAATCCAAAATATTTCGAAAATTTTCGAAATATATATGTTAATCCGATTTTAACATAAAACATGAATCCGATCATGCATGCAACAACCGTAATGCTCTGATACCACTTGTTGGAAACTAAGTTCCGGATTTTATACTCAAATCTAATGTGAGTTTAATTTATTTAAGTTTAGTCATAAAACTTAATTAGATCTTATGCATGCATGATGATATCATAAGATGTGATAGTCCTTACATTGGTTTTAGAAGGTTTATACTCAATAATCACCTATTATTTGAGTCTTCAAATAACCGAAATACCCTTTAACGATCTAACAAAAATCGTCTCCAAAAGATACGTATCAAGGACCCGATCTCAAACTAATACTAATTTTGTTACTAGAAAATTAGTACAAGTATACTAGAAATAATAATAACATTACTCTTAATATTATTATTATGGAAATGATATTATTTACTTAGAAAAAACTATTTTACTTAAGGAAATGGGAGAATGGAGTTGTAGTATGAATGTGTTAGTGAGATTATTAAGCATCCACCAACAATAATCACTTAGCCAAAAAACTAACTTGTAATGAGTGTGTAGTGAGTGTGTTTATATAAGCACATAAGCTTGCTTGTGCAAGCATTATGGCTGGCCAAAGAAGCAAAGAAGAGCCTATGCATGGCCTCTTACACAATGCCAAAAGGAACAAAGATGCCTTACATGTTCCTTACACATCTTACACACCTTTGAACACTTACACACTCAATCACAATGCACACACAACCTCAATACTACCTCTATACTACACGGCTGAAATGGGGTTAATATTGACCCCATTTTATCTTTGTCAATTGTGTTAATTTGTAATATGTCACACATGTTGCATAACACATGACCCAATTTGTTAATTGTGCAATTTTAACTATTAAAATTCATAATTTACAAATTTATTACATTTAAATAATAATTCCAATATTTCGAAATTATTATTGTATAAAATGTAATATCATAATTTTAATTACAACTCTTTGTAATTTTATGATCAACCGTGTTCATTCTCAATTTAATCGTTTCCCAAACGAATAAATAAAAACCGAGTAATAAAACGATTTTATTACTTTGACTATTATTATTATAATCCCATTATAAAATATTCGTCATATAAAATTATTTCCAAAATTTCTAGTTATTAATTAATTTGTATCCAATACAATATTAATTAATTAATTATTCCATTGAGACGGAATTCCCTAAAGATATGACCTTAAGGGATCAACTGATCACCACCATCATATGACGATAATGTCAAACTCTAGATAGCCAATCATTATCGGTAAATGTTGATCAGTCGACTTTAAAAGAGTAACACTCCCAGTTGTGTTTCATTCAAATGAGTTTTAATTACGTCAACACACTATTGTCGATGACACTTCCTCCAACAACTGCCTGCTCCAGGGAATGGATTGACTGGCGGAGGGAAGAAGCCTGGAGGGGCTCCTCCCCTAGGTCCTGCGGCTGGTTGATTGGCTGCCACGGATGAACTGTAGCCTGGTCTTGGATGCCAACCAACTGCTGACTGCGCTGGTGCTCCTCCTTGCCACCCTCCAGTGCTGGACTGGTTCACGGGTGTTGCTCCTACTGAGATCTCTGGCGTTCGCCCGATGGTAGGCCGTAGAGGGGTACCTGAAAAAATCAAAGGATCAGTCCCAGGGGGAAAACAAGGTGTAGGATTACCTGCAGGCTGAACTGGTCTGGACTGCGGTGCTCCAAACACAGACGAGTCCAGATCTAGTATCTCTGGGCCACTGCTCGGGGTGGTGACGATCTCCTGAGGAATTGGCCGGTTCAGCCCTCCCCTCCCGAAGGGATTGAAGGTCTGTCCAGGCCCTGGTTGTAACATCCTGAACGGCTACTCTGAACGTGCGACTGCGACGATCTGCTCTTTCAGGTTCAGATTGTCCTTCTTCAGGCTCTCTATGGTTTCCTGCAGAGCACTCATTCCTTGGACCACCACCTGCATCGGATCTGGGCTGGGAACCCGCGGCTGCTGGCCTACTCCAGGTATCTGGGCTTCTCCACTTCTGCTGGGGCTGCTCTCTCTGCTCTGCCTTGGGGAAGCAGACACAGGGGGTGATCTGGGAATCTGAGGAGGTTTGCTGGATGGAGCCACAATCCTTGGGGCTGTGGTCTGACTTACGACCAGGGGTTGTCCTGTGAGACCAACGGACACAGTAGGGTTGGTCCCACTGGACTGGGCTGGCATGCTCTGAGAACTGGAAGGGTTAGCTTTGGTCCCGGACATGCTTGTTGTGACGAGATAACGATTTTAAATATTGGAATGCGCACTATGCCCCACGGTGGGCGCCAAATTGTTTTGGTAAAATTTATACCGGGTCGAGCTTATGTGATGCGGGTCAAAGTGTCAACCAATATGAGGATTTACGTAAAAAACGAATATGAAAATTAAAGAGATGAAATAACGACGCAAGAGATTTTTGGTGACGCGGAAAAACCCGTTGAGGGAAACAACCGCGGGGGGAACGGAATCCCACCAATATTTTTACTATGATCGAGGATATTCACTGTTGGAGACGGATTACAAGTATTTTGCGAAAGTAGTAAAGTTTACAACGTATGAACTGAATGAGTATAAAATGCCCTAGCTTCCTTTTTTATAGTTTTGGATTCTGGGCTAACTGAATCTGCTCTGGTCTTGAGCTGCTCCGGGAATATAGGAGTAAGTTGGGGAGAATATGCTTCTAGGGTTTGACCTTTTCTTCTCCTTCCAACGGCTCCTTGTACATGCAATCTGTTCTTGTAGTGGGCTGCTTGTACCTCGGCTTGTCTTTGGGCCCAACAGTGTGATAGCGGATTTTGGGCTAAACACGATCCAAGCAACAAACTCGGTCCCATCCTCTCTAGATGCTTCTCGGGTAGGGTGATGCCTCGCGATGATTGTGCTCATTTTTGCGGAGTCCATGCGTTTGGCCTTTAGGGCCTCGTTCTCAGCTATTAAGCGATCCAATTCCTCTTGCGTGATGTTAGCGACATTGTTTCTTCGTGGAGGCTTACTATAATACAAAGAAAAGAAATGAGTCCCGACTCATGTGGGCACCCATTTGGGTTAAGGCTATGTTCCCTAAGCATCAAAGTCAATAAGTAACCATCATCTAGTGTAATACTTTCTATAATATGGCTCGGGGATCACATAACCGCATATCGCTAGACATGATATAACTACTGATATAATTCAAATCACTTCATGCATCCATATTAAGATACACCTTTTTGTATACATATAAATAAAATTCTTTCATGCTCATGCCCTCAATGGCTTTTCCAAACGGTCACATATACTAAGAGTTCTCATAACATACTTATCACAGTATACCATCACTTCCATCATCTCCTAATCTACCCTTTTCTCTCGTATATGAACTCTGGGTTCCCGGGTAAAACTGAGAGGGCCAATGGTTCGGTGTGAGGGGGCCCCAGACTCATACTTTTCCTTTAGTGTGCTCCTAACAGTCTTATCCCGGGGTTCATTTTATTTAGACTCTCCTACATTCATTGGGTTCATTAGGTTAGGCCTGAGGATCGTTCTCTCTGATACCACTTTGTAACACCCCCATTTATTTAAGGGCCTGTACTAGGACTCCTCAGATAAGTAAGGGTGTTACCATCTCGGTTTCCCGAGGGAGTAGATACAAAGGAAAGATAAACAGTACTTTAATTAAAAGTTAAACTCATAACATGTTCTTACAACTGTATCCAAACTGTCTTGTAAAATGAAAATACAACTCATGCTAAACTGACTAAGGTGATCTAGACTTTAGTCTGGTCCGGATCCAAGCTCTCTCTCCCATAGCTCCCCTTAGTCTCAGCCACCTGTCAATCTGCTCCCCAATAATTTGGTTCATCACAGGTGATCACGAATACACAGGGTCAACCACGAGGTTGAGTAGAGGAAATTAAATAAACAAGCTTATGATATATATATTGGGATTAATCATCCCTTAACTCCGCACCGATCCAACACCAAATAAACTCCGCACCGATCCAACGCCAAATAAACTCCGCACCGATCCAACGCCAAATAAACTCCGCACCGATCACCACGTATCACAATATGATACAAATGAATAACTCATATAACATTCATAATATAGCATAAGGTAAACATGGAAATCATCGAATATTAACAGCATGTTCAACATTATACCCCTACCTCAAATAGCAGAATTGTAGATAAGTCCAAGCTCGTTAGAAGTGTTCCACACGAAACTCGCTACCTAAACACGTATATGTAACGAATTAAAACCTTCCCGAAATCCCATAACAACCTATACTGTCTATAAATAGAAACCTTCCATAAAAGGAAATTTTCCACAAATAGAACTCATTATAAATGGGAAGTTTCATGGAAACTTCCCTAAATCATTGATTTCCCGACTCATAAGCTTTAACTACGCGTTAACAATAACATTGAAATAACGAAAGACGGCTATTAGTAAAATATAATTAGATATAACACTACTATAGTAATAAAATAATTGTTATACTAATAATAATAATAATACTAATATTAATATAAATAATAATAAAGACACAATAATTAAAACACTACAACCCGTGAACCAAAACACCTTCCCGAAACAAACCCGTGGCCAAAACAGACCCTACACCCGCCTACTTACGCCGCGACTAACACCCCTAACCACCTAGCCTCGTATCCCGTGCCGCCTGGTACCACCGTGACCACCACCAGCCTGCTCGACTCCCAAGGGCGTGATGAACCAGAGCCCAAACCAGGCCTGGTTCACCCCTTAACCTACTGACCAGTCCCAAAACTCAGCCCCATCGACGCCACTACCACCACCGACTACCCCCGACTCAACCACCAGGACC
The DNA here is from genome assembly GCA_029255685.2 of Silene conica. Classification (NCBI taxonomy): domain Eukaryota; kingdom Viridiplantae; phylum Streptophyta; class Magnoliopsida; order Caryophyllales; family Caryophyllaceae; genus Silene; species Silene conica. The sequence continues at coordinate 16,427,771 of CM055311.2, read as the reverse complement.
CTCCCTAGACTCCAGACTCGTAGGACACGGTTGTAACATCGTGTCGACCTCCCCCGAGTCAACGATATTACCACCCCAACACCCTAGTACACGAATTACAAACCCAGAACGACAACACTACAAATAATACGCTTCCCTGACAGGCCCTCTTAAACCTCTTCCACCGCCGTGATCCGATACCCTTACCCGCCGTGACTACCATCCCCGACATTACCCTACTGCCAACTGAAAACCCACGCGAAGACCCATAAGAAAAACTCACAGACCTCGACACAAACCAATTTTAAAAGAGCATACAAAAACACGCATAAAACAGAATGAATAACGACTCTTATAGACACCGTATCTACCACCCTCCACGACCGACTTTAACCACCAACGACTCCAGCCCATTACTCTTTATATGTTCCTGACACCACCTAGTATGCCCTTATGCAAAACAAACCAGATTAAACGAGTGATGAACTACAGAATCATGTGATGAAAACTATAACATAAACAGGGTCGTGTGGTGACATACCGTCTTTAAGAGCCAAATCGAACACCGTACGCTATCCTACAACCACCGTGCTCAGCCTCTCCTCCTTCTCTGATGTGACGGCTAGGGTTTTATGTGATAAAATTGTATTAGGGTAGGGTTTAGGGATGAGGAAGAGCTGCTATATATGACGGCTGTAAGGTGTTTGCAGCGTGTGTTTGTAATCAAGTGTGGGCTTCTTTTCTTTTATTTTCACGATAAACGAGGCCCATACTCGAACCCCATATAAACAATACAACCACAAGTTACGAACAACAAAATTGATAGCTACGAATAAAATATCGTTGACCCATAAAAACTATATTTTAAAAAAAACAGGTTATTACAATCACCCACAACATCGGAAGAAACTGAACGCATGAGTCGGATTTCTTATGCTTAAGTAGTAGGATCGATCATGTATGCCATGATGTGCACACGTCCAGACGTGGCATATGCATTGAGTATGGTCAGCCGTTACCAAAAGAATCCAGGTGAAAGCCACTGGATGGTCGTCAAGAACATCCTCAAGTACTTACGAAGGACTAAGGATTGGGCTCTGGTATATGGTGGAGACACGGAGCTATGTGCTAAAGGTTACACAGATGCTAGTATCCAAACCGATCGTGATGATTCCAAATCTCAGTCGGGTTTTGTCTTTACTCTTAATGGTGGTGCAGTCAGCTGGAAGAGTTCAAAGCGAAGCGTTACAGCAGATTCTACAACAGAGTCTGAGTACATGGCAACTTCCGAAGCTGCAAAGGAAGCTATTTGGATTCGTTATTTCTTACAAGGACCAAAAGTAGTACCTAGTGTGAAAAATCCAATCACCCTTTATTGCGATAATAGTGGTGCTATCTTCCAGGCTAAGAAGCCTAGGTCTAGTAACAAATCTAGACATGTACTCAGAAAAGCTCATCTAATAAGAGATTACATGGAGCAAAAGGAGTTTGTAACACCCCGTCCCACACCTAGGACCAGAAATGTTAGTCAAGTTAGCTCGACGGGCTATGTAATGGCCTCACAGACCAACACGAGTCCTTTCTAAAGCATTTTATCCTCACTTATGTGCATCCCGGGAACCATCCCAGGAGGTCACCCATCCTAAGACTACCCCCAGCCAAGCACGCTTAACTGTGGAGTTCTTTCGCATGGATAACCAGAAAAGAAAGTGCACTTTGTTGGTATGAGTAGTACTTTAAATCCCTTTAAGCACTAGTCATATAAGCCTATCAAGGGACCTCTTCAAGGAGTTACCCCACCCGAATATCTTATTTGGTTCAATGGAGTATTACACACCCCCACTTGAAGAACGCAACGTCTTCGTTGCGCCTGGCAGCATCCAATCGCAGCCGAGCCAAACCAGGAATCCTCCCCCGCTTGGTTGGTGACCCGGGTACTCCAGACCACAGGCGCTCACCAGACGGTCGCAGGGTCGCTCTGATACCATTCGTAACACTCCGGCCCACACCTAGGACCGGAAATGTTAGTCACGGTAGCTCGCCAGGCTATGTACTGGCCTCAAAGACCAACACGAGTCCTTTCCAACGCATTTTGTTCTCACTCACGCGCATCCCGTAAACCATCTCAGGAGGTCACCCATCCTAAGACTACCCCCAGCCAAGCACGCTTAACTGTGGAGTTCTTTCGCATGGATAACCAAAAAAGAAAGTGCACTTTGTTGATATGAGTAGTACTTTAATAAATCCCTTTAAGCACTAGTCATATAAGCCTATCAAAGGACCTCTTCAAGGAGTTACTCCACCTGAATATCTTATTCGGTTCAATGGAGTATTACAGATAGCGTTGTGCAAGATTGGAACAGATAACACGTGTTCCAGAGTTGTATTAGATATTATTTGATTGATGTATGATCATTTCAATTACTACTTAATAAAATCATTGAATTTTTTTTATATATTGTAATTCATGTGGATTATATGACAATTTTGAACACCACAAAGTGAACTGTTTTACTTTATATGTATGTTTTGTCCGTAAACACCACAATGAGCTGATAACTCAGGTGATTATTTTGTTAGTTGAAGGATGGATGGTTCAATATGCCATAAGTCAAACGTTTGACTGATCAATAACAAATATGGGTATCTGATACCGCATAGGACATTGTGACCACTACATAGAGTCTTAAATGTTAAGATAAATTAGGTGCCTGGTCGTGGATAGGACGTCTATTGTGATTCCTAAAGTCGGTTCTTTTGATAATTGATTATTTCTAGCGATATAGACAGTTTTTGGTGGTATAGGTTTCTGTCCTAGGTCGCACCGTAAAAGGACGCCAATCGGACTTTTACTGGGCCATTTCATGTTGTGCTTCCATCGGCAGATTATAAGTCAAGGAAAATATCCAGTCTTTATCAGGTTTTATATATATAATCTCAGGGCCACTCGAGGAGTAGTAACTTAAATGCATGGTCATGCTCGAATGTGATTCGTATATCAGTTATGTTACTCTCTAGTCGAGGAAACCACTCTTGATATGATTACTTGGGAGATACGACCTTATAAGGTGGGACTTTGCAATTTGCCTTCCATTGAGTGGGAGAAATTTATGTCGCACACACACTTGTAGGACAAGTGGGAGATTGTTAGAGTAAATGTCCTCCACAGTGTGTGATTATTTGAATAAATCTTTTACAGGATCATACAGAAATACTTAGTATATTAATCAGTTGATTAACGTTTATCGGTAACGGTTGGCTTACTAGAAGTTTGACGTTACTGTCATATGATGTCAGTAATTAGTTGATCCCTAAAGGTCACACCTATAGGATAGTACTAAGAAATTGATATAATTACGTAATTGCCAAACTTAGCTAAATGTAGTTAAATAGATGATAAGCATTTAATATGATTAAATAATAATTAGGAGAAATGAATTAAATGTTAATTCTAACAAATATATATAAATGTTATATTTATTAATTATTTATATTTTAATATATGATATTCTATAATAATATAATTAGGTTAATTAATTATAAGATAATTAATTAACATTCCCCTAAAAATGTGTCTATGTTACATTTCCGAAAATATTATCCGGAAATTAATATGGGATATTTAGTTCCGAGAACATGCATTAAAATATATGTAGATATTTTAATAGAAGTTCGGATAGGTGAAATAAACACACCAATTCACACGGTGGTATTGGGCCGTGTGAATCACACGGTGGATAGGCCTTTTGGGCCGTGTGAATCACACATATAAGAGAACAGTTTTCCCTTATTTTCCACATGAGTTGTTGATAATCTAAAAAAAACCCTAAAAACAAAAGCCTCCAAAATTAATAGTAATTAAGGTGGTAACTTGAAGGGCAATTTTCTTAGTCATCTTGGGTACAATATAGGGAGAGTTTCTACATTGAAACTTGGGTTTACTAGGTTGTTCTTAGGCCGTTATCTCATAGATCTAAAGGTTATTTTGTGGGGAATATAACGTGTATTCGCCCTTTAATTGCAGGATTATAATGAAAATTACAGTCGTGAATATCGTCATAAGATTAAAAAGCATAAGAAAAGAAGTACAACCTTTAGTCCTTGTGCGAATGGCCTAAGAACAGGAATTAACACAAATTCCCTCCTATAACTTGCACCCAAGACTTAGAATGAGAAGTGGCCGCGTGTGCTAGAAATCCTCTCCAACTGCCTTGCAATATTGGGAGAGCTATTAAGGTTTTTAGATGTGAGATCTGAGGTTTTGGGAGAAGAATGCTCTCAAAACCCTAATTTTCTTGAGATGTGATTATCAGTAAATCAGTCGTCTGACAAAAGGAGAAGTCCTCTCCTCTTGTACTGCTTTGGTCGACCGAAATTAGGGTTAGGGTGAGAGTGGGCTTCCCACTCTTACCTTATTCTAATGCGTGATTCGATCCGTTTTTGCTAAAATATAATCGCGGGTTTTATTTATAAATCGTAGCATGTTATCAGATATTAATATAGTCGATATATTAATAATGGTCTGATAAAATACGATATTGTATAACACCCAAATTAATATAACTGTTTATATTAATTTGCGAATACAATATTTAATTAAATATAACCGTTTATATTTAATTTACGAATTAATCATGTAATCCGTATTAGCTAAAATTATTTAATCCGTATTAAATAATAATCTCAACATCTTATTGACTAATTTAGTAGTCAATACCTCTGACTAACTGTTTAGTCATATCCGGCAAAATGTGACTGTATTTTCATACCTTCACATCTCTCAAACGTGTCCTATAGGTGTGACGTATAGGGACCAGTTGATCACCGCCATCCGTATGACAATAACGTCAAACTTATCTAGCAAGCCAACCGTTATTGATAAACGTGGATCAACTGGTAATAATACAAAAGTTTGCCCTTGTGATCCTTAAAGAGATTTAATAAGTCATTGTACTTAATTGTCAAGGACACCAGCCCCAACATATTTCTATATCCATGTCTTTTTAATTCAATTTATTATTTTTGTATCAATTCGTTTTTGATATAATCATTGGCAGTATTAATTTGATTAATACTTTAAATGGAAATTTGAGAAATATTCCTACAAAATCATCCAATGTGGTGAAGGTGTTAGGAGGATGGATGTTTAGCCAACGATCCGCCTTGTCGGTGAGTGAATACGGAAATAACATCAACCTCAAGATCTCTTCCGGGACCCCGGTTTTCTTTATCATTGCTACCTTGCCCTTAAACTTTCTCAAATGTCCGTGAGCATCTTCGTGAGAGTCCCCCACCAATTGCATGCTTCTCAATGAAAGTCATTTGTGAGGGGTGTATCTCGAAGTTTTGGGGGTTAAGGTTACCGAAGTTGATAGGATTTGTCGTGTCATTGTGGTTTGGACGGTTATGGTCTCGTAAGGCGTCCATGATGTGGAGGTGAGGTGGGTTTTGGATGAGAGGTGTGGTTGGGGTGTTTCTCCTTCGGTTTCGGTGGTATAGAATGGGTTGTCGAAATTTTCGAACGTTGGTCTTAGTTGTTCTTGGTTAGGGCTTTCTAGCTCGGGCGAAGTAGTGGGGTTGTTTTGGCTAGTTGAGGCTAGTTGAGGCTTGGGATGCGGTTCTTACCCTAGCTAGAGTTCGGCTCCTTGAGGCTCGAAAAAGCCTCTCCGGTTCGGAACTAGAAAGTAGAGAAGATGTCTCACCCCTTGGCATAAACTTAGCACAAATGTTAGTCGTCCCAGTGTTTTTTAGGCACTAGGGAGAATAATAAGCACAACCACGCTACAAGGAACTAACAAAACTTGAACAAGAACGAACAAAAACACAACTAACTAAAACTAAAACTAAAACTAAACTATGCAATTTCTAGCACCAACCCCGACAACGGCGCCATTTTGATGAGCGAGATTAAAGTCGTCGGTTCCCGCTATCAAACAATATTTATAAACCCAAATTAAGTAGTATAATAGGGTTGTCGATCGCAAGGATAGTTGGGATATATAATTGCCTAGTTCGGTCCGAGTTAAAGTCTAGTTAGGGTAATAGGGGTTTGAGAAAGTCTATAAACTACTAAGTAAAGAGAGATATGCTAGATGAAAAATCAATAAAGGGAGACTAGGGTGTCGGGGTTGCTATGAAGGGTGGTCAATGAAACATGCAAATCGGTCAACTAAACTACTCAAAAATATTGGTCTCGGCTCGTCTCGTCTTTCGAGTCAACTTGCCTTAGGTCGAGTTAAACCTAGCTATCACTATGATTCAATCAGCCAACATAGGAACAAACATAAGCACGTCTTGGACTATCGCTAAAGCCTAACAAATGTGACAATCTAAGGCCCAGCTGTCGTTGTGACAATACATCGAACACCTAGCATGCGAACCTATGAATAACCTTTACAAATGAGTAATTTATTTTAAGACTATGCATATAGCATCATTAACGACCCAACATAGGTCCCCCCTAATAACCCTAGAAATAGTCTATTCACACATACTTAGGGCTTAAAGTAAATGTAAACAAATGAAATAACTAAGTAAATAGAAGAAATATTATACCAATTACTTGAATAAAGTGTGGAACTTGGATTACAAAAGGAATGATCTTCTCAAACCACTTCAAATTACAACCAAAATTCACTAAGTAAAGTGGTAAGAACCAACTAAAAGAGATGAACTAAATGATTAAATAAAAGATTAAGTAAACTAAGGAAAGATTATGTGAATGAGTTGAGTTTTTGAGTCTAAAATGAAAGGCAATGAAACAATACACACCCTAGGGATGCGTGTTTGAGAAATAAAAATTGCGTAAATGAAAATGACACAAGTGTGGGTTTATATAGCGCGCGATTTCCTGAGAAGCGGCTCCCAGCCGGTCGACCGGCTGCCGGTCGGGGACCGGCTGAGGACCCTTTTTGCTGATACTGTAAATTTCTTCAAAGCTGACTTCCTCCCCAGCCGGCGGACCGGCTTCCGGTCTGTAATAGTCCGTATTTTCTTTTAGTCTATTTTATATTTAATAATTTGATGTGTTATAGTAATTTGGATATTCGTATTCAAATAATTGGTTGATCGAACAAGTTTTATTTTATTTCACATGTGTTGTTAAGGGGTCGGACTTATCATTAGTAGTAGACCGTGTAAGATATAACTTTGGGCCTCGTTTTGCGTGCCCTCAAACTCCAGCCCACTCGACATAACACATCTCAACTACGTAAAACACCTCAAATCACAACTTACTGCCGCCCTATATAGATCTACCTAGAAAACCTAACCCTAGCATCAACACATCTCAACCCTCACATACATCTGCTACCGCCACATCAAGGTTTAGGGAGAAGGGGTTCACGGTGGTTCAAGGTTGGTCCACGGTGGTTGTTTGCTGCTAAGATACGGTACACTCACCTTGTTTTCGTTCTGTTTTCGTTGTTCTGTTCTCTTTTATGATGTGTTTTACATATACTATAAGCAACGTTTTGGCTCTGTTAATCATGTGGGGTTGAACTATGATGTTGATAGTTATGTTTGAGTCAGGGTAGAGTCACCCTTAGCCTTCGTTGACCGTTGTATATGGTGGTTTAAGGTGGTTGTCAGAGTCGTCTCTTTCGCTGTTTCAGTAATGTCGTGATGAACAAGGGGGTTTAGACAATGATTCGTTTAATAACCTGTAGAGTTTTTGTATGTTGTTATTCAGTGACTGGAAGGGGGTAGTCAAGGGGGTTTTCGTGGCTGTTGTCACGGCGGTTGTCGGTGTGTGGTGTTAGTATAATAGCGAGTTTCGTTGTGGGGGTACGAACTGGTTCTGTGTCGTGTCAGAACAGTGTGTTAGACATGAACCTCTATACCATATATATATTCGTTTCCTGTTCACAATCACCTCGGGTGTCGGGTTAGTATGTTAGTGGGTGGTATAAGGGTTGTAAAGTTTGATCTCGCGGTGGTTCGTGGTGGTTGTGGGAGGAGTTGCATTAAGTTTAAAAGTAGCTGCAGAACCGAGAACAGAGGGGTACTGGGTGGTGGCTGTCGTGTTTGTTACTGAGGTTTGGTGTCGTGGACAATGGTCGACGGCCACTGACCTTCTCCCTGGAACCACCACGACTCAGGAGCGAGCCCGGTGGTGCCAGTGGGGAGGCCAGAGGCTGACAATGGTGTTGAGAGCGGTGGTTGTCGAGGGTCACGGCTGGGCTTTCGAAGGTTTGTTGCTGCGTATGTCGTGGGTTGTGGGATTGTGTTTACGTGTTTTGTCCTCATATCATCTCTTCTAGTTTTGGTTAATTAATCATGTTGGGTTACACTAACCTTGCTTCTATTGGTTGTTAATCTACTATTGCTCATTATTATTCTTATTACTACTTTATGGTTATAATAAATGGGTAATATGGTTGTTACTTATTAATTATAGTATACCAAATATTTACTAAGTTTATAATGGGTAACAATAATTGATCCATTCATTGTTTGGATGCTATTATTAGTAAATCTATTTTTGGTAAGTCTATTTATAGTAAGTATGTTGACCTAAGTAATCAATTGAACAAGTATTCCCGTAGTGTTGGTTGCAAGAGTAAAATTGACATTTAGCAATATTTATAGGAACTGAGTTCGAGGAGGAATACTTCTAGACGGTCTTTGCTTGTTTGCAGATTTGCTACGCCAGGTAGGATACACTGGAACTTCTTTTGTATTGTGTTATGTTGGATGTGAATTGGATGCTATGAATGCAAGTATGATTATTTATGAGATGCATATACAGTGTTGGTTTTATTATTATTGCATTCAAAAGCATGGCATGAGCACGGTTACAGATTGAGATAATGATGAGATATTATTGGGCCCAGGCTAGCTCTGCAGGGCTAGACCTGGTGACCTCAGCTGTTATGCTGGTGTTCGGCGACGGCTGAGTATAGTCTGCCGGGAGGTTCGGTATGGCTGGGAGTCACGGGTTGAGAATGAAAAATGAGAATGAGATTGAGTTTGAGTTTGAGCTCGAGCATATCATGGCATTGCATATCATTTATATTGTATTTTGTTGTTGTGTTATCCTACTCGACCCCGAGTTTGACAGTGTATTCGTGTTCACCTACGATGATCCGGAATGGGGAGTAGATATTTCAGGTCAAAGACAGACGGACTAGGATCTGGGCTTGGAGGAGAGAGACTTGGATCAGACTCACCTAGTTATAGATCACCTAGCTTGTAATAATTCGTTTGTACTTTTCATATGTTGAGTTTTGGTTTTAGACTTGGCATGTAGAAGTTTGACTTTGACTCTTGGTTAAGTAACTAAAGTACTGTTTATCTTTCACTATGATTATCTCTTACCCTGGGTTACTAAGGATGGTAACAACCTTATTTACCCTGGAAGTCCTAGTTCAGGCTCCTAGGGAAATGGGGGTGTTACAAAGTGGTATCAGAGAGAACGATCCTCAGGCCTAAACTAAAATGAAAATAATGAACATAGGAGTGTCTAAATAAAATGAACCTCAGGCTAGTAACTGTTAGGAGCCCCATAGGGTTGGGATAAGTTAGGGGCCCCCTCAAACCAAACCACTGGCCCTTTCAGTCTAACCTGGTTACCTTTAGAGTTGAAGAGTGTGGGTAGTATGGAAAGACACAAGACATATATATAATATATGTATGTTGTACTAACATTTCAGTTCCAAGGGAATGAGGTAAGTTATGATGTGAAAAATGGATGAGTATATATATGTATACTGTGAAGCATGAAAGTGATGTTACATGATGAGTGACATGTATATATTGTTATTTCCAAGCATTGAGAACATGAGTTTATATCTTAATTTTGTCTATGAGTGAGATTTGTATGAATATATGCATGCGGTTATGTGATCCCTAAGCCTTTAGGTAGACCCTTAATAATGCCTAGGGTGCTCATAAATTTAATCGTATGGAAAAGTTACATGCTAAGTATGTATGTTAGCAAGACCAAGTCAGAGTAGGAGTTGACCTAGGGTGCTGATAAATTTTGTCACTTGTGTAGCAAAATGCCTCCCAGGAGAGAACCCAACACTGCTAGTGTATCGCAAGAGGAATTCGATTGTCTACTAGCTATGAACGCTGCTCTCCTAGCTAGGATTGGGGCAAACACTCAATCGGATGCAATCAAAATGAGCAATATCATCTTTAGGCATAACCCCACCAAGTACGATGGGGAAGGAGCACCGAGTTTACTTGCGGAGTGGTGACGAGAGTTCGAGAGTATCTTCGAACTGCTGTCTGTACCAGAATCAATGAAGGTGGATCAAGCTGTATTTTATCTGAAGAGTACGGCTAGGTTATGGTGGAATAACAACAAAGAGGAAATCAAGGCTGCTGCGGAAGAGATTGGGTCATAATATGTACGCTGGGAAGGGTTCAAGGGGATTTTATCCTCTAAGTTCGTGCCGGAGCATGTGAAAGGGAAGTTGAGAGCTGAGTTCGATTCATTCCAGATGGCCGAAGGGTTGACTGTGGAGGAATATCACAGTAATTTTTTGCAGCTGGCAGAGAATGTAGCTGACTTGGGCTATACACCGGAGATGTTAGCAGCTAGGTTTGAGAAGGAGCTGACTCTTAATATCAAGAGAAGTATGCTGGCAACTAAGCCCACGACTGTGGAAGATATATATGAGAGGGTTGGCCAGGCAGAAAGGCTCGCTGACATGATTAAGGAAGCGGAGAAGACCAAGGGTGACAAGAGGAAAGCAGAATCTGGGGCCGAAAGCTCAGGGAATAAGAAGCCGAATAATTAGTATCGTTCTTTCTTCTCGACTAGTGCGCAAGGGAACAACACCAATCGTGGGGGTAACCGAGCCATGTCGGGATCTGGTGGTGGAATTCCTACATGTTTCAAGTGTGGGAAACCGGGACACAAGAAGATAGAGTGTTGGTCAGGTACCCAGAGTGCGGGGAGCAGTTATCATCGGGGAAATCAAAGTGGAGGATTCAGAACACCGAATGCGAGTTATTCTGGGAATAACCGATCTGGAGGTAACAACTATCAGCGGAACTACAATAATTACAACAACCAGGACCGCTACCAAGGAAATCAGGGTAGTGGCAATGGTAACTTCCAGAAGACCTTAGCAGAAACTAGTAACCAGAGCGGTGCGGGATCGGTGAACCAGAGTGGGGCGAAGAAAAGTGGGACCCTGTTTATGATGGGCAAGGAGGCTGCAGAGGAGGATGCTCATGTTGTTACTGGTACATTTCTAGTACATTCTTTTCCTACTTTCGTTTTATTTGATTCTGGTGCATCGCATTCTTTCATATCTGCGGAGCATGCTAGGGCTATAGGACTCGATGTATATAGTAGTATAGCTGATTCTGTAACCATACCATCTAGGGAGTCCATAGCTTGTAATAGAGTTTACACCAATGTAATGATCCAAGTAGGAGATGTAAGTTTTGAGTCGAACTTGATAGAGATTCCTCTGGGTGGCTTTGAGGTAATACTGGGTATGGATTGGCTGAAAAAGTATAAAGCCTACATTGATTGCTACCAAGGGAAGATCACTTTGAGGGGACCCAAGGGAGTGAGGGTATCCTACAAGGGATATTCTGTAAAGCCTAAACTGAAGCTGATAACTATCAATGCGTTGAAGACCTGCCTAAAGAGGGGTGATGAGATCTTGTTGTGCCATGTGAGAGATCTAACCGCAGAGAAACCCCAAGTCAGAGAGATCGATGTTGTAAGAGACTTTGAAGACGTGTTTCCAGAAGAAATTCCTGGGTTACCGCCAAAGAGGGATTTAGATTTTGGCATTGATCTGAAACCTGGAGCTGAGCCAATTTCTAAAGCACCTTATCGCATGGGACATAAAGAATTGGAAGAACTGCGGAAGCAACTGGATGAACTAGCAAGCAAGGGATACGTAAGACCAAGTGTGTCACCATGGGGAGCGCCAGTATTGTTTGTAAAGAAGAAGGACGGAACCATGAGGCTGTGCGTGGATTATATGGAGCTTAACAATGTGACAATCAAGAATCGGTATCCTTTACCTCGCATCGATGATCTTTTTGACCAATTGAGTGGGGCTGGTGTGTTTTCCAAGATCGATTTGAGGTCAGGGTATCATCAGCTGATAATCAAAGTGTAACATCCCGATTTTCGTCAATTATATTTTAAAAGTTTTAATTATTTTTACGGGATAAAATAATATTTTTATATTTAATGTTAAGTTATTTTAAAATAATTCATAGGATCCGTCATAAGAATCTTAAGTCCTTAAGACGAATACAAACTTGGTAAAGTAAGTCCCCAACTTAAAAACCCGTTCAAGTATCCTAACTCGTTTCATTCTAAACGGAAAGGACACTTCTTAAACCCTCATAAAACTCACATGTCGACATTCATCTCCTTCAAAACAACATATCCACTGTAAACTCTTTTTCTCCAAAAACCTCCATTAATATCATCTTCTTTTACTCTTTTCTTCATCATCCGTCTACCGAATTAAGGTAATAATAACATTTTCGGAATCCTCATCAAATTTGCAAGCCATCTATCACTTTCGTTTTTCAAATCCTTCACTTTGAATTTCGGGCTGTTTTTGTAGAATTCGATTTTCAGTCCGTTAAACTTGTTTTTCGTGATGTAGGTGTGGGCTTGGACGACCCGGGAGTTGATAGCTTCGTTGCAGAGGAGGATCTTTAAGCCGGATTGCATTTGAGGTGACGATAATGAGAAAACTCGGCCTTATTGTGAATATTAGCACTTGTGATGTTGTTCTTGTTATTGTTTCTGAATTTTGTTTAAGGATGATGATAATGGACTTAGTAACATGTTTAGGATTGTTTATACATGTTGAATTCATGCCTTGTTGTTGTTTCACATGTTTATAAGCGATTTTCAGAAATTACATGTTTTGCGACGGATACTTGTTATAATCATTTTGAGGATTGTTATGGGTTGAATTGTTGTTAGTTAGTGTTAAACTATGATTAGTAATGTTGAGTAAACTTTGCTTGTAGCGATTCTCGAGTTTTGGTATCGATTTAATGAGTTTTTGAAGTAGCTGGAAAAACACGATTTTCTAATTAGGCTCTCTGAGCCGGTCGACCGACCGGCCGCCGGTCGACCGGCTGGGAAGGCATTGAGTTGTTTTGCGTTTCTTTTCGAGAACATAGGTAAAGGGAGCCCAGCCGGCAGACCGGCCGCCTGCCAGCCGGCTGGGAGTACATTTGGGGTGGGTTTGCGAATTTTGAGAAGGCTAGGGAATTTGGGTTCCCAGCCGGCCGACCGGCTGGGAGTCCCTTTGTAATGTTTTGTCTTTTTAAAAGAGGGAGGCTGAAAGGATCACCAGCCGGCCGACCGGCTGCCTGCCGACCGGCTGGGGACCCCTGTAGGTTGTTACGTTTTGTAATTCGTTCGTAACTTTTAAACGGTTGATCGGTTTTTGATTGAACTCGTTCTGTGTATCTTTGATATGTATTTGAGGTCCCCGGAGGATGGGCGACACTATATTGGGTTCGGGAATGGAGTGAGGATAGAGACCCCCTGGTCGGGCAACCGAAAGGGATATCGGCTCTCCCTCGTCTTAGTTCCCGGGGTCAATTAAGTGTCGAGTGAATATATTCCAAGGAATTGATTGTGGTTCAAATAGTAGCCTCCTTTGGAGATTTGGTTCATTGTGTTGTTCCGGACGAACCCGTCCGTGGGAGGTTCTGTCTTCTTCGTGCGAACCCCTCCGTGGGTGGTTCTGCTTTCTTCTAACGAACCCCTCCGTGGGTGGTTCTGTCTTCTCCGTGCGAAGCCCTCCGTGGGTGGTTCTGCTTCCTCCGTGTCGAACCCCTCCGTGGGTGGTTTTGTTTGCTTCGTGCGAACCCCTTCGTGGGTGGTTCTGCCTTCCTAACGAACCCCTCCGTGGGTGGTTCCGTCTTTATCCGTGTTGAACCCCTCCGTGGGTGGTTCACTTGTGTGTGTTGATTGGTATATACTTGCCTGAGTAGGGGTACGGTGTTATATACTTGCTGAATGTTTTGGTATATAGGTTATGTCTTAAGCTGACTGCTGAACCTTATACTTGCTGAATTTATCTGCTTGCCTAGTGTTGGTACAATGTCAGATATAGATGTGTTACTGATGTTGTAGATGCTGTTGTTGCGGAGTCTTATGTTTGAATTTAGTTTTGTTCATCCAAGGCATTGGGCGACTCTTTGATCGGTTTCATAAATAGTTGGACTGAAAGACCCCCCGACTGGGTAACCAGTAGGGAAACCGGCTCTCCTTCCTAACGGTTTATGAAGTTGGATTGAGAGCTATGCATTTGTATCGCATGATAGTATGAGAACAGTTGATGAGATGTTTATGCTTCACATGTTTATATATGTTGGAGTATTCTGTATTGCTTTATGTGTTACGTGTCGTTACAAAAGGTGGCTAGGAGAACTCTAGTCACTCCCCACTGATTGTGGCATACATGTTTTCATGTATGTAGGTACATGCAGGTTGGTTCGGGGTTCACACGAGAGCTAGCGAGTGATGATCCTTTCATCATATGACATACACGTCTACCGATTAGCTAGACTCTTAGTTTCTTTTAATACAGTTTTGTTGGTGCCTGTAGGGATGTTCCATCCCAGGCTTTGTATTTATATTTTCGTTCGTACTTAGAACTGTGACTTATCTATTTCAGTTTATGTTTGTTTCTATTTCAGTTTAATTCTTCTCGCATGTTGTTTATGTTAAAAAGTTTTAATTCCGCTGCATTTTTAGTACTTTGTATGTTTTAATTTTCCGCTTTCGCGAGGGGTTTTACAGTTGGTATCAGAGCATTATTGCTCCCGACGCACTCATGTGACCCCCAACCTTAACTTGACCATATAACTAAATAATGAATGAGAGATGGGGTAGATTTAAGGACTTATATTGTAGTCTGTTTTGTGATTGCTTCTATTAGGCTCTAACATGTTTGTTGATTGTCATTGACTTCACTTTTATATCTTTCGATCGACGAACCGTGGGCTTATCCATTTGGCGGTGGAGATCGAAGTTTCTACCGATGATGGAAGATGCGTGCTATTATTGGAGAATACTTCTGAACCTTGAAGATACTCCTCTTTCCTTGTGCACCACCTTATTTGATAACTCCGGATGCACATCCGTGTTTTAGATTATTTGTCTATCTTAATTGAACAGATCTTCATATCTTTTCAGCTTAACCTTGTTGCTTACATTCTTAAGGTGCCCTTTCGGTAAACTCCCCTTTTATTGGATTTGGTGGAACTAGTCTTAGGATAACCGTAAGCTGTGTTATGAGAAATATTGTTATTGAGGGATAACTTAAGAGGTATAGAGAGACATGTTTTGGGTGATCCAAGGGTCTAGTTGTCTATCCAATTGGGAGAGTGAAAGTGAGTGATAGGATACTTGCTTGAAGGTTGAGTTGTATACTTAGTACTCGGTGGAACCTACCTTGAGAACCATGCTTAGATCGTGAAAGTTTGTGGATTGAAGGGTACTATTTAAAGAGTTAGATAAGATACTTGAGGTTATAGAGCGACCTAGAAGAATAGGCTTAAGATGCCAATGAAAAAGAATAGATGAGTAAAGTGAGTTAGTATCAATTGACTCAGGTGAGTGATTGAGCTGAGAAAGGTCCGTTGTGGAGGAATACAAATCATTGGCTATAATAGTTGAATACTTGAAGAGTTTATGACTTAAACTTAGAAGTAGTGAACCACTATTTGACCCTAGGCTGGTTATTGAATCTTAATGTTTATTTACTGAAAAACTTAAGAGAAATTTGAGGATGCACCACCGGTCTGTGGATAGGATAAAGTGATCTATTGGGAGACGAGAATTCGGAAAACTTGATGGTTTAGGAATTGTTATCTGGTGGACAGTAAGGAAGTAAATAAAGTGGATATAGCATATAGGGGTGATGACCTGAAAGTGTTATTGAATTGTCATTTGTGGAACTAGCAGAGATGTGACATCTCAAACTTTTGGGGATAGGTAGCTGTAATGATGATATTGTCTAAAAGTTGGAAGATTTGGGTGTATAAATCATTGGAGGAATTGTTCGTGAGAACCGATAATCGAATGGGTTGATTTGGGAAGTAAGAAGTGAGAACCCCGTGAGAATAGTGAGAGACCCGCACCTTGGGAGATTTCCGTAATCGTTTCTTTCATATCTCTTCTCTCCTTTCCTCTCCTTTGCTTCTCCTTCTGATCTTGGCTTCAATTTTATTGGAGTCCATAGCTTACAGTTCCTTACCTATCATCTTGTTGCCCCTCGAGCCGTCTTCCGTGTGTCTCTCTCGAGACCTGTGTCGTGTTTATCCCTGAAGTTCGCATCTCATCTCCTCTTCGGTGAGCCTTGTTCCTTTTCATTTAGAATAGTCGCGAGATCGACCTGTTCTTGCGGTAGAGATACATGCCTTGAGGAATGCTTGGTTCAGCGTTGCCAGGATTTGGTTGAGAGAGTTGGTGAGAATAATGTTCGGGCGATGTTGGATAGTGTACCGTCTTGAGAGTTCCATGTAGGATGGGTCGGTGTGTAAGTGGTATTTGTAGATTTTGAAGTACCATTTGAGGATTTGAATAGAATGCTTGGAGTTCTAGATGAATTTAGAGGAATGTACCTTGGATAATGATGATGTGGTTAATTGGTTGAATGAGGTAAGTTAGTGCTACTTAATCTTGAGGAATTTTTGTAATGCAGAAAGGACCAGATTTGAGGAGCGAGAGTTATTGGTAACAGTGTGAGAATATTGAGACATTTACAAGTGGACTTTTAGAACTGACTGAGTGTTGACCGTGAGTTACTTATGGAACCTCGACATTTGCCTATTGATGTACTTACAGGTAACCGTTGATGTTTGAGGTAATCGTAGAGTGGAAATTTGAAACTTATAAGTGTTCATAAATGTCAATCGAGGAATCTCGGAATGTGAATGCCTAAATCTTATGGAAACTATAAGAGTGGAAGTTGTTACTGCTTTGGAACTTTCTTTGAGGTATATATTGTTGGTAAGTGGTTAGAAACCAGAGGATTTGAGAGCTGTTACCTTAGTAGGGACTTGATTTGAATGTTCACTGTGATAATAAAATTGGGAATTTAAGATATCGAATCTTGTGGAATAGGTTTGCTAGGATCGAACTGTCAAAATTTAAGGTTATAGGATGATGAATGCCATATTTTGGGTTTCGAGGTTCGGTGTCATGGTTATAGAATTCTGGTTTAAAGTGTTGAAAGTGCGTGGACCTTGGTCCGAGGAATGTGTATTAGGCTTCCACCTTGAGTGAGAGATCCTTAACCGTGATTGAACGGATTTTAGTGTGAACTGAGTGAGAGTTTTGGAAACCTTCTTGTTGAGGAATACCTTGTTATGTGGAAGAAATAATGGTAAGAGGGATCGTGAAACCATTGAGAGGTTAGAGATCACTTGAATTGACCTCCTAGGGATATATTGGGAATCGTTGTAACGATGTTTTGATTGTGAATTGAGCGGTTAGTGCACCCATGTTTGGCAAAGGTTACCGTCTTCTTTAACCTTCGACTTGATTGTTCCTTTCCTTCAACCCCTTCTTTTTGAGTTCTGACAGCCGCGAGGCTTGAAACCCTAATCCTTCGTGTGAAAATAAGCTCTGTAATTGTCTTCGCGCTCTCAAACGTCTGTTTTGAAACCCGTTCCCCAATTGTTGACTTTAAATTCACGGTTTTTGGAAAAAGCTTGTTGTTTTGAAAATTGAAACTGCCTTCTCTTCCGTTAGAAACAACTTTAAATCATTGTTACAAATTTATCTTTTCAAGAATTCGAGAATAAAGGGTAATTTTGAGGAAAACTTGGTTTTAAAGAGCGTAACGTTTTACGATTTTGTCAGGTTTCAGTGTTGACTGCCACTAGAACTTGTTATTAGAGACGTCTGATAACCCGTGCAGTGCTTGTCAACACCGAACCAACCTAATTTTGAACTGTATTTGAACAAAATTTTTGGACTTGCCTCAGATTTGGAATGTCGGACTCTTGAATACGTAACGAGAATCCCGACGTCCATTGACAAGACTTGTGCCTTGAAACCTTTTGTTTCTTGAAACCTTTTTGCAAGATAGAGTTTTGAGTTATCATAACCCGCTTGATATATTTTGAAAGTTAGAGTTGTTTTTTATATTTACTTCGAGTTTCGAGGACGAAACTTTTTGAAGATTGGGTGATTGTAACATCCCGCATTTTCGTCAATTATATTTTAAAAGTTTTATTTATTTTTACGGGATAAAATAATATTTTTATATTTAATGTTAAGTTATTTTAAAATAATTCATAGGATCCGTCTTAAGAACCTTAAGTCCTTAAGACGAATACAAACTTGGTAAAGTAAGTCCCCAACTTAAAAACCCGTTCAAGTATCCTAACCCGTTTCATTCTAAACGGAAAGGACACTTCTTAAACCCTCATAAAACTCACATGTCGACATTCATCTCCTTCAAAACAACATTTCCACTGTAAACTCTTTTTCTCCAAAAACCTCCATTAATATCATCTTCTTTTACTCTTTTCTTCATCTCCGTCTACCGAATTAAGGTAATAATAACATTTTCGGAATCCTCATCAAATTTGCAAGCCATCTATCACTTTCGTTTTTCAAATCCTTCACTTCGAATTTCGGGCTGTTTTTGTAGAATTCGATTTTCAGTCCGTTAAACTTGTTTTTCGTGATGTAGGTGTGGGCTTGGACGACCCGGGGGTTGATAGCTTCGTTGTAGAGGAGGATCTTTAAGCCGGATTGCATTTGAGGTGACGATAATGAGAAAACTCGGCCTTATTGTGAATATTAGCACTTGTGATGTTGTTCTTGTTATTGTTTCTGAATTTTGTTTAAGGATGATGATAATGGACTTAGTAACATGTTTAGGATTGTTCATACATGTTGAATTCATGCCTTGTTGTTGTTTCACATGTTCATAAGCGATTTTCAGAAATTACATGTTTTGCGACGGATACTTGTTATAATCATTTTGAGGATTGTTATGGGTTGAATTGCTGTTAGTTAGTGTTAAATTATGATTAGTAATGTTGAGTAAACTTTGCTTGTAGCGATTCTCGAGTTTTGGTATCGATTTAATGAGTTTTTGAAGTAGCTGGAAAAACACGATTTTCTAATTAGGCTCTCTGAGCCGGTCGACCGACCGGCCGCCGGTCAACCGGCTGGGAAGGCATTGAGTTGTTTTGCGTTTCTTTTCGAGAACATAGGTAAAGGGAGCCCAGCCGGCAGACCGGCCGCCTGCCAGCCGGCTGGGAGTACATTTGGGGTGGGTTTGCGAATTTTGAGAAGGCTAGGGAATTTGGGTTCCCAGCCGGCCGACCGGCTGGGAGTCCCTTTGTAATGTTTTGTCTTTTTAAAAGAGGGAGGCTGAAAGGATCACCAGCCGGCCGACCGGCTGCCTGCCGACCGGCTGGGGACCCCTGTAGGTTGTTACGTTTTGTAATTAGTTCGTAACTTTTAAACGGTTGATCGGTTTTTGATTGAAACTCGTTCTGAGTATCTTTGATATGTATTTGAGGTCCCCGGAGGATGGGCGACACTATATTGGGTTCGGGAATGGAGTGAGGATAGAGACCCCCCGGTCGGGCAACCGAAAGGGAAACCGGCTCTCCCTCGTCTTAGTTCCCGGGGTCAATTAAGTGTCGAGTGAATATATTCCAAGGAATTGATTGTGGTTCAAAGAGTAGCCTCCTTAGGAGATTTGGTTCATTGTGTTGTTCCGAACGAACCCCTCCGTGGGTGGTTCTGTCTTCTTCGTGCGAACCCCTCCGTGGGTGGTTCTGCTTTCTTCTAACGAACCCCTCCGTGGGTGGTTCTGTCTTCTCCGTGCGAAGCCCTCCGTGGGTGGTTCTGCTTCCTCCGTGTCGAACCCCTCCGTTGGTGGTTATGTTTCCTTCGTGCGAACCCCTTCGTGGGTGGTTCTGCCTTCCTGACGAACCCCTCCGTGGGTGTTTCCGTCTTTCTCCGTGTTGAACCCCTTCGTGGGTGGTTCGCTTGTGTGTGTTGATTGGTATATACTTGCCTGAGTAGGGGTACGGTGTTATATACTTGCTGAATGTTTTGGTATATAGGTTATGTCTTAAGCTGACCGCTGAACCTTATACTTGCTGAATTTATCTGCTTGCCTAGTGTTGGTACAGTGTCAGATATAGATGTGTTACTGATGTTGCAGATGCTGTTGTTGAGGAGTCTTATGTTTGACTTTAGTTTTGTTCATCCAAGGCATTGGGCAACTCTTTGATCGGTTTCATAAATAGTTGGACTGAAAGACCCCCCGACTGGGTAACCAGTAGGGAAACCGGCTCTCCTTCCTAACGGTTTATGAAGTTGGTTTGAGAGCTATGCATTTGTATCGCATGATAGTATGAGAACAGTTGATGAGATGTTTATGCTTCACATGTTTATATATGTTGGAGTATTCTGTATTGCTTTATGTGTTACGTGTCGTTACAAAAGGTGGCTAGGAGAACTCTAGTCACTCCCCACTGATTGTGGCATACATGTTTTCATATATGTAGGTACATGCAGGTTGGATCGGGGTTCACACGAGAGCTAGCGAGTGATGATCCTTTCATCATATGACATACACGTGTACCGATTAACTAGACTCTTAGTTTCTTTTAATACAGTTTTGTTGGTGCCTGTAGGGATATTCCATCCCAGGCTTTGTATTTATATTTTCGTTCGTACATAGAACTGTGACTTATCTATTTCAGTTTATGTTAGTTTCTGTTTCAGTTTAATTCTTCTTGCATGTTGTTTATGTTAAAAAATTTTAATTCCGCTGCATTTTTAATACTTTGTATGTTTTAATTTTCCGCTTTCGCGAGGGGTTTTACACAAAGATGCAGATATTCACAAGATTGCGTTCAGATCGAGGTATGGGCATTATGAATTCGTAGTGATGCCATTTGGTTTGACTAACGCACCTGCTGTTTTCATGGATTTGATGAACAGAGTGTTTAGTCCTTATCTGGACCAGTTTATGGTGATATTTATCGATGACATCTTAGTGTACTCGAAGGATAGAGAGGAGCATGCTAAACATTTGAGCTTGGTGTTACAAACTTTGAGGGATCATCAATTATATGCCAAGCTGAGTAAGTGCGAATTTTGGCTCGAGAAGGTTGCCTTTCTGGGTCATGTGGTGTCTAAGGAGGGTGTGTCTGTTGACCCTAGCAAGATTGAGGCCGTTTCAAAATGGGAGCGACCAAGGAATGTGCCCGACATTCGTAGTTTCTTGGGATTGGCTGGTTATTACAGGAGATTCGTGAAAGATTATTCAAAGATAGCCAAACCGATGACTTCGTTGATGCGGAAAGAGAACAGATTTGTCTGGGATGAGAGCTGTGAGAAGGCATTTCTAGACCTGAAGGAGCGTCTCACCACAGCTCCTATCCTTGCGTTGCCAGAGGGAAGTGAGAATTTTGAAGTGTATACTGATGCTTCTAAGAAGGGATTGGGATGTGTGCTGATGCAGAATGGGAGAGTAATCGCTTATGCTTCTAGGCAGCTGAAGCCTTATGATGAGAATTATCCGACGCATGATCTGGAGCTGGGAGCAGTAGTTTTTGCACTTAAGCTGTGGCGACATTATCTTTATGGAGCTACATTCAAAGTGTATTCTGATCATAAGAGCCTGAAGTACATCTATACTCAGAGGGAACTAAACATGCGCCAGAGGAGATGGATCGAGCTTATCGGAGATTATGACATGGAAATTCTGTACAAGGAAGGGAAGGCTAATGTTGTGGCTGATGCATTGAGTAGGAAGTCCGTTCACGCTCTATGCACAGCTATGTCCAGATTGAGTATGTATCGCGAGTTGGGTCAGATGGGAATCGCTGTGATTAGGAAGGGTGAGACCCTGGGAGATTTGATGATCGAGCCTGAATTATATTCTGAGATTCGAGAAAGACAGAAGGATGATCCTAGAATTCAGAAGTGGCGTGAGGCAGTGAGCAAAGCTAGTGAAGCAGAGCCATATTCTAAGTTCGAGGTTCACAGAGATGGTAGTCTGAGATTCGATGGGAGATGGTGCGTGCCTGAAGATGAGGAGCTAAAGAGGAAGATTATGAGTGAAGCTCATTCTACACCTTATTCTGTCCATCCTGGAGGGGATAAGTTGTACAAGGATCTGAAGAAAGCTTTCTGGTGGCCAAAGATGAAGCAAGAAGTAGCTGAGTTTGTTTCCCGTTGCTTGGTATGTCAAAGGGTCAAAGGGGAGCATAAGAGACCGCAAGGGAAGTTACAGCCCCTGGACGTACCTGAGTGGAAATGGGAAAGCATTTCCATGGATTTTATTGTGCGTTTACCGAGGACTTCGAGAGGGAATGACATGATTTGGGTGATAGTTGACAGGTTGACTAAGTCGGCCCATTTCATACCAATGAAGGAGACTTGGAGTAAGGCTGAATTGGCCAAGGCTTATGTTTAGCATGTGGTGAAACTTCATGGTGTCCCTATGTGGGGAATAAAGCATGTATTCGCCCTAAACTTGCAGGATTATAATGAAACATACAATTGTGATTATTGTCATAAGTTAATAAAAAGCATGAAAAAGAAATCAACCTTGGGTCCTTGCTTGAATAGGCCTAAGAACAGGAATTAAAGTAAATTCCCTCCTATAACTTGCACCCAAGACTTTGTTTGAGATGATGCCGCGTGTGCTAGAAAGTACTCTCCAATTGCCTTGCAATATGGGGAGAGCCTTTTGAGGTTTTAGATGTGAGATCTGAGTTTTGGGAAAAAGATGTTCTCAAAACCCTAATTATTCTTGAGATCTGTTTTTAATCAGTAAAACAATCAGTCGTCTCACAAAAGGAGAAGTTCTCTCCTTTTGTAATACTTGGCCGGCCGAGATTGGTCTTGGGTAGGAGTGGGCTTTCCACTCCTACCTTATTCCAATGCATGATTCGACCCATTTTGCTAAAATATAATTTGCGGGTATTTATTATAAATCGCACACATGTTATCAGATATTAATACAGTCGATATATTAATAATGGTCTGATAAAATACGATATTGTATAATTGGCCAAATTAATATAACTGTTTATATTAATACGCAAATTCAATATTTAATTAAATATAACTGCTTGTATTTAATTTTACGAATTAATCATGTAATCCGCATTAGCTAAAATTATTTAATCCGTATTAAATAATAATCTCAACATCTCATTGACTAATTTAATAGTCAATTCCTCTGACTAACTGTTTAGTCATATCCGGCATAAATGTGACTGTATTTTCATACCTTCACATCTCTCAAACGTGTCCTATAGGTGTGACGTATAGGGACCAGTTGATCACCGTCATCCGTATGACAATAACGTCAAACTTATCTAGCAAGCCAACCGTTATTGATAAACGTGGATCAACTGATAATAATACAAAAGTATGCCCTTGTGATCCTTTAAGAGATTTAGTAAGTCATTGTAGTAACTGTCAAGGACACCAGCCCCAACAATCTCCCACTTGTCCGTACAAGGGTATGTGCAATGACGTTATCACACTACATGTGGAGGACACAAGTCTCCAACAAACTCCCACTTGTCCGTACAAGTGTAGGTGCGATAACCGAATCTCATATCCTTTTAAAATTGTAGGTGCGATAACCGAATCTCATATCCTTTTAAAATTTCTCCCACTCAATGTCAGACAATTTGCAAATCCGCATTCGCAAAGGTCGTATCTCACAAGCGATCTGTATCAAGAGTGGTTTCCCCGACTAGAGAGTAACTTAACTGATAAAACGAATCTGTATTCGAGCATGGCCATGCATTTCAGTTACTACTCCTCGAGTGGCCCTGAGAAATGATAAAATCCTGATAAGGGTTTGGATATTTCCCTCAACTCGAATCCTGCCGATATCGCGCAGCATGAAATAACCCAGAGAAAATCCTCTTGGCCCCTGTTACGGAGACCGTGGGAAAGAAACCAAAGTTACCCAAAATCTGCCTTAATCTCAAGAGACAGTTGAAAGTCAAAAGACTCGACTCTAAGGAACACTATGGAGGTCCTATCCACGACCCGGCACCCAATGTTATAAAACATTTAGGACTCCATAACGTTGTCACGGGGTGTCCTACGAGATATCCGTATAACTCGCCTATGTGATTGGTCAGTCAGCCGCGTGACTTATGGCTCGTTGAACCCACCATCAACCAACGTCACAAAATGATTACCTGAGTTATCAGCTCAAGTGGGTAATCAAGGACCAAAACGATGTAATGTTAATCAGTTCACTTTGTGGTGTTCAAAATTGGCGTACAATTCCACATGAAAAACAAAACATTTTATATCATAACAATAAGGTTGAATAGAGTACACGAGAAAAGGAATTATTACATGAATTCATAAAAGAGTACTACAACTTAGGAACACATCTAATTCCCATGGAATGAATGTGTCCTTCATGCTTATCACGTGGTAATGCTTTTGTGAGAGGATCAGCTATGTTGTCATCCGTAGCGATCTTATCAATGAAAATCTCCTTTTGCTCCACGTAATCTCTGATTAGATGAGCTTTCCGTTGTACATGCCTAGCCTTGTTGCTAGACTTATGCTCCTTAGCTTGGAAGATGGCACCTTTATTATCACAATAAACGGTGATTGGGTCATTCGAACTAGGCACTACTGATAGTCCTTGTAAGAATTGACGCATCCATATTGCTTCCTTAGCTGCTTCTGAGGCGGCATAGTACTCGGACTCAATCGTAGAATCTGCTGTAACACTCTGTTTAGAACTTTTCCAGCTGACAGCAGCGCCATTAAGAGTAAAAACGAATCCAGACTGAGATTTCGAGTCATCTCGATCCGTTTGGAAGCTAGCATCTGCGTAACCCGTGGCGCAGAGCGTTGAGTCGCCTCCATAAGTCAATCCCCAATCTTTAGTCCTCCGTAGGTACTTAAGGATGTTTTTCACGGCCATACAGTGTTGTTCACCTGGATGAGCTTGGAATCGACTGGTCATACTCAATGCATATGCAACGTCTGGACGTGTGCATATCATGGCATACATGATCGATCCTATAGCCGAAGCATAAGGAATCCGACTCATGCGCTCTTTCTCTTCCAATGACTTAGCTTCTTGAGTCTTGCTCAAGTGAAGCCCAGGAGTCATAGGGAGGAACCCCTTCTTGGAGTTCGCCATGCTGAATCTCTCTAGAATCTTATCTATGTAAGACTCCTGACTGAGAGACAACATCCGTCGTGATCTATCCCTGTAGATACGGATGCCCAAAATTCTTTTTGCCTCTCCCAGATCTTTCATCTGGAAATGGTTTTTCAACCATGCTTTAACCGAAGATAGGAGAGGTATGTCATTCCCAATCAAGAGTATGTCGTCGACATACAGTACTAGGAATACAATCTTGCTCCCACTCGACTTGATATAGAGACATGGTTCCTCGACTGATCGAACGAATCCATTCTCTTTTATCACTTGGTCGAAGCGATGATTCCAACTCCGCGATGCTTGCTTAAGTTCATAGATGGAACGCTTAAGCTTGCAAACCTTCTTAGGATGTTCTGGATCAACAAAACCCTCGGGTTGTACCATGTACAACTCTTCCTCCAAATAACCGTTTAAGAAGGCGGTTTTAACGTCCATTTGCCATATTTCGTAGTCATGAAATGCGGCTATCGCTAAGATAATCCGAATGGAACGTAGCATGACTACGGGTGCAAAAATCTCATCGTAGTGCAAGCCTGGCACTTGGGTGAAACCTTTAGCAACTAGTCTTGCCTTATGGATGTCTTGTTTACCTTCCACGGCATGCTTTATTTTGTAAAGCCATTTGCATTGAAGGGGACGCACCTTTGCAGGTAGGTCCACAAGATCCCACACGTTGTTCTCATACATGGAGTCCATCTCGGATTGCATGGCTTCTAGCCATAGCTTTGAGTCAGAACTGGTCATGGCACCTTTATAGGTTGAGGGTTCATTACCCTCTAGGAGTAAGACGTCATCCATATCATGTTCCTCGACCATACCAATGTATCTGTCCGGAGGAATGGAGACTCTTCCCGATCTCCTAGGTTCCTCAGGAATATCTACCGCAGCCTCGGTTGAAGGAACTGTTTCCTCCAATGGTTGCTCGGTAGTTGGTTCTTGAACCTCCGATAAATCGAAGGTTCTATTACTCGACTTGTTCTCGAGAAATTCTTTCTCTAAGAACGTCGCACTAGCCGCAACAAAAACACGTTGTTCGGTTGGCGAGTAGAAGTAATGACCAAAAGTTCCCTTTGGATAGCCTATAAAGTATGTTTTGACCGATCGCGGGCCGAGCTTATCCTCGTGTCTCCACTTGACATAAGCCTCGCAGCCCCAAACCCGAATAAAGGACAAGTTGGGGACCGTTCCCTTCCATAATTCGTATGGAGACTTATCAACAGCTTTAGACGGACTTCGGTTAAGAATTAGAGCGGCCGACAAAAGAGCATAGCCCCACAATGAATCAGGCACAACAGTGTGACTCATCATGGATCGAACCATATCAAGTAAAGTCCGATTTCTCCGTTCGGACACACCATTTAATTGTGGTGTTCCAGGTGGAGTTAACTGTAGCACGATGCCACAGTCTTTAAGGTGTTGATCAAACTCGTGTGAAAGATACTCACCACCACGATCAGAACGTAGTGCTTTAATCTTTCTACCCAGCTGGTTCTGTACCCGATTCTGATATTCTTTGAACTTGTCAAAGGATTCACTTTTGTGCTTCATTAAGTAGACATAGCCATATCTACTCAAATCATCCGTGAAAGTGATGAAATACCTATAGCCTTCTCGTGCGTTGATCGACATAGGGCCACATACGTCCGTATGTATGAGTCCTAATAGGTCGGCAGCGCGCATTCCAACACCTTTGAAGGAAATACGAGTCATCTTACTGATGAGACATGATTCACACGTGCCATATGATTCGAAATCAAAGGGCGAGATAGCTCCATTCTGTATGAGCTGTTTCACGCGTTTCTCATTTATGTGTCCCATACGACAATGCCATAGGTAAGTTTGATCTTTGTCACCTACCTTTAATTTCTTATTATTCACATGTAATATTTCGGTGGTTTGATCTAAAACATAAATTCCATTCATGGAAACTGCCTTGCCATAAATCATATTGTGTAAGGAGAAAATACAGCTATTATTCTCTATTACAAATGAAAAACCGAGTTTGTCAAGCGCAGAAACTGAAATAATGTTTTTGGACAAACAAGGAACATAATAACAGTTATATAAAGATAACTCGAATCCACTTGGAAGCTGGATCACGTATGTTCCCCTCGAGATTGCAGCAACACGTGCTCCATTCCCGACACGCAGGTCAACCTCACCCTTGATTAGGGGTTCTTGGTTTCGGAGGCCCTGCACATGATTACATAGATGAGAACCACAACCAGTATCTAGTACCCAAGTTCCGTAACTTGCATGGTTAATCTCAATCATGTGAATAAAATAAGAAGACATACCAACAGGAGATACGCGGCCTGCCTTAATGTCCTCACGATACACGGGGCATGAGCGCCTCCAATGCCCAGTCTTGTGGCAATGGTGGCATTCCATGCTAGTATCCTTGCTCTTAGTTTTGCCCTGTGAGTTGCTCGACTCACCTGGCCCACTCTTAGTGAATCCTGACCTCTTAAACTTGGGCTTGCCTACTGTTAGGTCGCCCTGAGCTTTAGCTTTACCCTTACCCTTACCCTTACTGGAGATCATGAGAACATCTTGCTTCACGCTCCCACTTAATTTCAGATCCTTCTCGGTCTGTACGAGAAGGGAGTGGAGCTCATGAGAAGTCTTCTTCATGTCGTTCATGTAATAGTTGGCCCTAAAGAGGGCGAACCCATCATGAAGCGAATGAAGCATTCGATCAACGATTATGCTCTCACTGATCTTGCAGTTCAGGGTCTCCAGTTTCTCGATATTCTCAATCATGTTGAGAATATGTGGGCTAACAGCTTGGCCCTTCTAGAGTTTCGCCTCAAAGAAGCGACAGGTATGCTCATAAGAAACGATTCTCGGAGCCTTGGAGAATTCGTTAGAGAGCGTGGTGAAAATCTTGTTTGCACCATGGGATATGAAGCGTCTTTGCAAATTTGATTCCATTGCATAGATGAGTACGTTCTTTATCGCACCCGCTTCCATGACGAAGTCGCTATGAGCGCGAACTTCGTTGGCTCTAGCTCCAGTTCCTGGGTGTGCCGGAATGGGCTCAGTTAAATACTTAAGCTTTCCGTCAGCAATGGCAGCATTCCGTAGTGCTGCCTCCCAATCAGAGAAGTTTGACCCATCATTCCTCAGTCTAGTTGACTGATTCATGGAGTCCATGAAGGCCTTTAGCCAGGATTCACGTGCTAGCTTGGCACTTGGCATTGGGTCTTCACCAGCCATTTAGTTATACAGCAATTTAATTGAACGTGTTCTAGACTGAAAAGAAGATAAAACAAAACCATATAAGCAACTCATTGTTGTGATTTAAGTCTATATTAAATTGAATTTAAACTCGTAGACTCATGCATTTATATAATTGATCTCCCTCAAGAATTATATAAATGATCCAAAGACTCAATTTCCGTATATTGATAAGCCCACAGTTTGGCTAATTCCACCGTTGGAACTCTTGGTCGGTAGATTTCCGTAAATCCTATCTATTAGTCCATCTCAGTCACTGGATATTATCGAGTGACCATGATGTTGAGATAAAATAAATCATCTGTTCCCACTTACCCGACGTAGAAGGGGTCATATTATGCCTACCGACGAAGAAGGGATTCATGGGAGGCTGATTTATAAAGACTATTCTCAATTTTTGGTTATACGAGGAAGACCCCATCGACTTATATTTATTCATATTAAGTGAACTAAAATCTAGCATATTCGTGAATGAATGAAATAAAGTGATGGCTTTGCAATTGACATGTGACATCTGTATTGTCACAGAAAACTAACGCGTAACCTCTACATGAGTCAGTTTTCAGGCATGTAATAGGTGGTTTGGTTTTAGGCGGAATATGATGCAAGCTATTATCGATGAAAGCATAAAATAAATGCGATAAACGTAAATAAAAGTCCTAGTGTGGCCTATCCTACCAAAATAAACATAAAACAACTTGGAATCCACCGTTGGACCCTAGAAGCTTGTCTTAATGTTCCATCTTGGTCCTTGCAGCGGGAGTGAGCATCCGGTCTCCGTCTTGTCTTTGGTCTTCACAAAATTACTAATTTAAATTACAAAAGTAGTCCTAGATACATTCTAATTTAAATACAAAAGTAATTACATGGCAAAAACCCAAAACGGAGATTCAAGATCTCAAAATTACAAGCAAGATTGTGTCCCATCATTACGGTGACACAATCTTCTAAGGCCACACTAAGTTACAACCATTTGCAAAAACTAAATACGTTATTGAAAGCATTCACAAGGCATCAACAAGACGACAAATAAAATGCATCAACTAAAACAAAATTCATTCATGACATAATACTGTTATTATGATTAACAAATTTTTACCAAACCACCTTTTAGGATTAAAATTATGTGATTATAACGTTTTAACCACTTTAATTTTAATAAGTTTATAATCCTATTATTTTAAACCGTTTTAAAATAATATGTATCAAACGAGGGTGAACCGTTTCACAAAATTAATAATATACTATTTCCGTATATAGTATATTACTAAAGGCCATGTGAAAATAAAACATGTTATTTTCGAAAATAAAAAAAAAACGAGTCTGCTACAGGGGGGAGGTTGACCGACCTAAACACGTGGTCGACCGACCTCCAGACGAGAAACGGAAAAAATCTGCAACAGCATAGGCGGTCGACCGACCTATCAATCAGGTCGACCGACCACCAGACAGTAGAAAACGAGTTTCAAAAAACGCAAAATGCTGCAGTTTTCAAAATCAAAACAAGTTTTTACCTTTTAAACTTTGATTAAAACAAGTAAATCAAAATTAACATCAACAAGGGTTCATATATTGTCAAGAATATCGATTAATTAACAATATGTAAACAGGAATCGAAAAACAAGATCGATTACTCACAAAAGAAAAACTTTCGAAACAGAAATAGACACAGGAGGCGGTCGACCGACCGCAACAAGTGGTCGATCGACCGACTCAGCGACAGAAAACGGTTTTTCAGGTTTTAAAACTTATGAAAAACACAAAAGTAAAATTTTCATGGCCTGGCTCTGATACCAGTTATGGGGAATAAAGCATGTATTCGCCCTAAACTTGCAGGATTATAATGAAACATACAATTGTGATTATTGTCATAAATTAATAAAAAGCATGAAAAAGAAATCAACCTTGGGTCCTTGCTTGAATAGGCCTAAGAACAGGAATTAAAGTAAATTCCCTCCTATAACTTGCACCCAAGACTTTGTTTGAGATGATGCCGCGTGTGCTAGAAAGTACTCTCCAATTGCCTTGCAATATGGGGAGAGCCTTTTGAAGTTTTAGATGTGAGATCTGAGTTTTGGGAAAAAGATGTTCTCAAAACCCTAATTATTCTTGAGATCTGTTTTTAATCAGTAAAACAATCAGTCGTCTCACAAAAGGAGAAGTTCTCTCCTTTTGTAATACTTGGCCGGCCGAGATTGGTCTTGGGTAGGAGTGGGCTTTCCACTCCTACCTTATTCCAATGCATGATTCGACCCATTTTGCTAAAATATAATTTGCGGGTATTTATTATAAATCGCACACATGTTATCAAATATTAATACAGTCGATATATTAATAATGGTCTGATAAAATACGATATTGTATAATTGGCCAAATTAATATAACTGTTTATATTAATACGCAAATTCAATATTTAATTAAATATAACTGCTTGTATTTAATTTTACGAATTAATCATGTAATCCGCATTAGCTAAAATTATTTAATCCGTATTAAATAATAATCTCAACATCTCATTGACTAATTTAATAGTCAATTCCTCTGACTAACTGTTTAGTCATATCCGGCATAAATGTGACTGTATTTTCATACCTTCACATCTCTCAAACGTGTCCTATAGGTGTGACGTATAGGGACCAGTTGATCACCGCCATCCGTATGACAATAACGTCAAACTTATCTAGCAAGCCAACCGTTATTGATAAACGTGGATCAACTGATAATAATACAAAAGTATGCCCTTGTGATCCTTTAAGAGATTTAGTAAGTCATTGTACTAACTGTCAAGGACACCAGCCCCAACACCCTAAGGACATTGTTTCTGACCGTGATTCCAGGTTCATCTCTAAGTTCTTGCAAGAGTTACAGGCATTGATGGGAATTACTTTGAAGATGAGTACTGCATTTCATCCAGCAACTGATGGTCAGACTGAGAGGACTATCCAGACACTGGAAGATATGTTACGGGCTTGTGTACTAGAGTTTGGGGGATCTTGGGAGGACAGACTTGATTTGATAGAGTTTTCCTATAACAAAAGCTACCATGCTAGCATCGGGATGGCTCATTTCGAGGCATTGTATGGGAGGAAGTGTAGGAGTCCAGTCTGCTGGGATGATCGAGCTGATACCGTGACCTTGGGACCTGAGATGATTCAGGAGTACCGGTCCAGGTGATCCGTCAGAAGATTGAAAGCCGCCCAAGATAGGCAAAAGAGTTACGCAGATCTAAAACGGAGTGACATCACCTTTGAGGCAGGAGAAAAAGTTCTATTGAAAGTATCACCGATGAGAGGAGTGATGCGGTTTGGCAAGAGGGGCAAGTTGAGCCAGAAATTCATCGGACCATTCGAGATTTTGGAGCGAGTTGGTGAAGTAGCTTATCGATTAGCTCTACCTCCAGCTTTAGTCAGGGTGCACAATGTGTTCCACGTATCGCAACTAAGGAGGTATATCAGTGATCCTTCCCATATCCTTGACCATGAGGCTATTGAGGTTGATGAACAATTAACCTATGAGGAGAGACCCAAGGAGATCCTTGACAGAAAGGTGAGGAAAACCAGGAATGGGGAGACCGCGCTCGTAAAGGTATTGTGGACTAAACATAACGTCGAGGAGGCTACTTGGGAGACTGAGGTTTCGATGAGGGAAAAATATCCTGAGCTGTTTACTTGAGGTATGTTACGAGGACGTAACCTTCTTTTTTTTAGGAGGGTAGAATGTGACAATTCGTGTGTTAAATTACTTTTAATATCTCCTAATGTTATATGGTGTCACTTTCTGTGTGTGCTAAGTATTTCTTTTATCAGTTCTGTTGACCTTGGGATGGTGAACTTCGGGACGAAGTTCATTTTAAGGAGGGAAGACTGTAATAGTCCGTATTTTCTTTTAGTCTATTTTATATTTAATAATTAATAATTTGATGTGTTATAGTAATTTGGATATTCGTATTCAAATAATTGGTTGATCGAACAAGTTTTATTTTATTTCACATGTGTTGTTAAGGGGTCGGACTTATCATTAGTAGTAGACCGTGTAAGATATAACTTTGGGCCTCGTTTTGCGTGCCCTCAAACTCCAGCCCACTCGACATAACACATCTCAACTACGTAAAACACCTCAAATCACAACTTACTGCCGCCCTATATAGATCTACCTAGAAAACCTAACCCTAGCATCAACACATCTCAACCCTCACATACATCTGCTACCGCCACATCAAGGTTTAGGGAGAAGGGGTTCACGGTGGTTAAAGGGTGGTCCACTGTGGTTGTTTGCTGCTAATATACGGTACACTCACCTTGTTTTCGTTCTGTTTTCGTTGTTCTGTTCTCTTTTATGATGTGTTTTACATATACTATAAGCAACGTTTTGGCTCTGTTAATCATGTGGGGTTGAACTATGATGTTGATAGTTATGTTTGAGTCAGGGTAGAGTCACCCTTAGCCTTCGTTGACCGTTGTATATGGTGGTTTAAGGTGGTTGTCAGAGTCGTCTCTTTCGTTGTTTCAGTAATGTCGTGATGAACAAGGTGTTGGGTTTTATTAGTTACTCAAAAACTAATCTTTAGCCATACTAACATAATCTTTTATTTAACCCTTTAAATAACATATTATAAGTGATCTTATGCATGCTAATATATGCGGAAATAAGGAGATATTGAACCCTTACACACGGTCCAAGATTATAGCAAGGATGATCCTCCAAGTACCCAAATTAGAATACCTCCTTTGGATGCACCAAGACAACCCCTTAAACAACCGAGATCTTGAACAAGCTAGCACAAAACCGGTTTCTCCTTAAACTTATTATAATCTCTCTAATTAGAATGTTATTTGAATACTACAAAATAGTATGATATTATTATCTTATAATATATATTTAGAGGTTGTATAATTCTTTTTACTTAGGCAAATTTTCGGCTAGGTTGAGAAGAAGAAAGAATGAATATAATGTCACACATATATATATTAAGCATGCTCTTCAAATATAATTAATTAACTTAAGCATGCTTATATTGGGAAGGGGAAGCCGGTTTTAGGGAGCCTCAAAGGGGGAACATCTTGACTTCTCAAGACACTAGGGTGGCTCTAGGTTAGTGTTCTCAAGGTGGTGTTTAATGATTGTGTTTTATACATTAATAAAGACAAAACACACCCTTAACTAACCTCATCAAAACCGGCTACCATAATCCATAAAATGGATTTCATTTTACAACTTTGTAAAATGTACAATTTGTACAAAGTGTGACATCTTATATGTTATTAAGATATAAAATGCTTTAGTACATTTAAAACATATAAATATTTATCATATAAATATTGTACATAATTAAATGAATCATATTTATTTAATTAATAAGTAATTCGAAATTACTAATGTAAAATGATCATTTATCGTCAATACGATTTACAACCCTTGTATTAATTTCAACCCAATTCATTCTAATTACGATATTATGAAATATCGTTTAATGTTTAACAATTGACACATTTCAATTTTAAACATAAATCTTACATTAAGATTTAACCTCTAATTTCTCGATATACGAGTTTAAGGAATATGATCAAATCGTATCAATATACATTTGATCATTTTATCAATTAAGGGAACTGTCCTAAAGGTGTGACCTAAAGGGATCAACTGACCACCACCGTCATACGACAGTAATGTCAAACTCTAGCTAGCCAATCATTACCGATTAATGTTGGTCAGTTGACTAATAATTCGTATCATCCCTTGCGCATTCTCGTCATGAGATTTATTATGTGATCGCACTATTGTTGAGGACACATTTCCCAACAATCTCCCACTTGTCCTCGACAAGTGTGCGTCACCAATTCTCTTGTCCTATTACAATCTCCCACTCAATGCAAGATGTCTCTCTGAGGTCGTACTTGCATTCGATCATATCATGAGTGGTTTCCTCGATCTGGAGAACAACTGTTTGACCGGAGTTATCTACCATAGATACCTTCCGAGCGTGGCCACGCATTTCCAGTTAACTTCTCCTCGAGTGGCCCTGAGATTTGAACAACCCTGACAAGGGGTGGACAATTTCTATCGCACTACTTCCTTCAACTAGTCACAGTTAGTCACAACCCAAAACAATCCCATTTGACTCCAGTTACGAAAAGTCGTAGAGAATGGATCAAGGTTATGCCTAAGCTGTACCATCTTGGGAGAGTAGTCTTTAGTCTAAGAATTGACTCACAAGAATACTATAGCAGCTCTCGCCATGACCCGGCTATAAACTTTCCAGAACTCTATAAGCGGTCACATTTCCCGACAGAGTGTCTCTTACAGTCTGCCTATGTGATCGACTAGTCATCACATATGACTCTATGGCACTTGAACTTGTCATCAATCGCCTCACACTCTAGTCGCATTGAGATGTCACCTCATGTAAGCGGCTAGGGGCCATACTAAGTCAATCCCGTTCACTTATGGGGTTCAGTGTTGTCTCTTACAACCCATTTGGATTCTGACAAAGTATCTTTTACTTTGAGTTAATTATAACTCAAATGATGTTGTCATGCAACAATAGTCAATACTATTACATTGCATTTGATGCACAATCATCTAATTGTATTAGTGTTTTGCGAATAACCCCTTATTCATAATTTGCAAAACTTACAAATTTTTGTCTCTTTCATTCTCATATTATCCCGTATAATATGATTTCATTTGAGTACATATCTAGAACTCTTTCTAGATTTTGAGTTTCCTTTCCGGAGGAAAGCTCCCACTGTTATCTTATAACTTGTGACGTATCGATATACTGGAGGGATTAAGGAATCACTCTCTTTAGTCACTTATGTACTGAAATCTACATTGTAGTCTATTTATGATTTCATCATTCTAATAATTTTCATCCATCTTGGCTATTTGATAATGGTTTTGTTCATCGTTATGAATAATGTATCCAACCATTCTAACTTCTAGTGGGCGACCTTTTATTATCCATATAATAAACCTTCCCTTTGAAGCTCCATCATCATATGATACAAATTATTTTATTCATCTAAATTGAGTACCTCTTATTCTTTACTCTTAAAGAATCACCCATTCTCTCAAAATGGTAGGTTTCAATTCTTTGATGAATATCGCTCCCACTGAAAACAATATCCCTTGATTTCTTAAATGAACCTTTCATTTCTCGCATATTAAACTATTACTCGAATTATTATCACTGTCACTATCCCTATAGTGATCTGTTTCCATTCAATCAATCATTACCCTCTTATCATGTCTTCGTTTCCTCGAGACGAAAATGACATGATAATTTCCTTATAACTACATTGAGAGAATTGAGATGATTTCTTCTCTTTTATCTTATAAACCTAGAAAAATCATTTATTTAAGGAACCGGTCTTTCTTCCCATATAGATAGATGATTTCTCCTCTATTATCTTATAATGTTTAAAAAATCATTATCTCAAGGAGCCGTTATTCCTTCTGAATTCATACGGGGTTTCATGTCTCCTCTCTATGAAACAATGAACATAAAGAACCTTTCTTCGAGTGTCCTCCCGTAGTTTCTTCAGTATCCTCTCGTAGTTTCTTCAAATCATTTAGGGCTCTTCTTAAGACTCCCAAGTAGGAATCTTCTCTAAGATTTGTTATTTATATCATTGGTTTGCGAGCGAAATATTTTCTCCCACTCTATCCTTCTAACAATAATCTTTATTCGTATAAGGATAGCTATTTCGATTAACCAATGTATATGAATGTTTGAAGTTTTATAGGTGTGATGAATACATTCTCATTTTCACTTAAAATGAAAATCTTATAATGAACTAATATAGTCTCATTTTGATTGAAAGTATCTCATGGGGTGTAGTTCTCTGTTTTAATCAACACTTTGATTATATTATATTGATCGTATCAATAGTTTATTGCGTAATAAAATCACTAATATTCATGTTTAAACAAGGCATGCAATTTGTTTGAGAAATCAAAACATTGATTAAGAACAAAAGTAGTGACTCGATTGAAAACCAAGTCACCAATATCCAAAATTACAACCATTGTTTTAGGATTTTAATCCTTGTCTTACAAGAAAATAAATTGTTCCATAAATAAAATGCAAAATATGAAAGAAGACGATATGAAAATTAGAGGCTAGCTCTTCAAGTCTTCGATCAATTTGGATGCTGCCATAGCCATCCAAGTAAGGAACTTCAAGCTTCCTTCTCCTTGCCCTTATCATTATTAGGAGGCGCCCCTTTAAAACAATTAAAAAGGGTAAATATCAACACATTTGTATCATTATACATAAGTTGATAAATGACATGAATTTAAACGAGAATTATTACCTACGGCGGTTGCCTTCCCATTTTTGAGATCACTTAAGTATTTGGGGCAATTTCGCTTCCAATGACCGATCCTCGTGCAATAAAGGCACTTGTCTTGCTCTTTTGAAGACGAGGTGGAAGCGCCTTTCGAAAAGGTCTTTTCTTTGGTCGCCTTGGGCTTGAACGTTTTCTTGCCCTTGCCTTTAGAGGCATTCCTTTTGAAGCTCGTTTTCCCTTTCTTTTCGATGTTCAAAACATCTTTGGTGGAACTTTCATGAAGTCCCATGTCCCTTTCGGCTTGGACGAGCATCTTATGCAACTCTTCCAACGTGGTCTCTTGGTTTCGCATATTGAAATTCACCCGGAATTGAGCATACGCCTTAACCTTATTGAGCGAGTGAAGAACTCGGTCAATAATTAGAGAGTCGGGAACATCAACATTTTGAGCTTTTAGAGTCTCCGCGGGCTTAACGAGTTTGAGCACATGAGGGCTTATCTTTTGCCCTTCCTTGAATGTAATGTCAAAGAAGGCGGAAGCCGCCTCATATTGAATCACCCTTGGAGTTTGCGAAAACATGGTCGCAAGCTTGGTGTATATTTCATACGATGTGGTCAACTTTATCATACTCCTTTGGAGATCCGGCTCCATGGAGAAGATGAGCACATTTTTAAGAGCGGAGGACTTTTTCATGTAGGCTTCATAGGCCTCACGAGTTCTGACCGCGGAACGAGCGGTTGGAGCGGGAGGAGCGGCTTCGGATAGGTAACGACTCTTATCGTCACCTTGAGCGGCCAAAAGTAATTGCGCATCCCAATCCTTAAAGTTTGAACCATGCTTATCGAGTTTGCAACGATCCATGAAGGATCGAAGCCATGATACGTTAGTGAGAGGTGGAGCGTTGGTTGCCATTGATGATGTTGAAAAATTAAACTACAATAATAAAAGGAAAAACAACATCATTTTAAAATTCATAATTTAAACTAGAAACTTTAATAAGTTTAGTTATATATTTACTTAATGATCTCTTACCCAATTAAGTAAACAATCCCGAGACCCAAACCCATACTAATTCGGGCACGGTGTAGCCGATTCAACCCGTATTGGTATAATTTGGTGGATTAACCCTTTAATCGGTTCTACTCTTAGAACTCTCGGTCGACAATTTTCTTAAAATTATCTTTAGCCCGAACTTATTGCAACTACGGTTACGAATACTTTTGTTGAGATCAACCAAATTTCAAGGTGTAATCTTATTACCCCACTTACCCAACGTGACAATTTTAGTACCCCGGTGTAGCCGAGCCTACGTTCTTGTGAAGAAGGGATTCATGGGTCCGTACTTTTTGGTAAGGCTAAGTCTCAATATTTATTTGTAAGAGATCTAGTCAAATTATTATCTATCTCCGTTTAAGTGAACTAAGTCGGTGAGTTATCGATAAAATAAAAGACTAGGTCGACTAGGTCGAAACATGCATGATACGATGTATGACGATTTGGCTATGCATGCAAACATATAAAAGCAAAAATAAAAGCATAAAATAAACCCTAGTATGGCCTTTCCTAGAAAAGAAATAATAAAAGTACAAATTCGGAAACCAACTCCTTTGGTCCCTTGAACTTCACGCGGCACGCACTTCGAGGTAAACACCGTCTTGATCGGAACTTCTTTCCGAATGGCACCGTCTTCAAGGAACTCCGGATTTTACAAAATTACAACTTTTCTAGTCTACTTTATACATTATAAAATAGAAATAAATTACAATTGGGTGATACGAGATCACAAAATTACAACCCAATCGGTAACCCCTTTCATTACGGGAAATACCGATTTAAAACTAAGGCCATACTAAGTAAATTACATAATTCCCAAAATTACGTAAATAAAATCATGACATTCATAATAAAGTATGCAATGCATATGTAAATATGAATTAACATGCAAACCCTAAGCCAAATCGTCCTATTTAAAACGCTTATTTAAATAGTTATCGCAAACCTCGGTTTATGGAATCGCGTGTTTTAACGATTAACAACACTATGCATTATATGAAACGGTTTTCATCCTTAAGATAATCATCCTAGCTCGCATAGGATTCAAAATTTAGTCTTACTCAAACTTTGAACATGACTTAACTTAATATATATCAATATTGATCGGTATTACTCGGTTTTACGGGAAAAATAATATAAAATCCAAAAGAGTCATTAAAATTTCGAAAAATTCAAAATTCAAATTTTGAAAATTCCAGAATGTTCTTAAAATTTTCAGAACCTTAAAAATATTAGTATTTATACGGTTTTAACATTATTTCGTAAATAAGACGTAAAACGAGCATTTTAAGTCGGAAAATTCAATAATTAATTCCATAAATGCAAATAAAATACTAATAAAAAATTTATACTTTCCAAATCACTTTAAGAACACAAAATGGACAGAAAAATAAATTACACACTGCCCAAGTAGCCGAAACTTTAATTAAAAGACTCTTATTATTTTAATTTTAAATGCAACTTTTCAACAATTAAAATTAAATCAAATCTGAAACTTTTGGCTCCCAAGAAAATTTTCATGATGAACATATCACATATGACTAATATGGGTTACATTTTTCGGCCATTTTAACAACTATTGCAAATTTTAACGATTTTCGT
The DNA here is from genome assembly GCA_029255685.2 of Silene conica. Classification (NCBI taxonomy): domain Eukaryota; kingdom Viridiplantae; phylum Streptophyta; class Magnoliopsida; order Caryophyllales; family Caryophyllaceae; genus Silene; species Silene conica. The sequence goes on along the minus strand of CM055311.2, from coordinate 16,388,436 downwards.
CATATATCGTACGATTTTAACATTTAAAATTATTTCTCAAGCATAAAATAAGAAAAAATTCTCGAAAATTTAATACATGCTTGAAATATTATACATGACATCGTGTTAAATTTTTATGGCCAAATTCCAACTTAAACTATTAAAGTCGAAATTATGTCACTAATTACCCGATTTTTACATTAAAAATCTATAATATTGCAATATTTGAGATAAATTTCTGGAAAATTCAACATAAATTTTAAATATTGCATGTGACATCCTCATAAATTTTTATTGTCAAATTCATAATATAACTATTTTAACCCATTTTTATTCATCTTATTGCATTTTAACACTTAAAATTCATATCACACGTTTTATAAGTCCATAATTTACGAAAATTCATATTCATATTATAGAAAATACATGTGATAACATACTGAAAAATCTCGGCCAAAAGATGATTTTAGCTATTTTTCCCAAAATAAACGACTTTAACCATTAAAACTTTATAAAAACCGAGATTTAATATACCATTTATCAATATTCATGCAAAATATATTCCAAATATTCTAAAGCATTTTAGAAAACAGTAGGTATTCATGCCAAATTAATTTCGTGCATATCTTATATCAAACGAAAATTTCAAGTTTTATATTGTTATCTCTATAACTCCGTAAAAACGTAAACGGAAAGCATGCAAACAACCTATTGCTCTGATACCAATTGTTGGGTTTTATTAGTTACTCAGAAACTAATCTTTAGCCATACTAACATAATCTTTTATTTAACCCTTTAAATAACATATTATAAGTGATCTTATGCATGCTAATATATGCGGAAATAAGGAGATATTGAACCCTTACACACGGTCCAAGATTATAGCAAGGATGATCCTCCAAGTACCCAAATTAGAATACCTCCTTTGGATGCACCAAGACAACCCCTTAAACAACCGAGATCTTGAACAAGCTAGCACAAAATCGGTTTCTCCTTAAATTTATTCTAATCTCTCTAATTAGAATGTTGTTTGAATACTACAAAATAGTATGATATTATTATCTTATAATATATATTTAGAGGTTGTATAATTCTTCTTACTTAGGCAAATTTTCGGCTAGGTTGATAAGAAGAAAGAATGAATATAATGTCACACATATATATATTAAGCATGCTCTTCAAATATAATTAGTTAACTTAAGCATGCTTATATTGGGAAGGGGAAGCCGGTTTTAGGGAGCCTCAAAGGGGAAATATCTTGACTTCTCAAGACACTAGGGTGACTCTAGGTTAGTGTTCTCAAGGTGGTGTTTAATGATTGTGTTTTATACATTAATAAACACAAAACACACCCTTAACTAACCTCATCAAAACCGGCTACCATAATCCATAAAATGGATTTCATTTTACAACTTTGTAAAATGTACAATTTGTACAAAGTGTGACATCTTATATGTCATTAAGATATAAAATGCTTTAGTACATTTAAAACATATAAATATTTATCATATAAATATTGTACATAATTAAATGAATCATATTTATTTAATTAATAAGTAATTCGAAATTACTAATGTAAAATGATCATTTATCGTCAATACGATTTACAACCCTTGTATTAATTTCAACCCAATTCATTCTAATTACGATATTATGAAATATCGTTTAATGTTTAACAATTGACACATTTCAATTTTAAACATAAATCTTACATTAAGATTTAACCTCTAATTTCTCGATATACGAGTTTAAGGAAAATGATCAAATCGTATCAATATACATTTGATCATTTTATCAATTAAGGGAACTGTCCTAAAGGTGTGACCTAAAGGGATCAACTGACCACCACCGTCATACGACAGTAATTTCAAACTCTAGCTAGCCAATCATTACCGATTAATGTTGGTCAGTTGACTAATAATTCGTATCATCCCTTGCGCATTCTCGTCATGAGATTTATTATGTGATCGCACTATTGTTGAGTACACATTTCCCAACACAAGGGGGTTTAGACAATGATTCGTTTAATAACCTGTAGAGTTTTTGTATGTTGTTATTCAGTGACTGGAAGGGGGTAGTCAAGGGGTTCCCGTGGCTGTTGTCACGGCGGTTGTCGGTGTGTGGTGTTAGTATAATAGCGAGTTTTGTTGTGGGGGTACGAACTGGTTCTGTGTCGTGTCAGAACAGTGTGTTAGACATGAACCTCTATACCATATATATATTTGTTTCCTGTTCACAATCACCTCGGGTGTCGGGGTAGTATGTTAGTGGGTGGTATGAGGGTTGTAAAGGTTGATCTCGCGGTGGTTTGTGGTGGTTGTGGGACGAGTTGCATTAAGTTTAAAAGTAGGTGCAGAACCGAGGACAGAGGGGTACTGGGTGGTGGCTGTCGTGTTTGTTACTGAGGTTTGGTGTCGTGGACAGTGGTCGACGGCCACTGACCTTCTCCCTAGAACCACCACGATTCAAGGGCGAGCCTGGTGGTGCCAGTGGGGAGGCCAAAGGCTATCAATGGTGTTGAGAGCGGTGGTTGTCGAGGGTCACGGCTGGGCTTTCGAAGGTTTGTTGCTGCGTATGTCGTGGGTTGTGGGATTGTGTTTACGTGTTTTGTCCTCATATCATCTCTTCTAGTTTTGGTTAATTAATCATGTTGGGTTACACTAACCTTGCTTCTATTGGTTGTTAATCTACTATTGCTCATTATTATTCTTATTACTACTTTATGGTTATAATAAATGGATAATATGGTTGTTACTTATTAATTATAGTATACCAAATATTTACTAAGTTTATAATGGGTAACAATAATTGATTCATTCATTGTTTGGATGCTATTATTAGTAAATCTATTTTTGGTAAGTCTATTTATAGTAAGTATGTTGACCTAAGTAATCAATTGAACAAGTATTCCCGTAGTGTTGGTTGCAAGAGTAAAATTGACATTTAGCAATATTTATAGGAACTGAGTTCGAGGAGGAATACTTCTAGACGGTCTTTGCTTGTTTGCAGATTTGCTACGCCAGGTAGGATACACTGGAACTTCTTTTGTATTGTGTTATGTTGGATGTGAATTGGATGCTATGAATGCAAGTATGATTATTTATGAGATGCATATACAGTGTTGGTTTTATTATTATTGCATTCAAAAGCATGGCATGAGCACGGTTACAGATTGAGATAATGATGAGATATTATTGGGCCCAGGCTAGCTCTGCAGGGCTAGACCTGGTGACCTCAGCTGTTATGCTGGTGTTCGGCGACGGCCGAGTATAGTCTGTCGGGAGGTTCGGTATGGCTGGGAGTCACGGGTTAAGAAAGAAAAATGAGAATGAGATTGAGTTTGAGTTTGAGCTCGAGCATATCATGGCATTGCATATCATTTATATTGTATTTTGTTGTTGTGTTATCCTACTCGAGCGCGAGGTTGACAGTGTATTCGTGTTCACCTACGATGATCTGGAATGGGGAGTAGATATTTCAGGTCAAAGACAGACGGACTAGGATCTGGGCTTGGAGGAGAGAGACTTGGATCAGACTCACCTAGTTATAGATCACCTAGCTTGTAATAATTCGTTTGTACTTTTCATATGTTGAGTTTTGGTTTTAGACTTGGCATATAGCAGTTTGACTTTGACTCTTGGTTAAGTAACTAAAGTACTGTTTATCTTTCACTATGATTATCTCTTACCCTGGGTTACTCATGATGGTAACAGCCTTATTTACCCTGGAAGTCCTAGTTCAGGCTCCTAGGTAAATGGGGGTGTTACACGGTCGGCTGCCGCTCGGCCACCGGCTGAGGGCCTTAATACTACTACGGGTTTCTTGATTGTCTGAAAATATGCTAAGTGTTGAGGAGGGGGTCCCAGCCAGCAGACCGGCTACAGGTCGGCCACCGACTGAGGACTCCAAAGCAAGGTACTGGAATTTCTATACTTCTTCCAAGGTTAAGGGGCTCGCAGCCGACGACCGGCTGAGGACCCCAGGCCATTTCGCCATTTCATCATTTTTTTTCTCCTCTTTTTGCCTTGATTCCGCCTTGTTCGTTCCCGTTTCTTCATTCCCGCCTCAAGTCCTACAAAATAGAAACCAAATACGTATAATAGAGATATCGAGCATAAAATCGAGCAATAGTATGTAAAACGGGAGCGAAACGGAATCGAAATGAGAGGAAAAGAAAGGAAAATGACGACTAAATTTGGACTCATCACTCAACCACAACAACAACAACATAAAGGGAAAGGGAAATGCAAACTAAGAAGATGAAGTAGAGAAAAAGAGCTAAGGGACTCACGATAAAGCGCGTAAAAAAAGTATGGACCTCCCCAAACCAGCCAGCAACATGGGAGGTCACGGCTAGCAGCATACGAGTCACCTACATTAGTTTTAGATAGGTCCCAGCGTCATCGGCTTTGCTACTAGCCTCCAAAGCACATCAAAAGAAGAACAGCGACTCATCACAGCATCAATCACACCACTATGAACCCTCTTTCACACTTTCTTCTTAGGTGGGATAGAATCTTCAGATCCGCCTCACGGGTCTTTTAACCTCTCTAGACCTGTGTCAGAAGAAATAAAACGATTTTTCTCCAATTTGCTCCCAGACTAGGGTGGAGGCGTCAAATCAACAGCAGAATGTGTTGGGAACTAAGTTCCTGATTTTATACTCAAAACTAATGTGAGTATTGTTTCTTTAAGTTTAGGTTATAAAACTTAATAAGATCTTATGCATGCATGATGATATCATAAGATGTGATTGTCCTTACATTGGTTTTAGAAGGTTTATACTCAATAATCACCTATTATTTGAGTCTTCAAATAACCGAAATACCCTTATAACGATCTAACAAAAATCGTCTCCAAAAGATACGTATCAAGGACCCGATCTCAAACTAAGACTATTTTTGTTACTAGAAAAATAGAATTAGTATACTAGAAATAATAATAATATTACTCTTATAATATTATTAATATGGAAATAAATTTCTTACTTGAAGAACTATTTTAAGCACTACAAGCATGAATATGAGATGTAGTAATTATGAGAGATATGTGTTAGTCACAAAAATAGCCAAAGACTAGCAAAGATGAGTGTTGTAAGTAGTGATTTTATAAGCACATGAGCTTGCTTAGCAAGCCTCATGACCGGCCAAATCACTCCCACAATAGCCAATGGCCATTATGTTCTTACACAATGCATACAATATTCCTTACAATATTCCATTTGCATTATACACTCAATCCTCTTGTTTATTCATACACACAATCTCATAACACACTACCTAATACACGGCTGAAATGGGGTCTAAAATGGACCCATTTTATCTTTGTCAATTGTGTTAATTTGTAACATGTCACACATGTCCCATAACACATGACCTAATTTGTTAATTATGCAATTTTAACTACTAAAATTCATTATTCACAATTTTATGACATTTAAATAATTATACTAATAATTCGAAAATATTATTGTATAAAATGTAATATCATAATTTTAATTACAACTCTTTGTAATTTTATGATCAACCGTGTTCATTCTCAATTTAATCGTTTCCTAAACGAATAAATAAAAACCGAGTAATAAAACGATTTTATTACTTTGACTATTATTATTATAATCCCATTATAAAATATTTGTCATATAAAAATTATTTCCAATATTTCCAGTTATTAATTAATTCGTATCCAATACGATAATAATTAATTATTCCATTGAGACGGAATTCCCTAAAGATATGACCTTAAGGGATCAACTGATCACCACCATCATATGACGATAATGTCAAACTCTAGACAGCCAATCATTATCGATAAATGTTGATCAGTCGACTTTAAAAGAGTAACACTCCCAGTTGTGTTTCATTCAAATGAGTTTTAATTATGTCAACACACTATTGTCGAGGACACTTCCTCCAACAGAATATGATTTACCGGAAGGGATAAAATAAATCCTATCGGAATCAATAAAAGAAATAGCATTACCTTCTATCAAACAGGAGTGATCTTCGTTTACCTTCTCGTCGTCATTCGGGACATGTGTATATGATGAAGCAACATCGTTAAAAGCAAAGAAGTCTGACTGTATAGGTTCTATCCCACATATTGCAGCCTCCACAACATCCAACTCGGCCTTCTAAATAGGAGACTCACCATAGACATCGTCTTCCTTAGAAGGGAAAACCTCACACAAGTCCTCGACGTGTGATGACAAAGAAAGGTAGATTATATCACGATTATGCACACATTCATCATCATCTAGCAAATCTTCTCCAGTAGGTGTATCTGAGTTATTCAGAGATGGGAGATCATTGGCAAAACCAATCGGCTCATTTACATGAACCATATGTTGTTCTGCTAGCTCGTTGTCTAAGTATTTTTTTTATATAAGACTATTATTTTCCTCAAATCGTTTTGTGCTACACAAAAAATCTCGGTGGTTATCAGTATAATTCCCAACTCATAATTATAGGATTATAACGAAATTAAAACATATGATTTATAGTCATAAACGAAGAACGATAAACAAAGGTAAATGATTAAGAATCAACCTTTGGTCCTTGCAATTAGGCCTAAGAACAAATATCAAAATTGATATTCTCCTAATCGTTGCACCCAATATGCTCCGAGAAATGCCTTTTCTTGAGCTAGAAACTGGGAAAAATTACTGTTAATTTTTTATGTGAATGATGAAAAAGAGAGGAGGGGAGTCGTGTTGTGAGAGGCGTGAGATATCTTTGTTCAGCCTTGAGTTTTGGTATGTATAGAGTAGTATTTATCAGAACAATTTTCTTTTACTACTAACAACCTAGCTAATAACCATAAGATATGATTTCTCAAATCAGTTTATGAGTCCTCCCGAAACTCCTCCCATCTAACCGTGTAACAACTCCAAAACGAGTGACTGTATGACCGAGCAACAACCGAGTATGCTCTCATTCGGTTATTTATCCTCTTCTGTAAATAATGTTTATCTTTATAATTCGCTGATTAAACATAACAGTTTGTATTTAATTACATTATTTAATCGGTATTAAATAATTACATTATATACATCAATTAAATATAACATTTTATATTTAATTACGAATTAACATTTAATTCGTCTCAGCTAATATTATTTAATCAATATTAAATAATTGTATCATCATTACATTGACTAACCTTTTAGTCGTATAAGGCATCAATATGATTATATTTTCATTTAATCATATCTCTCAAAATACATCCTTTAGGTGTGACTTTTAGGGACCAGTTGATTACTGCCATCTGTATGACAATAACATCAAACTTCTAGCAAGCCAACCGTTATTGATAAACGTGAATCAACTGATTATAATACAAACTATACCCTGTAAACCTTTAAGAGATTTATTCATGTTGTCGCGCTAACTGTGGGGTACACTAGCTCCAACAGGTGGGCCACTTCGCGGCGAGCCACTTCGCAACACTGAGAAGACATATGCCTAATAAAAATCCAAAAGTCACCATCACTCATATGCACGGCCCTCCCGAAATTCACATAATCGACCAAAACGTGTGAATCATGATTTATTCTTTCATATATAGCACAATGTAACTCATAATTAGAGTAAGAGTAACCAAGAGATTATTCATTAAAAACGTGGTTATCGAACCTATCAAGAAATTCATGGAATGGCTCATTGTTAAACTGAAAAACATCGCATGAAGGCATTTAATATAGTGGATGGTCATAAGAAACAAGAGTTCCTCTAGTCCAAGAGAGAATAATATACACCGAATATCCTCTTCAAGTAAGAAGAGCATTCACATCACAACTTGTATCATAATACATTAGTTGAGATTAACATAAAATTGGGATAGTTATCATACCAACTGGAAGAATCTTCCCAGCTTTGAGATCGCTGAGATACTTGGAACAGTTCCTCTTCCAATGTCCTTTGCCATTGCAATAAAAGCACTTAGCCCCTTGATGAGGGCTCTTCTTGGAATTTGAGGTGCTTGCCTCAGAAGACACTTTCTTTGAACCTTTGGAAGGTTGCTTCCCTTTTGCCTTACCCTTCCTTTTGAACTTTCCTTTGCTCTTAACATCAATGTTGAGCACATCCTTAGGGGCACTAACATTTAGGCCCATATCCCTTTCAGCTTGCACGATCATATTGTGCAATTCATCGAGAGAGATGTCTTGGTTTCTCATGTTGAAATTCACCCGGAATTGTACATAAGTTTTCACCTTAGACAAGGAGTGGAGAATTCTGTCAATCACAAGTTCCTTAGGAATGTCCACTTGATTCATCCTTATGGTTTCTACATGCTCAATTAACTTGAGCACATGTGGGCTAACCTTTTGCCCCTCCTTAAGGTTGAGATCAAAGAAGGTCGATGCCGCCTCGTATTGGACAATTCTCGAAGCCTTTAAGAACATTGTCACAAGCCCGAAGTAGATCTCATAGGCCGTGCCAATCTTTATGGCACTCCTTTGGAGTTCCGGCTCCATCGAGAAGATCAAAACATTTTTGATTGCCGCAGACTCCTTCTGATAAGTATCATAGGGTCGCCTTGCTGCGGCGGTGGCATTTTCTGCAGGTTCAGGAGGTGATTCTTCGATGAGGAATTCGGTCTTACCGTCACCTTCTGCCGCCAACAAAAGTTGGGCATCCCAATCGGCAAAGTTTGCCTCATTCTTTTCTAGCTTACAACGATCCATGAAGGAACGTAACCATGAAGTGTTTGAAGTAGTGGTAGTGGTCATGATTGATATTGATTTGAAGACTTAACTACAAAATTTTAAACATATGAAGAAATTAAATGCTAATCGTTTTAATTTTAACTTGTAAACATATTTATCAAGCTAATGCATCTATAAAATGACCTCTATCCAATTTTATAAATGATTCCAAGACCCAAACCCATACTACTGAAATCGTGAACCACTGGAAATCCGACCCAATGATATGGTTTGGTGGGTTAAAATAAACCGGTTCTACCATAGAACTCTTGGTTGATGACAAATCATTATTTATTCATCTTAGCCCGGAACACATTGACCATTGGTCCTCTACACTTCCGTTGAGTACAAACCAAATTTCAATTGCATCGAGATGCGATCCGCCCACTGGACTGAATCCACCTCATCGCCCCACTTATCCTACGTAATAAGGTTCGTACTGCCCACTGGACTAGCACCACCCCACGAAATAGAAGCTCATGGGTTCTACTATTTGGTAAGGCTAATTCTCAATTGTTTTGTTTAATATAGAGGTCTTGTCAATTTATTATCTATCTCCTTTAAGTGAATTGAATTGGTGAACTCGATAATTATAATTGACACGGTCGTTTTCAACGATCTAAACTAATATGCATGTTTATGGCGATTTGGCTATGCATGCAAACATATAAATAATGCAAAAATAAAAGCAATAAAGCAATAAAATCCTAGTATGGCCTTCCTAGTAATAGTAAAAACTAATTAACTATTACAAATTCGGAAACAAACTCTATGGTCCCTTGAACTTCATTGACACGCCATCCAAGAAAACACCATCTTGCCGGAACTCCTTTCCGTATGGCACCGTCTTTCGGATCTCCGGAATTACAATAAAATAATGCAACTACTCTATTGTAAAACTGAAAATAAAATTTAAATTACAAACCCGTGATACGAGATCACATATATTACAACCGAATCAATATCCTCTTTCATTACGGGTAATATTGATTAAAACTAAGACCATACTAAGAAAAAATTAAATAATTCCAAATTATATAAATAACATTCAAATATGACATTCATAAAATTGCAATAATAAAATATGTATGCACATGCTCAATTTTAATGCCAAATCGCCTTATGGGAGCAAATATCTCATATTTGTTTACGGTTTTTACGGATATGCGCGACTTTAACTATTAAAATTATCAAAATTATATAAATCTAATTTATGTCCAAGTTAATCATCCTAACTTACTTTAGGAATCAATGTTTAGTCTCTACTAATGTTTGATCATGATTTAACTTGATTTTGCATTATTGTTCATAAATTACTTGTATTTTCGGAAAAATAAACAATATATGGCCAAATGAGTCAATAAAATTCGAAATTTAAAATTCAAAAATTTTAAACTTTCTGGAAATTTTCTAAAAATTCAGAAATTAATAAAATGGTCTTATGCAAATATTTATAGTTTATTTCTTAAACAAATCGTATAATAGTCGTTTTTATGGTTAAAAATCCGATTTAAATTATAAAAACTTGCAATAAATTGCTATAAATTTTTAGTCATCCTGAAATATAAATTAGAATCTGGAAATGACCAAAAATTACAGACCATACTCGAAATTTTATTTTTAAGACTCATAAATTACGATTATTAACTAATTAACTCATAAAAATTAATAATCATAAAAACAGAAACTTTTTGATATCCAACTTTTAGATCTGATGTTCCTATTATTTAAGACATCTATGGGTAAAATTTTATGCCATAATGTTAAGATTAACTATTTTTAACACAATAAGTCATTATTTAGCCGATTTTAACTATTAAAATCACAAAACATGCATCACTTGAGAATAAATTCCCAAATATTATATACATTCTGTAAATAATGCATGTGACATTTTGTTAAATTTTTATGGCAAAATTCCAACTATAACTATTAAAGTCGAAGTTGAGTCACTATTAATGCAATTTTTACTATAAAAATCATTAATCATGCAAAATAAGTCCAATAATTTCGAAAATTCATACAGGTACTTTATATATTGCATGTGACTTCTTATAAAAATTTTAAGGTCAAATTCGAAATATAACCTCCTATACCCATTTTTAACTCATATTATGACTATTTATCTCATAAAATTCATAATCCATGCATAATAACTCCATTTGTTACGAAAATTCATATACAATATATTAAATATGCATGTGAGAACATATCAAAAAATCTCGGCCAGAAACTATGATTAGCTATTTTTCCCATTAAGTGTTGTTTAAAACCGATTTAAACTACAAAATATACAAATAAATATAAAAATGAACAATAAAAATCCATAAAATCATATTTATGACCGGCTGAGGACCCCATTTCGCCATTTCTTCATTTTTTTCTCCTCTTTTTGCCTTGATTCCACCTCGTTCGTTCCCGTTTCTTCATTCCCGCCTCAAGTCCTACAAAATAGAAACCAAATACGTAGAATAGAGATATCGGGCATAAAATCGAGCAATAGTATGTAAAACGGGGGCGAAACGGAATCGAAATGAGAGGAAAAGAAAGGCAAATGACGACTAAATTTGGACTCATCACTCAACCACAGCAACAACAACATAAAGGGAAAGGGAAATGCAAACTAAGAAGATGAAGTAGAGAAAAAGAGCTAAGGGACTCACGATAAAGCGCGTAAAAAAAAGTATGGACCTCCCCAAACCAGCCAGCAACATTGGAGGTCGCGGCTAGCAGCATAAGAGTCACCTACATTAGTTTTAGATAGGTCCCAGCACGGCCTTCTTTTGATCATCGGCTAAAACAAATCAATGGCCCCCAACTATAGGCTTCTGATTGAATGTAGTCACTTCAGCGTCATCAGCTTTGCTACTAGCCTCCAAAGCACATCAAAAGAAGAACAGCGACTCATCACAACATCAATCACACCACTATGAACCCTCTTTCGCACTTTCTTCTTAGGTGGGATAGAATCTTCAGATCCCCCTCACGGGTCTTTTAACCTCTCTAGACCTGTGTCAGAAGAAATAAAACGATTTTTCTCCAATTTGCTCCCAGACTAGGGTGGAGGCGTCAAATCAACAGCAGAATGTGTTGGGAACTAAGTTCCTGATTTTATACTCAAAACTAATGTGAGTATTGTTTCTTTAAGTTTAGGTTATAAAACTTAATAAGATCTTATGCATGCATGATGATATCATAAGATGTGATTGTCCTTACATTGGTTTTAGAAGGTTTATACTCAATAATCACCTATTATTTGAGTCTTCAAATAACCGAAATACCCTTATAACGATCTAACAAAAATCGTCTCCAAAAGATACGTATCAAGGACCCGATCTCAAACTAAGACTATTTTTGTTACTAGAAAAATAGAATTAGTATACTAGAAATAATAATAATATTACTCTTATAATATTATTAATATGGAAATAAATTTCTTACTTGAAGAACTATTTTAAGCACTACAAGCATGAATATGAGATGTAGTAATTATGAGAGATATGTGTTAGTCACAAAAATAGCCAAAGACTAGCAAAGATGAGTGTTGTAAGTAGTGATTTTATAAGCACATGAGCTTGCTTAGCAAGCCTCATGACCGGCCAAATCACTCCCACAATAGCCAATGGCCATTATGTTCTTACACAATGCATACAATATTCCTTACAATATTCCATTTGCATTATACACTCAATCCTCTTGTTTATTCATACACACAATCTCATAACACACTACCTAATACACGGCTGAAATGGGGTCTAAAATGGACCCATTTTATCTTTGTCAATTGTGTTAATTTGTAACATGTCACACATGTCCCATAACACATGACCTAATTTGTTAATTATGCAATTTTAACTACTAAAATTCATTATTCACAATTTTATGACATTTAAATAATTATACTAATAATTCGAAATTATTATTGTATAAAATGTAATATCATAATTTTAATTACAACTCTTTGTAATTTTATGATCAACCGTGTTCATTCTCAATTTAATCGTTTCCTAAACGAATAAATAAAAACCGAGTAATAAAACGATTTTATTACTTTGACTATTATTATTATAATCCCATTATAAAATATTTGTCATATAAAAATTATTTCCAATATTTCCAGTTATTAATTAATTCGTATCCAATACGATAATAATTAATTATTCCATTGAGACGGAATTCCCTAAAGATATGACCTTAAGGGATCAACTGATCACCACTATCATATGACGATAATGTCAAACTCTAGACAGCCAATCATTATCGATAAATGTTTATCAGTCGACTTTAAAAGAGTAACACTCCCAGTTGTGTTTCATTCAAATGAGTTTTAATTATGTCAACACACTATTGTCGAGGACACTTCCTCCAACAGAATATGATTTACCGGAAGGGATAAAATAAATCCTATCGGAATCAATAAAAGAAATAGCATTACCTTCTATCAAACAGGAGTGATCTTCGTTTACCTTCTCGTCGTCATTCGGGACATGTGTATATGATGAAGCAACATCGTTAAAAGCAAAGAAGTCTGACTGTATAGGTTCTATCCCACATATTGCAGCCTCCACAACATCCAACTCGGCCTTCTAAATAGGAGACTCACCATAGACATCGTCTTCCTTAGAAGGGAAAACCTCACACAAGTCCTCGACGTGTGATGACAAAGAAAGGTAGATTATATCACGATTATGCACACATTCATCATCATCTAGCAAATCTTCTCCAGTAGGTGTATCTGAGTTATTCAGGGATGGGAGATCATTGGCAAAAACAATCGGCTCATTTACATGAACCATATGTTGTTCTGCTAGCTCGTTGTCTAAGTATTTTTTTTATATAAGACTATTATTTTCCTCAAATCGTTTTGTGCTACACAAAAAATCTCGGTGGTTATCAGTGTAATTCCCAACTCATAATTATAGGATTATAACGAAATTAAAACATATGATTTATAGTCATAAACGAAGAACGATAAACAAAGGTAAAGGATTAAGAATCAACCTTTGGTCCTTGCAATTAGGCCTAAGAAAAAATATCAAAATTGATATTCTCCTAATCGTTGCACCCAATATGCTCCGAGAAATGCCTTTTCTTGAGCTAGAAACTGGGAAAAATTACTGTTAATTTTTTATGTGAATGATGAAAAAGAGAGGAGGGGAGTCGTGTTGTGAGAGGCGTGAGATATCTTTGTTCAGCCTTGAGTTTTGGTATGTATAGAGTAGTATTTATCAGAACAATTCTCTTTTACTACTAACAACCTAGCTAATAACCATAAGATATGATTTCTCAAATCAGTTTATGAGTCCTCCCGAAACTCCTCCCATCTAACCGTGTAACAACTCCAAAACGAGTGACTGTATGACCGAGCAACAACCGAGTATGCTCTCATTCGGTTATTTATCCTCTTCTGTAAATAATGTTTATCTTTATAATTCGTTAATTAAACATAACAGTTTGTATTTAATTACATTATTTAATCGGTATTAAATAATTACATTATATACATCAATTAAATATAACATTTTATATTTAATTACGAATTAACATTTAATTCGTCTCAGCTAATATTATTTAATCAATATTAAATAATTGTATCATCATTACATTGACTAACCTTTTAGTCGTATACGGCATCAATATGATTATATTTTCATTTAATCATATCTCTCAAAATACATCCTTTAGGTGTGACTTTTAGGGACCAGTTGATTACTGCCATCTGTATGACAATAACATCAAACTTCTAGCAAGCCAACCGTTATTGATAAACGTGAATCAACTGATTATAATACAAACTATACCCTGTAAACCTTTAAGAGATTTATTCATGTTGTCGCGCTAACTGTGGGGGACACTAGCTCCAACAGGTGGGCCACTTCGCGGCGAGCCACTTCGCAACACTGAGAAGACATATGCCTAATAAAAATCCAAAAGTCACCATCACTCATATGCACGGCCCTCCCGAAATTCATATAATCGACCAAAACGTGTGAATCATGATTTATTCTTTCATATATAGCACAATGTAACTCATAATTAGAGTAAGGGGTTGTTTGGTTGACACTCTGAAAACACGTGAATTGCAAAATCTCATGAATTTCAAAAACATGGGTTGTTTGGTTGCCATAATTATTATAAAATGGAGGAATTAGAAGTTCCTAGGAACTTCCAATGCCTACATAATGTAGGAACTTGCTTACCTACTCCCCCCTCGGTCATTCGAAGTTCCTGTGGAATTTAATTCCTACATGCGCAACCAAACACTTTTCTCAAATTCATCTGAATTGGATGTGGGAACTTATTTCCCATGAATTGTAAATTCCTAGGAAAATTAACTTCCCTAATCAACCAAACGACTCCTAAGAGTAACCAAGAGATTATTCATTAAAAACGTGGTTATCGAACCTATCAAGAAATTCATGGAATGGCTCATTGTTAAACTGAAAAACATCGCATGAAGGCATTTAATATAGTGGATGGTCATAAGAAACAAGAGTTCCTCTAGTCCAAGAGAGAATAATATACACCGTATATCCTCTTCAAAGGACTGATTTTATTCAGTATAATTAGCGTAGACGGATTCAAGCGTACTCAAGCCTTCGACTTGTTTAATCTTTCTCTAAAAATTCCGTCTAGCTCGAGTCCTTTCTGGTTCGGGATCACGCGGTATGAGTTCGGACCTGTTGGACCTGGGCATAAAACAAACTAAAGAAAAGAATAAGAACTGCCTCAAGGAATTAGAATCCCTTGAGACAAAAGACAAACTTTAATAAACAAATAGAAAATTGTCGTCTCCCCGGCAACAACGCCAAAATTTAACACGGTTGTCGCAAAGATAACCAACTGGCCTAACTAATATAGCAAGGAAGTCGGGATCGTATGCACAGGGAGACAAAAATAAATTCTAAATGTTAATCTAAAGTCTATCGAAGTAACCAAATTGGGGGGGGGGGTTCATTGTTGTTTGTTCTAAACTATGAGTAGTGAAGGAAAGAGAGAAAGAAAAGCGTAAAGAAAAGAGTATAAAAATATAAGGGAGAGGTAACTAGGATAGTCGGTTCACCAACAAAGTATAACGATTGTGATTTAGGTCATAGATCAGTCGTAGATATCAGTCTAAGGGGTAGTGAAAAGGTCCTCTCGGATCGTTATTCCCCCTAGAATACTTCTAGCGGGCTCTCGGAACTTACTAGGGCAGTTTAATGTTTGTAGTAGATCTAACCCTCACCAGACTTTCGATCTTATGTTGGGATTTACCAAATCAATTAATCAATCATGCGCATTAACTGACTAATCGCTATCAAATGCTACAATTAACAACAAAGACTCATAAATAAAGACTAATCTAAACCTAATCAAGATTCGTGACAATTTCATAGGATCTCCTATATCCTAGTCAAGGGCATTAGCTATGCATAAAGGGATCAACAATCAAAGTGAAAGAGATAACAAAAGGGGAAATCATGATCGCGAGATAAAGAGATATAAATTAAACCAAGAGAAAGAAAAAGTAAAGGAATAAGATTACCAATAATCCAAAAGTGTTGAGTATAGAATTCCAGAAAATTAGATCTCACAAATTGAAGGAAAATTAAGGAAAAAGCAACTAACTAAAGTGTTTCTCTTAATGAAAGTAGAGTAAAGTGGAAAAGTAAAAAGTAAAAATACAAGGCTGCTCAGTTTTGCTCTTAAATCATGCTCTATCGACCAAAACCATCGGCTAACCTAATGGACTTAGATTAGAACGGGCCTCGGGAGTTGCAAATAGGTCGATCGACCAGATTCTGGTCGATTGAATTACCAATCGACCATATATAGTCGATCGACCAAATAGGCAGTCGATCGAATTAATGGTCGACCATATTTGGTCGATCGACTATGTCGAACAGATTTCCTGCAATGTGCACTGAACTTCAAACGACCGTCATTTCCTCGTTACTCGTGCAAATCAAATGTTTTTGGTGGCGTTGGAAAGCTAATAGGATAAGCTTTCATCTCCAATTTGAATTGTTTGACTATCTTTTTAGGACTCAAGTTATGGTTCTTCAAAGTGGGACTAGTAATTTGAAGCTCATGTTTTATTTGTCCGCTAAACTCCATTACTTCTACGCGCATATTAAAATGGTAGTTTCCAAACTCCGACTCAACTCATATCTTAAATGCATGCATAAGGACATGTTTTAAGCTTGATTTTGCTCTTTTCGGTTCATACCTAAAAATAATACAAAAAACCAAAGTAGACAAATCGAGGGACATTTGTAGCTAAACACTACTAAATATGCATAGAAATGCGTCCAAATAAGGCCTAAATAGACTATAAGAATGACACCTATCAACCATCGTGAAAGAGAAACTCAACAATGACATGTTACCACCTGTCGCCGGTATATTCGTCTCCATAAGGTGAGACATGACTAGAACGATATGCAATAACAAGGACTCGACTTAAACCAAAAGACAACACCTAGCGCGCGATTATCTCCTACCCCCTAAAAGAAACAGGTTACATCCCCGTAACCTCATATACCTGATCAAACAACTGAGGGTAACGCTCTCTCATAGCTGCCTCAGGCTCCCATGTAGCCTTCTAAGCATTGTGGTTTGACCACAATATCTTAAGGAATTTGGTCTCTCATGTTCTGGTCTTTTGAACTTTGTTATCAAGTATAGCCTTGGGTGTTTCTACATAAAATAAGGTATCATCGAGCTCAACAAGTTCCACCTCAAGGATGTGAGATGGATCACTAACATATTTCCTCAGTTGGGATACATGGAAAACATTATGAACTCGGTCTAATGCCGGTGGTAAGGCTAAAAGGTAAGCAACCTCTTCCACCTAATCAAGAATCTCATAGGGACCGATAAACTTCTAGCCCAGCTTGCCCCTCTTCCCAAATATCATAACGCCCCTCATAGGTGAAACCCTAAGTAACACCTTATCCCCACCCTGGAACTCAATGTCCGTGCGGTGCAAATCCGCATAACTCTTTTGTCGGTCCTGAGCTGCCCTCATCTTCTGGTGAATCACCCTCACCTACTGTTCTCCCCTCACTCGCTGACAAGTCAAAGATCGAGCCACGAACTCTGCAACATCCCTCTTCATATCCGGCCACCAGAAAGTCTGCCTCAAATCCCTATAAAGTTTATTCCCACCAGGATGCACTGAATAAGGTACACAATGAGCCTCTGTCGGAATCCTTTTTCTCAACTCAGCACTATCCGGAACATACCACTTACCGTTGAATCGGAGACTCCCACCATCATTAAGAGAAAACCTCGACGGTCCCTCTGACTCTAGCTTCGCTCTCCACTCGAAGTACTTAGGGTCTAACAATTGGCTCTCCCTGATCTTGCCATATAACTCTGGTTCTAATGTCAAGTCGCCTCGCACATCACCCTTCCTGATTACATGAATACCCATCTTGTCCACCTCCTCTCTCAGTCTCATCAACGACATATATGTGCATAAGGAATGCTCACTCTTCCTACTCAAGGCATCGGCAACTATGTTCGCCTTCCCCTCATGGTACACTATCTCCATATCATAATCCCCGATCAGCTCCATCCACCTCCTTTGCCTCATGTTATGCTCCTTTTGGGTGAAGATGTACTTCAGACTCTTATGGTCTAAGAACACCTTGAAAGTCGCTCCATACAAGTAATGCCTCCGGATCTTGAGCACATAGACTACACCACCCACCTCTAAGTCGTGAGTGGGGTAGTTCTCCTCATACTGCTTAATTTGTCTCGATGCATAAGCAATCACCTTCCCGTTCTGCATCAGCACACAACCCAACCCATTCGTCTAGGAATCAGTATACACCTCAAAGTTATTTATCCCTTCTGGCAAGCCTAAGATAGGAGCTGTAGTCAGACGTTCCTTGAGGATTTGGAACGCCTTCTCACAATCCCCATCCTAGCGAAATCTAGTATCCTTCCTCATAAACGCAATCATAGGTCTAGAAATCTTGGAGAAGTCGTTCACGAACCGTCTATAATATCCTGCCAAACCCAGAAAACTGCGTACCTCAGCCACATTCTTGGCAGCCTGCCAGTTTGGCACTGCCTCTATCTTACTAAGATCTACCGCCACACCCTCTTTCGAGATCACATGCCTTAAGAATGCTACATTCTCCAACCAGAACTCACACTTAGATAACTTAGCATAAAGCTGGTTGTCCCTCAAAGTCTGCAAAACAATTCTCAAATACTCCCCATGCTCCTCCTTGGTCTTAGAGTAGACCGGGATGTCGTCAATGAAAACCACCAGGAAACTTATCCAGCTATGGACTAAACACATGGTTTATCAGATCCATGAACACCGTAGGTGCATTAGTCAACCTGAACGGCATCACCACGTACTCATAATGACCATATCTAGACTTGAAGGCAGTCTTAAGTATGTCACCATCTCTGATCCTCAACTGATGATATCCTGACCTCCGATCAACCTTCGAGAACACCCCAGCCCCAGTCAACTGGTCAAACAGATCATCTATCATTGGTAAAGGGTAACGGTTCTTCACCGTCACATGGTTCAACTCACGATAGTCTATACACAGTCTTATACTCTCATCCTTTTTTTTTCATGAACAACACTGATGCTCTCCAAGGTGATACACTAGGCCGAATGTACCCATTGTCTAACAAATCATTGAGCTGCTTCTTCAGCTCCTCTAACTCTCTCGGACCCATCCGGTAAGGGTCCTTTAAAATAGGTCATGGTCCCGGTTTCAGCTCAACACTGAAATCGATGTCTCTCTTGGGTGGTAACCTAGGAATCTCCTCTGGAAACAGATCCCCGAACTCCCCCACAACTAGAATACTTTCTAAAGTCACCTCCTCAACTCGGGTATCCCTCACATGATAGAGAATCAAAGGACACCCCTTCCTCAGATAAGACTTCAAAGTCAAGACTGATATGACCTTGACCTTGGATCTAACAACAAAACCCTTATATGACACTCTAACCCCGTTAGATCCCCTCAATATCACCTTCTTCTGGTGACAATCAATGGTAGCTTTATATCGACCTAGCGAATCCATCCCAACTATCACCTCAAAGCCATCTAACGGAAACTCAAATAAATCGATAGGAAAATGAACCTAACCTATCACAAAAGACACACCTCTATACACCCTCCGACATACCACTGACTCCCCAGAAGGTATAAATACCTCATCACTAGCTATCTCAAACGACTCTAGCTCTAAACTCCTAGCATGGCTTACAGACACAAACAAATGGGTTGCCCTAGAATCAAATAAAACAAAGCTCGGATAACCATGAATAAGAAAATTATCGGTCACCACATGCGCATCCTCAGCTGCAACCTACTTCCCCATAGCAATAACTTGCCACTACTCTTCTGACCCTCTCCCTGAACTGTCGTCGCGGATGAGGTAGGTTTAGCTGATGATGCCTGGCTACCTCCCTCATTAGGTCTCTAATAGCCTCCCTAACGGTTGTAGTTACCGTAGTTTGGCTTCCCCTGATTATCTCGCGTACTCGCAGGACGATTGTTCCCATAACTCTGAGAACTCTAAGAAGGTCCCTGGTAGTTGCCTCCCCCAAACTTCCTACACTCTAGCCTCTTGTGCCCAACGACACCACAGTTATAGCACCTCGCCACAGGGGTGTCACTAAGATTGTAACCCCATTTACCCATAGTACTAGCTTCAGTAGAATACGAACGACTTTGACAGAAATTCCCTTTCTTATACCCATTTCCAGCAGTCTCACTCTCCGACTTCCTCTTCTCCCCACTCTTCTCCCGGGTGTCCCTGGCCAGATTGGCCAACCTCTCAGCATGCCCAGCCCTCTCACAGACATCCTTGAGGTCAGACACCTTACAAGCAGGTAACCTCTCCATGATACAGAGAGTCAACCCCTTCTCGAACCGAAGGGCCAGCGCCTGAGGGGTCATACTCGTCTCCTCCACCTATCGAGCCAAGTCGTTAAATATGATATAGTACTTAGAAACAGTCATCTCATCTGACATCCGGAAACCGTCAAAATTAGCCGTCAACTGACTACGGCCGTGCTCAGGAACAAATTCACGCCTCATAGTAGCCTTGAAGGCCTCCCATGGCACATACCCCTGCTCCATCTCCGCAAAATGGTCACGAACGCTCTCCTTCTCTCGCCCCACCATCCCCTAGCTAAACTACGCAAGTAGAAAGCATCCTGGTACACTTTGAGGTCATCAGGACAATCGACCACCTCAAATACACCCTCCATCTCCCTCAACCAGTCCTCTAGAAGTCCCGGTGTCCCCGCACTGTCAAACTTGGTAGGGAGATGACGAGCCATAGTGTTACTGATATCAAGAGCACTCACTGGAGGTGCCCGAGCTCTCTCTGATTTTCTGACAGTGATAATCAGAGTTTCGTTGGTTTCGATCAATCGAGCAATCTCCTCGATTGACATGGATGCGGCCTGAAGCATGGCTGGAGTCGGGTTTGGTGGAAGATTCGGAGTATTACCTCTTCTAGGGGTCATCGCGACTATAAGAAGAAAAAGAGTAAAAGTAAGAATAAAGCCTACGACTCAAACAAGAAAAGAAACAGAATCTGGTGCAACCAACTCGGTCGAGTAACACACACTCGGCCGAGTCACACCCATTCGGTCGAGTTACACCTACTCGGCCGAATCACTTAAGCTCGGTCGAATAACAAACACTCGGTCGAGTTACTCCCACTCGGTCGAGTCCACCCTACTCGGCCGAGTCATACACATCAGTCAGGCTTCGTGAAGGGAAATCGTCCTTCACCTATAGTACGCATCACACATCCTATATGCACACTATAACACTTTAACTACTAGCATGTATACGCAACGGTCGCCAATCTTGCATATGATCATACAATTTGTATCACCACTGTTTTCATCTTTCACAACTTATATATTTTATTTCCAGTAACACCACACATTATGCCACACACATATACACCTCCTAATCTACCCTTAGTGGCAAAGTACAAGATTGTAAGCAATTTCGCGGTTCTAGGGCGTCTCCCAAACCTTTGTAGTAGCCTTACAAACCGATACTTGGGGTTCATTTTATTTAAGACACATCCTAAGTTCATTGGGTTCATTGGTTTTAGGTGCCAAGATCGTCACTCTGATACCATTTGTAACACCCTCATAATCCAAGGCCTTTAGGAAGGACCATCAGACTATAAGGGATCGTTTGGTTCAAACAATTGGAATGGAATGGAATGGATTCTAATACCAATGAGGTATGGAGTTAGAATCCCATACTTATTAATGCTTGTTTGGTTTGATCGCGTAATGGATTGTAATGTCATTCTTATGGTTTGGTTCACATTTGAAATAGATTTCAAATTATTTCATATTCTTCATCATAGATAACTACAATTATATTATTTTGAATTAAAATTAACAACAACAAAGATAAAATTCAAATTAATCCATAAAAATCATATGACTCATGTTCATATAATACGACAATAGCAAAATTATTCTAAGACTGAAAAAAATCCACATAAAATGTTTTATGAAAAAATCCACATAAAATGTTTTATGAAAAAATCAACGTAAAATGTTTTATGAAAAAAAAATCCACATAAAATGTTTTATGAAAAAAACGCAACTTTGTTTTATGAAAAAAATTCGCATAAAATATTTTATGAAAAAAATCCACATAAAATGTTTTACAAAAAAAATAACATAAAATATTTTATGAAAAAAATCCACATAACATGTTTTATGAAAAAATACGCAACTATTTTTTGAAAAAAATCCACATAAAATATTTTATTAAAAAATCCACATAAAATGTTTTATGAAAAATACGTAACTCTTTTTTTTGAAAAAAATCCATATAAAATGTTTTATGAAAAAATGCATATAAAATGTTTTATAAAAAATACGTAACTTGGGATGAGGAGGAATAGAGTTAGAATCTTGGGATGAGACATGAGTATGGGATTCCAAAGGGTTGGAATGGATTTAGAACCCCTTGGGTATCAAACTCCATTCCAAAAAGACTCAACCAAACACTAGAATGAGTGGAATCCATTCCAATTCAATCCAAATGTCTCAACCAAACGCCCCCTAAAAGTGCTACCATCATAGTGTCCTGAGGTACAATATCGAGATAAACAAGGATAACCACTTTATTATAAGTAATGAGTAAAAATATTAAAGTATACATTACAACCGTCTGACGCATATAAACCAACAATGGAAATCTGCGGAAGCTAAGTGATCTAATCAAGACACTACAAAACTGACGTGATGACCCATCCTCCCAAGCCGGCAAGCATCTGTGGGGAATAAAGCATGTATTCACCCTAAACTTGCAGGATTATAATGAAAAATACAGTTGTGTTTATAGTCATAAGATTAAAAAGGATTAGAAAAGAAGTACAACCTTTAGTCCTTGTGCGAAAGGCCTAAGAACAGGAATTAACACAAATTCCCTCCTATAACTTGCACCCAAGACTTAGAATGAGACGTGACCGCGTGTGCTAGAAATCCTCTCCAACTGCCTTGCAATATTGGGAGAGCTATTTAGGTTTTAGATGTGAGATCTGAGGTTTTGGGAGAAGAAAGCTCTCAAAACCCTAATTTTTCCTTGAGATTTGTTTAAACAGTGAAACAAGAGTCCCTGACATAAGGAGAGTCCTCCTCCTTATGTAGCTCTTTTGGCCGAAATTTCCAATAGGGTAGGAGTGGGCTTTCCACTCTTACCTTATTCTAATTTGTGATTCGACCCATTTAGCTAAACTTTATTCGCGGGTTTTGTTTATAAATCGTATGCATGTTATCAGATATTAATGCAGTCGATGTATTAATAATGGTCTGATAAAATTACGATATTGTATAATTACCCAAATTAATATAACTGTTTATATTAATACGCGAATACAATATTTAATTAAATATAACCGTTTATATTTAATTTTACGAATTAATCATGCAATCCGTATTAGCTAAAATTATTTAATCCGTATTAAATAATAATCTCAACATCTTATTGACTAATTTAATAGTCAATACCTCTGACTAACTGTTTAGTCATATCCGGCATAAATGTGATTGTATTTTCATACCTTCACATCTCTCAAACGTGTCCTATAGGTGTGACGTATAGGGACCAGTTGATCACCGCCATCCGTATGACAATAACGTCAAACTTATCTAGCAAGCCAACTGTTATTGATAAACGTGGATCAACTGGTAATAATACAAAAGTATGCCCTTGTGATCCTTAAAGAGATTTAATAAGTCATTGTACTTAATTGTCAAGGACACCAGCCCCAACAATCTCCCACTTGTCCGTACAAGGGTATGTGCAATGACGTTATCACACTACATGTGGAGGACACAAACTCCCACTTGTCCGTACAAGTGTAGGTGCGATAACCGAATCTCATATCCTTTTAAAATTTCCCCCACTCAATGTAAGACAATTTGCAAATCCGCATTCGCAAAGGTCGTATCTCACAAGAGATCTGTATCAAGAGTGGTTTCCCCGACTAGAGAGTAACTTAACTGATAAAACGAATTTGTATTCGAGCATGGCCATGCATTTCAGTTACTACTCCTCGAGTGGCCCTGAGAAATGATAAAATCCTGATAAGGGTTTGGATATTTCCCTCAACTCGAATCCTGCCGATATCGCCCAGCATGAAATAACCCAGAAAAAATCCTCTTGGCCCCTGTTACGGTGACCGTGGGAAAGAAACCAAAGTTACCCAAAATCTGTCTTAATCTCAAGAGACAGTTGAAGGTCAAAAGACTCGACTCTAAGGAACACTATGGAGGTCCTATCCACGACCAGGCACCCAATGTTATAAAACATTTAGGACTCCATAACATTGTCACGGGGTGTCCTACGAGATATCCGTATAACTCGCCTTTGTGATTGGTCAGTCATCCACGTACTTATGGCTCGTTGAACCCACCATCAACCAACGTCACAAAATGATTACCTGAGTTATCAGCTCAAGTGGGTAATCAAGGACCAAAACGATGTAATGTTAATCAGTTCACTTTGTGGTGTTCAAAATTGGCGTACAATTCCACATGAAAAACAAAACATTTTATATCATAACAATAAGGTTGAATAGAGTACACGAGAAAATGAATTATTACATGAATTCATAAAAGAGTACTACAACTTAGGTACACATCCAACTCCCATGGAATGAATGTGTCCTTCATGCTTATCATGTGGTAATGCTTTTGTGAGAGGATCAGCTATGTTGTCATCCGTAGCGATCTTATCAATGAAAATCTTCTTTTACGCGGACTCAGTCGTAGAATCTGCTGTAACATTTTGTTTAGAACTTTTCCAGCTGACAGCAGCGCCATTAAGAGTAAAAACGAATCCAGATTGAGATTTCGAGTCATCTCGATCCGTTTGGAAGCTAGCATCTGCGTAACCCGTGGCGCAGAGCGTCGAGTCGCCTCCGTAAGTCAATCCCCAATCTTTAGTCCTCCGTAGGTACTTAAGAATGTTTTTCACGGCCATCCAGTGTTGTTCACCTGGATGAGCTTGGAATCGACTAGTCATACTCAATGCATATGCAACGTCTGGACGTGTGCATATCATGGCATACATGATCGATCCTATTGCCGAAGCATAAGGAATCCGACTCATGCGCTCTTTCTCTTCCAATGACTTAGCTTCTTGAGTCTTGCTCAAGTGAAGCCCAGGAGTCATAGGAAGGAACCCCTTCTTGGAGTTCGTCATACTGAATCTCTCTAGAATCTTATCTATATAAGACTCCTGACTGAGAGACAACATCCGTCGTGATCTATCCCTGTAGATACGGATGCCCAAAATTCTTTGTGCCTCTCCCAGATCTTTCATCTGGAAATGGTTTTTCAACCATGCTTTAACCGAAGATAGGAGAGGTATGTCATTCCCAATCAAGAGTATGTCGTCGACATACAGTACTAGGAATACAATCTTGCTCCCACTCGACTTGATATAGAGACATGGTTCCTCGACTGATCGAATGAATCCATTCTCTTTTATCACTTGGTCGAAGCGATGATTCCAACTCCGCGATGCTTGCTTAAGTCCATAGATGGAACGCTTAAGCTTGCAAAATTTCTTAGGATGTGTTGGATCGATAAAACCCTCGGGTTGTACCATGTACAACTCTTCCTCCAAATAACCGTTTAAGAAGGCGGTTTTAACGTCCATTTGCCATATTTCATAATCATGAAATGCGGCGATCGCTAAGATAATCCGAATGGAACGTAGCATGACTACGGGTGCAAAGATCTCATCATAGTGCAAGCCTGGCACTTGAGTGAAACCTTTAGCAACTAGTCTAGCCTTATGGATATCTTGTTTACCTTCCACGGCATGCTTTATCTTGTAGCCATTTGCATTGAAGGGGACGTACCTTTGCAGGTAGGTCCACAAGATCCCACACGTTGTTCTCATACATGGAGTCCATCTCGGATTGCATGGCTTCTAGCCATAGCTTTGAGTCAGAACTAGTCATGGCACCTTTATAGGTTTTGGGTTCATTACCCTCTAGGAGTAAGACGTCATCTGTATCGTGTTCCTCGACCATACCAATGTATCTGTCCGGTGGAATAGAGACTCTTCCCGACCTCCTAGGTTCCTCAGGGATATCTACCGCAGCCTCGGTTGAAGGAACTGTTGTTGGAGATTGTGTCCTCCACATGTAGTGTGATAACGTCATTGGACATACCCTTGTACGGACAAGTGGGAGATTGTTGGGGCTGGTGTCCTTGACAATTAAGTACAATGACTTATTAAATCTCTTTAAGGATCACAAGGGCATACTTCAGTACTTTTACCAGTTGATCCACGTTTACCAATAACGGTTGGCTTGCTAGATAAGTTTGACGTTATTGTCATACGGATGGCGGTGATCAACTGGTCCCTATACGTCACACCTATAGGACACGTTTGAGAGATGTGAAGGTATGAAAATACAGTCACATTTATGCCGGATATGACTAAACAGTTAGTCAGAGGTGTTGACTAATAAATTAGTCAATAAGATGTTGAGATTATTATTTAATACGGATTAAATAATTTTAGCTAATACGGATTACAAGATTAATTCGTAAATTAAATATAAACGGTTATATTTAATTAAATATAGTATTCGCGTATTAATATAAACAGTTATATTAATTTGGGTAATTATACAATATCGTATTTTGTCAGACCATTATTAATATATCGTCTGTATTAATATCTGATAACATGTTACGATTTATAAATAAAACCCGCGAACAACTTAAAGCTAATCGGGTCGAATCACGCAAAGGTATAAGGTAAGAGTGGAAAAAGCCCACTCCTACCCTACCCATTCGGCCGACCATATGATACTACATAAGGAGAGTTTTTCTCCTTATGACAGTTACTGGTAGAATTACAATCTCAAGAATTAGGGTTTTGAGAACATTCTTTTCCCAAAACTCAGATCTCACATCTAAAACCTCACAAAAGCTCTCCCCATATTGCAAGGCAATTGGAGAGTATTTTCTAGCACACGCGGCATCGTCTCAATCAAAGTCTTGGGTGCAAGTTATAGGAGGGAATTTATTTTAATTCCTGTTCTTAGGCCATTAGCACAAAGGACCAAAGGTTGACTTCTTTTCATGTTTTGTTTTTCTTATGACTATAATCTCAACTGTAATTTTCATTATAATCCTGCAAGTTTAGGGCGAATACATGCTTTATTCCCCACAAGTGGTATCAGAGACAGGCCATGAAAATTTTACCTTTGTGATTTTCGTAAGTTTGAAAACCTGAAAAATCGTTTTCTGTCGCGGTGTCGGTCGACCGACCTCCTGTCACGGTCGGTCGACCACCTCCTGGCGGTGTCGGTCGATCGACCTCCTGTCACGGTCGGTCGACCACCTCCTGTGAGTTTTTCTGTTTTTTTTTTAAAACAGTTTCCTTTGTGAGTTTTCGATCTTGTTTTTCGATTCCTGTTTACATGTTGTTAATTAATCGATATTCTTGACAATATGTGAACCCTTGTTGATGTTAATTTTGATTTACTTGTTTTAATCAAAGTTTAAAAGGTAAAAACTTGTTTCAATTTCCAAAGTGCAGCGTTTTGCGTTTTCTGAAATTCGTTTTTACTGTGTACTGGTCGGTCGACCTAATTAATAGGTCGGTCGACCGATTCTTCTGTTGCAGAATTTTTCGTTTTTTTGGCTGATGGTCGGTCGACCACAAGTACTGGTCGGTCGACCAGCCCCCCTGTAACAGACTCGTTTTTTTTTTTATTTTCGAAAATAACTTGCTTCTTATTTTCACATGGCTTAAAATAATATACTGTATACGGAAATAGTATATTATTTAGTGAAACGGTTCACCCTCGCTTGATACATATTGTTTTAAAACGGTTTAAAATAATGGATTATATGTTTGTTAAAATTGGTGATTAAAACGGTATAGTCACTTAATTTTAATCTTAAAAGGTGGTTTGGTATAAATTTATTAATCATAATAACAGTATTATGTCATGTATAAATTGTTTTTAGTTGATGCATTTTATTTATCGTCTTGTGAATGCCTTGAATGCTTTCAATAACGTATTTATTTTTTGCAAACGGTTGTAACTTAGTGTGGCCTTAGAGGATTGTGTTACCGTAATGATGGGACACGATCTTGCTTGTAATTTTGAGATCTTGAATCTCCGTTTTGGGTTTTTGCCATGTAATTACTTTTGTATTTAAATTAGAATGTATCTAGGATTACCTTTGTAATTTAAATTAGTATTTTTGCGAAGACCAAAGACAAGACGGAGACCGGATGCTCACTCCCGCTGCAAGGACCAAGATGGAACATCAAGACAAGCTTCTAGGGTCCAACAGTGGATTCCAAGTTGTTTTATGTTTATTTTGGTAGGATAGGCCACACTAGGACTTTTATTTACGTTTATTGCATTTATCTTTATGCTTTCATCGATAATAGCTTGCATCATATTCCGCCTAAAAACCAAACCACCTATATCATGCCTGAAAACTGACTCATGTAGAGGTCACGCGTTAGTTTTCTGTGACAATACAGATGTCACATGTCATTTAAAGCCATCACTTTATTTAATTCATTCACGCAATTGCTAGTTTTTAGTTCACTTATATATGGATAAATAAAAGTTGATGGGGTCTTCCTCGTATAACCAAAAATTGAGATTAGTCTTTATAAATCAGCCTCCCATGAATCCCTTCTTCGTCAGTAGGCATAATATGACCCCTTCTACGTCGGGTAAGTGGGAACAGATGATTTATTTTATCTCAACATCATGGTCACTCGATAATATTCCAGTGACTGAGATGGACTAATAGATAGATATACGGAAATCTATCGACCAAGAGTTCCAACGATTGGAATTAGCCAAACTGTGGGCTTATCAATATACGGAAATTGAGTCTTGGGATCGTTTATATAATTCTTGAGGGAGATCAATTATATAAATGCATGAGTCTACGAGTTTAAATCCAATTTAATATAGACTTAAATCACAACAATAAGTTGCTTATATGGTTTTGTTTTATCTTCTTTTCAGTGTAGAACACGTTCATTAAAACTGCTGTAAAACTAAAATGGCTGGTGAAGACCCAATGCCAAGTGCCAAGCTAGCACGTGAATCCTGGCTGAAAGCCTTCATGGACTCCATGAATCAGTCAACTAGACTGAGGAATGATGGGTCAAACTTCTCTGACTGGGAGGCAGCACTACGGAATGCTGCCATTGCTGACGGAACGCTTAAGTTTTTAACTGAGCCCATTCCGGCACACCCAGGAACTGGAGCTAGAGCCAACGATGTTCGCGCTCATAGCGACTTCGTCATGGAAGCGGGTGCGATAAAGAACGTACTCATCTATGCAATGGAATCTAATTTGCAAAGACGCTTCATAACCCATGCTGCAAACAAGATTTTCACCACGCTCACTAACGAATTCTCCAAGGCTCCGAGAATCGTTTCTTATGAGCATACCTGTCGCTTCTTTGAGGCGAAACTCCAGAAGGGCCAAGCTGTTAGCCCACATATTCTCAACATGATTGAGAATATCGAGAAACTGGAGACCCTAAACTGCAAGATCAGTGAGAACATCATCGTTGATCGCATGCTTCATTCGCTTCATGATGGGTTTGCCCTCTTTAGGGCCAACTACTACATGAACGACATGAAGAAGACTCCCCATGAGCTCCACTCCCTTCTCGTACAGACTGAGAAGGATCTAAAGTTGAGTGGGAGTCTAAAGCAGGATGTTCTCATGATCTCAAGTAAGGGAAAAGGTAAAGGGAAGGCTAAAGCTCAGGGCGACCTAGCGGTAGGTAGGCCCAGGTTCAAGAAACCAGGATTTGCTAAGAGTGGGCCTGGTGAGTCGAGTAACTCACAAGGCAAGACAAAGAGCAAGGATACAAGCATGGAATGTCACCATTGCCACAAGACTGGGCATTGGAGGCGCTCATGCCCCGTGTATCGCGAGGACATTAAGGCAGGCCGCGTTACCCCTGTTGGTATGTCTTCTTCTTCTTTTATTCACATGATTGAGATTAACCACGCAAGTTGCGAAACTTGGGTACCTGATACTGGTTGTGGTTCTCATCTATGTAATCATGTGCAGGGCCTCCGAAACCAAGAACCCCTAACCAAGGGTGAGGTGGACCTGCGTGTCGGGAATGGAGCACGTGTGGCTGCAGTCTCGAAGGGAACATACGTAATCCAGCTTCCAAGTGGATTCGAGTTATTTTTATATAACTGTTATTATGTTCCTAGTTTGTCCAAAAACATTATTTCAGTTTCTGCACTTGACAAACTTGGTTTTTCATTTGTAATAGAGAATAATAGCTGTATTTTCTCCTTACACAATATGATTTATGGCAAGGCAGTTTCCATGAATGGAATTTATGTTTTAGATCAAACTACCGAGATATTACATGTGAATAATAAAAGAATAAAGGTAGGTGACAAAGATCAAACTTACTTATGGCATTGTCGTATGGGACACATAAATGAGAAACGCGTAAAACAGCTCATACAGAATGGAGTTATATTGCCCTTTGATTTCAAATCATATGGCACGTGTGAATCATGTCTCATCGGCAAAATGACTCGTATTTCCTTCAAAGGTGTTGGAATGCGCGCTGCCGACCTATTAGGACTCATACATACGGACGTATGTGGCCCTATGTCGATCAACGCACGAGATGGCTATAGGTATTTCATCACTTTCACGGATGATTTAAGTAGATATGGCTATGTCTACTTAATGAATCACAAAAGTGAATCCTTTGACAAGTTCAAAGAATACCAGAATCAGGGTACAGAACCAGCTGGGTAGAAAGATTAAAGCACTACGCTCGGATCGTGGTGGTGAGTATCTTTCACGCGAGTTTGATCAACACCTAAAAGACTGTGGGATCGTGCTACAGTTGACTCCACCTGGAACACCACAATTAAATGGTGTGTCCGAACGGAGAAATCGAACTTTACTTGATATGGTTCGATCCATGATGAGTCACACCGTTGTGCCTGATTCATTGTGGGGCTATGCTCTTTTGTCGGCCGCTCTAATACTTAACCGAAGTCCGTCTAAAGCTGTTGACAAGACTCCATTCGAGTTATGGAAGGGAACGGTCCCTAACTTGTCCTTTATTCGGGTTTGGGGCTGCGAGGCTTATGTCAAGTGGAGACACGAGGATAAGCTCGGCCCGCGATCGGTCAAGACATACTTTATAGGCTATCCAAAGGGAACGTTTGGTCATTACTTCTACTCGTCTACCGAACAACGTGTTTTTGTTGCGGCTAGTGCGACGTTCTTAGAGAAAGAATTTCTCGAGAACAAGTCGAGTAATAGAACCTTCGAGTTATCGGAGGTTCAAGAACCAACTACTGAGCAACCATTGGAGGAAACAGTACCTTCAACCGAGGCTGCGGTAGATATCCCTGAGGAACCTAGGAGGTCAGGAAGAGTCTCTATTCCACCGGACAGATACATTGGTATGGTCGAGGAACACGATACAGATGACGTCTTACTCCTAGAGGGTAATGAACCCACAACCTATAAAGGTGCCATGACCAGTTCTGACTCAAAGCTATGGCTAGAAGCCATGCAATCCGAGATGGACTCCATGTATGAGAACAACGTGTGGGATCTTGTGGACCTACCTGCAAAGGTACGTCCCCTTCAATGCAAATGGCTTTACAAGATAAAGCATGCCGTGGAAGGACAACAAGATATCCATAAGGCTAGACTAGTTGCTAAAGGTTTCACCCAAGTGCCAGGCTTGCACTATGATGAGTTCTTTGCACCCGTAGTCATGCTACGTTCCATTCGGATTATCTTAGCGATCGCCGCATTTCATGACTATGAAATATGGCAAATGGACGTTAAAACTGCCTTCTTAAACGGTTATTTGGAGGAAGAGTTGTACATGGTACAACCCGAGGGTTTTATCGATCCAGCACATCCTAAGAAAGTTTGCAAGCTTAAGCGTTCCATCTATGGACTTAAGCAAGCATCGCGGAGTTGGAATCATCGCTTCGACCAAGTGATAAAAGAGAATGGGTTCATTCGATCGGTCGAGGAACCATGTCTCTATATCAAGTCGAGTGGGAGTAAAATTGTATTCCTAGTACTGTATGTCGACGACATA
Organism: Silene conica; assembly: GCA_029255685.2. Classification (NCBI taxonomy): domain Eukaryota; kingdom Viridiplantae; phylum Streptophyta; class Magnoliopsida; order Caryophyllales; family Caryophyllaceae; genus Silene; species Silene conica. Next base: position 16,356,102 of record CM055311.2, on the reverse strand, counting down.
CTCTTGATTGGGAATGACATACCTCTCTTATCTTCGGTTAAAGCATGGTTGAAAAACCATTTCCAGATGAAAGATCTGGGAGAGGCACAAAGAATTTTGGGCATCCGTATCTACAGGGATAGATCACGACGGATGTTGTCTCTCAGTCAGGAATCTTATATAGAGAAGATCCTGGAGAGATTCAGCATGACGAACTCCAAGAAGGGGTTCCTTCCTATGACTCCTGGGCTTCACTTGAGCAAGACTCAAGAAGCTAAGTCACTGGAAGAGAAAGAGCGCATGAGTCGGATTCCTTATGCTTCGGCAATAGGATCGATCATGTATGCCATGATATGCACACGTCCAGACGTTGCATATGCATTGAGTATGACCAGTCGATTCTAAGCTCATCCAGGTGAACAACACTGGATGGCCGTGAAAAACATTCTTAAGTACCTACGGAGGACTAAAGATTGGGGATTGACTTTTGGAGGCGACTCAACGCTCTGCGCCACGGGTTACGCAGATGCTAGCTTCCAAACAGATCGAGATGACTCGAAATCTCAGTCTGGATACGTCTTTACTCTTAATGGCGCTGCTGTCAGCTGGAAAAGTTCTAAACAGAGTGTTACAGCAGATTCTACGACTGAGTCCGAGTACTATGCCGCCTCAGAAGCAGCTAAGGAAGCGATATGGATGCGTCAATTCTTACAAGGACTATCAGTAGTGCCTAGTTCGAATGACCCAATCACCGTCTATTGTGACAATAGCGGTGCCATCTTCCAAGCTAAGGAGCATAAGTCTAGCAGCAAGGCTAGGCATGTACAACGGAAAGCTCATCTAATCAGAGATTACGTGGAGCAAAAGGATATTTTTATTGAAAAGATCGCTACGGATGACAACATAGCTGATCCTCTCACAAAAGCATTACCACGTGATAAGCATGAAGGGCACATTCATTCCATGGGAATTGGATGTGTTCCTAAGTTGTAGTACTCTTTTATGAATTCATGTAATAATTCATTTTCTCGTGTACTCTATTCAACCTTATTGTTATGATATAAAATGTTTTGTTTCTCATGTGGAATTGTACGCCAATTTTGAACACCACAAAGTGAACTGATTAACATTACATCGTTTTGGTCCTTGATTACCCACTTGAGCTGATAACTCAGGTAATCATTTTGTGACGTTGGTTGATGGTGGGTTCAACGAGCCATAAGTCACGTGGATGACTGACCAATCACAAAGGCGAGTTATACGGATATCTCGTAGGACACCCCGTGACAACGTTATGGAGTCCTAAATGTTTTATAACATTGGGTGCCGGGTCGTGGATAGGACCTCCATAGTGTTCCTTAGAGTCGAGTCTTTTGACTTTCAACTGTCTCTTGAGATTAAGACAGATTTTGGGTAACTTTGGTTTCTTTCCCACGGTCACCGTAACAGGGGCCAAGAGGATTTTTTCTGGGTTATTTCATGCTGGGCGATATCGGAAGGATTCGAGTTGAGGGAAATATCCAAACCCTTATCAGGATTTTATCTTTTCTCAGGGCCACTCGAGGAGTAGTAACTGAAATGCATGGCCATGCTCGAATACAGATTCGTTTTATCAGTTAAGTTACTCTCTAGTCGGGGAAACCACTCTTGATACAGATCGCTTGTGAGATACGACCTTTGCGAATGCGGATTTGCAAATTGTCTTACATTGAGTGGGAGAAATTTTAAAAGGATATGAGATTCGGTTATCGCACCTACACTTGTACGGACAAGTGGGAGTTTGTTGGAGATTGTGTCCTCCACATGTAGTGTGATAACGTCATTGGACATACCCTTGTACGGACAAGTGGGAGATTGTTGGGGCTGGTGTCCTTGACAATTAAGTACAATGACTTATTAAATCTCTTTAAGGATCACAAGGGCATACTTCAGTATTTTTACCAGTTGATCCACGTTTACCAATAACGGTTGGCTTGCTAGATAAGTTTGACGTTATTGTCATACGGATGGCGGTGATCAACTGGTCCCTATACGTCACACCTATAGGACACGTTTGAGAGATGTGAAGGTATGAAAATACAGTCACATTTATGCCGGATATGACTAAACAGTTAGTCAGAGGTGTTGACTAATAAATTAGTCAATAAGATGTTGAGATTATTATTTAATACGGATTAAATAATTTTAGCTAATACGGATTACAAGATTAATTCGTAAATTAAATATAAACGGTTATATTTAATTAAATATAGTATTCGCGTATTAATATAAACAGTTATATTAATTTGGGTAATTATACAATATCGTATTTTGTCAGACCATTATTAATATATCGTCTGTATTAATATCTGATAACATGTTACGATTTATAAATAAAACCCGCGAACAACTTAAAGCTAATCGGGTCGAATCACGCAAAGGTATAAGGTAAGAGTGGAAAAAGCCCACTCCTACCCTACCCATTCGGCCGACCATATGATACTACATAAGGAGAGTTTTTCTCCTTATGACAGTTACTGGTAGAATTACAATCTCAAGAATTAGGGTTTTGAGAACATTCTTTTCCCAAAACTCAGATCTCACATCTAAAACCTCACAAAAGCTCTCCCCATATTGCAAGGCAATTGGAGAGTATTTTCTAGCACACGCGGCATCGTCTCAATCAAAGTCTTGGGTGCAAGTTATAGGAGGGAATTTATTTTAATTCCTGTTCTTAGGCCATTAGCACAAAGGACCAAAGGTTGACTTCTTTTCATGTTTTGTTTATCTTATGACTATAATCTCAACTGTAATTTTCATTATAATCCTGCAAGTTTAGGGCGAATACATGTTTTATTCCCCACAACTGTTTCCTCCAATGGTTGCTCGGTAGTTGGTTCTTGAACCTCCGATAACTCGAAGGTTCTATTACTCGACTTGTTCTCGAGAAATTCTTTCTCTAAGAACGTCGCACTAGCCGCAACAAAAACACGTTGTTCGGTTGGCGAGTAGAAGTAATGACCAAAAGTTCCCTTTGGATAACCTATAAAGTATGTCTTGACCGATCGCGGGCCGAGCTTATCCTCGTGTCTCCACTTGACATAAGCCTCGCAGCCCCAAACCCGTATAAAGGACAAGTTAGGGACCGTTCCCTTCCATAATTCGTATGGAGTCTTGTCAACAGCTTTAGACGGACTTCGGTTAAGTATTAGAGCGGCCGACAAAAGAGCATAGCCCCACAATGAATCAGGCACGACGGTGTGACTCATCATGGATCGAACCATATCGAGTAGAGTTCGATTTCTCCGTTCGGACACACCATTTAATTGTGGTGTTCCAGGTGGATTCAACTGTAGCACTATGCCACAGTCTTTAAGGTGTTGATCAAACTCGTGTGAAAGATACTCACCACCACGATCAGAACGTAGTGCTTTAATCTTTCTTCCCAGCTGGTTCTGTACCCGATTCTGGTATTCTTTGAACTTGTCAAAGGATTCACTTTTATGCTTCATTAAGTAGACATAGCCATATCTACTCAAATCATCCGTGAAAGTGATGAAATACCTATAGCCTTCTCGTGCGTTGATCGACATAGGGCCACATACGTCTGTATGTATAAGTCCTAATAGGTCGGCAGCGCGCATTCCAACACCTTTGAAGGAAATACGAGTCATCTTACCGATGAGACATGATTCACACGTGCCATATGATTCGAAATCAAAGGGCGAGATAGCTCCATTCTGTATGAGCTGTTTCACGCGTTTCTCATTTATGTGTCCCATACGACAATGCCATAGGTAAGTTTGATCTTTGTCACCTACCTTTAATCTCTTATTATTCACATGTAATATTTCGGTGGTTTGATCTAAAACATAAATTCCATTCATGGAAACTGCCTTGCCATAAATCATATTGTGTAAGGAGAAAATACAGCTATTATTCTCTATTACAAATGAAAAACCGAGTTTGTCAAGCGCAGAAACTGAAATAATGTTTTTGGACAAACAAGGAACATAATAACAGTTATATAAAGATAACTCGAATCCACTTGGAAGCTGGATTACGTATGTTCCCCTCGAGATTGCAGCAACACGTGCTCCATTCCCGACACGCAGGTCAACCTCACCCTTGATTAGGGGTTCTTGGTTTCGGAGGCCCTGCACATGATTACATAGATGAGAACCACAACCAGTATCAAGTACCCAAGTTCCGCAACTTGCGTGGTTAATCTCAATCATGTGAATAAAAGAAGAAGAAGACATAGCAACAGGAGTAACGCGGCCTGCCTTAATGTCCTCACGATACACGGGGCATGAGCGCCTCCAATGCCCTGTCTTGTGGCAATGGTGACATTCCATGCTAGTATCCTTGCTCTTTGTTTTGCCCTGTGAGTTGCTTGACTCACCTGGCCCACTCTTAGTAAATCCTGACTTCTTAAACTTGGGCTTGCCTACTGTTAGGTCGCCCTGAGCTTTAGCTTTACCCTTACCCTTACCCTTACTGGAGATCATGAGAACATCTTGCTTCATGCTCCCACTTAATTTCAGATCCTTCTCGGTCTGTACGAGAAGGGAGTGGAGCTCATGAGGAGACTTCTTCATGTCGTTCATGTAATAGTTGGCCCTGAAGAGGGCGAACCCATCATGAAGCGAATGAAGCATTCGATCAACGATTATGTTCTCATTGATCTTGCAGTTTAGGGCCTCCAGTTTCTCGATATTCTCAATCATGTGAAGAATATGTGGGCTAACAGCTTGGCCCTTCTGGAGTTTCGCCTCAAAGAAGCGACAGGTATGCTCATAAGAAACGATTCTCGGAGCCTTTGAGAATTCGTTAGTGAGCGTGGTGAAAATCTTGTTTGCACCATGGGTTATGAAGCGTCTTTGCAAATTGGATTCCATTGCATAGATGAGTACGTTCTTTATCGCACCCGCTTCCATGACGAAGTCGCTATGAGCGCGAACTTCGTTAGCTCTAGCTCCAGTTCCTGGGTGTGCCGGAATGGGCTCAGTTAAATACTTGAGCTTTCCGTCAGCAATGGCAGCATTCCGTAGTGCTGCCTCCCAGTCAGAGAAGTTTGACCCATCATTCCTCAGTCTTGTGGACTGATTCATGGAGTCCATGAAGGCTTTTAGCCAGGATTCACGTGCTAGCTTGGCACTTGGCATTGGGTCTTCACCAGCCATTTAGTTATACAGCAGTTTAATTGAACGTGTTCTAGACTGAAAAGAAGATAAAACAAAACCATATAAGCAACTCATTATTGTGATTTAAGTCTATATTAAATTGAATTTAAACTCGTAGACTCATGCATTTATATAATTGATCTCCCTCAAGAATTATATAAATGATCCCAAGACTCTATTTCCGTATATTGATAAGCCCACAGTTTGGCTAATTCCAATCGTTGGAACTCTTGGTCGATAGATTTCTGTATATCCTATCTATTAGTCCATCTCAGTCACTAGATAGTATCGAGTGACCATGATGTTGAGATAAAATAAATCATCTGTTCCCACTTACCCGACGTAGAAGGGGTCATATTATGCCTACCGACGAAGAAGGGATTCATGGGAGGCTGATTTATAAAGACTAGTCTCAATTTTTGGTTATACGAGGAAGACCCCATCAACTTTTATTTATTCATATTAAGTGAACTAATATCTAGCAAATGCGTGAATGAATTAAATAAAGTGATGGATTTGCAATTGACATGTGACATCAGTATTGTCTCAGAAAACTAATGCGTAACCTCTACATGAGTCAGTTTTCAGGCATGATATAGGTGGTTTGGTTTTAGGCGGAATATGATGCAAGCTATTATCGATGAAAGCATAAAATGAAAGCAATAAACGTAAATAAAAAGTCCTAGTGTGGCCTATCCTACCAAAAAAAACATAAAATAACTTGGAATCCACCGTTGGACCCTAGAAGCTTGACTTGATGTTCCATCTTGGTCCTTGCAGCGGGAGTGAGCATCCGGTCTCCGTCTTGTCTTTGGTCTTCACAAAATTACTAATTTAAATTACAAAAGTAGTCCTAGATACATTCTAATTTAAATAAAAAAGTAATTACATGGCAAAAACCCAAAACGGAGATTCAAGATCTCAAGATTACAAGCAAGACTGTGTCCCATCATTACGGTGACACAATCTTCTAAGGCCACACTAAGTTACAACCGTTTGCAAAATTAAATACGTTATTGAAAACATTCATTAGACATTCAACAAGACGATAAATAAAATGCATCAACTAAATTAAAATTCATACATGACATAATACTGTTATTATGATTAACAAATTTTTACCAAACCACCTTTTAGGATTAAAATTATGTGATTATACCGTTTTAACCACTTTAATTTTAATAAGTTTATAATCCTATTATTTTAAACCGTTTTAAAATAATATGTATCAAACGAGGGTGAACCGTTTCACAAAATTAATAATATACTATTTCCGTATATAGTATATTACTAAAGGCCATGTGAAAATAAAACATGTTATTTTCGGAAAAAAAAAAAAAAAAAAAAAAAAACGAGTCTGTTACAGGGGTGGTCTACCGACCTATTAAACAGGTCTACCGACCACCTGACGAAAAAAAAAAAAATTTTTTTTTTTTTTTTTTTTTTTTTTTTGAAGCAGAATGGTCGACCGACCACAAAACACGAAACCGAGTTTCTGAACACGATTTCTCACAAAAGATAAACTGTCGAAACAGAAAAACACGCAGGAGGCGGTCGACCGACCGCAACGGGGGGTCGATCGACCGACTTAGCGGCAGAAGACGATTTTTCAGGTTTTAAAACTTTCGAAAAAAACACAAAGGTAAAATTTTCATGGCCTGGCTCTGATACCACTTGTGGGGAATAAAGCATGTATTCACCCTAAACTTGCAGGATTATAATGAAAAATACAGTTGTGTTTATAGTCATAAGATTAAAAAGGATTAGAAAAGAAGTACAACCTTTAGTCCTTGTGCGAAAGGCCTAAGAACAGGAATTAACACAAATTCCCTCCTATAACTTGCACCCAAGACTTAGAATGAGACGTGACCGCGTGTGCTAGAAATCCTCTCCAACTGCCTTGCAATATTGGGAGAGCTATTTAGGTTTTAGATGTGAGATCTGAGGTTTTGGGAGAAGAAAGCTCTCAAAACCCTAATTTTTCCTTGAGATTTGTTTAAACAGTGAAACAAGAGTCCCTGACATAAGGAGAGTCCTCCTCCTTATGTAGCTCTTTTGGCCGAAATTTCCAATAGGGTAGGAGTGGGCTTTCCACTCTTACCTTATTCTAATTTGTGATTCGACCCATTTGGCTAAACTTTATTCGCGGGTTTTGTTTATAAATCGTATGCATGTTATCAGATATTAATGCAGTCGATGTATTAATAATGGTCTGATAAAATTACGATATTGTATAATTACCCAAATTAATATAACTGTTTATATTAATACGCGAATACAATATTTAATTAAATATAACCGTTTATATTTAATTTTACGAATTAATCATGCAATCCGTATTAGCTAAAATTATTTAATCCGTATTAAATAATAATCTCAACATCTTATTGACTAATTTAATAGTCAATACCTCTGACTAACTGTTTAGTCATATCCGGCATAAATGTGATTGTATTTTCATACCTTCACATCTCTCAAACGTGTCCTATAGGTGTGACGTATAGGGACCAGTTGATCACCGCCATCCGTATGACAATAACGTCAAACTTATCTAGCAAGCCAACTGTTATTGATAAACGTGGATCAACTGGTAATAATACAAAAGTATGCCCTTGTGATCCTTAAAGAGATTTAATAAGTCATTGTACTTAATTGTCAAGGACACCAGCCCCAACAGCATCAACATCTACGAACCTCAGACTCTGCTCACCATTACATGGATCATTACAGTAAAACAACCACAAGCGTCAGAAACTGTTGCAATAAGACGGTCACAATACAATAACACAAACCACAATCTGATAATCACCATCTAATAATATCACTGTCAAAATAACCAGGTGCCGGCCTCAAGCCCCACATCAATCCCCCACTTGCTCGCGGCAAGGGGTACCTAGATCCTTAATGTGCACATCCTCTCTATGGCGGGTCCCACAAAGAGCGATCGTAGGAGTGAGAGACGTTTCCCGCAACGGTCGCACACATATGTTCCCAATATAATCTCAAATAACAATACAGTGATAACAGAATACAATCGTCACAATACTGTCACACTCAAATTTCACAAATCTGACTAGGGAAACCCTACCTCAAAAGGAAACACAACAAGAAAGATTTCACAAGTGTTCTACCAACGCTCCTCTACGAATCCTCCTCCTAAGGATTATACACACAGGGATTACTCACTAAAACAACCAGAAACTATGATAAGAATACTTTAACACCCCCATTTATTTAAGAGCCTTTTTCCAGACGTTCTCAAATAAATAGGACTGTTACCATCTCGGAATGACCGAGGTAGTGAATAATAAAGTAAAACAACCAAAGTACTTTATATGAAATTGATGAAATTTAAACTTTGATACTACAAAACTATGCAGCAGAATAAAACTACAACTGATGACATCTAAGTGTGATCTAATTCTAAATAGGTCCAAGCCATGTCTCTCTCCATGCCCAAGCTCCTAATCCATTTGTCTCTGACCTGTAAAATCTACTCTCCATTCCGGATCATCGTAGGTGTCACACTAATACATAGGGTCAACCACGAGGTTGAGTAGGAGGATAAATCAAACATGAATAATAACAGAATACAATATACTTCCATCTCCATACCGTCTCAACCACCACTTCCCGATCAAACACCACTTCTCAATCCCAAGTCTATACTCCTCCAATGGCCATATCACATGCCCCAATATCACAAGACCCACATCTCATTCACAAGTCCCTGCTCCTCTAATGGCCATATCACAAGTCCCAATATCACAAGACCCAATATCACATGCCCCACTTCTCCTCTCCACATCATACAGTAATATTCAAGATAAAATAATAACGTCTCGACAACAATAATAAACATCATATAACAATCTCATAATAAACGAACAGTCTCATTACATGTCATAATATAAATCACAGTTCATTCCCCTACCTCAAATTGCAGAATGACAACCGAACAGCTGCTAGAAGTATTCCACCTCGAATTCAGTTCCTATAAATATTACTTAACATCAATTTCTACCATACAACCAAACCCTACTAAATTATTCGGTCATGTCCATGATTATATACTCATAATACATTATTATTACACATTCACAAACATGCTCATATACATGTCAATTATCATTGACCAAATATAACCTTGCTATTTTTAGACTTACTATTTATAGCAGGATCAAATAACCAACTATTACTAAATCAATAACAATATACATTAATAGTAACAAAGTAACGCAAATAATATATTACCATAAAAATTATAAATTTATAACAATCATAGTTAATACTAATCACAAATTCATTAACAATAATATTAATCATAACAATTGCTAATAACATGATTAGTAATAGTAATAATGACAATAATAATAACTTAAAGATTAATAAGCATGATATACAATTATAACATTTGCCAATAACATACTTAATACTTAGATAAGCATGAACGATAATTATCATACGAACAAGCATAACCTCACATGTTAAACCAAACAATCGATGGTGAACATACCTGTTTCGTTGTGTATTCGAACCACCCTAGACCGCCCTAATCCCACCGTGCGAACCTCCCCTATACTCTCTGATGTGACGGCAAGAAATATATGTGTGTATGATAGGTGTGGCTAGGGTTAGGCTAGAGTTTGAGAGCTGGTATATACATGACGGCAGGAGGTGTTGCTTTTATGTTTTTGTGTGATTGAGCATAATGCTGTGATGGGCTACTCTAAGGCACGAATACGAGGCCCAATTCTCCCAACCCCGTATTTTACTCAAACACAATATATTCCTATTTCGCATATTCAACCCTTTACTACAATATAACCAAAAATATAACAACACGTATTCGATACTTAATTATCGAATATAAACATTCAAATACTATCGCCCGTCAATATAATTATTAACTATTATAATAAAAAAAATTACGAGGTATTACAGTCTTCCCCGCTTAAAATGAACTTCGTCCCGAAGTTCACCACCCTGTAACGGTAACGAAACATCTAACAAGCACGAAGCAACACAAGTAGCACTTATATAGGCTTCAAAACGCTAAATGTTACAAATACGATGGGATACAATTACTTGATGGAATACGGGCTAGGCTAGATGATCGACGCTTCTAGACTCTTGCGAAGACCTTAGGGAAGGTTTGAGAGGAAGAGAAAGAAGAAGGAGATTGTTTACTATTTTCTTAATCTAGGTTAAAAGTAAATAACGTTTTCGGATTAGTTTATATAATTAACCGCGGCCTAACTCTCGGAAAGACGCACTCGGTCGAGTAAGACTTACTCGGCCGAGTAACACTTACTTAGCCGAATAACACTTTCTCGGCCGAGTTCGACTAACTCGGCTGAGTTGAGTCACAACTCAGCATCTACAAAGGAGGGGTACTACAAAAATTGTCATTTTATATCTTGGAAAAGATGGCTATAAATAGCAAAGTAAAACAAGTCATGTTAGGCGTTAAGCAAATGAAAGGCCAACAATCACCCGACTAATAATTGCTATTTAAATGGCCAAATAAAAGCTACGACTAAATATGGTATTAAACTATCTACCCATTTATTGACGGTAATAAGATAAGCTTGATTCTAAACGGGTTATGCCCATCGATGACGCATTACCGTGCGAGTCTGTTTTTGGTAATTTCACTTGTGTTTCTTCCTGTCCTACTTCTAGTGCAGGTAGTAGTAATGGCGATATTCGAGGAACGAGCTTGCTCTTTGTAATTTGATGAGTTGGGTAAAACTGAATTGACAACAATCTACTCCAACATCCAACTTGGCCGAGTATCAAATGTACATTAGCTATGATTATTTATGAGGTATGGCCGAAGAAGAAATCAACAACCTTGAACTTTTGTAATGGTGGCGAAATCAAAGAAGGTCGCTTTCGGTGATGTTGTGAATAACAATGGGCTTCTAAGCATTCAAGGGTCTTTCGTTGCATTCAGAAGTTGCTTTAGTGGAGCAAAAAGAGTATTGGATGAGAAACGAACTCATCTAAGATCTGGTACACTTAAAATGTTGGTGTCCTATAAGAATTAGATTGATGTCGAGTATCCATAATAAAACGAGGTCGACCATGAAAGCGAAAATGATTTCGATCAAACAAGCACCGAGTCAAATCCATAATTGCGTGTTATATTAAATTAACTTGTATTTTGTATTTTGTATTTTTTCTTATTTATTATTGTGTACATTAGATTAATACAGTTTCTTAACCGGGGAAGTGGTAAATGACCCCCTTAAGTTTGCTATAATGTGAGATTAACCCCCTTAACTTTATTTTGGAGTAGATTAACCCCCTTAACTTTATTTTGGAGTAGATTACCCCCTTAACTTTATTATAAAGTGAAATTAAGCACTTTCTATTTTTTCCGATCAAAATCTCATCGAATTTTTGTACGAAAATTGATATAGTTACATGAATAAGAATAAATTGATATATCACTTTTTTTTAAGATAGGTGTATATATGATTTGTTGACATGTAATAAAATAAGACGATATAAGTATATATCTACATGTATAAAATATTGAAGTATAATATGGAGTAAAATTTATACATATTATGTACATTGATACGAGATATTAGTGAGAAATTGAAAAATTCGGTGAGATTTTGATCGGAAAAATAGAAGGTGTTTAATTTCACTTTGTAGTATAGTTAATGGGGTAATTTACTCCAATAAAAGTTACGGGGGTTAATCTCACATTATAGCAAACTTAAGGGGGTCATTTACCACTTCCCCGGTTTCCTAATTGTTTCATCGTTTTTTGATTAGATAAAGTTGTAGTTACATCGTTTAATCCTTTTCTAACAAGATATTGAAATATATTTTTTAATGTCATTAGTTAATCATTTAATTAAAATTCCTTTTTCATCGCTTCTTAACTAAAACGAGGTCGAGCACTAAGCGTGTCTATAGTGAGTCACAACAGGGGTTCGGATAAATGGGTCAGGACAACATAACCAACCCAATATTCATCCCCGGGCCGGACCAATTTTGAAGGAAGACACGATGAGCCGACACACAGGCCAACCCAATACGGACCATTGTCTACTTCGGTTACGGTAAAAGTCACCCGATTCAAAATAAGTCGGATCTAGTGCATCTATATTCTATATATATATAAGTATATAAGAAGAACCACTAGACACGTGGCTGTTGGGTTTTATTAGTTACTCATAAACTAATTTTAGTCATACTAAACTAACCTTGTAATTAAAATTTTAATATACTAGTTAAAACAATCTTATGCATGCTAAAATATGCGGAAATAAGGAGATATTGAACCCTTACACACGGTCCAAGAGAATGGCAAGGATGATCCTCCAAGTACCCAAATTAGAATACCTCCTTTGGATGCACCAAGACTATCCCTTAACCAACCGAGATCTTGAACAAGCTAGCACAAAACCGGTTTCTCCTTAAACTTATTCTAATCTCTCTAATTAGAATATTATTTCAATACTACAAAATAGTATGATATTATTATCTTATAATATATATTTAGAGGTTAGAAATATTCTCTCTTACTTTGTGATTTTTCGGCTAGGGTAAGAAGAGAGGAAGAATGAGGGTGTTAGTATATCTTATATATTAACTTAAACCCTAGTCTTTAATTAACACTTAACTAAGGAGTATGGGGAGTGGTGGCCGGGTATGGGAAGGAGAAAAGAAGGGGACAAGTTCTCTTCTCAAGGTTTCTTAGGGTGGCTATAGGTAGTCTTTCAAGACACCTTTAATGATTGTGTTTATACCCTAATAAACACTAATCATACCATTAACAACCCTCACCAAAACCGGCACCCTTAATCCATAAAATGGATTTCATTTTACAACTTTGTCAATTGTATAATGTGACATCTTATATGTCACATAGTAATAAAATTATCTTAATATAAATATTTATCATATAAATATTATATATATATAATTAAATAAATCATATTTATCAATTGACATGTAATTCAAAATTACAAATATAAAATGAATAATTTTATCGTCAATACGATTTACAACCTTTGTATTAATTATAACCCGATTCATTCTAATATGATATTATAAAATATCGTTTAATGTTTAACAATTGACACGTTTCAATTTTAAACATAAATCTTACAATAAGATTTAACCTCTAATTTCTCGATATACGAGTTTAAGGAATATGATCAAATCGTATCAATATACATTTGATCACTTTATCAATTAAGGGAATTATCCTAAAGGTGTGACCTAAAGGGATCAACTGACCACCACCGTCATACGACAGTAATGTCAAACTCTAGCTAGCCAATCATTACCGATTAATGTTGGTCAGTTGACTAATAATTCGTATCATCCCTTGCGCATTCTCGTCATGAGATTTAGTTACGTGATCGCACTATTGTTGAGGACACAATTCCCAACAATCTCCCACTTGTCCTCGACAAGTGTGCGTCACCAATTCTCTTGTCCTATTACAATCTCCCACTCAATGCAAGATGTCTCTCTGAGGTCGTACTTGCATTCGATCATATCATGAGTGGTTTCCTCGATCTGGAGAACAACTGTTTGACCGGAGTTATCTACCATAGATACCTTCCGAGCGTGGCCACGCATTTTCAGTTAACTTCTCCTCGAGTGGCCCTGAGATTTGAACAACCCTGACAAGGGGTGGACAATTTCTATCGCACTACTTCCTTCAACTAGTCACAGTTAGTCACAACCCAAAACAATCCCATTTGACTCCAGTTACGAAAAGTCGTAGAGAATGGATCAAGGTTATGCCTAAACTGTACCATCTTGGGAGAGTAGTCTTTAGTCTAAGAATTGACTCACAAGAATACTATAGCAGCTCTCGCCACGACCCGGCTATAAAATTTCCAGAACTCTATAAGCGGTCACATTGCCCGACAGAGTGTCTCTTACAGTCTGCCTATGTGATCGACTAGTCATCACATATGACTCTATGGCACTTGAACTTGCCATCAATCGCTTCACACTCTAGTCGCTTTGAGATGTCACCTCATGTAAGCGGCTAGGGGCCATACTAAGTCAATCCAGTTCACTTATGGGGTTCAATATTGTCTCATACAACCCATTTGGATTCTGACAAAGTATCTTTTACTTTGAGTTAATTATAACTCAAATGATGTTGTTATGCAACAATAGTCAATACTATCACATTGCATTTGATGCACAATCATCTATTTGTATTAGTGTTTTGCGAATAACCTTTATTCATGCGAATAACCTTTATTCATGATTGCAAAACTTACAAATTTTGGTCTCCTTCATTCTCATATTATCCCGTATAATATGATTCTATTTGAGTACATATCTAGAACTCTTTCTAGATTTTGAGTTTCTTTTCCGGAGGAAAGCTCCAACTGTTATCTTATAACTTGTGACGTATCGATATACTGGAGGGATTAAAATCACTCTCTACAGTCACTTATGTACTGAAAACTATATTGTAGTCTGTTAATGATTTCATCATTCTAATAATTTTCATCCATCTTGGCTATTTGATAATGGTTTCATTCATCGTTATGAATAATGTATCCAACCATTCTAACTTCTAGTGGGCGACCTTTTATTATTCATATAATAAACCTTCCCATTTAAAACTCCATCATCATATGATATAATTATTTTATTCATCTAAATTGAGTACCTCTTATTCTTTACTCTTAAAGAATCACCCATTCTCTCTAAATGGTAGGTTTCAATTCTTTAATGAATATTGCTCCCACTGAAAACAATATCTCTCGATATCATAAATGAACCTTTCATTTCTCGCATGTTAAACTATTACTCGAATCATTATCACTATCACTATCCCTATAGTGATCTATTTTCCATTCAATCAATCATCACCCTATTATCATGTCTTCGTTTCCTCGAGACGAATATGACATGATAATTTCCTTGTAACTACATTGAGAGAATTGAGATGATTTCTTCTCTTTTATCTTATAAATTTTGAAAATCATTTATTAAGGAACCGGTCTTTCTTCCGGTATAGATAGATGATTTCTCCTCTATTATCTTATAATCTTTAAAAAATCATTATCTCAAGGAACCGATATTCCTTCCGAATTCATACGGGGTTTCATGTCTCCTCTCTATGAAACAATGAACATACAGAACCTTTCTTCGAGTGTCCTCCCGTAGTTTCTTCAGTGTCCTCTTGTAGTTTCTTCAAATCATTTAGGGCTCTTCTTAAGACTCCCAAATAGGAATCTTCTTTAAGATTCGTTATTTATATCATTGGTTTTCGAGCGAAATATTTTCTCCCACTCTATCCTTCTAACAATAACTTTTATTCGTATAAGGATAGCTATTTCGATTAACCAATGCATATGAATGTTTGAAGTTTTATAGCTGTGATGAAAACATTCTCATTTTCACTTAAAATGAAAATCTTATAATGAACTAATATTGTCTCATTTTGATTGAAAGTATCTCATGGGGTGTAGTTCTCCGTTTTAATCAACACTTTGATTATATTAAATTGATCGTATCAAGGTTTATTGCGTGATAAAATCACCATTATTCATGTTTAAACAAGGTATGCAATTTATTTGATAAATCAAAACATGATTAAGAACAAAAGTAGTGACTCGGGTTGAAAACCAAGTCACTTATATCCAAAATTACAACCATTGTTTTAGGATTTTAATCCTTGTGTTACAAGAAAGTAAATTGTTCCAAAATAAAATGCAAAATATGAAAGAAGACGATATGAAAATTAGAGGCTAGCTCTTCAAGTCTTCGATCAATTTGGATGCTACCATAGCCATCCTGTTGGGTTTTATTAGTTACTCATAAACTAATTTTAGTCATACTAACAATAATCCTTTATTTAACCCTTTAAACAACATATTATTAGGTGATCTTATGCATGCTAAAAGCGGAAATAAGAGAGTATTTGAGACCTTACACACGGTCCAAATATTTAGCAAGGATGATCCTCCGAGTACCCAAAATAGAATACCTCCTTTGGATGCACCAAGACAACCCCTTGAAAGATCCGAAATCTCGAGTAGGCTAGCACAAGAAAACGGATTTCCTTAAACAACTCTAATCTCTCTAATTAGAATGTTATTATAATACTACAATTAGTATGTTTATATTATCTTATAATATGATTTTAGAGGTTGAAATAATCTCTCTAGCTTTGTAATTTTTCGGCTAGGTCAAGAAGAGATTATATATTTTTCTACACTTAGAAATTTTCCAACATTAGAAGGACTAGGGTTAGTTTAGGTGAGCATCTTATACTTAATATGTTGTGATGCTTGGGTGTGGGTGGCCGGGTATGGGAGGGCTCCAAGGGGGAACACAACACTTTCCCATGTAGATAGGGTGGCTCTAGGTAGCACCTTAATTAAAGTTAAGCATGCTTTAACCAACATGTTTGTGTTAATTTAATAACACACAACATATCCTCAACCCATCCCAAAACCGGTGCAACCACACTTAAAATGGACCTTATTTTACAATTTTATCAACCTTACAATTTTATGTTATGTGACATACAATATGTCAAAATATAACAATTGTTTTAATTTAATCATACATATTTATAAAATAAATATTATAATAAATTAATAAATCTCATTTATCAAGTTGACAAGTAATTCGAAATTACTAAATGTAAAATGGTCACTTATAATAATCGTCAATACGATTTACAACTTTTGTAATAATTATAACCCAATTCATTCTAATTACGATATTATAAAATATCGTTTAATGTTTAACAATTGACACGTTTCAATTTTAAACATAAATCTTACATTAAGATTTAACCTCTAATTTCTCGATATACGAGTTTAAGGAATATGATCAAATCGTATCATTATACATTTGATCACTTTAACAATTAAGGGAATTGTCCTAAAGGTGTGACCTAAAGGGATCAACTGACCACCACCGTCATACGACAGTAATGTCAAACTCTAGCTAGCCAATCATTACCGATTAATGTTGGTCAGTTGACTAATAATTCATATCATCCCTTGCGCATTCTCGTCATGAGATTTAGTTACGTGATCGCACTATTGTTGAGGACACAATTCCCAACAATCTCCCACTTGTCCTCGACAAGTGTGCGTCACCAATTCTCTTGTCCTATTACATTCTCCCACTCAATGCAAGATGTCTCTCTCAGGTCGTACTTGCATTCGATCATATCATGAGTGGTTTCCTCGATCTGGAGAATAACTGTTTGACCGGAATTATCTACCATAGATACCTTCCGAGCGTGGCCACGCATTTCCAGTTAACTTCTCCTCGAGTGGCCCTGAGATTTAAACAACCCTGACAAGGGGTGGACAATTTCTATCGCACTACTTCCTTCAACTAGTCATAGTTAGTCACAACCCAAAACAATCCCATTTGACTCCAGTTACGAAAAGTCGTAGAGAATGAATCAAAGTTATGCCAAAACTGTACCATCTTGGGAGAGCAGTCTTTAGTCTAAGAATTGACTCACAAGAATACTATAGCAGCTCTCGCCACGACCCGGCTATAAAATTTCCAGAACTCTATAAGCGGTCACTTTGCCCGACAGAGTGTCTCTTACAGTCTGCCTATGTGATCGACTAGTCATCACATATGACTCTATGGCACTTGAACTTGCCTTCAATCGCCTCACACTCTAGTCGCTTTGAGACGTCACCTCATGTAAGCGGCTAAGGGCCATACTAAGTCAATCCAGTTCACTTATGGGGTTCAAAATTGTCTCTTACAACCCATTTGGATTCTGACAAAGTATCTTTTACTTTGAGTTAATTATAACTCAAATGATGTTGTCATGCAACAATAGTCAACACTATTACATTGCATTTTGATGCACAATCATCTATTTGTATTAGTGTTTTGCGAATAACCTTTATTCATGATTGCAAAACTTACAAATTTTGGTCTCCTTTATTCTCATATTATCCCGTATAATATGATTCTATTTTAGTACATATCTAGAACTCTTTCTAGATTTTGAGTTTCCTTTCCGGAGGAAAGCTCCTACTGTTATCTTATAACTTGTGACGTATCAATATACTGGAGGGATTAAAAATCACTCTCTACAGTCACTTATGTACTGAAATCTATATTGTAGTTTATTTATGATTTCATCATTCTTAATAATTTTCACTCATCTTGGCTATTTGATAATGGTTTCATTCATCGTTATGAATAAGTATCCAACCATTCTAACTTCTAGCGGGCGACCTTTTATTATCCATATAATAAACCTTCCCTTTAAAACTCCATCATCATATGATACATATTATTTTATTCATCTAAATTGAGTACCTCTTATTCTTTACTCTTAAAGAATCACCCATTCTCTCTAAATGGTAGGTTTCAATTCTTTGATGAATATCGCTCCCACTGAAAACAATATCCCTCGATTTCTTAAATGAACCTTTCATTTCTCGCATGTTAAACTTTTTCTATAATTATTATTACCATCACTATCCCTATAGTGATCTATTTTCTTTTCAATCAATCATCACCCTATTATCATGTCTTCGTTTCCTCGAGACGAATATGACATGATAATTTCCTTGTAACTACATTGAGAGAATTACGATGATTTCTTCTCTTTTATCTTATAAACTTAGAAAAATCATTTATTAAGGAACCGTTTTCCTTCCGATTTCATACGGGGTTTCATGTCTCCTCTCTTTGAAACAATGAACACAAAGAACCTTTCTTCGAGTGTCCTCCCGTAGTTTCTTCAGTGTCCTCTCGTAGTTTCTTCAAATCATTTAGGGCTCTTCTTAAGACTCCCATGTAGGAATCTTCTCTAAGATCCGTTATTTATATCATTGGTTTGCGAGAGCGAAATATTTTCTCCCACTCTATCCTTCTAAAATAACCTTTATTCGTATAAGGATAGCTATTTCGATTAACCAATGCATATGAATGTTTGAAGTTTTATAGGTGTGATGAATACATTCTCATTTTCACTTAAAATGAAAATCTTATAATGAACTAATGTTGTCTCATTTTGATTGAAAGTATCTCATGGGGTGTAGTTCTCCGTTTTTAATCAACACTTTGATTATATTATATTGATCGTATCAATGTTCATTGCGTGATATAATCACCATTATTCATGTTTAAACAAGGTGTGCAATTTATTTGAGAAATCAAGACATTGATTAAGAACAAAAGTAGTGACTCGGGTTCAAAACCAAGTCACCAATATCCAAAATTACAACCATTGTTTTAGGATTTTAATCCTTGTCTTACAAGAAAATTGTTCCAAAATAAAATGCAAAATATGAAAGAAGACAATATGAAAATTAGAGGCTAGCTCATCAAGTCTTCGATCATTTGGATGCTACCGTAGCCATCCAAATAAGGAACTTCATGTTTCCTTTTCCTTGTCCTTATCTTTATAAGATGCCCCTTAAAACAATTTAAAAGGGGTGATAGTCAACAACTTGTATCGCCATACAAAAGTTAACAAAAGAGCATGAAAGTAAACGAGAATTATAAACTACGGCGGTTGCCTTTCCATTTTTGAGATCGGTCAAGTATTTGGGGCAATTCCGTTTCCTAAGACTTAACCTCGTGCAATGAAGGCACTTGTATTCAACCTTTGAAGATGAGGTGGAAACGCCTTTCGAAAAGGTCTTTTCTTTGGCCGCTTTGGGTTTGAACGTTTTCTTGCCCTTGCCTTGAAGGCATTCCTTTTGAAGCTCGTTTTCCCTTTCTTTTCGATGTTCAAAACATCCTTGGTGGAACTTTCATGAAGTCCCATGTCCCTTTCGACTTGGACTAGCATCTTATGCAATTCATCCAATGTGGTCTCTTGGTTTCGCATATTGAAATTCACCCGGAATTGAGCATACACCTTAACCTTATTGAGCGAGTGAAGAACTCGGTCAATAATTAGAGAGTCGGGAACATCAACATTTTGAGCTTTTAGAGTCTCCGCGAGCTCAACGAGTTTGAGCACATGAGGGCTTATCTTTTGCCCTTCCTTGAATGTAAAGTCAAAGAAGGCAGAAGCCGCCTCATATTGAATCACCCTTGGAGTTTGCGAAAACATGGTCGCAAGCTTGGTGTATATCTCATACGATGTGGTCAACTTAATCATACTCCTTTGGAGATCCGGCTCCATGGAGAAGATGAGCACATTTTAAGAGCGGAGGACTCTTTCATGTAGGCTTCATAGGCTTCATGAGTTTGGACCGATGAACGAGCGGTCGGAGCGGGAGGAGCGGCTTCGGATAGGTAACGACTCTTATCGTCACCTTGAGCGGCCAAAAGTAATTGCGCATCCCAATCCTTAAAATTGGAACCATGCTTATCGAGTTTGCAACGATCCATAAAGGATCGAAGCCATGATACGTTAGTGAGAGGTGGAGCGTTGGTTGCCATTGATGTTGTCGAAAAATTAAACTACAATAATAAAAGGAAAACAACATCATTTTAAATTTCGTAATTTAAACTAGAAACTTTAACAAGTTTAGTTATGTATTTACTTAATGATCTCTTACCCAATTAAGCAAACAATCCCGAGACCCAAACCCATACTAATCCGGGCACGGTGTAGCCGATTCAACCCGTATCGGTATAATTTGGTGGATTAACTCTTTAATCGGTTCTACTCTTAGAACTCTCGGTCGACAATTTTCTTAAAATTATCTTTAGCCCGAACTTATTGCAACTACGGTTACGAATACTTTCGTTGAGATCAACCAAATTTCAAGGTGTAATCTTATTACCCCACTTACCCAACGTGACAATTTTAGTACCCCGGTGTAGCCGAGCCTACGTTCTTGTGAAGAAGGGATTCATGGGTCCGTACTTTTTGGTAAGGCTAAGTCTCAATATTTATATGTAAGAGATCTAGTCAAATTATTATCTATCTCCGTTTAAGTGAACTAAGTCAGTGAATTATCGATAAAATAAAAGACTAGGTCGACTAGGTCGAAACATGCATGATACGATGTATGACGATTTGGCTATGCATGCAAACATATAAAGGCAAAAATAAAAGCATAAATAAACCCTAGTATGGCCTTTCCTAGAAAAGAAATAATAAAAGTACAAATTCGGAAACCAACTCCTTTGGTCCCTTGAACATCACGCGGCACGCACTTCAAGGTAAACACCATCTTGTCGGAACTCCTTTCCGAATGGCACCGTCTTCAAGGAACTCCGGATTTTACAAATATTACAACTTTTCTAGTTTACTTTATACATTATAAAATAGAAATAAATTACAATTGGGTGATACGAGATCACAAAATTACAACCGAATCGGTAACCCCTTACATTACGGGAAATACCGATTTAAAACTAAGGCCATACTAAGTAAATTACATAATTCCCAAAATTACGTAAAAATAAATCATGACATTCATAATATAAAATATGCAATGCTTATATAAATATGAATTAACATGCAAACCCTAAGCCAAATCGTCCTATTTAAAACACTTATTTAAATAGTTATCGTAAACCTTGGTTTATGGAATCGCGTGTTTTAACGGTTAACAACACTATGCATTAAATGAAACGGTTTTCATCCTTAAGTTAATCATCCTAACTCTTATAGGTTTCAAAATTTAGTCTTACTCAAACTTTGAACATGACTTAACTTAATATATATCAATATTGATCGGTATTACTCGGTTTTTCGGGAAAAATAATATAAAATTCAAAAGAGTCATAAAAATTTCGAAAATTCAAAATTCAAATTTTGAAAAATCCATAATGTTCTTAAAATTTTCAGAATGTTAAAATATTAGTATTTATACGGTTTTAACATTATTTCGAAAATAACACGTAAAACGAGCATTTTAAGTCGAAAAATTCAATAATTAACTTCATAAATGCAAATTAAATACTAATAATATTTTTATACCTTCCAAAACATTTTAAGAACACAAGATGGACAGAAAATTAAATGGTACACTGCCCAATGAGCCGAAATTTAAAAGCATGACTCCTTTTATTTAACTTTAAATGCTACTTTTAACAACATAAAATTAAATCAAATCTGAAACTTTTGGCTCCCAAGAATATTTTCATGATGAACATATCACATATGACTAATGTGGGTTACATTTTTCGGCCATTTTAACAACATTTGCAAATTTTAACGATTTACGTCATATATCGTACGATTTTAACCCTTAAAATTATTTCTCAAGCATAAAATAAGATAAAATTCTCGAAAATTTTATACATGCTGGAAATAATATATATGACATCGTGTTAAATTTTTATGGCCAAATTCCAACTTAAACTATTAAAGTCGAAATTATGTCACTAATTACCCGATTTTTACATTAAAAATCTATAATATTGCAATATTTGAGATAAATTTCTGGAAAATTCAACATAAATTTTAAATATTGCATGTGACATCCTCATAAATTTTTATAGTCAAATTCATAATATAACTATTTTAACCCATTTTTATTCATCTTTTTGCATTTTAACACTTAAAATTCATATCACACGATTTATAAGTCCATAATTTACGAAAAATCATATTCATATTATAGAAAATACATGTGATAACATACTGAAAAATCTCGGCCAGAAGCTTATTTTAACTATTTTTCCCAAAAATAAACATTTTTAACCATTAAAACATATTAAAACCGAGATTTAATATACCAATAATCAATATTCATGCAAAATATATTCCAAATATTCTAAAACATTTTAGAAAACAGTAGGTATTCATGCTAAATTAATTTCGTGCA
Organism: Silene conica; assembly: GCA_029255685.2. NCBI lineage: Eukaryota > Viridiplantae > Streptophyta > Magnoliopsida > Caryophyllales > Caryophyllaceae > Silene > Silene conica. Next base: position 16,333,217 of record CM055311.2, on the reverse strand, counting down.
TATCATATATTAAACGAAAATTTCAAGTTTTATTTTGTTATCTCTATAACTCCGTAAAAACATAAACGGAAAGCATGCAAACAACCTATTGCTCTGATACCAATTGTTGGGTTTTATTAGTTACTCATAAACTAATTTTAGTCATACTAACAATAATCCTTTATTTAACCCTTTAAACAACATATTATTAGGTGATCTTATACATGCTAAAAGCGGAAATAAGAGAGTATTTGAGACCTTACACACGGTCCAAATATTTAGCAAGGATGATCCTCCGAGTACCCAAAATAGAATACCTCCTTTGGATGCACCAAGACAACCCCTTGAAAGATCCGAAATCTCGAGTAGGCTAGCACAAGAAAACGGATTTCCTTAAACAACTCTAATCTCTCTAATTAGAATGTTATTATAATACTACAATTAGTATGTTTATATTATCTTATAATATGATTTTAGAGGTTGAAAATAATCTCTCTAGCTTTGTAATTTTTCGGCTAGGTCAAGAAGAGATTATATATTTTTCTACACTTAGAAATTTTCCAACATTAGAAGGACTAGGGTTAGTTTAGGTGAGCATCTTATACTTAATATGTTGTGATGCTTGGGTGTGGGTGGCCGGGTATGGGAGGGCTCCAAGGGGGAACACAACACTTTCCCATGTAGATAGGGTGGCTCTAGGTAGCACCTTAATTAAAGTTAAGCATGCTTTAACCAACATGTTTGTGTTAATTTAATAACACACAACATATCCTCAACCCATCCCAAAACCGGTGCAACCACACTTAAAATGGACCTTATTTTACAATTTTATCAACCTTACAATTTTATGTTATGTGACATACAATATGTCAAAATATAACAATTGTTTTAATTTAATCATACATATTTATAAAATAAATATTATAATAAATTAATAAATCTCATTTATCAAGTTGACAAGTAATTCGAAATTACTAAATGTAAAATGGTCACTTATAATAATCGTCAATACGATTTACAACTTTTGTAATAATTATAACCCAATTCATTCTAATTACGATATTATAAAATATCGTTTAATGTTTAACAATTGACACGTTTCAATTTTAAACATAAATCTTACATTAAGATTTAACCTCTAATTTCTCGATATACGAGTTTAAGGAATATGATCAAATCGTATCATTATACATTTGATCACTTTAACAATTAAGGGAATTGTCCTAAAGGTGTGACCTAAAGGGATCAACTGACCACCACCGTCATACGACAGTAATGTCAAACTCTAGCTAGACAATCATTACCGATTAATGTTGGTCAGTTGACTAATAATTCGTATCATCCCTTGCGCATTCTCGTCATGAGATTTAGTTACGTGATCGCACTATTGTTGAGGACACAATTCCCAACACATCCAAGTAAGGAACTTCATGCTTCATTTTCCTTGCCCTTATCATTATTAGGAGGCGCCCCTTTAAAACAATTAAAAAGGGTAAATATCAACACATTTGTATCATTATACATAAGTTGATAAATGCCATGAATTTAAACGAGAATTATTACCTACGGCGGTTGCCTTCCCATTTTTGAGATCACTTAAGTATTTGGGGCAATTTCGCTTCCAATGACCGATCCTCGTGCAATAATGGCACTTGTCTTGCTCTTTTGAAGACGAGGTGGAAGCGCCTTTCGAAAAGGTCTTTTCTTTGGTCGCCTTGGGCTTGAACGTTTTCTTGCCCTTGCCTTTAGAGGCATTCCTTTTGAAGCTCGTTTTCCCTTTCTTTTCGATGTTCAAAACATCCTTGGTGGAACTTTCATGAAGTCCCATGTCCCTTTCGGCTTGGACGAGCATCTTATGCAATTCTTCCAACGTGGTCTCTTGGTTTCGCATATTGAAATTCACCCGGAATTGAGCATACGCCTTAACCTTATTGAGCGAGTGAAGAACTCGGTCAATAATTAGAGAGTCGGGAACATCAACATTTTGAGCTTTTAGAGTCTCCGCGAGCTCAACGAGTTTGAGCACATGAGGGCTTATCTTTTGCCCTTCCTTGAATGTAATGTCAAAGAAGGCGGAAGCCGCCTCATATTAAATCACCCTTGGAGTTTGCGAAAACATGGTCGCAAGTTTGGTGTAAATTTCATATGATGTGGTCAACTTAATCATACTCCTTTGGAGATCCGGCTCCATGGAGAAGATGAGCACATTTTTAAGAGCGGAGGACTCTTTCATGTAGGCTTCATAGGCCTCACGAGTTCCGACCGCAGAACGAGCGGTTGGAGCGGGAGGAGCGGCTTCGGATAGGTAACGACTCTTATCGTCACCTTGAGCGGCCAAAAGCAATTGCGCATCCCAATCCTTAAAATTGGAACCATGCTTATCGAGTTTGCAACGATCCATAAAGGATCAAAGCCATGATACGTTCGTGAGAGGTGGAGCGTTGGTTGTCATTTGATGTTGTTGAAAATTAAACTACAATAATAAAAGGATAAACAACATCATTTTAAATTCATAATTTGAATTTTAAGAAACTTAAACATGTTAAGTATATTTACTTAATGATCTCTTACCCAATTAAGTAAACAATCCCGAGACCCAAACCCATACTAATCCGGGCACGGTGTAGCCGATTCAACCCGTATCGGTATAATTTGGTGGATTAACTCTTTAATCGGTTCTACTCTTAGAACTCTCGCTCGACAATTTTCTTAAAATTATCTTTAGCCCGAACTTATTGCAACTACGGTTACGAATACTTTCGTTGAGATCAACCAAATTTCAAGGTGTAATCTTATTACCCCACTTACCCAACGTGACAATTTTAGTACCCCGGTGTAGCCGAGCCTACGTTCTTGTGAAGAAGGGATTCATGGGTCCGTACTTTTTGGTAAGGCTAAGTCTCAATATTTATATGTAAGAGATCTAGTCAAATTATTATCTATCTCCGTTTAAGTGAACTAAGTCAGTGAATTATCGATAAAATAAAAGACTAGGTCGACTAGGTCGAAACATGCATGATACGATGTATGACGATTTGGCTATGCATGCAAACATATAAAGGCAAAAATAAAAGCATAAATAAACCCTAGTATGGCCTTTCCTAGAAAAGAAATAATAAAAGTACAAATTCGGAAACCAACTCCTTTGGTCCCTTGAACATCACGCGGCACGCACTTCAAGGTAAACACCATCTTGTCGGAACTCCTTTCCGAATGGCACCGTCTTCAAGGAACTCCGGATTTTACAAATATTACAACTTTTCTAGTTTACTTTATACATTATAAAATAGAAATAAATTACAATTGGGTGATACGAGATCACAAAATTACAACCGAATCGGTAACCCCTTACATTACGGGAAATACCGATTTAAAACTAAGGCCATACTAAGTAAATTACATAATTCCCAAAATTACGTAAAAATAAATCATGACATTCATAATATAAAATATGCAATGCTTATATAAATATGAATTAACATGCAAACCCTAAGCCAAATCGTCCTATTTAAAACACTTATTTAAATAGTTATCGTAAACCTTGGTTTATGGAATCGCGTGTTTTAACGGTTAACAACACTATGCATTAAATGAAACGGTTTTCATCCTTAAGTTAATCATCCTAACTCTTATAGGTTTCAAAATTTAGTCTTACTCAAACTTTGAACATGACTTAACTTAATATATATCAATATTGATCGGTATTACTCGGTTTTTCGGGAAAAATAATATAAAATTCAAAAGAGTCATAAAAATTTCGAAAATTCAAAATTCAAATTTTGAAAAATCCATAATGTTCTTAAAATTTTCAGAATGTTAAAATATTAGTATTTATACGGTTTTAACATTATTTCGAAAATAACACGTAAAACGAGCATTTTAAGTCGAAAAATTCAATAATTAACTTCATAAATGCAAATTAAATACTAATAATATTTTTATACCTTCCAAAACATTTTAAGAACACAAGATGGACAGAAAATTAAATGGTACACTGCCCAATGAGCCGAAATTTAAAAGCATGACTCCTTTTATTTAACTTTAAATGCTACTTTTAACAACATAAAATTAAATCAAATCTGAAACTTTTGGCTCCCAAGAATATTTTCATGATGAACATATCACATATGACTAATATGGGTTACATTTTTCGGCCATTTTAACAACATTTGCAAATTTTAACGATTTACGTCATATATCGTACGATTTTAACCCTTAAAATTATTTCTCAAGCATAAAATAAGATAAAATTCTCGAAAATTTTATACATGCTGGAAATAATATATATGACATCGTGTTAAATTTTTATGGCCAAATTCCAACTTAAACTATTAAAGTCGAAATTATGTCACTAATTACCCGATTTTTACATTAAAAATCTATAATATTGCAATATTTGAGATAAATTTCTGGAAAATTCAACATAAATTTTAAATATTGCATGTGACATCCTCATAAATTTTTATAGTCAAATTCATAATATGTAACAACCCGACCCGCCACCGTCGTAACACAAACCCAATAAGATGGGTGTGGACTTTTGGGCCCGTTAATTGTCCTCACTTAAGCCCAAAAGCACAAGGCCTTGTTATTAAGTGGTGGGTGGAAGCTATTATAAACATATCACAAGCCTCTCAATCTACCGATGTGGGACAAATCTCCTCTCATACTCTTGGGGTGTTACATAATATAACTATTTTAACCCATTTTTATTCATCTTATTGCATTTTAACACTTAAAATTCATATCACACGTTTTATAAGTCCATAATTTACGAAAATTCATATTCATATTATAGAAAATACATGTGATAACATACTGAAAAATCTCGGCCAAAAGATGATTTTAGCTATTTTTCCCAAAATAAACGACTTTAACCATTAAAACTTTATATAAACCGAGATTTAATATACCATTTATCAATATTCATGCAAAATATATTCCAAATATTCTAAAACATTTTAGAAAACAGTAGGTATTCATGCTAAAATTATTTCGTGCATATCATATATTAAACGAAAATTCTAATTTTATTTTGTTATCACTATAACTCCGTAAAAACGTAAACGGAAAGCATGCAAACAACCTATTGCTCTGATACCAATTGTTGGGTTTTATTAGTTACTCATAAACTAATTTTAGTCATACTAAACTAACCTTGTAATTAACATTTTAATATACTAGTTAAAACGATCTTATGCATGCTAAAATATGCGGAAATTATAAGGAGATATTGAACCCTTACACACGGTCCACGAGAATGGCAAGGATGATCCTCCAAGTACCCAAATTAGAATACCTCCTTTGGATGCACCAAGACTATCTCTTAACCAACCGAGATCTTGAACAAGCTAGCACAAAACCGGTTTCTCCTTAAACTTATTCTAATCTCTCTAATTAGAATATTATTTCAATACTACAAAATAGTATGATATTATTATCTTATAATATATATTTAGAGGTTAGAAATATTCTCTCTTACTTTGTGATTTTTCGGCTAGGGTAAGAAGAGAGGAAGAATGAGGGTGTTAGTATATCTTATATATTAACTTAAACCCTAGTCTTTAATTAACACTTAACTAAGGAGTATGGGGAGTGGTGGCCGGGTATGGGAAGGAGAAAAGAAGGGGACAAGTTCTCTTCTCAAGGTTTCTTAGGGTGGCTATAGGTAGTCTTTCAAGACACCTTTAATGATTGTGTTTATACCCTAATAAACACTAATCATACCATTAACAACCCTCACCAAAACCGGCACCCTTAATCCATAAAATGGATTTCATTTTACAACTTTGTCAATTGTATAATGTGACATCTTATATGTCACATAGTAATAAAATTATCTTAATATAAATATTTATCATATAAATATTATATATATATATTAAATAAATCATATTTATCAATTGACATGTAATTCAAAATTACAAATATAAAATGAATAATTTTATCGTCAATACGATTTACAACCTTTGTATTAATTATAACCCGATTCATTCTAATTATGATATTATAAAATATCGTTTAATGTTTAACAATTGACACGTTTCAATTTTAAACATAAATCTTACAATAAGATTTAACCTCTAATTTCTCGATATACGAGTTTAAGGAATATGATCAAATCGTATCAATATACATTTGATCACTTTATCAATTAAGGGAATTTTCCTAAAGGTGTGACCTAAAGGGATCAATTGACCACCACCGTCATACGACAGTAATGTCAAACTTTAGCTAGCCAATCATTACCGATTAATGTTGGTCAGTTGACTAATAATTCGTATCATCCCTTGCGCATTCTCGTCATGAGATTTATTATATATGTGATCGCACTATTGTTGAGGACACATTTCCCAACAGTGGCAACCCCACATTGACTCTCATAAATTGTTTTTCCCGCCTAAATATCCTTCTTATTTATAGAAATATTCTATTGATTAAATGTGATAGATGATACAAAATTTTCCCAAATCATTCTTTGGATATTCTTTAATAATTAATCAATAAAATGCACTGAAAAATCGCAACTAATATAATGAATTCCTTTTCCTTTCCATCTATATTAACTTTCGAAAAGAATATTTATATAATTATTAACAAACAATCAAATAAATACCCTCGGGAAAAAAGGCAACAGCACGCTTTAAATAATCAATCAAAGAAATACACTTGAAAAAAGGGCAAATAATATTTATTTAAAGAACCAATCAGATAAGCAATATTGAGTCAATCTTTTATGAACAACAATGTTTTTATAACCGTCCAATATATGGGATAAAATCCTTTATAAAGTATATTATTATTATTCACAAAAAGCTATTGAATAAATTTAACTCTATTAAGAAAAGTTGTATCATAGTATATTTTATGGTCATTATTATCAGATTGTAATAAAAAAAACTAACTACTGAATAAATTATAAATATAACAATACTAAACTTTATAGACCGAGTATACCCCAGCCATGCTCTTCAATAATCAAAGAATAAAAGACAAACAAATCATTCAGAATTATAGTACATTACGAATATGGTAAAACTGGTGTACAATTTAAGACAATAAATTATACTATTTCATATTATTTATGTGTATATTATTATGCAAGAGTACCATACTTATAGTTTGTAAGAATTTTTTTTTAAATATGGGTATATGTAGTTAGCCTATAATTAGCCAATTATTTATGTGTGTTTTTCAACATCATAACCATGTTCTACTAAGGGTGTTAGGTCAAAAGTTTATATTAATTTTGTGTAAAAAGTGCACAAAAAATCTATATACCCTCACCAAAAAATATGGGTAGTAACGAGTTTTAGCCTTTAACTATTTAAAGTTCTATTAGGCGAAACAAGAGAAATTATAATAACGGATATAAGATTAACAATTGTTTAACAAGATTCACTATCATATTAAATTAACAGATTATAGGAAAAAAATAATTAGCAGATTATATAAAGTTTTTATTATTTTCATATTTTTAAAATCATAAAAATTATTCTTTTATATGACACATTTCTATCATCTTAATTTAACTTCATACGATCCATATCGTACTATGTCATTAAAAATTACACGGAGATTGTTGTGTCGTGTTAAAAACATAAGGAAACAATGATATGTAAACATCATATGTATACCTCTTATGCAATACAATACTTATTTTACATGTGTACATTATAACTATAATTATTTGGATCATGTATATTGTGATTATTACTAAAAAATAAAGATGTTAGTTGTTCGGATACAACCCCGATGGAGCGAGTATGGGTAGAGCCTTTGTAGAGGGGTACGGGTACACATATTTCACCCGTGAATCTGTGATGGGTAATGGGACGGGATACTACCTACACATCAAATATGTTTGCATTTTTCATGATTTAAGAATTAAAGATATTTTTTAACTAATGATTTATAAAAGTTATGGGACGAGTGTATTTCGTTTACTCTCAAAGTTATCATCGATATGAAATAAGATATGAGTATAATTAAACATATGGGATTATGAATGCTTGGGTGAAGATATCACACACGTGCATACAAAATTTTGACCGATTAGTATACAAATTTTATCTGAATGTTAGGAGAATTATAAATGTTAAATCTCAATACAATATTGTACTTTAATTTGAATGTGCAAAATATTTTACATTCATACTATAATATTGAATAAAAGTATACCTATAATAAATTTCAAATGACTATTTATATATTTTTTATGCATGTCCGTGTAAAAGTGCACGGGTTCTAAGCTAGTTAGTATTATGAGTATTAATTAAAGTCATATAGCTCACGCATTTGTGTGTTTCATTTGGCGTGGAGTGGTGGGATGAACCGCGTATAGTCGTCTTCGTCATCATCATCATTATCCCCTATCTATAAAAGGAAGGTTTTTTCTAGGCTTGTGATTGGCTGGAATATTTTTTTTTTTTTGTTTTTTTTACAAATTAACCAACCCCACTCTCTCCACCTTCTCTCTCCAATTAATTACCCTCTCTCCTCATTTCTTATTATTTTCCATATACATATTCATATGTTAAAAAGCTTATAATAAAAAAAAATTAATCACATTCAACATTACAATAAAAGAAAATTTTAAGAAAATCGGAAATCTATATAGGGGACAACAAATTTTAATAAAAAAAAATTACAATTCCGGAAAATTAACCTCTTGAAAACCTTGACAATTAAAATTAAATTAGAATTTTTGTATGAACGGTCTCATACTCTCCTACCATAAGACAATCAACATATATAAAAAGAAAAATTGTTTATTAGCACTAAAGGAACAACTTTTTATATGAGACCGTATTACTCTATAATTTGTGACAATTAAAATGTATAAAAGCAAATTTATATACTATATAAACATATACATTAAATTTAACACGAGGCCCAAATTTTAAGATTTTGATGAAAAATAAATCCTAAAAATATCTATATTTCCAAAAATATGAAAAAAAAGGTCACTATTTAATCAAAAGTGGTCACTACGTATCAAAATGTGATCACTTTCCTACTGGTCGCATGTGCGACCGTCGTAAAGTAGAATTTTGCGAAATGGTAAATTAAGGCTACATAAAATAATACGAGTAATAATTATTATTAGGTGATATTGTCGACTCATGCATCTATATTGATCCATGTTTTTATGGTTGTCTATTAGCCCAAAATATATATTTTTACAAGCTCAGAAATAGTTGGGGTCAACAAAAATATACAATGCCGTTTTATTATATACGGTTTTAGATTAAATCCGTTATCAATAAAAGGAACAACTTTTCCTGTTTTTTCATTGGTTGCTTAATTTTAGGAAATTAAAAACTTTCTTTCTCGCCATGTCCCACCACTCACACAAGGAGCTTTAATTTTTCTTCTTTTTACTTTTCTCCATTTAACATTCTAAAGTTACAAATAATTTTTATCTCCATAATAATAAAAAAAAAAACTTTACTCCAAATTCGAAAATAAAAAAATCACTAAAATTTTGCCCAGAAACATAAAACTCAACAATATTAAAAAAGGTTGGACAATTAGAAGTAATTAACAAATATTTAGAGGTATGAAAAACGAAAAAAAAACGAAAAAAATTATACAAAGGGTTACAAATTAACAAACATACGTATATCTAAAAAATGAAAAAAATACACGAGGAGATAAAAATTAACAAAAAAACGTAAATTAAAAAATGAAAGAAACGTAGATCAAAGATTTTTGAATAAGATCAAATAAACCCAACCCATAAAATTAAAAAAATTAAAAAAATACACGAGGAGATAAAAATTAACAAAAAAACGTAGATTAAAAAATGAAATAAACGTAGATCAATTTTTTTTGAATAAGATCAAATAAACCCAACCCATTAAATTAACAAAAAAAAATTATAAATTTACGATTTTTAAGAAAATATAACAACTTTCGAGAATTAGTCAATTAAAACTACGTTAACATCGAGTAAAAAGATGGTCTTAATAACAATACATTATTATTTTCTTTATAAAATCATCCACAAATTTTAAGAGACTGCTATTAAAAATATTTCTATCATTTTATTTTCATTTAGAGAGTAAGTTATTTAAAGGGTAAGATATAGAAATACAATACAATTTCTTTATCTATTTTACATGGTTCAAATTTATTTCATAATGTCATGATTATTTATTTCAATTTATATAATCATTAAAAAAAAATTAATTATACCAGTAAATCAATTATTTGGAGTCAAAATCATCCCCGAATTCATAATTTATATATTTCTCATTTAAGTTCATATTAAATTATATTTGTACTACTTTTTTAATATATTTACGAATTTTTTAGAAATAGACCCGTACATTTTTTGTACGGGCATAAAACTAGTTTGATTAAAAAGAAATCGCATTGGTAGCAAACTTTACACCATCCTTCCTGAAATAATAATAATAATAATAATAATAATAATAATCCCCAATTATTATTCAATTAACAATTATTTTTCGTCTCAATTTTGACTACTAAATTCAACAATGTCACTCTTTATTTCTCTCGCTTAATTCCAGGTTTGTTTCTCTATTCCTCAAACATTTTTTCACCTACCAATCGATCGCAATTTTACTTTGTTTCCCGCGTTTAATCGGAAACCCTAATTCCTGATCGAAACGCTAATTTCTCGTTATTTTCAACTTTTAGGCTTGCTGATTTCCAATTCGTTAATAAATACACTGTTTCTGATTTTGGGGTTTTAGTTAACGTTTACAATTTGATTATGTGGTGGTGAATTTCTAATTTTAGGAGTTAGTTTATGCTTATAATTTGGTGTTACTATCGCTTTGTTACAGAAGATTACGAACTGAGTTGATTGAAGAAGTTGGTGAGGACTGAGGAGGGAGTAGATGATGGATATGGAAGTGGATTTGTTCAGTAATGTGGTTTCAGAGGAAGATACAGTTGAAGTCGAAGTCGATGTTGATAATGTATGCATTTTGTTTTCAATCATTGCTTTTGGATTGGATTGGTTTCATGCTGTTTTATCAATTCCTCTAGTATATCAGTATATGTGTTGTTTGGCTTGGTGATGAATAATTCAATAATCGGGAATGTGGTTTGCGTTTTGCGTACCTCTCAATCTCTTTTTGTTGGCGTAATTTCAAGCAAGGGCTAACCTGTTTCAAAAAGAGAAACTCAATTAAGACTGTTGTACGATGTACAACTGCCTTATCCCATGTACTGTAACCCGGTTATTGATGCCAATAATAACTATGTTGCTCTAGTATGATAAATTGTGCACCCTTTGAGGTTTTGAGCAATAGCTTTCCCTATTAGCTGTTTTTTGATGTCTATGAATGTTTAAGCTCAAAGGAAATGGTTGATGCAGAATCTTAGGTTTTATATCCGGTCATAAACAGGTGTTGCGTTGCTGTTCTACTAATTAGTTTATGAGAAAACATTATATTGTTCGTTTTTTATAGCTGGAATGGTTTCGATAAAGCCTGCTTATAGTGATTAGTGAGTGTTGTTATTCTGTCTGATGCATTATTAAATGTTAATAATTTCCATGTACAATCTTTTGTTCAGGAAAACTTTGGTGATGAGGGTGAAAGATGTGGGATATGTATGGACATCGTAGTTGATCGGGGAGTTTTGGATTGTTGCCAGCACTGGTACAGAGATTCCAATATTTCTGTAGGTGCTGTCTACCCTTATATGATCATCGAAGATTAATTTTAATTTGTTTGGATATTCAGGTTTTGTTTTGACTGCATTGACAACTGGGCCACTATCACAAATCTCTGCCCTCTGTGTCAAAATGAATTTCAGCTAATCACCTGTATTCCAGTGAGTTTTCTTATGAACTCCTATTGAATCAGATTGATGCCTCCCCCCTCCCATAATTGCTAACACCTTTTTTAGCAAGTGGAATATCATCCTTGAGCCAAATTTTCTCTTTGTTAATGCCATCATTTCCAATGTTGTAATGCTTCCCTATGAATGAAGGTTTTTGACACTATTGGCAGCAGCAAATCGGACGAGGACTTAGACTCCAGGTATTAATATAATTTTATCACTAGTCTGGCTGGTGTTATATTTGTAACTTTTTACCCTCTTCTGTATCAGGAGTCAGGACTACAACTCATTTTCTAATGCTTACATAATACTTCTTTTCAGAGATGATGATTGGTGTATTGAAGAGAAGGATAGCAAGCTGGCATTCCCATCATACTACATTGATGAAAATGTAATTTTTTCAAGTTTTACTATTGGAAATGCTATAAAGCTATCATGCTCACTAGTAACCACTTTGGCTTTAGAATATTGCTGCATGCCAAATGGTATTCAACTGATTATCCTACCGTAAAGTCTTAAATCCAATAGTCCCAAAAGGGGACGGGGACCTCTTTTCTCTTATTTTTCCCTTCTTCCCGCTTCGGAATTGTATACGCACATAGGTTGTCTCCTTGTTTTCGGCAAACGCATTATGAGCCAAAACTCACTGCTCACCCTTTGTTTAAATCTTTGGCAAAACAGCCTTGGAAGGTACTCTACACCACTTAAAATTGTGAATTCACAAATTTCACTCAACTCTTATCTATTCATTTAGACTCTTTTAGTTTGAGATCGACATAGTTTCAAACAATTGTCTTGAGATTGAAATCTAGATTTAAAATTGTGATCCTTTGGAAGCTGAGGGTCATTTAAATTGATTACTCAAATTTATTCTTGCATGTCAATGGTGTATATGGCTGCTTCTGTTAGGGATGTTCTTTTTATTATTCATATAGCTTCCATGGTACAGCTAGTAGCATGGGGATATAAAAATCTAGGTACCACGACTACCAATAAGACCTTGTAGCTAATTAGGTGACTAGCCTCAAGCAGGGTGCTGGGAGTGAGGTACTGATTGATTACTTGTCTTTGGCCGATTGATTTCATGAGAGCTGAGGGTGTAGGTGAATGAAACTGCTAGCTTAATCGAAATATGATATAATCTGGTCTCTTTGTTTGTTTGTTTATCACCTTGTATTTCTATTCACTGTCCTCTTGTATAGACAAAAATTAAGGCCTCAGTCAATGTTGAATCCTCTACCCTGTAATGCATTGATTTCTCTTTTATGACAAACATTGTTCCAGTTGCTTAACCTATGTGATTGCATTGCACTACATTTGTAGGCAGTCACCTGTTTGGATGGAGTTGGCTGCAAAATCCGGAGTGGATCATTGACCCCTGAAGAAGTGTTGGCCCTCGATACATCTATTGCTTGTGATTCATGTGATATATGGTTGTTTGCTCATCTTTTCAGACTTATGCTAAATGTTAATTATACTCATTCTGTTCCAGTCATTTGCTTACCGTTGATTAAAACAACCCTCTCAAAGAAAAAAAAAAGGTAAACAAATGATTGAGATGGAGGGAGTAATATTTATATGCATCATCTTCAAGCTTTTTATTTTTGAATTAATTTGTGAGCTATTTGGATCATATATCTTTTGGAGTTTTAACGTGATTAAGTTGAAATATATATTTTCTATACTTAACTTTTTATTTATTTTCTTTCCCTTCTCTTCTTTTTGGAAGCTTTTTTTTTTTAACATGAGAACATCATGATTTGTTCTCCCTTTCTCTAAGAGTCTAAGACTCTTGTGGCGGGAGTTGTAAGCAAACTATAGAGGGCAGTCAAAACTACACACACAGGGTTTGAACTTACACTAGCAGCATGTTGAGACTTCTTTCCCTTTCCGTATTTTCAGGAAGCAAGAATTCTTTTAATGGTTATGTCTTGATATTGTGACAGGTATCATGCTTTCTGTGTGGGATTTGACCCGGAAGGCTCAGAGGTTGACACATGGTTGTGTCCTAGGTAACTTTGTAATCGCATCCCAGTTATTGTGATTTGTCTCATCAGGGTCGCTTTTTTTTTTTGTCTAATGTTCTTCTAGTTATGGCATTGCACCGACGTTGACAATGGTTACATTCCTCATGAGGGGTTATATCTGGAATACCCCATTGCAACTTCCCCTCACCCACTCCATCTTACCAGTCCTGCCTAGGATAGATCCTCCTTAGAGGCAATATGATACTGTTAATGGTGTTCCAGACTTTTTTTTATGTATTTGGTGGTCCTCTTTAGAATTGCTTATTTGTCAAATTTTGAATTACTTTGTGTCTGAATGCAGATGCCTTGGTGGTGGAGCAGAGCAGAAGTTTGAGTCTAAAGAAATGTCCAACACAGAAGGTCAACTAAGCTTATCAATTGGGGATCATCATTCTTTGGTTCACACATGTTCTGGAAAAGTGTCAATATCTATTGCTGATGATGGAGAAACGGCTCTTGTTGTCTCTAGGGTTGGTGGTGATGATATGGCAAAAGTGTCCATTGCTAATTGTGTATCCAACCATGATGTCACAAATTGTTGTGGAATCGAACAATTGACGTGGACCCCTAATTCTTGTTCGTCTAAAGCAAATAAACCATTGGATCAGGGGAAGCCACAGCCAACCATTGTATCTGTAAAGCTTGAAGAGCTTGATGATGAGTGGGGTCCAAATGGAGAGGAGTCAAGTATATCCCCTGACCTGAAATTGGCTTTAGCTTCAACCTCATCCAGTAAGTGTTATTGATGCTAAATGAGTTGTTTGTATACTGTTGCAAAGTGACAACTGTTGCCCTTATTCAGAATGAAATTGCTGTTGACTTTTTAACATTTTTTATTCACAGACAAGTCATTACATGCTCCAGAGACAAACTCTCCAGCAGATGAAAATTTGGCTGATCGAAAAACTAATATTATATCTAAAGCTGTTAAGAAAAGGAAGCATACAGAAAGCAGGTATAATTTCTGTAAAGTATTTACAGTCTCAAATTCACTCATTTATTCTACCTAGACCTTGATTAGACTTGTGCATTATCTTGATATCTTCTGTTGATCCAAAATTATCACACGACTTCACTCTGACAGAGTTTTAGGATTACTGTATAGAAGGGTAATTGTCATCGCAAAGCTAGGTAACTTTGCTATTTTGATCAAATTATCTCGTGTGAGGCATAACAAGATGAGTTGCGAAGATTGTTGGGATATGGGATTGTCCTACATGATTAAGAGGGGCAATGTATATAAGTTGTTTACTACTCTAATACTCATGAGGTGTTTTACATAAAATAACCATGAAGTTTGATACCTCCAATGTTACCTATTGGCTGTATTAGCTTCCCTTGTTTTGTGTGAGGCTGGCACCTTTGCCTCCTTCTAAGATATTTTTGACATCTCTTGGTTTCCTTTTAATCTTAATTTCATTAATATTTTTCCCCTATTTGAGTTTGACGGCCAAAAGATGTCGAGTTCGACCGATATTTTCTCACAATATACGATAGCTAGAATACTATATTGGAGAGATTGATGGTCAAGGTTGACACTGGTTGATCACCAAAGTCAAATAGGACAATGACTTTGGATGGAGGGTAGTATTTTGATTAGCTTGGTGTTTCTTAAGGATGAAAATCGTAGGGCTGGTTTGCTTCTACCTGCATATTCTAGCATCTTTATCCTGAGACAGCGAGATATACTACTTCGTCACGTAGCTGGGGATTTATCGAGCTGTCTTCTTTGATCTGTTATGTTTCTTAAGTCTGGTTCACAGAGTCTGTTCAGTTATGTGGCTCGGCAGTCAGAAAATCAGAATTACTTTACTCCATATTTGACACTTTGTGGTTCTTTTGTTTCTTTTGTGTATGTACTGTTGTTGTATGTTTACCAATTTGATTCACCATGTTCAACATTTTGGCTCTTAGAAATTACATTTGGGGAGTTTCAGTGAACCTTTTCCGTGAAAAGGAGTATAGGACTGACAAATATGAGGCTAGTTGAAGCTGATGTTTTCTTATTTGGGGAATGCTACCGACTTCACTATCCTCAAAGTTGATTTCCTTTAAGGGGTTTGTTTCCTACTCTGTATTTTATTAGGCTGGTTAGTGGCATAACCTCATATGTGTAATGCTGATAGACCTCGTAGCCCAGTCCCCTCCTTATAATCAACCCTCCCCGTGAAACTAACTGAAGATAAAATATCTCAGTCGGATCATTGTTGTCTGAAATTCTTGTTGTTCTTCCTCCCATCTCTTCCTTCTCCAACTCATGATCTCAAGTCAGTTGTGTTAGATTGTAACATATTGATACCGTCATATGCTATTGATTTAAGAATTCATCCACAAACAGCGGTTGTAATTCCCAATTATACCCCCGTTCTTCATCTGTTATAATAGTATAGTCTGAGAAGAAAGGTGTTTCTCTGTCAAGCTCCTGCATGACTCTTGTCATGATGTGGATGTATTTTCCTGTTCGAATAGTGTAATGATGATTGATAAGATGGTTAAAAGGAGAGTGATAAGATTAATCATGACTACTCTTGTGAACTTACTATTTGAGGTTTTAGTACGCTGGGTAGCTGATTTAAGTCTCTTCTGTGTCCTGGAGTGCAGTATTCAGATGAGCAATGAAAATGGTCATCTTGATGTTCAGCTTGTGGGTGGATCTTCAACAAAGAAATTAAAAGCCCGGAAAGGTCTCCGGAGGACTTCAAATGATAAAACAGATATCCACTGTTCAGAAACAGTTCATAAGATCAATAAGGGTTCAAAAGGAGCTTTAGATGATAAAGGGGGGATTAAGAAGTGTCCATCTGTTGACATAATGAACATAATTAAAGGAACAGAATCTATAAACCAAAAAGACTCTGGTAAAGATGCCAAGGTACAGAAGAATGCAGCTAGACTGAGAGTGAAAAAGATTATGAGGAGACCTAATGACAACAAGGAATCGGTTGAAACTGTTCAGAAGCTGAAACAGGAGATTCGAGAGGCTGTACGCAAAAAGTCTTCAGATACTGGGAAAAGCATCGTGGACCCAAATCTGCTAGCTGCATTTAGAGCAGCAGTGGCTGAACCAACTCAGAAGCCACCTCCTGTAAACGTCAAAGCAAAGAAGTTAATGCTTCAGAAAGGAAAAGCAAGGGAACATTTAACCAAAAAAATATATGCAATGTCTAGTGGAAAACGGAAACGTGATTGGGATCGTGATTGTGAAGTTGAATTTTGGAAACATCGCTGTGTGACTACATCTAAACCAGAAAAGATAGCTACTTTAAAGTCGGTTCTCAACCTCCTCCAAAGGAACCCAGGTAGCAGGATTGTAGATAAAAACTCTAAGGAAGAGGAGCAATCTCCTATCCTCTCTAGGTTGTACCTAGCTGATGCATCGGTTTTCCCTAGAAAAGATGATATCAAGCCACTTTCAGTTCTGAAAGCCAGTACTAATTCACACAAGAATGGAATGCTTCCATCAACGGAGAAGGGTACCAAATCATGCCTTGATAACTGTAATGTTAAAATTCCAAGTACAGAAGAATCTCCTGCAAAGAGTAATGCTACTACTGACGATGAGAATAAAAAGGGAAGTACCTGTCTTAACAATGGTATGGTTGCTAGGAAACTAAATACAGGTGGGCAGTCTGAAAAGTCCTCCACCGGAAAGAAGATTACTTGTAAAACTGAAGGTGTACCAATTGATAAAAGAAAATGGGCTCTCGAAATTTTAGCAAGGAAAAATGCTTCCAGTGGTACCAGTCCCAATCATCAAAAACAGGATGATGCAGTACTTAAAGGAAATTATCCTTTGTTGGTAAGATTTTCTTTAAAGGGGTTTTCTCTTACTGAGGTACTGAAGACTTTATTTCTGGGATAATATGCGACAATGAAATTTTTAATTTTGTTGAATGTGCGTGCCTTCAGGCTGAACTACCAACTGATATGAGACCAGAGCTAGCACCCATACGCCACAATAAAATTCCCTCTTCTGTAAGACAGGTATGTGCATCAAGCTTTAGGAGTCATAATACTTCTATTTTCATGGTCACAACTCACAACCTTTGCTTGCTAAGACTGGTAATGTTGTAGTATTAGAATTCGTCTTCACCAGGTGTGGAGCATTAAAAAGAATTCGTCTTTATCAGTTGCGGAGAATTATAAAAAAATTGCCTCTACCTGGGTGCCACATTTGTCCTACTAACTGGGTTTTGCACTCTGCTCTAGTTTACTGGTTGCTGGTTCAATTAATTGACTAGAGATACATTTCTTTATTCTTGAGGAACACTTGAACACCTTGTTCGATACCGTACTGCCCATCTTTGTTCTCTGGCATTATGCAGAACAAAAAGTTTGATAAGAACTGGATCTTTGAAATGTTTCTGATAAAGATGCCTATCTAAGGATCATTGATAAATGATTGCCAAGTTGTGGAAAGTTGCAAATGGTGTATTGTACATAACACCATAGGAATCAAGAAATGTGTATACCCTGAAGTGGGGTATCTTAAAGGTAGTTCATAACCAACAGAGTTGGACTAGTGGGTGAGGATTTGGACTTGTGACTTGAATCTTAACAACATTATGATGTTTGCCTTAAACTTTCCAGTTGCTCTTTGTTTGTCTTTATCTTGTGGTTAGCTTGATCTTCAGATTTTTCTGTTTGATTCAGCTTGCACTTCTCACTAAACACGTATTACTGTGTAGTTTTGACATGTTGCTCTGAGAAAGTAGAACATGCAATGTTTCGGATCTCATATAGCATAGAAATTTGTGCATTTTTTTCTTAATCCTTCTGGCTTATCTCTTAAATAATACGTACCGTGGATTGTGCCTGTACATATACAGAATAGCAGCAGGTTTTTCTTCTCGGCATATGCCTGTGGATTGGGCCGTATGTGTATTGCATTTTAACAAAGGATTGTATGCAACGTTTGAGATGTCATCTGAATGTTTATGCTGATTGCTTTTGGTGCGCAGGCACAACTATATCGCTTGACAGAACACTTCCTCAAAATGGCAAATCTACCGTCTATTTGTCGGACTGCTGCAACTGAACTGGCTGTGGCAGATGCTGTTAATATTGAAAAACAGGCTGCTGATAAGTCCATTAGCAAGGTTGTATACTTGAATCTTTGTTCACAGGAGATACGCCGTCATACAAACTTGTCCACACCACTTGAATGTACACCCTCAAGCCCATCACCTGTACCTACTGAAGGCGAACATTCTTTTGAGCCGTCTCTTGGTTCTGAAACTGAGGCAGCTCTTAAAGCTGCTGGTTTATTGTCTGATTCTCCCCCAAGTAGTCCGCTCCAAACGGATAATGGTTTGAATGGTTGTGATAGTCCGGTGGGTAAAGACGAAGAAACGGATAATATATTTGAAATGGATTCTCACCCAGATCTTGATATATATGGTGACTTTGAGTATGATTTAGATGAAGAAGACTACATAGGTGCAACTGCGGTTGCTAGCTCCAAGCCACAGGCAGAAGAGGGAGAATCAAAGGTCAAAGTTGTTTTCTCCACTTTGACTATAGGTAAACCAGAATTTGAGGAACAGAATTTAGTGAACTCGACAAGCTTGCTTGGTTGCCCGAATGATGCTGATGGTGAAAGCTCACCTATGGAGGGTACAAAGGATTCCGTACCACCTGTTGGAGATAACCTAGTAAATGGCGAAGGAGACGAACTTTCCGTTGTAGAATGTGAAGAACTATATGGTCCTGAGAAGGAGCCTCTTATCAGAGAACTCCCTATCCTTGTTTCAGCTGATAATCCAACTTCACAAAGTGGCAATGATCTTGACATTAAAAACCCTGACAATAATCATCCTAGTGTGGTAATTGAAGGTCAATCTCCCAGCTCTTCTCAGGCCGTTGAAAACACGCACAAGGAGAAGAGTAGTGACCCCAAGGTTGACAAGAAAAGTCAGAGCGACTCTGTTATCAAGAAGGTATTGCTAGCGACTTAGTGTGCAGGGCACAGGCCCACAGTATCTTATTCGGATTTTAGTCATTTTACTCTCTGTAGTATATTCTTTGTTAGCGTGCAGGGCATTGACCTGTCCTGTAAATCGAACCTTTATCCAGTGACACTTGTTTTGATTAATGTCAGGTGGAAGCTTATGTCAAAGAGCACATAAGGCCACTGTGCAAGAGCGGGGTGATCACAGTGGAACAATACAGATGGGCAGTAGGGAAAACAACTGATAAGGTGATGAAATATCACACTAAAGCCAAAAATGCCAATTTTCTGATCAAGGATGGTGACAAGGTTAAGAAGCTTGCAGAACAGTACATTGAGGCAGCAAAACACAAGGAAAACAAATAGCATCCCTTTAATTTGCTCATCGTTCCTAAAATCATACGAGATTATCTTATCTTGTACATAGGAACAAACCATTAATACAAAAAAAAAGCATATTAATTCCAGGTGATGATTAATACCATATTACCCAGTCTTTGGTCTCGACTCTAAAGTACGAGTAATACTGTTTATTCATGCTATAACTAGTGTTTTCTACGTATTTACCATTCGGGTCTAGACTTAGATCCCATAAAATTACCATCTACTCTGTTGTTACCAGACAACAAAAATAAAAACGATGCAAGAAATTTAAACTAACATGAGAGAATTGGAAACTTGTTAGACATAGAAGGTTTAGGTGCCTATATATGATAATACCGTTGAAAAGCGTAAATTCAAATCTCTGATTCTCGCATAAATCTTCCTTGTGACAGATATATCCGTCAACAATTTGCGACGGGTCAAATACATGTTGGTGTATAAAACAAAATAATTTATTACTACTTAGATATTCTACTTTTATCTTTATCTTGTCTCTCCCATATGAGTATTACTTGACCCGTCGTAAGTTTACGACGAATATGTTGGGTAAAAATGAGAAAATGTGATGTTTGTATTGCGCAAAAGATTGGTGGGTTTATCACTTTATCCTGTACTTGATGCTATTGAAAAAGTGTGGTTAGTGATTATGTGGAGGGCAATGAGGATGACAATTATTGTTATGATAATTTAATAGAGGTATTGATTAATTAAGATACCCTCCCTAATGATTGGGGAACTGAACGTTTTAATTTTCATGTGCAATGGACCCCACCATGACACCAACCCAAATTTGAATTTCATGTGCCCAAACCAAAACTCTGAAAGGACCATACGTCACAATTAACCTGATTTTACATCATCAAAACAGTTTTGTTTACACTGTTACTGTTGCAGTAGAATGAACATCTTCCCTTCATACATCCAATACAAATGGACCCCTTTTCAGCATATTACAGATCTTTATCGACGCCACCCGAAGCTCCACTTCTCTTCACTTTCATTAACATTGCCTATGCATCTTGTCGGAATCATTGTGTACTTCAACTCCTCTCATGATTTGCTTGGAAAGCGTCTAGTCGTTGAATATGACAAATCAGCAAAAGCTAGACCATTTCAGAAACTAGTCCCGGAATCTGAGTTGTGGTCCCCCTTGGATATTCTGCCGGTAACGCGGAGCTTAAGCTCCTTCATGTCCCCTCCAGAGAAGAAAAGTGCCAACTTTCGTTGGATGATAAGACCGTCGTGGCTGTCTCTCACTTTTCGGTGACTGTCTCGAATGCTTCTTGGAGGTCCATCCCATGTTAATTTTCTCCCATATCCACCCACCTCTAAGCTGTAATTATACTTTCGAGCTTCACTCTCATCGCCCATGAACCGAAGAAATGCCATATAAACGGGAGCCATGCCAAGCTGGAATGCTTCAAAGTGCAAGCAAAAATACTGCCCAAAGCAATGGAATACCTGATATGCGATACAACAGTAACAGTGCATTCGTCAAATTACAAGCTTAAATAACTAAGTGGTCTCAATCTGGTTCAACAGTTCTCATTGCATCAGTCACACAGTCGGCCGTGAGAAAAAAAAAATTGCAGTAGGAAGAAAAGGCACAATCGATATAAAGTCATATGATTCAAATTTCACCACTTGAATGCTCTGTAGTTTGAGCATTTCGAAATTCAATTCACTCCCTACCACTACATGAGTGCATGGTCCATCTTTTAGTAGCAGATACGAAGCAACAATTAGAAAATCTCCGAGCTTTCCTCCTAAATCAAGCAGATTGTCGACCTTCCATGATTAGGTTCAGTACTTATCGTCTATTTTAATTGGGCTCACAAAAGGGTGTCCATACTGTCCACTACGGGTACATCCAACTATCCAAGAGTCGTATTCGACTATTCGCCATGACTCGATTCAGATATACTCAGAAGTCAGACCCTGTCCTCAAAATGAGGATAGGTGTATGAGAAGTGCGTCTTCAAAATAAATACTCTTTAGTTAATAGAGAGATGTGTGCGAACAAAAGGTTTTCAAAGTTAAATTCATTGGAAAGTCTAGTAAATGCTTCAAACAGATTCTTCGTCTACTTTAGTCATGCCAGTCTCCTTTTTGTATTTTCTGGGAGAAGTGTGGGATTGGTAAGGTTAGGTACATATTCCATACACATGTACTTTTAGTGTGGCCTTGGGCATGTGTATTACTTTCTGAGGCATTTCATTTCATTACAGCTTATATGAAAGCAGAAACAAGATAAGCTAGAAGCCTAGAAGTAGTGTAACTTACTGTTAACATCCAAGTGGCATTGTCTACTTCCATAGGATTAGCCTTGACATAACGATGATTGAATGTGCAACCAGAATGCATATCCACTTTATGATCATCTCTCAAGTGGGAAACCAAGAAGGGTATATCCCCGACGACGGAGCATTCATACCCTGCATATGGGCAGTTGAATGGCCTAAAGTTACAAAGGGCTTCATGCTTGATTTTTCCATAGTAAGGACAAATGTCTGGGCACCCTAGTGAGCTGTATTTGCATGGAAGCTCAAGAGTTTCCGCCACCTTCTCCAACGCTAGACATCTGATTTCCCCAAGCTCCTGTCTACAGGTGGGGCACCTATTGTGAACCCTTGTTTTACATGCTGTGCAAAGTGTATGTCCATTATGGCACTGTAATGAAGACATGTCAGTATAAACACATATCCTTCAAGGCACATGAAATTTGAACACATGAACTATTTTAGCTACGCCGTTTAGAAACCTATAATGTACGTTTTACCGACAGATTTCACAAAATACAGGTTAATGCTTGGAAAAATCCAACAACCTATCAGAATGCAACCAGTTAAATTGTGAAAAAAGAAATGTGATTTAGTGATAAGGGAGCAAGAAAAGAGATCAACGGCCATGAGAAACAACGGTCCTTCAGCTCAAACAACCACAAAAAAATTCTAAATTCCTAAAGTGCGCTCTTTCTGTCACCACAATTCATCATGATCATCCAGGCTAATTATGTTAACAGATCATGAACAAAACAACTGTATACTATCTGCAGATTCTCCACTGCTTGACTCACTCATACTAAACGACTAGAACAAACACTCATCACTGCCTTCTACCATAAACACCACTAATAGAAACATACATTCCTCACCCCGCACATAGTTGCAGTTCGTCTAGAGACCCGATCATTTGTTAAACAGCAAACCCTCCTCTCTTTAAGCTCTATTTTGAATGCATACACAAGAATTTCCTTTGAACCATGAAAAAAACTGCACTCTTTACAGGAGAGAAAGCATGTACTCCATCCTTTCAAGTCATTTAAATACGTTTGTTCAAATTATGTGTGAGAGATTTTAAACAAATGTATGGAAATGGCTTGAAAGTAGGAAGCACCGATCAGAAGTTGACCAAACGCGCGATCATAACATAAATCAACATTACACTCAGATGATTCCTTTTGCTCCCTACTCCTCCAAGGTACAACACAATTAAGTTGTCTACCTCTTCTTCCATCATTTACAAAGACACTTTTTTTCCCCAGGAATATGTAAATTCAGCATCATAACATCTCACTACAGTTCTCAAATCCAATATATCAAAAGAGTCTGCTTATAACTCTCTATGCTCACTCATTTGCTCGCCTTTTTTATTCTTTATGCAGGATACTTTTAATCACGGGTACACAAATAATTGGGACTGAAAGCATAAACAAATACTCCCACCTCCTAATCATCTGTTTACTTTTCTTTTATCTTCTGTGACGGGTATTTAATTAAAGGTAAACAAATATTCGAAACAAAGGTAATCAACTAAGCAACTCAATTTTCAAGTTCAACTACATAATCATTTCCTCCATAGCGCCACCAACATCAAAACAACACAATAGCATAACAAATAATCATAATCAACTACTAACATATCAAACATAAACCCACATGTAGTATTCCAAATAATTACTCCTTCATTTCCATCTCAATCATTTGTTTCTCTTTGATTAAAATACCCGTCATAGAGATAATAAAGGTAAACAAATGATTAAGACGGAGGGGGTATGAACGATAATTAAAGAGCAAAAACGAACCTGGTGAATAGGAGGGTACATAGAATTAGCACAAACAGGACATTCAAGAAGTTCAATTACACTATTAACTGAAGATATGACAGTAGATGATACTTTCCTCCTTGACTTTGAGGATTGACTATGCTGATTATGACTACTATGATTATGAAACTGATTAGGAAGATGATTAACATCTGCTTCATATGACCTCTCTGGAATTGTTGTTGTCACACATTCAATTCTATCCTCCATTTTTCCCCCTAAAAATCTCTACTTTTTCTCTCTTTTTTGATCTGTTTCTCGAAAAATTAACAACTACCCAGTTGCTAAAAACTTAAAAAGATTCAAACTTTATCGTCAGATTTGTTAGGGATTTGACAAATTTTGGTGGGTTTGTTGCAATAATGGAAAAAAAAGATTTAAAGTTTTTCTTTTGTTTTATGCTTTTATTTTATTTTTCCCCATAAATAAAAGTATTAAATAAAAGAGAGTTTATTTTATTTATTTGGTTAACTTATGAGGAAGAAAGAAGGGGAGATGCTTTGCTTACTTTGCTTGGCTTTTTGTGTGAATTTTTATTAAAGGAAAAAAAGATAAAAACAAAAAAGGTGTGTTTGATTGAGGAGTATGTAATTATGGAAGAAGAGGTTTCCAATGATGGTGAAAGTGATATGAGTATTACTGTATAATTTCAATAAGTCTCCCAATAAGTCTTCCTTGACGGGTATACGATTAAAAGCTTACCATGACTCAAATACTACCCATGTAAATAGATAAGATAAAATAGATTGGTATTCCTTAGATACCCTTTATATAACCTACCTTGGTAGTATTTAACCCGTCGCAAACTTGCGACGGATATGCCCGTTACAAATGAGAATTTAGGTTATAAATTTGTATTTACACCACTATTCAAGTAGATTCATTAGTAAACTTTCATTTTTTATTTTGGATTATTCATTATTTCATTAATGAGGTTACAACATTGATTTTTTGGTTTTATTGTTTTTCTTAAATGTACTTGTGTAGTTGTGTTATTGTGGCTTATGGTCCACATTATTTATTAATTTCACTTCAATCAATATATAATTTCATGATTATTGTTTTCACACATTCAAGTATATCATTATTCGTGGATGTACGCTTGTGATGGTGGTGGTGTCAAAAAAATAGTTACTATAATTAATTTTATGACGAGTTGTGTTTTTAAATTAAAGTGTTTGTTTATATCTCAACATATTTGTAAGTCGACCAACATAAATGCATAGCTAACATATACCGAAATCGAGTATAGATCTTCTCCATTTCCTTATTTTCATTTTTTGTTTATTTCGTCTCACTTTCCTATATTATATTATTAGTTGTCATTTAACTCATCAACCACTTTCACGGTTAGATCGCAGTAAGATATAATCCTGACCATTGTAAGAAAATGGCATAAAATGAAGAGGTGAAGGAAAAAAAAAGGAGAGAATCTAAATCTTATCTATATAAATAGGAAAATATTTAGCCCATCCTCATGAAGCCACCTCATTAAATTTTTTTTTTTAAAAGTAAATATGTGTTCCACAGCAAATAAAATGAATTTAATTTCTGAAAAACCGCCATGTTTATATTGTGTACGTAAATAATTACGTTTTATGTTTCGTACGTACGAAAATATTCATATTGTTTCAGAAATCGCAGCATTTTGATTAAAATAACATTAATAAATTACACTAATTTATAAGAATAAGAAATTTAAATACTAAAATGTAACTACAAATGAACTAAAAAAATTATAGAACAAAATATTTTAATTCCAAGAAATTAATTTTGGAAAAGTTTTTAAAATTTTATAATAACAAACGTCTTAGTTCTATATAAAAAAAGAGTTTTAGTATACTTACGACAAGTATAATTTTTTTTTTTACGATTTTAAAGTTACCGTGGTCAGATTTTTTTCATCCTATATATAAAAGCAATAACCACAGTACTTAGGTGTCGCACTGTGGTTGAAAGTACAATATTTTTTATTTTTTTCAAGTGTGTGCCCCACATTGTCCCTACCTTCTTTTTTGTGCTTTAATTGAGAGATCCACGCTTTATACTCTAGAGAATGCACAATCAAGTTGAAAGCCGAATATGCGACTGCTATTAATTACAATATATATAAAACAAAAATTGAAACTATAAAAAATACTTCGTTAAAATAATAAAAATCAACTAGATGAAAAAGATATGAAAATTTTTCCATGAAAAAAAAATCATGTATTACTCCATATGACATATTAAAATAATATAAAAGGCGACATTAATAAACAAATATTCACGGTTAGAAAAAATTGGAACTCGAAAAAATAGAAAACGATTTACTTAAAATACTTTTAAATTAATCGATCAACAATCAAATATGTAAAAAAAAAATGCATGCAAATTAATATTTAGTCTTGATGACGAGAGTCGAAAATAATACATATTATTAAAAGCACCATGACTAGAGTCGAAAATAATACATATTATTAATTATTAATTCTTTGTCAAGTTTGCTTATAAGGACTATATTATATATATAGATCTTTATATAGAATAGTTGAGATACACATCTAATAAAAACATTGCGATTTTGCTTAAATTTAGTCTGAGGGAACATTATTGTTTAAGATTTTTAGTAATATATATCGTATTTATTTAAAATAACTATATCACATTCATATTGTATATACTGAGATTTAACACTTAAAATCAACACACCGTTACATTATTGTTTACTTTTTAATTGCTATATATTTATAGTACAATATCACGGGTTGACTATTATATAATTTCTAAAGCGCATGGGTCAAAATTTTCACTTTAGAAATGCAGGGGTCAAAATTTCATTTCAAAAGTACAAGGGAATAAATTTTCGTTTTAAAAATGCACGGGTCAAAATTTCATTTCAAAAGTGCATGGATCTAAATTTTCGTTTTAAAATGCACAGGTAAAAAATTCATTTCAAAAGTACATGAAACTAAATTTTCGTTTTAAAAATG
Source organism: Silene conica (assembly GCA_029255685.2). Lineage (NCBI taxonomy): Eukaryota > Viridiplantae > Streptophyta > Magnoliopsida > Caryophyllales > Caryophyllaceae > Silene > Silene conica. The sequence continues at coordinate 16,305,977 of CM055311.2, read as the reverse complement.
CACTAGTCAAAATTTCATTTCAAAAGTACATGGGTCTAAATTTTCGTTTTAAAAAATGCACAATTTAGACCAATGCACGGGTCAAAATTTCATTTCAAAAATACATGGGTCTAGATTTTCATTTTAAAAATGCACGGGTCAAAATTTCATTTCGAAAGTGCATGCATTTTAAAAATGCATTGGGTCGTAATCTTCACTTGATTCCATTTCACTAATTAACAATTGGGTACTACATGAAAAACGGTGCCCAAATTTTCATTTAAAACGTGCACAGATCAAAATTTTCATTTTAACCTTGCACAAGTTTGACTAAATGAAAAACAAGTTTAATATTTTGCCCTCTGCAAATGTTCTGGCCAATTCAGTTTTATTAGTTTTGTTTTATTTTCATCCAAATAATTTTGTTTGATAGGTAAGTCGAGTTTTCCTAAAATCGCTTGAATATTAAGATAAAGTAGTAACTCAATTTTAACTAACAAAAAGATTTATCATACTATAATAACTACATGGTCAATTGACATTGATGGTAGAGCTGACAAATAATGATACGACACGAAAACACGACACAAACCCGACACGAAATTAGCGGGTTTGGGTTGAGGTTTAATGACCCATTTATGTAAGTGGGTCGACACGAACACGACACGATTTTTAATTGGGTCGGGTTTGGGTTGAGCTCTTTAAACACGAACCCGACACGAATGACCTGTTTACTAAATTAATCCTAATTTTTTTTATCCTCCATCACATAAATATACTTAAACTTTCCAAATATGGACATGACACGAAGTTAGTGAGTTAGGGTTAAGGCTTGATGACCCATTTATCTAAGTGGGTTGACACGAACACCACACGAAATTTAATTGGGTCGGGTTTGGGTTGAAGGTTTTGTGACCCGTTTACATGTGACACGAACACGAACCTGACACGACCCGAGCTGTTTGCCAGATCTAATCGATGCATTATTTACGTTAATTACAAATAAAATTTATAATATCTAAAAATTAAATACAATTTTATAACTCAATATTTAGATTGATAATTTAAATTCATTAAAATATAAAGGGATGTTATTGTTTTATTTTAAAACTTTATTTTTTAAAATAAATAACTTTAAAAGATGATGATTAATCAATTATTATAAAATTTATCTTATATATTCCTTCTTAAAGAATCTTTTTGAAAATAACAAACCCGTGCAGTTTGCACGGGTATAAGACTAGTCAAATGACTAAAATTCATCAGCAAAGTTACACAAATTAATACTAAAATTCCGCCCAATTATATCGTTTATGTTTTGTTAATAATATTTATGTACTATTTTTTTTAAAGGATACCCGTGCAATTTTGCACGTGTTTAAAACTAGTTGTCCTAAATTCTTAATCTTTGGGAGTATATATCAATTTCATTTGAACTCAACCTATCCACCTTATTTACCTTCAACAGTTCGTGCTTGTGACGGGTTAATCCCGTCGTAAGCTTGTGACCTCTCACAAAAAAGGAGAGGAGACAAGGTGGGCATTTTTTATGTGTTTTCCCACTTGCTTTTGATGATATTTTATGAGAAAAAATGATATATATATCATAAGCTTGTGACGAATACCGTCGTCACAGATGAGAATATGTAATTTACCTGGCTTATTCTCTCATTCACGACATATTTATGCTCGTAATCATAAATCTTATATGATCACCATGACAACCACCTAATCATGAGTTTCTTCAACACTATCACAAGTGTCTAAGAGCAAGTGCAATAGGAGTTTTTATTCTTGAGTTTATCAATAAGAACTTTAGAAATAAAGTTTTTCCATTGTGGATGACATCGGGTTTGTCAAAGTAAGAACTTGGTTCTTATTTAAGAACCAAGTTCTTTGTTGGTTTCCAAAAAAAATAAGTTTATGGAGATAGGATAATTAATAGTGGGTGTTAATGAAGAATTGAAAAAAAGTTCTTCTATTGTGATGTAGGGTTCTTAAACTTAGTAATTAGTAAAAATGACTTGGAAATAGGAAAAACTTTATATAAATTTCTACTATTGCTATTGCTCTAAGATAATTTATCCATCGTATTTAATCCCACTCCCTCCCACGTGTCATCTCTCGGGATCATGATACCATTTTTCCAGACTTTCCTTATGTTGGCGGATATGGAAGGGTGTATAGACGTTAAAAAATAAGTATAAGTTTGTGTAATTAATAGATATATTAACTATGTTGGTCTAGTAGCTCGTTGTAGGTTTTCCTTGTCTAAGGTCAATGTTTCAATACACCAACATATTATTCTCATTACCTCTCTTGTAGAGCTGATCGTTTGCGGGCTTGGGCAGGACACGGGTCAGGCCAAACTTATAAAAATATGGACGTGTTTTTTCACATACGGAATTTACTCTTTTACATACGATTTCTACCATATTACCCTTGTCACTTTTTTTCATCACAGATCTCATTTGATTTTTTTCTCTCATCCTTCATCCCCTTTAACCCCAACCAAACACTACTCCGTTCACAAACTTCGGCCGCCGACTTCCGTTCCCCTTGCCCCGCACCCACCACCCTGCTCCGACGATCCTACCGCCGCCCGCACCTGCACCCCTCCCAAAAAAAAGAATAAATTAACTAATATTAACAAAAACAAAAAAAACACAACAATTCACGGTACAAACATAATTAATACTAAAAAGAAATGAAAAACAAACAATACGACAATTTCACGTACAAACAAATTAATATTAAAAAAGAGAAAAAAAAAGTTATGAAACAAACAAGACGTAACACAGGCACACAACACAAAATCAACGACGTCGACGCCAATTACACATTTATACTCGTAACCCCACGCCGACCGCCGTGCCATTCACCACCCACAAACCCTAATAATATTGTGTTTAAATATATAATTTCAGAAAACGAATTAAACCTAATAATTTCAACAAAAAGTATCAATAATTTGCTATAATAAATAGCATTACTTCAATAATTGGAGGACTAGAATCCATTGTTTAAGTTTTTAGATTAATTAGGTTCAATATTAGGGCAAATATGCTTATATAAGAGTTGTTTGGTTTATGTTTTTTTAAGGGAATGCGGGAAACATTATATTAAGTCGAGCTCCGCCAAACTGGTGACGGGGTCCGGAAAATCAGAAACAAGCACCTGTTCTTCGCCTATGGCTGTGCAAAGTCTAGCAACCATGTGAGCGACTGTATTTCCTCCTCGCCTTACATGAGTAATACCTCTAAAATCAAAATAAGAAAACAAGACACACGCCTCACTAATATAGAGACCAAGAAAGCTCCGGGATCGATCACGTTTAGCTAAAGCTCGCGCCACAGTGAGAGAATCCGTTTCCGATGCCACACACTCAAAGCCTAGCTTCTGCGCAATCTCCAAGCCAAAAATACCGCCTTCGCCTCCGCTATCTCGACCGACCAACCTGCACGCCTACGCTTCATTGCCACGAACATGATCTCTCCTTTGTCATTCCTTCCGACCGCCCCGAGCCCTACGTCATCCTCTCCAAAGAAAGCGGCATCCATATTAATCTTGAGCACCCCCGCAATTGGAGCCATCCAAGAGCGAACTCCTGGCACCATGGCGTCCCTAAGCGAATGAGTACGCCCTCCCGTCCCCGCAACGCCTGGTAATCCCTCATCATTCGCACCAAACCCATCACAACCACTTCCGGGTTCCTCTACATCTCCTCGAAAAGAACATTATTTCGACTAACCCACATAGCCCATAACAGTCCCAAAAAACCGCCCCTCTCCTCGCCATTCATCAGCCGAAGGGCTTCAAGAAGCCACCGCCCAAAAGACAAAGCTGGTATATGCGCAAGAACGGCCTCCAAACCACTCGACTCCCAGAAACTCCTCGTCTGATTGCAGCCATACAGAGCATGATAAACTGTCTCAATAGCCGACTCGCAGAACGGGCACACCGCATCACTACAACAATGCCTTCGAAAGAGGTTTTCCTTGACTGCTAGCATACCCGTACTTGGTCTCCATAGGAAGTGGATGAGCTTAGGCGGGACCGGAAGGCCCCATATGGTTTTCCATAGCATGGGCTCCTCTCCCAGCACCTCCCCTTCTTGCCGCCCTCCATTGTCACTCATACCCATCCAATACCCAGTCTTAACCGAGTATTCCCCATCCTTCGTCGGCCACCAATACAACTGGTCTTCCTGGGCATTATGGCACAGTGAGATACTAAGGATTCTACTAGCCTCGCTAGCCGTGAATAACTCGCAGAGCAGCCCCTCGTTCCACTCCCTAGTATTTGATTCAATCAACTCATCCATACGCATTTCTGGGTTCGCCTCCATATTGACCGTAGGTATTATGCCCCCACGTACGCTCGGTAACTATCGATCTTCCCACACCTTCACAGACCTCCCATTTCCTATTCGCCAACAAAACCCATCCAACAAGACTTGTTTCGCACCCCATATACTTCGCCAAGCAAAACTCGGATCATGCCCTCGGTTAGCTTCAAGAATTGATGTATGTTTAAAGTACCGAGCCTTGAGGACCCGACTCACCAGAGTCCTCGAATTCGTTTCCATACGCCATACCTGCTTAGCTAGAAGCGCTTGGTTAAAGACCTTGAGATTACGGAACCCCATCCCGCCTTTCCCCTTCGCCGTACATAGCCTTTCCCACCTCCACCAGTGAATTTTCTTCTTACTTTCCGTCGATCCCCACCAGAAGCGAGCCATAATAGCATGTATCTCATCTATAAGGCCCTCCGGAAGAGCAAAAAGACTCATCATATAAGTCGGGATAGCTTGGACAACCGTTTTGATGAGAATTTCCTTTCCTGGCATAGATAACAGCTTCTCCTCCCAGCCCTGGACCTTTTCCAAATCCTATCCTTGATATTTGCAAAAAATGTTTTTTTGGATTTGCCGATGATAATAGGTAAGACCAAGTACTTCTCGTGGCAGTCCACCTCGCGAACACCCAAGGCACGAATCAGCCCGACCCCTCCCTCCCTGATACCGTAACTCTTTTGCTAAATACTACTTCCGACTTGGAATAATTAATTTTCTGACCGGATGCTCTCTCATAGGTACTGATAATTTCAGCAATCGTGGAGCATTCACGCATATTAGCTCTAGCAAATAGAATACTGTCATCAGCAAAGAAAAGATGGGAGATGCGGGGTGCACCCCGACACATCTGCGCCCCATGGATTCTCCCCTCCCTCACTGCCGCTTGTAGAAGATAAGAAAAGGCATCTGCAAAAAAAGGAAGAGATATGGTGATATGGGATCTCCTTGACGAAGACCACGACTAGGCCGAACCGCCCCAGTAAGGCTCCCATTGATTCGAATCGCATGGATCACGGTAGAAACACAAGTCATCACCCTATTTCTCCAAACCGAGGAGAACCCCATCTTATGCATCACTTCATCAAGGAAAACCCACTCCACCCGATCATAAGCCTTACTCACATCAAGTTTAAGGGAAACGTTTCCATGTCTACCTTCACCACCACGTTTCATCGCAAGGAAGACTTCAAAAGCAATGAGAGCATTATCCGTAATCAATCTACCCGGGGTAAAGGCGCTTTGGTTTTCCGAGACAATACCATTAATTAAAGGTTTGAGGCGATTTGCAAAAATCTTGGAGATAATTTTGTACAAGACGTTACACAAACTGATAGGACGGTATTCAGTGATTTTTCTTGGAGATTGACTCTTAGGAATTAGGACAATAGAAGTTTTGTTAATGTCATCAATATTAGCATCCCCCTCCCACCAGCTCCTAATGTAGTCACATAAGTCCAACCCCACAATATGCCAAAATTTTTGGTAAAAGAGAGCGTGCATACCGTCAGGTCCCGACGCTTTGTTCGGATGCATACAAAACATGGCTGATTTAATTTCATCATCCGTAAGCGGTGCATCAAGCGCAGTGTTCATCTCCTCCGACACCACCGTGGGGATACAGTGTAGCACTTTATCAAATTGAGTCGGGTTGCTGGTCGAAAAAAGGTCACCAAAATACTCCTCAATAACCCGAGCCACATCGTCATCCCGAGTGCACCAAGCTCCATCACTGTCCTCTATCCCCTCAATTCGGTTCCTGCGTTTTCTTTGGCTCGCCTTATGGTGAAAGTAACTTGTGTTTTTGTCCCCATCTCAAAGCTCGCATTTCCGAGCTCGAGTGTACCAATAGGTTTTTACTTGGGTTCGAAGTTCATCAACCTCCTTGACAAGTTGCTTGCATTGCGCCAACATCTCCCCGGAAGGTGGTTGTTTTTGCCAATACTCAAGGTCTGCCTCATGCTCCCTTATCCTTTTCTTTATGTCTCCGAACTTCTCACGTGCCCACCTCGATAAGCTCTACGCACAAGCCGGAATTTTCCCAGCCACGATACCTCCCCTCTCACCCTCCCAAGCTTCCTTAACCACTCCTTCACACTGATCATCCGAGACCAAAAAAGGTTCGAACATGAAATGACGCCGGGACCGTCTCCGAGTTTAGGGTTGACATGGATGGATTAGGATGGCCGCATAATCGGACGCATATATCGGAAAATGGTGAACCACAGTATTAGGGAAAGCATAGGACCAATCCGTCGTACATAGAGCTCGGTCAAGTCTCTCCCGAATCATTGTTTCAATAGAACTCCCCATTTGCCAGGTAAATTTATTCCCCCTGAATCCCAAATCACAAAGGCCACAATCATCAATGGCCCCTCGAAACGCATCCATTAACGACTCCCATCTAATCGCACCTCCCTCTTTCTCGCCTCCACAAACAATCTCGTTGAAATCACCGAAGAGGATGATAGGGACCCCACTAGCTCCGCAAAGACGCCTCATCAGCTCCCATGTTCTATGCTTATTGTTCGTTTTCGGCCACCCATAGATCCCCGCAGCCCTCCACGTAGGAACCCCCCTCTCATCCACAACCTCCACCATAATATGGTGGTTATCGTAGGAGACAAGCTGTGCGTTGACATCCCTCCACCACAGACCTGGGCCACCCGAGTGCCCCCTACTGTTCAGACATATACCCGTTGTAAAACCACACTTTTTTCGAATTTTTTCCAACTCCTTCGCGTTCATCATTGTCTCTATTACAAAGACAATGTTCGGGCATTCCCTCCAACACCTATCCCGGAGCGACCCAACTGTCAAGGGATTGCCCAACCCTTCACAGTTCCAACTTAGGATTTTCATTGTTGTTCGTGGTGCTGGACTTCGCCAGTCACCGCTACTAACACACATACGTCCCCGTCCTTAAGCCCTCCCGTTCGTTGCTTTTTCGAAGCCTCACTACCCCTCTCGTCTACTTCTGCGTCCACATCATTTTATTTTTGCCCCTTCCCCTTACGCCCCACTTCAGACTCTTTCGCCAATCAACTCCCTGCCTCCCCACTAGAAGGTCGAATCCCCTTCCAAATCTTCACTTTTCGTCCCTGCGTAACAGTTGGATCCTTTCTCCTCCTGCCCAGGATTTACTTCAGGCGCTTTTGAGGTACATTTGGACGTGTAGGACGTATTAGACGACTCCTCTCTGTCGCTCACTTTCTCGCCCTTAGAAATCGATGTTCCCCTTAGAAGTTCTACCATTCGACTAATATCCTGATCCTCAACCTTCCCCCTCTCCTCATTAGCAAAAACTACCCTCCTCCCAACCCTCGTACCCATACCCGTCAGATTATCCTCTTTTCGAACTACCTTCCACGACGATGCCTTCAACCATTCCCCAAACTTCCTGCCTTCCCCAATGGGGCCCTTCCGTTCCCCACAGTCTTTCTCCCTATGGCCCATCCTGCCACAAACGTAACAAAACAGCGCCAAAGTCTCATAGCTCAGCCACACCCTCCACATTTCCCCCCTCTTTCCTCTCATGGACAGCGAGTCAAGTAAAGGTTTACGTGTTGGAGGAAGTGTCCTCGACAATAGTGTGTTGACGTAATTAAAACTCATTTGAATGAAACACAACTGGGAGTGTTACTCTTTTAAAGTCGACTGATCAGCATTTACCGATAATGATTGGCTGTCTAGAGTTTGACATTATCGTCATATGATGGTGGTGATCAGTTGATCCCTTAATGTCATATGTTTAGGGAATTCCGTCTCAATGGAATAATTAATTAATATTGTATTGGATACAAATTAAATAATAACTGGAAATTTAGATATAATTTTACATGACGAATATTTTATAATGGGATTATAATAATTATAGTCAAAGTAATAAAATCGTTTTATTACTTGGTTTTTATTTATTCGTTTGGGAAACGATTAAATTGAGAATGAACACGGTTGATCATAAAATTACAAAGAGTTGTAATTAAAATTATGATATTACATTTTATAAAATAATAATTTCGAATTATTAGTATAATTATTTAAATGTCATAAAATTGTGAATTATGAATTTTAATAGTTAAAATTGCATAATTAACAAATTGGGTCATGTGTTATGGAACATATGTGACATGTTACAAATTAACACAATTGACAAAGATAAAATGGGTCCATTTTAGACCCCATTTCAGCCATGTAATGTAGTATATATGTGGAAGTTGTATGCTTGAATAAACAATGAGATTGTGTGTGCTAGTATGCAAAGGTTGAGTGTTATGCAAAAGGAATAATGTAAGGTATCTTGCTTGCTTTTGTGTAAGATGTAAGAGACCATGCATAAGCCATGAATGGCTTAGGATGGCCGGCCATATGCTCTTGCATATGAGCATTATTTTGCTCTATAAATACTACTCAATGCATGCACAACAAAGTTAGTCCTTCTTGCTATTGTTACTAACATATATCTCCCATAACTACTACATCTCATATTCATGCTTGTAGTGCTTAAAAATAGTTCTTCAAGTAAGAAATTTATTTCCATATTAATAATATTATAAGAGTAATATTATTATTATTTCTAGTATACTAATTCTATTTTCTAGTAACAAAAATAGTCTTAGTTTGAGATCGGGTCCTTGATACGTATCTTTTGGAGACAATTTTTGTTAGATCGTTATAAGGGTATTTCGGTTATTGAAGACTCAAGTAATAGGTGATTATTGAGTATAAACCTTCTAAAACCAACGTATGGACAATCACATCTTATGATATCATCATGCATGCATAAGATTTTATTAAGTTTTATAACCTAAACTTAAAGAAACAAAACTCACATTAGTTTTGAGTATAAAATCAGGAACTTAGTTTCCAACAAGTGGTATCAGAGCTTTACGGTTGTTGCATGCATGATCGGATTCATGTTTTATGTTAAACGGACAAACATACATATCTCGAAATTTTTGTATTTATTATGATAAATCACAAAATAATTTTTGTATGTTAAATTTTATTTTTCTAAAATGGTTTTAGGACATAAAAATAATTTTATGGATTTTTATTGTTCATTTTTATATTTATTTGTATATTTTGTAGTTTAAATCGGTTTTAAACAACAATTAATGGGAAAAATAGTAAAACATAACTGCTGGCCGAGATTTTTTGATATGTTCTCACATGCATATTTTATATATTGTATATGAATTTTCGTAACAAATGGAGTTATTATGCATGGATTATGAATTTTATGAGATAAATAGTCATAATATGAGTAAAAATGGGTATAGGAGGTTGTATTTCAAATTTGACCTTAAAATTTTTATGAGACGTCACATGCAATATATAAAGTACCTGTATGAATTTTCGAAATTATTGGACTTATTTTGCATGATTAATGATTTTTATAGTAAAAATCGCATTAAAAGTGACTCAAATTCGACTTTAATAGTTATAGTTGGAATTTTGCCATAAAAACTTTACACAATGTGACATGCAATATTTAAAGAATGTATATAAGTTTTGAGAATTTATTCTCAAGTGATGCATGTTTTATGATTTTAATAGTTAAAATCGGGGAAATAATGACTTATTGTGTTAAAAATAGTTAATCTTAATATTATGGCATAAAATTTTACCCATAGATGTATTATATAATAGGAACATCAGATCTAAAAGTTGGATATAAAAAGTTTGTGTTTTTATGATTATTAATTTTTAATGAGTTAATTAGCGAATAATCGTAATTTATGAGTCATAAAATAAAATTTTTGAGTATGGTCTGTAATTTTTGGTCATTTTCAGATTCTAATATATATTTTAGGATGACTAAAAATTTATGGCAATTTATTGCAAGTTTTTATAATTTAAATCGGATTTTTAACCATAAAAACGACTATTATACGATTTATTTAAGAAATAAACTATAAATCTTTGCATAAGACCATTTTATTAATTTCTGAATTTTTAGAAAATTTCCAGAAAGTTTAAAATTTTTGAATTTTGAATTTTGAATTTTATTGACTCATTTGACCATGTTTTGTTTATTTTTCCCGAAAATACAAGTAATTTATGAACAATAATGCAAAATCAAGTTAAATCATGATCAACATTAGTAGACACTAAACATTGATTCCTAAAGTATGTTAGGATGATTAACTTGGACATAAATTAGATTTATGTAATTTTGATGATTTTAATAGTTAAAGTCGCGCATATCCGTAAAAACCGTAAGCAAATATGAGATATTTGCTCCCATAAGGCGATTTGGCATTAAAAATTGAGCATGTGCATACATATTTTATTATTGCATTTTATTTAATGTGAATGTCATATTTGAATGTTTTTATATAATTTGGAATTATGTAATTTTTCTTAGTATGGCCTTAGTTTTAATCAATATTACCCGTAATGAAAGAGAATATTGATTCGGTTGTAATTTATGTGATTTCGTATCACGGGTTTGTAATTTAAATTTAATTTTCAGTTTTACAATAGAGTAGTTGTATTATTTTATTGTAATTCCGGAGATCCAAAAGACGGTGCAATACGAAAAGGAGTTCCGACAAGACGGTGTTTTCTTGGATGGCGTGCCAATGAAGTTCAAGGGACCATGGAGTTGGTTTCCGAATTTGTAATAGTTAATTAGTTTTTACTATTACTAGGAAGACCATACTAGGATTTTATTGCTTTATTGCTTTTATTCTTGCATTTTTAATATGTTTGCATGCATAGCCAAGTCGCCATAAACATGCATACTAGTTTAGATCGTTAAAACGACCGTGTCAATTATAATTATCAAGTTTACCAATTTAATTCACTTAAAGGAGATAGATAATAAATTGACAAGACCTCTATATTAAACAAAACAATTGAGATTACCCTTACCAAATAGTAGAACCCATGAGCTTCTATTTCGTGGGGTGGTGCTAGTCCAGTGGGCAGTACGAACCTCATTACGTAGGATAAGTGGGGCAATGAGGTGGATTCAGTCCAGTGGGCGGATCGCATCTCGATGCAATTGGATTTTGGTTGGTACTCAACGAAAGTGTAGAGGACCAGTGGTCAATGTGTTTCGGGCTAAGATGAATAAATTATGATTTGTCATCAACCAAGAGTTCTATGGTAGAACCGGTTTATTTTAACCCACCAAACCATATCATTGGGTCGGAGTTCCAGTGGTTCACGATTTCGGTAGTATGAGTTTGGGTCTTGGAATCATTTATAAAATTGGATAGAGGTCATTTTATAGATGCATTAGCTTGATAAATATGTTTACAAGTTAAAATGAACATAAAAACGATTAGCATTTAATTCCTTCATATGTTTAAAATTTTGTAGTTAAGTCTTCAAATCAATATCAATCATGACCGCTACCACTACTTCAAACACTTCATGGTTACGTTCCTTCATGGATCGTTGTAAGCTAGAAAATAATGGGGCAAACTTTGCCGATTGGGATGCCCAACTATTGTTGGCGGCGGAAGGTGACGGTAAGACCGAATTCCTCATCGAAGAATCACCTCTTGAACCTGCAGAAAATGCCACCGCAGCAGCAAGGCGACCCTATGATACTTATCAGAAGGAGTCTGCGGCAATCAAAAATGTTTTGATCTTCTCGATGGAGCCGGAACTCCAAAGGAGTGCCATAAAGATTGGCACGGCCTATGAGATCTACTCCAGGCTTGTGACAATGTTCTCGAAGGCTTCGAGAATTGTCCAATACGAGGCGGCATCGGCCTTCTTTGATCTCAACCTTAAGGAGGGGCAAAAGGTTAGCCCACATGTGCTCAAGTTAATTGAGCATGTAGAAACCCTAAGGATGAATCAAGTGGACATTCCTAAGGAACTTGTGATTGACAGAATCCTCCACTCCTTGTCTAAGGTGAAAACTTATGTACAATTCCGGGTGAATTTCAACATGAGAAACCAAGACATCTCTCTCGATGAATTGCACAATATGATCGTGCAAGCTGAAAGGGATATGGGCCTAAATGTTAGTGCCCCTAAGGATGTGCTCAACATTGATGTTAAGAGCAAATGAAAGTTCAAAAGGAAGGGTAAGGCAAAAGGGAAGCAACCTTCCAAAGGTTCAAAGAAAGTGTCTTCTGAGGCAAGCACCTCAAATTCCAAGAAGAGCCCTCATCAAGGAGCTAAGTGCTTTTATTGCAATGGCAAAGGACATTGGAAGAGGAACTGTTCCAAGTATCTCAGCGATCTCAAAGCTGGGAAAATTCTTCCAGTTGGTATGATAACTATCCCAATTTTATGTTAATCTCAACTAATGTATTATGATACAAGTTGTGATGTGAATGCTCTTCTTACTTGAATTAGGGCATGAAAGCAAAGATAAGGGAAAAGAAAAACATGCATGATGGATCAAGGGAACTAAGAGTAGCTCTACTCGGGATGATCAAGGAGCTTTGTTTTTCACTTATTTTGCTAGTATTTCAAGTGTTGTAAGAACAATTTAGAACCTATGTTTAATTTCCTTGTTGGACGAGGAAAGGGTAATCCTTGAACAATTTGTTGTATTTTGGATGATGTAGTGACTTGGTTTTCAACCCAAGTCACCATCGGTTTTATAATTATGTTCTTAATTAGTTTAAACACTTGCAAATCTTGAACATAAAATAGAATTGATTGTTACATTTCGATGTATAACCATTGAAACCGAATAAGTATAGGATACTTGATTTAAATCAAATCAAAAGCAAATTAAGTTTAGAACTCAATTAAGAGGAAAAGTTATCAACCATCCAAAACTATCTAAGCTTTACATCGAATATTTTATGTAATAAATCATAAGGGTACACAAACCAACATCAAAGTCATTGCTTGTGGCCTTAGTGGCTATCTTTGATAATGAAATGAGATTATTATTACAAAGATAGAGTGGGAGAAATTTGAAAAGCCACAAATAACATATGATTTTGAGTAGCACAGTGGATATGATCTATTGATGAATAGTAGGATTTATTGTGTTTTGGTTGTGTAGGAGATTTAGAAGGTAGATTAAGTTGTGGATGGGATCTACGATTTGAAAAATCTACGCCTTATGATTATAAAGGTAGATTAAGTTATGGATAAGATCTACGATTTGGTAAAAATCTACGCCTTGTGATCCCAACGGCCCCGGCCAGGGAGGATACTTTAAGAATAAATTCTTAAAGTTTGTAAGGAAAAATTCTATACATGGATAAAATCCATGATAGAGTCCTCGTACAGTATAAGATAAGATAAATGTGGGGAACTGAAAGTTCCCACACACAAAATTATATACCATAAGAAAAGACTCTTATAAAAACTACGGGAGGACACTCGAAGAAAATTATTCAAATTAAAAGATTTTGCAAAGGCTCAAGAAAGGGTTCTTGGATTTAGATGGTGATCTAAATGTGGCAATGCAAATTCTAAAGACCATGAAATTTATAAGATATACATGCTAATAAATGAGATTTATTGAGAGAAGCATAGATTGACATGCGGATGTCAGCAGTTTGCAAAGTTAAGGGTAACTTTGTTGAAAGTAGTGAAATAATTCATTGAGAATGAATTCAGTAAACTCAATAACCGCCTTTCGAAAGAGTATTTGAAAAGGATGTGACTATTAGCACATATGGTTAAGGCCCAACCATTTCAATTCATTAAATGTTAGGGAACATTGAATTGAGTGAGAGCTTTATGATTTACGCATAAATATAAAGTTCAGTGGGAGTTCTCGCTCCAGGATTTGAACCTATTAAGTCATGGGAATGACTTCGGGATTTTCAGAATCAGGCAAGAACAAGAGTTTAGTGGGAGTAAACGTTATCTAAAACAACTCATTGCTCGTTTGGAATGAAGCATTGATACTTATGAAAAGTATACAAGTTATTAATTCTAGATGACATATTGATATGAATTAAATCTAATTGAACATGGGATGTTTGGCTGAGATTGTAAAGGACATATTTTTATTAGTATTAAGGTTGTTCATAGAGATGAAGATAGAATAACGATGATGAGATCATGGAAATTTATCGAACCTTAAAGCACTATATTTTATACGTTTAAATTCGCTAATGTTTCCGCCATTAGTATAATCGTGTAAAGCTGGATGTACACTGCTTGCAGGATAACCTGTTTAAGCAGGTGATAAATCAATGATTAAACCATAATGAATTGTCAAAGTATTCTGCAATGAAGATGAAAGACAAATTCAAGATTTTGGAAAATAACTTGGTCATGGGTAAAAGGTTTACAAAGACTCAAGTTCCAAGATACCAAGCAAAGATTCATAATAATCTTTGGCTTACATTCATTGACTATGCATCTCAATGACTTGTATTTTAACTACATGGTCATCACAAGATTCTACAAAATGTGTAAGTTCACAAGTTATGTAAAAGCATTACTGTAGCTAGGAGTTACACGATGCACATAATCTTATTCACTAGTCATGAGATGACTTATCTCCTTAAGAACAAAGAGCGTGTATTCATATGATCCGCAAAGCGAACGCTCGCACAAACCGTGGTAAACTTGGTTTATCCAATATGAAGATAATTACAATTATAGAGGAAGTGAACGAGAGGCACTAAAGCTCATTGTAAATTAAATGGTGATCAAATGTTGACCACTTGGATGACACAATCCACTAATTGTTTGAGTTATTTATAACTCACGAAAGGTCAAGTAAAATTCAAATGGGATGGTAAGACCATATTGAACCCCATTAAAGTGAATTGAATTATCATGACCTCGCCCCTAGTTGCTTAAGTGAGGTGACATCTCAATGCAACCGGATGTGTGATGCGATTGATGGCGAGTTCAATTGCCATAGAGTCATACGGGATGACTAATCGATCACCTAGGCATAGCATGTTAAGATACATTTGCCGGGCTAATAACCGCCGATAGAGCTCTGGCGTACGCTTATTAAAAGACTGTCTGGTCGTGGCAGGAGCATCTATCGTGCTTCACATGAGTCAGTTCTTGGACTAATGACTGTTCTCTGAGGTGACATAGTTTTCAGATTAACTTTGATTTATGTCCTAACACCTTCGTAACCGGGGTTTATAAGGACATATTTTGGGTTATGATGAGTTGTGGCCAGCCGGAAGGAATAAGTCGATTAGGAATTGTCCACCCCTTGTCAGGGTTGAGAAATATCTCTAGGCCACTCGAGGAGAATAATAACTAGAAATGCGTGGTCACCCTCGGAAGGTATCTATGGTAGATAATTCCGGTCAGTAGTTATAACTCCAGATCGAGATAAACCACTCTAGATTTAAATAAATTGCAGGCACGACCTGAGAGGACGCCATGCATTTAGTGGGAGATAGTAATAGGGCAAGAGAATTGGTAACACACACTTGTCTCGGACAAGTGGGAGATTGTTGGAGGAAGTGTCCTTGACAATAGTGTGTTGACGTAATTAAAACTCATTTGAATGAAACACAACTGTGAGTGTTACTCTTTTAAAGTCGACTGATCAACATTTACCGATAATGATTGGCTGTCTAGAGTTTGACATTATCGTCATATGATGGTGGTGATCAGTTGATCCCTTAAGGTCATATCTTTAGGGAATTCCGTCTCAATGGAATAATTAATTAATATTGTATTGGATACGAATTAATTAATAACTGGAAATTTGGAAATAATTTTACATGACGAATATTTTATAATGGGATTCTAATAATTATAGTCAAAGTAATAAAATCGTTTTATTACTCGGTTTTTATTTATTCGTTTGGGAAACGATTAAATTGAGAATGAACACTGTTGATCATAAAATTACAAAGAGTTGTAATTAAAATTATGATATTACATTTTATACAATAATAATTTCGAATTATTAGTATAATTATTTAAATGTCATAAAATTGTGAATTATGAATTTTAATAGTTAAAATTGCATAATTAACAAATTGGGTCATGTGTTATGGAACATATGTGACATGTTACAAATTAACACAATTGACAAAGATAAAATGGGTCCATTTTAGACCCCATTTCAGCCGTGTAATGTAGTATATATGTGGAAGTTGTGTGCTTGAATAAACAATGAGATTGTGTGTGCTAGTATGCAAAGGTTGAGTGTTATGCAAAAGGAATAATGTAAGGTATCTTGCTTGCTTTTGTGTAAGATGTAAGAGACCATGCATAGGCCATGAATGGCTTAGGATGGCCGGCCATATGCTCTTGCATATGAGCATTATTTTGCTCTATAAATACTACTCAATGCATGCACAACAAAGTTAGTCCTTCTTGCTATTGTTACTAACATATATCTCCCATAACTACTACATCTCATATTCATGCTTGTAGTGCTTAAAAATAGTTCTTCAAGCAAGAAATTTATTTCCATATTAATAATATTATAAGAGTAATATTATTATTAATTTTATTTTCTAGTAACAAAAATAGTCTTAGTTTGAGATCGGGTCCTTGATACGTATATTTTGGAGACGATTTTTGTTAGATCATTATAAGGGTATTTCGGTTATTGAAGACTCAAGTAATAGGTGATTATTGAGTATAAACCTTCTAAAACCAACGTAAGGACAATCACATCTTATGATATCATCATGCATGCATAAGATCTTATTAAGTTTTATAACCTAAACTTAAAGAAACAAAACTCACATTAGTTTTGAGTATAAAATCAGGAACTTAGTTTCCAACATTACGAACATCCAGTAGAACCCTAATGCGCATAGACCTATTGATAGATGGAATCACTGAATTGTCTATGTCCACATAGGTTCCCACATCATTACCTATATTCACTGCATTCTTCGATATTTGGCGCCCTAGGATAGGCAAATCATAAATCTGAACCCAAGTAGGAGAGAAAAAAAAGGGGTACCTCAGTTGTAACACCCCCGTTTATTTAAGGGCCTGTACTAGGACTCCTCAGATAAATGAAGGTGTTACCATCCCGGTTTCCCGAGGCAGTAGATACAAAGGAAGATAAACAGTACTTTAAATAGAAATTAACTCAAGTCATGTTCTTACATCCGTATCAAAAGTCTTAACAACATAAATAAAATACAACTCGTACTAAACTGACTAAGGTGATCTAGACATCTAATCTGGTCCGGATCCAAGCTCTTCCTCCCATAGCTCCCCCTTAGTCTCAGCCACCTGTCAATCTGCTCCCCAATAATTGGTTCATCACAGGTGATCACGAATACACAGGGTCAACCACGAGGTTGAGTAGAGAAAACTGTAAATAAACCACATTACTATAAATAGAAAGTTGAACTTCTCCACTCCGAATCACAGACCCTTTTTCTCCGCACCAAACACAGACCCTTTATCTCCGCACCAAACACAGACCCTTTATCTCCGCACCAAACACAGACCCTTTTATCTCCGCACCAAACACAGACCCTTTATCTCCGCACCAAACACAGACCCTTTATCTCCGCACCATATCATATCACAGAATTATATATCACAATATACCAATCATATAACATTATAGATGAACATGATTAATATCAACCAATAAACAGATTACACATCTCATATACGTAGTATTCCCCTACCTGAGATAGCAGAAAATGTAGATACGTCCAAGCGCGTTAAAAGTGTTCCACACGAAACTTGCCACCTAAACACGTATATGTAACAAATTAACAACTTCCCGAACCCCTTATCGGTCATTCTTACTATAAATAGAAAACTTCCAAAAGTGGAAAGTTTCCATAAATAGAAACTTCCCGATATAGCAACTTCTAAAAATAACAACTTACGTTTGAAATTCAAACTGTACTTTACTACCCATATTAAAGTTTCCCATAAATAACCCCCAAATATATTCCTCATTAAAGAAAATCTTTACTACTAATAAAACCTTACTACCATAAACAACAAATCATAATAATGATAATAATATTAATAACAATAATAATAATAATAAGAATAATAATAATAATAATAATAATAATAATAATTGAAATGCATTAATACTAAAAATAAAAACAATAAACCTAAGCCACCCACTTAACCCAACTCGACAACCAGCCTAACCACCGCCGTTCACCCCTACGACCACCAGACCAGCACCCAGAATCACCAACACCCCCGGTGACCATAGGCAACCTGATCGCCGGCCGCCGGTGAGGTGATTCCACCCCACCAAAACCGCCTGAACCTGACCCTTCCCGTGACCAGGCCTCTTCTTTTCACCCCTGTCGACGGCCGAATCAGAACCAACCAACACCCACGACCGCTGCCGACACAACCCCCTGACACCGGACACCCAGACCACGGTGGTACCACCGCATCGACCTCCCCCGAGTCAGCGGTGGTGCCACCCCAAACACCCGTACCCGACAGATAACAAAAGAAACACCAACAACACAGTAGTTAAAACCCCCTGTTTCGACACCGACCTACCACCTGTAGCCACCAACCTTGCCACCCTGACACGCCCCCAGACACCACCATCTTACCTGTACCCATACTCAGACCATACACTAACCAGACAAACTCGAAAACCCACACAAACTACTGATCCCAAGACTCTGTTCTGAACGAAGGAAAAAGAATGACCGACACAGCAGCCAAAACCACCATGTCTGGTGGTTCTCGGTGATCAAGGGTGACACCCTATGTGTCAAAACGCAACTACAAGGTCCATAGGTCACGGATATGCAAACAACAGAACCCATACATACGAATTACTTGACTTAAAAACTTACAGAAACAGCAAGGGAGAACCACGGTGAAAAGAAACACGCTGTCTAACTCACTTCCGACCAGATTCGACCACCTTAAAGCCGCCCTATGGCCACCGTGAAGACTTCCTATGAACTCCTTGCTATGACGGCTGTAGAGTGTGGGTGTTTGTATGAGATATGGAGTACTAGGTTTAGGTTTTCTTTTGCCTTAAAACAGCCACGGCTGATGTGAATTTGTGAAGTAGAGAAAACGTGAAAGGTGGGCTCAAAGTCATGCACACAATTCTAGGCCCAAGTAAGCATCCTCATGGTCTCGAGTTCGAATCCCCTAGACGACACAACCTCTAATTTGTAATAAAAGTAGCACACTTGCTTTAAAACCTTTTGCATAAAAAGAACTATTCGAATAACCCGTTACTATATATATAACTTGAATAATAAAAAAAAACGGGTTATTACAGTCTTCCCTCCTTAAAAAGAACTTCGTCCCGAAGTTCTACCGCACTTGGGTGACAAAACAATCAACTCAACCGAAAATGGAACACAAATTTCACAAAACAGTCTGCATAGAACCTGCTCAAATCCCAAAATGTCACATTCCACCCCCCTTAAAGAAAAGTTACGTCCGCGTAACTTACCTCAATCAAACAGATGCGGATAACGCTCCCTCATGGACGCCTCAGGCTCCCACGTAGCTTCTTCCTGATTATGGTTGGTCCACAAGACCTTCACTAAGGACGTCTCCCCATTGCGAGTCTTCCGTACCTTCCTGTCCAGAATTTCTTTCGGAGTCTCAACGTATGCCAACTGCTCATCTAGCTCAATCACCTCGTGCTGAAGTATATGTGATGGGTCACTTACATACTTCCTCAACTGCGAGACATGGAACACGTTGTGGACCTTGGATAGAGCTGGAGGTAAAGCTAGTCGGTATGCCACTTCTCCAACTCTGTCCAAGATCTCAAACGGTCCAATAAATTTCTGACTCAACTTGCCACGCTTGCCGAATCTCATCACACCCTTCATTGGAGATACTTTAAGTAGAACTTTCTCGCCAACCTCGAATGAAATATCGCTCCTCTTAAATTCTGCATAGCTCTTCTGTCGATCCTGGGCGGCCCTCATTTTCTACCGAATCACCTGAACCTGCTCCACCATCTCCTGGATCATATCCGGCCCTAACGTCACCATATCAGCTCGATCATCCCAACACACAGGACTCCGGCACTTCCTCCCGTACAACGCCTCAAAAGGAGCCATCCCTATACTGGCATGATAGCTGTTGTTATACGAAAACTCTATCAACCCCAGTCGGTCCTCCCAAGATCCTCCGAACTCTAATACACACGCTCTCAACATATCCTCAAGAGTCTGAATCGTCCTCTCAGTCTGATCGTCAGTAGCCGGATGAAAAGCCGTACTCATCTTCAACTGGGTACCCAAAGCAGCCAGCAATTCCTGCCAAAATCTGGATATAAACCTCGAATCCCGATCTGAAACAATATCCTTGGGTACGCCATGTAATTTAACCACATTCTGAACATATGACTTAGCCAACTCGGCTTTACTCCAGGTGTCTTTCATGGGAATAAAGTGAGCTGACTTAGTCAAGCGATCCACGATCACCCAAATCATGTTGTTGCCCCTCTGAGTCCGAGGCAACCCCACGATAAAGTCCATCGAAATGTTCTCCCACTTCCACTCTGGCACCTCCAAGGGTTGAACTTTCCCTTGAGGTCTCTTATGCTCCCCTTTCACTCTTTGACAAGTCAAACACCTCGACACGAACTCTGCAACTTCCTTCTTCATGTTAGGCCACCAGAACGTCTTCTTAAGATCTTTATACAGCTTATCACCCCCTGGGTGAACGGAATATGGAGTAGCATGAGCTTCGGTCAGGATCTTCTTCTTTAGCTCCTCTACATCCGGAACACACCATCGCCCACTGAACCTCAAACTACCGTCGGCATGAATACAGAACTTGGTTGACGACTCTCCACCCTCACTCTCCACCATCTTGCGCCATTTCTGGAGTCTCGCATCGTTCTTCTGTAACTCCCGAATCTCCCCATACAATTCAGGCTCCACTGTCAAGTCACCAAGAGCATCCCCTTTCCGGATCATGAATATTCCCATCTCCCTTAGTTCACCATACAACCTCCCTCTCGATCTGGCACAATCCAGAGCATGTATTGACTTCCTACTTAGAGCGTCAGCTACCACATTTGCCTTGCCTTCGTGGTAGACAATCTGCATATCATAATCTCCGATCAACTCTATCCACCTCCTCTGCCTCATGTTCAACTCTTTCTGGGTGTAGATATATTTCAGGCTCTTATGATCAGAAAACACCTTAAAAGTGGCTCCATAAAGGTAATGGCGCCACAATTTCAGTGCAAAGACCACAGCGCCCAATTCCAAATCATGAGTCGGATAATTTTCTTCATAGGTCTTCAACTGGCGAGAAGCATACGCGATAACTCTCCCATTCTGCATTAGCACACAACCCAACCCATGCTTTGAAGCGTCGGTGTATACTTCGAAATTATCACTTCCAACTGGCAAGGCCAGGATAGGAGCTGTTGTCAGGCGTTCCTTAAGAGTCAGGAATGCCTTCTCACAACTCTCATCCCAGACGAAACGGTTCTCCTTCCTCATTAACGACGTCAACGGCTTTGCTATCTTCGAAAAGTCTTTGACGAATCTCCGGTAATAACCTGCCAACCCCAGGAAACTTCGAATCTCACTCACATTCTTTGGACTTTGCCACTTAGTCACAGCTTCGATTTTACTAGGGTCGACAGATACCCCTTCTTTGGAAATGACATGCCCCAGAAACGCCACTTTCTCTAACCAGAACTCGCACTTACTCAACTTAGCGTTGAGCTTATGCTCCTCCAAAGTCTGAAGTACCTTCCTCAAATGATCTTCGTGCTCTTCTGCATTCTTAGAATATACCAGGATATCATCTATGAACACCACCACGAACTTGTCTAGACACGGGCTGAAGACTCGATTCATCAAGTCCATGAACACAGCTGGAGCATTAGTCAATCCAAAGGGCATAACCACAAATTCATAGTGGCCATACCTCGTTCGGAAAGCGGTCTTCGGAATATCTTCATCCTTTATTCTCAACTGATGATACCCGGATCTCAGATCAATCTTGGAGAAAACCCCAGCTCCACTTAACTGATCGAACAGGTCGTCGATTCTCGGCAAAGGATAACGGTTCTTGATGGTTACGTTGTTCAGCTCTCGGTAGTCAACACACAACCTTAGACTCCCATCCTTCTTTTTCACAAATAAGACGGGTGCTCCCCAGGGCGACACACTGGGTCGAATGAACCCTTTTTCAGCTAGTTCATCCAACTGCTTCTTCAATTCCTCCATCTCTTTAGGTCCCATACGGTATGGTGATTTAGATATCGGTCCCACTCCTGGTTTGAGGTCAATGGAAAATTCCACTTCCCTCCTCGGCGGTAACCCTGGAACGTCGTCTCGAAAAACTCCCTCAAACTCCCGTACCACAGGTATCTCACTAGTCTTGGGGGTCTCAGCCTCACAATCCCACATTTGGCACAAAATTAGGCTTTCTCCTTTCCGCAAACTAGACTTCAGGGTATTGACAGATATAAATTTGATCTTTGGTTTGACTCTATACCCCTTGTAGGATACCCTCACTCCCTTGGGTCCCTTCAAGGAAATCTTCTTTTGGTGGCAATCGATAAAAGCCCTATACTTCCCCAACCAGTCCATCCCTAGGATCACTTCAAAAGCCCCCAAAGGAAACTCTATGAGGTCACAATAGAAAATTGCTTCCCCGATTTTGATGGGTACACTACCGTATACTCTATTACAAACTATCGACTCGCCTGATAGTATAGTCACTGGATCCGTGATCCAATCAAATCTCTCAAGCCCCAAAGCCTTAACATGATCTCTAGACACAAACGAATGGGTGGCACCGGAATCGAAAAGTACGAAAGTAGGTTTAGAGTTCACAAGAAAAGTACCGGTTACCACATGCGCATCCTCCTGAGCTGCCTGCTTTCCCATGGCAAAGAGCTTGCCACTGGACTTGACCCCACTTTGACTGGCACTCGATGTCCCAGCCTGCTGGCTTCCCTCTGCTCCTGTCTTCTGGTTACCTCCATTCCCATAGCTTTGGTTCTGGTGCGAGCGGTTCTGATAACTGTTGAAGTTCCTCTGGAAATTGCTGCTCCCTCCAGACTTCGCACCCCCACCGTAGTTTGATGTGGGTGTGCGATAGCCGCTGCTGCCACCATAGGACTGAGTGCGGGATCCCTGATATCCGGATGTAGGCGTGCGATAACCCCCGGACTGATTCCCTCCAGAAGAGCGACATACTGCCTGCTTGTGCCCAATTTTCCCGCAGCCGAAACAGACCACTCCCACTGAACCACTACCAGAACCTCCACTCTTGAAGTTGCCCCCACTCTGGTTCCTCCCACCACCAGAGGCACTACTCCCGAAGTACCCACTGAATTTGTTAGAGCTCTGCTTTTTCGATCCTGAACCCTCAGCTACTGATTCAGCCTTCCTCTTTTCTGACTTGGACTTCTTGTCCTCTTTGATAATATCCGAAAGCCTCTCCGTCGCCCCAGCCCTTAAATAGATGTCACGGACTGTGGTGGGCGGAGCTGCAATCAGTCTCTTCTTGACAGCGATTGATAACCCTCTCTCAAATTTCATTGCTAGCATGGCATCGTCGAAACCCATGTCTCCCACGTAGTGCACCAACTGGATGAATTTCCTGTAGTAAGCCTCTACGGTCATGTCCTCCGACATCTTGAATGAGTCGAACTCCTCCCTCAGCTTGCTCTTTTGGAATTCTGGTAGAAACACCTCGTTCAAGACCCCCTTGAATGCGTCCCAAGGAACAAATGCGGTTCCATCCTCTGTAGCTGCTTCCCGGATCTCCCCCTTATTCGCGGTCCACCAGTCTCCAGCCATACCCCTCAGATAGTGGGCAGCCTGGTCCACCCTCAGTTCTTCGGGGCAATCCACCAGTTTGAATAAGTTACTGAATTCTCTGCACCAGGCCCCCAGCAAATGAGGCTCACCCTCCCCGGTGAATTGGGTGGGGTGGTGCCTCGCAATTATCGTGCATATCTTAGCGGAGTCCATACGCTTGGCCTTTAGAGCCGCATTCTCCGCTCGTAATTGGTCTAACTCCTCTTGTGTGATGTTAACGGCATTATCTCTTCGCGGAGGCATACTATAAAACAAGAAAAGAAATGAGTCCCGACGTACATGGGTACCCATTTGGTTTAGGGCTATGTTCCCTAGCATTAAAATCTATAAACACTTATTATATAGAGTAGTTTTCTTCTATAACATGGCTCAGGGATCACATAACCGCATATCACTAGACATGATGAAAGAAAGATTTCTAACAAGTTTTAAATCACTTAAAATATCACATCAATATACGCCTTTTCCAACAATTAAAGATTCATTCATGCTCATGCCCCTTCCGGCTTTTCCAAAAGTCACTTATACTCAGAATTCTCATAATATACTTACCACAGTGTGCTATTACTTTCACCACTTCCTATTATACCCTTTTCTCTCATATATGCACTCTGGGTTCCCGGGTAAAACTGATAGGGCCTATGGTTCAGTGTGAGGGGGCCCCAGACTCATACTTCCCCTTTTGTGTGCTCCTAACAGTCCTATCCCGGGGTTCATTTTATTTAGACTCTCCTACATTCATTAGGTTCATTAGGTTAGGCCTGAGGATCGTTCGCTCTGATACCACTTTGTAACACCCCCGTTTATTTAAGGGCCTGTACTAGGACTCCTCAGATAAATGAAGGTGTTACCATCCCGGTTTCCCGAGGCAGTAGATACAAAGGAAGATAAACAGTACTTTAAATAGAAATTAACTCGAGTTATGTTCTTACATCCGTATCAAAAGTCTTAACAACATAAATAAAATACAACTCGTACTAAACTGACTAAGGTGATCTAGACATCTAATCTGGTCCGGATCCAAGCTCTTCCTCCCATAGCTCCCCCTTAGTCTCAGCCACCTGTCAATCTGCTCCCCAATAATTGGTTCATCACAGGTGATCACGAATACACAGGGTCAACCACGAGGTTGAGTAGAGAAAACTGTAAATAAACCACATTACTATAAATAGAAAGTTGAACTTCTCCACTCCGAATCACAGACCCTTTTTCTCCGCACCAAACACAGACCCTTTATCTCCGCACCAAACACAGACCCTTTATCTCCGCACCAAACACAGACCCTGTTATCTCCGCACCAAACACAAACCCTTTATCTCCGCACCAAACACAGACCCTTTATCTCCGCACCATATCATATCACAGAATTATATATCACAATATACCAATCATATAACATTATAGATGAACATGATTAATATCAACCAATAAACAGATTACACATCTCATATACGTAGTATTCCATTACCTGAGATAGCAGAAAATGTAGATACGTCCAAGCGCGTTAAAAGTGTTCCACACGAAACTTGCCACCTAAACACGTATATGTAACAAATTAACAACTTCCCGAACCCCTTATCGGTCATTCTTACTATAAATAGCAAACTTCCAAAAGTGGAAAGTTTCCATAAATAGAAACTTCCCGATATAGCAACTTCTAAAAATAACAACTTACGTTTGAAATTCAAACTGTACTTTACTACCCATATTAAAGTTTCCCATAAATAACCCCCAAATATATTCCTCATTAAATAAAATCTTTACTACTAATAAAACCTTACTACCATAAACAACAAATCATAATAATGATAATAATATTAATAACAATAATAATAATAATAATAATAATAATAATAATAATAATAATAATAATAATAATTTAAATGCATTAATACTAAAAATAAAAACAATAAACCTAAGCCACCCACTTAACCCAACTCGACAACCAGCCTAACCACCGCCGTTCACCCCTACGACCACCAGACCAGCACCCAGAATCACCAACACCCCCGGCGACCATAGGCAACCTGATCGCCGGCCGCCGGTGAGGTGATTCCACCCCACCAAAACCGCCTGAACCTGACCCTTCCCGTGACTAGGCCTCTTCTTTTCACCCCTGTCGACGGCCGAATCAGAACCAACCAACACCCATGACCGCTGCCGACACAACCCCCTGACACCGGACACCCAGACCACGGTGGTACCACCGCATCGACCTCCCCCGAGTCAGCGGTGGTGCCACCCCAAACACCCGTACCCGACAGATAACAAAAGAAACACCAACAACACAGTAGTTAAAACCCCCTATTTCGTCACCGACCTACCACCTGTAGCCACCAACCTTGCCACCCTGACACGCCCCCAGACACCACCATCTTACCTGTACCCATACTCAGACCATACACTAACCAGACAAACTCGAAAACCCACACAAACTACTGATCCCAAGACTCTGTTCTGAACGAAGGAAAAAGAATGACTGACACAGCAGCCAAAACCACCATGTCTGGTGGTTCTCGGTGATCAAGGGTGACACCCTATGTGTCAAAACGCAACTACAAGGTCCATAGGTCACGGATATGCAAACAACAGAACCCATACATACGAATTACTTGACTTAAAAACTTACAGAAACAGCTAGGGAGAACCACGGTGAAAAGAAACACGCTGTCTAACTCACTTCCGACCAGATTCGACCACCTTAAAGCCGCCCTATGGCCACCGTGAAGACTTCCTATGAACTCCTTGCTATGACGGCTGTAGAGTGTGGGTGTTTGTATGAGATATGGAGTACTAGGTTTAGGTTTTCTTTTGCCTTAAAACAGCCACGGCTGATGTGAATTTGTGAAGTAGAGAAAACGTGAAAGGTGGGCTCAAAGTCATGCACACAATTCTAGGCCCAAGTAAGCATCCTCATGGTCTCGAGTTCGAATCCCCTAGACGACACAACCTCTAATTTGTAATAAAAGTAGCACACTTGCTTTAAAACCTTTTGCATAAAAAGAACTATTCGAATAACCCGTTACAATATATATAACTTGAATAATAAAAAAAAACGGGTTATTACATCAGTAGGGATCGCATCCCCTCGAAGGTCAGACAAAATAAGGAGATGTCGATCAAAGTGCCATGGTTGTTCGGAGAGAACCCGTCCCTTATCATCCTCGTTCGAAAAAGCAAACGTAACAATCTTCTGCTTTTTATCAATAATTTCCCCTACTACTTTGCTTTTAGGTTTCCATGCCATAATAGTTGTTTCAATTAGGGCATTGAGATTAACAATCTGATCCGTCCACAGCCTTCCAACTGTAGGAAATAATTTCTTAAATTACTCATAAAAGTATTAACTTAATTAATACTGCCAAAGATTATATCAAAAACGAATTGATATTAAAACAATAGAACTGAAATAATAGGACAAGGATCATAGAAATAACCTTTGGTCCTATATGAGATCGGCCTAAGAACAACCTAGTATAAACCCAAACTTCAAGGTAGAAGTTCTCCTTAGATTGCCCCCATGACGACTGAGAAAGATTCCCTCTAAGCTCCTCCTAAATTACTATTAATTATTTTAGAGGATTTATTTTGGGATTAAGATGATAAACTAATCAAGGAGAATAAGAGAGGAAAAACGTTTTCTTCTTGTCTCTCCAACCTCACGGCCGAAACCCTCCATATATAGGGTTTTGGTTTGTGTTGGTATTGTACTTCAATTAGGAAACCTCATTATAATATAATATTTTGAGTCAGTTTCCTTATTCCGAACTTCCTTAAAATATCATATATATTTTAATACTTTTCGGTGTACAAATTTAATTCCCGGAGAATATTAATTAATTATCTTATAATTAATTAATCCCAATTATATTATTCTATCATATATTAAAATATAATTAATAAATATAACTTTTATATATATTTATTAGAATTAACATTTAATTCATTTCTCCTAGTTATTATTTAATCTATTAAATGTTTATCATGTAAAACCCCTCGCGAAAGCGGAAATATAAACATACAAAAGTACTAAAAATGCAGCGGAATTAAAACTTTTTAAAGTAAACAACAAGCGAGAAGAATTAAGCTGAAACGGAAACTGAAACTGAAATAGATAAGTATCAGTTCTAAGTATCAAAACCAAATATGTACAACAGCCTGGGATGGAACATCCCTACAGGCACCAACAACTGTATCAAAAGAAACTAAGAGTCTAGCTAATCGATAAACGGGTATGTCATATGATGAAAGGATCATCACTCGCTAGCTCTCGTGTGAACCCCGATCCAATCCTGCATGTACCTACATACATGAAAACATGTACGCCACAATCAGTGGGGAGTGACCAGAGTTCTCCTAGCCACCTTTTGTGACAACACGAAACACATAAAGCAATACAGAATACTCCAACATATATAAACATGTGAAGCATAAACAACTCATCAACTGTTCACATACTATCATGCAACTCTAATGCACGGCTCTCAACCAACTTCATAAACCGTTAGGAACGAGAGCCGGTTTCCCTACTGGTCACCCAGTCGGGGGGTCTTTCAATCCAACTATTTATGAAACCGATCATAGAGTCATCCAATGTCTTGGATGAAAAAACTATAACTCAAATAATTTAAACATCAACTTCATCATGCATATCTGACACTGTACCAACCTAGGCAAACAGATATAAACATCAACAAACACTAGCAATGGGTCCAGAGGTGAACTCAACACATATCCCCCTACCAAACAATGTCGGGTCCAGAGGTGAACTTAACACATATCTCAACATGCAAATCAAGTAAAGGGTCCAGAGGTGAACTTAACACATATCCCTATACTTACAATTCAAGAAAAGGGTCCAGAGGTGAGCTTAACACATATCCCTAATCATCCAAAAGCAAAGGGTCCAGAGGTGAGCTTAACACATATCCCAATGCTACAAACAAGTATTGGGTCCAGAGGTGAGCTTAACACATATCCCAATACACAGCTATCGCACAACGAGTCCAGAGGTGAGCTTAACACATATCCTGTGTACGACAACCAATCACGTGTCAGGTCCAGAGGTGAGCTTAACACATATCCTGACACGCCACAAGCAAAACACGTAACGGGTCCAGAGGTGAGCTTAACACATATCCCGTCACGCGACAAACAAGACACGTAGTGGGTCCAGAGGTGAGCTTAACACATATCCCACCACGCGACATCCAACTCAATCAATAGCATCTAAAGATAGAAACTAACTTATAGTTCTAACTTCTTAAACCACTAATCGACACTTAATTGATCCCGGAAACTAAGACGAGGGAGAGCCGGTTTCCCTTTCGGTTGCCCAACCGGGGGGTCTCTATCCTCACTCCATTCCCGAACCCAATATAGTGTCGCCCGTCCTCCGGGGACCTAAAATACATATCAAAGATACAAGGAACGAGTTTCAATCAAAACCGATCAACTGTTTAAAAGTTACGAATGAACCACAATAAAAAACAGCCTACAGGGGCCCCCAGTCGGTCGGCAGGCAGCCGGTCGGCCGGCTGGTGGTCCTCTCAGCCTCCCTTTCTTTGATAAAAATAACACAACACAAGGGACTCCCATCCGGTCGGCAGGCAGCCGGTCGGCCGGCTGGGAACCCAATCACAGGTTCTCAAAAACTCGCAACCCATACCCCAATGTACTCCCAGCCGGCTGGCAGGCGGCCGGTCTGCCGGCTGGGCTCCCTTTACATTATGTTCTTCGACAAAACGCAAAACAACACAAGAGACCACGAGCCGGTCGGCAGGCAGCCGGTCGGCCGGCTGGCAGTCCCAAGCCTATTTTCCTCCAAATTTCGCAAAAACACAAGATGACGCTCCCAGCCGGTCGACCGGCGGCCGGTCGGTCGACCGGCTCAGAGAGCCTGATACGAATTTCGCAATTTCCAGCCTATTCGAAAACACCACAAATCGACACCAATTCTTCAAAATTGCTACAAGTAAAGTTTACCCAACATTATCAATCATCTATTATCACTATCTATCAACAAACAAAACCCATAACAATCCTCAAACGATTATATCAAGTATCCGTCTTAACTTTGTGAAAAACTGAAAATAAGCTTAAGAACATATAAAAACATCACAAGGCACAAATTCTTCACATAAGAACAATCCTAAACATGATACTAAGTCCATTGATCATTAAACATTAACAAAAATCAGAAACAAATAGAAGAACACATCAAAACTTCCAAATATTCACAATAAGGCCGAGTTTCTCATTATCGTCACCTTAAATGCACTCCGGCGTAAAGATCCTCCTCTACCACGAAGCTATCAACTTCCGGGTCGTCCAAGCCCACGCCTACAAGCACGAAAAACGATGTTAACGGTCCGAAAAACGGAATTAGGCAAAACAGCCCAATTTTCGAAGTCGATGAAATGCAAAACGAAAGTGATAGATGGCTTGCAAATTCGATGAGGATTCCGAAAATGTTATTGTTACCTTGATTTGATGAACGGATGATGGAGAAATGATCAAAAGAAGATGAATAAAATGGAGGTTTTAAGAGAATATGAGTTTACAGTGAAATGTTGTTTTGAAGGGGATGATATGTCGACATATGAGATTTTAAGGGTTTAAGTAATTGTCCTTTCCGTATTAAATGAAACGGGTTAGGATACTTGAACGGATATTTAAGTTGAGAACTTAACCTTACCAAGTTTGTATTCGTCTTAAGGACTTAAGGTTCTTAAGACGGATCTTACTAATTATTTAAAAATACTTTTCGATAAATAATTAAAATATTAATTTATTACTTAAAATAATTAAAAACGCTTAAAATATATTTTATAAAAATACGGGCTGTTACAATCACCCCAACTTCAAAAAGTTTCGTCCTCGAAACTCGAACGAAGATAAATTCTAACTAACTATACCTCAATCGAAAAGAGAAGGATGCACGATACGCATCGAAGCCTCGGTCTCCCACGTCTGCTCCTCAACATCACCGCAACGCCAAAGGATCTTCACTAGCGGCACCACCTTGCTCCTAAGCTTCCTATCCTGACGGTCTAGGATCTTCACGGGACGCTCCTCGAAAGCAAGACTCGGCTCCAAGTTCTCGATCTCTCTAGGCAGAACATGACTCGGATCACTAACATACTTACGGAGTTGAGAAACATGAAAGACACTATGAACCTTGCCCAAACTATGAGGCAAGTCCAAACGATAAGCGGCAGCACCAATCCTCTTCACGATCTCAAAAGGCCCAATATACTTAGGACTCAACTTGCCCTTAACTCCAAACCTCTTAACGCCTTTCATCGGTGAAACTCTCAAGAAGACTCTGTCACCCACCTCAAACTCTAGAGGTCTACGGTGAACATCAGCATAGGATTTCTGCCGATCCTGTGCGGCCTTCATCCTACCTCTGATAAGCTGAACTTGATCAATCGTAATAGCTAACTGGTCCGGTCCTAGGTCGTGCACGTCACTCGCCTGATCCCAACAGATCGGGCTACGACACTTCCTACCATAAAGAGCCTCGTACGGAGCCATACCAATAGATGAATGGTAACTGTTGTTGTAAGAAAACTCCACCAACGGCAAGCACTGCTCCCAAGAACTCTGAAAATCAAGTGCACAAGCACGAAGCAAATCCTCTAGTGTCTCAATAGTCCTCTCGGACTGACCATCAGTCGCGGCATGAAACGCGGTACTCATCAGCAAACGGCTACCCATAGCCTCCTGTAAAGCCTTCCAAAATCTGGAACAAAATCTCGGATCACGATCGGAAACGATCTCTCTCGGGACACCATGGTAACGGACTATCTCAGCAATATAAGCCCTGGCTAAACGGTCCATACACTAGTAGAATTATACCCTACGGTGTCGGTTCTAATAACCCCATTAGTGTCGGTTTTGTAGCGACGTGATTGCTGGGGTCACATAATGTTTGTGTCGGTTGTAAAACCGCCACCGTAGCTTACTTTACGGTGTCAGTTGTGCTTTAAAACCGTCACCATAGGGTACACCATGGTGTTGGTTGTGAGTGCCAAACCGCCACCATAGGGGTCTAAACCGCCACAATAGGATAAGTTATGGTGTCGGTTTTGCGTTTAAAACCGTCACCATAGGGTAAGTTATGGTGTCGATTTTGCGTTTGAAACCGTCACCATAGGGTACGCTATGGTGTCGGTTGTGAGTCCCAAACCGCCACCATAGGGGTCGAAACCGCCACAATAAGGTAAGTTATGGTGTCGGTTTTGCGTCTAAAACCGTCACCATAGATTAAGCTATGGTGTTGGTTTTGCGTCTAAAACCATCACCATAGGGTAAGCTATAGTGTCGGTTGTGAGGCCCAAACCGTCACCATAATGTAAGCTATGGTGTCAATTTTAAGTCTAAAACCGTCACTTTCTTCTATGCTACGATGTCGGTTGTCAGTTAAAAAACGTCACCTTATGGTATGTTATGGTGTCGGTTCCATTTTAAGAACCGTCGCTCTATATATATATATATATATATATATATATATATATATATATATATATATATATATATATATATATATATATATATATATATATATTGATGGAAGAATATCTATAAAGAATTTTAATGAATTACCAACAAAATAATACTTCATTCAATAGCTTCAGAATAACCATACATCTCATATTCTCATCTAATATTGTGAAACAACAAATAATATAATCACGATCAGATGGATTTATACTGCAATTTGTCCTATGCAAAGCGAAACATTGATAGTATGTGGCTAATCCTGTCACGCGGCTGCTGGTTCCGACATCCTCCTTTGCAGGCCTTCGTGCTATTGACTTCCTTGAGCTAAACATCGTACGAAGAGCCTTCATGTCTTTGTAACCACGCTGCAATCGCCAAGTTCTTGAAGTAATTCTTAGCCACACTGATGATTCTAAGTGAAGAAATGTCAAATGTTAGGCTACTCGTTTTTTACTAACTACAACAGGGTGTTTCCTAGTGGTCCATGATGTGAATTATGCTGAGATTTGCATACAGTTTGAAGAATTCTCAGGAATGTTAAAAAGCTTGAGCTATAAGTAAGAGACGAGACAAACCTCGCCTTAAAGCACAATCGTTCACGGAAATCTTCAAATCCCACAACTGGTGCATCAGTAGAAATTAATGAACTTTCTCAGCTCGCTAGCAACAATACACAGGTTCCCCATCACAAATGCACATTTCCCTGCGCAGCCACGCAACAATTCCATATAAAACCACGAACCAATCGTACCATTAATTCATATGGTGTATATCATACTACTACGACATCAGAAAGAACTTACTTGACAACTCATCAAAGAGAAACCTCTTATTTTTATCCTTATTTGCAAGGATGTAATACTCATACACAGACGCCCACTTGAATACTCGCTTGCATTCTACGATCTGCAAGGAAGATAACTCTCGACCAGATAAACATTTTATAATTGCTTTGTGATATGTATCGTCTTATAGCTAAAATTTACCTGTTGCCACACATCCGCAACAAATGGAAGTTCGGATAGTTGGAGGCCTTGTTTTTCAGCCAGGGGTTTCAGCTGCAGTCAGAAATACAGAAAATTACGAGTTTTCTCGGAATGAATTAGTTAATGTACTGATAACCTGCTGAATCTAGACGGAATATAATATGATGCAAATTTTTAGTATATAGCTAGTAATGAAGTCCTGAACGATCTTCGACTTGACTCCTCCTAGGTACTTCTGACTAATACCCATAACTGGTTTGATGAGTAAAACAGACGGAGTACCATTTTAAAATACGGTATATCAAAAATTGGAGTGCGTCTAGTACTACCTCTGCAAGCTGCATTGTTAGAAGTTTCTGAACGATTTGGTGTTGATCTTATAAGGGAAGAGACAACGGAATTAGAGGTCCTTATCCAAAAATGGAATTTAATAAATATATTAGTTAGTCTAACACCAAATATCAATGAATAGACGACGATAGATCCTGGTTAATTACCCTATGAATTCTGCCAGTGTCCGAGAGTGTCCCGAAATCTATTCAATTCTTTTGACGCAATTGCCCGATTTTCCATAACTTAAGCAACCTATGGCAGAAATACGGGTGCATTAGTAATAACTTACACAATTGATTTATCTACCAGTCGAAAACTAAGTGCATGGAACGTTACCTCTATAAGCTTCACCTCAGTGCATATATGCGTAAAGTAATCAGCTGCCCAGTGACCATTTTTCAGCCAAGAACAAAAGCATGTACTGTAATATAGACAATATTTAAGTAATTTTACAGGCAAAATTACTGAAGAAATGACGAAATATGTGGCTTTACTTGCAGAAGTGATAGTAATCAAGGAATTATTATCCTCAACATTCCACAATCCACAGTCCACCCTAAAATGAGACTAAAAACGCTGAAAAAAAATTACCTTCTTGTCGGGCAAATATACCAATAAACCAATAAACCAATTAACCAAAAACCGGGTGTAGAAATAGAACATGGTGTACAATTGAGATTGAAATTATAGACTTTTTGTGGCTAAATTTATAACTGTACAGTCACCTTTTTATAGTAAATTGGAACTTTTTTAACAATGCTTAATATTACAGTTAACCTAAATTATTACCATCATAAAGATAAGAATGTATCTCACACTAATCTTTATAGTATATGAACATCATCCTATATCCCAAAAAATATTACAGTGTGAATACGGTAGACAGAAGCTCTAAGCATTAATGCAGGAAAAAAAATTCATATTCACAGATATTAAAGTGAAATTATGTGCCAAAAGAGTTCCACAAATTCATGAGTGACACTTTGATTTAGGTAATTTTCACAACCACAAGGGATAATATATTAAAGTACAACCAAATACCATCTCAAACAGAAAGCTTAAAACTTTCTTAGGCTTCATGAATATCAGTTGTGTTCTGATGCACTAGCAGCATCAGTTGACGTACACCAAATTAGCTCTAATTTCTAGCCAATGCATGCTCAAATAAAATGCAGGACTGAGATTGAAAGCGGTTAATCCCTTAAGGCCTCGACCACTTATAACTTCACATCTACTTGTCTCCTTGTATGGAAGAATTAACAAGTACGGTAAGATGTGATGGAAAAGGTAAGCTACGGGGAAAGAGGTGGATCAAAATTACAATAACCGCAAAAATACAAATTAATAGAAATGTTAAAAAGTGTCGGAAGCAACATGGTGTCGAATGTTAGACATGACTATTGTGTGAAAAGGTTACATATATTCTACCAAAGACGTTCAAACAGTTCAAGCATGAAAGACCAATTTGTAAATGACCAAAAAGAAGTGCAACCCTTTTCATATTGTTAAATCAATGTGCCAAGTTCTAAAGGCATCTTTCTGGACACAAACAAGAAATTAAATCCATGTTCGACAAAGCCATAGCACGATGACAACAAAAGCTTCATAGTAGCATCCTCTAGATAATGACTGCAACATAAAAGTTGTGTATGAAGAAATTAAGACAAAATAGATATCGCAACTTCGACAAGGATTCTAACAAATACTCCATCTGTGTCATCAAATTCTTTACATATGACTCAGGCAAAGTTATAAAAAGATATCGAGTTATACAAAAATGGTTGAAAACTTGAAACATACAAATGAGAAAAACATAATTATTAATTAGAAAGTAGGACTGAGATCCCTAATAATGAGCATTTCAGTGCACTAATAGCTCAAATTAAAGCAATATAATGGTTATAAAATTCACATGTAATACTTAGATAAAATTCATACGAACCTTGGTAAATATGATTTGGTGGAAAAAGGCGGGTTTTTTTTTCGCGATTGGATGTAGATGAATCGTTAGAGTTCCCCAATTCGACTGCAAAATGGAAGAATCCTAAAAATAAGATTATAAAATCTATAAACCAAAATCAAATTCAGCAAAAGTTTTTGAATATTGAAGTGCTAAGATTGAAAAATAATGTTGTCTGACAATGATAGTGATTTCGACGGAGAGGGGAAAGGTCGAGACGATGTTGCTTGAGACTGCGGAGTTGAGAGCGGACGACGACGAGGCAATCAAAAACTGTAGTTTGTGAGTTCTAGGAGCGGGTTACCGCGACGGACATGAATGTGGGTATCGACGGAGTTAATTGTAGTGTGAGTAGTAGAAGTGGTGGTCGACATTGGAGTGAGTGGCCTGGTACTGGTGATTGAGGGACTCGTGAGGTGTACGGTAGGGAAGATGAAGAGAACACGATGGAAATTAGGTAAAAAGAATATGCTAAGAGCGTAAGAGTAGTTTCTATTGTGACGGTTTTCAATAGATAGTTTACTTGATTGTAAACTCTTTTTGTTTTTTTGTCTTTTATGTCGTTTTCTATTAGAACCGACATGATAGGGTCATAGGGGTTTACTTCAACACAAACACTTCCTTTGTAAATACGTCTATTATAATTAAAACCGTCACAAATTTCATACGGTGACGGTTTTTGATAAAAAAATGTTGTTTTTTTTATCACTACTTTTAGTGTCGTTATTAATGTCGGTTATAATTAAAACTGTCACAAATGATTTATAGTGGCGGTTCTGACTTACAACCGACACAAATAATTTATTTTATCGTGACGGTTCTTTATTAAAACCGTCACAATAGACTCCCTATAGCCTAAAAAATTCCTTCCCGCCAATTTTTTTTGCCTTTTATGTCGTTTTCTATTAGAACCGTCACGATAGCTGCGACACGATAGGGGTTTTTTGTACTAGTGATATCCCATGTCTCTCTGATAGGCACAAATCTGGCACACTTAGTTAGCCTATCCACAATAACCCAAATCGCATCCTTGCCTCCCACAGTCTTAGGCAATGCTGTCACGAAGTCCATCGAAATGCACTCCCACTTCCACTGAGGAACGGGAAGCGGCTGTAGCAAACCACCTGGCCTCCTATGCTCTATCTTGCCTTGTTGACAAGTCAAGCACCTACTCACATAATCCAAAATGTCTTTCTTCATCCCGCGCCACCAAAATATAAGTCCCAAGTCCTTGTGCATCTTCTCTCTGCCCGGATGAAATGAATACGGTTTCAAGTGAGCCTCATCAAGAACCCTCTTCCTCAAATCTGGCACATCTGGAACATACATCCTACCACGGAACCTAAGGAAACCATCAGCATCAATCACTAAGTCAGGTGCAACTCCACTCGAAATCTTAGCCTCGAACTTCTTGAAATCAGCATCTGAAGGTAAACTCTGGGCCTCTGGTGAATCTTCCAATATAAGGACGGCTCGGCAGTCATAGCAACTAACCAATCAAAACCACTAACCACCATCTCTAATCTCAACTTTCGGAACTCGTAACACAACTCATCGGGCAACACTCGCACAGCACTCATCGAATGAGAAGTCTTGCGGCTAAGCGCATATGCAACCATATTGCTTTTCCCTCATGATACAATAACTCAATGTCATAATCCTTAACCAACTCTAGCCAACGACGCTGTCGCATATTAAGGTCTTTCTGGGTGAAAATGTACTTAAGACTCTTGTGATCCGTGAAAATGCAACAATGAGATCCAATCAAGTAATGACGCCACATCTTCAAGGCATGAACAACTGCAGCTAACTCAAGATCATGTGTAGGATAGTTCACCTCGTGAACTCGCAACTGTCTAGATGAGTAAGCTATCACCTTACCACTCTGCATCAACACACATCCAAGCCCTAAGATCGAAGCATCACAATAAACATCAAAGTCAACTCCAATCTCTGGCAAAGCAAGTACGGGAGCGGAAGTCAACCTAGTCTTCAATTCCTGGAAAGAGCTCTCACACTTGTCGGTCCACACAAACTTAGCTTCCTTCTTCAGTAACTGAGTCATCGGACGAGCTAATCTAGAGAAATCCTCAACAAATCTACGATAATAACCAGCCAATCCAAGGAAACTACGGATCTCTCCCACATCTTTGGGACTCTCCCAATCAACAACAGCCTCAATCTTCGCGGGATCAACCATAACTCCCTCAGTAGATATCACATGTCCAAGAAATGCAACCTTAGAAAGCCAAAACTCACACTTAAAGAACTTCGCGAACCACTTCTATCGACGTAAAATCCCAAGAATCAATCTAAGATGCTCAGCATGCTCCTCATCGGTCTTCGAATAAATGAGAATGTCATCAATAAACACCACAACACAAGTGTCAAGATACTCGCTAAAGGTGCGGTTCATCTGATCCATGAAGATAGCAGGTGCATTAGTCAACCCAAAAGGCATAACTACAAACTCGAAATGTCCATATCTGGTACGAAAAGCAGTCTTCGCAATATCAGCCTCTCTCACTGGAATCTGATGATAACCCGATCGAAGATCAATCTTAGAAAACCTAGAAGCACCTCTCAACTGATCAAACAAATCATCCATCCTAGGAAAAGGATATCTGTTCTTCACGGTCACTCGGTTCAACTCTCTATAATAAATGCAAAGTCTCATGGAACCATCTTTCTTCTTAACAAACAAAACTGGAGCACCCCACGGAGAAGCACTCGGTCTAATGAAACCTTTCTCGATCATCTCTTCCAATTGCTACTTCAACTCTTTCAACTCTGGTGGAGCCATACGGTAAGGAGCTTTGGATATCGGTCCGGTACCTGGAACGAGCTCAATAGTAAACTCCATATCTCTCTCTGGCGGTATCCCTGGCAAGTCATCTGGGAAAACATCTGGATACTCACGAACAATGGCTACATCCTCAAGCTTCGGTAGCGATGGCTTTGCAGCTGAAACAACACACAGGAAGGCTTGGCAACCCTTCCTATGAAGATGAGATGCTTTCATCGAAGAGATAACACGAACACCCTTTCTAGGGCGAGTTCCCCTATAGGAAACACGAACTCCTGAAGAACTCCTCAAGCAGATTTTCTGGTCGCGACACTCGAAGCGAGCATGGTATCGCGATAACCAATCCATACCGAGGATAATATCAAACTCCTCGAGAGGAAATCTCAGTAAGTCCGCTGGAAATGTGGCTTGACCAATAATAATAGGAACATCCCTATGGGAAGATGAGCAAGAGAATACGTCTCCAGAAGGTAAGGAAATGGAAGTCTCCTCAACCAATGAAGACTCAAGAGCTAAACGGTCTGCGAACTGTGTCGATATAAATGATTACGAAGCTCCAGTATCGAACAAAATAAGGCACTCAGCGCCAAGGACAGAAAAGATACCGGCAACAATGTCGGGATGAGCCTCAGCCTCAGCCCTAGTCATCACAAAAATCTTCCCTTTCGGCTTCCCTCCTCTAGTCGCTGCAACAGCAGTGGCAGCCTTGCCAAGTGCGGTGTTCCTCTCAGGACACTCATACGATCGATGCCCATATCCATTACAAGTGAAACACTTATAGGCATTCTTGAAACAGTCAAAACCCGGATGAGATGGTTTACCACAACGGGGGCAAACACTAGAAGATGTGTCGGTGTGAACAATGGTCTTAGCAACCGGAGTAGAGAACCTCTCAAACCGCTTCTTCTGAGAAGAAGGCGAAGAAGTAGAAGGAACAAACGGTCTCTTCCCCTGGTACACTGATCTCTGGTGAGGAGTCACACTGGGAGTAGCAGCTCGGGTCTCAGCATCTATGGCACGAATGGAACTCTCGGCCCAAATAGCATCATCATATACCTCCACAAAAGAAGTC
Organism: Silene conica; assembly: GCA_029255685.2. Classification (NCBI taxonomy): domain Eukaryota; kingdom Viridiplantae; phylum Streptophyta; class Magnoliopsida; order Caryophyllales; family Caryophyllaceae; genus Silene; species Silene conica. The sequence goes on along the minus strand of CM055311.2, from coordinate 16,266,312 downwards.
GAGTCACGACGAACCATACTCTCGATGCGCGGTCCTAGCTTCCCACGGTAAAAGTAGACTCTCTCAGCCTCATCTCTGACAAACCTCGATGCGAAATGAGCAAGTTGGTTGAATCGGTCTGTAAACTCCTGAACTGACATCTTGCCTTACTTCAAATCCATGAATTCTTTGCGTCGTTGTGATCTGAGCTCTTTAGGATAAAACCTCGTCTCGAGCTTATCCTTAAAAGCCTCCCAATCGAACAAAGGATCAAGAGTGAAAGTCGGTCCGGTCAACGCCCACCATGTATCGGCCTCAAGGGTCAGAAAGTGAGTGGCTAGCCGCACTCTATCCTCTCTACCCACCGAATACATGGTAAAGCTCTTTTCCATCTCCCTGAACCACTCGGTAAGAGCTACCGGATCAACCTCGCCTCCATAAGTCTTCACATGGCTCCTGGACATTTGGGACGCTATCCAAGAGAAGCTACCAGGACGATTAGCCTCGTTGCCTGGCGGTGGAGGAGGTGGAACATTCCCTGCTTGCTGTCTATGGGTCTCAAGCAAGTGATGAATTGCTTGCAACATAATGTTATCAGCAGCTGTGGGTCTCACCATCCTTTAAAAGAGAAAACAAGTATTAACTTAGCAATTAGCAATCACAATTAGACTACAAAATAAATCCTTAGATCTACCCCATCTCTCATTCATTATTTGCTTATTTGGTCAAGTTAAGGTTGGGGGTCACATGAGTGCGTCGGGAGCAATAATGCTCTGATACCAACTGTAAAACCCCTCGCGAAAGCGGAAATATAAACATACAAAGGTACTAAAAATGCAGCGGAATTAAAACTTTTTAAAGTAAACAACAAGCGAGAAGAATTAAGCTGAAACGGAAACTGAAACTGAAATAGATAAGTATCAGTTCTAAGTATCAAAACCAAATATGTACAACAGCCTGGGATGGAACATCCCTACAGGCACCAACAACTGTATCAAAAGAAACTAAGAGTCTAGCTAATCGATAAACGGGTATGTCATATGATGAAAGGATCATCACTCGCTAGCTCTCGTGTGAACCCCGATCCAATCCTGCATGTACCTACATACATGAAAACATGTACGCCACAATCAGTGGGGAGTGACTAGAGTTCTCCTAGCCACCTTTTGTGACAACACGAAACACATAAAGCAATACAGAATACTCCAACATATATAAACATGTGAATCATAAACAACTCATCAACTGTTCACATACTATCATGCAACTCTAATGCACGGCTCTCAACCAACTTCATAAACCGTTAGGAAGGAGAGCCGGTTTCCCTACTGGTCACCCAGTCGGGGGGTCTTTCAATCCAACTATTTATGAAACCGATCATAGAGTCATCCAATGCCTTGGATGAACAAACTATAACTCAAATAATTTAAACGTCAACTTCATCATGCATATCTGACACTGTACCAACCTAGGCAAGCAGATATAAACATCAACAAACACTAGCAATGGGTCCAGAGGTGAACTCAACACATATCCCACTACCAAACAATGTCGGGTCCAGAGGTGAACTTAACACATATCCCTATACTTATAATTCAAGAAAAGGGTCCAGAGGTGAGCTTAACACATATCCCTAGTCATCCAAAAGCAAGGGGTCCAGAGGTGAGCTTAACACATATTCCAATGCTACAAACAAGTATTGGGTCCGGAGGTGAGCTTAACACATATCCCAATACACAGCTATGGCACAACGGGTCCAGAGGTGAGCTTAACACATATCCCGTGTACGACAACCGATCACGTGTCAGGTCCAGAGGTGAGCTTAACACATATCCTGACACGCCACAAGCAAAACACGTAACGGGTCCAGAGGTGAGCTTAACACATATCCCGTCACGCGACAAACAAGACACGTAGTGGGTCCATAGGTGAGCTTAACACATATCCCACCACGCGACATCCAACTCAATCAATAGCATCTAAAGATAGAAACTAACTTATAGTTCTAACTTCTTAAACCACTAATCGACACTTAATTGATCCCGGAAACTAAGACGAGGGAGAGCCGGTTTCCCTTTCGGTTGCCCGACCGGGGGGTCTCTATCCTCACTCCATTCCCGAACCCAATATAGTGTTGCCCGTCCTCCAGGGACCTCAAATACATATCAAAGATACAAAGGACGAATTTCAATCAAAACCGATCAACTGTTTAAAAGTTACGAATGAACCACAATAAAAAACAGCCTACAGGGGCCCCCAGCCGGTCGGCAGGCAGCCGGTCGGCCGGCTGGTGGTCCTCTCAGCCTCCCTTTCTTTGATAAAAATAACACAACACAAGGGACTCCCAGCCGGTCGGCCGGCTGGGAACCCAATCACAGGTTCTCAAAAACTCGCAACCCATACCCCAATGTACTCCGGCTTAAAGATTCACAACTTAAATGCACTCCGGCTTAAAGATCCTCCTCTACCACGAAGCTATCAACTTCCGGGTCGTCCAAGCCCACGCCTACAAGCACGAAAAACGATGTTAACGGTCCGAAAAACGGAATTAGGCAAAACAGCCCAATTTTCGAAGTCGATGAAATGCAAAACGAAAGTGATAGATGGCTTGCAAATTCGATGAGGATTCCGAAAATGTTATTGTTACCTTGATTTGATGAACGGATGATGGAGAAATGATCAAAAGAAGATGAATAAAATGGAGGTTTTAAGAGAATATGAGTTTACAGTGAAATGTTGTTTTGAAGGGGATGATATGTCGACATATGAGATTTTAAGGGTTTAAGTAATTGTCCTTTCCGTATTAAATGAAACGGGTTAGGATACTTGAACGGATATTTAAGTTGGGAACTTAACCTTACCAAGTTTGTATTCGTCTTAAGGACTTAAGGTTCTTAAGACGGATCTTACTAATTATTTAAAAATACTTTTCGATAAATAATTAAAATATTAATTTATTACTTAAAATAATTAAAAACGCTTAAAATATATTTTATAAAAATACGGGCTGTTGCATATCATCTACTTAACTACATTTAGTTAAGTTTAGCATTTATGTAATTATATCAATATGTAATCACATTTCTCAGTACTATCCTATAGGTGTGACCTTTAGGGATCAGCTGATTATCGCCATCATATGACAGTAACGTCAAACTTCTAGTGAGCCAATCGTTACCGATAAACGTTAATCAACTGATTAATATACTAAGTATCCATCGTGATCCTGTAAAAGATTTACTCAAATAATCACACACTATGAAGGACATTTACTCCAACACCAACCACACAACCGCTTTCTCCGGTGTCTCCATCCTCACCCTCCTCCACCCATTCTACAACCACCTCATTCCCTCCCGCTGGCGGTTCACATTCGGTATCGTCGGTTTCGACATTAAGATTGAGATTAGGGTTTGGTTGTCTAACCGCCATATTGAAGAGTAAAAACCAATCAGACCACGATAAAAGAAAGAAAAGATGACGAACACGCAAGACCAAGCAATGATTGCACAGAAAAAGAGAAAAAAAACCTTGATAAACAAGGGAGAAACCCTAGAAAAGTCCTAGGAACAAGAACCCTCCCAAGAGTCAAAACCCTAGAGGGGACATTAGTGAGTAAGAAGAGTGTTTTTGTTTGGTTTATGTTTAAGAGAAAGGGAAACCTGTTATGTTTATGTTTAGGAAAAAGGGTAAGGTATGATAATTTTATGAAAAAATGTATGTGAAAGAGTAAAATTCGTATGTGAAAAAGTAATTCCGTAAAAGGGTGTCCAACGGGCTTAATTCTCGTGTTCGTGCCCGCTATAGCGGACCTATTACCTTTGTCCATGTCCGCCCATTATTAATTGGCGAGTTTGCCCGCGGGCTTCTGGAACTTAAAAAATAAATAGGTGAAACATATATGAAGCTACTATAATACATAAAATAGTTTGTTACAACAACTTTGAATAGTTCGAAATGTAAACTTTTCATCAAAGTATCATTGTAGGGCAGTTTGAGACAAATTTAAAATTATTTCTCATACATAATGTCTAAAGTTTTATAAATAAAAAAAATTCAATATGTCATATAAAGGTAGAAACATCTTCCCCATCTTAAAATTATTTCTCATACTTTTTTTTTGTAGTGTTATTAATTTATTATTACTTTATTAGTTTATTTGAAAATCTCAAACAAAAGTAAGAATAAAAGTTTTAGCGGGCTTGGCGGGATTCCCATGGACATATTTGTTTAGTCCGCTCCCGTCCGTTAAAATAGTGGGTCAACTTAAGCTTGACCATTAACCATTTTTTAAGATATTTTACGAGTCCAAACCCGCTTTAGAAGCGGGTTGGACGGGTTGGCCCGAAAATGATCGGCTCTACTCTATTGCTAACTTGCTGCTAGTGTATCTTTACACAATTTTCCGCGTTGTCCACTCGCATTGCACACACAATTCATTATTAATCTTATTTAGTGCATATTTCTTGTTGTTAAACTTTTAACCCGTTAAAAGTAAAACAAGACTTAAAACAAACAACGTATAAGTACAATATAAGCTAGACTGATACGAATTCTTGATCAAAGAACTCGTCCGCGGAAGTCTTCTTGTAAATCTTGAAAACAATCTTGAATGAAATAATAAAATAGGACAAATAAAGAACAATCTTGGATGAATCTTGGAATAATGATGATGGATGATGAATGGTGGTGGTGATGAACGTCGTTGGTGGTGGCCGTCGGTGGTTATGGTGGTTGTTTGTTGTAGTTGTGACGGTCTTGAGGTGAATCCCCAAGGTAGAAGGATATTTGTTTGCCCTAGACCTATAGGACACCCAATGGTGAATTACTCCCTAGACCTATAGTTTGTAATTCGTGCTAATATTTGAAACGTGACAAATACTAACGGTTCGGATCAACACTCGATGAGTCCTTGAGATTTCCTTAAGAATGCCTTAAAAGAAAACTTGTAAATTTTATTTGCTTGAATGATTAACTGTTAAACAAGAAAGACGATGTGCTCTATTTATAAGAGAGTCACACGTCCCAAGGCATACAAACACACGACTTACACGACTCCTATCTCTATGTGAGATTAGAAGTCCTAAACTATATCTAGATGGATTAAATATAATCCTTATTAAATCTTAAACTCTATCCTAGGAATTAAAAGAATTAAATAAGTAATCCTAACAACCCTAGGATAACAAACTAATAAAATAATAACAACTTATAACTGCTTGTAACTACCTAGTAACAAACCTAACAACTTATGCTAACAAACTATAACCACCTTATAAAAATAACAAAGTAATTAAGGACACTCCAATATTTAGTAGGAAACCAAAATAGCCGAGCAACAACTCCTCCTTGACCGAGCCATGAACGGCTGTACCCGAGCCACACACGGACCGTGCTCAGGCTGTGACCGAGCAACCATGGCCTTTGGGCCGCGCCTTCCCGAGCCCTAGCTTCCTTTTGAACGACTTTGTTTCTTGATCTTCTTTTATTAACCCAAGGTCTTAAAGCCCATCGAACCTTTATTAACAGAAATACTAGCCATATGATAACAATAGCTAATATAATTTGCCTCCCCGATCTTGGCTCACAATAATGAATTGATGCCCTATCCATAATCGGATCATCCCCTCCTCCTTTAAAGAGAATTGACCTCAATTCTTGATCGTCGAATCTTAAGAAACGTTGGCCTAGTAATATGCATCCTGTAAACAGAAGAAATGGTTGGGGTACTAGTTTCGGACCAAGATCCTCATGGTTGCGCTTCTTAGCACCATCACGGATCACCATGCTCACCTTCTTGACAACATGACTACCCTCACTAAGAACATGGCCTATACTTTTGTTCAAAGGAGACTTACATCCTCCTTGCCCCAAATCTGAATCTGTTCCCGTTCCCCTTGGTTCAGCCTGGACCAAACTAGCACTAAGCAATAACCTCCTGATTTGCTCTAAACTTGTTGCTGCCCGTGGTGTGTCAACCTGTTCACGCTCGTGCTTGGCCACCTTAGACAACACCCTACTATCCTCCTCGAAAGCTGTTGCTGCCCGTGGTTCACGCCCCACCGCAGCCCTCTTAGCCACCTCCGTGCTAACCAACTCTTCGTGCGTACCCTTGGTTACCTCAGCCCTCACCGCATCCTCATGTCCGTTCTTGTTCACCGTAATTGCGTTGTATGGACCCTCGACCCTAGGTATTATTTTCCTTTTCTTTCTAATTGGAATTTGTTCTTCCCCCAAGTATTCCTTCATATTTCTAGTATCCAACGGCTTGGACTTCCCGTGTTTAGTGAACATGCGTTCGTGGCCCTCATTCACAACGGCCTTCCTTTTCTTCGACTCCTTATTCGAGATCAAAGTAAAGTTCGTATCAGATTTCCCTACCCCATATAAGAATTCATCTATGCATATCCCTAACGGAGTTTTATAAGCGTTTTCTCTTGTGAATGGCCTGATTTTTATTTGCCTTAAAGCATCATGGACGGATCTCAGCAACTTCGGTTTCAAACAATCCTTACTTGTTTCATCCGTCACATGTAACTCTTGGGTCTGATTGCTTCTATTAATGGCCTGCATAGGAAGTGTAGTTCTTGGAACTAAGCTCATCCGACATTCCGCCCTTTCTAAAGATGGTAACCCAGGTGGTAGATCGTTCCCCAATCCCCTCACCGGTTTTGTCATCTCCGCCCTTACCTTTCCCTTTGCTAATCCTCCTTATAAACCCAAAGCATCTAACCTGTCCCCCTCTATGGTTCGTTCTTCTCTCCTTTCCTTCGTACTCATAGGAAGACTACGCCTTTTGCTTCTCTCGATATTCATATCTCGTACAGCTTGTGGAGTCATTGGTTTTAGAATGATCTTCTTACCTTTATTCATTAGCTCATACTCGTTGGTCCTTCCTCGATGCAAAACATCTCTATCGAACAGCCAAGGTCGACCCAATAGGATATGACATGCCTCCATAGGTATTACATCGCATACTATGCTGTCTTGATATGATCCCATGGTGATTCCCACCCTAACTTGTCTCGTTACTCTTATAGCACTCCCATCATCTAACCAATGCAATAAGTATGGGTTTGGATGTGTGGTAGTGGTTAGATCAAGCTTGGACACCATCTCCTCGGAAGCAATGTTTGCACAACTACCCCCATCGATAATCATACTACTCCACTTGTCTTGTACTTGGCACTTAGTATGGAAGATTTGGTTTCTTTGATCGATTGTGATTGAGTCGTTTTGATCTTGTAGGTTACGTAGCATTAGGTTTCTTGAAATTGGCCTTGGAACCCTAATCTCGGTCTCCCCCTTGAATCTCACGCCATCCATAGTAATTCCCTCCATGGATCGTCTTGAAGATAAAGAAAATCAAGAGCCGAAGCTCTGATACCACTTATGATACGAATTCTTGATCAAAGAACTCGTCCGCGGAAGTCTTCTTGTAAATCTTGAAAACAATCTTGAATGAAATAATAAAATAGGACAAATAAAGAACAATCTTGGATGAATCTTGGAATAATAATGATGATGGATGATGAATGGTGGTGGTGATGAACGTCGTTGGTGGTGGCCGTCGGTGGTTATGGTGGTTGTTTGTTGTAGTTGTGACGGTCTTGAGGTGAATCCCCAAGGTAGAAGGATATTTGTTTGCCCTAGACCTATAGGACACCCAATGGTGAATTACTCCCTAGACCTATAGTTTGTAATTCGTGCTAATATTTGAAACGCGACAAATACTAACGGTTTGGATCAACACTCGATGAGTCCTTGAGATTTCCTTAAGAATGCCTTAAAAGAAAACTTGTAAATTTTATTTGCTTGAATGATTAACTGTTAAACAAGAAAGACGATGTGCTCTATTTATAAGAGAGTCACACGTCCCAAGGCATACAAACACACGACTCACACGACTCCTATCTCTATGTGAGATTAGAAGTCCCAAACTATATCTAGATGGATTAAATATAATCCTTATTAAATCTTAAACTCTATCCTAGGAATTAAAAGAATTAAATAAGTAATCCTAACAACCCTAGGATAACAAACTAATAAAATAATAACAACTTATAACTGCTTGTAACTACCTAGTAACAAACATAACAACTTATGCTAACAAACTATAACCACCTTAAAAAAATAACAAAGTAATTAAGGACACTCCAATATTTAGTAGGAAACCAAAATAGCCGAGCAACAACTCCTCCTTGACCGAGCCATGACCGGCTGTACCCGAGCCACACACGGACCGTGCTCAGGCTGTGACCGAGCAACCATGGCCTTTGGGCCGCGCCTTCCCGAGCCCTAGCTTCCCTTTGAACGACTTTATTTCTTGATCTTCTTTTATTAACCCAAGGTCTTAAAGCCCATCGAACCTTTATTAACAAAAATACTAGCCATATGATAACAATAGCTAATATAATTTGCCTCCCCGATCTTGGCTCACAATAATGAATTGATGCCCTATCCATAATCGGATCATAGACAACCTCATTTTTTAACCCGTTAAAAGTAAAACCAGACTTAAAACAAAAACGGTAGATAAAACGAGAAAGAAGATAAGAGAAAGGTGACATATGTTTGATATGTTGTAGATGGAGCTACTTAATAGTTGTAAGGGAATATTCGACGAGAACACCATAAATATTGGAAATAATACACAAAAAAAGAATGCAGTAATAGACAAATAAAGTTTATAAGTATGCAGAAAGAGACATACAAAATGTTATGTAATATTAGAACTTGGTTTTATACCTCTTTATATTTCACTAAACACAAACCAACTTGTTTGAATCTCACCGACTAAATATATTCCCCAAGAGTCCAACACCATTTGAATTAAGCTACAACACAACTCATACTCACAAAGAGAAATCTTGAAAACTGATATACCAAATTTATAACCACTTCTCCAATACTTATCAAACCAATCTTATCTATATAATTACTGAATCATTTCAGAAGTCCTCGACGCGTCACGTCATCAATGCAATTGTGTGTTTTTTTTTTTTTAATTCTCTCAGGTGGGTCCCGCAATTTCTTTTATGAATTTCCTTGGAAATAACCGCCTGCAATTCTAAATATATACCTGATATCGTAGTTTAATAAATATTACGTAACATTTTTTATATAAATTCGTAAACATGAAAGTTTACGAAAAACTCGTGTAAAATTGCGTAACTCATTTGCACAACTATTTTGATTTTACAAAAATAAACCGTAAATTTTACGTAATGATTAACAGCGGGATTGAATATACCTGTGGATAATTAATAATTTGCATAATTGTTTTAACATTAAAATGGTTTATGGTATTAAAATTTTAGAATAAACCGCAATTTCATTTATGAATTTCCTGAGAAATAACCGTCAGAAATTCTAAATAAATACTGATAACGTAGTTTAAGAAATATTACGCAACATTTTTTATATAAATTCATAAACATGAAATTTTAATTTCTGGCAAGAGTATACCCGTTAAATATACCGGTGCATTTTTGCAATCGAAAAAAAGCGACAATACTAAATTTAAAAACAAAATTGAGAAAAGTTAAAAAATTCCAATAAACAATTACAATAGACAATATATCTAAATAATTACACTACACAATATATCGATATATTATATTGATGTTCTTAAAACTATACCGGTTAAATATACTCGTGCATTTTTGCAATCGAAAAAAAAGCGACTATACTAAATTAAAAAAACAATAAAAATAACATAATATTAATATAACAACCAATAATAGTGTACAAATTTATATATTTTGCGAAATCAAATCATAAACATAACGGTACAAAATAAACCTTGAAATAACATCTATATCGAATAAAAAAAACAATAAAAGAATAGATATATAAATACCATTATTATTATCATGTGCATTTTAACGTATTATCAATATAATAGAAATTGAGTGCACAATATTCACGTATTATTGACACTATTCGGTAATATTAATTATCCACCATATTTTTTTCTAAAAATATACCCGTGCAATTTTGCACGGGTTTAACACTAGTATGAAGTAATATGGTAAACTTTTATGGTAAAACTATTTTCGGTTGGAATTTAACTAGGTTGTAACTCGTGAAATTCATGGTTCTATTTTCAAAATTTTAGATGAATATAATTAATAATATTAAAAATAAACCAACAAATTATTTACGAATAAATTAATTTAGAATTATTTATCACATATGTAAGTATATATATGAGCTAATATATATTTTGTTCATTAGGATGATCAAGATTTACCATAAAAATAGTGTACTTATAAAGGAATTTGACCCCTCAACAATATATATTTATCACGTATGTAAGTATATATATGAGCTAATTATTCACGGGTCTGTTTTCACTCTTTGTGGCATACATTTATCACACAAAAACCCCGTATCATTTTTCCATTTCATCCATCCTGCTTTAATTCTGTGAGCCACATCTCCGTCTAACTCCCCATCTTTTTGGATAATAGATTCGAGATATCTAAAGGAATCTAACCCATCAACAATATTTCGTTTCGTCGTTGATCTCAAAAAAAAAAAAATTGTTTTTCGTTTCCGTCTTGGCTTTGGCATATGATGGTTTAAAGCAAAACTAATGCGGATCCCGTGCTAATGCTCGATATTCTAGATTGTGCTGTATAAAAATTTTAGTAATTGAAAAAAAAATATAAAACTGTCTTAGCCTATAATTTCTGTTAAGAAAATAGTACCCTATGATTTGTGTTAAAAAGATTGCGTGTTATTGCAGTTTTTCATATACAACTTTTATGTATAAGACCTTACAAAAGAGGAACGATTTATTAAAATAATGCTTAAAAATAAATTATTTATCGTTTTGGGTTGGTTACAAGAGTACTTATCAAAATGGTGTCCACGTAGGCTTGGAATTTTCAATCCTAAATTACGGAACAAACACGCCATTGGTAATGGCGTGTATGTATAAATATAAAAAAAATCAAATAGACACGCCATTGCATGTGGCGTGTATAGTGTATGTAAAAAACCTGGAATTCCAACCCAAACAATGACCCTTCTATGTCCTTCTAGTCCCTGCAAAAAACTCAACACTTCACCCCTTTATTTCAACCTCCATGCTTCCCTAAGACAACTCACAACCAAACCCACCACTTTTCCTTATTAAGTAGCAAACTGATATGAGTAATCTACCATTAAATTGACATTAATAATCTACCATTAAATTGGTATTTGCTTATCTCACTTTATTTGTTCGTTTCAGATTCGGTTTAGACCGGGCGACCAACACCACAAATTAATCGTCATTTCTCCATCCATACGTCCTCGTTGTGCCTCAACCTTACACAACGTCCTCGTTGTGCCTCAACCTTGACCATAACCAGGGCCAGAATCCTCCCTCGCTAGGTGTGTGACCCGGGTACTTCCGACCACAGGCTCACCACACGGTCGCAGGGTCGCTCTGATACCATTTGTAACAACCCGACCCACCACTATCGTAACACAAATCCAATAAGATGGGTGTGCACTTTTAGGCCCGTTATTTGTCCTCACTTAAGCCCAAAAGCACAAGGCCTTGTTACTAAGTGGTGGGTGGCAGCTATTATAAACATATCGTAAGCCTCACATTCTACCAATGTGGGACAAATCTCCACACAATCTCATCTCATACTCTTGGGGTGTTACATTAATGATGGTGATGATGGGGGATGGTGACGGGTTGGTCATGGACTGAGATTGGATGATCATGATTGTTGATGGAGAATGAAGTGATTTCGTGAGTGAATGGAGTGTGATTTGTTATATGAGTAAGTTGGTTGTCGTGGTGAGTGATTGATGGAGGGGTGATGATGATGCTTGATGGAGTATGATGATCATGGTGATGAATGACGGATTGATGATGGTGATTTGAAGACGATGAAAGCAAGTAGATGAATAGTTGTTAATTGTTATTATACATATTGTTGGCGATGACGTCATGATGATATATGAAGGGTTGAGGAAGAAGAAGAATTGTTGTCATTGGAAAATGGTCAGTCAAAAGCAGCTTAAGTTTTTAAGGCATAAAAGACAAACCCTTGATAATGGCGTGTCTGTGTGAATAGACACGTCACTTCTAATGGCGTGTTTGTTCCGTGTTTCAAGTTTTCAAAACCCGATCCTACGTGGACACCATTTTTACAAATATTTTTTTAACCAACCCAAAACGATAAATACTTTTTTAGCATTATTTTAAAAAATCGTTCACAAAAAAGTGAAAAACCAACTTTTATGTAAAAGACTTTACCAAAAAAATCAATTTGTCATTTAATAGGTCATATGCCAATTTGTCTAACATGTTTTAGTATTGAAAATACGAAAGTGGATATAACCATGGGTCCAATTTATAGAATGGTTATTAATGAAGGCCCATCCCATTCCCTTTTGGATCTTGAAATAATGAAGTATCACAGCATTTTACATGCATTTTTTTTATCACGGATCATCTAGGAATCTAGGATACCTTTGCTGTGTACGGATTTTTACGGCTGACCTCCTCTTACCCTACCATGTGTTGTCCATTGAGGCACTGAGGTAATGTTGACGTGTATACTCATGTTAAGTTTATATATGTGACTAAAGTCTCTTGGACGATGAAGATATTGCATAAACTTCTGATTTTCTTCATCAAAACAGCTGTTCAAAATCATGTTTGTTTGGTAATTGAAAATCTTGCATGACATTGGTACAATTTGATAAACAAGGAGGTAGGAAGGAAGAGAAGAGGACTAGAGGAGATAATTCATTTTGGCTCTTTCCTTCTGTGAAATATGGATAATTCTCCTCGACTGTTCTGTTGATCTGAAGGTTCCTATTATAGGAAATATAAATTATATTGTATTATTGATGAATTACAAATACATAGGAGGTAGTCTTATATAGACTACAAAAGATAAGTTTACGTAAACAAAAGATAAGATTTTTTTTTTGACATGTGCGTATGATCAGTCTATCTAAATGCTTTTGCTATAGCATGTGCTGATCTGTTAAGTGACCTACGACAATGATGTAAAGAAAAACCATGAAAACTACTAATAATTCGTAATATAGTGTTGACCGTTGTCCTAATATCCTTCTCGATTTCTCCAAAACCATTAATCTGCAAGACAAGCAAGATTAAGACAATCGGAAGATGCATCAATATGGTAGTAGCCGCGATACTACATGAAAATAAACAAGCAGCTTGCAGCGGAAATACGGTAGTTATAAAAACTTTCGACATATATATAAATAAAACTTAATCGCGGAATATCAAAACAACGCTTAAGATTAAAACCAAAGAAAATGTATAACTTATACAAGATACTTTAAAGGAACAAGGGATAAGGTATCCCTCGATAGCAAGTAAATTAAAACTAAGCTAATCGTAAATTAGGTAATTGTCGACTAATCAACAATGCTCGCTAGCCACACGTCTTCCCCAAACAACACCAACCTACATACGTGAAACATGTACGCCACAGTCAGTGGGGAGTAACTCGAGGTTCTCCCAGCCACTTTTTGACAGAAAACACGTAAACGGTAATACAACACAACATATACGTATGAACATGCAAATACAATTATAAGTAATCAACATGATATATTCAAGAATGACAAACCTGATCAAGGCATGAACCAACATTTGAAAACATAAACATAGGTCATCATATGAATTATTATCGAAACGGAAAATCAACCAAATGAATGACTCAGCGGCCAACATTTGATAGCATGTTCACTCACACAAACAACAACCAAGTAATTGACTCAGAGGCCAACACTAGATGTCATGGCCAATCACAGAACATACAAGAATAGAATGAACGCCGTCAGGGAACATAACCGTTACCACTGACCGCTAGATCGCATAACCACGACACTAGCTATCGGGACGCATAACCACGACATCGACTCTATGAATAGCGCATAACCGACAACTATATGTCTAAGACCTGGCTAGACCCCTCGATGTAATAACCTACACTGAACGACACACGGGGACCGGAGCGCATTAGCACGACCTCCAACTACGGGAGCGCATGAGCATGACCTCCGACCAATCCCGAACATAGACAAATCCCATAACTTGGGTGGCATTAGTTCATTACAATGATACACAAATCGTACCACCGCTATCTATTCACAGCCAAGGTGAAATAACTGTCACCAACACAACTAGGAATGACATAACTGTCATCCAAACATAAGCAAGGTAACATAACCGTTACCAGACTCAACTTGAGATAACATAAGCGTTATCAAACAAACTCGAGCTAACGTAACCGTTAACTAACTCATTTAATACATGTGAGCTTCAAATCAATCAAGACAACACTTAAGCTAGTTTTGAGAAGCTAACTTGAAGCGGGAGCCGGTTTCCCTTCCGGTTGCCCGGCCGGGGGGGTCTTCCTCCTCAACTTAGCTACTAAAACGGCTTAAGCATTCAACCATGCAACAACCACGGAAACACCCAAACATTTTACTCAAATGAGTAACAAAATAAAGAGGATTCATGTGAGGAGCCTCATGCACAAGTTTACATTTCATTCGGGATATAAAATAACTAGCATTAGATGTCACAAGTTTAATGTCGTAAGCATGTGAATTAAACATGAGGGATGTGTTGGAGCTTGTGTCCTCCACATGTAGTGTGATAACGTCATTGCACATACCCTTGTACAGACAAGTGGGAGATTGTTGGGGCTGCTGTCCTTGACAATTAAGTACAATGACTTATTAAATCTCTTTAAGGATCACAAGGGCATACTTCAGTATTATTATCAGTTGATCCACGTTTATCAATAACGGTTGGCTTGCTAGATAAGTTTGACGTTATTGTCATACGGATGGCGGTGATCAACTGGTCCCTATACGTCACACCTATAGGACACGTTTGAGATATGTGAAGGTATGAAAATACAGTCACATTTATGCCGGATACGACTAAACAGTTAGTCAGAGGTATTGACTATTAAATTAGTCAATGAGATGTTGAGATTATTATTTAATACGGATTAAATAATTTTAGCTAATACGGATTACATGTTTAATTCGTAAAATTAAATATAAGCAGTTATATTTAATTAAATATTGATTTCGCGTATTAATATAAACGGTTATATTAATTTGGGTAATTATACAATATCGTAATTTTATCAGACCATTATTAATACATCGACTGCATTAATATCTGATAACATGTATACGATTTATAATAAATACCCGCGAATTATATTTTAGCAATGGGTCGAATCACGCATTGGAATAAAGTAAGAGTGGAAGCCCACTCCTACCCAATATCCAATTCGGCCGACCAGGGCTACATAAGGAGAGTCCTTCTCCTTATGTCAGTGACTCTTGGTTTTTTGAACTTGTAATTCATAATTCTCACAATTAGGGTTTTTGAGAGCATTCTTCTCCCAAAACTAAGATCTCACATCTAAAACCTCAAAAGCTCTCCCCATATTGCAAGGCAATTGGAGAGTAATTTCTAGCACTCGCGGCATCATCTCAATCAAGTCTTGGGTGCAAGTTATAGGAGGGAATTTACTTTAATTCCTGTTCTTAGGCCTATTCAAGCAAGGACCCAAGGTTGTATTCTTTTTCATGTTTTTATTTATCTTATGACAATAATCACAACTGTAATTTTCATTATAATCCTGCAAGTTTAGGGCGAATACATGCTTTATTCCCCACAAGTGGTATCAGAGCCACGGCCATGAAATTTTACTTTTGTGTTTTTCATAAGTTTTTTATTTAAAATTTTTGAAAAAGCGTGTTCTGTCGCTGTGTCGGTCGGTCGACCCCTAGCTGCGGTCGGTCGACCGCCACCCGCGTAGGTTTGCTGTTTTTGACAGTTTCCTTTTGTGGGATATCGATCTTGTTTTTCGATTCTTGTTTACATATTGTTAATTAATCGATATTCTTGACAATATGTGAACCCTTGTTGATGTTTATTTTGATTTACTCGTTTTAATCAAAGTTTATAAAAAGGTAAAAACTTGTTTTGATTTCAAAAGATGCAGCGTTTTGCGTTTTCTGAAACTCGTTTTTACTGTTTGGTGGTCGGTCGACCTGACTGATAGGTCGGTCGACCGATTATGCTGTTGCAAAACTTTCTGTTTCTCGTCTGTAGGTCGGTCGACCCCGTGTTGAGGTCGGTCGACCTCGCCCCCTGTAACAGACGTCGTTTTTTTTTTTTTTTTCCGAAAATAACCTGTTTTATTTTCCCATGGCCTTTAGTAATATACTATATACGGAAATAGTATATTATTAATGTTGTGAAACGGTTCACACTCGTTTGATACATATTATTTTAAAACGGTTTAAGTAATGGATTATAAATTTATTAAAATTGGGTGATTAAAACGGTATAATCACATAATTTTAATCCCGTAAGGTGGTTTGGTAAAAATTTGTTAATCATAATAACAGTATTATGTCATGTATGAATTTTATTTAGTTGATGCATTTTATTTATCGTCTTGTTGAATGCCTTGTGAATGCTTTCAATAACGTATTTATTTTTTGGAAACGGTTGTAACTTAGTGTGGCCTTAGAAGATTGTGTCACCGTTAGGGGTGTGCAAATTCCGGTCCGGACCGGAAAAATGGACCGGACCGGACCGGAATCTACCGGACCGGAACCGGAATTAAAAATTCCGGTCCGGTCTCCGGTCCACCATTTTTTAAGATTCCGGGTTCCGGTCCGGTCCGGCCCGGGACCGGTTTTTTCCGGTTTGGACCGGATTTTATATTTTAAAATTTTTTTCCTCGGAAATATATTAAAATCCGGTCCAAAACGGTCCAACCGGTCCATAATATTCAAATTTCGGTCCATAATTTTATCGGTCTATATTATATAAATTCCGGTCCAACCGGTCCGGTCCGGTTTTGGACCGGAATTTTACCGGTCCGGTTCCGGTCCAGAATTTTTATATTCCGGTCCGCTCCCGGTCCATCATTTTTGGCAATTCCGGTTCCGGTCCGGTCCGGTCCGATCTTGGACTGGTGCACAGCCCTAGTCACCGTAATGATGGGACACAGTCTTGCTTGTAATTTTGAGATCTTGAATCTCCGTTTTGGGTTTTTGCCATGTAATTACTTTTGTATTTAAATTAGAATGTAAATAGGGTTATATTTGTAATTTAAATTAGTAATTTTGTGAAGACCGAAGACGGAGACCGGATGCTCACTCCCGCTGCAAGGACCAAGATGGAACATCAAGACAAGCTTCTAGGGTCCAACGGTGGATTCCAAGTTGTTTTATGTTTATTTTGGTAGCATAGGCCACACTAGGACTTTTTATTTACGTTTATTGCATTTATTTTATACTTTCATCGATAATAGCTTGCATCATATTCCGCCTAAAACCAAACCACCTATAACATGCCTGAAAACTGACTCATGTAGAGGTTACGCGTTAGTTTTCTGTGATAATACAGATGTCACATGTCACTTGTAAAGCCATCACTTTATTTCATTCATTCATGCAAATGCTAGATATTAGTTCACTTAAAATGGATAAATATAAGTTGATGGGGTCTTCCTCGTATAACCAAAAATTGAGAATAGTCTTTATAAATCAGACTCCCATGAATCCCTTCTTCGTCGGTAGGCATAATATGACCCCTTCTACGTCGGGTAAGTGGGAACAGATGATTTATTTTATCTCAACATCATGGTCACTCGATACTATCTAGCGACTGAGATGGACTAATAGATAGGATTTACGGAAATCTATCGACCAAGAGTTCCAACGGTGGAATTAGCCAAGCTGTGGGCTTATCAATATACGGAAATTGAGTCTTGGGATCGTTTATATAATTCTTGAGGGAGATCAATTATATAAATGCATGAGTCTACGAGTTTAAATACACTTTAATATAGACTTAAATCACAACAATGAGTTGCTTATATGGTTCTGTTTTATCTTCTTTTCAGTGTAGAACACGTTCAAATTAAACTGCTGTATAACTAATGACTGGTGAAGACCCAATGCCAAGTGCCAAGCTAGCACGTGAATCCTGGCTAAAAGCCTTCATGGACTCCATGAATCAGTCTACTAGACTGAGGAATGATGGGTCAAACTTCACTGACTGGGAGGCAGCACTACGGAATGCTGCCATTGCTGACGGAAAGCTTAAGTACTTAACTGAGCCAATTCCGGCACACCCAGGAACTGGAGCTAGAGCTAACGAAGTTCGCGCTCATAGCGACTTCGTCATGGAAGCGGGTGCGATAAAGAATGTACTCATCTATGCAATGGAATCCAATTTGCAAAGACGCTTCATAACCCATGGTGCAACAAGATTTTCACCATGCTCACTAACGAATTCTCAAAAGCTCCGAGAATCGTTTCTTATGAGCATACCTGTCGCTTCTTTGAGGCGAAACTCCAGAAGGGCCAAGCGGTTAGCCCACATATTCTCAACATGATTGAGAATATCGAGAAACTGGAGGCCCTAAACTGCAAGATCAGTGAGAACATAATCGTTGATCGAATGCTTCATTCGCTTCATGATGGGTTCGCCCTCTTTAGGGCCAACTATTACATGAACGACATGAAGAAGACTCCTCATGAGCTCCACTCCCTTCTCGTACAGACCGAGAAGGATTTGAAATTAAGTGGGAGCGTGAAGCAAGATGTTCTCATGATCTCCAGTAAGGGTAAGGGTAAGGGTAAAGCTAAAGCTCAGGGCGACCTAACAGTAGGCAAGCCCAAGTTTAAGAAGTCAGGATTTACTAAGAGTGGGCCAGGTGAGTCGAGCAACTCACAGGGCAAAACAAAGAGCAAGGATACTAGCATGGAATGCCACCATTGCCACAAGACTGGGCATTGGAGGCGCTCATGCCCCGTGTATCGTGAGGACATTAAGGCAGGCCGCGTTACTCCTGTTGGTATGTCTTCTTCTTTTATTCACATGATTGAGATTAACCATGCAAGTTACGGAACTTGGGTACTAGATACTGGTTGTGGTTCTCATCTATGTAATCATGTGCAGGGCCTCTGAAACCAAGAATCCCTCATCAAGGGTGAGGTTGACCTGCGTGTCGGGAATGGAGCACGTGTTGCTGCAGTCTCGAGGGGAACATACGTGATCCAGCTTCCAAGTGGATTCGAGTTATCTTTATATAACTGTTATTATGTTCCTTGTTTGTCCAAAAACATTATTTCAGTTTCTGCGCTTGACAAACTTGGTTTTTCATGTGTAATAGAAAATAACAGTTGTATTTTCTCACTACACAATATGATTTATGGCAAGGCAGTTTCCATGAATGGAATTTATGTTTTAGATCAAACCACTGAAATATTACATGTGAATAATAAGAGATTAAAGGTAGGTGACAAAGATCAAACTTACCTATGGCATTGTCGTATGGGACACATAAATGAGAAACGCGTAAAACAGCTCATACATAATGGAGCTATCTCGGCCTTTGATTTCGAATCATATGGCACGTGTGAATCATGTCTCATCGGTAAGATGACTCGTGTTTCCTTCAAAGGTGTTGGAATGCGCGCTGCCGACCTATTAGGACTCATACATACGGATGTATGTGGCCCTATGTCGATCAATGCACGAGAAGGCTATAGGTATTTCATCACTTTCACGGATGATTTGAGTAGATATGGCTATGTCTACTTAATGAAACATAAAAGTGAATCCTTTGACAAGTTCAAAGAATACCAGAATCGGGTACAGAACCAGCTGGGAAGAAAGATTAAAGCACTACGTTCTGATCGTGGTGGTGAGTATCTTTCACACGAGTTTGATCAACACCTTAAAGACTGTGGCATCGTGCTACAGTTGACTCCACCTGGAACACCACAATTAAATGGTGTGTCCGAACGGAGAAATCGAACTCTACTCGATATGGTTCGATCCATGAGGAGTCACACCGTCGTGCCTGATTCATTGTGGGGCTATGCTCTTTTGTCAGCCGCTCTAATACTTAACCGAAGTCCGTCTAAAGCTGTTGACAAGACTCCATACGAATTATGGAAGGGAACGGTCCCTAACTTGTCCTTTATTCGGGTTTGGGGCTGTGAGGCTTATGTCAAGTGGAGACACGAGGATAAGCTCGGCCCGCGATCGGTCAAGACATACTTTATAGGTTATCCAAAGGGAACTTTTGGTCATTACTTCTACTCGCCAACCGAACAACGTGTTTTTGTTGCGGCTAGTGCGACGTTCTTAGAGAAAGAATTTCTCGAGAACAATTCGAGTAATAGAACCTTCGATTTATCAGAGGTTCAAGAACCAACTACCGAGCAACCATTGGAGGAAACAGTTCCTTCAACCGAGGCTGCGGTAGATATTCCTGAGGAACCTAGGAGGTCGGGAAGAGTCTCTATTCCTCCGGACAGATACATTGGTATGGTCGAGGAACATGACATAGATGACGTCTTACTCCTAGAGGGTAATGAACCCTCAACCTATAAAGGTGCCATGACCAGTTCTGACTCAAAGCTATGGCTAGAAGCCATGCAATCCGAGATGGACTCCATGTATGAGAACAACGTGTGGGATCTTGTGGACCTACCTGGAAAGGTGCTTCCCCTTCAATGCAAATGGCTTTACAAAATAAAGCATGCCGTGGAAGGTAAATAAGATATCCATAAGGCAAGACTAGTTGCTAAAGGTTTCACCCAAGTGTCAGGCTTGCACTACGATGAGATCTTTGCACCCGTAGTCATGCTACGTTCCATTCGGATTATCTTAGCGATCGCCGCATTTCATGACTATGAAATATGGCAGATGGACGTTAAAACCGCCTTCTTAAACGGTTATTTGGAGGAAGAGTTGTACATGGTACAACCCGAGGGTTTTATTGATCCAGAAAATCCTAAGAAAGTTTGCAAGCTTAAGCGTTCCATCTATGGACTTAAGCGAGCATCGCGGAGTTGGAATCATCGCTTCGACCAAGTGATAAAAGAGAATGGATTCGTTCGATCAGTCGAGGAACCATTTCTCTATATCAAGTCGAGTGGGAGCAAGATTGTCTTCCTAGTACTGTATGTCGATGACATACTCTTGATTGGGAATGACATACCTCTCCTTTCTTCGGTTAAAGCATGGTTGAAAAACCATTTCCAGATGAAAGATCTGGGAGAGGCACAAAGAATTTTGGGCATTCGTATCTACAGGGATAGATCACGACGGATGTTGTCTCTCAGTCAGGAGTCTTACATAGATAAGATTCTAGAGAGATTCAGCATGACGAACTCCAAGAAAGGGTTCCTTCCTATGACTGCTGGGCTTCACTTGAGCAAGACTCAAGAAGCTAAGACATTGGAAGAGAAGGAGCGCATGAGTCGGATTCCATATGCTTCGGCAATAGGATCGATCATGTATGCCATGATATGCACACGTCCAGACGTTGCATATGCATTGAGTATGACTAGTCGATTCCAAGCTCATCCAGGTGAACAACACTGGATGGCCGTGAAAAACATTCTTAAGTACCTACGGAGGACTAAAGATTGGGGATTGACTTACGGAGGTGACTCGACGCTCTGCGCCACGGGTTACGCAGATGCTAGCTTCCAAACGGATCGAGATGACTCGAAATCTCAGTCTGGATTCGTTTTTACTCTTAATGGCGCTGCTGTCAGCTGGAAAAGTTCTAAGCAGAGTGTTACAGCAGATTCTACTACTGAGTCCGAGTACTATGCCGCCTCGGAAGCAGCTAAGGAAGCAATATGGATGCGTCAATTCTTACAAGGACTCTCAGTAGTGCCTAGTTCGAATGACCCAATCACCGTTTATTGTGACAATAAAGGTGCCATCTTCCAAGCTAAGGAGCATAAGTCTAGCAACAAGGCTAGGCATGTACAACGGAAAGCTCATCTAATCAGAGATTACGTGGAGCAAAAGGAGATTTTCATTGATAAGATCGCTACGGATGACAACATAGCTGATCCTCTCACTAAAGCATTACCACGTGATAAGCATGAAGGGCACATTCATTCCATGGGAATTAGATGTGTTCCTAAGTTATAGTACTCTTTTGTGAATTCATGTAATAATTCATTTTCTCGTGTACTCTATTCAACCTCATTGTTATGATATAAAATGTTTTGTTTTTCATGTGGAATTGTACGCCAATTTTGAACACCACAAAGTGAACTGAATAACATTACATCGTTTTAGTCCTTGATTACCCACTTGAGCTGATAACTCAGGTAATCATTTTGTGACGTTGGTTGATGGTGGGTTCAACGAACCATAAGTCACACGGATGACTGACCAATCACAAAGGCGAGTTATACGGAT
Organism: Silene conica; assembly: GCA_029255685.2. NCBI lineage: Eukaryota > Viridiplantae > Streptophyta > Magnoliopsida > Caryophyllales > Caryophyllaceae > Silene > Silene conica. Next base: position 16,244,054 of record CM055311.2, on the reverse strand, counting down.
ATCTCGTAGGACACCCCGTGACATCGTTATGGAGTCCTAAATGTTTTATAACATTGGGTGCCAGGTCGTGGATAGGACCTCCATAGTGTTCCTTAGAGTCGAGTCTTTTGACTTTCAACTGTCTCTTGAGATTAAGGCAGATTTTGGGTAACTTTGGTTTCTTTCCCACGGTCATCGTAACAGGGGCCAAGAGGATTTTTTCTGGGTTATTTCATGCTGCGCGATATAGGCAGGATTCGAGTTGAGGGAAATATTCAAACCCTTATCAGGATTTTATCATTTCTCAGGGCCACTCGAGGAGTAGTAACTGAAATGCATAGCCATGCTCGAATATAGATTCGTTTTATCAGTTAAGTTACTCTCTAGTCGGGGAAACCACTCTTGATACAGATCGCTTGTGAGGTACGACCTTTGCGAATGCGGATTTGCAAATTGTCTTACATTGAGTGGGAGAAATTTTAAAAGGATATGAGAATCGGTTATCGCACCTACACTTGTACGGACAAGTGGGAGTTTGTTGGAGCTTGTGTCCTCCACATGTAGTGTGATAACGTCATTGCACATACCCTTGTACGGACAAGTGGGAGATTGTTGGGGCTGGTGTCCTTGACAATTAAGTACAATGACTTATTAAATCTCTTTAAGGAGCACAAGGGCATACTTCAGTATTATTATCAGTTGATCCACGTTTATCAATAACGGTTGGCTTGCTAGATAAGTTTGACGTTATTGTCATACGGATGGCGGTGATCAACTGGTCCCTATACGTCACACCTATAGGACACGTTTAAGAGATGTGAAGGTATAAAAATACAGTCACATTTATGCCGGATACGACTAAACAGTTAGTCAGAGGTATTGACTATTAAATTAGTCAATGAGATGTTGAGATTATTATTTAATACGGATTAAATAATTTTAGCTAATACGGATTACATGTTTAATTCGTAAAATTAAATATAAGCAGTTATATTTAATTAAATATTGATTTCGCGTATTAATATAAACGGTTATATTAATTTGGGTAATTATACAATATCGTAATTTTATCAGACCATTATTAATACATCGACTGCATTAATATCTGATAACATGTATACGATTTATAATAAATACCCGCGAATTATATTTTAGCAATTGGGTCGAATCACGCATTGGAATAAGGTAAGAGTGGAAAGCCCACTCCTACCCAATATCCAATTCGGCCGACCAGGGCTACATAAGGAGAGTCCTTCTCCTTATGTCAGTGACTCTTGGTTTTTTGAACTTGTAATTCATAATTCTCACAATTAGGGGTTTTGAGAGCATTCTTCTCGCAAAACTCAGATCTCACATCTAAAACCTCAAAAACTCTCCCCATATTGCAAGGCAATTGGAGAGTATTTTCTAGCACACGCGGCATCATCTCAATCAAGTCTTGGGTGCAAGTTATAGGAGGGAATTTACTTTAATTCATGTTCTTAGGCCTATTCAAGCAAGGACCCAAGGTTGTATTCTTTTTCATGTTTTTATTTATCTTATGACAATAATCACAACTGTAATTTTCATTATAATCCTGCAAGTTTAGGGCGAATACATGCTTTATTCCCCACAGGATGTACGTAATTCGACTCATGAATCATACATGATAAATATATACTTTCTAATATAAGTTTTATAATGATTTAACATGCTTAAACAATGTCCGAATAAGCGGTAAAACAATAAATAAGTTCTTCTTATTATTCATGTGATAAATAAACATAGGGCTAAAGGAAGTTTGATTTACGAAACTCATATAATATATTTATACATCATTAACCAAATATTATTATCATGTAACAACACTCGACAAACACTAAATCAAGTCGACAAAGACAACTCAAAACAGCCCGCAAAACAGCCCCGAACAGCCCCTCGAAACAGCCTCGAAACAGCCCCGAAACAGCCCCTCGAAACAGCCCCGAAACAGCCCCGAATCAACCTTCAAAACAGCCCCAAAACAAGCCTCAAAACAGCCCCGAACAGACCCCCGAAACAGCCTCAAAACAGCCCAACCAAATCGCCCAAACATAGTGAAAAGCGCAGGCTGCCGTGTAGGCCGCAGGCTGCGCCTGGCCTGGCCGCAGGCCTGCGCTGCTGGCCGCAGGCAACGCCTGGCCTTGCTGCAGGCCTGCGCTGCTGGCCGCATGCTGCGCCCTTCACGGGCTGCTTGTTCTTCGCGCAGGAAATTCGTACAATGCACTATACATTCCAATACTTATGCAACGATTTTAAGGCGGGTTTATGCATGATTCAAGAGGTAAACTCAACTCATAAACTCACTAATTCATGGGCATAACAACACTCATATGTAAACATTTGATAAGAAGCACAATTATCAAACTTGACATGGATTTAAATCAATCGAAAACCAAACTATCACTATGAATTCAATGAGAATGTGACGGATATCATTTTACCCATTAACAATAACCCGATTCCTCATTCATTACTACCAATTAACAAAGAACCCATTTCATTCAATCGAATAATGAAGTAATCAACACAATACTCCACAATTTCAGAAATTAAACAACACAATCCTCATAATTTCATAAATTAAACAACAATAACCATACACAACCGTTTTTGACTTAAAGTCGAGTAACCTCTCAAAGTTACCTTTAAAGCTCTTCAAATATTCAAAGAATCCTCCATTGAAGTTCAAACATCCATTCTCGCTCAAGAACAATAAGAAAAACGAATCACAACGAAACCCTAGAAAAATGGGTTTTTCCGAAAACCCAACAATTCTAGCTTTTAAAGACATGAAAAGAAGGAGAAGGAGAAGAGGAGAAAATACCTACAAAGAACTCGGAATTTGAGCAAGAAACGGAGGAGCTTTGGTCGGGTTTGTGTTCATGGAGAAACACCAACAATGGAGATTGGGGTTTTCTGATTTTTGAAGAGGATGAAGAAATGAATGGGTTGTGTGAAATAAAACACAACATAGGGGTTATAATGGGTTTTGAGTCGGAACTGACTCGGCGTTCATTTAATGAGCCGGGGTGGACTCGGATTTGGTTAATTAAAACGGAAACGACATCTCAAGTCTATTATTACTCAAGATGAAACGAAATATACAAATAAACTACAACTCATGAAATTATCCAACATACTTGTCATTTTTCGAGAATTAAAACCGGAATTTAAAAATTATAAAACTCGAAATATCATTTGAAACTAAAATGCTTTAAAATGAAATATTCATATTATTAAAATATATTTAGGAAATTTAATGAAATATAAATCATTATCGAATTAAATCTTTAAATTTTATAAACGGAAAATATCGGGGTGTTACAAGAAGCGTGAAACGAGGAGTCCCAAGCAGCATCACATTTAACTCGTAAATATAGCTGACATATCGAAGAACCCAATATCATAACAGGGAAGTGATTCCGCAGCAATGAGAGAGTATCCATATCCTCTGGCAGATGAAAATTTTGCGGCCGAGGTTGCTTAGAGTCTTCACGGATAATATTTTCACTTGTATCTCGGTTAATCTTATCTAATGTTTCATATATATTAAAACTCTTGTTATTGAAGACTTTATCATTTCTTCAACACCAAATATTCCACAAAGTCGCAAAGTAGATAAAAGTCTCAACTTGTCTTCCTTCATGGCCAACATAGCAACCCAGGTACTTATCCAAGATGTCATACTTTGATTGTTGTTAATTGTTGTTCTGATTCCACGGGGGAGGCTAACCAAATATGTGAAGCAATAGGACAATCCCGAAGTAAGTGTTCAAAAGTTTTAGGGGATGCCGAAGACTGACAATCCATACAACAGCCATCAGTGGAAAAATTCCGCTTAAGCAATTCAACAGAGCATGATAAGGTATTTGTTAGGATTCTCCAGCCAAAGATCTTCCATTTACCCAGAATTCTGAGATGCCGTAGTTTTTTGCACCACAGAGGAGGAATGTTTGATCTTCGTTCCCTATCTTTGGCCCGAGCATTTTCATCCCATATCCGCTGAAAAGCTAGTGCATATCCACTTTTACTCGTATATTGTCCACTGCTTGTATGATTCCACACAATTTGATCAGTATCCTGAGAAGAGGGCCTAGGAGTAGCCAAAATAGTGTTAATGATATCCTGAACACCAAGATCATATAGTGTATCAATATCCCATTCTCCAGATGGACCAAAAAGATCCTTAATTTATATAGGAGGGAGATCACGATCGTGCAGTTCCAGCAAGGATAGAATATTTGTCTTCTGAATCCAATTATCCTTCCAAAAATCTAATGTAGAGTTAGTTTTAAATTGCCAGGAGAACAAAAGATTAGATTAAATATAGTATTAGTAACTAATAACAATACTATTAGAAATAGAGAAGTAGAGTTGGACGTGGATTGAAGTAGTATTGGATTGGATGTGGATTGAAGTAGTATTGGACTAGGATTCTAAGGACTCCTAAACACACCGCCACCTCCCACACCTCCACCTCCCCTTTCAAAGGTAAGTGTTAATGGTGTTCACACCAAGGACACACCCTCTACTACTGCAAAACATTCAAAAATCTTCACCCTACGATCCAAGTCCCTCGTTACATTCGCTCTACCACCACTTCCGCCCCTCAAGCCAATCCCACGACCCTCACCGAATCAAACCCATCCCCTTGGCTTCTAGACAGTGGTGCCTCTCATTACGTCACCACTGATCTAGAAAACCTTGCCCTCCACTACCCCTACGACGGAACGGATGAAATTGTTATTGGTGACGGGTCTGGTCTTCTCCCTATTCAAAATACTGGTTCTACCCTCTTATCCTCTCAATTTCAATTACAAAATATTTTTCATGTCCCTTTAATGCACAAAAACATTATTTCTGTCTCTAAATTTTGCACTGACAATAACGTTTCCATTGATTTTAACTCTACCTTTTTTGTTGTTAATGAACCTAAAACGGGTACAATTCTTTTCACCGAAGCAGCAAAGGACAGAGTTTACTATTGGCCCGCGTCGTCGTCTTCGCAAGCCCACACTACTTCCCTAAATAAAACCGATCTTCATCATAGATTCGGCCACCCTCATCTTTCTGTTTTCAAATCCATTTGTTCTCACATGAATCTTAAGTTTACTGGTTTAGATACGTCTTGTAATGCTTGTCAGATTTATAAAAGTCACAAACTTTCGTTTAATGTGTCCTCATTACAATCTCAAAATCCGCTTGAAATAATTTTTAGTGATGTTAGGTCATCTCCCATTCCCTCCACTACTCAATTCAAATATTACGTCATTTTTGTCGATCATCACACAAAATTCACATGGTTATTTCCTCTTAAAAAGAAGTCCGATACACATTCTACGTTTCTTGCCTTTAAAACTTTAGTCGAAAAACAATTCTCTAAACCAATATAAAAATATTTTACTCCGACAATGGTGGTGAACCCGACTTAGCTAAGTTCGGTATCCAACATCTCACCTCCCCACCCCACACACCCGAACATAATGGACTTGCGGAACGACGACATCGGCACATTGTGGACACTGGTCTTGCTCTCCTTTCCCATGCCTCTATGCCTCTCGCGTATTGGCCATATGCCTTCCAAACTGCCTTTTATCTTATCAACCGTATGCCCACCTCCACCCTAAACAATGACTCACCCTACACCCGTCTCTTCCACTCCGAACCCCAAATATGCTAACTTTCGGAATTTTGGAAGCCTTTGTTACCCTTGACTCCGGCCCTATACCACCCATAAACTTGATGCTCGTTCCAAGGCCCGTGTTTTTGTTAGCTACTCCCATTCCCAACATGCCTATTTATGCCTCGAACCTACATCAAACCGTGCCTACAGCTCTAGGCATGCCCGATTTGTTGACCACACTTATCCCTTTGCCACCACCGCGTCCACCCCATCCCTTCCCTCCTCTGAGGAATGGTGTCATATAACCATACCCGTTCCTCACCCCCTAACCCCGACAACCCAGCCCCAACCTTCCATGCCCCCTCCCGTGTCGCCTTCTTCCTCGGCCCAGACTGCTCTCTTGCCCCCTGCCTCACCGCGACATTCTGCTCCCTCACCCCCTGCTTCACCGCTTCCCCATGACTCCTCTACTACCCTCACCTCTGCCATCCGTCCTCCACCCAGCCCCAACACAACCCTCACCACCACCACCACCAGCCCCGGTACTCCCTCTCCCATGACCTCCAAGCCTGACCAGCCACCCAATTCCCCTCTTGCCTCGCCCCACTCCGCTGCCAGCCCTGCCTCCACTCCCCCTCCACCGCCTACACTACACCATGTCACTCGTACCTCCCATGTTATCTACAAATCTATTGACAAACTAAACTTATCCACCCAACTCACCTCCACCGAACCCAAAACCATCAAACAAGCCTTGGTTAATCCTACGTGGCGTAAAGCCATGGAGGACCAATTCTCCGCTCTTCAAGGAAACCAAACATGGGACCTCGTCCCACCCGACTCCTCTCAAAACCCAATTGGTTGTAAATGGGTCTTTCGGGTAAAATATAATCCCGATGGTTCCATTCACAAGCACAAAGCCTGACTCGTTGCCAAGGGGTTTTTACAACGCCCCGGCATTGATTACACCGAAACTTTTAGCCCCGTCATTAAACCCGCTACAGTCCGTCTAATACTTAGTCTTGTCGTCACTAACAATTGGCCCCTTCGACAACTTGATATCAATGATGCGTTTCTTCAAGGCACGCTCACTGATACGGTCTTCATGGTTCAACCTCCAGGTTTTTCTGACCCCACCAAGCCCAATCATGTATGCCGTGTTCGTAAAGCTCTATATGGGTTAAAACAGGCGCCTAGGGCCTGGTACACGGAACTTCGATCCTTCCTAACTGCTACCGGGTTCACGAACTCTGTTACTGACACTTCTCTCTTTATATATCATGGCTCTCATACTATGTTTGTCTTGGTCTATGTAGATGATATAATTGTTACAGGTTCTTGTCCCTCGTCAATTTCGAAGTTCATTTCCTCCCTCGCAGCTCGTTTTTCCCTCAAAGATCTTGGCCTTCTCTCATACTTCATTGGTGTTGAAGTTCAACCATGCTCACATGGTATTTTCCTTAATCAACAAAAGTATACAACCGACCTACTTGCTCGTGCTCACATGTCGGATGCAAAATCCGCATTAACTCCAATGGACTCGGCTAGAGATGGCAATGGGTAGGATCTGGACAGGATCCCATAGGATCCAGATCCAGATCCGTTTTAAAATGGTATATCAAGATCCTACCCTTATCCTTAGGGTCCGAAATTTGTAGATCCATATCCGTATCCTAAGGATCTGGGTTGGATCTGGATAAAATCCAGATCCATCAATCTCCAACGATACATTCAAATGAAACCGCACCAAGCCACGACTATACACTATTTCACTTTTACTTGTCAATTAGAAACAATGTTTTAGTCGAATTACCCTATATTAGCTTCACTGGTTTAAAAATCATAGTTTAAAAGAAACAAAAAGAGTTTACAAAGTGTTAAAAAGTCTTATAGCAACTTACAAATAAGGTTTACAAACCACAAAATAATTATAATTCCAACAATTTATAATAAAACAAATTGTTCAAACAAAATAAGCATTAATACTTCATTCCTTATTTCCATGATCTACCTTTGAAGGGTCGAATCTATCCAAAAATTACCCTTATAGAAATTAAAAGAGGGTCCAAGGGTAGGATCTCGATCTTAGTGGTGGGATCCAGATCCGACCCTCGTACTCGTATAAGGATATGAGTCTGATCCGGATCCTAAGGATCTAAAATAATGGGATCCATATCCTACCCTTGGGTATAGGGTCTGGTGGATCTGGGCAGGATTCGGGATCCATTACCATCTCTAGACTCGGCCCTCAAGCTGAATCTTCGTGATGGTTCCCCTCATGACAATCCCACTGAATACCGTGCTCTTGCGGGCAGTTTACAATATTTATCGCTCACTCGACCGGATATTGCCTTTGCTGTTAACAAACTGTCTCAGTTCATGCATGCCCCAACTACATGTCACTGGGATGCCCTGGAACGGCTTCTACGTTATCTCGCTGACACCTTAACTCATGGTATTGTCATTCATCGTGCTTCCTCTATGGCCCTCCATGCCTATTCCGACTCGGCCTGGGGTGACAATGAGGACGATCTCACGTCAACTAGCGCATACATTGTCTATCTTGGTCGGAATTTAATTTCTTGGAGAACAGCGTACTATAGCTCGGTCCTCTACGGAAGCGGAATATCGTTGTGTTGCAAATGCTAGTGCTGAATTAACGTGGCTAGCTAGCCTCCTCTCGGAAATCAAGGTTCCCCTTTCCACGCCTCCTGTGGTATATTGTGATAACCTTGGTGCTACGCACTTAAGCGCTAATCTCGTCTTTCATTCTCGGATGAAAAATTTGGCCCTTGATTTTCAATTCATCCGTGAGAAGGTCCAAGCTGGCTCCTTTCGAGTCATTCCTATCACCAATGATGACCAGCTTGCCGACGCTCTTACCAAACCTCTCCTTCGACCGCGTTTTACAATGTTGATGTCCAAGATTGGACTTTCCCGACGGTCGTCCATCTTGCGGGGATGTTAGGAGTCCTTAGAATCCTAGTCCAATACTACTTCAATCCACGTCCAAACTCTACTTCTCTATTTCTAATAGTATTGTTATTAGTTACTAATACTATATTTAATCTTATCTTTTGTTTACTAAACTTATCTTTTATAGTCTATATAATGCTACCTCCTATGTCAATAAGCGGATTATACCACCAGAGGTATACAATTTTCTGTACATATTTTGAGCTTTTTAATAGAAAATTCGAGCTTTATTAGAAAGAATATGAGCTATATGGTAAAATTTATGAACTCCTTGAAAAAATATTGAGAATCGAAAATTATTATACAGCTAAAACACAATACATATAAGTTGAACTATATTTTAATTTTAATATAAAAAACTAAAATATAACTCAAAATAGTTTAAAAGCTCAACAAATACACTCATAAGCTCAATCAAATACACCATGGTTGTACGATGCTATTATACATCTGGTTGTATAATCCTTTTTGTGCTCCTATGTACTTGTAATTCATCAATAATACAATACAATTTATATTTCCTACACCTATAAGACTTTAAAAAGTTGCAACTTTCTCATTTCTTCTCCCTATTTTTTCTTCTCCAATTTGTGTTTTTTTTAATATCAAGGGTCCCTATTTTTTTTAGTAAGGGGCCGTTTGGTTCAAACGATTGGAATGGAATGGAATAGATTTTAATACCAAAGAAGTATGGAGTTAGAATCTCATACTTATTAATGCTTGTTTGGTTTGATCTCGTAATGGATTGTAAATGTCATTCTTATTGTTTGATTCACATTTAGAATGGATTTCAAACTATTTCATTTTCTTTATCATAGATAACTGCAATTATATTATTTTGAATTAAAATTAGCTACAACAAAGCCAAAATTCAAATTAATCCATAAAAATCAAATGACTCATGTTCATATAATACGACAATAGCAAAATTATTCTAAGACCGAATAAAATCCACATAAAATGTTTTACGAAAAAAATCCGCATAAATGTTTTATGAAAAAAATTCACATAAATGTTTTATGAAAAATACGCAACTTTTTTTTATGACAAAAATCCGCATAAAATGTTTTAAGAAAAAGTTTCGCATAAAATGTTTTAAGAAAGAAATCCACATAAAATATTTTACGAAAAAATCCACATAAAATGTTTTATGAAAAAATTCCACATAACTTGTTTTATGAGAAAAATCTACATAACATGTTTTATGAAAAATACGCAATTTTTTTTATGAAAAAAAATCCACATAAAATATTTTATGAAAAAAATCCACATAAAATGTTTTATGAAAAATACGTAACTTTTTTTTATGAAAAAATTTCACATAAAATGTTCTATGAAAAAATCCACATAAAATGTTTTATAAAAAATACGTAATTTAGGATGGGATGGAATAAAGTTATAATCTTGGGTTGAGACATGGGTATGAGATTCCAAGGGTTCGGAATGGATTTAGAACCCCTTGGGTATCAAACTCCATTCCAAAAGGGTCCAACCAAACACTTGAATGGGTGGAATACATTCCAATCCATTCCAAATTCCCCAACCAAACACCCCCTAAGTCTTGCTTGCGGCGGGTCACTATTTGTGAGATAAAATGGACAAAATGAGTTAGTGGAGAAAGGGGACCACATGAATAGTGTTGGAGAGAGAGAAAAAGTGGGTAATTTGTGAGAGGAAACGGTATCCGTCACAAGTTTGCGACGGATATTGCGTTGCAAATAAGAATTTGTGCTATTTTTTAGTGTAAGGGGAATTGCAATCACACTATCGATTCTGTCTTCGGAAGTGTCGAATAATATTGAATCACTTTACCAGTTTATCAGGCTGGATGACTGATATTTGCATTTATTTAAGTGTCAGTGCACCAAACTTGTATGATGTGAATCTATTTCAATTGCTCTTCAGACTTCAGTTGATCTTTTCTTTCTAAAAATCCAATCAATTTTTTTAAAATGCTTTTACTACGACCTTCCATAAAGTACTCCGTAGTACTGTCCAACAAAAAATCTGGAACATTTTCAGAGCTGAATTTGTCATTTCATCTACTAGAGTATTATGCAGCTTTTTTTATTCAAGTCTCTAACCTATGTGTAACTCTCAGTCTGTGTACTTCCCTTCACCTATCTATAGACATTGCTCTTGTGAAGAATAATACCTTTATTGGCTCTAAGATTGTCGTTCGTCTGGCTCAGTTGGGCGGATATGGCAGCGACGACAAATCTTGATGTTATCTTCACTCGAGGAGCTATGTTGTCTTAGCAACAAGCATACATACATCTATGAAGGTAAATATTGGTATCTCTATTATTTGAACTTTTCTAAATTGTTATGTTGAATTGTCGGATGGGGCGTGGTGTTGCCGACTTGCCGTGGCTATTTTGCGAATCAAAATCACATTTTTTTGCCTATATTTATGTTTTGAAGCATCATGTAGTGTTGTGTCAGAATGTTAGACTGCGACAAACAAGCAATAAGTGAATAAACCAAAGTGAATTTATTTTATTTATTCATTTTTTTGCTTATACATCTTAGAGGCGTCTCTAACATTTCAAATATGGTGATGCACTCGTGGCCAGTGTATTACAGAGTATAGTACTCGTATATACGATTTAGCTAGAACTAAGGGATCCCCTTGTTTAAGTAATTCTGTCATTTGTAATATTGTATCACTGCTTGCGCTGATTTTGGATACCATCTTCTCAATTCCACAAAATGATAAAATGTGACTAGTAAGTCGATCTAATGATTCGTCTGAAGACCCTCCTTCCCTGATACATTCTTCTGCTTTCAATTTCAAAGATTCTGCTCTTTTCCTCATATTTTCACCTTCCTTTTCAACCATCACTCGTCTGATCGTTTTTTCTATATCTTCCCTGTTCAGTCCTTTCTCCAGCTGCAATGCAATCTTTAAAACATCACTTAAGTGTCTAGCATTCATCTTTTGATCACCGAAGAATGGAAGGCAAATCATAGGGACTCCTTCACAAATACTCTCAATCGTTGAATTCCACCCGCAGTGAGTCCAAAACCCGCCTACAGCCGGATGGGCCAATACCTCTTTTTGAGGGGCCCACGCGACAATATGACTCCTTTGATTAACAGTCTTTAGGAAAGCGTCTGAAAATAAAGCATCGTCTGTGCCAAACCCATCTATCAACCTAGGTCGAACTGCCCACAAGAATGGTTGCTTGCTATTGGCTATTCCCCAGGCCACGTCTAAAAACTGTTCCTTGCTAATTGCTGCAAGAGTTCCAAAACTGACATAAAGTACAGAATTGGGTGCTTGTGTATCAAGCCAAGTGATGGAAGTCTGTTCTGAAGTAATGATACTATCCAAATTAGTTGGAGCGTATTTGTGCAGTGGACCTATTGGAAAGATTGGAGAAGAACAAAGAGTTGCACGAACTCTGTCTAGGATAGATCCTTCGAGTTACTTGAATGTGTTGCAGATAATTCCCTGACGGTAGCTTCTGGTTTCTTTTGCCATTATAGCTATTCGCTCATGATATTCTTCTGATGGAAGGTCTTTCACTTTCAGGGGCGGAACCTCTGCCACTACTGCTTCTTGTTCAAATTCTGGTACAGAACCACAAAAGGAAAACCATAAACAACTAATCATAAATAAGCATGTTTGTTACAAGTAACTGATAACGTAATACCTTGAAAGTAGCCTTTGTCGCGAAGAAGTGATAAAGAGTCATAAAGAATAAGAGCCAACAAGCCACCCGTTCGTAAGCCAAGCCTGGGTAAGTTGAATTCATCAGCAATACTCCCTACAAACTCCTACAAAGGGTCTGCAATAAGGCAAGCAACGGCTTCCTTGTTAATGGAAGCGTCCTCTAATATCCGTGACAAACAATCCCGAAATACCCCTGAACAACTCTTGTTTAATAATGCTATTGTTTGTAAAGAACCCGTTGACCACGGAGCGTCTTTTGACATGGGATCTTCAATGTAGTAAAATTCAAAGTTAGGGTATTCTGTTGGGTTAAGAGCGTTAAACCGTGTTTGAATTATCGTGATAGAGAAGCCTTTGGAATGAAGGGCATTTCCAAGATTGAGCATTGGGGTTAAGTGACCGATGTATGGCTGAGGAAATAGTATTACTCTGCAACATATCTTCTTCTCTTGCTTCATCTCCATTTGTGTTATGATGTTGTAGGTTTACTTAGTCTCAAGATTATTACTGTCTCTCTTTTAATGTAGAGGTTTTTCCGTAAACAAAATAGCTCCTTGTCTACTTTTTAGTTATGCATTGTTATTAGTTTCGGGAAATTTAACATATTTACATTGGAAAAAAACGCTTTTCCGTAAATGAAATATCTCCTTGTCTACTTTTGCTTATTAGTTATGCATGATTGTTAGTTTCGGGAAATTTGACATATTTACATTTTGTAAAAGGTGTGTAATTTTGGTGATGTCGAAATTTTGTCTAGTGCAAATACATATTTACATATTTAATACACACACAGTGATGTATTTTACTTGTCGTGTTGGTGTTGAAAATTTCAGTGGAGGGTATATGGACTTGAATGATCCGAGGGGTTGGGTTCTCCCTTGACATAATTAAGCTCCTTCACCGAGTTTATTAATTTAATCTGCATTTAGAAGGTAGTGAATGTGGGTTTATGAAAACCCATATTATATTCATTTATACATTTGGTGATCAAAGACGTTATACTATCACAAATTCTCATATTGTGTTCAGTGGCATTTAAAGGACTGAAGAAGTCCCCATTGATTTCATGGACTAGAATTTTTCGAGTAGTACATTACCCTAATCATGCTTTAGAAAATATTAATAGTAGAACACACAATGAGTTCTAATTTTTTTTTCCAATTTTTTTCTCTTTTTGGTGTATAAAATTAAAGATGCTTTTTTTTAAATAAAAATTTGAATTTTTGTTTACACAAATTTGCTAATACCAAATCATATATCCACGTTATTTCTCTCTCTAAAAAATAATTCTCCCACTTAACTCTAAAAATTCCCAAATTAATTAACTTTGACACCATCATCTTCCCCTTTCCTCCTTGCTTTGTCGTTGGAGATTGGGTCGTCTTGTGGCCTATCGGTGACCACTCTCTCTTATTCAGTTTTAATAACCGATCTTATCCAGTTGTGTTTTTTAATTGTTCTAAGTTTAAAGATCTTTTGACAACCACTATAATTTATGGGTCGATTCTTCTTGTAAGGTTTGTTTGAGGTGAGAACTTGCCTTCCTGTCACTCTTTTTTTTTCTTGTCTTCCTGGATCACCAGTTTCCATGCATGCATCTAGGGGAGGACCGGATCTCCTTTCTTCATGCACGCAACTAGGAATGTGTTTTTTCCACCCATTGCCCCCTTCCTCCACCTCCCTTGGTTTCGCGGTCAGACCTCAATGAGGTCTTTCATTGCGTTTTATGTTTATCGGTCAGCATGTCCAATACGGCGTTCTCTCATTGTTCTGTGCGTTAGGTTCATTAACCCCTATTTAAGTCTCCAGTTCATTTTATAAACTCTTTATTTATACTCATAAGTATCTAATTACATGCATGATAAAAGAACAAATAAAGAGAAGAAAATATGTTTCTTACAAACAATATGGACGAAATTTAGACACAACATTTGGACTCCTTCCAAATATAGATCTTGAGCTATATACACATATGGATGATTCTCCAAGAATCTTCATGTTCCAAGTATAGGAACACTCTTTTAGTTGCACCTAAGATTCCTCTCTTAAACTTAAAGTATTTGATATATTAACTAGAGATTGGAGCTAAGTCCAGTCTGTTTGACAAGATAGGAGCCATTAGTATGTCTGAGGGGCTCATGGGTTTGGCAGATGCGTATAGCCCCCTTGAAATTGATGTAGGGATGCAGGAAGGAGTGGCTAGGGCTACAAAGCGTAAATGCAGCACTCAAGTTGGTTTTACAGTTGTACTAGAGGAAGCTACGACATCAGTAGAAATGGCGAGGGACTACATCTTACAACTGAACAAAAAACAGTGTGTAGGTGCAAGAAAGAAGGAGCAGGTCAGGGATGGGGGAGGTTTCAGAATTTTTGTTGAAGACGTGTTTTTGGAGGACTCAAGCCCTTCCTCGTCTCCTTCAGTCAATGATTATGATGTTCGCAAAGGTCTTCAGGAGGTTGGACCATCTCAACCTCCTAAGGGGCCATAATAGGCCTTGTGTGGAATTGTAGGGGATTAAACAACCCGTTGTCCCCTACAATTCAAAAGATTAAGGCGGAGTTAAGTTGTAAGTCGTTTAATTTTATGTTTTTAAGTGAGACTAAATGTAGTAGTAGTGGTTGTAACAATCTTTTTCAAAGTTTTAGGAGGTTTGGCTTCTCCGATTACTACTTTGTAGAATCGGATGGAAGCTCGGGGGGCTTTGGGTTGGCTGGAGGAAGGAGGCCAATATGTCGGTAGTGATGTCGTGTAAGAATTTTGTCATTCTCCGGGTTTTGAAATGTAATGGACTTCCTTGGTACTTGGTCTTGTTGTATGGGGCACCGGACACGAGCTCTCGTATGACCGTCTTTGAGGATTTGGAATCATGGCTTAACTTATGGAAGGAGTATTTCCTCATTGTGGGGGACTTTAATCAAGTGGAGTATGATTCCGATAAGTTAAGTCATCGCAAGGGGTCCATAGTGGGGGCTTCTTCGTTCTCTCAATGAAAGATTCACAATGAACTCATTGATATTCCTTTCAAAGGCCCAAGATTTACGTGGTGCAACAATCGCAAGGGCAGTAGCAGAGTGTATGAGAGACTGGACAGAGCGCTCGGATCCAATGATTGGTTGGGTCTTTTCCGTTTACAGGAATCAAACATCATCCGATTCAGTTCTCGGATCATGCGCCAACTGAGATCGATCTTGAACTAACTCGGCCTACAATCATTAGGAAGCCGTACAAGCTGGAGGCATGGGCTCTTGATCATGAAGATTTTAGGCAGAAGATAGTGAGCACTTGGGCCACTTCGGTGAGGGGATCTCCAGCTTTTAAATTGGCTCGAAAATTGGATCTGATTAGAAGTAAAGTCAGAGACTGGACTCTATCGAAATCTAGACAGTGGAAAAAGAAATGGGAAAATCTAGATGCGAAGCTGATTAATGGTATGGATGTTGTATTTGCAGGAGAAGGAGAGGAGGTTTACGATTCGGCGCATGAAGAGTTAAAGAATTTTGTGACCGCAATGGCTGCAGGGTGGAAACAAAAGGCAAAAATAAAATGGATTGCTGAAGGTGATGCCTGTACAAAGTTCTTCGTTAATTGGGTCCGGGGGAGATCTGGAAGGAATTTTATACATGGTGTTTGAGTTCATGATGGGTCATGGGTGGTCCTGAGGAATGTGCGAAGAAATTTCAATCTTTCTTTGAGCAAATCTATGGCGGGATTTCCACTGGGGTGAGTGACCGTAATCATCTTTTTTCTCATTTTCGACCTTCTACAGACATCAAAAGATGCATTACAGAAGATGACGCGAATCGGCTTTTGCGACCTTTTACTGCTAAAGACGTAAGGAGTGCGGTTTTTCAGATGGGGTCCTTGAAATCCCCGGGACCAGATGGGATCCCGGCCATATTTTTCCAAATATGTTGGGGGATGGTTAAGAAGGATGTCACGACTGCCATTCTGTCAGTACTTAACTTAGGCAGGGTCCTAAGGGAACTCAATAGGACTTTCATTACTCTTATCCCCAAGATTGATACTCCGGAGAGGGTCACTGATTACCGTCCTATCAGCCTATGTATGTAATGTCACTATGCGGATTGTCAGTAAGTGTATTGCAAATCGTATGGTGAGCTTACTACGGAAGCTGGTCGGAGAATTTCAAGGAGCTTTTGTGGCTGGCAGGAATATTAGTGACAATATTCTCCTAGCACGTGAACTTATTCATAAAGTCAACCAACATAAATCAGGTATGTCTGGTAGGTGTGCTTTTAAAGCTGACATGAGTAAGGCCTATGATCGTGTGAGATGGGACTTTCTGGAAGATGTTCTTAGGAGCTTTGGGTTCCCGGAGAAATTCATTGTTCTAATCATGAACTGTGTATCGTCGGTGAGTTATGAGATTTTGTTAAACGGGGCGCCCCAAGCTCGCTTCTATCCTAAATGTGGACTTCGACAAGGAGACCCCCTCTCCCCTTTTCTTTTCATCCTTTGCACGAAAGTCCTGTCCGGGATGATGGAGGAAGCTCAACAGGAAGGTCTCCTGAAGGGTATTAAGATTTGCCGTGGGGCTGAGCTGGTCTCACATTTACTCTTTGCGGATGATTCTGTGTTCTTTTTTGAGAATAAAGATGGCGCAGCTGAGCATCTGAAAAACATTCTAGAAAGATACTGTGAAGCTTCGTGACAGAAACTCAACTTTGACAAATCTGAGATTATTTTCAACCCAAATTCTACTTTACTTTGCGTTCAGCGTACCCTCGGGATTCTTGGTATTAGAAGATATTATGGATTTGGTAAATATCTTGGGCTTCCAACTGATTTCCAACAATCTAAGAAAGGTATTTTCCAATCTCTACTAGAGTACGTTACCAAAAGAATTTCATCTTGGCAAGGTATCTTTCTGTCATCTTCGGGACGTCTTTCTCTGATTACTTCCGTTTATCAAACCTCTCAAACTACTTTCTATCGGTATTTAAAATAAAATATCGGTAAGTGTGGCAAAGAAGTTGAATTCTATTTTGTCACAATTTTGGTGGGCCGGATGTAAGATGGGAAATAAGGTTCACTGGTGTAGTAAGATTTTTCTTAGCCGATCAAAGAGTGAGGGTGTCTTAGGTATCCGGGATGTGCAGTGCTTTAATAAAGCTTTGTTAGCAAAGAATGGGTGGAGAATTTTTTCGGGTGAAAATTCGTTATTTGGTCGCCTCTTCAGGTTGAAGTTGTTTGGCATGAACCAGGTGAGACCCGAGTCTAGAGTGGTGACTGGTCAAAACCTATCATGGGGTTATAGGAGTATCCTCGAGGGTTTAAACGCTATCATGGACAAGGTGGGAGGGAAACCGGGTTTAGTATCAAAGATTAATGTATGGTCTACAAGATGGGTTAATGGCCTGATTCCGGAGCCAAATGAAAATATTCTAGGCTTGGAATTCGCCCACTTAAGAAACCTAGAAGTACGACATCTCATAAGTTCCCATAATGAGTGGAATTTCAGGAGGGTGTGATGTTTGATAACTTCTGGGCCAATCAGATTCTGGCCATGCCCCTACGTCAGACTGATTCTAACGACTCGGTCTTTTGGCCTTTTACCAGAGATGGTGTCTACTCGGTGAAGAGTGGTTATGGTATTTTCCATGAGGACTATATGTCACAGGCGGCTTCGGTGAGGGACCAGAATAGGATCAACAGTAAAGGGAAATTGTTCTGTCGAAAAGTCCTATGAAAGCTGCTCCTGCCAAATCAATGGAAGATCTTTCTTTGGAAAATTATTACCAACACGATCCCCATGTGGGGCAGAGTTCAAGAAACGTGACCTGGGCTTCTCCAATTTCTGTCAGACCTGCTCTAATTCCTGTTGTATTGAGGAAACTGCGACCCATCTCTTTAGGGATTGTGGGCTATCTGCTAGAATTTGGGTTGGGTCAAAGCTAGGGATTCGGGTATCCTCCAACTCACACGTGAAAATTGAAGATTGGGTTATTGAGTGGGTTGATTATGTCCGAAAGCTAAAGAGAGGAGATGAGGGGATCACTTTGTTCGTAGCGATCTTATGGCATATCTAGAAATATCGTAATTCTCTCATATTCAGAGGTGAGGGTATCCCGATTGAAGTTTTCTATACAAATGTTGAACAGGATGTCTTTGATATCGGGAAAGCTTTCCATCAGAAGCATGTGGAGTCAAACATCAGAGGGTCCTTCCAAATGACTGAGAGGGTTGATGAGAGTAATGATATTAGTAGGATTAGAGATGGATTCCCAATTTTCCTCGTTAATCTGAATTCCACGTGTGTGGGTTTCCATGCTAAAGTTGATGCTGGATGGAGAAAAAACTGTGAAGCGACAGTTGGCTTTATTGTTTACAATGAAAAGGGGGTGGTTTTGCCGAATATAACACGAAGATTAGAGCTGAATTGGCCTTGCAAGGTGAAGCATTGGGAGTTAAGATGGTGATGGAATGGGCTAGGAACCAGGGTATTCTTCATCTAAGAATATCGTCGGATTGCCTATCTCTTTTGTCAGCTTTTGCAGGGGTTAGTAGAAGAGACCACCTCATTCATGTCATCATGGAGGATTGTAGATCCTTGTTGTCCTTTTTTCATTGTCTAAGTTTGTCGTTTATTCCGCGACGTCTTAATACTGTAGCCCATAACTTAGCGGGCAAAGCCTTTCTTGTGTGACACCTTTCTTCACCATTTCAAAAAAAAAACAAAAAAAAAAACTAGTAACCTTAAAATTAAATCTAATACTCCCTCCTATCCATATTAAATGTCTCATTATGGACAAAATACAAAATCGTCCGGAACCCGACCCGCAAGTAACCCGTAAATAACCCGGTTTTTTCAACCCGGACCTGAAAGATACCTGAACCCGTTTTGACTCGTAAACAATGGGTCAAAACCCGATCCGCAGCGGGTTGACCGTTGGGTCAAGACGTATATCATTTTTCAGAATATACAATGTCATATAAATATTGATGACTTATAAATCTTTGAGGAGAAATATGTGTATATATATATATGCGGTATGTCACGTTATCACCTCAAACAATATGTCAAGTTATCACCTTAAAGTGTGTCACTCCGTCACTTTCGCCATATACGTCGAATTGCATTTTACGCCAGCACCGAGGAATGATGAATATCTTCATCTCATCCATGAACAGACGTTGAATGTTGTGGTCTCGTCCATGTAGGAGATGAAGACATTCATCATTTATCCATGGATGAATGATGAATGTTTTCATCCCCGAATGGATGAATGATGAATGTCTTTATCCCCTTCATGGACAAGACCACGACATTCAACATCTGTCCATGGAGGAGATGAAGATATTCATAATTCCTCCATGGACAGGCGTTGAATGTCATGGTCTTGTCCATGGAGTGGATGAAGACATTGATGATGAATACCGTCATCCTTCCGCAATGCTTTAAATTATCGAAATTTACCACTAAATTAACCTGAAACTATAAATTAAACACAAATTAATTAACTAACGAGGTTAAGAAGTTGACAATTAACCAAAAATGTGTTGTATTTGATTCCGCTAGAAAATTAGTAAGTTTAGATGATTTTGTGGTTTTTATTTTTCGATTTTTTCATGAATTTATCGGGTTTTCCATGAATTTCAGAGAAAATTTTTAGAGATAGAAAATGTTCACAATTGTCCAAGAGTATTTTCGTCTTTTTTAAGAAAAACACCGACTACGTTTACTAACCCATTTTTATACTTACTCCATTTATATCTAAAGTGTATATATGTTTCTTGCACAAATATTAATAAAGATGTTAAAAAACTATTAAAAGTACAATTGGAAGTGTAAGATGTTTTTTTATTAATTTTAACTAGTTTTAAAACCGTGCAAATTGCACAGGTATATTTTTAGAAAAAATGTGTTGGATAATGAATATTACCGAATAGTGTCAATAATACGTGAATATTTTGCATTCAATTTCTATTATATTGATAATACGTTAAATTGTATGTTTTAAATAAAATTTAGCACATTAAATTGCGTACCAAAAAATGTAAATATTACTATAAAATCTAAACAGTTGTTCAAAGATATAACGATTACGTTATCCTTCAACAAAACATAAATATAAAATTAAAATTTCTCAGACTAATTTGATTCTAAAAACTGAAAAATTTCATGAAAAATTTCATGATAAATTACATTAGTCGTTTTGTTGGATATATGTCTATCATCATCACAAATCAAAAGTTTCAAGCCTTGTTTGTTTGTAACCCTGGAAATCGCCACATTAATCGTCATAGCAAAGCAAACAGCGACGGGGAATTGTATCCTGCTGAAACGAACTGGGAATCTGCTCGAGTCTGACGGAGTAAGTGTTAGTCGAGCAATATGAACTTTATCCCCTTTATGACTGCCGGTTATAACCGTACATCTAATCACGCGTGACCCTAAATATGTCACAATTAATCTCGTGTCATTACATAAACCACGTGATTGATCGATGTTCCTAAGAAGCATGACCATTGCACCGACCTTTAACCTCAATTGATGATTCGGGAGTCCTGAACATTTAATACTATTGAGGTATTCGGTAGAGTATAACTCACGATCACCCATTCCCGAATCATCGTTACAGACTTCATCTGAGCTTAAATATAAAGCCTCCTCCTCATTGATAAGCGACAACACGTAGTCGTTTACCGCTTCAACTATCTCGTGCGTAGGGGCGAGGATTGCCCTTTCTTGGAGGCAATCATGGTTCTATAAATGGCTTAAAAGATTGGATAAGTGACATTTACTAATGACGCAATTGGATTTGTGACATCTCGAATGAGTAAGTCGTCTAGGATTTGTAGATCAATTTCTCCGTCATTTTCACCGCCCGCTAAACCATCTCCAATTTCGAGAATCCATTCTGAGAATTTTCTGATATCATTAACATTGTTGTCTGAATTCCCACCTTGCAAACGCATATTCTGTTGGGGCTGGTGTCCTTGACAATTAAGTACAATGACTTATTAAATCTCTTTAAGGATCACAGGGGCATACTTCTGTATTATTACCAGTTGATCCACGTTTATCAATAACGGTTGGCTTGCTAGATAAGTTTGACGTTATTGTCATACGGATGGCGGTGATCAACTGGCCCCTATACGTCACACCTATAGGACACGTTTGAGAGATGTGAAGGTATGAAAATACAATCACATTTATGCCGGATACGACTAAACAGTTAGTCAGAGGTATTGACTATTAAATTAGTCAATAAGATGTTGAGATTATTATTTAATACGGATTAAATAATTTTAGCTAATACGGATTACATGTTTAATTCGTAAAATTAAATATAAGCAGTTATATTTAATCAAATATTGCATTCGCGTATTAATATAAACAGTTATATTAATTTGGGTAATTATACAATATCGTAATTTTATCAGGCCATTATTAATACATCGACTGCATTAATACCTGATAACACGTATACGATTTATAATAAAAATCCCTCAAATAATATTTAGCTAATCGGGTCGAATCACGCAAAGGAATAAGGTAAGAGTGGAGAAAGCCCACTCTCACCATACCCAATTCGGCCGAACCCCATAAGTGCTACATAAGGAGATTCCTTCTCCTTGTGTCAGTAACTGTTGAATCATAATTCTCACAATTAGGGTTTCGAGAGCATTCTTCTCCCAAAACTCAGATCTCACATCTAAAACCTCAATAACTCTCCCCATATTGCAAGGCAATTGGAGAGCCTTTCTAGCACACGCGGCATCGTCTCAAACAAAGTCTTGGGTGCAAGTTATAGGAGGGAATTTACTTTAATTCCTGTTCTTAGGCCTATTCAAGCAAGGACCCAAGGTTGTATTCTTTTCATGTTTTTATTTATCTTATGACTATAATCACAACTGTAATTTTCATTATAATCCTGCAAGTTTAGGGCGAATACACGTTTTATTCCCCACAAATGGTATCAGAGACAAGGCCATGAAATTTTACTTTTGTGTTTTTCATAAAGTTATAAAATCTGAAAAATCGTGTTCTGCCGCTAAGTCGGTCGATCGACCCCCTGTTGCGGTCGGTCGACCGCCTCCTGCGTAATTTTCTGTTTCGACAGTTTATCTTTTGTGAGAAATCGTTTTCAGAAACTCGGTTTCGTGTTTTGTGGTCGGTCGACCTGTTTTTCGGGTCGGTCGACCATTCAACTGTTCATAAAAAAAAAAAAAAAAAAAAAATTTCGTCAGGTGGTTGGTAGACCTGTTTATTGGGTCGGTAGACCACCCCTGTAACAGACTCGTTTGTTTTATTTTTCGAAAATAACCTTTTTTTATTTTCACATGGCCTTTAGTAATATACTATATACGGAAATAGTATATTATTAATTTTGTGAAACGGTTCACCCTCGTATGATACATATTATTTTAAAACGGTTTAAGATAATAGGATTATAAATTTATTAAAATTGGTGATTAAAACGGTATAGTCACATAATTTTAATCCCGTAAAGGTGGTTTGGTAAAATTTGTTAATCATAATAACAGTATTATGTCATGTATAAATTTTAATTTTAGTTGATGCATTTTATTTATCGTCTTGTTGAATGCCTTGTGAATGCTTTCAATAACGTATTTAATTTTTGCAAACGGTTGTAACTTAGTGTGGCCTTAGAAGATTGTGTCACCGTAATGATGGGACACGATCTTGCTTGTAATTTTGAGATCTTGAATCTCCGTTTTGGGTTTTTGCCATGTGATTACTTTTGTATTTAAATTAGAATGTATCTAGGACTACTTTTGTAATTTAAATTAGTAATTTTGTGAAGACCAAAGACGGAGACCGGATGCTCACTCCCGCTGCAAGGACCAAGATGGAACATCAAGACAAGCTTCTAGGGTCCAACGGTGGATTCCAAGTTGTTTTATGTTTATTTTGGTAGGATAGGCCACACTAGGACTTTTTATTTACGTTTATTGCATTTATTTTATGCTTTCATCGATAATAGCTTGCATCATATTCCGCCTAAAACCAAACCACCTATAACATGCCTGAAAACTAACTCATGTAGAGGTTACGCGTTAGTTTTCTGTGACAATACAGATGTCACATGTCAATTGCAAAGCCATCACTTATTTTAATTCATTCACGTATATGCTAGTTTTTTAGTTCACTTAAATATGAATAAATAAAAGTTGATGGGGTCTTCCTCGTATAACCAAAAATTGAGACTAGTCTTTATAAATCAGACTCCCATGAATCCCTTCTTCGTCGGTAGGCATAATATGACCCCTTCTACGTCGGGTAAGTGGGAACAGATGATTTATTTTATCTCAACATCATGGTCACTCGATAATATCTAGCGACTGAGATGGACTAATAGATAGGATTTACGGAAATCTATCGACCAAGAGTTCCAACAGTGGAATTAGCCAAACTGTGGGCTTATCAATATACGGAAATTGAGTCTTGGGATCGTTTATATAATTCTTGAGGGAGATCAATTATATAAATGCATGAGTCTACGAGTTTAAATTTCAATTTAATATAGACTTAAATCACAACAATGAGTTGCTTATATGGTTCTGTTTTATCTTCTTTTAAGTGTAGTTTACGTTCAAATTAAACTGCTGTATAACTAAATGGCTGGTGAAGACCCAATGCCAAGTGTCAAGCTAGCACGTGAATCCTGGCTAAAAGCCTTCATGGACTCCATGAATCAGTCTACTAGACTGAGGAATGATGGGTCAAACTTCTCTGACTGGGAGGCAGCACTACGGAATGCTGTCATTGCTGACGGAAAGCTCAAGTACTTAACTGAGCCCATTCCGGCACACCCAGGAACTGGAGCTAGAGATAACAAAGTTCGCGCTCATAGCGACTTCTTCATGGAAGCGGGTGCGATAAAGAACGTACTCATCTATGCAATGGAATCCAATTTGCAAAGACGCTTCATAGCCCATGGTGCAAACAAGATTTTCACCACGCTCACTAACGATTTCTCAAAAGCTCCGAGAATCGTTTCTTATGAGCATACCTGTCGCTTCTTTGAGGCGAAACTCCAGAAGGGCCAAGCTGTTAGCCCAAATATTCTTCACATGATTGAGAATATTGAAAAACTGGAGGCCCTAAACTGCAAGATCAGTGAGAACATAATCGTTGATCGAATGCTTCATTCGCTTCATGATGGGTTCGCCTCTTCAGGGCCAACTATTACATGAACGACATGAAGAAGACTCCTCATGAGCTCCACTCCCGTCTCGTACAGACCGAGAAGGATCTGAAATTAAGTGGGAGCGTGAAGCAAGATGTTCTCATGATTTCCAGTAAGGGTAAGGGTAAGGGTAAAGTTAAAGCTCAGGGCGACCTAACAGTAGGCAAGCCCAAGTTTAAGAAGTCAATATTTACTAAGAGTGGGCCAGGTGAGTCGAGCAACTCACAGGGCAAAACAAAGAGCAAGGATACAAGCATGGAATGTCACCATTGCCACAAGACTGGGCATTGGAGGCGCTCATGCCCCGTGTATCGTGAGGACATTAAGGCAGGCCGTGTTACTCCTGTTGGTATGTCTTCTCCTTCTTTTATACACATGATTGAGATTAACCATGCAAGTTACGGAACTTGGGTACTAGATACTGGTTGTGGTTCTCATCTATGTGTTCATGTGCAGGGCCTCCGAAACCAAGAACCCCTAATCAAGGGTGAGGTTGACCTGCGTGTCGGGAATGGAGCACGTGTGGCTGCAATCTCGAGGGGAACATACGTGATCCAGCTTCCAAGTGGATTCGAGTTATCTTTATATAACTGTTATTATGTTCCTTGTTTGTCCAAAAACATTATTTCAGTTTCTGCGCTTGACAAACTCGGTTTTTCATTTGTAATAGAGAATAATAGCTGTATTTTCTCCTTACACAATATGATTTATGGCAATGCAGTTTCCATGAATGGAATTTATGTTTTAGATCAAACCACCGAAATATTACATGTGAATAATAAGAAATTAAAGGTAGGTGACAAAGATCAAACTTACCTATGGCATTGTCGTATGGGACACATAAATGAGAAACGCGTAAAACAGCTCATACAGAATGGAGCTATCTCGCCCTTTGATTTCGAATCATATGGCACGTATGAATCATGTCTCATCGGTAAGATGACTCGTATTTCCTTCAAAGGTGTTGGAATGCGCGCTGCCGACCTATTAGGACTCATACATACGGACGTATGTGGCCATATGTCGATCAACGCACGAGAAGGCTATAGGTATTTCATCACTTTCACGGATGATTTGAGTAGATATGGCTATGTCTACTTAATGAAGCATAAAAGTGAATCCTTTGACAAGTTCAAAGAATACCAGAATCGGGTACAGAACCAGCTGGGAAGAAAGATTAAAGCACTACGTTCTGATCGTGGTGGTGAGTATCTTTCACACGAGTTTGATCAACACCTTAAAGACTGTGGCATCGTGCTACAGTTGACTCCACCTGGAACACCACAATTAAATGGTGTGTCCGAACGGAGAAATCGAACTTTACTTGATATGGTTCGATCCATGATGAGTCACACCGTCGTGCCTGATTCATTGTGGGGCTATGCTCTTTTGTCGGCCGCTCTAATACTTAACCGAAGTCCGTCTAAAGCTGTTGACAAGACTCCATACGAATTATGGAAGGGAACGGTCCCCAACTTGTCCTTTATTCGGGTTTGGGGCTGCGAGGCTTATGTCAAGTGGAGACACGAGGATAAGCTCGGCCCGCGATCGATCAAGACATACTTTATAGGTTATCCAAAGGGAACTTTTGGTCATTACTTCTACTCGCCAACCGAACAACGTGTTTTTGTTGCGGCTAGTGCGACGTTCTTAGAGAAAGAATTTCTCGAGAACAAGTCGAGTAATAGAACCTTCGATTTATCAGAGGTTCAAGAACTAACTACCGAGCAACCATTGGAGGAAACAGTTCCTTCAACCGAGGCTGCGGTAGATATTCCTGAGGAACCTAGGAGGTCGGGAAGAGTCTCCATTCCTCCGGACAGATACATTGGTATGGTCGAGGAACATGATATGGATGACGTCTTACTTCTAGAGGGTAATGAACCCTCAACCTGTAAAGGTGTCATGACCAATTCTGACTCAAAACTATGGCTAGAAGCCATGCAATCCGAGATGGACTCCATGTATGAGAACAACGTGTGGGATCTTGTGGACCTACCTGCAAAGGTACGCCCCCTTCAATGCAAATGGCTTTACAAAATAAAGCATGCCGTGGAAGGTAAACAAGACATCCATAAGGCAATAATAGTTGCTAAAGGTTTCACCCAAGTGCCAGGCTTGCACTACGATGAGATCTTTGCACCCGTAGTCATGCTACGTTCCATTCGGATTATCTTAGTGATAGCCGCATTTCATGACTATGAAATATGGCAAATGGACGTTAAAACCGCCTTCTTAAACGGTTATTTGGAGGAAGAGTTGTACATGGTACAACCCGAGGGTTTTATTGATCCAGAACATCCTAAGAAGGTTTGTAAGCTTAAGCGTTCCATCTATGGACTTAAGCAAGCATCGCGGAGTTGGAATCATCGCTTCGACCAAGTGATAAAAGAAAATGGGTTCGTTCGATCAGTCGAGGAACCATGTCTCTATATCAAGTCGAGTGGGAGCAAGATTGTATTCCTAGTACTGTATGTCGACGACATACTCTTGATTGGGAATGACATACCTCTCTTATCTTCGGTTAAAGCATGGTTGAAAAACCATTTCCAGATGAAAGATCTGGGAGAGGCACAAAGAATTTTGGTTATCCGTATCTACAGGGATAGATCACGACGGATGTTGTCTCTCAGTCAGGAGTCTTACATAGATAAGATTCTAGAGAGATTCAGCATGACGAACTCCAAGAAAGGGTTCCTTCCTATGACTAGTGGGCTTCACTTGAGCAAGTCTCAAGAAGCTAAGACATTGGAAGAGAAAGAGCGCATGAGTCGGATTCCTTATGCTTCGGCAATAGGATCGATCATGTATGCCATGATATTCACACGTCCAGATGTTGCATATGCATTGAGTATGACCAGTCGATTCCAAGCTCATCCAGGTGAACAACACTGGATGGCCGTGAAAAACATTCTTAAGTACCTACGGAGGACTAAAGATTGGGGATTGACTTATGGAGGCGACTCAACGCTCTGCGCCACGGGTTACGCAGATGCTAGCTTCCAAACGGATCGAGATGACTCGAAATCTCAGTCTGGATTCGTTTTTACTCTTAATGGCGCTGCTGTCAGCTGGAAAAGTTCTAAACAAAGTGTTACAGCAGATTCTACATCTGAGTCCGCGTAAAAGGAGATATTTATTGATAAGATCGCTACGGATGACAACATAGTTGATCCTCTCATAAAAGCATTACCACGTGATAAGCATGAAGGGCACATTCATTCCGTGGGAATTAGATGTGTTCCTAAGTTGTAGTACTCTTTTATGAATTCATGTAATAATTCATTTTCTCGTGTACTCTATTCAACCTCATTGTTATGATATATAATGTTTTGTTTTTCATGTGGAATTGCACGCCAATTTTGAACATCACAAAGTGAACTGAATTACATTACATCGTTTTAGTCCTTGATTACCCACTTGAGCTGATAACTCAGGTAATCATTTTGTGACGTTGGTTGATGGTGGGTTCAACGAGCCATAAGTCACGTGGATGACTGACCAATCACAAAGGCGAGTTATACGGATATCTCGTAGGACACCCCGTGACAACGTTATGGAGTCCTAAATGTTTTATAACATTGGGTGCCAGGTCGTGGATAGGACCTCCATAGTGTTCCTTAGAGTCGAGTCTTTTGACTTTCAACTGTCTCTTGAGATTAAGGCAGATTTTGGGTAACTTTGGTTTCTTTCCCACGGTCATCGTAACAGGGGCCAAGAGGATTTTTTCTGGGTTATTTCATGCTGCGCGATATCGGCAGGATTCGAGTTGAGGGAAATATCCAAACCCTTATCAGGATTTTATCATTTCTCAGGGCCACTCGAGGAGTAGTAACTGAAATGCATGGCCATGCTCAAATACAGATTCGTTTTATCAGTTAAGTTACTCTCTAGTCGGGGAAACCACTCTTGATACAGATCGCTTGTGAGATACGACCTTTGCGAATGCGGATTTGCAAATTGTCTTACATTGAGTGGGAGAAATTTTAAAAGGATATGAGAATCGGTTATCGCACCTACACTTGTACGGACAAGTGGGAGTTTGTTGGAGCCTTGTGTCCTCCACATGTAGTGTGATAACGTCATTGCACATACCCTTGTACGGACAAGTGGGAGATTGTTGGGGCTGGTGTCCTTGACAATTAAGTACAATGACTTATTAAATCTCTTTAAGGATCACAAGGGCATACTTCTGTATTATTACCAGTTGATCCACGTTTATCAATAACGGTTGGCTTGCTAGATAAGTTTGACGTTATTGTCATACGGATGGCGGTGATCAACTGGTCCCTATACGTCACACCTATAGGACACGTTTGAGAGATGTGAAGGTATGAAAATACAATCACATTTATGCCGGATACGACTAAACAGTTAGTCAGAGGTATTGACTATTAAATTAGTCAATAAGATGTTGAGATTATTATTTAATACGGAATAAATAATTTTAGCTAATACGGATTACATGTTTAATTCGTAAAATTAAATATAAGCAGTTATATTTAATCAAATATTGTATTCGCGTATTAATATAAACAGTTATATTAATTTGGGTAATTATACAATATCGTAATTTTATGAGGCCATTATTAATACATCGACTGCATTAATACCTGATAACACGTATACGATTTATAATAAAAATCCCGCGAATAATATTTAGCTAATCGGGTCGAATCACGCAAAGGAATAAGGTAAGAGTGGAGAAAGCCCACTCTCACCATACCCAATTCGGCCGAACCCCATAAGTGCTACATAAGGAGAGTCCTTCTCCTTATGTCAGTAACTGTTGAATCATAATTCTCACAATTAGGGTTTCGAGAGCATTCTTCACCCAAAACTCAGATCTCACATCTAAAACCTCAATAACTCTCCCCATATTGCAAGGCAATTGGAGAGCCTTTCTAGCACACGCGGCATCGTCTCAAACAAAGTCTTGGGTGCAAGTTATAGGAGGGAATTTACTTTAATTCCTGTTCTTAGGCCTATTCAAGCAAGGACCCAAGGTTGTATTCTTTTCATGTTTTTATTTATCTTATGACTATAATCACAACTGTAATTTTCATTATAATCCTGCAAGTTTAGGGCGAATACACGTTTTATTCCCCACATATTCTTTGTGAGTTTAAGCACCTGGACAATTTCAAAGGTTAACGTATGAACATTCGTAAACTATAAACATAGTAATAAATAATGTTGTAACATATACATATTATTATGATAATAAATAAAAATACCTTACAAGAAGACCATAAATACGATGAACATAGAGATGCACGCACAACGTCAGCCCTACTTCCATCACGGACAACGGGCAAAGTTTGCCGAAAATCTCCTCCGAAGGCTACCACCTTTCCTCCAAACGGTAATACGGCATTTCGCTCATTAACAACACGCACTATATCTTTCAGGCTTTTATCAACAGCCTCGAAGCTATGTTTGTTAGTCATGGGAGTTTCATCCCATATAATGAGTTTGATCCTTATCAAAAGCTCGGTTAAATCACTACCTGGCTTAATTCGAGAGCATGTAGAATCCTCATCCACAGTGATCGGTATGCTTAATCTGGAATGAGTTGTTACACCACCGGTATCAAGGTTGCTGCAATTTCGCTTGATGCAATTGCGACAACAATTTATCCCTTACTTCTTATGGCATCACACAAAGAACGCCAGGTAAACGTCTTCCCAGTTCCGTCGTATCCATAAACAAAGAACACCCCACCTCTGTTATTTATAACAACATCCATAATTTCATTATACACCGACCTTTGTTCATCAGTCATTGAAGATAATTGACGCTCATTTTCTTCACTTAATGACTGTTTGTCGTAAGACAACGTATCCATAACTAATCTGTTACGATGATGTGATGTTGTTGAAGAATATGGGAGTAGCATGCCTTCAAATCTAGTTAGGCTACTCCCGTTCAATTGAAGAGAATTTTCAATATCCATAAGTGCATAATTTTTCAACTCTTCATCAGTTAGCTGTAATCCTAATATAAAAAAGATAGGTGATAAGTACATACATAATCTCTCAACAATTATATATTTAAGAGATGTGTGTATAAATATATATATTATGAGAGAATAATTAAAAAGGGATAAATATGATAGTTAATTAACAATTAATTATAATAAAGCGAGTAAAAAATGTAGAATGATATGGAAGAGAAACCTGGATTTTTAAGAAGTTTGTGTTGTTTGTGAAGGATATCATCAGAAAGAATATTCCACGTTTCTTCCCAAATTCTGCTTGGCATGGACAAAGTGCCACACAATAACAAAGTCGAGAATAGGTTTCTAAGGTAGTATCCAGAGCCCCAATCAGTAGCTTGTGTAATTGCATCAATATATTCTCTATCATCACCAATTAAGCCTAATGCGTAACACGCTTCTCTAAATGTGGGATAAACAATGTTGTTGACAGTCCGGATGTCCTCAAAACACGTAGGCCCTTTAACGTGGTTCAACATGATTCTCATAAAATACAGCTCTCCGCAGTTCGGTGGGACGTGAACCAACCTACCAATACTAAACCTTCTTTTTCCAACTCTATCAGACCCCTTGTTAATGTACTTGAAGAGGTACTTAATCGATCGAGACTGATTGCACCATTTAACATTGATATGAGCCCAATATTTCAACACCAATCAGAGTTATATGGAATAACAGATTCATTGCCGAGCGGAACACCATCCTTGGTTACCGTAACTCCTTTCTTGCTTCTCTTGTATATAGGATAACCATCACCGTCAACCGTTGTTCGTTCTGTACACGGTTTAGGGTAATATTTTGAGCACTTGTCTCTTTATATGCACGGTGATGATAACTTCGCTTTACCACACGGGCCATGAAGCATATATTCACAAACAACAGCATGTAAGACTGGGTCGTTAATCGGATCATGAATCTTGGCCGAAATGATTTCGTCGACATCTGCAGCTGCAGGGAACTTATCCTCTCGATGTAGGAATAGTAATATATGAGCATGTGGCAGACCACGCTTCTAGAATTCAATGGTATATACCGCTTCAAAACACATGAATGAATTAATTAGATAATATTAAGAATTGTAGATTGATGAACAATGCATTAAAATAAAACATTGTACTTTATTGTTTACCTGCTCTAGCTCTTCCAAAAATTTGTCGATCTTTTAAATCTCTCATCAACTCATCAAGCTTAATTTTAAAGACGCGACATAAAATATTTGGACGATCCTCCGGTCTCAAGCCTTTTTTGTCAACAAATCGAACAATTTCCGGCCACTTGGGGTTACATGTGAATGTAATGAATAAATCAGGATAACCGAACCACTTACAAATAGTCATGGTATCGAGATAATTCACTTTCTTCCACTTGTCACCCCCCGGAAACGAAGGAGGAATTATATACCGAGCATCGACAGAAGACGGTTCGACGTCTCCTCTTGCGACAGCAGTTGAAAGGTTCTTGTAATTATCCACTCGTAATTGACCTTGGTTAAACCGAATATAGTTCAGCCTATGCGATTCAACCGTCATATAACCATCCACTAAGAACTGGTGGTATCCCTTCCCAGATAGTGACACCGTTGGATACTCAATATCCGGTGGTCTATCTAGGAGACGATAAGCAAACCACTCCCTACACGTTAACTCCTCACGTGGTCGTTCGCTCGTGTTAACCCCAATAGAAGCCTCACTGTGTAGAATACCCAATCGATAACCATCCTCCCCAGATGGAAATAATAGAGGATATTGGAGTGGAGTATATTGAGGGTGTAACTCTGATATCCGTTGCAAACCAGCACCCGACTTATGTAGGATAATATCCTGTTTCTCCATATTCGGACCGATATCCCCCTCAATCAAAGCTGCAACCTCTAAAACCGTTGGCCGATTATATGTTCTTCCATCGGTATCTCTTCTGGAAATAAGTCTAATACTCACTTCACTTTCTCTATCTACAGAGAATCTATTCCTAACCATTCTAAACATCTTAGCAAGAGGATCATTTTGATCAATCATATTTTGTAACAGTCGTATAAGATCATAATTGAACCGTGATGGATCACTGGGACTGTATTTTAAAAACTAAAGTGTATAAAAAATTTCGGCTAAAGGATAAGATTATTATAAAGCAAAAACATAATAAATTAAATGGTTTACGACTAAATATAGTATAATAAATTTACATACCTTAAGGCGTTTTTACGATTATGGACCTCTTCTTCGCTGTCATATATATACAATTGACAAAATTTAGGGCTTCCTTGTGGTAGCGGCAATAGAGTCCCTATTCGATGAACATTTTGACCTCCCATCCGAAAGGTGTACGGTCCTCTACCTTGATTAATGGAATTATCAATCTTACCACCCATAGAGGTGAAGGAGAACATCGAATTATAAGCTCTGATGTTTTCTCTAAAATGTTTGCTCAACGGATGTTGTCCATTTAACAAAGACTTAAGAATTTCAGGTGGTTCATTCAAATATGGGAGAATAACTTTGCCATCTCCACAACATAATGAGAATTTAGGGTGTTTTGTACCATGACTTTTCTGTTTTCTCTCTTCGAACCACATTTGCGCCCTACATTTTTCACACTCATAATCTGGATCTCCAATATCCCAATATCCTACAAATCGTCAAAAAAATTTAACGTCAAAAATGTATATATATTAAGTATAATGTAGTAAGTCAATTATCTAGTAATACAAAATATGACACAAAAATGATATTAGACTAACCTTTATTAATTAAGTCAACGGATTGATTTCCGTCAATTCTTGAACATTCTCCACGTGAGTAGGATGGGCTAACTACAGAATTATCAGGCCTTTGTTCATTTGGAGTTAGAGAAGGAATAACTTCATTGAAAGATTCACCATATTCGACACATAAATCTCTTACCAATCGCTCAACCACGTCGGTCGCAGAACACATACCTCCTAAATAACATAATTATGCACGAATATGAACTAAATTGTTATCATATATATATATATATATATATATATATATATATATATATATATATATATATATATATATATATACCTGTAGCGGTGGAGTTAAATGTTGTAGTAGAGGGACTTAATTGAGGAAATACGGTACTAACAATACGATTATGTCTTTTAGTTGAACATGTTTTCCTTTTCTCTCTTGCCATTTTCGCTCGTAATTGATTAGGCGTTAGAACAGGGCCATGGACAGATGGCGACATACTGCCGATAGTTATGTTATTTGAAGGTAATGTCGCTGAATTTTGTTCATCCATACTTCTTCTAGTTTGACTTGGAGTTTGAGGCACTTCAAAACACAAAAAATAGATAATCATTTATTGGACAATACATTAACACATTTGTTTTGCAAATTGATTTTGCTCTAAAAAATGAAAATAATTCCCCCCCAAATATGTAAACAAACGATAAATTATAGGTAGTATCATTAAAGTGATTACCGTTTGTAACATCAGCCAGCGGGGAACGGACATTTAAATTTTGTGTTTGACGTATGTCAGCAATCACTCGTCTTGCTGGTTGAGTCGAATGAACTATAAAATTAAAATATAAAGTGAACGTTAAATCATATAAAATGGAAGATTCATATCGAATATGGTAACAATAATGATATGTCTTTCTAAGAAAAAACACAAAAAGAGTAATATGGGTCTATCACATAATTTAAACGGGTCAAAATGTTTATAGGTAAAAAAATGGGTCATAATTTTATATAAGTCATCCCATAAAGACCAAAATAAATACTCCTACCCAAACCCGTATAAGACCCAACCCATTAAAAACCCTATAATATGAATATCATTAAACTATTAAATACCCCTAACCATTCAAAAACATGTTAAATGCCCCAAAACACCAGCCTTTACTCGTATAAGGCCCATACTCAACCTAACCCATCATTAAACTATTAAATACCCCTAACTCATTCAAAAACATGTTAAATGCCCCAAAACACCAGCCCATACTCGTATAAGGCCCATACTCAACCTAACCCATTCAAAAACCCTAATTCTATAAATACCCCTACCCCATCATTAACCTAAACATTTACACAATCTTACTCCCTTTATCTATCTACCTCCTACCTCTCTCTCAAAAATATTACCTCTGTCCGCCGCCCATCGCCGCCCTACGCCGCCTCTTACTCCCTCCCTCTCTCTCATGTTGCTAATTAATTAATTAATTGTATTTCATTATTTATGTTACATACTAATCTATTACGTTTGAAATATTTATTACTACGATTTATGTTTTACGTTTGAAATAATAATGATATAATTTTATTCCTTTTTATTTCTGTTATTACACTATTTCAATAGATCTGATTGTTTATAGTGTTAATATTTGTTTTTATTTATTTTATGTTTTAAGTTTGGAATATTCGGAGTTGCATGTAAAGATGGTATAATCTTATTCCTTTTGTTTTTTTTTTTTCTGTTATTACACTATTTCAATAGATCTAACAAATAGATCTGATTGTTTATAGTGTTAATATTTGTTTTTATTTATTTTATGTTTTAAGTTTGGAATATTCGGAGTTGCATGTAATGATGGTATAATCTTATTCCTTTTTTCTGTTATTACACTATTTCAATATATCTAACAAATAGATCTGATTGTTTATAGTATTAATATTTGTTTTTATTTTTTTTATGTTTTAAGTTTGGAATATTCGGAGTTGCATGTAAAGATGGTATAATCTTATTCCTTTTTTTTTCTATTATTACATTATTTCAATAGCCAACAAATAGATCTGATTGTTTATAGTGTTAATATTTGTTTTTATTTTTTTTACGTTTTAAGTTTGGAATATTCGGAGTTGCATGTAAAGATGGTATAATCTTATTCCTTTTTTATTTATTAACTAGGTTTGTGACCCGTGAAACTCACGGGTTTATCTGTTTTAGCTTTGTTCTTTTATCGTATTGTTAAGATTTGTCCGAGCAATTAATTTATATATTTAAAAAGATATAGTCTTGAAATACATAAAGTTAGTTAGTTAATGTCTTATTTCTTTGACAAGTCAGATTTATTTTTAAAGCTATATATTGTACTTTAGTTGTTAATTTGATTAATATACTAATAACATGTAGTTTTTTTTAAAAAAAGAAGGTGTCAACAGTCGTTGGCGAAACATAAATAATAAATAAATCGAAATTAAGTTTTACATTATTGATCCTATAATTATAAACTTTTACCTTCAAAATCATCAGCAACATAGGTCCATGAATATGAACAAAATCAATTATCAATAAAAAATTTAATGTAATTTTTTTTAATAATTTAGTGTAGTTGCTATGTGGCAAAAAAAATGTTTAAGGTTGCTTTTTAATTAGATTAGATTGTATAGATAAATTGTGTACTAAATTTTCTATATAAAATACGTCACTTTGTTATCTAGCTATATGAAGTTAGTGAGTGAAGACGAAAGGGAAAATTAATGCATAATGTTTGATTATTATTCTTTTTTTTCTTTTTTTTTAGAATGATAAAATTTTCAGTCTAAATAGCTTAAACCATATTTTTTAAATTAAATTAGAGGGATTTTTATCTCAATATTTTGTTTCTTATAAAATCGTATTTTTTGATAGTAACATATTATTACGTTTAATAAATGCTAGTTTTAGTATAACATCTATATCAGTTTGTCAAAAATCCTAAATTTTAAATTTTCCAAAAATGATAAATTAAGTTAAATAATAGTCTACTACAAATGGTGAATTGGTGAGGGAAATCAAAAAGTCATTCTATTAAATAAAAGAAATAAAAGTCAAATAAATATTTAGGTTAATAACCAAATTTAGGAAAGGAAACTAAATAGTTTGTGTAAGTTTCATTGTTGGGTTATGAGATATTCATCACATTTTCAAACTTCATCGTACGCGTTTGTTTTGTTCAAACTTAAGGGTTATCCAGATTTTTGGTATTAATAAGATACTTAGTCTTGTCTTTTTACAATATTATAAAAATAAATGAATAATCTAGGAATCAATAATATAGATGAATTATGTATTAACCAATATATTAATAATAATGTACATATGTCCATTATTCATGTCAATAAGATTTACAAAAAACACATTTTAAAGTTTATGAAATACTAATTTTGTGAAACTAAAAATAATTAATCATTAACATTCATATTGTCAATCTTGTAGTTAGTTTATAATATAGTATTGAGGAAAATATGGGGAGTATTTATTTAAGCAATTCTAGTATTCCTTCTTCATATAGATCTCTTTCTCCAATGATTAATGAATCATCCTTACAAAAAAATCCACTTAGCGATTAATAACAAATAAAATGGTGGAATTTGATTTATTTAATATTTACAT
Organism: Silene conica; assembly: GCA_029255685.2. Classification (NCBI taxonomy): domain Eukaryota; kingdom Viridiplantae; phylum Streptophyta; class Magnoliopsida; order Caryophyllales; family Caryophyllaceae; genus Silene; species Silene conica. The sequence goes on along the minus strand of CM055311.2, from coordinate 16,207,253 downwards.
TATGATTATATTAATTTAAATTTTTTCTTAAATAATGAAAGAAATAAGATATTAAATAATAAAAATGTAAGTATATTTACCTTTGAATAGCCCAATTCCACAAATTTTGGTTGCCCCTAAATAACAACAAATCAACATATATGTGAAGTTAAAAAATGTGATAGTACTTCATAACGAATAGAACTTAAAAATAATAAAATAAACTATTAATTTAACACCTTAATACAATTATCTTCCCGTAATACACTTACAATGATAAGAATTACACATACAATTCTCTCGGTGATAGGCTAGACATATAGTCATCTTTCTCCAATGAAACATTCCTACAAAAAAATCCAATGAATGATTAACAACAAACAAAATGGTGGAATTTGATTTATGTAACGTTAACCTTATCGTTGTTATTTTAAGCTTTTTTTATATAATAAAAGAAATCAGATATTGAATCATAAAGATGTAAGTATATTTATCTTTGAATATCACAAACCACAAATTTTGATAGTCCTACATGAAAACAAAACAACATATATGTGAAGTTAAATGAGTCATCCATAGCCAATAAAACTTATAAATAAATAATTAAATATATAAAACCTTAATAAACTTAGCTTACCTTAATGTTGAGACAATGATAAAAAACATTATTAACACATACAAATGTCTTGGTGATGGAGGTATACAAAAAAATTGACTTGAATTTTGGCTCACAAATGTTGTCTTCCATCAAACATTTTTAGCCGATTGAGGAAGCAATTTACGACTTTTGGACGTTCTCTTTTTATCATTATTAGAAAAATTTATTATATACATAAATATGTAGCACGGTTTTATGAATTTTGAGCATTCTTTTCATTATTAGTAAATTTAATATAGACATAATAATAAAGTAAAGATAAAAGAAATATAAAAGGTTTGCTTTAAATTTTATTTAATTTGGTTGGGGTTAAATATTATGAAGAGTTTTAATTAATTGATTACCATGTTTAATTAAAATAAATAAATTAAATAGGAATAAATGTTAATAAAAATGGCGGGTGTTAAGTAGTATGAAAAGTTTTAATTAATTATTAACATGTTTTATTAAAAAAATTAATTAAAACTGTAACTTTAATTATAAATTATGTAATTTCTATAATAAAATTTACAATTAAAATGTCAATATTAATTAGAAATTATGAAATTTTTAAGGGTTGCATAAATTTGGAAAAATAATATATTTAATATACAAAAATAATTTAAGAATAATGATAATATTAAAAGGTCAATGTTTAAAATTAGAGTGGTGCAAATTTTTATTTGTCGTTTAACCTTTTCTAATCTATAAAATTAAAAGGTCAATGTTTACTTAATGCTAGTATGTTATTATTTCTCCTCAATATTTAAAACTTATATACTATTATTTTATAAGTTGTGTATATTTATTTATTTGTTGCTTAAAATATTCTAACAATAAACGTCGAAATTTAAAATTTATTATTGTATGAACTTTGATTTTGATTTTTAATTCTTGTTTAAGTTATCTAGAAATTTAAGAGGTGAAGGTTTAATGTTTTTTTACTTTTTAAATAAGAAATAATAATGTGACTTTTTAGTATTCTAGTGGTGAAATATGATACTTTTGGTAAGTCTTTTAATATTATTTATATATTTATTGGTAAATGAACTAAACAAATGTCACATTAATATGCCATGTCACATTTAAACTTGTCATGTCATATTTAAACTTGTCATGTCACATTATTTTTGTTAGCCTTTTAATTAGATTTTATAGATACATTATTTCAATAGCTCTAACAAATAGATCTGATTGTTTATAGTGTTAATATTTGTTTTTATTTATTTTATGTTTTATGTTTGGAATATTCGGAGTTCTATTATATTATTCCTTTTTTTCTATTATTACCGTCGTTCTCTGTCGGCCACCGTCGTTCTCTGTCGGCCACCGCCGCCCTCCGCCACCCTCCGCCGGCTGTTACTCCCTCCCTCTCTCTCACGTTACTAATTAATTAATTAATTGTATTTCATTATTTATGTTACATACTAATATATTAAATACATGCATAAATCTGAAATTTATATGAAACCCCTCAAAATTTTCTCCCAAAATTGAATCAGAAGTTTATATTGTTAATATTTCGTTTTATTTATTTTATGTTTAAAGTTTAAAATATTAGGTGTTGCATGTAATAATAATGGTATAGTCTTATTCTTTTTTATCTATTATTACCACGATTTAATTACATCTAACAATAAGATCTGATTGTTTATAGTTTTAATATTTTGTTTTATTTATTTTATGTATTACGTTTGAAATATCTATTACTACGATTTATGTTTTACGTTTGAAATAATAATGGTATAATTTTTTTTCTTTTTTTTCTGTTATTACACTATTTCAATAAATCTAACAAATAGATCTGATTGTTTATAGTGTTAATACTTGCTTTTATTTATTTTATGTTTTAAGTTTGGAATATTCGGAGGTCTATAATATTATTCCTTTTTTTCTATTATTACTACGAATTAAATAGATTTTACAATCATATCTGATTGTTTATCGTTTTAAAATTTGGTCTTATTAATTTTTTGTCTTAAGTTTGAAATACTCTCATTGTTTATGTTATTTCAGATTAATGCTTATTATATGGATACATGTTTATTTGTTTTAGCTTTTTTATTTTATCAGTAGATATGTTTTTTATGTTGTTTATAGTTCTTATATTTGGTGAATATTCTCATTATAGATTTGGTTGTATTTTTTTGTGTATAGATTGATTTCAGATTGTTGTGTTTTATTAATGTTTTTTACCAATCAATCAATTAGATCTACGTGTTATTAGTTGGTCTCAATAATATCACGTTTAGTTAATTAAATAATGAAGGAAATAATGGAAATGATTATTATTTTTAAATATTGTATATGTTGTGTTGTTTATTGTTTTTTCCAATTATTAAGTTTGTTTACATACATTTGGTTATATTGTACCGGTATATTTTCTGTTGAACTGAACAATGTTTGGGTAAAAATAAGCATAAATGTTCTAGATCTTATTAGAAGTATGCTTAAATATTAATTATTCGCTCTTGCATGTTCTTTTTTTTGAATTTAATTGTGAAAAAGGTATTTTGTTTTAATTTTCAGGTTGTTGTTGTCGTCGTCTTGTGGTTAGTCTATTTTAGTTGATTTTTTATTGATTTGTTGTTATGGGTATATTGGATATACGATTATTATTATGAGATTGTTATTGTTTTGTTAAACGCCTTATACTAATTATAATGGTTTAAAATGGATACTAACTATAATGAGTAAAATGGGTTGAAATTGTAATGGTGACCATAATACTTGAATACTAATAATTATACTTTTTAGATTTTATGTTATTTTAATTAATGTTTGCATGTTCTTATTTTTGAATCTTATTTTGTAAAAGTGATTTGTTTTAATTTTTAGATTTTAGGTATTTTAATTATTATTTGCATGTTCCTTTTTTTTAATTTCTTTGTGAAAGAGTTATTTGTTTAAATTTTCAGATTTTAGTTACTTTAATTAATGTTTGCATGTTGTTTATTTTGAATTTTATTGTGAAAAATTGATTTGTTTTAATTTTTAGGTATTTTAAAGTATTGACTCAGTATGTCAACAGTATTTGTACCGATTTTAAACACTGTATACGTACTGTATTTATACTGTCTTTGTAATGTCTTTACAATGTATTGATATTGTATTTATGTTGTATTTGAACTGTTTTTGTACCATACGCATGCCGTATATATACAGTATGTTTTCCGTATGTATACCATATTTATACCATATGTATTTTGTATTTATACAGTATGTATTTTTTTGAAACGTATCTATACAGTATTTATACTGTATCCATACAGTATTTATACTGTGATACTCCGTATTTTATTTTAATTTTATTCTTTTATATCGGTGTTTTGTATGGTCATTCGATAATTTATATTCGATAATTCAATTATCAAGGAATGCTTTTATATCCTATAATAATTAAGCGAAGGGTCGAGAATGGGTCGTATTTATCAAGTACGTGTTTTGATATTTTATGTGTTTTAACGTAATATTGGGATCAAGCATTAGGGAATAGGTCGTGTTTTAATTTGAGGATGGGCCCCTCGATTTGCGTGCCAACACAACATAGCCCATCTCGACTTTTCACTTATGCAAACCCACGGTTACTATACTTCCCCTTATGCCGCCTGATAAACACACAAACCTAGACCACCTAAACCCTAATGGACAATCAGACGTTCATCGACAAACACCTGCCTCCTTCAAGCATAAACTACAAACCCTAATCAACCTGCAAACGTCTGCCACCGTGAGAACCCTAAACGTGAACGAAGAACCACCATCATCATCATTTTCATCCGTATGCGTGCATAGGTGAGTTTAACACCTCGTTCTTTTTACGTTTCAGACCGTCGACTGTGAGTAATATGTTATATTTAATATTTGTAGTATGAGTAACTTGTCCATCGTCATAAAGCAACCATAGGACCACCGTGGCATCACTAAAACCACCATGGAAGTCGATATCAAGGGCGTGTGTATACTCTGTTTTCCATATGATTTATTCTGTTCGTTTTTGCAATTCATTCGTTACGCTTTGGCTAATTTGGGTCATGGGCCACGAGTCATGTTAATGAGATCATAATAGATGAGGTTGGGGGGGGTGGTAAGGGGATGCGTGGTGGCCGGAGCAGGCTGTTTTGACAGCCTGTCCGTGAGTGCAGAAACAGGGGAACCGTGGATTGCTACGAGTTTGAGGATGGTTGTTTCAGAGGGAGGTGTGGACTCGAAGGCTAGCGTTTGGCATTAGGGGGTAGTGGGAGATGCGGGGTGTCTTGGGAGGTGGTTGATTGGGTTAGTGGTGGCGTTAGCAAGAAGTTATGGGGTTGTCTACGTAGGTTCGGTATAACAGTACTACGGGATGTTGTTAGTGACCAGTGTTGTTTGGGCTAGTGTCGAGGGCTGCTAGGATTGAGTCAAGGGTGATGGTCAGTGTCATTAGGTACATCATGGTGCAGTGGTCACAACCACCATGGATGGGTGGTGGTTTGGGCTCGGCAAGGCGGTCGTTAGGGTGGTGTAAATGGGCTGGTCAGGGGGCTGTTTGGGGCGTTTGTTTGGCTGTTATGTCGGGGTAGTCTGTCATGGTTAACGTGTTAGTGTTAGTTAGTGGAGTTTTGCTTGGTTTAATTATTATCATCATTCTTAGTATGTTAATATTATGTTTATCATTGTTGTTTGTATCCTTATTATTATTATTATTATTAGATTATTATTTGATTATTATTAATATTATTAGTATGTATTGGTTAACATCAATATGGTTAGTGTTAGTTGTATGTTATGATTGTTATGAGCTTATAATTAAATGGTTATTTGTGATGTATGTTATTATTACTATTAATCATACAATTTGTAAATCATGGGTAGTAGTAGCAATATATTTTATGGTTAGCAATGTTATTGGTTCAAAGTAGTATTAGTATTGTTGTTTAAATTATGTTAATGGCCAATATTATGGTTAGTCTTGAGTTTAGCAATATGTTAAGTATGGGTTTTATTAACTTAGTAGTAATGGAGTATTTGGTTATGTGCCATAATTAGCAAGTCTATACATAGTAAGTTTGTTTTGGGTAATGATAGTCGATATATATATAATTGGTTTATGATAATTAATAAGTATATGGACCTGTTGATATGAATGCTTACATTTAGCTATGAATACATCGCTATGAACATGATCGAGTATTTAATGAGTAATGATTTGGTTATATGAATAGAACTTGATATTAAGTACTGTTGATAGGAACTAAGTTCGAGGTGGAATGTTCCTAGCAGCTGCTCAGTTGTCATTCTGCAGTGAGGTAGGGGAATATATTATGATTCATGTTATGACATGAAATGTGTAAGTGATGCTTATTACGAGTTGGATATAATTGATTATTAGTGTACTGTGGTTGAATTGTTATTATTGATCACTGTGGAGATCGGGAGATAAAGGGTCTGTGTTTGGTGCGGAGATAAAGGGTCTGTGTTTGGTGCGGAGATAAAGGGTCTGTGTTTGGTGCGGAGATAAAGGGTCTGTGATATGGTGTGGAGTATATATATGGCGTTGGATCGGTGCGGAGTATATTTTATTGTTGTCTTATTTATCTTTCTACTCAACCTCGCGGTTGACCCTGTGTATTCGTGTGCACCTACGATGATCCGGAATGGGGAGTAGATCTTACAGGTCAGTGACAGATGGACTAGGAGCTTGGGCATGGAGAGAGACATGGCATGGACCTACTTAGAGTTAGATCACCTTTAGATATCGTCAGTTGTACTTTCATTTTACCAAGTTGGACCACGTAGTTGTTGTAATACAAAGTTTAAATTTAATCAGTTTTTATATAAAGTACTTTGGTTGTTTACCTTGTTATTCACTACCTCGGATATTCCGGGACGGTAACAGTCCTATTTATTTGAGAATGTCTTGCTAAAGGCTCTTAAATAAACGGGGGTGTTACATATACCGTATCTATACTGTATTTATACCGTATCTATACTACTGTATCTATACAGTGTCTATACCGTATACATACAGTGTCTATACTATCTTTATACTGTCTTCATACTGAATTTTCACCGCATTTAAACCGTCTTTATACTATCCGATTGTTTTGTTCCAGGTAAGCAATTGCACGGGAGTAAAACAGTCATATAATCTATACAGTAAGTGGTCTAATGGGTTTGAAGTTTTTATAACAATTTTCTTGTGCATAGTTTTACCTACATAATGACTATAGAACCAATTAGATAATTTCAACATAATGACTCTATAGACTCTGAATTCCTCCACCATCTTTGTTGTTACTTGCTAGCACTCTGACCATCTCAATACTTGATTTGTTGTTATATTAGATGTATTTTAGTTTTAGTTAATATCCTTTGTACACAACCATTTCCACATAGTCTATTAAACGTAAAATTGTGTACTTGCTAATTATAAACATCGAAAAAGTAATTAAATACCACTACTCTTACAACTGTTTAATGTTTTAATACTTTTATAACGGCGAAAGTAGCAAATTGCCCCCATACGTTTGATGTTATGTGCAATTTACCCCCATAAGTTTCAACATGTGCAAATTAGTCCCATATGTTTCAGTTTATGTGCAAATCACCCAACTCTAATTTTGTGACATATTTATGCACGGAAACATACCAACATAATGATTAAAAATATAATAAAATAAAAATCAAATCATTAATGTAATAAAATCTCACCTAATTTAGTCACCTCATACTAATGTAGCTCAATTTTTCTATCTAACTCTATTTTTTACTCTCTCTTCCTCAAAAACTCGAGCATGTACCATGATAATTCAACATTCATCTATTGTTACTAGTTAGTCTTTTTTATTTTATTTTATTTTCTTTTGCATAAAATTAATTATGTAATTATTTGTTAGTTCTTCATAGTTCTTCAAACTAAGTATTTGGGGATTAAAATAGTTCAACAAAAATCACAAAAAGTAATTGTGGGAGAAATACATGAGAAGAAAAAAAGTAAAAAAGCTCACTGTGCTACGATGAATGAAAATTTTTTTGTCGTTTAATTTTCCAGGTTAAAGATTTTATTTTATTATATTATATTTTTCGTCGTTATGTTGGTATGTTTCCGTGCGTAAATATGTCAAAAAATTAGAATTGGGTTGATTTGCACATAAACTGAAACATATGGGACTAATTTGCACATGTTGAAACTTATGGGGGCAAATTGCACATGACATCAAACCTATGGGGGCAATTTGCTACTTTCGCCCTTTTATAACTACTAATTAAGTTTTAATAAGACCAATTTTTTACATGGTCCTTTATCAAAATCATTTAAAGACATTGTTTCAAATATAAACTTTCGTGACTTTACGGAAATGCTTACTTTTATTCTTAGTTCAATTTCAGTCTTAATTTGTAACTTTTTCTGGTACTTTTAAAAGTAGTACATTTATTTTTGCGTAGTTGTTTATGGCCGTATTTTTTTTAATAATCTATACACATCCTAAATGAATAACAATAGTTTGTTGATATAGTTTCCTTAATTTTTTAGACATGTTTAAGACATGAAGTGAACACACATTCTTTTAAATATAAACTGTCGTGACTTTACGAAAATGCTTACTTTTATTCTTAGTTCAATTTCAGTCTTAATTTGTAACGATTTTTTGCTACTTTTAAAAGTAGTACATTGATTTTTGCGTAGTTGTTTATGGCCGTATTTTTTTAAATACTCTATACACATCCTAAACGAATAACAATAGTTTGCTGATATAGTTTCCTTAATTTTTTAGACATGTTTAAGACATGAAGTGAACACACATTCTTTCAAATATAAATTGCCGTAACTTTACGGAAATGCTTACTTTTATTCTTAGTTCAATTTCAGTCTTAATTTGTAACTTTTTTTTGCTACTTTTAAAAGTAGTACATTTATTTTTGCGTAGTTGTTTATGGCCGTATTTTTTTTAAATAATCTATACATATCCTAAACGAATAACAATAGTTTGCTGATATAGTTTCCTTAATTTTTTAGACATGTTTAACAAGTGAACACACATTCTTTCAAATATAAACTGTCGTGACTTTACGAAAATGCTTACTTTTATTCTTAGTTCAATTTCAGTCCTAATTTGCCGAATATTTTTACTACTTTTATAAGTACTACATTCATCTCTCTGTTATTGTGTATGTTTGTATTTTTTAAATTAACTATTCATGTCCTAAATGAATGACAATAATTTGCTCATATGTTTTCCTTAATGTTTAAGACATGATGTGAACACACATTCTTTCAAATATAAACTGTCGTGACTTTACGGAAATTCTTAGTTGTAATCTTAGTTCAGTTTCAGTCCTAATGTGCCGAATATTTTTACTACTGTTATATATACTACAATCATTTTTGTTTAGTTGTGTATGCCTGCATTTTGTAAATAAACTATGCACGTGCTAAATAATTAATATTGACGATATATTTAAGTACATTTGAAAATGATTTTAACCTAATAATCATTTTAACTTAATATTGTCGAGATATTTATAATGATATGAACTTAATATTGTTGATTATAAAATATTGATCGTTATATTGCGTCGATATATTAATCGTTATATTGTATTGATATATTAATTGTATATTAATTGTTATATTGTGTCGATATATTAATATTGATTTGAACTTAATATTGGCGATTATAAAATATTTATCTGTTTTATTTGTCCTAAATGCTGTGTCTAAGTACATCTTGGACGAAATGTGTCTGTTGGCCAGATGAATTAGTGATGGATGTCTTGAGAGGTTTGGGTGGGGTGGGTACATAATTATGATCTTAAAAATTATGTGATTTGATTTTGTCAAATGCTCTTTTGATTTTGTTTTGAATAATGGTCTTATAAATTATGTGATTTTGACATTTAACATTGCCTTGGACATTGCACATAATTATGTGATTTGAGTAATGGTCAGAGTAATGAAACCCAGATTTTCATATATTTATGTCACAATTATGTGATATTGCTTGTTTAGTTTCAATATCAAATTGATTTACATGTATTTCTAAGATACATAGAAAGTAAATAAAAGAATTGAAAACACATTGTTTACTATTGTTTACAATGAAAATATGATGTGAACCCAGATTTGGTCATTTTTTCCTTGGTTTTGCTTGCTTGGAATTCAATGGTAGTTGGGTAGTCGATACATATTGTAAACATCAAGGTCAAGAGTCAATTACACAGACCTTTGTGGCTGCTTGCATCTGTTTCCACTGCATTATTGTTCTGGGATCACCGCACAAACTGATTACACCATAACTGTGCAAGTTTTGCTCAATGTTAAAAACTTGATTCACTCTTATTTTAACGATAAACTCTTTTTCAATGAGTGGCTTGAAGTCCGGTGGTGGCACAAGTTTGAAAATCTGAAATCAAGTACAATAAGTTATCAAATTTCTTTATGTTATTAACTTAAACATTTATCAAATTTGATATTGAAATAGAAAAAAACCTCATCATCATCAAGCATTTGTTCTGCTGTTTTTCCTAGCAACTCAGCCATAGCATCGTCCCATATGATAAATTCACACAAATTTGTGTTCTCATAAGTGACATAAAATTTAACTTGAAACCTATTTTAGAACAAAAAAACATTTATTATTTATTTATTCACAATAGTTAGCTATTTATTAGTAAAATTTTTGTTTAATTATTACCTTGGAGTTGCTGATTGTGTCCCAATCCCCTTCAAACTGCAACGATTTTTGGTTTCTCGTTCCTTCTCACAATACCATAGCCCATCTTCTTTTTGCTGTACTTTTGATCTACATTATTTGCATGAATTGTAATACCAACCCATTCAAGATGTATATAGTTCAACAAATGTTGCCATAATCACATATGCCCCTCCTCTTGTTAGTTTCTCTATTTCGTCTAATGACTTATTTGCACTTGCAAGGATTGGAGGATGATATGCTTCTTCCCCACACTGGTTATTTGTCACTTGAGCCTCTTCGAAACTGGTAAGGCAAAACAAATTCTGGTTTGGGTGATATGACTTGTGAACAATAAAAACAATTTGAAAACTAAATATAATATAAATAATATTTGAAGAATATAATCAACACAATTGCAGAAAAAGTATATGAAGAATAACATTCTAATCAACTCTTGCTAAATGAACGAACATCATACATGTCGGGATTGACCAAAATTTTCGTTGCTCCCCATGTAGTTGTTATACTTACTTCACCCTCATAAACTGATCTCTTGATATGTAATAATACCAACGTTTGTTTTTTTTTTGCCCTTGAAACGTTCCTCTATTTCTGTAACTTGATTCACATAGTCACCAAATAGAGTACAACATAGTAGTTGGTTCCTGGAAAAAAAACGCATGGTAAGTATACTTTCATTAAATAATTGATCTAATTAAATGGGTCAAATATATTGTAAATGTGTTACTCATTGTCCTTTAGAATCATTTTCATTCTCTTCTTTCCGTTGTTGCTTTGCACAGTAGGGTAGACATGCTCCAATTTTCCGATCACATCTGTAAAGTGAACATAATAGGGGTTTTGACAATTTGTATAGCAATTTCATTATAGTTTATGAATAAATAAGAAAAGTTAATTCTTACCAACATAAAGTCGGTCCGGCATAGCACCAAAATATAACTCCTTAAAGGTGTAGAAAATTTATGCACTCAGTGGTAGGTCTGTATTATTTATTGGTATCATCCTAGTACTGTATTCAAACCATATTTTACATGGATGAAATGTTGCCATATCTAGCCCCACTCGATTTGATGAAATGCTAAACTTCCTTATTTTGCATGTGTCTCCTTCGTTTAGCTTCTCGAGAAATAACTTCACCAACTTATTTTTAATTGTTGCTTGAATTGTATCTCCCTGCATAAGATAAAATAGAAAAGAACTCATTAGTATATTAAATGTGCATATTGAAACATTTCAATTGTCGAATGAGATTAGTACGTTTTGGTCCACCAAAATAAGCTTTACTCCTTGTATTTGTGTTGGAACGGTATCTGATTTCTTGCACCACAGTCGTGTTACCCTCACTGTTATTTGCTCTGTTCGTTTAGTCGATAGACGAATTTTGGAAAGCGGAATACTTTCACTAGCTGTCATACACATTGGTGCTTTTCCTGATTTTATTTCCTGAAGTTTAGTTGCAGATGACTTGTGTGATGGTTCCTCTTCTACCACAACACCTCTCTGCGGTGTTACTTCCGTGTCTTCTGATTTTGTAAAGGGTTCATCTTCCATCATCTCTCATTTTTTTCCTATTATATAAACGTTTAATTAACCAATGTTATGTTTGCGTGATTATGGGCACTAAAATATTTAAAGAATAAAAAGTAGTCACCATCATCGAGTTTGATTTGTTACTATCTTTGCTTGTACTTGTCAGCCCTGATATTGCTGGTGCCTGTAAATTTGAAAAAATTACTTATTAGGTCACATAGACAGACCATAGTAGTTGGGTAGTCGATACATATTGTAAACATCAAGGTCAAGAGTCAATTACACAGACCTTTGTGGCTGCATGCATCTGTTTCCACTACATTATTGTTCTGGTATCACCGCACAAACTGATTACACCATAACTGTGCGAGTTTTGCTCAATGTTAAAAACTTGATTCACTCTTATTTTAACGATAAACTCTTTCTCAATGAGTGGCTTGAAGTCCGGTGGTGGCACAAGCTTGAAAATCTGAAATCAAGTACAATAAGTTATCAAATTTCTTTATGTTATTAACTTAAACATTTATCAAATTTGATATTGAAATAGAAAAAATCCTCATCTTCATCAACTATTTGTTGTGCTGTTTTTCCTAGGAACTCAGCCATAGCATCGTCCCATATGATAAATTCTCACAAATTTGTGTTCTCATAAGTGACATAAAATTTAACTTGAAACCTGTTTTAGAACAAAAAAACATTTATTATTTATTTATTCACAATAGTTAGCTATTTATTAGTAAAATTTATGTTTAATTATTACCTTGGAGTTGCTGATTGTGTCCTAATCCCCTTCAAACTGCAACGATTTTTGGTTTCTCGTTCCTTCTCACAATACCATAGCCCATCTTCTTTTTGCTGTACTTTTGATCTACATTCTTTGCATGAATTGTAATACCAACCCATTCCAGATGTATATAGTTCAACAAATGTTGCCATAATCACATATGCCCCTCCTCTTGTTAGTTTCTCTATTTCGTCTAATGACTTGATATTTCCACTTGCAAGGATTGGAGGATGATATGCTTCCTCCCCACACTGGTTATTTGCCACTTGAGACTTTTCGAAACGGGTAAGGCAAAACAAATTCCGGTTTGGGTGATATGACTTCTGAACAATAAATACAATTTGAAAACTAAATATAATATAAATAATATTTGAACAATATAATCAAGACAATTGCATAAAAAGTATATGAAGAACAACATTCTAATCACCTCTTGTTAAATGAACGAACAACATACATGTCGGGATTTACCAGAATTTTCGTTGCTCCCCATGTAGTTGTTATGCTTATTTCACCCTCATAAACTGATCTCTTGATATTTAATAATACCAACGTTGGTTTTTTTTGGCCCTTGAAACGTTCCTCTATTTCTGTAAATTGATTCACATAGTCACCAAATAGTGTACAACATAGTAGTTGGTTCCTGAAAAAAAACGCATGGTAAGTATACTTTCATTAAAAAATTGATTTTATTAAATGGGTCAAATATATTGTAAATGTGTTACTCATTGTCATTTAGAATCATTTTCATTCTCTTCTTTCCGTTGTTGTTTTGCACAGTAGGGTAGACATGCTCCAATTTTCCGATCACATCTGTAAAGTGAACATAATAGTGGTTTTGACAATTTCTATAGCAATTTTAATATAGTTTATAAATAAATAAGCAAAGTTTATTCTTACCAACATAAAGTCGGTCCAGCATAGCACCAAAATAGAACTCCTTAAAGGTGTAAAATTTCTGCACTCAGTGGTAGGTCTGTATTATTTATTGGTATCACCCTAGTACTGTATTCAAACCATATTTTACATGGATGAAATGTTGGCATATCTAGCCCCACTCGATTTGATGAAATGCTAAACTTCCTTATTTTGTATGTGTCTCCTTCGTTTAGCATCTCGAGAAATAACTTCACCAACTTATTTTTAATTGCTTGAATTGTATCTCACTGCATAAGATAAAACAGAAAAGAACTCATTAGTACATTAAATGTGCATATTGAAACATTTCAATTGTTGAATGAGATTAATACGTTTTGGTCCACCAAAATAAGCTCTACTCCTTGTATTTGTGCTGGAACGGTATCTGATTTCTTGCACCACAGTCGTGTTACCCTCACTATTATTTGCTCTGTTTGTTTTGTCGATAGACGAATTTTGGAAAGCGGAATATTTTCACTTGCTGCCATACACATTGGTGCTTTTCCTGATTTTATTTCCTGAAGTTTAGTTGCAGATGACTTGTCTGATGGTTCCTCTTCTACCACAACACCTCTCTTCGATGTTACTTCCGTGTCTTCTGATTCTATAACGGGTTCATCGTCCATCATCTCTCTCATTTTTTCCTATTATATAAACGTTTAATTAACCAATGTTATGTTTGCGTGATTATGGGCACTAAAATATTTAAAGAATAAAAAGTATTCACCATCATCGAGTTTGATTTGTTACTATCTTTGCTTGTACTTGTCAGTCCTGATATTGCTGGTGCCTGTAAATTTGAAAAAATTACTTATTACGTCACATAGACAAACTATAGTAGTTGGGTAGTCGATACATATTGTAAACATCAAGGTTAAGAGTCAATTACACAGACCTTTGTGGCTGCATGCATCTGTTTCCACTACATTATTGTTCTGGTATCACCGCACAAACTGATTACACCATAACTGTGCGAGTTTTGCTCAATGTTAAAAACTTGATTCACTCTTATTTTAACGATAAACTCTTTCTCAATGAGTGGCTTGAAGTCCGGTGGTGGCACAAGCTTGAAAATCTGAAATCAAGTACAATAAGTTATCAAATTTCTTTATGTTATTAACTTAAACATTTATCAAATTTGATATTGAAATAGAAAAAATCCTCATCTTCATCAACTATTTGTTGTGCTGTTTTTCCTAGGAACTCAGCCATAGCATCGTCCCATATGATAAATTCTCACAAATTTGTGTTCTCATAAGTGACATAAAATTTAACTTGAAACCTGTTTTAGAACAAAAAAACATTTATTATTTATTTATTCACAATAGGTAGCTATTTATTAGTAAAATTTCTGTTTAATTATTACCTTGGAGTTGCTGATTGTGTCCCAATCCCCTTCAAACTGCAACGATTTTTGGTTTCTCGTTCCATCTCACAATACCATAGCCCATCTTCTTTTTGCTGTACTTTTGATCTATATTCTTTGCATGAATTATAATACCAACCCATTCCAGATGTATCTAACTCAACAAATTATGTTGCCATAATCACATATGCCCCTCCTCTTGTTAGTTTCTCTATTTCGTCTAATGACTTGATATTTACACTTACAAGGATTGGAGGATGATATGCTTCCTCCCCACACTGGTTATTTGCCACTTGAGCCTCTTCGAAACTGGTAAGGCAAAACAAATTCCGGTTTGGATGATATGACTTGTGAACAATAAAAACAATTTGAAAACTAAATATAATATAAATAATATTTGAACAATATAATCAACACAATTGCATAAAAAGTATATGAAGAATAACATTATAATCACCTCTTGTTAAATGAACGAACAGCATACATGTCGGGATTGACCAGAATTTTCGTTGCACCCCATGTAGTTGTTATGCTTACTTTATCCTCATAAAATGATCTCTTGATATGTAATAATACCAACGTTGGTTTTTTTTTGCCCTTGAAACGTTGCTCTATTTATGTAACTTGATTCACATAGTCACCAAATAGAGTACAACATAGTAGTTGGTTCCTGAAAAAAAACGCATGGTAAGTATACTTTCATTAAAAAAATTGATTTTATTAAATGGTTCAAATATATTGTAAATGTGTTACTCATTGTCCTTTAGAATCATTTTCATTCTCTTCTTTCCGTTGTTGCTTTGCACAGTAGGGTAGACATGCTCCAATTTTCCGATCACATCTGTAAAGTGAACATAATAGCGGTTTAGAATATTTCGATAGCAATTTCAATATAGTTTATAAATAAATAAGAAAACTTTATTCTTCCCAACATAAAGTCGGTCCGGCATAGCACCAAAATAGAACTCTTTAAAGGTGTAGAAAATTTCTGCACTCAGTGGTAGGTCTGTATTATTTATTGGTATCATCCTAGTACTGTATTCAAACCATATTTTACATGGATGAAATGTTGCCATATCTAGCCCCACTCGATTTGATGAAATGCTAAACTTCCTTATTTTGTATGTGTCTCCTTCGTTTAGCATCTCGAGAAATAACTTCACCAACTTATTATTAATTTTTGCTTGAATTGTATCTCCCTGCATAAGATAAAATAGAAAAGAACTCATTAGTACATTAAATGTGCATATTGAAACATTTCAATTGTTGAATGAGATTAGTATGTTTTGGTCCACCAAAATAAGCTCTACTCCTTGTATTTGTGTTGAAACGGTATCTGATTTCTTGCACCACAGTCGTGTTACCCTCACCGTTATTTGCTCTGTTCGTTTTGTCGATAGACGAATTTCGGAAAGCGGAATACTTTCAATAGCAATTATTTTAGTATTTGTGTATTTGTTGGAATTGCTGTTAAGAGATTTTTGGGAAATTTTGATGCGTGTAAAGTTTCACAAATTAGCTATGATTTCTATTTGTACTGTATATGGATTGTAACTTACATATTCCACCCTCTGCCCCACTCATCCACTGTTTGTAAACCTCCCAGTTATGGCTTTAACTGTTTGTAAACCTCCCACTTATGACTTCAACTGTTTTTAAACCACCCACTAATGGCTGCCAGATTTGTTTGGGTTTGTGATTGTTGGCCCATAATTTATTTTTGTCTTTATGTTTGATTGTGGCCTCCAAATTTCGGAGGGTTGAGGTCGAGGTTGTTGGTTGGCCCATATTGAAATTCGAAAAGCAGTCCCTTCATTTGACGTCGGAATACTGGCCATTTTCTGATTTGACAATCGATTGAAATGACGAATATTGTTGCCATTCTAACGGATTTGTCGTAGCGGAATGTTCCCGGTAGCCTATCATTGTCACCTTCCCGATGGAATGGCGGCTGATAGTTAGATGCTGAAATATTTTGATCCAAATCAATTCTCGGTGATGATTGGCTATCGTACCAGATCTGAGAGAATTTTTACAATTTAAATATTTTGGAAAATAAAGAACAATTTATATTTCGTAATCCTTGTCTTTACTAAAACAATTTATAATTAAATATTTTTGTTTTCAAAAATATTATTTAATTATATTTAATAACAATTTGCTTGTATATATATATTATGCATATAATATATACAACATGCATATATTGATTTTTATGAAGTATATAATCAATAACATATAGGCATGGTTTTTAAAATTAATTTATATTGCTTTTATTAATTGATTTTTTGCATATAATATATGGAGCATGCATATATAAAAATGTTCGTAATGTTTCTGAATCTACGATTTTAGGTATTTATTTGGAATACGTAAAATATTGGGCGATTATGGTGCAGGAAAATCATCAAATATTATGCGGGACCCACCTGAGTGAATTAAAAAAAAATTAAAGCTTGGATGAATAACGTGGCGCAACCACAGCTTGGTAAATGATTCAGTATTTATATAGATAAGATGTGTGATGGTTGATTAAAGGTGAGTCATTCAATGACATTTTTAGTAATTAAATGATTTTCATAAGGACACTTTAGTCATTTTTTTTTGCTTTATTTAGAAAGTGGTAGATTGGATATGAATACATTAAAGAGAAAAATGTGTAGTTTGGATATGAATAAGGAAGTATATACTTACATTTTTATCAAAAAAAAAAACATGGTGTGTCTTACTCCCTCCATTTTTTTTCCACTTAATACATTTGCTTTTCCACATTTGTCAACGCACATTTTACGTGCTTAGTAGTTTTAGCTACGTATTTGTAAAAATTATAAAAGTTATATATTTTCAATGCACTCGTATTTGTAAAAATTATAAAAGTTATATATTTTCAATGTACTCTAAAGACGAGTTAAACAAGACTCCACATGAATATATTTTTTCTTATGTATTGGGAGAAAATTGAAATTGAAGGTTAATTTGTGAATAGTGTACAAAAGCAAATGTATCAATTGGAAAAAGATGGAGGGAGTATATCTTAAGTCCGCCATTTAAAATAGTTCAATACTTCAATTGCAGATGTGATTTGTAATTCAAATGTACATATGACACATACGGAAATTAAATCATTCTTTTTATATCAACTTTTATATTAATAATATTTTAATTGCATACCCGCAATTTACCTGGATTTAAAAACTAGTTTGTTTTATACTCCCTCCTATTCAACATAACTTCCCTATTTGGGGAAGGCACGGAGAATAAGGAGGGGATTATTATATGGGAAAGTATTGGTGTGGGGTTGGTTAATTGGAGAGAGGATATATATATTGTGGGGGTAATTGTTGTGAGTAAGATGATTAAAATAAGTATAAAGTATGAGTATGGTGGCCTGATGGGTATTGTGGTGGGGTGGGGTGATTAAAATATGTATAAAAACTTTATTAAATAAGGAAATAGGGAAGATATTGTGAATAGACGAAAAAGGAAATAAGGAAGGTTACGTTGAATAGGAGGGAGTACACATAAGTAATATGCCGCCGTGTGATAATTTGGGTATTATATTTTATCAGTAAGTCTTGTTTGAGAGTGGTATTATCCGTCTTAAACTTAAGACGGGTGAAATATTATCAAGTGGGGTAATAGACAAAAAAAATTGTCATTTTATAGGTAATAGGTGGGGTGATTTGATATATGTTTAACCCGTTTTTAATACTGATAATAATAGTTTGAAATGAGAATCTTTAATATTTTATCAGTGAGTCTTGCTTGCGACGGGTCATTATTTGTGACGGATATTTTGTGAGGTAAAATGGATATAAAATGAGTTAGTGGAGAAAGAGGACCACAGTAATAGTGTTGTAGAGAGAGAAAAAGTGGGTATTTTGTGAGAGAAAACGGTATCCGTCACAAGCTTGCGACGGATAGTGTCGTTGCAAATAAGAATTTGTGATATTTTATATTATCCGTAAACTTTTGAAGTGGTAGATTCCTCGAGGCGAACAACAAAATGTGAAAGGAATCGTTGGTTTTGGATGACTCTTTGAAAAGTACTCAACCTGTGTACATTATCTGGTAACTCTGAACAACAACTTTGAAGACAGATATTTAAGAGAAAAAATCTTGAGAATTACTGAAGAAAAACCAACGCTCAAGACAAGATGGGCACTCAAGAAAACATTAGATTGCTCCTAGAAGATGGCTATTCCCAGGTTTTTGCATCTTCTTTCCCCTTCTTTTACCTTATCTTTAAGCAAACACTTTTTACTTTTTACTTTATTTTTAGGTATATTCATGATTATCAAGTACCCTTTTCATTATTTGATCGGGTTTTGCTTCATTCTGGTCTATGGATAGCTAGAATTATTTGGGTTTGAAGAATCAATTGGATTATCTAGTTGGGTATTTGCTTGATTTTATGGTGAAAATTGTACCAAATTTGTGTATCCTTTTTCAGAAATATGAGAAGCATCACTGAAAAATTAAATTACTAGTATAAAGTTGTGGCTTTGTTGACTATTCTTCAGTATCAATCTGAGTAACATAATTGAAAAGTAATCAGTGGTGGAACTAAGGAGGGCTGGAGAATGAAAAATTTGGAAGTTGGTGATATTTTCCGAATTTCCATTACACTACTAATTTGCCCTGCTCGGATTTTTCACCCCCTAACTATAAAACCTGGTGATGCCATTGCTGGTACTGGTACTATGGTTGTTGCCTTTTTGACTTAGTGGTTGTGAAGTAAGTAAAGCTCTATGAATGCAACTGGGAATTGGGATGCGTGAGAAATCTGATTGAAGTTTCTGGGTTTAGAGTCATAACCATGCATGTCGTTCGTGTTGGACAGCTTATGGGGTGCACAGTATCTAGTTCAAGGGGAAGTCCATTGAGTCGTGTTGTTAGGTCTGACAGTTTTCTGTAGCTTGAACTTGGATTTTTGATTTGATTCTAAAGATTTGCTGCTTTAGTGGTGTTTCTTCGATCTTCTTGATTAACATTTCCCTGCCTATGTGCCCCATGCTACCCTGCCCTTTTCTCGAGATTCTTTAATCTCAACCTTGGTGTGTATGAGTGGGTCCTCCCCCGAATTCAGTTACGCCACATTTAATGCACCATACACACTTAATAGTGTCTAATATTCAAGTTTAGCAAACACCAAGATATATTATGCTCAAGTGATTTGCAATTTGCTAGGGTTCAACTAATCACATAATCAAGGTTCAGATTTCAATGGATTTACGTTTTATTTATGGCGGGTTAATTAGTGGCTTACTCCTGGATTTTCAGTGCTACCCAGACATCGGGTTAGTGCTGCATACTGAAGACTGAGGAGTGCTAGACAGCTATTGATGTACATAGGATCAAGTATAGGCTGTATAACTGAAGGTGTAAATATTGTTGTGGCTAGATTACGCAACGTTTGCCTGTAGGTTGAAATGAATTTTGAACGCCGGCTGAAGTATGATTCTTTGGAATTGTTTGCCGACTCTCATGGCTGCCTATGCTTCCCTATGAGTTGTTATCTCGTATATTAGTGCATTTATGATTTTATTTCGGACATTGAGCTGAAGTATCTGTACTATGCTCCTGTGAGTCCTGTCTAGACAAATTTGTGAACTACCATGACGCTGCACAGGTAGTCCTAACTAGTAAGAAATTAAAAAGTTTTCTAATTCATTTATAATAATTTAAATGATACAATCGTATTGTTTATCATGATTAGTATCTATCATCAGGGGCCCAAATTTCCTTAGTATTTGTTACAGAATACTATATTGGTCCTGTTCCATGGAATAACGATATCCTTTAACTGACATTTGTCTTATTTCTTATTAAGGAGCACAACGCTGACCAGTTTACTGGAGATGGATCTACTGATCTCAAAGGGAATCCTGTCCGCAAGAGCAAAACTGGCAACTGGAGAGCATGCCCCTTCATTCTTGGTAAATGAGAATAATAGTCTTTTCTGTTTACAATTTGTTACTCGTACTAATTACTAGTACATCTGTCATAAGCGTCTTCCCGGCCTTTTTTCCTTTACAGGCACAGAATGCTGTGAGCGCCTTGCTTATTACGGTATTGCAACTAATCTTGTCACATACCTCACTACCAAAATGCACCAAGGAAATGCCTCTGCTGCACGGAATGTAACCACGTGGTCAGGCACGTGTTACCTTACACCACTTATTGGGGCTGTCTTAGCAGATGCATATTGGGGAAGATATTGGACCATTGCTGTTTTCTCCACAATCTACGTCATTGTAAACTCCAAGTCTTCTCTTCTGTTTTTTTTTTCTATGGCTGTCAGATTGAATCCTGCTTTAATTCTAATTTAATTGAGTGTTTGGTTGTAAACTCTTTGTTTCTCTTCATACGATGCTTTATATGCATGATGTGTAGTTATTCCAAGCATTTTCATTTACCTTTCGAAGCATTTCTGTTCCACCAAGCTCACTACCACAATATCATTACCCCTCGCCTGAGGACTCCCACAAATAGTGGGGTACGAAAGTAGGATGTATGCAGCGCTACCTTTATGTCAACATAACTAAGAGTCGGTTTCTAGAGTGACCCATAAAGAAAACTGTGTCAAGAGTTTCATTGAATGATGGCTAGTTCACCGTTCACATTGGAAAAAAAGTCATTTTGCTTTATCTCATAATCTAAAAATAAAGAATAATGATTAATGATTGGCTCCAATAATGATAAAATTTGGAGACAACTGGGTTACATTAATTAAGATTATGGACTCTTTCTTTGAGATGATAAGCTAAGCGATGCATTATTCATGTTGACAAATGCTTCATATAATATTTGTTTCTCTAATGATGACTGGGCGATAGCACAAATTATCATGAGTCTATCACATGATAAGTTTAGCTTACATATTATGGGGTAGGTATTGCTTGATTTCTATGAGTGGAGATTTAGTTGAATTGGGTTGGTCTCACATTGTACTAACATGGGAGTATGGGACCGTTCACACTCTCACACAAGACTAAGTGAAGGGAAATATCAATTCTCTAAAAATATTTGTTTTTATGGTTTTACCCCCTTCGCATGTGTATTCCCTTGTTTCTGAAGCATGCTGTTATCATTGCAGGGAATGGCTACGTTGACTCTATCTGCCTCCGTTTCCGCATTTATGCCTGCTGAATGTGTGGGTTCAGTTTGCCCTTCAGCTACTCCTGCACAGTATGGAGTATTCTTTCTGGGCCTCTATCTAATTGCATTGGGAACTGGAGGGATTAAGCCGTGTGTTTCATCTTTCGGTGCTGATCAGTTTGATGACACTGACCCAACCGAGAGGGTAAAGAAAGGATCTTTCTTCAACTGGTTTTATTTCTCTATCAACATTGGTGCCTTTGTATCAAGCACTGTTATTGTTTGGATGCAAGAAAATGCTGGATGGGGTATAGGCTTTGGAATTCCCGCTATATTCATGGGAATTGCTATTGCAAGTTTCTTGTCTGGGACTCCTCTCTATAGGTTTCAAAAACCGGGAGGAAGCCCATTAACAAGAATGTGTCAGGTTCTTTTTGCATCATTTCGCAAGTGGACGTTGGATGTCCCACTAGATCATAGCCAACTTTATGAAACCCCAGACAAGCATTCCGCCATTGAGGGTAGCCGAAAGCTGGAGCACACTGAGGAACTCACGTAAATGTTCTTATCTGCTGAATGCTTTGCAACAACATCAACAATAATAGAACCCAAGTGCCTCTAAAACTCCCGTCTTAGGCAGGGTAGGGGGTCACTTGTATGCAGCCTCATTCCTTGTTAGACACTGTCCGTGGGTAAATAGGTCAAAAATTTGCATTGTTCGATTGCTTTTTCACAACACAAGAGCGCACACAATATAGTGAGCCTTTTTTATTTTTTCCGATATTTGTGGCAAAGCAAAAATATAGCAAGTCTTTGACTCCATTGAAAATGGAAAAGCTGTTGGGTGCTCTAAAAATCAAGATTTATCCAGTCATCCATAAAATGCATAACCTAATTTAATCTCGACAAATAAAAAGAGATTATGTTTATGATGTTCCTTGCTTAATGAAAAAAATACTGGTATTAACTTTTTGACACGGATTTTGCTTACTGTTTCCACTGTAGGTGTTTGGATAAAGCAGCTGTTGTCTCAGAAACCGATATGAAAACCGGAGATTTCTCGAATCCATGGAGATTATGCACAGTAACCCAGGTTGAGGAACTTAAGATCTTGATCCGAATGTTCCCTGTTCTGGCAACAGGAATCATCTTTTCATCCGTCTATGCCCAGATGTCAACCATGTTTGTCGAGCAGGGAACAGTTATGGACAGAACTATCGGGTCCTTCACGATCCCAGCAGCATCTCTTTCAACTTTTGATGTCTTAAGTGTTATATTGTGGGTCCCGATCTACGATAGAATACTCGTCCCTATTGCTCGGAAGTTCACTGGCAAAGAAAGGGGATTCTCAGAACTACAAAGGATGGGCATTGGTCTCTTCATCTCCATCCTCTCTATGGTTGCCGCTGCCCTGGTTGAAATCAAACGTTTGCAGCTTGCCAAGGAACTCGACCTAGTCGATAAAAATGTGGGGGTCCCACTTAACATATTCTGGCAAGTTCCTCAGTATTTTTTGGTAGGGGCAGCCGAGGTATTTACCTTTGTCGGGCAGCTAGAATTTTTCTATGACCAATCACCAGATGCCATGCGGAGTTTATGTAGTGCACTCTCTCTCCTAACAAACTCGCTCGGGAATTACTTAAGTTCGTTGATTTTGACAATTGTAACAGCTGTTACAACGTCAGGTGGAGGGCCCGGATGGATACCGGATAATCTAAATAACGGCCATCTTGATAACTTCTTCTGGCTGTTGGCCGGATTGAGCTTCCTGAATTTGGTGTTGTATGTGTTCTGTGCTCTCAAGTATAAACAGAAGAAGGCTACCTAAACTAGCGGCTAAACCTCCTGCATGCGGTCTTTTGTTGTATTGTCTTTAAATACCCCTTTGTCTCAATCATTTGTTTACTTGCAATTAACTCCCACGGCGAATACAAGCAAATGACTGAGACCGAAAGATTAGATATATAGGCTTATGTTACATTTATTCCACTTTGTTGTAACTTGTAAAATGTAAATCAATGTTTCTGCTTAGTTCTAGTTTTTACTTAGTTCTCGCTTGTTCATAATTTTAATAAACTGGTTACAGAACAACTTTTAAGTTTTTATAAAAGAAATTCCGATTTCGATCTTAAAACCTATAAATTTATCTTGATTTTCAGGTGTTTTTCACCTTTTCTTTTCTACCGAGTATATTTTAGCATTTTGACGTGTTTGATCACTACAAATGGTTCTAAAGGAGGATTCATATCTGGCGATTCCAAATTATTTTGGAATTATGGCGCTAATGTTATTGTTGGTTATAGAATAACTTTTAATTAGTAACACAAGTTACAATCCATTTTATCGTCGGAGATCAAAAATGCATATTCTCTTTGTTCTTTACTACTCTTTACTCCCTCCATTCAAATCCAAAAAACACATTTGTTTTTTCACGTTTATCAATTCACGCTTTACGTGTTTAATATTTTTAACTACGTATTTTTAAAAATTATAAAAGTTATATATTTTCAATGTTTTCGTAAAGACGAATTAAACAAGAACCCACATGAATATATTTTTTCTTATATATTGGGAGAAAATTGAGATTAAAGGTTGATTTGTGAATAGCATACAAAAAACAAATTTGTTAAAAAAAGGGGAATATTTAAGTTTATTGTCCAACAAGGGAACATTACTACTACAACTAATACAGTATGGTTTAATTAAGTTATCTATATATCACGACGTGGTGAACATATATACAAATAAGACTATATATCCAGATGTATATAAGCATTTACATCTAATACAAATCTAATTGAGTTTATATGCTATTTTTCGAGCTTTAATAATTTTTTCTTACACTATAATTTTTTAGTGTTAAAATTAAAATTTTTGGGTTTTATATGTATTATTTTTGAGTTTCAATATAATATTTTGATTTACAATTTTTTTTATAAAGAAGCTCAAATTCTTTTCAATAAAGCTCGTAAAATATATGCATAAACTCAAATCCTTTATCATAAAACTCGAAATCTATATCACAAGATGTATACATATGATTATATAATTCTCTAATTAGAACACATATAGACTTTTCCATACGCAATGGGTATGGAAGCCTTTTCCAAAAAAAATACATAATTGCTAAATCCCGCACGCTAATTTGCTTAATCCAATACTTATTTACCCTAAATTTTCATATTTGCCCTTAGTAAAAAAAAATTAAAAAGACCCTTAAAGAAATTAAAAGACTTCTCCCTCTTTAACCTAATCAATCTCTTATTCGTTCGACTATTATGGATCGTAATTCGCACATATCAAACGAAACTTCGTCTTTTTAACATAATTTTTTATTAAATTCCGTCTTTTATTCAATTTAGGTGATGTTTTTTTTTTTCTAAAAAGAGGGTTTTTTTAACAATTAGGATTTGAATTGAATTTGATTGGTTAATGGGTGGTTATGAACAACGTCTCTTCCATCATATAGGCAACAAATTCATTCAAGCCATGAGCAGAAACTCTTGATCTATGACGCCATTTTACTTTGTTATAAACAATTACTAAGAGCAAGTGCAATGGAAAAACTTTATATAAAGTTCTTCCTTTGGCATGTCATATTTTGACAATCTCAATAATTAAGAACATTTTATCACAATGGAAAAACCTCATATAAAGTTCTTCTATAATCCATAACTAATTGATTAATTTAATTAATTGGTTAATTGTTCATTGGAACTACAAGATTTTCTTGTTTTTTGAAAGAACTTGGTTCTTGTTTACAAACCAAGTTTGTCAATTTAAGAACAAACTTTTGTTTGCAATGGAACAAACTTTATTTTAAAGGTTTGTTTTAACAAACCCAACACAAAAACCTCCCATTGCAATTGCTCTAACACACTTTATTATCCAGTGTGACAAACCCAGATGCCACATATGGCAAAATGTACCTAATTTGAAGTTTCATCATTTGGATTTTGCTTTTCAAACTTGGAATCTTAATCTCAAAACCGAGTTTTATGCGATTTATGTCCTCCAGAAGTTCCTCGTAATAACCCCTTTGGCTATCGTCTGTTCCATGACTTGAACAGTTTTATATCCGTTCGATTTATAAAAAGATTATTAATTCTAAACTTTTCGAGGAATCCTTGATCAGTGGTTGCGAATGGTTGATTTTTTCAATCTTTTTTTATCTGGGTTAAGTAGGAGCAACGAGCAAGTCGGAAAGATTGATAAATAGAACCATCTGTTTGTTTCATTCTCAATAGGAGGAGGGAGTTAATTTTTGGGGCTTTTACGGTAGAAATTGGGTGAAAAGTATTTCTCTCTCTTGTTTTTTTTGTGGGATGAAAGAAAAAACACAAATTCTTATTTGCAACGGCACTATCCGTCGCAAGCTTGCGACGGATACCGTTTTCTCTCACAAAATATCCACTTTTTCTCTCTCTCCAACACTATTTCTGTGGTCCCCTTTCTCCACTAACTCATTTTGTATCCATTTTATCTCACAAAATATCCGTCACAAATGATGACCCGTCGCAAGCAAGACTTACTAAAGAAAAAATGAGAAAGTTATATTCGAAATAAGTGTAAAAAATGTGTAGGATCAAGTAAGATGATATGCTGCATTTAGCACGTCCAAAAAAATATGTTATCGAGTAAGTAGTACTTCGTATTTGCTTATCGTCTTTTGTTGCTCCAACTGTCACCCAAACGACTAAATTTTGACGATAACATCTTCCAAACGAACTACTATGGCTTCCTGATATGCTTAAACCCTAATTTCCTTACCTCATATTACCCCCTTTTCCCCAGCTTTTTGTTCCTTTTATTGATGAACTCTACTAACATTTAATTGCTATACAATGTGCACAAAGGACGCCCTCTTCCCAGCTAGGGTTTATCAACCCTTTCCAATTAATATCATCAATCTCAGCAATTCACGAATTTCCCCATTTATAATCAGAAAACACTTGGGTGAGTTCACGTCTTCAAGAAAAATTAGGTTGGAAGTTAATTCCAACTGTCGAAGACCCACATTTTCATGCAAATCAAGTAATTTAGGGGGAAATTCAAGTAATTCAGATGATTTTATGACTAGGGTTTTGAAGGAAAACCCTAGTCATGTAGAACCCAGATTTAAGATTGGGGAAAATGTTTATACATTGACAGAAAGAGAGAATTTGAAGAACAAAATATTTGATTCTGGTTTTTTTGAGGTGTTGAAGAAATTGAATTTAAGTTTGAAGGGTATTGTGAGGAAAAATGATGTTGCTGAAGGTAAACAAATGGAGGGTAATGTGTTTTTGAAGGATATTTTGAGGAATTATAAAGGGAAGTTGTATGTGCCTGACCAAATGTTTGGAACTAATTTGTCTGAAGAAGAGGAATTTGTTCGAGATTTCGAGAAATTGCCGAAAATGAGATACGAGGAGTTTGTTAAGTTCGTGAGGAGTGATAAGGTTAAGTTGTTGACATTTAAGGAGGAAAGTGGGATGATTTCTGGAAATGGTGTTGGTGATTTTATTGTTGAGCTTAAAGAAACTCCTGGGGATAAAAGCTTGCATCTTTCGAAATGGTTTGCGGTTTTTTTGTTGATTGTTTAGAGGTTGAGGCTATGTTTGATGGTGATATTGATGTGATGTGATCTTTTTTGGCAGGGCAATGAGGTTGGACGCTAATCAGGCACAGCTGATTTTAGCAGATTACACTGGTCCTTTGCATGAGATAGAGACACCAATGACGGTAATTTCGTCTTTCTGATTGTGATGCCAGGAGAGTGAGAGTTGAGTTAGTTGATGTTTGGTTTAGTTTAGTTGGTTGTGTGAATTGTCTATTACAATGTTCATTGTAACTTTATTGTTGGATGCCTTTTATCTACATGCTTTAATCACCTCCTTTGGATACATTTGGAAACTAGTATTAGTATGTAAGATTTGATTTCTGTGCACATTACACTGGCATTGCTTACTGCTGAAGTTAGAGTTCTACTCATCTGTTTCCAGTTGCAAATAGACGTAGCTGATGTTCGTGTAATTTTGCAGTCATCCGTCGGAAAGTTTCCGGAATATCCTATTCCTGCTGCATCCTCAGTATCAAGTAGAATTATGGTGGAATTTGGAATGGTTACAATAGCTCTGACAGCTGCTGCCTTGATTGTCGGAAGTTTCCTAGCTTCAGCAGTTTTTGCGGCCACTAGTTTTGTTACTGTTGCCACAGTATACATTGTCTGGCCGGTGGTCAAACCGTTTCTGAAAATATTTCTGGGCGTCATATCTGGTATCTTGGAGAGGGTGTGGGACAATCTTGCTGATAGCTTTAGTTATGGCGGGTTATTTTCCAAGATATCCCGTTTTTTTACTTCTGATGGTGTAGCTACCAGTATCGTGGCGTTCATACCAACCTTGACAGTGCTTGTGACTCTGATTCTCATTGTTCGTTTTACTCTCTCAAAAAATCCAAGAAATTTCAAGAAGTGGGTACGATACCACCTCTCCTCACTCTTTCAGCATGGAGATCCTTTCTATTGGCATGTAAAATATGTCTTCTAATTTTTGGTGCATATTTCATGTAGGATATATGGCAAGGTATTGTCTTTTCGCAATCCAAACCACAAGCACGTGTTGATGTAAGTTGGGTTGGAAGAATATATATTTTATGCTTTGTTCTTAAGGCTTTAGATTGAACATCTCACAGCATTCTTACAGGGTTTGACTGGAGTTACTTTTGGTGATGTGGCCGGTATTGATGAAGCAGTTGAAGAACTTCAAGAGGTAAATATGCAACTTCGGCTGTAAAGTTGTAGATGATGGTTTTGGACATTTGGTTTGCATATTCTTTTTTGGTGTGAGTAGCATATTTTCTGGAACAATTTGTAGACCTGAAATGAATCTGCTCGATATATCTTCAACTGAAGTGATGTGATTTGTTCTGTTTTGATGCTTAGGCGCATGAGTTTCCATGAGACTGTCGATAGAGTGCAATTCCTAGTGGAGCGTATGCCTTTTTTTTGTAGGGTGTAGTAAGTTTTCCAAACATTTTGAGTGTGCAAATGCCACCCACTTCTGCTCACTGTTGCTGTATAAAAACTCTAGCTTCTATACCATCAAGACTCAAGCCACTTTATACTCGTATTCTCCTTGTAAACCGCTTCATCTCCTGCGATGAAGCTCTGATTCCTTCTATTGGTAGCCAGGTTAGTTATAGTCATTTATGCTGTTTTTTTTTTCTTTTTTCTTTTTTTGTTGCAGCTGGTGACCTATTTGAAGAATCCAGATCTTTTTGATAAAGTTGGGATAAAACCTCCACATGGAGTTCTTCTAGAAGGACCACCTGGCTGTGGAAAGGTAATATTAAGGGCTTGTTTGGATTGATGGATTTGGAGGGCAAGGAAGGGCAGGGAGAGCAAGGGATATAAAATCCCTTGTTTTGTTAGCAAATAAGGGTGGAGGGAAATGAAGGCAGAGGAATTTGGAGGGATACATTTTCCCTCCTCCAAGTCAAACTAAAATCCCTTGACCATAGGAAAGATTTGGAGGGAAATTGTATCTAAACAATGATCCTCCATTCCACCTCCCCTTCTCTCCCCTCCTTTCGTCTCCCCTTATCTCCCTCTCCTCCTTTTTCCTCATATTTTGCATTCCAAACAAACCATAAGTGATTGCTCGAGGTGCATCATATGTTTCTCAGGCGAACTAAGCAATATGACTTAAACCTCATCTCTTGCAGACTTTAGTTGCTAAAGCCATAGCTGGAGAAGCTGGTGTTCCATTTTACCAGATGGCTGGTTCAGAATTTGTTGAAGTGCTTGTTGGTGTTGGCTCTGCTCGTATCAGAGATTTATTTAAGAGGGCCAAGGTGAAAATCATAATCATTCACAATATTTCTGTATTGATCTTTCGGGGTAAAGTTGTAAATCTTCTCGAGACTTGGTCTTTCATCATCATGATACTGGGATTGTCTTATATCTATATCATGTGTTTGATCTTTTCAGCAACACACAGTGATTCACAGCAGCTTGTAGATGCTCATTTCTGACTTTCAAGTTTCAATCCCCTTTATCAGGATTTCTTAGAATTTTGTTGCACGTGTATGATGGGTTGTCCAATACTCTCATTTTTTTGTCCTTGGACAGGAATAAAACAATGGCAGTAGACAACCGCACCATATCCAAATAAATTTGATATCCAATAACTTAGCACTGCCTTTGCTTACTGAGCAGGTGAATAAGCCATCAGTCATATTCATTGATGAAATTGATGCATTAGCTACACGGTACATAATTTTATCATCACTTGTTTCATTGAATAATTTATGATTATATATTTATGAGAGGTAATGTGTTATCTCATGATCTGGTGTGTACTCAGGCGTCAAGGAATATTCAGTGATGCGAATGACAACTTGTACAATGCAGCAACCCAAGAAAGAGAAACTACTTTGAATCAGCTTTTGATTGAACTTGATGGCTTTGATACCGGAAAGGGTGTCATATTTCTAGCTGCCACAAATCGAATGGATTTGTTGGATCCTGCACTTCTTAGGCCTGGTCGTTTTGATAGAAAGGTTGGCGTTCACAATTTAATTAGCTTGATGTATCATTGCAATTGCTTTCATAGTTCTACTTTCAGTTGAGATCCCATGTTCATAGCAGCATGTTTTTAGTTGTTGATGAAAAGAAAATTCGTGAGATAGAGGACTATTACCACGCAATTTTCAATGAAGCCATTCATGTATTCTGTTCATAGAACTCATTCCATCCTTCATTTTTTTAAGCTTTGGACCGAATTGAAGTTACCTGAGGCAAATGACTTCACCTAAGGGATTACTTGAGTGTAATTGTGCAGATCATGTGGGGGACTGAGGAAGGATAAATAGTTTATTGTTTTTGTTTTTTTTCCAACTTAGAATTTGTATTGACATATTGAGATGCTGGTTCTAATTTTCTTGAGCATCTTGTGTAGATTAGGGTAAGACCCCCCAATGGCAAAGGAAGATTGGCTATACTTAAAGTCCATGCACAGAAAGTGAAACTGTCACCATCTGTGGATTTGTCGTCCTATGCAAATGACTTGCCTGGTAAGAGATTTGTCTCGTGATCTTATATTTTGACCATATCCAAGCATACATGCTTATTTGGAGCAATTTGTACGTGCAAAGTTGTTGCCTAAACTGTATTTTGGTGAAAGTGACCCTCCTTTAGTTGCTTACGTCCCATGCATCTGTGTAGGATGTATTTACCATGACCACAAAAAAATTCTTAAATTTGCTAAAACTGCTTTTTTTTGTTCAGGATGGACA
Organism: Silene conica; assembly: GCA_029255685.2. Lineage (NCBI taxonomy): Eukaryota > Viridiplantae > Streptophyta > Magnoliopsida > Caryophyllales > Caryophyllaceae > Silene > Silene conica. Next base: position 16,175,964 of record CM055311.2, on the reverse strand, counting down.
GGTGCTAGATTAGCTCAGCTGTTACAAGAGTCTGCTTTGGTAGCTGCCAGGAAAGGACATGAAGAGATTGAGCAATTTGACATTGATGATGCAGTTGATCGATTGACAGTTGGACCAAAACGTGTGGGCATTGAGCTAGGGAACCAGGGACAATGTCGAAGGGCTACAATTGAAATTGGTACTGCTATAACATCTCATTTATTGAGAAGAATTGAGAATGCAAAAGTGGAATGCTGTGATCGTGTGTCCATCACCCCACGAGGCCAGGTTACCTTTCTTTCCCTCGAAATGTTTTTGAGTAACATTGTTTGAAAAAAGAAAGCAGATCAAATAGGCTACATTCCTGTTTCACCCTCGGAATGTTTGAGTAACATTGTTTGAAAAATGAAAGCAGATCAAATAGGCTACATTCCTGTTTCACCCTCGAAATGTGATGCTTGGTAGGCATCATAGACATGTCCAATTATGGTAGTTGACTTAACCTGTGATTGTACTTTTTCTTCACAGTATGAAGAAGAGACTAGTTGTTTTCACTTGATAGCTGTGCAACATTATTTTATTCATCTTAGTGACACGTGGTGAATGATGTATGCAGATGTTGTCCCAAGCTGTATATCATCGTCTTGATGACGAGTCATACCTGTTTGAGAGGCTGCCTCAGTTGCTGCATCGTCTACAGGTTCCAACTTCTGGATTCTTACTAAGTTTAATCTATTTGGGATAAACTACTTTTTTTTTGTTGACATTTCTGTTTGGGAAAGGTTTTCCTTGGCGGGAGAGCTGCTGAGGAAGTTATTTATGGACGTGATACATCACTGGCTTCAGTTAACAATCTTGCTGATGCAACCTGGCTTGCTAGGAAAATTACTACTATGTAAGCCCGTCTCTTTATCTATTATTATTGTCCGTGTCCTACGTGTTTGCCTCCAGCTATTGAGTTGCTCTTTTTGAATTGTCTGTCAGATGGAATCTGGAAAACCCTATGGTTATACATGGAGAGCCATCTCCATGGAGAAAGAACCCTAAATTTGTGGGTCCACGACTGGACTTTGAAGGATCGTTGTATGATGACTATGACTTTATTGAACCACCGGTTAATTTTAATTTGGATGATCAAGTTGCTAAGAGGACTGAAGAATTGTTACGGGAGATGTATGCAAAGACTCTCTCACTACTTAAACAGCACCATGCAGCCTTGCTCAAAACTGTTAAGGTATGTTGTGCTCAGTCTATTTCTTTGGAACCTTATCGGACATGGCCTGCTGTAGCAGTTACAGTAAACAACAATTGTTTTTCTGCTTACATCCATACTTTTTAACGAGTTCAATTTGGCCTTTTGTTCTCCGAACTTATAAGTTGGGGCTGATCTATCAGGACCTAAATTGCAACCCACTTTTTTTTTTTCAATTTTACTACATCTAGGCAAAAGTGAATAGAAACAGCTAGCTCTTTTTTCCTTCTATTTTCTTTTTTTGTAAAGGGTGGGGGGATACTGGCTAGACCCACCCTACGACTGTCATAATATGTGGCATAAGACTATGCTTCTTCATGGATATTTGCTCCTGAAATTGTCATCGGTCATAATATGGCCTTGGCAAGAGAGATTCCACCATCTGAATCAGGGGTTCGTGGATCCAAACTTAAGACTTCGTTCCCCATCCCTACTCTCATACTATGAGAAAAGAAACCTCTTATCCAAAAGCCTAAGCTTTACTTGAAGTTTAACCAATGCTTTATATTATGTAGCTTATACTCTCAACTCTCAACTCTCAACTCTCAACTCTCAACTCTCAACTCTCAAGCATGTATATAATTTTTCCCACTATATCATCTATTGTGTATGGTAAAGAAGCTGTCGATTGTTCCTTGCTCTCCTTCATTCCACCAAAGGGATTCTTCGTATTCTTGAAAATGAAATGGAACAGATCAAGAGTTCAAGTTTCATTTTTTGAAGCTATATATTTGGAGTCATATGCTCTATCCAAACCGGAACTTGACTTTTCTATTTCTTTTTGTAGCTAAGATTATGCATGATAGTTTAAGAGCACGATTATCCACTTTTCAGTATGTATATGGGTGTCGCATCTAGGCTGTCCTTTTGTGTATGGCCGTTTCCCCCATCTTGTTTCTTTTTTTGTGGATAGGCACCACCTCTACTGTATCTTTTGTACATGGGTGTCAATCCCTTGGTGTCCCTTGATTAATATTATCTTATTTATCAAAATAAAATAAAAAATGAAATGGAACAAATTGGTCAGGTTTTGTGATACCAAATGGAGACTAGTTTGAACTAATATCACATCAATTCAGGTTTTATTGAACCAAAAGGAGATTAGTGGAGCAGAAATGGAGTATATCCTAGACAACTACCCTGCAGAAACACCAGTGAGCCTTCTTTTGGAGGAAGAACATCCCGGTAGCCTTCCACTCTTCAGTGAGAGCCGAGGTCGTAAGCTTGAGCATGCCTTGGCTATTTCAACAAGTGGTGAAATGGTATGATGTCAAGTGTAAAGACGCATAATTTGACCACCCGCAAATGGTGGAACAAAGATCATAGCCAGTCATGAAAAGATCACACTTTTTTTAACCGGTGAGACCATGTCAGGTGAATTTATATATCGCGAGATAGTGCTCCGTGTGTATCAATGGACGAACAACGGGTAGGAAGAAAACACAATTCTGCCCTAAAGGTTTAAATAGTTAATTGGAAAGTTTTGTAACGTTGTAGGATGTAAGGGTACAAGGTGCATTTCTTACTGGAGACGGAGCTTATGAAATGTAACGCCAGAAGTCGATTCAGGTTTGTTACCCAATGGTGTATGTTTGTGGGTCTGTTGTAGAAAAGTGAAGGCATTCATGTTCCTCACTCGAGATGCATTTTTATAATCGAGAGGTCAATAAAGCTGTTTACTTGATGGCCAATTTGGTGCAAGCAAGTCTCTTTTGTGACGGGCATATCCGTCCCAAATAAATACTACCCATGTTGGTAGATAAAACAAAACAGTTTGTTATTGCCTAGGTGCTTTACTTTTGTCTATTTTACTTGACCCGTCGTAAGCTTGGTTATGTTCGTCACAAATGAGAATTTGAAATATTTGTTGTGGACTTTTAACCAACCCTTCATGTTTTTTCACCCATGTGAAGGTGTTTGAAACTCGCATTTGTATTAGTTTTTGAACGGTTAGCGTTTTGGCAGCCCTTATTTAAATTTAACTGCAGTTATTCACATATTTATATGTATAATGTACTGTAAAATATGTTTAGCAATGGCTGCATCTCATGCTCAATGCTCAATTGATGGTTCGAGATCTGATCATGTCAAATTGAGATATGAACAAGTCGAATTTAGCAACTTAAGAACTTCTAAACACCTTGGGACGTTTAATTTGTGGCTTTCTAACACATTTTTACTGGTGTGATGGTTGCTTAACCCTGAGATTAGAGGTTGGATGTATGAGAGCATTGTATGAATATGTTGCATTGACATACGTTTATATATATATATACAATAATCTTATTTGAATTTTTGTCGACAAATTGCGACTCAACTAGGGAGGGCACCACATGAACAATGGTCCATAGCACGAAAAAGAACCGAATCGCGAAAGATCGTCGACGTTTTGCGAAAAATCGTCGACGTTTTTTTGACAAATGACCAAACTACCCCTAGCATCTTAATTCTTTCCTTTAAAATTCAATAATCATCAAACACTCTCCCTTAGCCTCCCTTAACCGAGAACACATCCCACCACCATCACACGTGACCGCCGTGCACCGCCACCGCCGAGCACCTCCGCCGTCGCCACCTACACGACCGAAAAAATCAAGGTTAGTTGTTGTTTTTGCTATTTCTTATGCTTATTTGTTAGTTGTTATTGTTATGTTGTTAGTAGTATTGTTGTTGTTGTTGTTGTTAGATTTGTAGGATTAGAATGAATCGAAAGGAGAGACACGATATTGGTAGGTGTCGGAGAAGTGGTATACACGGCAAATGGGGGTGGGACGTGGGAACTACACGGCTAGGGGTGGTTAGGACGTGGGAATAGGGTGGCGTAAGTAGGTAGGGACGTGTGAACCACACGTCCATGGTTGGTCGGGACGTGTGAACCACACGTCCATGGTTGGTAGGGACGTGTGAACCACACATCCATTGATGGTCGAGACGTGTAGTTCACACGTCTATTGGTGGATGGGACGTGTGAACAGCACGTCTAGTAGGGGTTGGGACGTGTTGTTCACATGTCCCTCATGGTTCGGGTTTTATTTTTACGTTCTAACCGTATGTTTTCAATTTTAATTCTTTAAATATTTTCAGGAATGGCAAACATGCCGTTGAACGATGAAACCTGGCTTTCACAACGGATTGCAGAAGCTGAGACAGATCTCGCAAGCCCTGCAGCGTTGCACCCGATGGTGAAAGAGTCTCTTGAACATCAACGCGACTACTGGATCAAGAGGCGTGACGCAGTCCGGTTAGTTAACGAAGCTGCAAGTTCTTACCCTCGACGTCCTGACACTCGCCGCCTTGCTGAAGCGAGAAACATGATACGTCTTCAACCCCCGGTTTTATCTCAACAGGCGATGCATGTGTATTGCAAGATTATGGATGTTATTAGAATGTATGAAGAGAATCACCCCGACGTTAGCGGTTATCCTGAGATGCGTGGTTGGTGGGAGTTTGAGAAGATATTTTTAAAGATAACCGGGGTTATCCCTCCGTATTTTTCGTTTTGGGCCAATGAGGTCTGAAGGATAGGTTGTATTAGTTAACAATGAAATCGCTTTGTTTGTTTGAACGTGTTTAATTTGATAACTTTTATCTATGCAATTTGTTTCACAATGAAATCGCGATTATAGTGAACATGAAAATCATTCGAAAAACGGTAACATTTTGAAATTTGAAATCATAACGGTTACATTTAAATATTACAACCTAAAGAATACAAATAAATCTCAACCTAAATAAGACAAATATATCACAACCTAAAGAATACAACCTAAAGAATACAAATAAATCTCAACCCGGGGGAGGCTGTCTTCGGCGCCGAGGAGTTCTTGGTGTTGTTCCCATCAGAGTATGCCATCGTTCGATGTTCGACGTGTACAAATCGGCATAATGTGCAACTGCATCCTCTCTTACCCACGCCCAACAAAGATCGATCGGTGGCATGGGTGCTTCGCTCAGTGGGCCACTGTAGTGCAATCTCATCCAATGGTCATGGTAGTGTACGATCCACATGACACCGTACGGCCTCGACTCGTGACCCGTGGCCCTCAGCGGTAAGAATGTATAACAATTCCAACTCCTGACTCCTTTGTGGACGTGTTGCCCGATACAACATATAGTCCAGTTAAACAACGATGCAAAGACAGTCAAATACTCGGAAGACATCCAATGATGTTCACCGCAACCCCCGCTACCCGTAAACTCGATAGCCCTCAAGGTATCATCCCATCTGCTCAAAAGCGGAGGCGTGCGAGGAGACTCATCAAACACTGTCTTGTACACATCGTTTCCCTGAAGCTCTCTAAGACACCACGCTCTCATGACCAAGTGGTCCTGTTCTCGACCCCGGGCGGCATGCGATAGCACCCTATAACCACAATGACCATCAGCAACAACATCAGCCCAACCATCAAAGTGTGCCCATAAGTCTTGGGGGACTGCATATTTTTTTGCCCAAGAACACAAAGGTCCGGTTGTGTAACCGACCTCCAATGGTGCACCAACAGGTCCATCTCCAAAAGAAGATACCGTACTGACAGAAGTTGTTGTCGAAGAGCGGGAAAAAAACTTGGCACATCTACGGGTAGCATGCTCAAAAGCGGACTTGTTCCGAGTAGTGGAACCCCTCGGTCTCCCCTTAGGGTTTTCTCGAACCTCAGGTGGACGAATATCTTCATCTGCCGGGTGGAGACCATCTCGAAGTTTCTCAATGATTACCCGTCTCTTCGCCGGATCGACCCCTCTAGCCTGCTCTATAAGAGCATCAAACTCATCATCATCGGTCTTCGGCCTATATTCGGGACTGTCGTACACCAAAGTCCTCCAAAACAAGTGCACATCCTCAACGTGGAGCCTCCTATGGTTTCTTTGCATCAGAATCATAATGCAGGCACAAGGCAACCCGTGTGTAGTCTGTATCGCACATCCACAATTCTTTTCAAGCCCGTTTCCCAGCTCAATCCCTCTCCTAAACTCATCTTCCAGTAACCTAATGGCTTTGATAGACACATGATTTCGCAATAAGGAGAAAAAGGGTCCAGCACTTACAGAGTTGGTCAACGACGTCTGTAACTCATGTCGAATCTTGGACTGTTGAGCTTCAAGCATGCCGTGAATACGAGTCTACATAGTGTCGAGGTTTAAGTTGACTCTTCAACCAAGCTTTAAGGAGGGCGTGACACGACTCTACCCGGGAAGTGGCCGTGTTACCGAGATGAAAGTATTCGTTCGTATAGAAAACAACGAACTTCTTCTTGTAATGCGCCCATGTTCTCTGCACATAAGCAGACAAATCCACCCAAGTTTCAGAAATGGCTTCCCATGCTCTCCCAAACTCACTTTGTGTGCTTGCATTGATGACCCGGTACCAACCCGTTTCCTTACTATGCAATATCATGTCTTTGTACATCATCATCTTTCTTGAATTTTTTACTCTGGTCTCAATGGCTTTGTTCACATGCCAACGACACAAAATGTGAGAAGTGTCCGGATAGAGGTCCTCAATAGCCCGGATCAAGCCCAACTCTCGGTCAGTGACAAGAGTAGGCATAGGTGACGCCCCCAGAAGCAGCTTCTCTAATCTCCGCAACATCCACCCATAAGATGTATCATTTTCAGACGGAAGGAGAACGGTGGCAATTAAGAAGGAGGATCCGACCGGTGTAACGCCAACTATCTCAATAAGTGCAATCTTCATAACATTGGTCGAGTAGGTGGCGTCGATAAGAGCGACATATGGGTAAGCACGGAATAGTTTGACGGATTCCGGATGACACATAAACACATGAGTCAACTCTTTCGTATCGGGGTCTGATTCGTGCCACTCCACATATTGGGCAGCAACTGCTACGGCCAACAGTTGTTGAGCGGGATTCCTACTTTCTCTCATCTCGCGCCGAACCTTGTTCGACTCGCTATAAATTTGGGTGCTACTTGGTTGGGGTTTTTCCGGGGTCCTTTTATGAAGAGCGTTCTTGATATCCCTCGGCGAAATATTAGCCCGGACTTGTTGCCTCACAAATTCTTTCTCTTCGGCATCCAAGCGGGCAAAATGTCTATCCCCATCTTTATAGGTCGCTAGTTCGTGGTTGTGAAAACCCGCGTTAGTCGAAGTAATTACGTACCAAGCAATCGTGGGATCCCCATCATCGAAATGAGCGTACTTCTGCACCGCTCGAATCCTAAACTCACATCCGCACTTAGCCGACCCTCTCTTCGTAGACTTCCCCGGATTCTCAGGATCGATCTTCTTTTTGGTTCGCCCGTACCTTGAACAACGGAAGTACGACCCAAGCAACTCCGGTTCTTTGCGATTTTTCGACCCATTTGATGCCTTCACTAAGGCAAAACCATTATCCATAGCAACCTTTTGAGCCCAGTCAAACGCCTCATCCCGACTTTCAAACGATATATCCATCTCAAATAATCGGTTGTAATCAACCCCATTTCCACCAAATTTCTCAAACGAATCCTGTTAATACGCAAAATTGGTAAGGATTATATTAAAAAATATTAAAAACCACTTAATTTTTGTTAAAAACTAAGTAAAAATAACGGAAAGTAAAGGTCTTGTAAACCACACGTCCATGCACGGTATGGACGTGAATAGTGCACGTCCAAACCATGCATGGACGTGTACTATTCACGTCCAGGCATGGTATGGACGTGCACTATTCACGTCCAGACCGTGCATGGACGTCCAGGATTAACGTCCATGCACGGTCTGGACGTGAATAGTGCACGTCCATACCATGCCTGGACGTGAATAGTACACGTCCATGCATGGTTTGGACGTGCACTATTCACGTCCATACCGTGCATGGACGGCTAGTTTGGCCGTCCTCTCCACGCGAGGACGGCCATTTTTCAAGTCTATTGCAAAAATACGATTGAGTTTACGTAATCTAATTCTATGGCTTCTACGACTAATTCAACCTAATTTCTACTAAAGGGCTTAAACATGTAATTCAACAAAAATTAATTGAAAAAAAAAATTAAGATTTTTGGATTTTAATTACTTACCGATGAATCGTTGTCGTCGTTTGACATGGAATCGTTGTCGTTGTTTAATGTTGTTGATCGATGTTGAAACCGTTTTTTTGAATTTTATGTTGTTTTTGTTGTTTTTTCTTTCAGAGAAAAGAAGATAGAGAGATAGAGGGAAAAGGGTAGAGGTTGTCTTTTTTATAGAAAACGCCGACGATTTTTCGCAAAACGCCGACGAACTTTCGCAACCCCCAAAAAGAATAAAGTTTAAAATGAAAGGATGTTTTAGATGATATTCCTCAATTTTTCGACTTACAAGTCGAGTGAATCTTCGACACAACTTCTAATATGTAACATAAAATATAGTCATTTGAGATATTGTTTAAATTGTCTTACCGAGTACATTGTGAATACCAAAGTTTTATAATTTTTATGATATGTAACTAAATATATTAACAAAAGAAAACGGGTATTGGCAAACGTGAATAAAACAAATGTATAGAATTGATTGGAATAGAGGAAGTAGGACTCTGTTAGAATCAATATTCATATAAATAATAAACTCTGGCATGACCTGTTAAATTCAACAATGGGTCTGAGACACGCCCGAACGGAGGAGAAATAGTTCACATTGTAAACCCAAGAGGCTCCACTCTAAAACCAATTGGCAATAGAGGGTGTAACCTCTTGCCTTATAAAGTGACTAGAATTGCACGGGTATGTTATTTAAGAAGTTATTAAAAAAAGTCGTAAAGGTAAATTAAGTTTTGAATTAAAGTAACAAAATCCCCCCTACTTGTAATAATTGGTTAATAAAAAAATTATGAATTTCATTTGAAAATTTCACTTGCAATTAGTTTAAAATGATGCAATAATGTTAATTGGCCGGGTAATTATTATAGTAAGATATGCAGTTATGCACTCTTGTCAGCTAAATTTGAATTTCTACTTATGCGTTGTTACTTAGGCGCAGCGACGACCTAAAAAATGCTGACTTATATAAATAAAACAAAATTATTTTTGCAGAAATTATCATAGAATTAGTTGTAACACCCCCATTTACTCAAAGAGCCTTTAGCAAGACATTCTCAAATAAATTGAGCTGTTACCATCTCGGAATGTCCGAGGTAGTGAATAACAAAGTAAACAATACAAAGTACTTTATATAAAACCGATAAAATTTACACTTTGATGTTACAACACTACGCATAGAAAAGGTACAACTGGTTACAACTATGTATGTGATCTAATTCTAAGTAGGTCCAAGCCATGTCTCTCTCCATGCCCGTGCTCCTAATCCAACTGTCTCTGACCTGAAAAAAATCTACTCCCCATTTCGGATCATTGTAGGTGTCACACGAATACACAGGGTCAACCATGAGGTTGAGTAGGAAAACATCAATAAGACATAAATGACAATAGATCATAGCACCACTCCGTCTCCATATCACCAGTCAACCACTTCACCTCCATCACACCACTCCTTCCATCCACCACACCTTCCATCACACCACTCCTTCCATGGCCATATCACAAGTCCCATATCACAAGACCCATATCACAAGACCCATTTCACAACTCCCGTTCTCCACAATAATCGATAGAAATCAACAATCCAAAAATACATTCACAAGTATTTATATCAATCTTATAATAAACAACACATATATGTCATGTCAATAACGCAACCACAGATATATCTTTCCCTACCTCAACCTGCAGAAAGACAGTCAACAGCTCCTAGAAATGTCCCACGCAGAAACCGTCACCTAAACATATTTTACATAACGATTAATAACCCCTATTCTTGAACAGTAAGGATTCCAAATATGGTAATTTTCTACAAGTGGAATGTAATACCCCGTATTTTACCCTCGGTCAACGACAGTCAAATCATGTTTGATACAAGTATTTCAAACGGAATGTTTATAAAGTATTTTACGTAAAATATTATTATTTTATAAATGTATTTATTCTACGATTATTTCGTATTTCATAATCATTTTATATTTGTTGATTATTTCATAAAATGACATTTCATTCGTACTTCTTTAATTTTAATAATATATTAATAAAATACCAATTTAATTGTAATAACCCGTACTTTTATATCTCGTAAAAAAAATAGAATATAAATATAATTATTTTGACTAGAGATGATTTACACTTAATAAGTGTGATATTTTATGTTATTAACTTATTATTATATATCATATTCATTATTTTTACTACTCTTATTCTTCTTATTCTTTTTATTATTATCGTTACTATTATGATCATTCTTACTATTATTATTATTATTATCATTATTATTATTATTATTAATATTATCGTTTTATCGTTGTTGTAACGTTTTATTTTTACTATTACTTTTATTACTACTACTCTCATTATTGTTATTATGACGGTTTATAAACTCGTAGTCTTGATATGGTACTAGCGTGTTTATCGCGAAATAATATTATATTTATAATACGTGTTAAATATTACGATAATTATAATATTATATTAATACAATACTAATCCTCCATATTATTCATTATGAATCCATAAACCCTAAATTTGCTTCTCCTCCTCCCTGCGTAATAAGTCCTCCTTTTCTGCCGCTATGTTACTTCATGCCCATTCTCTTCATCGTTGTGCATCTGAAACAAAGCTTGCATTCGTTCATTCATTTTTAATTACGGTAAGATGATATATAATTAGTTATTGTTTAATGGCGTTTAGTTATCGTTAGATTGCGACCGTCTTACGTATACGATATATATGAGTCGTTTTAGACCGTGTCTGACCCTAGCACTGACCTAGATGATCCTGGCCATGTAAAGGCTACTGGGTCGTTGTCATGGGTGGTGTTGGACCACCGTGGCCGGCGGTGGAAGGGCTGAAAGGAAGGAAGTCGATGTCGGGTTTTATCGTAATTGAGGGGTCGTATGGTGTTGTCGCGATTTATGGTAGGTAAGGATGGTTTGGTCGGCGGTGGTCGGTCATGGGATGACAGTGGGGTGGTTAACGGAGCAAGGTGGCGAGTGTCGTGGTCGGAGCACGTGTATACATAGAGTAATAGAGGCGAATTGTGAAACCGTCATAGGACAGTCTTTGTTGATGGTTGTAGTCGAGTCGAGGGCTGGTGGTAACCACCATGGGAGTCGTCGGATAGGAGAGTTGTTGAGGGCGGTTTTCGGTGGTGGTTTGGGTAGTTTTGAAAGTGGCGGAAATCGGGTTGTCGAGGAAAAATAAAATAAAATGACGTGAGAGGCCGGGCATTTAACAGAGGACGAAGTGGGGAAGTTGGGGTGGCTACTGGTGTTTGAAGGTGGGTTCGGGGGTCGGAGGAAACCACTGTGGTGCTGGGCACGGTGGCTGTTTGTGTATGGTTTACCCAAGCGTGTGTTTAGTTGTTTGTGTTTATTATTAATATTATTATTATATTATTATTAGTACTACTACTAATGATTCATTCTTATTATAATACTATTAGTAATTGTTGTTGACAATTCCACTATTATTATTATTTGTACGTTGTTGTTGATATTGTTACTATTATTACTATTATTACTATTATTTATATTATTATATTAATGTTAGTATATTATTTTTATTATATGTTATTATTATTATTATTGTTATAGTAGTAAATATGTTATTTTTAGTATGATTAGTATTACTAGAAATATTGTTTATGATATTTAATTATTAACTTGTCAAGTAATTTTATTGTACATGAATGTGACGGTTATCAATAGTTCGATCATAGTTTCTATGTTCGTTTATTTAATTGAAGTAATCATAGTTAGTGATTAAGTATATTATAATTGTTAGGTGACGATGTTGACGTGGCATAATTCGGTTACTTGCTGGCTTGCTATTGGATTATATTGCTATCCAGGTAGGATCCACTGACCTTATACTCTAGGATGTGTTACGAATAGATGTGGTATTGTGAGTTATGGATGCTGAGTATAATTGATATGAGAATGATAATTGGTTGGATTGTTGTGGATTATTGGTAATGGCATGAGCATTTCATTATTTGATAACATGATTGAGTAATTATATCGTTGCATTCATGAGCATAGCATATGCATGGGTTACTGAGAAAATTATGGTAAGAAATTGTTCTGATATAAAGCCCAGGGTGGTTCTGCAGACCAGGCCTGGTGTCTTATCAGCTATTGAGCTGGTGTTCGGTGACGACCGATTATAGTCTGCCGGGAGGTTCGGTATGGCTTGGTGCAAGGGTATGAGAATTGAGATTGAGAATTGAGAATTGAGATTGAGCTCGAGCATATCATGACATTTGCATATCATTTAATTGTTGCATTATAATTATTGTGTTATCCTACTCAACCGCGAGGTTGACAGTGTATTCGTGTACACCTACGATGATCCGGAATGGGGAGTAGATTCTACAGGTCAGAGACAGATGGATTAGGAGCTTGGGCATGGAGCGAGACATGACTTTGACCTACTTAGAATTAGATCACATACTTAGACGTTATCAGTTGTACTTTTATTCTATGCGTAGTAATTGTAATATCAAAAGTTTAAATTTAATCAATTTTATATAAGTTCTGTAGTTTGTTTTACTTTGTTATTCACTACCTCGGACATTCCGAGATGGTAACATTTCTATTTATTTGAGAATGTCTTGCTAAAGGCTCTTAAATAAATGGGGGTGTTACAAAGTGGTATCAGAGCGAACGATTCTCAGGCCCTTACCAAATGAATAATAATGAACATAGGAAGAGTCTAATAAAATGAACCCCAGGTTAGTAACTGTTAGGAGCCCCAGGATTGGAATGAGTTAGGGGCCCCCTCAAACCAAGCCACTGGCCCTTCCAGTCTAACCTGGTCACCCTTGAGAGATGTAGAGCGTGGGTAGTATGGAATAAAGGACAGGACCCAATATATATTGTACTAACGTTTCCGCAAAAAGTATGATATGAAATATGGTTGGAGATCTGTGTTGTATGAGATTTATATTGAATGTTGATCGAGAAATATGACTTCGAAGTATTGAGAACATGAAGATGTGTATATGAGTATGGATCTATATTTATCGAGCCATAGATAGAGTGATGTGATCATATGATTTAGTCTTCTGACATGACCATATGATATCTGGTTATTAAATGACTATCGTAATTTTGTAATATATTGGCTGGTCTGTGGATATGAATGATCAGATTTATGCGTTATAGTAATCCATGTCTAGTGATATGCGGAATGTGATGCCCCAAGCCATGAGTGTCATATAGTTGTTTGTGTTACATTTGCATATACATATATAAATATTCAGTCATTTAGTTGACCTACTTTTCTGTCTCGCAATCTTTACCGTGTTTTAGATGACAATTACAACTTGAAATGATGAATAAATGTTAATATGGTGCAATATGATTTCTATGCTTCGATGATATGTCAACATGTTTGGGAGAATAATGGTTGAATGTAAATGTGATAATATGAAGTGATTTTAAGGAACAAAAAGTTTGATAAATTTTCAGAATGTTACCTTGTTTGCACGGGCTGCCATTTAAAATGTGTTTTCTATATGAATGTGAAAATTTTATGTGCGATAACCTTCTGATTTAGCTTCTCGATGCTTTTGGTTTCATGTGTATACGAGTTATATTTTGCGAGAAATAGATATTTTAGTCGATAGTGGTCAGATTGTTACTGCACAGTTCTGTTTTGACCCATGTTTTAGCATATGACACCGTTTAAAACGTATTTATTGTTTATGCATAATTCCAACTCCACTGTTCAGAATATTCATTCACGTTTTCAAAATGATAAGTCACGTAAAATCTTAACTAGTCGTTGTTTAATAGTGATTTTTGCAAGTTGCCCAATTTTCTGTTTAATTGCTGTAAAGTTTCTGTTCAGATCACCTGAGTTGAAAAAAAAAATTTGTTAAAAATAATTCTCTTAAGTTGTGCATTTGATTCCTTTTCCTAAGATAAGTTAATCCCTCATATTTCCTAAAAAAAACTATCATAGCTCACAAATAGCAAAGCGGTTATTTAATTATAATTTTTGAAAGTTGTAGCATGATGGTTGATTGTTGAAATTGTAAGTTATGCAAGTTTTCTATATAAAAGTTTAGTTAAATATGAATTATGTGATGTAACCCTTTAATATTCTAATATGACATTAGAAACATGAACAGTGGGCATATGATATGGATATCTATGAACTTTATTATATGATAGTATAACCTTACTTATTTTGGTGAGCTTTATATAAAGTTGGTTTTATTTATTACTGACACTATTGTTATGCCACAAGGTGAATTACATATTGTTATGTTTAAATCGGATCACAATATATTGAATTAGTAATTTGGTTGACACTTGACTTGTGGGAATGCTAGTCTTGTTTTCGATCTGTAGCTTGTAAAACCGTCCGTTGATTCGTGTTTATAAATTGCCATTAATTACAACTTCATCGTTTTGAAAGTTTCAAATGTTTTTAAAGTGATAATCCATGATAACGCTGATGTTTGATAAATATGGTAATTGTTTAGCAACCTGATAGAATCCGTAGCTACATGTTGATGAAATTTTGCCTGGATATGAAATTGTTCCACATGTTATAAACTTCTTATTTTGCAAATTATTTATTACTAGTTTTGTGATAAATGATGTAATGTGAGTAAATGGAAAATATGTCTATGTGATTTTAACTTATTTTTACCTAGAAATGCTAAGCCGACTTGCTAGTCTATGATTGGTGTATATCTCGTGAAATATGTTATATTGCTCCGCGTTTAATTACAGTAGTTAAATATTTACCTAATGTCTTCTCTAAAACTTGTGTGCATAAACATGATTTTGCTTCTATGATATGAGCATAAAATGTTTTAATTTGTCAAGTATAAACTACGAATTAGCTGATTGTTACATTGGTGTAATTGTGTTATGTTGTGTTAAAGTTTCCAAGGGTATATAAGTGTTAGTTACCTTGGTCTTCTTTTGCTGCGTAGCATGAAATTGACAAATATTATCTGTTGCTTCAAAAGTCGGATGCTAGTTGTGATTACCTTATCAAATGATTTGTGACTGTTGTTACGGTGATCTTCTTGAGCATCGAATGTGGGATTTTATAATAGGGTTACGGGGACGTAACCATGTCTTAAGGAGAATAGGATTGTAAAATTTTGATGGTTTACGGTCTGTCTAAGTGGTATGTTGTGATTGGCTGATTGAGATCTGAATCCGCATGGAGTCTGTTGTTTTAATTTGTTATGTTTCGGTCAATGTTACGATTCTTTAAGTGTCATGTACTTATGTCGTAAGTTAAACTTTGGGGACAAAGTTTCTTAAGGGGTAGAATGTAACATTTTGCGTTTTAGAGCTTGTATATATGTACTACTTGTATTGGTTTTATGTTGTGGAGTGTTTTGTTATCGTTACGGGGTGGCGAACTTCGGGACGAAGTTCATTTTAAGGAGGGAAGACTGTAATACCCCGTATTTTACCCTCGGTCAACGACAGTCAAATCATGTTTGATACAAGTATTTCAAACGGAATGTTTATAAAGTATTTTACGTAAAATATTATTATTTTATAAATGTATTTATTCTACGATTATTTCGTATTTCATAATCATTTTATATTTGTTGATTATTTCATAAAATGACATTTCATTCGTACTTCTTTAATTTTAATAATATATTAATAAAATACCAATTTAATTGTAATAACCCGTACTTTTATATCTCGTAAAAAAAATAGAATATAAATATAATTATTTTGACTAGAGATGATTTACACTTAATAAGTGTGATATTTTATGTTATTAACTTATTATTATATATCATATTCATTATTTTTACTACTCTTATTCTTCTTATTCTTTTTATTATTATCGTTACTATTATGATCATTCTTACTATTATTATTATTATTATCATTATTATTATTATTATTAATATTATCGTTTTATCGTTGTTGTAACGTTTTATTTTTACTATTACTTTTATTACTACTACTCTCATTATTGTTATTATGACGGTTTATAAACTCGTAGTCTTGATATGGTACTAGCGTGTTTATCGCGAAATAATATTATATTTATAATACGTGTTAAATATTACGATAATTATAATATTATATTAATACAATACTAATCCTCCATATTATTCATTATGAATCCATAAACCCTAAATTTGCTTCTCCTCCTCCCTGCGTAATAAGTCCTCCTTTTCTGCCGCTATGTTACTTCATGCCCATTCTCTTCATCGTTGTGCATCTGAAACAAAGCTTGCATTCGTTCATTCATTTTTAATTACGGTAAGATGATATATAATTAGTTATTGTTTAATGGCGTTTAGTTATCGTTAGATTGCGACCGTCTTACGTATACGATATATATGAGTCGTTTTAGACCGTGTCTGACCCTAGCACTGACCTAGATGATCCTGGCCATGTAAAGGCTACTGGGTCGTTGTCATGGGTGGTGTTGGACCACCGTGGCCGGCGGTGGAAGGGCTGAAAGGAAGGAAGTCGATGTCGGGTTTTATCGTAATTGAGGGGTCGTATGGTGTTGTCGCGATTTATGGTAGGTAAGGATGGTTTGGTCGGCGGTGGTCGGTCATGGGATGACAGTGGGGTGGTTAACGGAGCAAGGTGGCGAGTGTCGTGGTCGGAGCACGTGTATACATAGAGTAATAGAGGCGAATTGTGAAACCGTCATAGGACAGTCTTTGTTGATGGTTGTAGTCGAGTCGAGGGCTGGTGGTAACCACCATGGGAGTCGTCGGATAGGAGAGTTGTTGAGGGCGGTTTTCGGTGGTGGTTTGGGTAGTTTTGAAAGTGGCGGAAATCGGGTTGTCGAGGAAAAATAAAATAAAATGACGTGAGAGGCCGGGCATTTAACAGAGGACGAAGTGGGGAAGTTGGGGTGGCTACTGGTGTTTGAAGGTGGGTTCGGGGGTCGGAGGAAACCACTGTGGTGCTGGGCACGGTGGCTGTTTGTGTATGGTTTACCCAAGCGTGTGTTTAGTTGTTTGTGTTTATTATTAATATTATTATTATATTATTATTAGTACTACTACTAATGATTCATTCTTATTATAATACTATTAGTAATTGTTGTTGACAATTCCACTATTATTATTATTTGTACGTTGTTGTTGATATTGTTACTATTATTACTATTATTACTATTATTTATATTATTATATTAATGTTAGTATATTATTTTTATTATATGTTATTATTATTATTATTGTTATAGTAGTAAATATGTTATTTTTAGTATGATTAGTATTACTAGAAATATTGTTTATGATATTTAATTATTAACTTGTCAAGTAATTTTATTGTACATGAATGTGACGGTTATCAATAGTTCGATCATAGTTTCTATGTTCGTTTATTTAATTGAAGTAATCATAGTTAGTGATTAAGTATATTATAATTGTTAGGTGACGATGTTGACGTGGCATAATTCGGTTACTTGCTGGCTTGCTATTGGATTATATTGCTATCCAGGTAGGATCCACTGACCTTATACTCTAGGATGTGTTACGAATAGATGTGGTATTGTGAGTTATGGATGCTGAGTATAATTGATATGAGAATGATAATTGGTTGGATTGTTGTGGATTATTGGTAATGGCATGAGCATTTCATTATTTGATAACATGATTGAGTAATTATATCGTTGCATTCATGAGCATAGCATATGCATGGGTTACTGAGAAAATTATGGTCAGAAATTGTTCTGATATAAAGCCCAGGGTGGTTCTGCAGACCAGGCCTGGTGTCTTATCAGCTATTGAGCTGGTGTTCGGTGACGACCGATTATAGTCTGCCGGGAGGTTCGGTATGGCTTGGTGCAAGGGTATGAGAATTGAGATTGAGAATTGAGAATTGAGATTGAGCTCGAGCATATCATGACATTTGCATATCATTTAATTGTTGCATTATAATTATTGTGTTATCCTACTCAACCGCGAGGTTGACAGTGTATTCGTGTACACCTACGATGATCCGGAATGGGGAGTAGATTCTACAGGTCAGAGACAGATGGATTAGGAGCTTGGGCATGGAGCGAGACATGACTTTGACCTACTTAGAATTAGATCACATACTTAGACGTTATCAGTTGTACTTTTATTCTATGCGTAGTAATTGTAATATCAAAAGTTTAAATTTAATCAATTTTATATAAGTTCTGTAGTTTGTTTTACTTTGT
This sequence comes from Silene conica, assembly GCA_029255685.2. Classification (NCBI taxonomy): domain Eukaryota; kingdom Viridiplantae; phylum Streptophyta; class Magnoliopsida; order Caryophyllales; family Caryophyllaceae; genus Silene; species Silene conica. The sequence goes on along the minus strand of CM055311.2, from coordinate 16,157,543 downwards.
TATTCACTACCTCGGACATTCCGAGATGGTAACATTTCTATTTATTTGAGAATGTCTTGCTAAAGGCTCTTAAATAAATGGGGGTGTTACATGGAAAGTTTCCTGTAATAGAAACTTTCCCGAAATAGTAACCTTGCCCAGAATAGAAATTTCCCGTTATAGAAATGCCACGAAACTACTACTACATACTAAAATATTATCAAAGACACATGTACAACAACATTACTCCATAAAATGTTATTATTAATATTGCTAATAATAATAACACAAAAATTATCCATTTTATAAAGACATACAAAGTTCTATACTAACATACAATTATTACTAATAATAAACATTAACAATAAGTACTTAGAATACCCAATATTTACTTTCATTCATGTAAATAATGTCACCCATAACAATTTATGTTAATGTTTGCAAATAATAACCCAATTATAGACTTGAACAATCTGACATTTATGGCAAAAAGGAACGAAAACACTTCCTGCCCCAAACACAAACCCAGCAGCTACCACGTTTAACCACTCCCGTAACCACCACATTCGACACCAACAGCAACCACCATCCTCGCCAGTGACACCACCACCCTCGCCTCTGAGCCGTGGTGGTTCCTGGGAGGTTAATGGCCGTGGTCGACCCTGCAGAAGCAGCCCACGATTACCAACTCAAAACCCAACCCCCACACCAACTCTGTTTCCAGTCTGTGACACCCCATATAAACCCTAACCAAGAAACGACATGAATCATCACGACCCACCATGAAAACCACCACCCAACCACCCTGACCACCACCAAACCAACTACCCTAACACCCAAAAGAATCGTGACCATAAAATGCATCGAAATCATATGTAAACATTACATGTTCGAAACTCTGTTTCTGAAAGAAAACGATATGCAACATGACATGCGACAAAACAACCTTGCCTGGTGGTCGTAGGTGGTCAACGCGGTTATGACTATGGTCAAGACACCACTCTCAACATCATAGGTCACCACTGTATAAGAATCAGACACTATAGATGCAATCCACGCGATTAAATCATTCGAATAAAAGTGAAAGAGAAAACAGGAGAAAGAATAACGTGATGACCATACCTATTTCCACCGTATTCGACCACCCTTAGACCACCTTAACCCTCCGTGTAATCCTCCCTTCCTGATCTATGTTGTGGCGGCAGCAACCGTGTAGGAGCAGCTCGGTCTCGATAGGGTTAGGTCTAGGGTTTTGGGTAGTGTTTTATGTGACGGTAGAGGTGAGGTATGAGTGTGTTTGTTTCAATGTGTGTTATTTTCGGTTTTGGGCTATATTGGTTGTACGAAATTTGAGGCCCAATACACTTTTTTAAAACGTGATCTAATAACAATTACTCAAACCCGATATTACACTTATAACATATTAAACATAAAACACGTTTTCGATAAATAAATTATAAAACACATATGCAATAAATAAATTATAAAACACGTACTCGATAAATAATTTATTGAATAAAAACGTTTGAAAGACCAACAACACGTCGATATAACAAATAATTATTAAACTAAAATACGAGGTATTACAGTCTTCCGCCCTTAAAATGAACTTCGTCCCGAAGTTCAACCACACACATATTTCACCGTGCTTACCTACTCAACATACATCACATGCTCATATAGATTCGAATATGTAAAACATCATAATAAAGCAATTAACACAAGTGAATTGTGCAAATACGGGTTATTGCAGTCTTCCCCCCTTACGAGGAACTTCGTCCCGAAGTTCACCATCCCATGGTCAAAACTGGTCACTAGGCATGTAACGAACACAAAATGTGACACCACATCACATTAGTAACGGCCCTTTTGAATTACCAAATGTTACACTCTATCCTCGTTAAGAAAACTTTGTCCTCAAAGTTTAACGTATAACCGAATTAAAGTATACTTCACGAAACACATTATAAAAAAAAAATAAATAAATAAATAAATCACACGATACTTATTAGTCATGATCATAACAACTATCCATATCGTAAATTATTAAGATTTTACAATCCTATCCTCCTTAGAACATGGTTACGTCCCCGTAACCCCATAAACATCCTGACTCATTACCCCATTTACTCATTACTTTACCTCATAAAATCTAACCCCAAGTAACCAAGTATCGCACTCATCGTCGCATCCAAGACCAAAGACAAGGGGTGAGTGAACGGGCGGAATAAAACGCAATCAATACTTCCATTTCAATACCGATTTCAAATTAGAATATGACTCAAACCAGTAACCCATTCTCATCTTCATTCTGATATCATTATTGTCAAATATTCCATTAAAGGAACTGCTCCACATTTAGAGACTAAACTCTAAGCTACTCACCCACGAGTCAAGATCAAAGCATACGACAACTCGATAAAATACTGAACTGCAAACTCAATCTCAAAACAAATCAACCATGGCCTTTGTTCTAGACTCACGAGTAAACAATCTCATCAACTCAATCTCAGCAGTACTTACCTTCTAAGTTCATTGACATACTTGTATATATATACTTACAATTCCACAGTTCATAAAACAAGGATCTGGACGCTATAACAAACCAACCTAATACAACATCATTATGCATAAACACCTGATCAATTACCAGAAGTTTACCCATCTCACAAACAAAAGGATTATCTTATCAAAAGGAAATATTAACTATTAAAATAAAGGAACAATTACTAATTTCAACTCAATCAAGTACTCATAAGAAACCCATAGCAATTATCATGCAAACATATATTACCTTTGAAATTTTATCACAAATTTAATATATTTACAACAATGTAAACAATCAAGAGGCTCATGGTTCATACTTGACAAATTAAAATGTTTCATACTCATAATCACTTAGAAGAACATCATATTTTAGAAAAGTCATAGAGCAAAATTAATTAACGTAATTAAACATGGAACATTGACATATTTCACAAGATATACACAAATCATAGACTCAGAAGAACGTTTAACATTCCCAGATATCAATAAATTAACAAAACCACCTAGGTACATTTCTCGTCCACTCATATTACATCCTTTATCATGAAACTATTTCTATATACAACTTGCAAATAAAGGTTTTATACAATGCGCAGCAAAACATTCAAGCAGGATTTCATCGACACATAGCTACAGAATTGTCATGTTGCAAACAACCACCATAATTATTAAACATCAAGCTTTATCCTGGTTCATCACTTGAAAATATTTTGAAAGGTTTGAAACACTAAGAGGGTAGTTTGTGTCAATTATAAACACGAATCAAAGACAACTTTTTACACGTTATAGTTCGAACAAGATTACATGCAGACAGCTTGACTCTCTTTTATTAACACATTGTTCTTGTAGTTCATGAATTATATAAAAAAAATTAACGATAAAAGTGGGCGAATTCACCAGACTAGTACTTCCTTAAATCACATGTCAACAATTAATGATTCAACACATCGTGATCAGATCCTAAGTATAACAGTATGCATTTCGCTGTATGGTATATCAATATACTTAAAAAAAAAAATTATAGAGATTATAATCACAGGGAACTAGACGGAGATAAACCATCGATGTATGAAAGAACATCAACAAGATTCACATTGTTCAAATAATCACCATTACGTACAACCATTAGATTGTTATATCATGCTAATAAGCTTACCAGTTAAATTTTGTTTTGCCACTTGGCAAGACTCTTCTCAGATAAATATGCTTTTGACATCACATACGGGCAGCACATAATCATTTTGAGGTCGTAATATTAGACATATAATTGAAACGATTCTTTATTAAACTTGACGAAATAAACAAGGTTACGCTATCACGTAGTGAGGTTCATACTCATACTATATGCCTACTATTCATGTTACGAATGCCATATCAGGATATCACGAGGTCACATCACATAATTCAGATTTGCTTAACTTTTATACGAAACTACATATCTCACAATTTCACCAATTAAACGTTATGCAGCTACTTACAAAAATCATAACTAAATAACAACTTAGCTAACGTGCGAGCGATTATAGTTTTAGAAAAAAATATAAAGAATTAGCTAATCATAGGGAAAAGAATCGAATGCATAACTCAAGGAAATTATTTAATACAATTTTTACAACTCAGTCGATCTGAACAAGAACTGTACAACAATTCAACAGAAAATCAGGCAACTTGCAAGAATCACAATTAAATAACGACTCGTTAAGACTTTACATAGCTTATTATTTTGAAAACGTGAACGCATATTCTGAACAGTAGATTTGGAGTTATGCATAGACAATAACCAAGTTTTAAATGATTTCTTTTACCAAAAAGATGGGTCAAAACGGGACTGTACAGTAACAATCTGACCACCGTCAACTAAAAGATTTATTTCTCTCAACAAATAACTCCTATTAACATAAAACCAAAATCATTGTAAACCCAACTCAGGGGGTCATCATACATAAAATTTTCATACTCAAATATGGAACATATTTAAAATGACAATCCGTACAAACAAGGTAGCCTTCTGGAAGTTTATTTAAAATTTTGGTTCTGTTACAATTTCACATTACTACTTCGAAACTCAACCATTCATCTTTCGAAACACGTTGACATATCATTTGAAGCATGGACATTGCACCACATTAACATTCATTTCCCCATTTCAGCTTTAATCGTCATCTAGATCACAGTAAGATTTTGAAATTGAGAACACAATCAACCAAATAACTTGATAGTTATACAGGTGTATCCAAGTACGGAAATATAACCTAGGGACTACTACATATCCCTTATTGATGACAAACTTCATAACGAATTTAAATGTATATAACATGCATAAAATTTTAAATACGATATACGCAACACATGACTATATACATTCATAGCTTAGAACACACATTCTGCATATTACTAAACATTTGCCTAGCATGCCTATCAGTAAACTCTTGCAAAGTATAAGGCATGCAAATAAGAAGTGCATACACGCATAGAATAGTACAGACAATTATCAACGGGCACGACATCCGGTTCGGTCTACTAGCTTTACCCATAAGACTTAACTTGATTCCACATCCTATAACGACATAACATAGTTGGCTCTACTAACCATTCCAGTCAATCATGATCATATCTCTCCTACATCTACCCCTTTTAGGTAGCTATAACTCATCAACTCATTACACATATCATTATACTATATCTCTACCTAACGGTTCAGGGATCATATAGCCGCATGCATATCACCATATACGAGTAAAGCTCATATTCAAAAACTCTTGTTCTCAATATCAGAAATAGTATATCTTAGTCAACATTCAACATCAATCTCATGATTCGCAGTATATATTACCAATCATATTTCACATCATAACTTACCTCATTCTTCACCTGCAAGAACGTTAGCACAAAATAACTAGGTCACTATATAGTCTACCCCACTCTTCAATTACTCTCATAGGGTTCCCGAGACAGAACAGAAAGGGCCCAGGTTTGGTGTGAGGGGGCCCCTAACTCATCCCGTTCCTTTTAGGGGCTCCTAACCGTTTCGTCTCGGGGTTCATTTTATTTGACTCTCCCTATGTTCATTATTATTCATTTAGTTTAGGCCTGAGGATCGTTCTCTCTGATACCACTTTGTAACACCCCCATTTACTCAAGAGCCTTTAGCAAGACATTCTCAAATAAATTGAGCTGTTACCATCTCGGAATGTCCGAGGTAGTGAATAACAAAGTAAACAATACAAAGTACTTTATATAAAACCGATAGAATTTACACTTTGATGTTACAACACTACGCATAGAAAAGGTACAACTGGTTACAACTATGTATGTGATCTAATTCTAAGTAGGTCCAAGCCATGTCTCTCTCCATGCCCGTGCTCCTAATCCAACTGTCTCTGACCTGAAAAAAATCTACTCCCCATTTCGGATCATTGTAGGTGTCACACGAATACACAGGGTCAACCATGAGGTTGAGTAGGAAAACATCAATAAGACATAAATGACAATAGATCATAGCACCACTCCGTCTCCATATCACCAGTCAACCACTTCACCTCCATCACACCACTCCTTCCATCACACCACACCTTCCATCACACCACTCCTTCCATGGCCATATCACAAGTCCCATATCACAAGACCCATATCACAAGACCCATTTCACAACTCCCGTTCTCCACAATAATTGATAGAAATCAACAATCCAAAAATACATTCACAAGTATTTATATCAATCTTATAATAAACAACACATATATGTCATGTCAATAACGCAACCACAGATATATCTTTCCCTACCTCAACCTGCAGAAAGACAGTCAACAACTCCTAGAAATGTCCCACGCAGAAACCGTCACCTAAACATATTTTACATAACGATTAATAACCCCTATTCTTGAACAGTAAGGATTCCAAATATGGTAATTTTCTACAAGTGGAAAGTTTCCTGTAATAGAAACTTTCCCGAAATAGTAACCTTGCCCAGAATAGAAATTTCCCGTTATAGAAATGCCACGAAACTACTACTACATACTAAAATATTATCAAAGACACATGTACAACAACATTACTCCATAAAATGTTATTATTAATATTGCTAATAATAATAACACAAAAATTATCCATTTTATAAAGACATACAAAGTTCTATACTAACATACAATTATTACTAATAATAAACATTAACAATAAGTACTTAGAATACCCAATATTTACTTTCATTCATGTAAATAATGTCACCCATAACAATTTATGTTAATGTTTGCAAATAATAACCCAATTATAAACTTGAACAATCTGACACTTATGGCAAAAAGGAACGAAAACACTTCCTGCCCCAAACACAAACCCAGCAGCTACCACGTTTAACCACTCCCGTAACCACCACATTCGACACCAACAGCAACCACCACCCTCGCCAGTGACACCACCACCCTCGCCTCTGAGCCGTGGTGGTTCCTGGGAGGTTAATGGCCGTGGTCGACCCTGCAGAAGCAGCCCACGATTACCAACTCAAAACCCAACCCCCACACCAACTCTGTTTCCAGTCCGTGACACCCCATATAAACCCTAACCAAGAAACGACATGAATCATCACGACCCACCATGAAAACCACCACCCAACCACCCTGACCACCACCAAACCAACTACCCTAACACCCAAAAGAATCGTGACCATAAAATGCATCGAAATCATATGTAAACATTACATGTTCGAAACTCTGTTTCTGAAAGAAAACGATATGCAACGTGACATGCGACAAAACAACCTTGCCTGGTGGTCGTAGGTGGTCAACGCGGTTATGACTATGGTCAAGACACCACTCTCAACATCATAGGTCATCACTGTATAAGAATCAGACACTATAGATGCAATCCACGCGATTAAATCATTCGAATAAAAGTGAAAGAGAAAACAGGAGAAAGAATAACGTGATGACCATACCTATTTCCACCGTATTCGACCACCCTTAGACCACCTTAACCCTCCGTGTAATCCTCCCTTCCTGATCTATGTTGTGGCGGCAGCAACCGTGTAGGAGCAGCTCGGTCTCGATAGGGTTAGGTCTAGGGTTTTGGGTAGTGTTTTATGTGACGGTAGAGGTGAGGTATGAGTGTGTTTGTTTCAATGTGTGTTATTTTCGGTTTTGGGCTATATTGGTTGTACGAAATTTGAGGCCCAATACACTTGTTTAAAACGTGATCTAATAACAATTACTCAAACCCGATATTACACTTATAACATATTAAACATAAAACACGTATTCGATAAATAAATTATAAAACACATATGCAATAAATAAATTATAAAACACGTACTCGATAAATAATTTATTGAATAAAAACGTTCGAAAGACCAACAACACGTCGATATAACAAATAATTATTAAACTAAAATACGAGGTATTACATTAGTGAAATTACAAATTATTAACCTGTTTTTTCAATTAATTACACCCGGACACTGGCAAAATGAAACTTTTCAGTAGATATCCTAAAATGGAAACTCAATTTTCATTTAGTGCAAATTGTTACTTAGTAAATGAAACAAAATTAGAATGTGTGTACGTTTAAAACGGTTTGATCAATCTATCTATCTATCTATATAAAAGTATAAACAAACAACCACTATACATCTATTGTCCACGTGTCACTTCCTCATAAAAAAGTTTTCCCGCCTAACCAAAGATAACCACTAAAATGAGTAAATTATTAGACACCTAACATATTCTGTAAATATGCTTTCATATTTTCTACAAGTATTATTGTGTAAATATTCTCATATCTAATTTAGAGTTTTTATTTCCTAAACTAGGAATCAATTACCACGATTGTGGGCTCAATCAAAGGAATTGAGTATAGCAATCTGTAGATATAAAAAATAATTAAACAGTGAAATAATTACAATGCAAATAATATAATTCCACGATTCTGTATAGCAATTTGTAGATACACGATTCTGGGCTCAATCAAAATAATTATTTCATGGAAGATGCTAAGATATTATAATGCAAATAATATAATGCAAATAATATGACAAATATACACAACCCAATTATAATGCAAATAATATGACAAATATACACAGTGGAATAATATCTTCCGAATTCTCTACATATAAACCAATGAATCTTCCAAGTTTGGCAAAATTACACAATGAAATAATGGAATAATATCTTACTCATCAAGGGCCAGAAGTCAGAACGTTTCCTTTGAGGTGTGATAAGCAACGACCCTGTGCAAACAACAAACAAGTACTCTGTTAAGGCAACATATCAAACGCAGCATCAATTCCGGTATATAAGCAAGAAGTATTGTACGTGAAAATTACAATAATAATAATTCAAACTTCTTTCACTATCCTTCTTCCTCTTATATACTCAAACAAAACTTTAAACTATGGCCGTAAACACAACTCATGATATGATTAAGGACATAACACAAGCCAAATAATCGTGGCGTATCAAAGGACTTATATTTTATTCATGGGAGCAAACATGGGAAGATGGAAATGTAGTAAGTAATATCGATTTCATAATAATCGACTCGGAGGTAAATACAATTTAAAATTACTATTTATTTACATGTCCATATATATATTTTTAGCATAAACTAACCAAACTAATCAGTCAGTTATATCACTAACTTTTAATATTTATATGCCTTCTCAGGGTACCAAAAGTCAGGCTACAATAGCCAAAAGATTATTTTTCAAATACAAATTTTTGGTGAAAGAGGGTGAAATTCGTTACATTACAAATTTCAGTGTCAGCCAAAACACTGGGGAGTATCGAATAACCAAACATCCATATAAAATAGATTTTACTGCAAAAACTATTTTTAGTCCCGCCACTGATGTCGTTATTCCTAAGAGTCTATTTGAGTTTGCATCATTCAATGACATATTACTCAAGAATCTGGATGCAAGATACTTAGTTGGTATGTTTAGTCTTTATAATTTATATATATAGATCTAAAAAGTTTGTATTTAATAATCTAACCGTTTATACTTGGACGCAGATATTATTGGTCAACTTCATGCTAAATGTCCAGTAGAGAAGACTTCCAAAGATAAGCGTACTATGCTCATCGAATTAATTGACTGCAAGTATGTATCTTCAACTTTTATAAGAGTCGTTAATAAAATGATTAACATCTAACATTGTTAATGAATTACTCCCTCCGTTCGATTCCACATGACAGGTTTGCTTTTTGTACACTATTCACAAGTGGATATTTAATCTCAATTTTCTCCTAATATGTAAGAGAAAACATATTCATGTGGGGTCTTGTTTGATTCGTCTTTTCGAGTACATTAAAAATATCTAACCTTTACAATTTTTGCAACTACGTAGCTAAAGATATTTAACATGTAAAACGTGCGTTGGCAAACGTGAAAAAGCAAACATGTCAAGTGGAATCGAACGGAGGGAGTATGTTACAGAGGTCAAAAACTCATTGTGACATGATAGAAATAGAGATGGAGGAATTCATAAACGTAGTTGTTGTATTATTTCATTGTGCTTCACAATTACAACCGTACTATATTTATAGTACGTAAACGTAATCATAAGATCTCCTAATATAGGTAAGATAATAATATAACTTATTTTATTCTAATTACGGTATATTACGATACCGTAATCTTCTCTAATATCCTAATATCCCCCCTCAAACTCATGGGAATTTGTTAAAATTTCCATGAGTTTGCACAAAATAAGAAAAATCAATCTTCATCGACTTCTTGATCTTCATTATCCATCTCCGTTGTAACACCCTAAGAGGAAAGTTGTCCCATATGGGAAAAATATGAGAGTGTGTGGAGATTTGTCCCACATCGGTAGAATGTGAGGCTTATGATATGTTTATAATAACTTCCATCCACCACTTAGTAACAAGACCTTGTGCTTTTGGGCTTAAGTGAGGACAAATAATGGGCTCAAAGGCTTACCTCCCATCTTATTGGGGGTGTGTTACGACCGTGGTGGGTCGGGTTGTTACAAATGGTATCAGAGCGACCCTGCGACCGTGTGGTGAGCCTGTGGTCGGGAGTGCCCGGGTCACACACCTAGCGGGGGAGGATTCTGGCCCTGGTCAGGTTTAAGGCACAACGAGGACGTTGTGTTCTTTAAGTGGGGTGGTTTGTAACACCCTAAGAGGAAAGTTGTCCCATATGGGAAAAATATGAGAGTGTGTGGAGATTTGTCCCACATCGGTAGAATGTGAGGCTTATGATATGTTTATAATAACTTCCACCCACCACTTAGTAACAAGACCTTGTGCTTTTGGGCTTAAGTGAGGACAAATAATGGGCTCAAAGGCTTACCTCCCATCTTATTGGGGGTGTGTTACGACCGTGGTGGGTCGGGTTGTTACATCCGTCTTCAAAAGGTTGGTATGATAAATGCGTATAGGTAGGGCTGAGCAAAAGCGGTATACCGCACCGGTTTTGCTTTAAAAACCGGTATCCGGTTTTTAAAAATCTTCATTTCATGATACGGTACCGCACCGGATTTATTCGGTATACCGATTTTTTTCGAAAATGAAAACCGTATCCGAAAATCCGGTTTAACCGCACCGGTTTTGAAACCGGTTTCACAAAACCACGAAAGCCATGTTTTCCTTGTAGAAGGTGTAATAAATTAGAATAGAATTTTGGAAAATGATTTCCTAGAAAAAAAAAAGAAATTAAAAGCAACGCTTTGTGTTTGTGTTGGTATAAAAATATACAAAACTTTGGAAAATTTCAGAAAAATATATAAACGAAACACTGAACAAAAACAGAAAAATCGAAATATATCTATAAAATACGAATGAAACATCTCATTAATGAACAAACATGTCATTACTTTAGATTTAGTTAGACAACTTAAGCTTAGGCCTAGAAAGTTAGAATATATTTTAGGATTTTTTTATTAAACCGGTTTAAAAACCGGGGTACGGTTTTGAATAAATGAGATCCACATCCGCTCCGGTTTAACAATAAAAAATGCGGTTCGGATACCGGTTTCATAAAAAAACCGAATTTCCGGTTTTTTATTTGCGGTTTTCGGTTCGGATGCGGTTTAAAAATTCGGATCCCTTTTTTTTGCTCAGCCCTACGTATAGGACTCGCCAGACCGATTTTCATGCGTAACTCGCCAGTCGATTTCGGGTGCGTAACTCGCCAGTCGCTTTTGGGTGCGTAACTCGCCAGTCGCTTTCGGGTGCGTAACTCGCCAGTCGCTTTCGTACAATTGGGAAGAATAATTCATCAACTTGAATCATGCTAATGGAACACGAACACCAACAATTTTTTTTTTCTCCTTTTTTTTTCTTAGTACGTACATTTTTTTTTAATACAAAATACTAAATAACGAAATCCCGCCGGTAGGTTTCTTACGACATTATTAACCTACCGGCGAGGCAGCGAAAGTTTTTTTTTTTTAAGTTTAGGCCTCAAGAGCGTGAGACTCTGATACCATGATAGAAATAGAGATGGAGGAATTCATAAACATAGTTGTTGTATTATTTCATTCGTGCTTCACAATTACAACCGTACTGTATTTATAGTACGTAAACGTAATCATAAGATCTCCTAATATAGGTAAGATAATAATATAACTTATTTTATTCTGATTACGGTATATTATGACACTTTGGGAAAAACTAGCGGAAGAAATGGCAAGCGCAACAACGGAATTTGACAAATCTGAACACCGTCCTATTGTTATAATCCGATATGCCAAGATAAAATCATTGCAAGGCACTTTTTTGTCATACTTTGTGTGGGTATATACTTTTAGCATTAAAAATGCCTTTGTACTAACTATATCATTGTCTATGCAGATTCAAATGTATCTAATTCACTTTGTTCGAAGTTATTATTGGATGCAGAAATACCCGAAGTTTGCAATTTTATAAAAATGTATGTTGTTAACATTCTTTAGTATTAAATAGTATTTGTTTGTTTATCTTACGTGTGCGTAAACAAAAAAGAAGGACATGGGCATAATTTTAGCATGTGAGTTCTTAGCACTAACAATGACAGGGTATTTTAAGCATACTTGGGAAATGACCCATGCAAAGTTGCACCATAACAAAATGACCCGTGCACCATAGCACGAGTTCATAGCATAGAAGTCACTTTGGGTTTCATGAGAATATTAAAATCTATGAGGTATCAAACGCCCAAAATGACCCGTGCATTTGCCTACATATACTTGGGAAATGACCCGTGCAAAGTAAACAAAATGACAGGGTATTTTAATTTAAATTTAAGCATACTTGAATGGGGAAAAATATATGATTTATTAAGGAATTTTCATTAACAATCACTGCTAAATTTTGACCCACTAATCTGGTGAATTTGTTGTTCATTCCCAGTTGTCCATTGTGCTAGAGAGTGCTTCAGAAAACCTAGAGTTCACATAGGTTGAAAAATCACTGCTAAATTTTGACCCACTTGCTTTGAAAATAATTTAGCAATCACAATATTTCTTTAACTCTAATTATTTTAGGATGACCATGACATCGGTATTAGACTAATATTATAACATGTCATAACTAAGATATATCATGCTTACCGAATTTCCAGAGATATAGAAGTTGGTCTGAAATCGACATCGAGCTCAACAATTGTGACAAGCTACTCTGAATCAGTCGCTAATGAACTTCTAGATGGGTTTGCAAGACGGACAATTGATGAAATTAGAGAGATCCAAGAGGTATAACAAATAAATATTAAGTTTAACCAAGTTTATTTTATTAAGGATAATAACTAATTGGAGATACTACTATGTTATTTCTGTTTCATGTAGGAGGGATATTTTGTTACCTTGGCCACTATAACAGCACTCGACACGGAATTTAAGTGGTACATTGAGAGCTGCAAAAAATGTAGATCAACAGTGGAGTTAGACGATAGAGAGAAATGGTTATGTACTGGAAAATGTGAAGGATATGCTAAATATGTCATTCTCAGGTTCGTCAAATTTGAGTCATTGAGATAAACGTAAAGTAGACTCTTTTATAATCTACTTCATACCCCATTCGAACTGTCTTAAATGAATTTTTATGTAAGTATAAAGTAAGAGTCAAAGTTGCGATCATACCGGAAATGCAACCTTCATACTATTTGATACTCAAGCTACTGATTTGGTCAAGCAATCAGCAAAACAACTACGAGACAACCAACTTAAGGTTCATATTACTGTAGAAAAGAAACAATTGTATTACTACTTTTAAAATTAAAATTTTAATCGGTGGTATTGTACTACATACACAAACAACTATATTATTGTTTTAATAACCGACATTATCGAATTACAGCATGGGGATCCAAATGCACATCCAAGTGAACTTAATGTATTACTGAACAGAAGATTCATATTCAAAGTCAAGGTTGATGAAAAGTATAACCTTACCAAAGGCTGGAAATCTTATGGTGTCAATAAACTTTCTGAGGATAAAGATCTAATACTGAAATACCTTGAAACCTGCAAAACATCACAGGTTTGAATATGTTATAAGCGGCATTGATACTTTACTATTAAATTAAATAGACTAAAAACTTGCTCATATTTGTTATCTATTAATTTGACAGAAAGACTCTTTGGAAGTGGATTCCCGATAAGAGAGCATAGATCAAAATGGTAAAGAAAATGTGATATTTCAAACTCAATACAAATTACATAGATAATATTGATTCAAATATATCAGATCTATTTGTTTCTAATTATCAATTATGTCTCAGGAGTCCATCCAAAGCAATCTTGAGGATGAGTGCATTACGAGCTCTGTTAACATCACGCCGACAAAGCGTTCGTTAGATGCATATGAATATGAAGATGATGCACAGTTAAGCACCACAAAGAAGCATGCTTTAGATGAGGCAAAGTTAGTCGGAAAGTCAGCTTAGACCTATTTCGACCAATACTATAACATATTTTAGTTATCTACTTTCATAGTTTTCATGTTATTCAAACTCTTACGATGTTATCTTGATTTGGTTTTGATACATTATTATTTTTATGGTACGAACTGTTAGGGATCTCTGTTAAGCCAATTATTAGAATCATCGGCCTCTGTTGACTTTAGGGAAAATATGATATTTTAAGATACTTCCAAATAAATGTTATACTTTTTGATGCCTGTGCAAATTTGCTGAACATAGATCATTAGTTCAGCGTAAAAAAAGAAGATAGATTGAAATCTGGGTATGCTAACAATGTTTGGGCAGCAAATCCTAATTACACAATCAGACGAGGAATGTTTATAACAAAAAAGTAGGATTGAATCGAGCATTAATGAAAATGGGACATTGTTTGTGTGAAATTATTGCCAAGATAAAATCATTGCAAATCCTAATTACACAATCAGACGAGGAATGTTATGTCCATTTAACCTGGCCATACCCGATATGTCTGTGATAAAATCATTGAAAGGCATAAACTTGTGTGAAATCAATGGAATGTTCCATGTTCCCAAACATTCATTGATTCTCATTTGTGACGGACATATCTGTCGCAAACTTGCGACAGATGAAGTAAAACTCATGTGGGGAGGTAAGACAAAAGTAAAACACCTAGGTAATAACAAACTATTGTGTTTTATCTACCAACATGAGTAATATTTGACCTATCGCAAGCTTGTGATAGATATACCCGTCACAAGAGAGATTTGTTGGATTATGCAACTAATTTAGAAAAAAATACGTATGTTATTTTAAATTAGACCGCGTTTTTGGCAGAATGAACGTATCCTGTCTTTTACTATACAGAATTATCATTATGTATTTATTTAATAGTTATGTAATCCTAAATTTTAATTTTATTCATTTATTTCGTTTATATGATATCAAAAAAGTTAGTAGGTTGCTTTTAAATATCTAACACGACCACACAATGGTTCAACTTGATTGTTGTATTACGAATTTTCTATATAAAAACAAAAAAAAAATATAGGAGAGTAAGTGAGGGACATTGTGGGGTTTCTAAACCACATAGCGACACATCACCTATGTGGTGGTTGATTTAATAAATTAGATAATTCTTCTCGGATTTTCGGGTTTTTTCATGACCCATGAAAATGCTCAATTTTCCTCCACTTATCTTCCACTCGCATTTTTGTGAGAGAATATTATCCGTCTTAAATTTATGATGGATTGTAACACCCCGATTTATTAAGGAGCCTTTGGCAAGACATCCTCAATAAATTGAGCTGTTACCATCTCGGAATATCCGAGGTAGTGAATAACAAAGTAAATCAAACCAAAGTACTTTATATAAAAACTGATAAAATTTAAACTTCAATGTTACAAGTACTACACAGCGGAAAAATTAAAGTACAACTGATAACTACAAAGTATGTGATCTACATCTAAGTCGGTCCATCCAAGTGCTCACGCCATCCCATGCTCCCACAGCACAATCTTTCCTATCAAAACTGCTCCCCATCACGGATCATCACAGGTGTCACACGAATACACAGGGTCAACCACGAGGTTGAGTAGAGGAAAAATAAACAACCAAACATTACTATAAATAGAAAGTCGAACTTCTCCACTCCGAATCACAAGACCCATCATTCTCCACACCAATCACAGACCCTTTATCTCCGCACCAATCACAGACCCTTTATCTCCGCACCAATCACAGACCCTTTATCTCCGCACCAATCACAGACCCTTTTATCATCACCTTGTATCGTATCTCGAAGTTATATAATCAAGTACACAATATATCAATCATATGAGAATATAAGATAATGGTTATCATCAATAACAAACAGATTGCTCAAATTGCTCATCATTAAGTTCACAGTATTTCCCCTACCTCAAATTGCAAAATGACAACCGAACCGCTGCTAGAAATGTTCCACCTCGAAATCAGTTCCTATAATTAGTACTTAATATCAAATTATATTCATACAATAGATAACACTACTAACTAACTAATCGTTCATGTTTATATCTTGTTACACAAGACACGTTATTCGAATAAACATATCCCGTTCTATACACACAAACATGCCCATATTCATATACTTATTATTAAATAAATAATTATCATAAAATAATCTCAATTATTATATCACTCATTATATTGTCATCAACATCTATATTAGAGCTTATCAACAATTACTATCATCACAACCATACAAAGTGATAAACGTACTTCTACTAATTTCAATACTCAATACTAACACTCAAACATTACTAACTTAACAAAATGGCATATTCAACACTATTATCCAAATTGAGACCAACCATCTCAATTATTAAAGACATAAGTAATAGTAACACCCATAAAAATATCCAAGATACTAATGATTATAATGATACTAATGATAATAATCAAATTAATAATAATAATAATAATTAAGTAATGCATTTCCACGAGACTTACGTGGACCATCAACAAAGAATCAACTCTATTAGCCAGCAACATTACGCCCGCGAAACACTACCGAGCAAACACAAACTCGAGTCTGACCACCCTCGTAAACACTTATCCCGACACCACCAGCAGCCCCTGATCTCCCCAGTGGCACCACCAGGCTCGCCACTGAGCCGTGGTGGTTCCAGAGGAGAGGTTAGTGACCGTCGACAGCCACCCATAACACCGGGCAACTGAACAAAACCCGACATTCCCTCGGTACTCTGTTTTTGTTTCCCGCGACAACCACCCATAACAACAACTACCATAGACACGACACAAGCCACCTCGAGCCACCAGGAGAGCCATCACGCAACCACCGTGACTACTGCCTAATGAAATAGTCTAACACCCATATCAACCACCAACCCATTGCGCCTCAAAACGAAACATAAACCATACTCATACGACACAACTGGATTCTGAACAAGCGGTTTAACCACCACCACTGGTGGTCCTAGGTGGTCCACGACGACCCTACTAGGGCCCATACACGAATACTAACATCATAGATTAACATTATATAAGAAAAATCAGAAATTAGAGTCATACAATCATGATGAACAGACTAATTTGAACGAACGAAAATAACGAAAGTACGATGAACATACTTAATTCTCCATGAAAAACGAACGGCCTTACACCCCTTAACCCACCGTGTGAACCTCCCTTCCTACCCTATGAAGTGGCGGCAGAAAAGTGAAGGCGGCTGATGTGTGTCGTTTTTGTTAGCGTTAGGGTTTTCGGGTTGTTAAAATGACGGCAGGGAGGGAGTGAGGGCTGGTATGTTTTTGTGTGTGTTTTGTATAAGGACGGAATGTGGGCTGATGATGGTAACACAATTCGAGGCCCAAACTGGTGTGTGCCAATGATCCCTAGTTCGAAACCCACTGACCACTTACAAACAAAACTTATTTGATAAATATCTTATTCGATAAATAATAATTGCATACTCGGCCCTTTATTAACATCGTATAACATATAAAATACCTATGTAAAGTATAACACACCACTTATTCGATAATTTACTAATCGAATATAAACGTTCCAACATTAACAACCTGTCCATATAAATAAAAAGAATGTTGAAATAAAATACATAGCATATTAACACAAAATACGAGGTATTACAGTCTTCCCTCCTTAAAATGAACTTCGTCCCGAAGTTCACCATCCCATAGTCAACAAACATGTTCCCTAGACACACCAAACATGACACCACGTAACATCCAAAACTAATAAGAGTACTTTAAAACACGAAATGTCACATTCTACCCTTGTTAAGAAAACTTTGTCCCCAAAGTTTAACGTATCACTAACTTAAAGGATACTACACGAAACACAAAAAAAAAAAAAAAAAAAAAAAAAAAAAAATGTATAACAGAACTAATCAAGATAATCAAGTGCATTCAGACAATCACAACATACCAATTAGCCATGTATAACAACTAGCCATATCATAACTCAAAAAAATTTTACAATCCTATCCTCCTTAAAACATGGTTACGTCCCCGTAACCTCATTATACAAATCCCAACTCATTGCTCCGTCTCACTCATTACTCTATCTCATATAAAAAAAAAAAAAAAAATCTTACTCCAATTAACCAAGCATCGTATTCTCATCGTCGAACCTAAGACCAAGAACAAGGGGTGAGTGAATTGGCAGATCAAAACCGCAACACAATATTTCCATCTCAATATAAATTTCAGACTCAAACAATGCAACTCAATAACTAGGTCACTCTGAACCGTAACAATAACTCGGCACATAGGCCCCACAGCTCATTCCAGTAATCAATCTCAATATCAGTTTCAATATCATCAAAAGTCCAACAATGAACCGTGCTCAACACTTAGACCAGCAGTCGAAGCTACATACACACAAGTCAAGGTCAAAGAACATGGCAACTCGATACAACACTAAAATCCAATCTTAATCGCAAACATTGTCTTCGTACTAGTCTTACGGGCAGCCTATATCCCATCAGTTAATTATCCTTACAATTCCAAAGTTCATAAAACAAGAATTATACACTATACAAAATCAACCTAATACAGAATTATTATACATAACACAACTTAATCAATTACCAAAAGTTTACCCATCTTACAACTCAATCCGTCTCACAGACAAAAGAATTATCTTATGAATAGAACATTTCAACTATCAAAATAAAAGGGCAATTACTAAAATTCAACTCAAATAAGTACTCAAAAGACACCCATATCAAGTATCATGTGGTCATATAACCTCGAGCAATAACAAGAATGTTATGATCTATAGAAATCGGATTACGCAGTAAAAACAGGATCAGAGTAGCTAACACCTACACACCCTTGAAATTTTAACGCAAAGCTAGTATTTTCACAGCAACATAAATAATCAAGAAACTCATAGTTCATAATCATATTTTAGAAAGGACTTAAAGCAAAACTTAACGAACAGAAATAAACATGGAGTATTGGCATATTATACAAGATATACTCCAATCATAAACTAACAAGACCGTTTAACATTCCTAGTTAACAGTAAGTTAAAAATTGCTTAGGTACATTTCTTATCCATTCACATTACATCATTTATCCTGAAGCTATTAATATATGTGACTTGCTAAAGAAAAGGTTTATATAATGTGCAGCAATTAATTTTACGTGCAGGATTTCATCAACACATTGTTATAGAGTCTGTCATATTGCAAACAATCATCATAATTATCCAACATCAAGCTTTATCATGGTTTTTCACTTTAAAAAAAAAAATATTTTGAAACGTATGAAACATTGACGCGGTAAATTGTGACAATTTATAAATACGAAACAAAAGGCGATTTCACAAGCTACAGATTGAAACAAGACTACATGGAAACATTCTAACTCTTCTTTACTAAGCCATTGTTCTTCTCGCTCATGAATTATGAAAGTTTTGACGATAAAAGTAAATGAATTCACAAGACTAGTACTTCACACTTCACATGTCAACCAATTAATAAATTAATACATCGTGATCAGATTTTATACGTATCAATATGCACTTCACTTTATGGCATAACAATATACATGAGAAGTTATAAAGATTGTTATCGCAAGGACTATACAAAGATATAACATCAATATACGAAAGAACATCAACAAGCTAAGATTCACATTGCTCAAAATAATCACAATTACGTATAACAATTAGATTATTACATCATGCTAATAAGTTTACCAGTTAATTTCATTCTACCACTTGGTAAGACTCTTATCCGATAAGCATGGTTTTAACATTACATACGAACATCACACCATTATTTCGAGGTCATAACACTAGAAGATAAGAGCGTTTGTATTACTGAAACGATTTTATATAAACTTGACGAAATCAGCCAGGTTACGTTATCATATGGTAAGGTACATATTAATTTCAAATGTCTATTATACATGTCACTATTGTCATATCAGGATATCACGTGGTCACATCACATAATTCATATTTGATTAAACGTTTACATGAAACTTACATAACTTACAATTTCACCAATTAAACATTCTGCAACAACTTACAAAAAAAGATATAATTAAATAGCCACCTAACTAACTTGTGAGATATATAGTTTTTAGAGAAAAAAAAAAACATAAGGAATTAGCTAATCCCAGGGAAAATGATCGAATGCATATCTCAAGAGAATTATTTAAAACAACTTTTACAACTCAGTTGGTCCGAACAAAACTTTAGAGCAAAACAACTGAAAATTGGACAACTTGCAAAAAGTACTAGTAAATAACGACTCGTTAAGATTTTACATGGCCTATCATCTTGAAAACGTAAACGCTCATTCTAAACAGCAGAGGTGAGATTATGCATAAACAATAACCAAGCCTTAGATGATTTCTTTTACAAAGGATGGGTCAAAACGGAATTGTGCAGCAACAATCTAACCACGGTCAACTAAAAGATTTATTGCACTCTAATTATAACTCCTATTAACATGAAGCCAACAGCATTGTACACCAAGTCAAAAGGTTGTCATACATAAAATTTTCATACTCAAATATGGAACACATTTAAGATAGTATTCTGTACAAACATGGTAACATCCAGGAAACTTATTAAAACAATTTGATTCTTTTACATCTTCACTTTGCTACCTCGAAACCCAACCATTCTGTTTTCGAAACATGTTGACATATAATTGGAGCATAGACATCACTTGTACGGTATTAACCTTCATTTCTCATTATTACCATACTCGTTATCTGGATCACGGTAAGGATTTCAAATCTGAAAGTAGGATCAACTAAGTAACTTGATTGTTATACATGTGTATCTAAAGAAACTAGGTTCTACTAACGCATAATCATAACTTATCCAGGTACGGAAATATAAACTATAAGCTACTATGAGGTCCCATATTGATTACGAACTTCACATCAACTTTAAATGCGTATAGTAGGCACAAAATCTTAAGTACGATATATGCAACACATATCTATATATATTCATGGCTTATGGAAACACATTCCGCATATCACTAGACATGGATTACTATAACGTATATTTATATGGCCAACTGAATTACTCATCCTTACAAGGAGTTAAACATCAGAGTCATATACTAACGATAGTCATTTAAATACCAGGTGATCATATGAACATTTCAAATACTGAATTCATATGGGCACACCACTCTTAACTATTGCTCAACAATTATACCTCCATCCTCTTGGGATATCCATTAAATCATCCAACTCGTTCCACATTTCATATCTCACATATCCTTCTAACACACAACATTAATGTCAACTCACATATTACTTACCTTATTATTCACCTGCAAGAACGTTAGTACAAGATAACTAGGTCGCTATATAATCTACCCCACTCTTCAATTACTCTCCTTGGGATTCCCGAGACAGAACAGAAAGGGCCCAGGTTTGGTGTGAGGGGGCCCCTAACTCATCCCGTTCCTTTTTGGGGCTCCTATCAGTTTCACCTCGGGGTTCATTTTATTAGACTCTTCCTACGTTCAATATTATTCATTTAGTTTAGGCCTGAGGATCGTTCGCTCTGATACCACTTTGTAACACCCCGATTTATTAAGGAGCCTTTGGCAAGACATCCTCAATAAATTGAGCTGTTACCATCTCGGAATATCCGAGGTAGTGAATAACAAAGTAAATCAAACCAAAGTACTTTATATAAAAACTGATAAAATTTAAACTTCAATGTTACAAGTACTACACAGCGGAAAAATTAAAGTACAACTGATAACTACAAAGTATGTGATCTACATCTAAGTCGGTCCATCCAAGTGCTCACGCCATCCCATGCTCCCACAGCACAATCTTTCCTGTCAAAACTGCTCCCCATCACGGATCATCACAGGTGTCACACGAATACACAGGGTCAACCACGAGGTTGAGTAGAGGAAAAATAAACAACCAAACATTACTATAAATAGAAAGTCGAACTTCTCCACTCCGAATCACAAGACCCATCATTCTCCACACCAATCACAGACCCTTTATCTCCGCACCAATCACAGACCCTTTATCTCCGCACCAATCACAGACCCTTTATCTCCGCACCAATCACAGACCCTTTTATCATCACCTTGTATCGTATCTC
The DNA here is from genome assembly GCA_029255685.2 of Silene conica. Taxonomy (NCBI): domain Eukaryota; kingdom Viridiplantae; phylum Streptophyta; class Magnoliopsida; order Caryophyllales; family Caryophyllaceae; genus Silene; species Silene conica. The sequence continues at coordinate 16,135,005 of CM055311.2, read as the reverse complement.
GAAGTTATATAATCAAGTACACAATATATCAATCATATGAGAATATAAGATAATGGTTATCATCAATAACAAACAGATTGCTCAAATTGCTCATCATTAAGTTCACAGTATTTCCCCTACCTCAAATTGCAAAATGACAACCGAACCGCTGCTAGAAATGTTCCACCTCGAAATCAGTTCCTATAATTAGTACTTAATATCAAATTATATTCATACAATAGATAACACTACTAACTAACTAATCGTTCATGTTTATATCTTGTTACACAAGACACGTTATTCGAATAAACATATCCCGTTCTATACACACAAACATGCCCATATTCATATACTTATTATTAAATAAATAATTATCATAAAATAATCTCAATTATTATATCACTCATTATATTGTCATCAACATCTATATTAGAGCTTATCAACAATTACTATCATCACAACCATACAAAGTGATAAACGTACTTCTACTAATTTCAATACTCAATACTAACACTCAAACATTACTAACTTAACAAAATGGCATATTCAACACTATTATCCAAATTGAGACCAACCATCTCAATTATTAAAGACATAAGTAATAGTAACACCCATAAAAATATCCAAGATACTAATGATTATAATGATACTAATGATAATAATCAAATTAATAATAATAATAATAATTAAGTAATGCATTTCCACGAGACTTACGTGGACCATCAACAAAGAATCAACTCTATTAGCCAGCAACATTACGCCCGCGAAACACTACCGAGCAAACACGAACTCGAGTCTGACCACCCTCGTAAACACTTATCCCGACACCACCAGCAGCCCCTGATCTCCCCAGTGGCACCACCAGGCTCGCCACTGAGCCGTGGTGGTTCCAGAGGAGAGGTTAGTGACCGTCGACAGCCACCCATAACACCGGGCAACTGAACAAAACCCGACATTCCCTCGGTACTCTGTTTTTGTTTCCCGCGACAACCACCCATAACAACAACTACCATAGACACGACACAAGCCACCTCGAGCCACCAGGAGAACCACCACGCAACCACCGTGACTACTGCCTAATGAAATAGTCTAACACCCATATCAACCACCAACCCATTGCGCCTCAAAACGAAACATAAACCATACTCATACGACACAACTGGATTCTGAACAAGCGGTTTAACCACCACCACTGGTGGTCCTAGGTGGTCCACGACGACCCTACTAGGGCCCATACACGAATACTAACATCATAGATTAACATTATATAAGAAAAATCAGAAATTAGAGTCATACAATCATGATGAACAGACTAATTTGAACGAACGAAAATAACGAAAGTACGATGAACATACTTACTTCTCCATGAAAAACGAACGGCCTTACACCCCTTAACCCACCGTGTGAACCTCCCTTCCTACCCTATGAAGTGGCGGCAGAAAAGTGAAGGCGGCTGATGTGTGTCGTTTTTGTTAGCGTTAGGGTTTTCGGGTTGTTAAAATGACGGCAGGGAGGGAGTGAGGGCTGGTATGTTTTTGTGTGTGTTTTGTATAAGGACGGAATGTGGGCTGATGATGGTAACACAATTCGAGGCCCAAACTGGTGTGTGCCAACGATCCCTAGTTCGAAACCCACGGACCACTTATAAACAAAACTTATTTGATAAATATCTTATTCGATAAATAATAATTGCATACTCGTCCCTTTATTAACATCGTATAACATATAAAATACCTATGTAAAGTATAACACACCACTTATTCGATAATTTACTAATCGAATATAAACGTTCCAACATTAACAACCTGTCCATATAAATAAAAAGAATGTTGAAATAAAATACACAGCATATTAACACAAAATACGAGATATTACATGGATAATATCCGTCTTTAACAAAGACTCTTTGTTTAATAAGAGTACCATGAGAAAGTCAAAAGATTGAAAAGTACTGGGTAAAATTTCCAAAAAAAAAAAAATAGAGAAATAAGAGCATAACAATAGCAGTAAAACATTTGTAAGCCACTTAAGCCCAAAATAGTCGCAGTAATTAGAAACCATTAAAGTTGCTATCATTTTGGAGATATTTAACCCAAAATAAGAAACTAACATGTAACTTGTAACAAATCTTTCCTTGTTTACTTTCTTCGTCAACTTTAATTAATCTTCATTTCTTTCTTTACTTTCCTTTCCTCCCAATTCTTACTGTAAAAACAATATAAGTGTGTACATATGAAAAAGGATGAAGAAGGGTCAAAGTGTTGGGTTAAATGTGAATAAATGTAGTAGCAGTAAAAATGTTATAACTAGTAACTCCTCAAAGATTAATAATATTAATAATAATAATAATAATAATAATAATAACCTTGCTGATAAAAGAAATACTAATAATAATAATACTAGTAGCTTCTATGAGCTTTGTTTTTCCTTCCTCTGGTGTTTTGTTTTCTTGTTTTACTGTGAAGTTTGTCTCAGTGATGGCCATGGAGGTATTTCATTTACGCTTTTTCATTAAGTCTAATTTCTAATTTCTAATTTCACATTAAATCAACTGCCTTTTCAATATCTTACATTTTGTTCTAAAATTATTACTAGTATCATATTCTATGATAGATAATATGTTACGGGAGTATTTGTTTAGTAATGGATTATGTGTGTGATTTTTCATTATTTTTTTTTATCAGAGATGCCATTATTGATTGATATGTAATGAAATGAATAATTCCTTGTGATTTTGATTGGTACATCGCGCGCAACCATTTCAGTGAGCCATTTTAGTTTATCCCGTCTTATATATCTAGAACCAGAGAATGTGTGAGTCTTTGTCTGTGTTGGAAATGGGAATTGGTATGAGCTTAAAAAATTATACTGTATGATATTTGGGAACAAATCAGCTGCTTATTTTTGAAATTGGTTTGTAAAAATTCAGATGAAGCCATTTTCTGATTCTTTACTGATGTCTGATGGATTTTCATTCTTGTTTTCCAGAGGCTCACCAGTATTCTAAATTTCAAGGCGGTCCGTCCCAGACTGAGCTGAATGGAAATATACCTGTTGGTAACATCGGTTTAAGCAACTACACTGAGAGCATGTATTTAAACGTCAACATAACCATGAACATTAACGTCACCAACATTCAAGGGCTTGATTCTCCGAATTGTAGTTGCTCGCTTCCTAGGCCTAACAGTATGGAGGACCTGGCCTTTTTCATGTTAGGATCTGGATACAACGGTTTAGTATGCAAAATGGCTCCTTGGATGAACAAGCTAGAGGACTACCAGCACGGAAAGGCTATACATCCCACTTATGATACAGTTTTGCAGGAAAAGACTGTAGTGTCCTTGCGCAAAGAAGTCAATTTCACCCATAGACTTGAACCTGATGGAACTTCTTACAACTACGCGTCTGCCGATAAAGGTGCAAAGGTTGTGGCTCATAATAAGGATGCCAAGGGAGCGAGCAACATTCTAGGAAAGGATCATGACAAGTATCTAATTAACCCTTGTTCTGTATCAGGAAAATTTGTTGTCGTTGAGTTGGCTGATGAAATTTTGGTTGATTCAGTCAAGATTGCTAATTTTGAGCATTATTCATCAAATTTTAAGGAAGTCGAGTTGTGGGGAAGCTTGATTTATCCAACTGAGTCATGGTCCTTGATGGGTAAATTCGTTGCTTCTAATGTTAAGCATGCTCAGACATTTGTTCTACCTGAGCCCAAATGGGCTACTTACTTGAATCTTAGTCTAGTAAGTCATTATGGATCGGAACATTACTGTATATTGAGTGTCCTGGAAGTCTATGGTGTCGATGCTATTGAGAGGATGCTTGAAGATCTCATGGGGGCTCCTGGGAAGTCTGTTATTAATCAACTACTCTCAAAGCCTAACACCACCGAAGTTTCATCATCTGTGGGAGTTCAGAATGTCACTGGCGGTAGGAAAAATGGGAGTGACCTCCATAATGGCGGAGATTCTACCGGCAGAGGGGCAGAAAGACTCAGTGAGGATCAAAAGGTGAGTGTTGATGCAAGTAAGATTCCTGGTCCCACTACCAAGGTTCCTGATCCAGTTGTGGTAAAGCCAACCAGCCGAATTCCAGGAGACACAGTCCTGAAGATCTTAATGCAAAAAGTGAGGTCATTGGAGTTAAATTTGTCGGTGTTGGAGGAATATCTCAAAGAAATTAGCCAGAAACAAGATGATGTCATACCTCAAATCAACAAAGAAATATCAAGAGTAACGTCTATTCTGGAAAATGCACGAAAGGAAATCCAGGAACTAGTTGAATGGAAGGAAAATACGGTATTATTCTTCTACTCGTCTTTCGACTGGTGCAGTGCTGCTCTTCAGTGTCGTAGATTAACGCTTTGTTTTGACTGCTTCAGTTAATATGTCTTTCCACAGGATAAGCAACTAGAAGATATGGACTCATGGAAAGCTGTCATCTCCTCTCAAATTGATGATTTGACCAGCGAAAATAGGATCCTTAGGTTTGTTTTCTTTGCACATTGCCTGATCTTCTACTTCCTAACTTCTAACTTCTTTTCTTGGATAAGCACTGTATTGGTTTCTTTAGAATGTTCTCATCTCCTGCCGTCTTAATCTAAATTATTTTGGCTGCAGATCCCATGTCGAGAGTGTAGAGAATGACCAAACGAGCCTGCAGAACAAAGAACTAGCGGTCTTGGTAGTGAGCTTCTTTTTCTTGTGCATAGCGTTCCTAAAGCTGCTTTCTAAGAGGGTTTTGTTGAGTCTTGGAGCTTCTAGAGGGAATGATGTCTACAGCTCTAGCCGCGGCTGGTTATTAATACTTCTGAGCAGTAGTATTACGATGCTAATAACTTTATGTTAGTCAACTTTCAGCCGCTGTTCAACATTACAACATAATTTGGGAGTTGTTAAAATCATAGACAGTAGACTAGTTGCATACAAGAGATTTGACAACCCGATTACAGGAGAGTTTTAGGAGGAAGTTCAACGCGAAGTTTAGCTAGAGCCTAGAGCTTACCTTATGCATTCTCCCGGGTGTCCTGGTGATAACGGAGCTAGGCTGCGAAAAGGTGAAAAGCAAACGACATCCCGATCAAAAATCTGAAAAATATGCCTCATCCAAGTAGGACTCATTGACTCAAGAACTTTGTCCCAACATCCCTACTTTCTTCTTCCCTACCATTGAGGCCACCATACATTGTGATATCTGTAGCGAGGGTTATCGACTTATCGGCTTAATTATCGGGTAATAAAGGCTCATAGTTCGTTGATACGACGGACGAGATGAGTGGGGTTGAACAACTCCATTAAACATGAGCTGTTACAGGTTTTAGCTTTACTCCTAGGATGGTTAGTTTATTGGTAGTGTAATAGTGTTTGTTTAGCAAGTATATGTATGACTTATTATTTGAATAGGGTGTTGGAGATTGTATTTAATCGTGTAATACAAATACATGGTCGTGGTTGTGGATTATGATTTTTGTATCTGCTACTAAATCATTACCATTTGATTAGGGATTTATAGTTTTCGATTGTTACAACAAGGTGTACAAACATTTTAATCTCAAACCTATTTATTATTGATCACATGCTATCTTATCTTTATGAGAATTGAGAGGTTGTGGGAATAATTGATTGTATTAAAATAACTGAAGGAAGGAGTATATATAGCTTTACAGGATGCTAAACTATGGTAAGAAGATAATTACAGAAGATTACAAAAGATAGTTTTCTTATTGTACAAGCTGAAAGAATATGCTCTAGGATATTTGTTTAGTTTAGGAAATATGGTTAATACGCCCCCGCAAGATTGACGTCCGATGAGTGAGTCCTAGCTTGGTACGTAGTTCGAGGTACTGGAGTTTGTGTAGGGGTTTGGTGAGGATGTCTGCCAGTTGATCTTTGCTTGCTACGTGTTGAATACGTATTTGGCCTTTTTGTAGCTGTTGCTTGACAAAGTGGAATGAGAGAGCCATATGCTTCATGCGAGAGTGAAAGACTGGGTTTTTGGCATAAAGCGTTGTGGAGATGTTGTCGCAGAAGATAGCTGGAGGTTTGGTGACAGTTATTTGAAGCTCGGTGAGGAGGTTGCGGATCCAGAGTGTCTCGGTGGTGACAGACGCAATGGCTCGAAATTCAGCTTCGGTGGTGGATGGAGCAAGGCCGCGTTGTTTCTTGGAGGACCATGAGATAGGATTGCGGCCGAGATACACTATGTAGCCGGTGGTGGAGACATATGAATCTTTGTCTCCTGCATGATCTGCATCACAGAAGGCATGAAGTCGTGAGGGAGAGTCTTTATATAGTTGTAGACCAACGGTTTGTGTTCCTTGGAGGTAGCGAAGGAGGCGCTTAAGCGCATTCCAATGAGTTGTGGTAGGATGGTGTAGAAATTGAGCTAGACGGTTGATTGCAAATGCGATGTCAGGTCTGGTGAGTGATAGATATTGTAGACTACCAACAATGGCTCGGTAATCTGAGTGATCATGAATGGGTAGGTGATCTTCACGTGTTAGGGGTGGGGAAGTAGCCATGGGTGTATAATTTGGTTTGGCATCTATCATTTTGTATTTGGTTAGAAGATCGTAGATGTATTTTGATTGGTTGAGGTGTAGGCCATGTGAATTGTGGGCGACCTCGATGCCTAGGAAATAGGATAGGGGACCAAGGTCTTTTAGTGAGAATCGTTGTGATAGTTTGTCAATGAAATGATGTAGTTGTGTAGGTTGTGGTCCAGTGACAATGATATCGTCAACATAGACAAGCATGTAAATAAATGTTGTTTTGGTGTGTAGAATAAATAAGGATGAGTCGGAGATAGATTGTTTGAATCCATAGGAGAGGAGATAGGTGGTTAGTTCATTATACCAAGCACGCGGGGCTTGTTTTAGACCGTATATTGCTTTGTTTAGTTTGCATACATAGTCAGGGTGGGTTTGATTGACAAAGCCTGGTATTTGGGTCATAAACACATTGTCAGTAAGATGTCCTTGTAAAAATGCATTGTTGACATCAAGTTGTCGTAGTGTCCATGAGTTGGTCACAGCGAGGGATAGTATTAGTCGAACTGTGGTTGGTTTAATAACAGGACTAAACGTTTCATGATAATCAATGCAGGTCGTTGGTGGAAACCCTTAGCTACCAAACGGGCTTTATGTTGTTTGAGAGTACCGTCAGGATTAAATTTGTTTCGGTAGACCCATTTGCACCCGATAATGTTTTGGGAAGAAGCACGAGGAACGAGAGTCCACGTGTGGTTTCGATCAAGTGCGTCAAATTCGTCTTGCATTGCGTGACGCCATTGGGGTAGGATAAGGGCTTGCTTGACAGTGTTAGGGAGTAAGTCGTTTGTTGGTGAGGCTTGAGCGAGGTGGTTTGAGTAGTTGGGATTGGGTTTGCGAATACCATTGTCTAGTCGGGTGACAATGGTTTTGGGAGGTGGTTGGGGTTTTTGTTTACGTGATGGAGGTGGTTGGGTGATTGGGTCAGCGGAAGGACAGGTGGTAGAGTAGTCTGGGTTTGTGGAGTCAGGGGGTTGAGTGGTGTCGGATGGGATGGCTGGGTTTGTTGGTTGAGGTCTACGTGAGTAGACTATGTGAATAGGAGGGCGAGTGGGCGGTGCATTTGTTGGGGCAGCGGAAGTAGGCGTTGTAGGATGGGGTAGAAGTGGGATGTTGAGAGTGCACCAGTTATCAAATATGGATTTAGGAGGTGTGGGTGAGTTGGTGTTTTTAAATGGGTAATTGTCTTCAACGAATTTTACATGACGGGAGGTGTAAACTCGATGAGTTTTTGGGTCTAAACAGTGATAAGCACTTTGTGTATTAGAATAACCCACAAAAATACAAGCAATGGAGCGATCTTCTAATTTGTGTTTTGTGTAGGGACGAAGCCAGGGATAACATAGACTTCCGAAACTACGTAATTTATGGTAATCCGGTTGTTTATTGTGCAATTTAAAATATGGTGAGTCTTCATTTAGTGTTTTGGTGGGTAAACGATTGATAAGATAGGTTGCAGTACTGAATGCGAATGGCCAGTAGGATGTCGGAAGTCCAGCATGATTTAATAATACTAGACTAGTTTCCACAATATGTCTATGGCGTCGTTCGGCATAGCCGTTGTGTTCCGGTGTATGTGGTGGACTGGTTAAATGGGTTACACCGTCATTTAGTAGAGTGTGGTTTAGTTTGATGTATTCCCTGTAACACCCCGTAATTTCCAAGTCATTACATATTATTTAAAATATTATTTTAATAATAAGTATGTTCCACAATAAAGAAATTTCCATTTAAAATATATCGTTCTTGGCAATGATATTAATATGTCCGTCTTAAACTTATACTCCTTAAACTTGTGAAACTCTACTCTGTCCTTATTGTTAATTTTAAGATATTTTAAAGGACTATTTAACTCTTGGTTATAAAATAAAAGTTTTAGCTCTTTCTCTTAGCTTTCCAACGCCACCAAAAACACCTCAATCGGAGTTCTGTGGAGGAAATTATACCGAAAATACGAAAGGCTGTCATGGACTATCCGCTAACAAAGTCTCGCTCGTCGCTTACTCTTTACTCTTTCCACTTGTCCTTTGGGACACTTGTCTAAACATTTCAATTTTGCCTTGGAGCCCAAGGACTTGCCCCTTATCTTTCCTTCTTCTTCATTCCTTTATTTTTTTCAGCCATGCCCATTAAACACAAAAGAATAAGAAACACCATTGTTGCTTGTGCACCTCCACCGTAAAACGATCGTAAAATCTTCGTTTTTTATCGATTTTCGACGATTTTCGCGCCTATCCCTTCCTCTCCTCGCCCTCTATCTTTCTAGGTAATAAAAATATCAAAATTATTCTTTAATATACTCTGGTCGTGGCCTTTAAGGCACGGTTCTCTTAGCTAACCTCGTTTATTTATGGGTAGCTAGTTCGGTTGTCTAAACAACCGGAGTGGCTTTGAGTCAAAATCATGCTTATTGAAGAGCTATAAGGTAACGGTGATGGGTTACTCGACTTTAATCGTCTTTGTTTGCATGTGTTCTATATGCTAGTAATGTTTATTATACTAGAATTGTGTTTGATTAATTAGTTGCATGATTAGTTTTATAAGTCATATGTTTGGATGATTTTCATCTTGCATGGTTGTGTTGGATGATATTATAGTTGTGAAAATTCATTAAGGATTGTATGGTTAAATGAGTTTGTGATCTTTGAGGATGATTAGTTTGATAGTTTTTCAAATTCATAATGCTTGGTTTACTTGGGTTATTTGATAAGTTTCAGCACCTTGACAAATCTGTCCATTGTCTTGTACAATTTATTTCGACATCTTAGAGTATCCGTCTTTGAAAATGTTGAAAAGAAACCCCTGATTATTTTGAGTGTAGAGTCTACCTCTGAAATTTCGTAATTTTCTTGCATTTCGTTTGTTCACAAAAAATTATTTACGAACAGTGCGCTGAAATACTCGCAGAATGGACAGTAGCACAAAGATTGTTTCGAAAACCATTTTCTATACTTTGAAACTATTCTGGTCCTTTTCAATAATTAAACTTTGAAGAGTTTAGATGATGTTAGGATTTTGCCTTGCCCTCTATGATGTGTTATGAATGGATGTGGTATTGTGTGTTATGGATGCTGAGCATGATTGATGTGAGATTGATATTGGTTGGATTAATTGTGGATTATTGGTAATGTCATGAACATTTCATTATTTGATAGCATGATTGAATAATTATATCGTTGCATTCATGAGCATAGCATATGCATTGGTTACTGAGAAAATTATGGTCAGATATTTTTCTGATATAAAGCCCAGGGTGGTTCTGCAGACCAGGCCTGGTGTCTTATCAGCTATTGAGCACCAGTAACACCCCCATTTATTTAAGGGCCTGAACTAGGACTCCTCAGATAAATAAAGGTGTTACCATCTCGGTTTCCCGAGGCAGTAGATACAAAGGAAGATAAACAGTACTTTATATAAAATTTATACTCAAACATGTTCTTTACATAACCAAAAGATAAAACTGTTCGGATCAAAAGAAAGTACAACTCATAGACTATTTTTATGTGATCTATGCTCTAGACAGGTCCGGGTCCATGCTTCTCACTTCCCTAAGCTCCCATAGTCTTTAACCTGTCAATCTGCTCCCCAATAATTGGTTCATCACAGGTGATCACGAATACACAGGGTCAACCCCGAGGTTGAGTAGAGAAAACTGTAAAATAAACCACATTACTATAAATAGAAAGTTGAACTTCTCCACTCCGAATCACAGACCCTTTTTCTCCGCACCAAACACAGACCCTTTATCTCCGCGCCACACAGACCCTTAATCTCCACACCAAACACAGACCCTTTATCTCCGCGCCACACAGACCCTTTATCTCCTCATCTCATATCGTATCACAGAGTATATAATCAATTATCATAATATACCAACCAAGTATTAGTCTAAAACATTCATGGTAATCATCAATAACAACTGAGTAATCATTATAATATGCATTGTATTTCTCCTACCTGAAATAGCAGGAAATGCAGATACGTCCAAGCGCGTTAAAAGTGTTCCACACGAAACTTGCCACCTAAAATATATATTACTTAATTAATAAACTTCCTACTCACGTAACACGTACACACATTCCATTTATAGTAACTTCCTATAAATAGCAACTGCCAAAAATAGTAACTTGGTTTGAAATTCAAAATTTAAATCTTTCCCATAAATAAAATGCCATACCTTAAAAACCAATTATACTTTGCCATAAATAAAAATACCTCGCCATAAATACTAAATATATTAGCCATAAATATTATTGATATCAAAATAGAGAGTATACCAAAAATACACCAATACACATATTAATAGTAATAATAATAATAATAATAATAATAATAATAATAATAATCCTAGAAAAAAAACGAAAGGAATAAAAACAAACACACCAAACCCGACAGCCCTCCTCACGACTTCAGCCCACTCCCTCACCGCCTACCACCACAACGACCACCAGCAGACCACCCCTCATGACACCAGCGACAACCCACTACCTCCCTGGCACCACCAAAACGGCCGACCACCGCCGACGAGACTGGTCAGACCCTTTAACTCAGGTCTGCTCCACGTCCCTGCCACTGACCGCCTGCAAAACAGACCCAAAACGAACTCTCAACAACCCCCTAACACCATGACTGACCCCACCATAACCACCTCCGTCAACCCATCTGTAAGACACGGTGGTGTTACTGTATTGACCTCCCCCGAGTCGACAGTAACACCACCCCCAAACCAGACTCTCTGACTGAAAACAACCAACAACCGCGACACAGGAACCATAAAACAACCCTTCGACGCCGACCCTGCCACCCATTCCCGCCGTGACAACCACCCTACTTCTACCCTGACTTCCACCATTAAGATGGCCCTACCCACGACCAAGGTTGACGACCAACCACCCCTCGATCAGACCGCAAAAACAAGGGCATACGCAATAAATAAAAGAACGAGTGACAGACCCTTACACGTACCTGACTTCAGACCCCAAAACGAACAGGCTAGGCACGACTAACTGACCGGAAAACACCTTCACTTACTGCTATGTGGTGGCGGCTGTAAAACTAGGGTGTAGGTTATGTTGTAGATAGGTCAGAAGTAGGTTAAAAACGTGTCTTATATGGCTGCTGCGTGAGGGTTTGCTTTAGCTACCATGACGGGCTGTTTTGTTTTAGCACAACTATCGAGGCCCAAAACCCCTACCTAGAGGTCTCAAGCTCGAACCCCAAGAACGACACAATCTTTAAATAAAAAAGGAAAATATAAACACCTAACATCCATGTTAAAATAACCAATAAAACATCGTAACTTTGCAAATAAAACTTTATAAATAAACGGGGTATTACAGTCTCCCCCCCTTAAATTGAACTTCGTCCCGAAGTTCTATCGCACCGAGGTGACAAAACAAACCACGAAACGACTGGAAACACAAACATCATGAAAACAACTTCATAAAACTTACTTATACCGAATGTTACATTCCACCCCCCTTAAAGAAAAGTTACGTCCGCGTAACTTACCTCAATCAAACAAATGTGGGTAACGCTCCCGCATGGATGCCTCAGGCTCCCACGTAGCCTCTTCCTGGTTATGATTTGACCACAAGACTTTCACCAAGGATGTCTCCCCATTGCGAGTCTTTCGTACTTTCTTGTCTAGAATTTCCTTTGGAGTCTCAATGTATGCCAACTGCTCATCCACCTCAATCACCTCATGTTGAAGCACATGAGATGGATCACTCACATATTTCCTTAATTGGGACACATGGAACACATTATGGACCTTGGATAGGGTTGGAGGCAAAGCTAAGCGATATGCCACCTCTCCAACTCTGTCCAAGATCTCAAATGGCCCAATAAATTTCTGACTCAGTTTGCCACGCTTGCCAAATCTCATCACACCCTTCATCGGAGAGACTTTCAGTAGTACTTTCTCTCCGACCTCAAATGAAATATCACTCCTCTTCAGATCGGCATAACTCTTCTGTCTATCCTGAGCGGCCCTCATCCTCTGTCGAATAATCTGAACCTGCTCCACCATCTCCTGGATCATATCTGGCCCTAAAGTCACAACATCAGCTCGATCATCCCAACACACAGGGCTCCGACATTTCCTCCCGTACAATGCCTCGAAAGGGGCCATGCCTATGCTTGCATGATAGCTGTTATTATAAGAAAACTCGATCAACCCCAGTCGATCCTCCCAAGATCCTCCGAACTCAAGTACACAAGCTCTCAACATATCCTCAAGAGTCTGAATCGTCCGCTCAGTCTGACCGTCAGTAGCCGGATGAAAAGCTGTACTCATCTTCAATTGGGTACCCAACGCTGCCTGCAACTCCTGCCAAAATCTGGATATAAACCTCGAGTCTCGATCTGAAACAATATCCTTGGGTACGCCATGTAGTTTGACCACATTCTGAACATACGACTTAGCCAACTCGGCCTTACTCCAGGTATCTTTCATTGGAATAAAGTGAGCTGACTTAGTCAAACGATCTACGATCACCCAAATCATGTTGTTGCCCCTCTGAGTTCGAGGCAACCCCACGATAAAGTCCATTGAAATATTCTCCCACTTCCACTCTGGTACATCCAAAGGTTGCACCTTCCCTTGAGGCCTCTTATGCTCCCCTTTCACTCGTTGACACGTCAAACACCTCGATACAAACTCTGCGACCTCCTTCTTCATATTCGGCCACCAAAACGTCTTCTTAAGGTCCTTATACAACTTATCACCCCCTGGGTGAACAGAATAAGGAGTAGCATGAGCTTCACTCATGATCTTCTTCTTTAGCTCCTCAACATTCGGTACACACCATCGCCCACTGAACCTCAAGCTACCGTCGGTATGAATACTGAACTTGGATGTCTCTTCACCAACCCCATTTTCCACCATCAAACGCCACTTCTGGATTCTCTCGTCGTTCTTCTGTAACTCCCGAATTTCCCCATACAGCTCAGGCTCCACTGTCAAATCACCAAGAGCATCCCCTCTCCTGATCATGAAAATTCCCATCTCCCTTAACTCACCATGCAACCTCACTCTCGATCTGGCACAACTCCAAGCATGTACTGACTTCCTACTTAGAGCGTCGGCTACCACATTCGCCTTGCCCTCGTGGTAGACAATCTGCATATCATAGTCTCCGATCAACTCTATCCACCTCCTCTGCCTCATGTTCAACTCTTTCTGGGTGTAGATATATTTCAGGCTCTTATGATCAGAAAACACCTTAAAAGTGGCCCCATAAAGGTAATGACGCCACAATTTCAGTGCAAAGACCACAGCGCCTAATTCCAAATCATGGGTCGGATAATTCTCTTCATAAGTCTTCAACTGGCGAGAAGCATACGCGATCACTCTCCCATGCTGCATTAGCACACAACCCAACCCATGCTTGGAAGCGTCAGTATAAACTTCGAAGTTATCACTCCCTACTGGCAAAGCAAGGATAGGAGCTGTTGTCAGGCGTTCCTTAAGGGTTAGGAATGCCTTCTCACAACTCTCATCCCAAGCAAAACGGTTCTCCTTCCTCATCAACGACGTCAACGGTTTTGCTATCTTCGAAAAGTCTTTGACGAATCTCCGGTAATAACCTGCTAACCCCAGAAAACTTCGGATCTCACTCACATTCTTCGGACTTTGCCACCTAGTCACAGCTTCAATTTTACTAGGGTCAACAGATACCCCCTCTTTGGAAATGACATGCCCCAAGAACGCCACTTTCTCCAACCAGAATTCACACTTACTCAACTTAGCATTGAGCTTATGTCCTTCCAAAGTCTGAAGTACCTTCCTCAAATGATCTTCGTGCTCTTCCGCATTCTTGGAATATACCAGGATATCATCGATAAATACCACCACGAACTTGTCGAGATACCACTACAAAAAAATACTGCCATTGCGACGGATTTTTTGCGACGGACAGGAAATCCGTCGCAAAATTAGTTTTGCGACGGATTTCGCGACGGATTTTTTGTTTGCGACGGAATTTGCGACGGACCTGAATTTCCCAGACCCGCGAAATGAAAGTCAAATGGCGGGAAGGTTTGCGACGGAAAATCCGTCGCAAATATTGACTTTTGCGACGGAAATTCCGTCGCAAACTTATTGACCAGACTTGCCCAAAAGTAGGTCAAGGTCAAATGTTGACCAGATTTGCGACGGAATTTCCGTCGCAGGAGTCAACATTTGCGACGGAAATTCCGTCGCAAATCTGGTCAAGATTTGACCTTGACCATATTTGCGACGGAAATTCCGTCGCAAATTTCCGTCGCAAATCTTTTTTATAAAGACCCCGCGGGTTTCTTTCTTTTCCCCAAATCGATTTCAAAATTAAAAAAAAACGCAAACCCTAAGGCGATCTATCGGCGATTCGTCACCACACCACCCCCCCAACCACCCTACCCTACCTCCCCCGCCGGAGCCGCCGTCGCCGGAGCCTCCCAACCGCCCCTCCTTCTTCCTCTCCTTCTCCTTCTCCTTCCTTCCTTTTCCTTCCTCCTCCGCCCCTCCTTCCTCCTCGCCGCCCTCCTTCCTCCGGCCAGCCGCCCCTCCGGCCAGCCGCCCCTCCTTCCTCCTCCACCTGCCACCTCACCGCCACTTCTTTCTTTCTTATGTATGTATACTAATTTTATTAATATACCGTCTTAATTTTTTTTGTTTAATCCGTCGCAAAATTCCGTCGCAAATTCCGTACTATTGTTTTTTTATTGTTATTAGGAATAGTTAGTTTAGTTTAATTGTTATTTGATTAGTTTAGTTAGTATTGTTAGGTGGTTAGTAATATTAGGTTAGTAGCTAATTTCGTCCCAAATCCGTCGCATAATGTTGTTAAGATGTTTAGGAGGTTTGTTTTTTGATATAAAATTTGCATTGTTGTTGATTGTTAGTGTTGTTGATTTGTTTAGAATATTCTTGAATAGTACCCGTTCAATAATTACACATTAGGTGTAATTGTTGAATAGTCCCCGTTTTGGGACTGTCTTTGAATCTTTCATGCCATTTAGGTAGTAAACATTCTTATATTTTCTTGATTGTAATGAAACAAAAATTGGGCAACACTTCCTTATTGTTCTCCAAATACATTCTATATAATGTATTTGGAGAACAATAGGGAAGTGCTGCCCAATTTTTGTCTCATTACAATTAAGAAAATATAAGAGTGTTTACTAATGGTATGAAAGATTCAAAGATGGGTTTAGGCTGGAGAGATAAGGACCCCAGACCAATATATGTAAATTGTTCTTTTTTGCAGGTTGGTGTTGGTGTTGGTGTTGGTGTTGGTGTTGGTGTTGGTGTTGGTGTTGGTGTTGTTGTTGGTGTTGGTGTTGTTGTTGGTGTTGGTGTTGTTGTTGTTGTTGTTGTTGTTGTTGTTGTTGTTGTTAGTTGTTGTTGTTAGTTGTTGTTATATATGTAGTTGTTATTTAATTGTTGTTGTTAATTAATTGTTATTGTTGTTAATAAGTTGTTAACTAGTTTTTGTTGTTAGTTGTTGTTATATATATATATATGTAGTTTTTATTTAATTGTTGTTGTTAATTAGTTGTTGTTATTGTTTGTTAAAATATGTAGATTTACTATGAAGAGATTAGAAAGAAAATGGATGTATGAAAGGTTGGATTCTAGGAAAAAAATAAGGCAGGATTTCGTAATTGGTGTTAATGAATTCATTAACTATGTTAAGCAACAAGACGAATACGTTAGGAATAGAGAAATTAGGTGTCCATGTTCTAAGTGTAAGAATACAAAGTATTTAGTTGAGCAAGATGTACGGAAACACCTTGGTTTGAGAGGGTTTTGTGATAACTACTACGATTGGGTGTGTCACGGAGAGAAATTCTCCGTTGAGGAAGAGGGAGGATCATCAATGCACTCCGACAATCCTTATAGAGATATGGTGGAAGATGCGTTACGCGATAGCATTGATCAAATTAGGGAAGATGCTCTAAACGCCGAGGTAGTCGATGAATCTCCAAATCCTAATGTATTAGCTTTCTTCCAAATGCTAAAACATGCCGAACAACCTCTTTATGTAGGAAGTCGTATGACATTGCTACAGTCGGCTTCAAGGTTGATCACTTTAAAATGTGAATTCAACTTAGCTGAAAAATGTGTAGATGGTTTTGCGTCATATATCGGAGATATGATTCCTGAAAATAATCTTATGACGCGTAACTACTACGAAACCAAAAAAATTCTTAAAGCTCTTCAACTTCCCCATCAGAAGATAGATGCCTGCTCGGTAGGATGTATGCTTTTCTGGATGGACGACGCTCACCTTGATAAGTGTAGAAAATGTGGTACGAATAGGTACAAATTAGAGAAAAATGCAAATGGCAAAAGATTAACGTATACTAATAACATTTTATTTTTGTTTTGTAGGAAAAAGTTTTTTCAAGAAAGAACAAAATGATAAGTGAAGGGATCCCGGAGCAAGATATCGACGACAACGAGATCTACTTCGAAGAACACGGCGGTTTCAACAAGAAAGGGTTGATACTCGGTATGGGAAATGCAGCCCCAGTCCTTTACGAGCGTCGTCGCCACTCAAGTGCTGGGACCCAGTCACAATACACCCCAGGTTTGTATTTTATAGTTTATTAAAATTTAAAACTAACCAATTATTTAACCGTTTACTAAATGAATATAATATCATGTTTGACTATTCATTGCAGGTATCCTCGGCAAAGTTCTTCGAGAGAATGCTCAGCTAAGACAAAACGATCTCGAGACATCCCAAAGGCTGAAGGCAATTGAAGAATACTTAAGTCAACAGGGGGCGCAGTTCACTACTCAGAGCTGCAACCCGGGAGGCTTTTCTCAGCCGAGACGCGACTTTGACGATGATGGCGGCGACAATGCTAGGGCGGCCAGTCATTTCGCCACCCCACAGCCCACCGACACGACCGTTAGATAGATTTCATTAGGTTGTTTAGTTGATGTACCGCGGACTATGTTTAGTTTTGAGTTGGATTATCATTTGTAAAACTTTCTTATTAGTTATGAAAAGAGATATTAAAAACCCTTGTCTCCGACAAGTTTTTGTTGCTGGGTCGTTTTTCTGAAATTGCAGGTTTACAGATCATGCAAAAGGGAAAAAATGAATCATTTCAATGGAAATGGGGAGCTGGAAAAAGGGCTGAAACCGGAAAATCACACAGGTATTTGCGACGGAAATGTCTCAATTTGCGACGGACAATCCGTCGCAAACCTTGACCAGAAGTCAAGGTCAGTCAAGGTTTGCGACGGAAAATCCGTCGCAAATGGGCCTTTTTGCGACGGATTTTCCGTCGCAAACCTTGACTGACTATGACCAGAAGTCAAGGTCAATCACGGTTTGCGACGGAAAATCCGTCGCAAAGAGGACCATTTGCGACGGAAAATCCGTCGCAAACCTTGACTGACCTTGACTTCTGGTCAAGGTCAATCCGTCGCAAAGAGTGGTCAATCCGTCGCAAAAAAGTTGCGACGGAAAAATCCGTCGCAAATTAACTTTTTGCGACAAAAATATGGGACAGACGCAGTCCGTCGCAAATCCGTCGCAAAAACATCATTTGCGACGGATTTCACCCTTTTTGCGACGGAAAATTCCATCGCAAACAGAGCATTGTTTTGTAGTGTACGGGCTGAAGACTCGATTCATCAAGTCCATAAACACAGCTGGAGCATTAGTCAATCCAAAGGGCATAACCACAAATTCATAGTGGCCATACCTCGTTCGGAAAGCGGTCTTCGGAATATCTTCATCTTTTATCCTCAATTGATGATACCCGGATCTCAAATCAATCTTGGAGAAAACCCCAGCTCCACTTAACTGATCGAACAAGTCGTCAATTCTCGGCAAAGGATAACGATTCTTGATGGTTACATTGTTCAGCTCTCGGTAGTCCACACACAACCTCAAACTCCCATCCTTCTTTTTCACAAATAACACAGGTGCTCCCCAGGGCGACACACTGGGTCGGATGAACCCTTTCTCAGCTAGCTCATCCAATTGCTTCTTCAACTCCTCCATTTCTTTTGGTCCCATACGGTACGGTGATTTAGAGATCGGTCCCGCTCCTGGTTTGAGGTCAATGGAAAATTCCACTTCCCTCCTCGGCGGTAACCCTGGAACGTCGTCTCGAAAGACTCCCTCAAACTCCCGTACCACAGGTATCTCACTAGTCTTGGGGGTCTCAACCTCACAATCCCACATTTGACACAAAATTAGGCTTTCTCCTTTCCGCAAGCTAGACTTCAGGGTATTGACAGATATAAATTTGATCTTTGGTTTGACTCTATACCCCTTGTAGGATACCCTCACTCCCTTGGGTCCCTTCAAGGAAATTTTCTTTTGATGACAGTCGATAAAAGCCCTATACTTCCCCAGCCAATCCATCCCTAGGATCACCTCAAAACCTCCCAGCGGAAATTCTATGAGATCACAATAGAACATTGCTTCCCCGATTCTGATGGGTACACTTCCATAGACTCTATTACAAGCTATTGACTCTCCTGAAGGTATAGTCACTGAGTCCGCGACCCAATCGAACCTCTCAAGCCCCAAAACTCTAACATGGTCTCTAGACACAAAAGAATGGGTGGCACCGGAATCGAAAAGTACGAAAGTAGGTTTAGAGTTCACAAGAAAAGTACCAGTAACCACATGAGCGTCCTCTTGAGCGGCCTGCTTTCCCATGGCAAAGAGGTTGCCACTGGACTTGACCCCACTCTGGCTGGCACCAGATGTCCCAGCCTGCTGATTTCCTGCCGTCCCCGTCTTGTTGCTGTTCCCACCTCCATTGTACTGATTTTGATACGAACGGTTCTGATTGTTGTTGTTATAGTTCCTCTGGTAGTTGCTGCTGCCTCCGGACTTCGCACCCCCACCATAGTTTGCCATGGGTGTGCGATAGCCACTGCTGCCATAGGTCTGAGTGCGAGATCCCTGATATCCTGATGTAGGTGTACGGTAACCCCCGGACTGATTCCCTCCAGAAGAACGACATACTGCTTGCTTGTGCCCAATCTTCCCGCAGCCGAAACAGACCACTCCCACCGAACCATTACCAGCACCTCCACTCCTGAAGTTGCCCCCACTCTGGTTCCTCCCACCACTAGAAGCACTACTTCCGAAATACCCACTGTACTTATTATTACTTGGCTTTTTCGATCCTGAACCCTCAGCTACTGGTTCAGCCTTCCTCTTTTCTGACTTGGACTTCTTGTCCGCCTTAATCATATCCGAAAGCCTCTCCGCCGCCCCAGCCCTTAAATAGATGTCACGGACTGTGGTGGGCGGAGCTGCAATCAGTCTCTTCTTAACGGCGATTGATAAACCCCTCTCAAACTTCATGGCTAGCATAGCATCGTCAAAACCCATATCTCTCACATAGTGTACCAGCTGGATGAATTTCCTGTAGTAAACCTCTACGGTCATGTCCTCCGACATCGTGAATGAGTCGAACTCCTCCCTCATCTTGCTCTTTTGGAATTCTGGTAGAAACGCCTCGTTCAGGACCCCCTGGAATGCGTCCCACGGAACAAACGCGGATCCACCCTCTGTAGCTGCTTCCCGGAGCTCTCCCTTATTCGCGGTCCACCAATCTCCAGCCATACCCCTCAGATAGTGGGCAGCCTGGTCTACCTTCAATTCTTCAGGGCAATCCAGCAACTCGAACAGGTTATCGAATTCCCGACACCAAGCTCCTAACAGATGAGGTTCCCCCTCCCCAGTGAATTGGGTAGGGTGATGTCTTGCGATGATGGTGCTCATTTTCGCGGAGTCCATACGTTTGGCCTTTAGGGCCTCATTTTCAGCTATCAACCGGTCCACCTCCTCTTGGGTGATGTTAACGGCATTATCTCTTCGCGGAGGCATACTATAATACAACAGAAAGACATGAGTCCCGACTTATGTGGGCGCACATTAGGGTTAGGGCTAAAATTCCCAAACGATAAAATCTATCATCAGCTATCAAATCGAATAATCAGGAAACTATAACATGGCTCGGGATCACATAACCGCATATCAATAAACATGAAGATAGAAGGAGTACTAATCATGTTTCAAATCACTTATCATATCACATCAACATACGCCCTTTTCCAACAGTTAAAGATTCCCTCATGTTCATGCCCCTTCCGCATTTTCAAAAGTCACGTATACTTAGAATTCTCATAACTTACTTGTCACAGTATGCTATCACTTCCACCACCTCCTATTCTACCCTTTTCTCTCGTATATGCACTCTGGGTTCCCGGGTAAAACTGATAGGGCCAATGGTTCGGTGTGAGGGGGCCCCAGACTCATACTTCCCCTTTAGTGTGCTCCTAACAGTCCTAACCCGGGGTTCATTTTATTTAGACTCTCCTACATTCATTAGGTTCATTAGGTTAGGCCTGAGGATCGTTCGCTCTGATACCACTTTGTAACACCCCCATTTATTTAAGGGCCTGAACTAGGACTCCTCAGATAAATAAAGGTGTTACCATCTCGGTTTCCCGAGGCAATAGATACAAAGGAAGATAAACAGTACTTTATATAAAATTTATACTCAAACATGTTCTTTACATAACCAAAAGATAAAACTGTTCGGATCAAAAGAAAGTACAACTGATAGACTATTTTTATGTGATCTATGCTCTAGACAGGTCCGGGTCCATGCTTCTCACTTCCCTAAGCTCCCATAGTCTTTAACCTGTCAATCTGCTCCCCAATAATTGGTTCATCACAGGTGATCACGAATACACAGGGTCAACCCCGAGGTTGAGTAGAGAAAACTGTAAAATAAACCACATTACTATAAATAGAAAGTTGAACTTCTCCACTCCGAATCACAGACCCTTTTTCTCCGCACCAAACACAGACCCTTTATCTCCGCGCCACACAGACCCTTAATCTCCACACCAAACACAGACCCTTTATCTCCGCGCCACACAGACCCTTTATCTCCTCATCTCATATCGTATCACAGAGTATATAATCAATTATCATAATATACCAACCAAGTATTAGTCTAAAACATTCATGGTAATCATCAATAACAACTGAGTAATCATTATAATATGCATTGTATTTCCCCTACCTGAAATAGCAGGAAATGCAGATACGTCCAAGCGCGTTAAAAGTGTTCCACACGAAACTTGCCACCTAAAATATATATTACTTAATTAATAAACTTCCTACTCACGTAACACGTACACACATTCCATTTATAGTAACTTCCTATAAATAGCAACTGCCAAAAATAGTAACTTGGTTTGAAATTCAAAATTTAAATCTTTCCCATAAATAAAATGCCATACCTTAAAAACCAATTATACTTTGCCATAAATAAAAATACCTCACCATAAATACTAAATATATTAGCCATAAATATTATTGATATCAAAATAGAGAGTATACCAAAAATACACCAATACACATATTAATAGTAATAATAATAATAATAATAATAATAATAATAATAATAATAATCCTAGAAAAAAAACGAAAGGAATAAAAACAAACACACCAAACCCGACAGCCCTCCTCACGACTTCAGCCCACTCCCTCACCGCCTACCACCACAACGACCACCAGCAGACCACCCCTCATGACACCAGCGACAACCCACTACCTCCCTGGCACCACCAAAACGGCCGACCACCGCCGACGAGACTGGTCAGACCCTTTAACTCAGGTCTGCTCCACGTCCCTGCCACTGACCGCCTGCAAAACAGACCCAAAACGAACTCTCAACAACCCCCTAACACCATGACTGACACCACCATAACCACCTCCGTCAACCCATCTGTAAGACACGGTGGTGTTACTGTATTGACCTCCCCCGAGTCGACAGTAACACCACCCCCAAACCAGACTCTCTGACTGAAAACAACCAACAACCGCGACACAGGAACCATAAAACAACCCTTCGACGCCGACCCTGCCACCCATTCCCGCCGTGACAACCACCCTACTTCTACCCTGACTTCCACCATTAAGATGGCCCTACCCACGACCAAGGTTGACGACCAACCACCCCTCGATCAGACCGCAAAAACAAGGGCATACGCAATAAATAAAAGAACGAGTGACAGACCCTTACACGTACCTGACTTCAGACCCCAAAACGAACAGGCTAGGCACGACTAACTGACCGGAAAACACCTTCACTTACTGCTATGTGGTGGCGGCTGTAAAACTAGGGTGTAGGTTATGTTGTAGATAGGTCAGAAGTAGGTTAAAAACGTGTCTTATATGGCTGCTGCGTGAGGGTTTGCTTTAGCTACCATGACGGGCTGTTTTGTTTTAGCACAACTATCGAGGCCCAAAACCCCTACCTAGAGGTCTCAAGCTCGAACCCCAAGAACGACACAATCTTTAAATAAAAAAGGAAAATATAAACACCTAACATCCATGATAAAATAACCAATAAAACATCGTAACTTTGCAAATAAAACTTTATAAATAAACGGGGTATTACACTGGTGTTCGGTGACGACCGGTTATAGTCTGCCGGGAGGTTCGGTATGGCTTGGTGTTTCGGGTTTGAGATTGAGATTTGTGATTGAGATTGAGCTCGAGCATATCATTGCATTTGCATATCATAATTGTTGCATTATAATTATTGTGTTACCCTACTCAACCGCGAGGTTGACAGTGTATTCGTGTACACCTACGATGATCCGGAATGGGGAGTAGATTCTACAGGTCAGAGACAGATGAGCTAGGAGCAGGGGCAGGAATGTGAGATGTATACTTTGGACCGACTTAGAATTATATCAAATTTAGAGAAGTCATCAGTTGTATTTTCTTTTCCGTTATGTAGTAACTGTAATAACCAAGTTTTAAATTTTATCAGTTTTACATAAAGTACTTTGGTTGTTTTACTTTGTTATTCACTACCTCGGACATTCCGAGATGGTAACAGCTCTATTTATTTGAGAATGTCTTGCTAAAGGCTCTTAAATAAATGGGGGTGTTACATTGGACATGCCACCTAGTTGTTGGCCTCTGAGTCAATCACTTGGATGTTTACTTGATTTGATGATTGGACATGCCACCTAGTTGTTGGCCTCTGAGTCGATCATTTGGATGGCTACTTGATTTCGATATCATCTCACTTGTTGGCTTTAATTATGTTTCACATGTTGATTCATATTTTTCCCACATGTTTTGGTTTATCGCTAATGCATTAATCATGTTGATTATGTTTGGAAATGCATATATGATTGTTTCTGAAATTATATACATGTTCATATGTATAAGGTGTTTTGTATTATCGTTTACATGTTTTCTGACGTAAAGTGGCTGGGAGAACCCTGAGTTACTCCCCACTGACTGTGGCATTCATGTTTCATGAATGTAGGTTGGTGCTGTTTGGGGAAGACGCGTGGCTAGCGAGCATTGTTGATAATTCGACAATTACCCTTACGCTTAGTTTAGATTTAATTCATGTTATTATCGTGGGATACCTTATCCCTCGTCTATTTAAGTTATTTTGTATAACTTATACTTTCTCATTAATTTTTAGTCTTCCGCATGTTGTTTCGATATTCCGCGAAAAAGTGTTAATAAATATGTCGAAAAGTTTGTAAAAGTATCGTATTTCCGCTGCAAATTATTTGTTTATTTTTATGCTAAATCGCGGGGTGTCACAGTTGGTATCAGAGCAGTAATGCTCCTGACGCACACACGTGTACCCCAAATTAAATTTGAACTTGACCTGAAATAATGAATGAGAGATGGGTAGACTTAGGACCAAGTGGTAGTCTGTAATGTGATTGCTCCTTGTTAGGTCTAACATGTTTGTTTATTGGTCAAAGGTTTTATTTTTGTGCTCAAGGATTGGTGAACCATAAGCTTACCTGGATGGCGATCAAGATTATTGCCTAATACCAAAGATGAAAGATTCGTGCTATCTTTGAAGGATGCTTCCATGTCCCTAAAGATACTCCTTGCTCATCATGTATCACCTTTTTCCTTATTTCTTGATGCATATCCTCTCTTCCCGAACTCTTTTCTATCTTAACTCGAAAGATATTTTCGTAACTTCCCGACTTAACCTTATCCTTGTTACTTGCCTTTTCCCATGATGCTTTGGAGGTAGCCTAGCTTAGTTAGATATTGAGGATTTTGTTCGAGGATAACCCCTAGCGCTTATTTTGGAAAGTAATGTAACTGAAAACATTTAGGGAGTGTAGTAAGCCATGTCTTGGTGGTCCAAATGTTGAGTTGTTTACCGTATATAGTGAATAGAATTGGCTAGTAGAATTCTTGGTTTACCTATTGAGTTGTATGTCTGATATTTGGTGGTGTTTAACTTTGGGAATCATAATTGAGATTTAGAACTGGTGGATTGAAATGTGACGCTTTAAGAGTATGAATAAGGTGTTTGAAGTTGTAAAATGAATTTGGAAAATATACTTGGGATGCTAGTGAAAACGAATGGTTGAGTGAAGTGAATCAATAATGCTTGACTTTGGGAATTGGGTTTGACTTTATTTGGGATGTTTCTTTTGGACGATAAGAATCGTGTATATTGATGGACAAGTATTGAACGAGTTAGCGAATTTAACTTTAGAGGAACTGACTGAAGTTTACTCTTTTAGTTATTTGATAGAATTAGAGGTGTAACCTTTGAGGAGTTACTTGAAGATCATGTCTTTGGATGTCTGATTGATGTAGTAAGGTGCAACTTATGGATCTGTGAGATTTTGAGGTTGCGATGTTTAAAGGACGTTTTGACTCGTATATAGAGGTGTGAGAACGTTAATAGTCGATCTTAGTGTTCACATTTTGAGGTCTTGATGAATTCAAAGGATTTACTCCTTGCGTGAGATTAGAATTGAGTAATTCGATGAGTAATAAAAGTTTTTGGAATTGAAGGAATTAGAAAGAGTTGATAATATATGGAGTATAAAGATTGTGAAGTAGCAATGGTATAGAAATGGTTTATTCTGGAGTATTAAATAAACGTTGTTTGAGGAATTTAAGAAGTGGAGATACCCGAGACTTTATGGAATAGTCGAAATTGGGTTAATCGTACACCCTTATCTTTGAAAGGACTTATAGTATGGTAAACCATCTGGGAAAATTCTTCTTGGAAAGTGCTAGCTAGTTTGGCGTACTTGAATTGGTAAATAGGAGATGAGAACTTTGTGAGGATTTTGGGGACCCTGAGCCTTGGGAATTGTGTCAGTTCAAATCACAACCTTTCCTCAACGCTTCTCTTCTTCTTTCTTCTTCAATGCTTGTTCTATCGAGTTATGCTTTCATAACAAAGCTTACTTAACCTTTCTTTATGTCATATATCTTCTTACCTCTAACGCTCATTCTTCTCCTCATGGCTTCGCTATTGTTGGAGTCAATAGCCTGGAGTCTCTTAACCCGTCATCTTATGTATCTCTCTCTCAAGTTCTTGTATCGCGTTTGTCTCTAAGTTGTTTCATATCTTTAACTGTCATGAGCCTTGTCCCCTTTCTTCTTGGACTAGTTGTGAGGTTGACTTCGTTTGTGGAATAGTGATATATGCTTAGAGGATCCTTGGTCTGTTTTATCGGACATAGTTGAGAGAGTTAGCGTTTGGTAACGTTTGGGTAATATTAGGTAGTGTGCCATCTTGATGGTTTCAAGTTAAAGGTTTAAAGGTATGAGTACTTCTTGTGGATTGGTATCAATCGTGAGGCTAATAATTTTGGTGTTATCTATGAGAGTGTTGACGGTTACCTAAAGACAGTTTGGGTGAAAGTTGTTACTTTTATGAGACTTTCTTTTGGGATGATCACTTTACGGCAATGAAGTATGGTAGTCAAGGTTTAAGAGATGTTTTCTGTGATTTGGGTCGATCAAAATTTCAATAGTTGGGACTAAATGCTTTGGATGTTTAACTCGTAGTCCTACGTTTGGTAATAGTTACGGTTTGAAGAATACCGTGTTTATTCTTTCGGGATTAGATGTTTTGGATGTTTATCTCATAGCCCTATGTATGAGAGTAAGTACAGTCCCGAGAGTGCCGCATTCATATCTTTGGTTGTCGATATGAGTGTAACGAATTTTTGTTTAAAGGTCTGTACGATGGATTCTGGTTTAAGATCCTTGTTTTGGTAATTTACCATGTTTGGAGATCTGTAGCGAATGCTAGTTAGGTATGAGTTCGACCTTGTTAGTAATTTTGGATCTAGCTTTATGAAGGATGTTGGTTGTTGAGTAATAACCGAGAGTTGTGAAGTCCGTTTGGTAATGGCATAGCTTGTATCGTGGATGAACTAGATGTGAATGACACAAATTGAGTTGAGGAAGCCTTGAGAGTTGTGTGATTGAAAGAGTTGTCTTTTGAGGTGTGTAAGAAACTATGATGATGATGACTCGTTTATGGATTGAGTGATTAGTGATTTCCGTAATCCGATCCGAAGAGTTATCTTCCTCCCTAACCTTAAACCTCTTTTGTTCATACTTTTATTCTTTTGTTTTTTTGCCTCTTTACTCTCTTGTTGAGCACCGTCCTTAGCCTTGAAGATGGTAGTTTATGATGCCTTGTTTTGGGTTAGCTTCCTTGTTGACTTCTTTGTGCTTTGAGATCCTCGAAGGACCGACCCGACCCTCTTTGGTTGTTAATATGTAGCTTCATCCTTGTGTTTTGTCTGAAGAAATATTCAAAATATTTTTCATTTATATACTTTATAACCGCATTTGTGTTACTTTATTTTTGTTGTTGAAAAACTTTAATTTCTGTTACAACCTTACTTATTTTACGGATTCAAGAAATTTAAGTTTACTTTCGAAATGACATGTTTTGAAAAGTTTGAAATGGTTTATAATTTTGATTGGTTTTAACGTTGATTTGATGTAAGACTTGTTATTGGAGACGTCTAATAACTCGTATTACGCTTGTCGACGCATGATATACTTTGGTTTTGGACTAGCCCTTGATTTGGAATGTCGGGCTCTTGAATGCGCAACGAGAACCCTCTTGTTCCATTGACGATGACTTGTGCCTTTGGAAAATCTTTTCGAAATCTTTGAAATAAATCTAAGTTTTGTAATATCAAATTTTGGTAAACGCTTTGGTTATGTACCTTGTCTTTACGACTTACCGTTTTTCTGCTTTTAAGTTTCGAGGACGAAACTTTTTAAAAGGTGGGGTGATTGTAACACCCCGTAATTTCCAAGTCATTACATATTATTTAAAATATTATTTTAATAATAAGTATGTTCCACAATAAAGAAATTTCCATTTAAAATATATCGTTCTTGGCAATGATATTAATATGTCCGTCTTAAACTTATACTCCTTAAACTTGTGAAACTCTACTCTGTCCTTATTGTTAATTTTAAGATATTTTAAACGAATATTTAGCTCTTGGTTATAAAATAAAAGTTTTAACTCTTTCTCTTAGCTTTCCAACGCCACCAAAAACACCTCAATCGGAGTTCTGTGGAGGAAACTATATACCGAAAATACGAAAGACTGTCATGGACTATCCGCTAACAAAGTCTCGCTCGTCGCTTACTCTTTACTCTTTCCACTTGTCCTTTGGGATACTTGTCTAAACATTTCAATTTTGCCTTGCAGCCCAAGGACTTTCCCCTTATCTTTCCTTCTTCTTCATTCCTTTATTTTTTTCAGCCATGCCCATTAAACACAAAAGAATAAGAAACACCATTGTTGCTTGTGCACCTCCACCGTAAAACGATCGTAAAATCTTCGTTTCTTATCGATTTTCGACGATTTTCGACGATTTTCGCGCCTATCTCTTCCTCTCCTCGCCCTCCATCTTTATAGGTAGTAAAAGTATCAAAATGATTCTTTAATATACTCTGATCGTGGCCTTTAAGGCACGGTTCTCTTAGCTAACCTCGTTTATTTATGTGTAGCTAGTTCGGTTGTCCAAACCGGAGTGGCTTTGAGTCAAAATCATGCTTATTGAAGAGCTATAAGGTAACGGTGATGGGTTACTCTACTTTAATCGTCTTTGTTTGCATGTGTTCTATATGCTAGTAATGTTTATTATACTAGAATTGTGTTTGATTAATTAGTTGCATGATTAGTTTATAAGTCATATGTTTGGATGATTTTCATCTTGCATGGTTATGTTGGATGATATTATAGTTGTGGAAATTCATTAAGGATTGTATGGTTAAATGAGTTTGTGATCTTTGAGGATGATTAGTTTGATAGTCATTCAAATTCATAATGCTTGGTTTACTTGGGTTATTTGATAAGTTTCAGCACCTTGACAAATCTGTCCATTGTCTTGTACAATTTATTTCGACATCTTAGAGTATCCGTCTTTGAAAATGTTGAAAAGAAACCCCTGATTATTTTGAGTGTAGAGTCTACCTCTGAAATTTCGTAATTTTCTTGCATGTCGTTTGTTCACAATAAATTATTTACGAACAATGCGCTGAAATACTCGCAGAATGGACAGTAGCACAAAGATTGTTTCGAAAAAAATTTTTATACTTTGAAACTATTCTGGTCCTTTTCAATAATTAAACTTTGAAGAGTTTAGATGATTTTAGGATTTTTCCTTGCCCCAAAATGTTTTGTTAAACCCGTTTTATGAAGCAATACGTTTAATGCGACGATTTTTGACATACTGTAAAGATCAGATTATAAACCCCTGTTAAGTTCATATTTTTGAAATAGTTATTGGATGAATATTGTAGCTAAAAGTCTTATGAATCGGACCCAATTGGCCTTGTATCATTTCAATTTTATTTGAATTAATTTTGAATTTTACGGCAGAGGACAGCTGTAATATGAAATGCGTTTAGAACTTTTGTTTCATTACTCAATCCCGTGTGTTCTCTTTCGGCATGGAACGGATATAAGTGTTGTATTATTCATCTTTTATTGGCTCATGTATGTTTAAATGAGTGGGTTAACGGTTATGTTATCCTAAGATGTGATGGTGACGGTTATGTTACCTTGTTTGTGAATAGATAGCGCGCGGTTTACATGAGTTGTCATATATTTTGTTAATTAAAATGTTAATCATTGCACCATTTCTACATATATATGTAAAATAATTTTACAATTAAGTTGTATATTACATATCCTACATTAAAACCAAAACTTGAATAATCTGTTGAAACTTATGTATATAGTTGGGTTGAAAACGTAAATTTGCTTAAATTAAGTAATGATGTTCTATATTAAACTGTCTTACACTAAGACAATATAGTTTTATTAAACGACCACCCATTTAATATATTAAATAAATATTATTCGTGTAAAAATTAATTAGCGTTATTTGAAAAATTGTGTTACACTATAACGAAAATGCACTCTAGTAAACCGCCCACACATTAATATATAAACCGAGCGAGATTAAATTAATCAGACATAAATTTTATAATTTAAAAGCACAAAAAAAGAAAAAAAATAATGAAGAATATATACGGATATAAAATTAAAAATCACATCAAATATCATTGTAACATCCCGCATTTTCGTAAAGGAATATTTTAATAATTTAAAGTAATTTCCAGAATTTAATAATATTTGAATAATAGTCGTAATTTATATTTTTAAGATTTCCGTTAAGTTTCGTCTTAAAATCATTTAGTCTTAAGACGCTTTGATTATTTAATAACATCCTGTCTCACATTTCCGCTTCACTTAAATAAAGCAAACCCGACTCAAGTTAATAAAAGGACACCTTCACTCCTTCCATCCATCGACATTCATATGTTCACAAACCCTTCCACTGTAAAAACACAAACTTCATTTCTCTCCTCCTTTTCAAGCTTAAAATCAACATCTCGAAACCTTCCGCTACTCGTATCGAGGTAAATTTTACATATTCGGAATCCTCTCGAAATTTGTGATCTTCCTATCACCTTCGTTTTCAGTTTCGTGAATCTTCATTTCGGGGCTGTTTTGCCCTAATCACGAAATTTCCCTCTTAATCCGTGTTTTTGTGCTTCTAGGTGGTACTTGTGACAACCCGGAGGAAGAGCTAGTGATTGTTGAAGAGGAACCCGGTGAACTCGCGAAGTAAAGGTGACGATTACGAGTAATTCGGCCTTTTTGTCTAAATTAGCATATTATGTGAAATTGGTGTGTTTTGATGAATATTAGTATGGTTTAGGTTTCTTAATGTTCTTATTGTGTTATACAAACTGATTTTTATGAAGATTTCATTATGAATTTGGTATGGTTATCGATTTAGGAGTATACATGGTAGACCGGTTAAATTTGGGATTTCGTTGTTAATCCATTAAAATGATTAAAGGTTGAAGTAAGGGTGCTTGTATATGCTGTTTATTGTGATTTTAGATGTGTATGCAAAGTATAGAAACAATCCCATGAGATTTGAATTAGTTTTCATATGTCGAAATGTGCGATTTTGGGAACAAGGACTCCCAGCCGGTTGGTTGACCGGCGGCCGGTCAACCGGCTGAGAGTCTCGTATGTTGATTTTGAAGAAAACTGAGGAAGGACCCTCAGCCGGTCGGCCGGCAGCCGGTCAGCCGGCTGAGAGCCCCTTCTTGGCATTTTGATGTTGTTGTTGGGAGTAATGGACTCTCAGCCGGCCAACCGGCAGCCTGTGGCTGACCGGCTGGGAGCCCTTTTGTGTATTTTAAAGGTAGTTTTTGAGAGTAATGAACTCTCAGCCGGCCAACCGGCAGCCTGTGGCTGACCGGCTGAGAGCCCTTATTGGTTTTTGAAGTTATTTTTGAGAAGTCTTGGACTCTCAGCCGGCCAACCGGCAGCCTGTGGCTGACCGGCTGAGAGCCCTGTTGCATAATGAATTGCTTATAACTTTTGATTCACATGTCGGATTGCGTTGATTCCTTTTCTGTATGCTTTGTATGCATGTTTGGAGCCTCCGGAGTTCGTGCGGCACTATATTGGGTTCGGGAATGGAGTGAGGATAGAGACCCCCCGGTCGGGCAACCGAAAGGGAAACCGGCTCTCCCTCAACTTAGTTCTTGGGGTCAATTAAGTGTCGATTGAATGTTTATCAAGAGTAGATCGTACTAGTTAAGTCGGTTGTAGTCCCCAAGACTTTGGGCGACATTTACGTTGGGTTCGGGAATGGATTTGAGGAGAAAGACCCCCCGGCTAGGCAACCGGAAGGGAGACCGGCTCTCGCCTCAAATTAGCTTCCGAAGTCAACTAAGTGTTGATTGGATGTAGTTAAAGAATTGATTGTGGTTTAGTGAGTAGCCTCCTTTGGAGATTTGGTTGTGGAACCACTTAGTGGTTGGTTCGTTGTGTTTGTTTGTGTGAACCCCTTAGTGGGTGGTTCCTTCTTCTTGACGAACCCCTCAGTGAGTGGTTCTGTCTTCTTCGTGCGAACCCCTTCGTGGGTGGTTCTGTTCCGCGTGAACCCCTTAGTGGTTGGTTCTAGCTTAGTGGTCGAACCCCTTAGTGGGTGGTTCTGTCTCTTTGACGAACCCTTAGTGGGTGGTTATGTCTGTTCGCCGAACCCCTTAGTGGTTGGTTGTGCCTCTTGTCGAACCCCTTCGTGGGTGATTCTTTCTCCTTGTTGAACCCCTTAGTGGGTGGTTCATTGTTCTGTGGTCGAACCCCTTCGTGGGTGGTTCGTGTGTGTTTTGTATATACTTGCCTGAGTTGGGGTACAGTGTTATATACTGCTGACTTGTATATACTTGCCTGAGTTGGGGTACAGTGTTATATACTGCTGATAAGTGTTAGACATGATTGAGTTGTAGTATGTTAGCTACTTGCATGAGTATGATCAGAAGAGTTATTGATGAAGTACTTCACATGATTGTTTATGTTGAGTATAATGCTTTTACTTATATATGTTATGTGTTGTATGACAATAGGTGGCTATGAGAGCTCTAGCTAGTCACTCCCCACTAACTGTGGCGCACATGTTGTATGTGTGTTGGTACATGAGGCTGTTTGCAGGGGTTACGTTGAGGCTAGCGAGCGATGATCCTATCATCAATGACTTACCTTTATCGTGTCGCTAGACCTTAGACTTATGGTTTCAGTATTTGTGCCTGTATGGATATGCTATCCCGGGCTGCTTTTGTATTGTACTTAATACTTATTTATGTTTTATTTTATTTCCGCATGTTAGTTTTGTTAAAGCACCTCGCATGTTTTCATATCTTGTCAAAAGTTTTAAATTTCGCGTGTTTTTGACATGTTTTGTATGTTTACTTTTCCGCTGCCGCGAGGGGTTTTACAGTTGGTATCAGAGCGTTATCGCTCCCGACGCACTCATGTAATCCCCAAACTTAACTTGACGAATAATTTGAATAATGAATGAGAGATTTGGGTAGACTTAAGGACAAGTGGTAGACTGTTTGTACTTGCTAATTGTTAAGGTAACACCATTTTCTGTTTTGAAGGATGGTGAGACCCTCAGCCGCAGAGAATACTATAATGCAAGCACTTAAGGAAGTCCTAGAGAACCAGAGGGTTCAGGCTGAAGCTGTTCCTCCTCCTCCGCCTGGTAACAATGCTAACCGATCTGGTGACTTCTGCTGGATTGCATCTCAGATGGCTAGGAGCCATGCTAAGACCTACTGTGGTGAAGTTGATCCAGTTACCTTATCAGTGTGGTTTAGAGATATGGAGAAGAGCTTCTCCATGTACTCAGTCGCTAGGGAGGATAGAGTACGTTTAGCTGCTCACTTCCTGACGCATGAGGCAGACTGTTGGTGGCTTCTTACTGGTCCCAGTTCCATCCTTGATCCGTTGTTTGATTGGGACGTGTTCAAAGACAAGATAGATACCCGCTTCTACCCTAAGGAACTTCGTTCCCAAAGATTGAAGGAGTTCATGGATCTCAAACAAGGAAAGATGACAGTGCAAGAGTTCACGGATAAGTACAATCAGTTGGCTCACTTTGCTTCTCGATTCGTAAGGGATGAATCCGAGAGAGTCTACTTCTATAGAGGGAAGCTACGTCCCCGCATCGAGAGTATGATTCGCAGAGATTCTACTTCTTTCGTAGATCTTTACAATGATGCCATTTGGGCAGAGCGATCGATTAAGGCTATAGATGAGGAGACCAAGCCCTCTCCCTACCTAGTTCTTCACCAGCTTGCCCTCAAGGCAAGAGACCTTCTACTTCTTCACCATCTTCTCCCCGTGCTAACAAGATGCAGTTGGTGCACTTTGGTGGACTTTCTACCCTAGCTGCTTCTTCCAGAGCCAAAGGACCCCAGATTACCGGACGTCGTCGAAACCATCGCTCGGGTACACGTCGCTTGGGCAGACTGCGATTGTACTATCACTGTAGGAAGCCCGGACACCTAGCCGTTGGGTGCCTTGAGAAGAACACTGTCGATGATGCCACTACCGCTGTCCAAAGACCGAAGGCCAAGGGTGCTGTGTTCGTGATGAGCCGTGCTGCAGCCAAGACCTGCCCTGAGTTGATCACTGGTATGTCTTCACCATTGACTTTTCCCTTCTATCTTCTTCTAAGACCCCAAGGTCTTATCCTTACTCTTCGTGTGTACCTCCGTTCTTGAATTCTCTTCCATCGTACCTTGGAAACTACTTGCATAGCTTCCTGACTCGACATTACTTTTGGAACTTACCCTCCCATGGATCATGTAAGGTA
This sequence comes from Silene conica, assembly GCA_029255685.2. NCBI lineage: Eukaryota > Viridiplantae > Streptophyta > Magnoliopsida > Caryophyllales > Caryophyllaceae > Silene > Silene conica. Next base: position 16,100,950 of record CM055311.2, on the reverse strand, counting down.
ACTTGCTTTTAATGGACTTTGAGGAATTCCCTTGGGTTAACCGCAATCCGTGTTTTGGGACATATTGTTGTTTGAGGAAAACCTATGAGGTATTGTGAGACCTGTTTTGGGTGACCCTAGTGTCTATGTGTTCACCAATTGGAAGAGTGGGAGTGAATGATGGAGTACTTATGTTAAGTGGAGTTTTATACATGGCATTCTGTGGAACTTAGATATGAGAACTCTATTGAGTCGTGAGTATTGGTAGATTTGGAAGTACCATTTGAGAATTTAAAGAAGATACTTGGAGTCTTGGGTGAATTTAGAGGAACAGGCTTTAGATAGTAATGATGACAATTAGATGAATGAGGTAATCTAGTGATACTTAATCTTGAGGAAGTATTTGAGATACAGAGAGGACCACATATTTTGAGGAACGAGAGTTTTAGTGACAGAGTGAGAATGTGGAGACATCTACAATTTGACATGTGGAATTGACTGAGTGTTTGAACTTAAGTTACTTAGTGGATCTCACGTTTCCTTAGAGAAGTACTTGATGGAACTGGATGATGCACCATTGTTAGGTGGACAATTTGGGATAACTTGATGGGGAATAGAAACTCGTTGACTTAATAATAAATTGGGAAGTAAGATACAGTTGTCATTTGAGGAATCTTAGAATTTGAATATCCAAACTTTGGGAATGATTCGAATTGGGATAATGGTAACTTACGTATTTTGAGGAATTCTGGTATAGTACGACACCGTGTGTGTATAATAACAAAGGATTTATCATTTAAATGCTACTTGAGGATTTGAGAGTTGTAATTTCTGTAAAGCCTTATTGTGGATGTTCATGTTATAGTGATGAGTCTGAACTTGAGTACGTCATCTTATCCTTAGAAATCGAGTTTAGGAGTTCAGGACCGCTTGTGAAAGGCTGTATGAGAAGCAATATAATTAAGTCTCATTTATGGTTGGAGTATTTTTCAGTTGTTTAAGGAAAAGATCTACAAAAAACCTTAATCATAGTGCTTGATTTGGGAAGAGAGAGATGAGAACCTTGTGAGAATTTCGGGAAACCCGAGCCTATGGAATCATTTGTTCTAAATAATAATCTCTCCCGTGCACCGATTCTCTTTTATGCTCCTGTAAAGTCGCCAAGCTACCTTCCTTTCGGTCAATTTGCAACTTGTTGGATTTTACAACTCTACTCTTTCTGAGGATTTGGAAATAAAAGTTTAATTTATGAAAAGTTTTGTTTAAAGGAAAAGAGTAATCTTTCAACTTTGACAAGTTTCAGTGATAATTTTTCGAGAAAACCTGGTTTTAAAGAGTTACAAGTATTGCAATTTGATGGATCTCAGCGTCGATTTGTCATTGAACTCGTTATTGGAGACGTCTGATAACCTGAACTATGCTTACAGACACCGGATCGATCTAAATTTAGATTTTAATTGATTTAATTTTGGGACTTGTCTCAGATTTGGAATGTCGGGTTCTTGAATGTACAACGAGAACCCCAACATCCATTGACGAAGACTGGTGCCTTGGAAATTGTTTTCGGAATCTGTGAAAGAAACTTAAGTCTTTAAATATCAAGTTCAGTGAAATTTTGGTTGTTAACATTGTCCTTGTAACAAGTTTCGGGGACGAAACTTTTTGAAAGATGGGGTGATTGTAACATCCCGCATTTTCGTAAAGGAATATTTTAATAATATAAAGTAATTTCCGGAATTTAATAATATTTGAATAATAGTCGTAATTTGTATTTTTAAGATTTCCGTTAAGTTTCGTCTTAAAATCATTTAATCTTAAGACGCCTTGATTATTTAATAACATCCCGTCTCACATTTCCGCTTCACTTAAATAAAGCAAACCCGACTCAAGTTAATAAAAGGACACCTTCACTCCTTCCATCCATCGACATTCATATGTTCACAAACCCTTCCACTGTAAAAACGCAAACTCCATTTCTCTCCTCCTTTTCAAGCTTAAAATCAACATCTCGAAGCGATCCGCTACTCATATCGAGGTAAATTTTACATATTCGGAATCCTCTCGAAATTTGTGATCTTCCTATCACTTTCGTTTTCAGTTTCGTGAATCTTCATTTCGGGGCTGTTTTGCCCTAATCACGAAATTTCCCTCTTAATCCGTGTTTTTGTGCTTCTAGGTGGTACTTGTGACAACCCGGAGGAAGAGCTAGTGATTGTTGAAGAGGAACCCGGTGAACTCGCGAAGTAAAGGTGACGATTACGAGTAATTCGGCCTTTTTGTCTAAATTAGCATATTATGTGAAATTGGTGTGTTTTGATGAATGTTAGTATGGTTTAGGTTTCTTAATGTTCTTATTAAGTTATACAAACTGATTTTTATGAAGATTTCATTATGAATTTGGTATGGTTATCGATTTAGGAGTATACATGGTAGAACGGTTAAATTTGGGATTTCGTTGTTAATCCATGAAAATGATTAAAAGTTGAAGTAAGGGTGCTTGTATATGTTGTTTATTGTTATTTTAGATGTGTATGCAAAGTATAGAAGCAATCCCATGAGATTTGAATGAGTTTTCATATGTCGAAATGTGCGATTTTGGGAACAGGGACTCCCAGCCGGTTGGTTGACCGGCGGCCGGTCAACCGGCTGAGAGTCTCGTTTGTTGATTTTGAAGAAAACTGAGGAAGGACCCTCAGCCGGTCGGCCGGCAGCCGGTCGGCCGGCAGCCGGTCGGCCGGCTGAGAGCCCCTTCTTGGCATTTTGATGTTGTTGTTGGGAGTAATGGACTCTCAGCCGACCAACCGGCAGCCTGTGGCTAACCGGCTGGGAGCCCTTTTTGGTATTTTAAAGGTAGTTTTTGAGAGTAATGGACTCTCAGCCGGCCAACCGGCAGCCTGTGGCTGACCGGCTGAGAGCCCTTATTGGTTTTTGAAGTTATTTTTGAGAAGTCTTGGAATCTCAGCCGGCCAACCGGCAGCCTGTGGCTGACCGGCTGAGAGCCCCTGTTGCATAATGAATTGCTTATAACTTTTGATTCACATGTCGGATTGCGTTGATTCCTTTTCCGTATGCTTGTATGCATGTTTGGAGTCCCCGGAGTTCGGGCGGCACTATATTGGGTTCGGGAATGCAATGAGGATAGAGACCCCCCGGTCGGGCAACCGAAAGGGAAACCGGCTCTCCCTCAACTTAGTTCTTGGGGTCAATTAAGTGTCGATTGAATGTTTATCAAAAGTAGATCGTACTAGTTAAGTCGGTTGTAGTCCCCAAGAATTTGGGCGACATTTACGTTGGGTTCGGGAATGAATTTGAGGAGAAAGACCCCCCGGCCGGGCAACCAGAAGGGAGACCGGCTCTCGCCTCAAATTAGCTTCCGAAGTCAACTAAGTGTTGATTGGATGTAGTTAAGGAATTGATTGTGGTTTAGTGAGTAGCCTCCTTTGGAGATTTGGTTGTGGAACCACTTAGTGGTTGGTTCGTTGTGTTTGTCCGTGTGAGCCCCTTAGTGGGTGGTTCCTTCTTCTTGACGAACCCCTCAGTGGGTGGTTCTGTCTTCTTCGTGCGAACCCCTTCGTGGGTGGTTCTGTTCCGCGTGAACCCCTTAGTGGTTGGTTCTAGCTTAGTGGTCGAACCCCTTAGTGGGTGGTTCTGTCTCTTTGACGAACCCTTAGTGGGTGGTTCTGTCTGTTCGTGTAACACCCCCATTTATTTAAGGGTCTGAACTAGGACTCTCCAGATAAATATGGGTGTTACCATCTCGGTTTCCCGAGGCAGTAGATACAAAGGAAAGAACACAGTACTTTATTATTAAATGTTAAACTCAAAAACAAGTTCTTACAACTAACTTCAAAACTGACTTATAAGATAAAGTACAACTCATAACAAAACGACTATGGTGATCTAGACTCTAATCTGGTCCGGATCCAAGCACTCCCTTCCCTTTAGCTCCCATAGTCTCAAGCACATGTCAAACTGCTCCCCAATAAATTGGTTCATCACAGGCGATCACGAATACACAGGGTCAACCACAAGGTTGAGTAGAGGAAAAATAAGCAGTCAAAGCATTGCTATAAATAGAAAGTCAATCATCTCCACTTCGAATCACAAGACCCAATATTCTCCACACCGTATCACAAGACCCATTATCTCCACACCAAATCACAAGACCCATTATCTCCACACCAAATCACAAGACCCATTATCTCCACACCAAATCACAAGACCCAATATACTCCGCTCCATATCACAAGACCCAGTAATCACCACACCGTATCGTATCACAGAAATATGCAGTCAATTAAACGCAATATACCATTCATACAATAATAAGGTGAACATTGTTAACAACAATTTATAATCAAATTACTCATCATCAGGTATACGGTATTCCCCTACCTCAAATTACAGAAGCACAGTCAATCACAAGCTTGCTAGAAGTGTTCCACGCGAAAACCGTCACCTAAACATGTATACGTAACGAATTAATAAACTTCTCGAACCCCATAAGTCCACTTACTGTAATTAGTAACCTTCTATAAGTGGAAAGTTTCCCAAAATGGAAAGTTTCCCAAAATAGTAGTTTTCTTAAACCTTACCTTCCCGACTCGTAAACAACCAATTACCACCTTTAACACAATTAACATCATTAAACATAATTAACTATTATTAAAATCCATCAAACAAATAAATAATAAAACCCTATCAAAAAATATTAATAACCACCCTACAAAGTAATAATAACAATCATATGAATATTAATGATAATTATAATAACAATAATAATAATAATAATAATAATATTATTATTAGTAACACAAATTATAAAATTATTTGTAGTAATCATGTTAGCCATGATTATCACTCAAATAAGGACTCAATAAAAAAACACGACAACAACACCCTACAGCCCCCCTTCCCGTGAACCCCAAACCCAGCAACAACCCTACCATGACAAACAGCCATGACAAACACCCCTTCCGACACCAGATGCGACCACCGCCCTCACCAGTGACACCACCGGGCTCACCTCTGAGCCGTGGTGGTTCCTGGGAGGTCAGTAACCGCCGATATCACTGCTGCAATAACCCTCAAACCACCGTTACAAACCCAGTCACCTCGCACTTCCCTGTTTTCACGTGACATAACCCCAAACGAAACCCACCATAACATTGACACGACACACCTCGAGCCACCATGACAACCACCAGGTTACCCTCCTAACTACCACCAATCCAAATACCTTAATACCCAGAACCATCAACAACAAGAACTACGTCGAATTAAGACATAAACATACATGCTCGTGACTCTGTTTTGAAACAGTAAAATCGCGATTTGGACAGTCGACAAACACGGTCGTGGTTAGTGGTCCTAGGCGGTCGTAGGTGGCACGACTATGGTCAAAATACAACTACTAATATCATAGATTAATATTATGCAAAGAATTATAACTACTACAGTAATACACGATTAGAATTCGTGAATCAAAAAGGAGAAGGAGAAACTGCGAACATGGAAACAGTGGTGAACTTACCTGTTTCACCGCGTTTTCGAGCAACCCTAGACCACCTTAGACCCACCGTGAAACCTCCCTCTTACTCTCTAATATGGCGGCAGCAAGGGTGTGGTGATAGAATGTCGATTAGGGTAAAATTAGGTTAGGGTAGGAGTAGATATATGACGGCTGGGTGAGAGGTTTGAGTGTGTTTGAGGTGTGGGCTGTTGTGTGCCAAAGGTCCCAAGTTCAAACCCCACTAGCGACGTATAACATATAACACTTATTCGCTCCTTAATTATCAAATACTACCTATTCGATATATTAAAAACAATAAATAAATAAATAAACATTATAATAAAAGTAACAACACTTACTCGATAAATTAATTGTCGAATACAACGTTCGAATACTATCAATACGACGAATGTAAAAGTAAATATTATAATAAAAATTCGAGTTATTGCAGTTCGCCGAACCCCTTAGTGGTTGGTTCTGCCTCTTGTCGAACCCCTTCGTGGGTGGTTCTTTCTCCTTGTTGAACCCCTTAGTGAGTGGTTCATTGTTCTGTGGTCGAACCCCTTCGTGGGTGGTTCGTGTGTGTTTTGTATATGTTGGAGTAGTGTCCTCCACAATAATTAATGCTTTACATAATAAATCTCGCGTAAGGAATATCAGGGATTTATATTTTTTTATATTTGTCAGCTGTAACGTTAATCGGTAATGATTGGCTTACTAGAGTTTGACATTATTGTCGTATGACGGCGGTGACCAGCTGATCCCTTTAGGTCACACCTATAGGATGATGCCCAAATGGAAAAATTAATTATTTGTATAAGATACAAGTTAATTAATTCCTTGTTTAGGTTGACTTTTATTAGTAAGTGAATTTAATGTTTGATGAAGAGTAAGGTACTCGGGCCACAGGATTTTATTATTCAGTTATATGATAATTGAATAATAAACGTAATACGATATTTAGTAAATAATAGTTAATTTACTAAATATATACGTATTTTGTATTATTTATGAGGCGGAAGTATTTTTGCGAATTAATGTTACAAGAAGTTGTAAAATTAGCTAAACGGGTTTTATAAGATTCATTTTATGTTGAAAATGATAAAATGACACTTAAATGTTAAGTGTATTTTATTTACTACTTTGTATTATTTAAGTGTTAAATAATCAAATAAATATTTTTATATATAAGATAATTAAATATTCGACTTATAAGCATTTGAAGGACAAATGTTGAAAGACGAAATAAGACCCGGAATACCATATGTAAACCGAGAATATGGAGATAATGTGACCATAATAGGTCTTTGTCTTCCACTCATGTTTATGAGTATTATAAACTCATTTGTTTACATTTGATGGCCTATAAATAGGCTACTATTCCACATATTCTTAGTGAAAAAAATCTAGAGAATTAAAATCCTCTAAATACATACTTCTTGTTAAGCCATTTAAGAGGAAAAATAGAAGACTTAAGATCTTCATCTTCAACCTCTAAAATTGATCAAAATTTGATCAATCTTCATCAAAATAAATTCACAAAAAAATAATATACTTCTTATATTATGAAAGTAATAATATTTATAGTATAAAAAAAACAAGGTTTACACTAAACTATATCTAGTTAATATACTTAGTGTTTTTGGGCTAGTCTTGGGTGCAACCAAAGGAGTCACCTATTTTGGTGACTTGGGTTATGGAGGATCATCCTACACTATTTTAGCTCAAGAACTACAAAGGTAGGAGACATTTGTAGTGCCAAAAATGCCATCTTACCAATGTAAGAAAATTTCTTCTTATTAATTTTTGCATGCATGTGTTATTTAGACCACCTTATGAAATTAGCTTGTAATTTTAATATCATTAGAGAGTCTAATTAGGTCTAAATTCCTAACAAGTGGTATCAGAGCAGATTACATTTACTTTTTTTTCTTTTACCATCAGTTTAGAAAGATAGTGGCGTATCTACTAAACGAGATATAAAGAAAAACTCTTCATGAGATCAAAGAGTTTTTATTGTAAATATGATTACCAGTAAGACTATAAGATCAAAGTTTTACGATCCGATCGTGGAAAGTATAACTAAGTGATGATTTTTGTTTGTTGCCAAAAGTAATGTGATACAGTATCACAAGTTAAAATCTTTCCGTAACACACATTATTCGATAAGGCGTCGTTGGAAAGAGATAATATAGAACTTATACGATATGGTTTTGTATCTTAGTCAAGTTTTATTGAGCCACTTGATTTTATAATTGGGGTCTTTCTATTTTGTCTACTAATTTCTTTTTCCCACTAAGTCAAAGTACCTTTTTAAACAACCATATTCACTCCGTATTAGATATGGAAAGGTATAGTACCTAATTTGTAAGTTGTCCGAATAAAAACATGTGGTCAATTATCCTACAAGTTCATGAGAATAACGTGTTTGTGGCTCATGATGCTGTCGTTATAGAAAAGATGACTATTTCTAAATGACAGAGTGGGAGAAAATATTGAAGAGCCACAAATGACACAAGAAAATTGTTTTCTTATTGTTAAATAGAGTGTATATTTGTTCGGAATACGAGGTCGGGTTAAAATCCATCACTCATTAGAGATGAGTATATAAATGTTACTTTTTGAAAGTGATGAGAGGTGATAAATCGTTATTTAAAAAATTATGATACCTCTTACTTACAAAGAGGTTGTTTAAAAGGTTGTTTCTAGTTTCAACTCTATGCAATGGCTATATAAGTCATCTTAATCCGAATTAGAATTCAAGTGTAATTATCAGGTAAATAACCTGGTATATTTACATGAAGAAGTTTGACCTATTCAATGTAATTGACTTGAATAAAAAGATATTTTCTAGGCTTAATTGGTGAAAAAGGGTTTTGCACCAGTTTCAATGCTTCTATAAACTCGGATTATACTGGCAATTGTTGCATTTCATAATTGTCAATTTAATAGTAGGATATCAAAACCATCTTCCCGAGTTTGACTCGTTCTAGAAGAAGAAGTGTGTTTGGCACATTTAGAAGGTTTTTTGTAGATCCTTACAATCTTAAGATTGTAGCAAACTTATGAAGAAATCTTAAGAGAGCATCATGGAGTTGGAATGATTAGTTTCTCAAGATGTTGAGGAATTATGTTTACACATGAAGTTTAGTGGGAGTATGGTGGTCTTATGAGTCTTTATATAGTCTGTATATAAATCATTTGGAATGATGAAAGACTTAGGAGAATATTAATACATCATAAAATATCCAGATTTATTAGATAAATCAAGGAGATTCTTGACTAGTTCAAACAAGTTGAACTCATTAGATTTGATTCTACTTGCTTCCGCTGTCAGATTAATTTACGCTATGATGTATTATTGTCTTAACAATTCATATAGTTTGAGTATTGTGAGTTTTTATTAATCAAAGTTAAGTGAAGGTCATTTAATAGCCAAATTAGTTATTATTTAGTACTTGAGAAGAACTAAGTAAATAAAACTAAGTGTTTTGATATTTTGATATTTATAATTCATGTAAGGAGTTATATGAATGTTTGTTGTTATTTATGTAAAAGATACATTAAACACCATCCTTTAAAACATATAGGGATTGTTTGAAATCCGGTATTGGCTATGAGGAGTTGATCTGCTGGAAGAGTTTCAGGCAGTCATACATTGCGGATTTTACAACGGAAATTAAGTACTTCATAACATTCGATGTTGCGATACGAAGTAGCTTGGATTTGACAATAATGCAAGGACTAGTAGTAGCTCATCCAGTCGCATATCCTATCATGATATACTGTGAAAACAGTAGGGAGCTATCTTCGAGGCAAGGGTGCCATAGTCTAGAGTTAAGTCTAGACATGTACTTAATTAATAAGTTACATGTGATTTCAGCTATGTGAAACAATGGGAAATAACAATTGTTGGTTTGATAAAATGAGGTGTCATTGATTTAAACCAAGGTCTTGTTGAAGGCTAAACATGATAGTCATGTCGTTTCAATGTGATTGAAATAGGGCAATTGAATTGCTGCAGATTATATGATGTGTAATAATCTGATAGTGTATCAATTTTTACATATATGATAATAGCATTTATCGTTTGAGTTTTTTCAACTCTTATATATTCAGTGCTAACTGGATATTAGTTATACTTTGTTTTTATCCAAATAGGTTGTAGTGACAATGTTGAACCCTATTAAGTGAACTGGATTAACATTGTATAGTGTCCCTAGTTACTTAATGGGGTGACGTTTCGGAGTGACTAGATTGTAAGGCGATAGATGACGAGTTCGACTGTCATATGACCATAGAGATGGCTGGTCGATTACATAGGCAGATGTAGGGACATTTTGTCGGACAGTGACCATTTATACAGTCCTTTATGTTGCCTGGTCGTGGCGAGGATTTCAATTATTCCTTCGAGTCAATTCTTTAGACTTGTGACTATTAGTCTAAGTTGGTATGGTTTTCCGATGGCTTTGGTTTTTGTCCAAGGTCGCGCCGTAAAAGAAGGCTGATGGACATTTACTGGGTCATTGTGATCTGTATCGAACAAAGAAAATAGGTCAATAGGATTGTCCATCCATGTCATTATATATATATATCTCAAGGCCACTCGAGGAGAGGTGACTGGAAATGCGTGGCCACGCTCGGATGTGATCTATAGTAGATTATCCGGTCAGACAGTCATTCTCCAGATTGAGAAAACAACTTTATGATATGATCACGTGCAAGAACGACCTGAAAGACCTCTTGCATTGAGTGGGAGATAATATTGGACAAGAGAATTGGTAGCGCACACTTGTGTCGGACAAGTGGGAGATTGTTGGAGTAGTGTCCTCCACAATAATTAATGCTTTACATAATAAATCTCGCGTAAGGAATATCAGGGATTTATATTTTTTTTATATTTGTCAGCTGTAACGTTAATCGGTAATGATTGGCTTACTAGAGTTTGACATTATTGTCGTATGACGGCGGTGACCAGCTGATCCCTTTAGGTCACACCTATAGGATGATGCCCAAATGGAAAAATTAATTATTTGTATAAGATACAAGTTAATTAATTCCTTGTTTAGGTTGACTTTTATTAGTAAGTGAATTTAATGTTTGATGAAGAGTAAGGTACTCGGGCCACAGGATTTTATTATTCAGTTATATGATAATTAAATAATAAACGTAATACGATATTTAGTAAATAATAGTTAATTTACTAAATATATACGTATTTTGTATTATTTATGAGGCGGAAGTATTTTTGCGAATTAATGTTACAAGAAGTTGTAAAATTAGCTAAACGGGTTTTATAAGATTCATTTTATGTTGAAAATGATAAAATGACACTTAAATGTTAAGTGTATTTTATTTACTACTTTGTATTATTTAAGTGTTAAATAATCAAATAAATATTTTTATATATAAGATAATTAAATATTCGACTTATAAGCATTTGAAGGACAAATGTTGAAAGACGAAATAAGACCCGGAATACCATATGTAAACCGAGAATATGGAGATAATGTGACCATAATAGGTCTTTGTCTTCCACTCATGTTTATGAGTATTATAAACTCATTTGTTTACATTTGATGGCCTATAAATAGGCTACTATTCCACATATTCTTAGTGAAAAAAATCTAGAGAATTAAAATCCTCTAAATACATACTTCTTGTTAAGCCATTTAAGAGGAAAAATAGAAGACTTAAGATCTTCATCTTCAACCTCTAAAATTGATCAAAATTTGATCAATCTTCATCAAAATAAATTCACAAAAAAATAATATACTTCTTATATTATGAAAGTAATAATATTTATAGTATAAAAAAAACAAGGTTTACACTAAACTATATCTAGTTAATATACTTAGTGTTTTTGGGCTAGTCTTGGGTGCAACCAAAGGAGGTCACCTATTTTGGTGACTTGGGTTATGGAGGATCATCCTACACTATTTTAGCTCAAGAACTACAAAGGTAGGAGACATTTGTAGTGCCAAAAATGCCATCTTACCAATGTAAGAAAATTTCTTCTTATTAATTTTTGCATGCATGTGTTATTTAGACCACCTTATGAAATTAGCTTGTAATTTTAATATCATTAGAGAGTCTAATTAGGTCTAAATTCCTAACAGTATATACTTGCCTGAGTTGGGGTACAGTGTTATATACTGCTGGCTTGTATATACTTGCCTGAGTTGGGTTACGGTGTTATATACTGCTGATATGTGTTAGACATGATTGAGTTGTAGTATGTTAGCTACTTGCATGAGTATGATCAGAAGAGTTATTGATGAAGTAAGTACTTCACATGATTGTTTATGTTGGAGTATAATGCTTGTACTTATATATGTTATGTGTTGTATGACAATAGGTGGCTATGAGAGCTCTAGTCACTCCCCGCTGACTGTGGCGCACATGTTGTATGTGTGTAGGTACATGAGGCTGTTTGCAGGGGTTACGTTGAGGCTAGCGAGCGATGATCCTATCATCGATGACTTACCTTTATCGTGTAGCTAGACCTTAGACTTATGGTTTCAGTATTTGTGCGTGTAGGGATATGATATCCCGGGCTGCTTTTGTATTGTACTTAATACTTATTTATGTTTTATTTTATTTCCGCATGTTAGTTTTGTTAAAGCACCTCGCATGTTTTCTTATCTTGTCAAAAATTTAAATTACGCGCGTTTTTGGCATGTTTTGTATGTTTACTTTTCCGCTGCCGCGAGGGGTTTGACAATCATACTCCCTCCTACCCATTATAAGCGTCCCGTTCTTCGTTTTGTTTTATTCGTCAAAGTGTCCTGTTGTGTACTATTTGGGCTGTTTTATTACCTTTTTACCCTTCCCTATTTCTATATATTACCCACCCACCCACCCCTAACCCAATCAGGGCCGACTCTATGGGGTGTTAGGGTTGGCATTTGACAAGGGCCCGAGTTTGGAAGGGGCCCATTATTGTAAAATTAGGTAGGTGTTATTTGTAAAATAGAATTTATCACATATAAAATGCAAATTATGGTAAGGAATCTAGTGGTATTTCAGGTTATATTGTGTTAAGAGGTCACATGTTCTAACCTTGTTTTCTTCATTTTTAATATTTTATATTTATTTTTAGAATTCACGCCCATTTCGATATTTTTTTTTAATATACTATGTTCATGGCTCATCCACTTAATATCTTTTACTTATATTTTAGTTGGTCAATTGAGTTAAAAAAATATTTTTCATGCTTATGAAATCTTGTTCAAATTATGTTCATCTTTTTTCAAATTATATATTAAATGGACTACCCTAATAAAGCTAATATCTAAACTTTGAAAGGATTTCGATCTTTTACAAGTTTTTTGACAATAAAAAAGTTGAATTATAAGATACACCCTATTCAATTTTCCGAGTTCAAAATCATTTTTTCTACTAAATTTCTTAAGATTTTTCAAGAATCAACCTCATCTGAAAAAAAATGAAAGCTAGGGCCCAATTTTACAACCTCGCCCAGGGCCTCCAAATGCTTAGGACCGGCCCTGAACCCAATATAATTACTTACACTACCCAATCTAAATACCCCTACACTACCCAAAATATTAAACAATTAGTATTTCTTAAATGTTCTACCCACTCCTAAATGGGACACTTATAATGGGTAGGAGGGAGTATATTTTACGGAATAAAAAAGATATAATATGAATGAAGATATATATTAACATTATGTAATTCCGAATATTATGGAATTATAGAATATTCCATAATTCCATAATATTTGGCTACTGCAAATTTGATTTGATTTCATTCCATAATATTTCTATTTTTAAAATTATTGCTTATAGTTAGCCTTCAGTTTAGGAAGTTCAATGATTTTCGCATAATTCCATTCCATAGCTAGCTTGTTATATTTATTTTTTTTTCGAATTTTGTAGTAACTCTAATTTTCTGCCACATCAGATTTTGGAAAATTTATGTGATGCCAAGTCAGCGATGTGGGTGGCTATTGCATTAGTAAAATATATGATATATGATGAGAAGAAAACAAATAAATGGAGGAAGTACTTGTCAACTAAAATATTTAGGATTTACAAAATCAATACAAAGTTACTTCATTTGATTAAAAAAAATTAGGGTTTTAAAAACAAATCATACCCGCATTCCTCCGTAAGTCAAGAAGGAATTTTAATTTTTTGATGTAATTCTCGGCTTGGTGCTATATGATAAAAATTGTATACGTAAGCATCAAAATCTTGACGAATAGTGGTTAAGCATTAAATATAGTGAGATTCGTAATGATAATATATCACCGATTAAATTCTCCTCCAATATAAACTAGTTTTAATCCCATGTAAATTGCACGGGATAGTAGTTTCAAGTATTGTTATTTATGAATAATGTTTAAAATAATGATTAGCCGTATTTTAATTCATGTGATGTTAAACTTACTAGAAAGATGATTTTACACTTCATAGGAAGTTTAACATCCCATGATTTTAATGGGTAACCATATGAAGATGAAGTTCCTAGGAACTTAAATTCATGTGAATTTTGTAATTCACGTGAATTTTGTAATTCACGTGAATTGCAAAAATGTTGTTTGGTCGCTATGGAGGAAATGAGTTCATGTGGGATGTTGCACCTACCAAGGGGGCTTGGTTAGTAACTTCCTCCATAATGAAGGAATTAAAATTCCTTGGCAATTCTAATTTCCATGAAATGGGTAACCAAACAACATCACAAATTCTCAATTCATTGGAAGTTCTACTTTCCATGATACTAGTTTTACTCTCGTGCAAAAAATGCACGAGTTTAATTTTATTAAATTGAAAACATCAATAAGAAGATGGATATATTTAAAATAAAGGTATAATTATAGTATTATAATTATACCAATCTAAAATATATAAATAATTTATACGCTTAATTTAAATGTAGGTAAAAACAAAGCGTTAGTTCGACAATATAAAAATAAACAAATTCTTATTTAAGACTACTCAAATATATTTGTAGGATGAATACAACCGTATAATATAAACTCCGTCACTCTAACTACCAAAAAATAACTCTGACCCTATAGGACTATATGAGGTTGATTTTTTCTACCTACAAAATGATTATTCATGATTTTTATTTCCGATAATTAATTTTATTTAATTTTTTTTGTTTTTTTCATCCCGATATTATAATTTGGATATCAAGGTTAAATTTGGGGTATAATTATATGAATTTGCTTTAATTTATTAGTTTGAAAATTATTAATTTCTAATCGTTGGAACATATGAGTTTTTGTACTTTTTAAATTTTTCATTTTTTATTTTTGTATCTTTTTGTTTTGCATAAAAAATTTATATCATAAATTTAACATATGAAAATGAATATTTTGAAATCGAAAGTGTGTAAAATGAAAGCAAATAAAGCAAATAAATAGTAGAAGAAGATGATGGTGGGACCCAAATACCCTAAATCATCTAGCCAATGCGAATCCTCCAAAAGCTATCCTTTTTATAGTAAAGAGATAAGAGGGCAACCAAACAACCCCTTATTTTTCACGTTTCTGAATGCACGTTTTACGTGATAAATATCTTTAGCTACGTATTTGCAATAATTATAAAAGTTAAATATTTTTAATGTACTCGTAAAAACGAATCAAACAAGATCGAACATGACTATATATTCTCTTACCTATTAAGAGAAAAATTAAAATTGAATGTTAACCTATGAATCAGGGGCGATTTTATAGGGGTGATGGGGGTAAACCACCACCCCCATTAATCAGGAAAAAAATGATAGATATTTAGGTATGTGCTAATATATCATTAAAGTTTAGTGGCTTAGTGGTAGAAACAATCTCTTGTCATCATAACAGCCCAGGATCAAGCCCCCACAACAATATTTTTTCCCTTCTATTGAACTTACATCATCTTATAATTTAAATTAATTTTACGACTATGCAAATATGATGATATTTTACAGAAGCATAATTATATTTAAAAATAAATACTTTATATTTTGACGACCCTTAATAAAACTATCTATTATCAAATTGTTTTATATTTTGACGACCCTTAATAAAACTATCTATTATCAAATTGTTTTAGTATTTATTAAACGTTTGTATATTAATATAAGTGTTTTTGTTAATAAGGGTCTTATCTTTCTAATATCACATAGGAGCAAAAAAATGTTAGGTACGAGATTAATCGAGTGATTATATTTTAGAGTTTTTTAAGTTATAAATTTTATTAATCACCCCCATTTCTTAAATCCTAGATTCACACTGCTATGTATAAAATAGACAGATATAATTTGAATTTAAATGGAGAGAGTATTTCCCTACCACCCTATTTGGCAGGGAAAAAAACTTAAAAAAAAAAAGAAAAATTAAAAGACAGTTTAAGCGAGAGTAGCGGAAATACCAACGCACTCCTTTACATTTCCGTAACTTCCATAAACGTACGAATTTTGCAGTTATACAATCTCTCACCAAAAACCTCTTCACCCCAATTTCTAGGGTTTCTCTCTAATCTAATCGACAAAGTCGTCCCAAATTGAAGGAACTATAACGTTGATTCATCAATTCTACCTCCCAATTTTGCAATCAGTCACATATTTCTGAATTTTCTAGGGGTTTTCATCTCAGTTGAAGCTTTAATGTCTTATGAATGGATATTACACTTTCATTCACATACTCTCAACCTTTGATCGTAACCTTCATCTGCTGTGCACTTGCCTTCGTTGCCGTCCGATTTTCATCTCGTAAAAGTTCGAATTCCACTGATTTGAGACGCAAGTGTGTGTGCAACGGTGTCGTTTTGAAGCGTTCTTGTTCGTCGGATTCAATGGTGGCGGTGGCAAATGGTATCACTTCGATGATGGATAAGCAAACAGGCGCGTCAATGATGGAGCAGTTAGTACCGGAGATTACAACGCACGCGCTGAGTTATTTGGATTATCCGAGTCTTTGTCGTCTTTCTATGACGAATTCGCTTATGCGAAAAGCCGCTAATGATGATAATGCCTGGAAGATTCTCTACCATAAGGTACTACTACCTTCCTCCCTATCAATTGTTTACTTTTTTTTTTCCTTTGTAAGGAGTATTCTGATCAAATGATTTAGACTGAAGACATTTAGTATATGCAACATGTTTAAATTCAATTTTGTCAAGTGATTATTACTTTATTATTGTTATATTGGAGTTATTGTTGTGTATGTGTTTTTTCAGAGATTTATTAGGAGTACATTGTTGTTAGATATGTTAGGAACCTTGCTAAGCTGTTACTGTTTGTAATAATCTCCCAAGGAATAGTCAGAGGATCGTGTTGAGGACCGGTTACTTCCTAATTTAGTCACGGTCATTGGCTGCGTAGGGCCTCTGTTTCTAAATCTGGGATTAGTCACTTAGCCATGACCACAGCACACCTTGATGCGTGGGAGAAACATGTGGTTGATGCCTATGATGCATCAAAACACGCTTAATTGTTTCTCTATACATTGGAATAACTGTCATCACCACAACAAATGTGCAATGTGGGATCACCATTGACTGACATTTTAGTGATCAACGAGTTCCGAGTGCGTGTTATAACCTTCCAAATTCATATTTTTAGACTACCATGACTGATGTACGTAATAGAATTAGAAGTTCTGAAAACCAACATATCACCCTGGAAAAAATGGCGATACTCTCGCTTTTATTGATAAGTTGATTCCAAACTCTCCTCCCTTTTGAGCCTTAACAAATGCATAACCTATCGTCCAATGTCATTTTGGCCTAACTTGCCCCCTTAATCAGGACCATGACGCACCTTTGGTGCATAGGATTTATCAAGCATGTGATGCATTATGATGCATCTGAAGTGACTATTGTAACCCTCAAATTCATCTTTCCATGACCACATTGGGCGATGGTGTCATAATGTGTTAACACTCACTTATAGACATCATGCCACTATTGACCCTACTGAGAGTCTTCTTAGTTGATATGATGGTATTTAGACATGACTCCGTTTTCTGAGACTGGGCTTATTTGTCAATTTTTTACAACTTATAATTTGGAGAATCTTCATGTAACGTTTGGAACAATTGATCACATTAGCCCCAGAAGCTGTCTTGAGCGTGAAATTATAGCCTTTAAATGCCCCTGTCCTTGCCATAACTGGTTGCTGTGCATTTCTGTACGAGGTTGTCAACCTGTCATCAATATCTATCTCATAATCACCTTCGGAGCATCTGCAGATTGTATTGTGATCCGATTTCTTCATAACTTGGAAACGGTGGTTGATGCATGGGGGTATACATGTGGGGATGGGGGCATGCCTTCTATGCACCTTTGTGAGCCTGATGGGCTCCATGACATGCTTGTGATCTATGTTACTTCGACATTTCATATGGCTCACGTACCCGTGTCCGATGCTTGACCCTTGGACATTGGAATGACACTGAGACACTTCATTTTAGTCCAAAAACTTGTGAACTTTCATAAATTAGCCACTTACATAAATTAGCCGTGCCCCACACTTGGATACGCACCCATGTCTGACCTTTCTAACCGAGTCGGAGTAACATAGCTTGTGATGCATTATGGCACGTGCGACAACGTTTCAATCTACACAACCTCTACCATGAGTGTTTTTTTGCTTTATGTTTTTCTATTTGCTATTCATTGAAAAAGTGAGGGGAAATCTGAAATCCCTGTTCTTGCAGGAGTTACTATGTTGCTTTGTAAGTATCTAGTCAATTCATAAAGCTCATTTTTCGAAACCAGTTACCTATGTTTCCTGAATGATTATTGTTGAAGTCACTTTTTATCTGTTCTTTTAGGATTTTACTGTGGAGCAAGATACTCTAAAACCAGCGAAGGGGTGGAAGGCTTACTATGCAGCCACGAGGGCAATTGTGAATGTTAATGCAGATTTTTTTAACATCATCAGGGAAAGAGCACTTCCAGCTATGGGTCGCTTCTGGCTCAAGGCAGACTATGTGAAATGTGTTCACGCCTCGGGGGAGATTTTTTCAGGGTATGGATTGTGTTTCCTTGCTTATGGACAACGTGCAATTATTTTTATGCTCTCATCCCTCCGTTTACCCCATCTGCGCCCTAAAGGTTTTGTGCTGTTTTGTCAAAAGTGCTTTTGAAAAGCTGAAATTATTTGTTGACGAAGCTTAAGCTCGTCATATATATGGAAAGAGGGAGAGAGGGAGGGAGGTTATTTCCACGTCACACAGTATCAGTTTATCCCTTTTTTGGGGACAGAACCAGTTTATCCTTGTTGCTTGTAGAAAACATTTAGCCACGTCTTAGTTTCACTCTATTGGTGAAGTAGCAGTTGGTATGAAATTTTCACTATAGATCATTCAGAAATAGCCTCCCCGGCGTAGTACATAGGGCAAGGCTTCATACTTGCGACCTCCTATCTAGTCATATGCGAGGGAGCCTTTGAGGCCTATGGGGAAACAGTGGTGTGGCTGGTGGTTTTCTGATTGTTCACATGTCCTGACTCAGTGACTCCTGCTACAAATTTAGGTTATGAAGCTTTGCCATTTAATTTCTACAAATGCTGATTCTTGATTTTACAATTGCTAGGTATAATGCAGTTATGGGTAGTTGGCAAATTGCATTTAATTGGGAGCAGGAAGAGGGCGACTTTCAGGTTCGTGATGTGCGAGCTAGGGTTCTGTCTGACATGGCTTGGGTTAGCTTGAAAACATATGTTGACATGGATGCAGAGCCGTACAATGTGACGAATGTGTTTGAATACTATGACGGAAGGTGGTACATGGTCCATCATCACTGCTCAGTGTTGCTTGTCGATGGAGATGTTGGTCAACAAGCTGTGCATGCATGACTTGAGCAACACGCGCGTAGGAGAACTAAACAGCCATGAACATAGTATTAACTGAAATTAGTACAGTATTATTATCTCTAGTGAGAAATTAATTGGAAAAGGTACAATCTCATTCCGTGATGCAAGTGATCCAATGACCGTTGGCTGCTGTGTCACATGAAGGCCTTCCGTATTTTCATTGCTGCCAATGAGTCTTTTCATCCTTGTACAAATACTGCTTCTTGTTTCACCTTCAGTGGATTTCATACATTATGTAATTGCATCATTTTACAGCACTTGAAAAGAAAAGTGAATCTCCTACATGTCAGCAGGTACAACTTAGTTACACTGATTCATCGACACTTCGACAGGCCCTGCAAAAAATCTGTACGCGTTTACTGCATTATAGTAGACGAAATGTTTGCCATTTTAATTGTGATTGAAATCAGAGCAAAATACTCATAGATTTGCAAGAATCTCTATCAAGATGCTTACTTGGTCTGGTGATTCAAGACATAGGATAGGACTCTTAACCCGGTTCGTTTTATTAGTACTCCTCATTGAGTCTTTGTCATACACCTTAGACTCAGAAATCGTGTTACCCCTAGAGAGTCGGTTGCTATCAAGCAGGGGAAATACTACATTAGGGCAGTGATTCTATCACGCCACAACATTTTGTTTTCTCAAAATCCTGTAAGTTTATCTATCCGTTGTTCGTCTAATAGTCCTACCGCTTATGCCTATAAAGCATAGAGGATAGGTACATGAATAGGGTTGTTTTTGTAGGTGAGGAGAAGAAGTAACAAGTATACCTCGGGATCAAAATTCAAATATTCGCGGAAATAGTCCCCTTGTATTATACTGTTACACTACCGACCAAGATTTAACTCTGTTCCCCAACGGTCCATTATTTTCATATTATGCGCCGCTTCAACTTTCAAAATGTTATGTATTTCCCATCCAACCCTTTATATATATATACTCCACAATCCACATGTATTCCTCCTTTCTTTTCACAAACTTAAACTAAATGGGCAACTGTGCTCAAAAGAGTTGTACAAGAGCAAGTACTAAAGCTCAAAAGGTAGTCCGAATAATGACGGACACAGGGCGGGTTATTGAGATTAAGACTCCTAAGATAGTCCGGGAAGTCCTCGAAGACTTCCCGGGGTATGGACTATATCAACGAGGGCAACTAAAGCTGCCCTTGTTCGAGGATGAGGTCTTATGTGTTGGTCAGGTTTACTATCTCTTACCCTTTGGGGTGAGTAAGGGGAACATAGAGTCTACCATGCTGGTGCCGTATAGTAGGTCCTTGATCTTGAGGAAGGGCGAGAGATCATCGAGTGGAGACGGGTTTTGGAAGGTGAAAATGGCGATTGATAGTAGAGAGTTGGAGGAGATGTTGTCTCACAATGCTGAGGCTTTGATACAGATGATGAGGTCTGGCGCCCAGTCGAGCGATAAGTCACCCGACAGGAAATTTGGACGGAGAACATTTGGGTTGATCTTAAGTGGGAGGAGGCTTACTACTTGCTGAATGCTAAGCTTAAGCAGTGCCTAAAATGTCCAATTATTCTCTGTATTACTCTTCTTTTATTATGTACTCATCATAGCCAGGGAGACCACTTGTATATATTAAGTTTTGCATTACCACCCTGTTAATCTTGAATTCTAGTACACGTTTTAGTCAATTTATTTTAGTTTAGTTTTACTTCACTTCAATTCAATAGTTCATACCGGATTCATTCCAAAAGAACGAAGCCACAATAGCTCCCTCCATTTCAATGAATAAATTGCATTTAATTGCTTCAATGGTTAAGAGAAAGCAAGTCGAATATAACCCTCTCTGTGTGCCATGACTTTTCATTTTAAGTAAGCATAGACCTCCATTTGCAAGTGTTTTAAATACTTTTATCATAGGTTAGTGTTGAATTAATATCCCAAAAACTCCTAATACTAAATGTTGAAATAAAGTGTGTATGTTTCAATTGTAAATATGTAGATGAATTACGTTTTACAAGATGAAACATACAATGCACCATAATAAGTTATGGGATTGTTTTAATTGGAACAATCAATAACTTGTGGAGGTTTTGAGATTAGTGTAGTATAAATAGCTTAGAACAATAGCAATAGAAGAGTTTTTATTTTTGAGTTTGTCAATAAGAATTTTAAAAATAAAGTTCTTCCATTGTGGATCACATTGAGTTTGTCAAAATAAGAATTTGATTCTTATTTAAGAACCAAGTTCTTTATTGGTTTCAAGAAAAAAAAAGTTTATGAACATAAGATAATTAATTGTGAGTCCTAATTAAGAACTAAATAAAGTTCTTCTATTGTGATGTGAAGTTCTTAAACTTAGTAATTTGTGAAAATAACTCGGAAATAGGAAGAACTTTATATAATGTTCTACTATTGCTATATACACACAAAAAGAAGAGAAGGAAATTAATATAATTTGGTGAGAATACTTATTGTTCTTAAGGAGAGAAATAGAGTGTTCAACATCCATTAGATATAATAAGGGTGAGACAAAGTTTAGGGAAAGTGACAATACTAGTGTGTGTGATTGTACTTTACGAATTTTGTATTATCTTATTACATGAATTAATTTGTCAAGAGAGCCGTGGTTTTTCCCTTAGTTAAGAAGAGTTCCACGTGATAAATTGTGGTGTCATTTTATTTTTGTTACTTACGTTTGTTGTACGTGTTCTTTCCTAGTTTCGTTGTTGAGTGACACTAATCCCTCACCGGGTTTACAGGACGCTTCCCCAACAGTTATGAATTGCGAAAAGGATTAATGAACAAATGTACATAAAATCTTGTCTTATACGGACTTTTTCACAAGGAAAAGCAAAAACAAACTCGACCTATATTAACACTCATCATCACTCTGTTCTTAATTCGTTTCCTTTTTTTTGTCCTAACCTACCAAAAATTTCCGGCCAAACAATGTGGACCACATATATACTCGATTATATTCAAGGACATTTGACATACCCTCAAATAATAAGTACGTCTTCAAGGACAAAAACGTTAGAAGTATTGATTGAATCTCAATCAACGGCATACACCTTAGTTGGTATTTCAATCTTGGACTCCCGATAGTCATGGGACTCATGAGCTACTAGTACTAACATGAGATGGTAGATCATCGGGAATCTGAATAACGTGCTCCTCCGATACTGACCTTGAAGAATCGTCCTCTTGTTGAGTCGGGTTACTATTTACTTGAACAATCCCAATGGCCCCAATAGAATGACCCATCTTGATTGTAGAAGACGACAATAGAGGGCATCTACATAGTGGACATGTGGCATTTGCCCTTAGCCAGTGTCGAATGCAATCTCCATGAAACACGTGTTTGCATAACGTCAGTTGTCGTAGCTCTTCTTTCATTTCAAATTCTCCTAAACACACACAACATCTGCAAACAGAATTCGTAATCAGTACTCGTATAATTCTTAACATTTTCAATGGATCGTCTTCATCGATTGTACCCAGTAAATTAGTTCCGCAGGGTACAACATCATCATCAATCTTGATTGCCATATACATGGACGAATTGAAGCCAAGACAAAATTTATACCCGGGAAATTCAGCTAGATATACTTACAACTTCACTAGTTACCACTATGCCACATGAATTTTATTGAACATTAATATACTTATTTATTACTTGTTCTTAAGAAGGTAGGTTGGACAGTGGCCCGTCCGACCCAAGCATAGCTTCTTCTCTAGCCATATAGCCATTATAGGCTAGTTACCAAATTCATTTGTAATCATAGGATGGTCTGTTTCATTTAATTATTAGGTGGCTAGAAGGAATCACAAAAGCGATCTAATGAGTCGAATTTTATGAAATGTCACATTTTCTCAGGTTACGACTTATGACATGCTACCCACTAACCCAAAATATAGTGAGAAACCAAAACATACGTTCATATATCATCATCCATCATTCATCATTTATTCATTTGGCATTCACTGAAATAAATAATAATGGAAGTCTTTTAGTGATGTACGAATTGAAATTATTCATTCCGCGTGAAATTATTCATAATATTCTAATGGAATTTCATTAAACTTATATAGGGTAGGACGGAATAATACATGCATAAAGCTAGGTTCCACTAATCCATTTTTAGGCGAATTTAATCTAGGATAGACACTCTAGGCATCAAAATGAGCCTGTTTGACGAGATTACAGAACGTCCAGCATAACAAGCAAAAAATATTCGAAATGACAGACATAACCTTGAGCACAAGGTTCGACTAATAATAGTCGGGCGATGACTATTTGGCCACTGCAGCCCCAAAGGGGTCGCTTACATGGTCTAGGTGAGACGGTTTCATATAAGAATTATTAGAGAATTAGAATGAAAGTAGCGTATAAATGATTCACTTACAATGACTCTCTTGCCTTCAATTCTTCATCAAACTGGACTACTTGTAGCTTCTCCTTTAGTTCTTTCATACCCAAACTCCATTGCTATACACATAACGTAACATAACACAAAATATTAAGATCAAACTCATATACTATTAATTAAGTTAACTATATTAAAATAAACTTTATCTCTATGCTAAAATACAAGGTTATTATTACAGTATATATAAAAACCTTTAACTGGGCCATAACTATCCGCTTAGACTTTTGGTTGAGATGACGGTAATGGTTAAAAGAAAACTTACAGGGGAAATGAAAAGAGAGTGATTAGTAGTAGTAGCAGGTGAAATCCTAGGATTTTGTGAAGAAATATTATTATTATTATTAGTAGCTCTTCTCTTGAGATAAAAGAGGTAGAAAAGAAGGAATAAAATGATGGAAAATAGAATTGGTATTGAGAAAATAAAAGCTTGGTAAAGTTTTAATTGTAGTTCTTCAGGATATACATTTGGATTAAGATGATTACTGCTTTCTTCATGTCTTTCCATGATTATTAATTATCACTCACCAACTATTTTCTCTACAATTAGATTGAGTAGTAGTGAGAGTGGGAGCTTTTGCCTTTCTAATCAATTTGTATTTATAGATGGACACCTTTTTCTAAAAAACAATTTATTATTTAAGAAAATTATATACGTCTAAATTAAAACGATGCAGGTATGGTAGATAAGGGAATAGCAAAAGGTTTATTATATACGGAGTATATGCATCATTAAATATTCATGTAAAACGGCTTAACAAGATACTAATTATGGACTAGTATATAATTTATACAGAAAATAGACGTGCTGCTCTTGAGTTTTGACATTTTAAAAGGTCATAAGTCGTGTTTAAAAATACATGAAATGATTTTTTATCAAATAGATCATGTTTATGAGAATTACGATTTGAAAAAAATAAATATTGTATTTGGATCCCGTGCCTAGAAGTTATTACTATATGTTAAAGTTTTTCTTGACCGAACAATATAATCTGTGAGTGGCCATATTTCTAGGTCACAAATTCCAACCTCGACAATTTTAATTTTCAAATAATTGTAGTTCTCGGGAAGATGATTGATTTGAAATAAAAATTATCATTTTCTGATATCGTAAACACGAGTCATAATCTCTTAAAAATTTCCGAATAAAAAATTAAGGTATTTTAGACAATATACTAACTTTAAAAAACACCGCATATATTTTCCGTAATTTATAATTGGAGGGACAGTTGAGTAAAGGACAAAAAATAAAAGAAGTTGGTATTGTACAGAAAATAGGAGGCTGGAGGAGGATGATAATGATGATGATATATTCTGCATGTTTTTCTCCACTATGAGAGGAGAAAATAGGAGAAAGATATTTGAATGGGCCCAATTTATGCTTATCACTCTTGGTATGGCCCCCATTTCCTGCTCTTCTCATATTTTAGGTGACTTTTGTTTAGTTTTTTTCATTCTTATTTTGATTGTATTATTCCGAATAGAGGAAAATATTTGAAGTTATCTATCAATCGTTTTTAAGGCGGTATTTATGAATACTTAGATCAATCGTTTTGAAAGGCATATTGCCAGAAGCAATTTAAAAAGTTGATTTGACTAACATAATTATTTAGCTGATTTGACTAACAGATTTATTTAGTATAATTATTTTAAAGGTGTTTAGTAAATTGACAATTTAGATTAGCATATTATTTAACATCTTTGTAAAATGACATATAAGGAAATAAACAAATTATTTATTAAATATAAAAGGAAGGTTATTAGTAATTTATTTAGAGAGTAAATAAGCCAATTTTAGCTGGAGAGGGATCATTAAAATCAAGGATGTCCTTCTCAGTTTAGCTGGAGATTCGACGAATGCTATGAGATTGCTCGATTCTTGCGCGCATAGAGGTGTGTTTTCTGTCACCAAAGCTTACCACCTTTTTCGCAGCAAAAATAGAGTTCAAGGCTGGACTAAACACTTACACATTGCGGAGATTGTTCCGAAGCATCGAATTGTGATGACCCAAGCTGTCCAGAATAAGCTACCGGTTGTGGACAACAGCTGCAACCGTGGCTTTCATCTCGTAAATCGTTGCTCCCTTTGCAAACAGGCTGCTGAATCTCATAGACACCTCTTCTTCCGGTGTCCTTTCTCGAAAGAAATCTGGAGGAGCATTGTTACTTGGGTTGGTATGACTGAGCTGGAACCGGCCATTGATCTGAAAAATTGGCTCTACACTATTACAGATCACAAGACGAGAAAGCGATGGAGAACTAAGATTGTAGTTTGCTGCATTGCGAGCTTAGTGTATGGGATTTGGGGGGGGGGGGGGGGGGGGGGGAGAAATAGGTACATTTTTGGAGGCGGCTTTGCTCCAGTGGATCAGGTTATTAAGGATATCAAATTCGACATTAAAAGTCGACTCAGCTCCAGTTCTAACTTGTATATTCGTAGATGGCTTGATGTAATGCTCTGAAAACTTAGAGCTTTTTGTTTTTTGGTCCTTTTTTCGCTGTTGGTGGCTTTTGCTTTGTAAGAAACCATCTCCTTCCTATTCCCTATATGGATGAATATAATCGAGACTAACATATTGAAATAATATATTGAGGTCCAATATATTATTCGTAAGTCAAACATGCTAGACCTCTCCAATATACCGAAATTTGGCTAGAGCCTAAGGCAAATACTTTATTTACGAGTTTTAGAAATATAGCAGTGTTAAATTCATGAAGTAGAACTTTATCGTTTTACACAAATTCTTATTTGCAACGGTACTATCCGTCGCAAGCTTGTGACGGATACCGTTTTCTCTCATAAAATATCCACTTTTTCTCTCTCTCCAACACTATTCATGTGGTCCTCTTTCTCCACTACTCATTTTGTATCCATTTTATCTCACAAAATATCTGTCATAAATGGTGACCCGTCACAAGCAAGACTTACTAATCGTTTTAATAGTCCTACCCAATTTAAATCCCAACCAAACCAAATAATGTACTACATCGCTATAAATTACAAATTCTCATTTGTGACGGCGATATCCGTCGCAAGTTTGTGACGGGTACCGTTTCCTCTTATAATATACTCACTTTTTCTCTCTCTTTCCGACACTATTCATGTGGTCCCCTTTCTCCACTAACTAATTTTGTATCCACTTTATCTCACAAAATATCCGTCACAAATGGTGACCCATCACAAGCAAGACTAAGGCATTAACTAGTCTTCATTTATTGACTACATGGCCATATGATAGATTGGAGTCCTAAAAGATTATATTTACATACTTTACTAAATACTTCCTCCATTCCAATTAATTCTATACATTTCATTTTTTCGGTACTATTCATAAGTCGAGTGAATCTTCGACACAACTTCTGATATGTAATATAAAATATAGTCATGTGAGATCTTGTTTCAATTGTCTTACCGAGTACATTGCGAATATCAAAGTTTTATAATTTTTATCGATATGTAACTAAAGATATTAACAAAAGAAAACGGGTATTGGCAAACGTGAATAAAGCAAATATATAGAATTGATTGGAATGAAGGAAGTAGATTATATATTTAATTTTAGATATTAACTCTAAAAAACTCTCTCTTCTCTTTAAAACAAATCCTAGCCTCTATCAATCAAATCTGGGACTTCCATTGACTATTGATCGATGGTAAATTGGTAAGCCCCATAAAACTTTATTTATCAATTTTTACTATGAAACCTTACCAATTAATCAATAAAAGTCTCCCTTTTGGTGAGATCCCTTCGTTTGTCTCTATTTTCGGAGTATTTTCAGTGCTGGTTATTCTAGGTTTTAGTTCTATTGGAAATATAGATAAGAGCGTCTTGGTCGTTTCTTATATGGTGAAGATGCGGATGACCGGTTTCGTAATAGATCGTTATATATATGGTATTACATATGTTGTTGATTTGTTGTTTGCACTCAATTTGGTCAGATGAAATCGTCTCTCGTCAAGGCTCAAGATCCTACGATCCTCTTGTGAAAAGCTGTTTGCGGCGATATGATAGAGGACGTGCTTTGAAACAATTCAAGTTTACAGATCTTTCTTTGAACAGGATTTTATTTTATTTGATTCTAGTCGAGTTGTATCCAGTCAAATTACAAATATGTTGTAGATGTGTATAACTATTTATTAATGGATTGATCTTTTTTTAAAAAAAAAAGATTATATATTTGATTATTACCATTATTAGTTATATAGTTTTTTAGTATTAGAATAGAAATTTAGAGTTTTTTTTTTTTTTTTTTAAATTATGAGTTTTATTATAAAGTTTCTAAGTTCATTCACTCAAACATTAAACCTAAAAAATTACTATATTTATAAGTTAAAAATATTATATATAAGCTTAATTAAATTTAAGTTTTGAGGAAAAAAATTTAAATTGAACTTATAAACTTTAAACTTAGAAAAATATACATAAACTGGAAAATAAATAAGATATAAAATAATACATTCGATATATGTTAAAAAAAAAGTTGAAGAGATACAATTGGAGGAATATACTAAATTACTAATAGAACAAAGATGTTGTGTACGTGTTAAACTAAAATAGTTTAAAATTAGAAAACACAATGATTAACTTCGTTAGTGAATTAGTGATGGAGTATTTGTTTTAGTTATTATTAAATGGTGCAGTCCAATACTCTTATACCATTGTTGGCAGGTCAAGATTTATTACCAACTATTAGATCATGTCGTTAAAATCATAGGCAAGGAAGTAGGTTCTACTTTAAGCTCAGCTCAATTTTAAGTAATGTATCTCTACCTAATTATAAAGGTTAATCATATTTACACTTGTGACTTCACGGCCAACTATTAAGTCTTCTTTTTTATGACTAAAATTGAACGAATCTAAATTAAATATAGCTGAGGTAAATTGACAATAAATGAAATACGAGTTGATTTTGTGAAGAAATATAAGTGAATAAAACTGAACTAAATAGAGCCGAGTTAAACTGAAATGAACTGAAATTAAGTTAAAAAGAAATTAATATGTTAATCACCTTTTTTAAGATCGGTCTAAAGGTTGAAACAAGTGAACCCATTAAGGTATTATTCTGTACGGCTTAATTTCAACTTGTTTTATTTCTGCTTAGCCCAATTCAGTACAACTCAATTTAGTTTCATTACAATTCAATTCAACTGATTTCTTCACAAATTAAATATTATTTTAACTCTATTCAATTTAGCTAAACTCTATTTAATTAAGTTCACTCCAGTTTAACTCCATTAAGTTCAATTCACTCAACTCCTTCCAATCGAAAATAACATTGCCTAAGACAAATAGACTAAATTTTTTGTTAGTGTCTTAACATTTTGGTTTTGTCTCACCTACTTATTCAAATATTTTAAATTTAAAATGAATATTATTCGTTACAAATAAGAAATTGAGATTATTAATTAGGGTTGAGTTGCACCTACCCGTCGAGAATCCTGCTAAATTCATGTTACTTGGGTTGAAATAGTGTTATTAGGAGGATAAAAATGATAGCTTTAGAATAAAGTCATGGTTGTTAAGGATAGTGTTAATGATTCTTGTTAATCTCACTTTAAGACAAAAATGAGTTGTTTAAATAACTTTGGAACCTTGAATATTTAAAAGCAGAGGTCAATAGTCCCTAAGCCCTTAGAGCCGCACTATAATTATTATCAAGGAAAGGGCGTTGTGATGTTGCCAATGTTTCTAAGCTTATGTTTATTTGATTAAAATTTGAGATATTTTATTTTTCTGTAATCGTTTGACAAATAGCTTATTTAATTAAATGAGTTGTCTGAAATGAAATGCTATTTAGGGTATTATTTGAGATTTTAGATCGATACTATTAAATAATTATCATATATTTTTACGTTATTTTATCAAAATCAATTACTTTTTAGTTAGTTTGCCAAACAATTTTGTACATAATAAATTGCTTTATCAGTTCTTAATTTTCAACTAACTTATCGGTTATCTTTTCATGTTTCAGTTACCTATTAAATTTCCAGGTACCTTTTAAATTAGTTTTACCAAACAAGTAAATTTTGGTATCACTTTTTTTAATTTGAATTCTTTCTAGTTAAACTTTTAGATTGTGCATATGAGACAAAGATAATTAAAGTCGCGACCAAATGGTAGAGACCTATAATTGTCACGATAACTTATTCATGTTAACAGCTAGTTAGAGTTTTGAATCCGCTGGTTTATCCTTAAAAGCGATGTTGATTTGTGATTTGCATGTTATCAAGTATACTCGAGGATATATTAAATGTACACTGAAGATAACAGTTACGCTTTTATCGTCATTCCAAAAAAACAAAAATATAATATGCCTTGCAACTTTATTCCATTAATCAGAAGTAAATCTACTTTGTAGTCCATTTGCAATGTGGAGTAATTATTTATATATAGTTATTCCAGCATTAGCCAAGTAAAGTAGAATTTCACTTATGTCACCATATACTGAAGATATGAGAACTCATTATCAAGGCAGTTGGACTTAATTTTGATCATATTAAAACAACTAGCTTAGCTCTTTTCATCTTATTATATGTAAGTAAAATTAGCACTTACGAGTTACGACTAATTTTGCGTTATCTTTTGATAAGCACTATCTTTATTGTGCAGGATATTTTTTTTGCTCGGTTTTTCTTAACAATTTCTTAGCTTTTTATTTTTTTTAACTGTAATAAAACATTTTTTCCCCTATTCCTTAATATAAATATATATAACAAGAATATATTAGTTCTATGAAATCAAAAAATGGTAAATAAGAAAAGATCATCTCATTTTAAATGTTACATCTTATATTATTATATCGTGGTTGGAATTCTACTTTTACAAATATAAGATTTTTATAATTTGAATTTAAATTTAAAATTTAAGAATTACTAATACTCTATCATGTGACACCGGTAAAGTAGGAGGCTAGTAAGGGCGTCTATCCCCGCTAAAAGATAAAAATTCAAAAAAAATAGTCAAGTCTTGAAGCTGTATCCAAATTTTTTTTGTTGAAATAATCCACGCTGAAATATTTAACGTCCTAATTTAAGTTGATCGTAAATTTTGGTCAATAGTTTAATTCCCTTAAATTAATACTAAGGTCCTGTTTTTTTGGAATTCAAGTTACTTAATTTAAGCTCGCTCCAAATCCTATAAGTTCAGTTCAGTTTAGTTCAGATCATATAAGTTCAGTTTAGTTCCTATAAGTTCAGTTCAGTAAACATCCTATAAGTTCAGTTAAGTTCAGTTCCTATAAGTTCAGTTTAGTTTAGTTCATCAGTTAGTTCAATTCCTATAAGTTCAGTTCAGTTCAGCTCATATAAACTCAATTCAAAAAAGCTATATACGAAGTATTATTATTTTAACAACCGATAAAAAAAACATTTTTCTTTAATTATTCGATACACTTTATTTATTTTTTAAAAAAACAACAACAAATCATTAATAATGTATCCCTTTTACTATCTCATTAATACCAAAAGAACTTACACACGCTCACCCTGATGACATATGCCCGAATACAAGCATAAACCGCCTGAAGGAATGGTAAAATACTTCAACTATCGACATTCATTATTGAGAATGAAAGTTGAAATGACATTTGGTCAATAAAGAAAAGGTGGAAGGTGTTAAAAATCATGCTCCAAATATCATATAAGTATCAAATGTCTATCATTGTTTCTACATTCACACTCCATAATTTTATAAGAATAATGCACGCTCTTGGAATACCTATTATACAACATGATGTGAACATTCAAGGAACATTAGATTTGAGCATGTTTGATAAAAAGTGGAAGAAGGTCATGTATAAGGACAATAAGGTACGAAGCAACATAGTCAAAAATATTTGGCGAGGCTATAGATTCTTTGTCGACAGTGATATTGATAATGAAGATGAAGTTGATGAGGATTATGATAATATGAAAATAAACGATCAGAAAAATTGTAATATGTGGATTATTTTTTATCATAATGTAATCGTAGTATAATGTATGAATTATGAATAAACCATTGTATATAAAGTGAAAAATATTTTATATAACCTTGTGTTTTAGACTATTTTTTATCAATCTCTTGTCTTGGATAACAATAATAATAATAATAATAAAAATAAAAATAATAGTTAACTTAAATTAAATTAAGTTAATGAAGTTCAAATCCTATATAAGTTGAGTTTAGTTTATATCTGTAAGAATTATGGGCCTAATACAATAATATACGTGGACAAATTATTTATTCGGTAGTAATTGTATTTATGCGCTATCAATTAAGTTAAGCCCAAATATAAAGTGATCCATTACGGTGTATTAATTACGGGCTTATATACGTCTTAAAAGGTATGGGCCTGACTATTATCTAAGTGTAGATACCCATTAGGTTTATAATGCATGATGGGCGCATTATACTAAGGAGACTATATATAGTCACCTAGGGTTATGGTCCCTGTTAGCACACAATAACCTAATCTCCCTGCATCCCGTCAGTAGAGAGATTCCTATTGGTATGTGTGTCTACTAGAAGACCTAATCCGTATACCGTCTGACAGTTCATCCCAACCTTTCGTCATGTAATCAGTTACGCTTCCGCATCTAGTATTTACCGAATAATTTAGTATGAAGTTATTGGCCTTTAGACGGATAATTAAATCTAACAAGTGGTATCAGAGCCACCTTCATATTAAATTATTTGGGATTGATTTGGCTTACTCTGGCTTACTCAATTGTATATGGGTATAATTATGTACAGATTTTGTTTAGTTTAAGTTTCATGTTGTTGCGATTTTATTTTGCTCGCAAATCGGTGCTCACGTATTTTTTGTCAGACGGATACAAATCAATCTTTGTTTCTGTACGTTCCAATTAAGCCTAATTAAGGGACTTGGTTTTGCCTCTGCATGTTCCAAATTAATTTTTGTGGATGACTATTTTTTCAATTGAATTTGTTCTACTTTATACGACTTAGTCGTATAACTTGATGTATGATTTGTCTATTGCAATTTTGGTATCACTGTTGGACTCAATTTTCATAAAAGTTAATTGTTTATTAATCATACATGTTTTAGTCATGATGACAGTACAACGAGTTATGCGAATTTGCTACACCTTGTAATTAGTAACTAGTTTTATAACCCGTGAAAATCACGGGGTTTATAAATAGTTATTAGATTGTTTTATATATTAAATCTCACGAGACTATATATTAAGTTTTACATGAAAATAACTTGAATTTTTGTTTATATGTCGTACTTCGGATTAAGTATACGTCATTTAACTAAAAGTTTATTAAGTTTCCCCAAAAGGATACGTCATTTAACTAAAAGTTTATTAAGTTTCCCCAAAAAGGATTAATAAGTTGGTATAGAATGTAGGATCGCCTTATATAAATTCACTAATACACACGTGGTTTGTAGTTATCCCATTTTTAAGTATAAAACGAACTGTATTGTCGTAAAGAATAATTAATAAAATAATTATTATATTTAGTTTAAGAGAAAATGTTGATTTTACAACTGTAGAAATTTTCTTTTATTTATTTTTTAGATAAATTAAGAAACTTAAATTGATCATTTAGAATAACATGTCACGCATGACATTTCTATGTATACTCAATAAACCTTTTTATTTTATTATATAAATTAGGTGGCATTAATGTGTGATGTGGCATCAAGATAACATGTGACACATGACGTTTCTATAGATACTCAAGAAGCCTTTTTATTTTATTATATAGATTAGGTGGCATTAATGTGTGATGTGGCATCAAGATAACATGTGACACATGACGTTTCTATAGATACTCAAGAAGCCTTTTTATTTTATTATATAGATTTGGTTTTGCTAATTAAGTCGGCCTCAAATATTCCAACCCTTTGGTCATTAGGTTACGGAGCTTACGGTTTGGAGCATGTTAAATGTTAAATATAAACTTTAGTTATACATGGTTAAAAGTCCATGGGTTGCTTATTCGTGATGATGTTGATATATTTGTTTGAACTATCAGTTATTTGTACAGTTGAGTGTGTAGCAATTTCTATTTGATTATTGGGTTTAAGATTGTACGATATGTTTATATTGTTGGAATATTTTTGTATGGAATCATATTTCTCATACCAATAATATTGGATTTACTCGTTTGTTGTCTTACAAGTAAATTTATAAGGTATGACAAGTGAAAATTATGGGTATATATACTTATACGGTCTATAATTTTAAAGACTTATTTGGACTAAGGAATTCTTTTGATAAAGTTTTATATATCACTAAAGGTAAAGTCACTTGTCAATTGTATACTTGTTTTTTCAGATTTAATAATTGGCCATAAGGGTTTATAATAACGGGTCTAATATTTTAGGTTGTTTGATCGACACAATAAGTTGTCAAAGTAACCTCTGTTGTGTAAGTTGAATAATTTAGATATTATGACTACGATGTGTGACTGAGTTTCATGCGGATAATGGTCGGCCCAAAGGAAGGCTATTATTTGGCCGAAATTCAGTCATGCTTGTGGTGGTAAATATGTAACAATTACTTGTATAAGGTTTCCATGTGAATATTAAGTCGGCCCAAAGGAAGGCTTAATGTTTGACAGGAGTTTATTGTTAATATTTGATCACTACACCAAGATGACCACTTACAAGTTAATTTTATGTCCAAAGACTAAAATTAATGTTGTGCTAGGTATCTTGTGATGATGGGGATGCCAATATTGAATCTGAAAATCAAGTTAAGGGAGTGTCTTTACGTTTGTGACACTCATAAGGATGCCCATAAAGCTTTTACGGCGAATAAATTCAATTCTTTTAGTGTGTGTAATTCTTGCGAATAATGGTCGGCCCAAATGAAGGCTATTATTTGGCCGAATTGCATGTACACGTTGGGTAATAAATATGTGACGATTATTAGTTATTTTCATGTGTATATTAAGTCGGCCCAAAGGAAGGCTTAGTATTCGACGTGAGTTTATTGTCAATATTTGATTACAATTCTTCAAAGAGTAGTGTTTGTGTCTAGATAATATTTATGTTTAATAACTAAATATTAATTTTGGCAATGACACTTTAATTATTTGAATTTATTAAAAATAGAAGAATATCGTTTTGTTCATTCAGCTTGACATTTATGGTTATTATATCTGTCATGTTCAGTTACATTCTTGATTCGGATGAAACCATTTATTAATTGAATGGTAAAGAATGTAAACATTTATTCCGGGTTACGATAATATCATAACATTGTTTTGAGAATGTGTAATTGCTACTCATAAGGATTAAAGTCTCGTGTGCATTCACGTGATTTGAGTAGTAGTACATTCAAAATGCATGTTTAATAATTATCTAACAAGAAATTAAGGAAATATTTAAGGGCATTGTTCAGTTAATTCAGTTAATTAAGAAGCTGCAAAAGTCAAACTCAAGACAAACATAAGGTTAGACTTTTTTTTTGGTGTTGGTTTGTTAAGAGTTTTGATACATAAGGTAAATCTAGCAATTTTTTTTAACGCTTGGCGTGTCGGTTAAGTTAGGCTTCTCATTGGGTTTGTCTAAGGTTATTTTTATATCCAATCATGTTTGATGGGTGGATTTAATTTTTCGCCCATATAAGTATATTAATGCAAGTATAAATAAGATGTAACAGCCAAGTGATGATGAAAGATTCATCTATTTGGGGTAAGTCATCATCTGAGTTTGAGACAGTCAACTATTTTAGTTATCATTAATGACTTGTCCTTTTATTTGGATCTGGAAAACACTTTGGTATCACCCTTTAGGTGGAACAATTATTTTTCGTATGACAAATTTGGTTCATTGTTCATTGAGAAATAATAAATTTTGTGTTTTCCTAATTCAACTAATGGTGAATCCATCATTTTTGATAATTGTTTATAGTTTAGATTGTAATCTCTTTCAAGCAAACTTGTATTAAAGTTCGCTGGATATAAAGAACAGTTAAGAAATGACAATTTCTTTTCGGTATGACACATTAAAAGGAAAATTAAAGTTTTGTGTCAAAATGAAATTGTTGTCCCCTCACTTCAGATATTCATTTTTAAGGGGCTAAAGACGAATTTAAGGGAGATTAGATATCAAAGTTATTTTTTCGATGTCTTATTACTAACATAAATGAGCAGGTGAACCATTTTATACTCTAAGTATTAGTGGTTTAAATCGTAATGTTAATTTGTAGACAGAATTTAGGCATGGATATCTAAATCTCATTTGTGAGAAATTTTTTTAAGTTCTTGACGTTTTCAGTGATATTTGACTAAGCTGTTTTACTCAATAAAGAATTAATTATGTCATTTATCATAAATGTGGATATTTATAACGTTAAGGTTATTTTTTGGAAAATTGCTAGAGGTGTTCGATCTTGTTTTTGATGTTATACCATATTATGTTTTTTTTTTAGTATGGATGGTGTAGCATAATCTTAAGGCTGGATAAGGAGTATGATTAATTGCTATACTTGCTCTTTTCCAAATGTCTTTAGTAATAAATTCTTAAAGTTTGCAGCTGTCTTTGATAAAGTTCTAACAATGGCATTGGCTATTTAATCGTAGTGTAACTTATTTACACATTTGACATATCCAACTAATTAAGGATGAGACTTAAAAGTCATAAGGTTAATAGTTGGACTTAAGGACAGTCAATGAGTAGTTTGTTGGATAATACTTAAAGTTTTAAGGATAATAAGCTAGTGATCCCAAAATCAAGTTATTTAAGACGGAATTAAGGGGTTCATTGAGATTATTGAGTTTGAGTGGGAGAAAATGTAATTGATATTGTTTTAAGTCTCCCTATACAGGATCATAAGATCAATTCAGTAGAACAAACTCAACTATCTCAATAACCAATTCATTAGACGATCTACTTAATAAAGTAAATGCAACTAAATTAATTACATTGTTTTCCTATATGGATAAAATGGATAACAGTGTAATGATGGACTAACAAGTTGCAATAAGAGTTAGATGATGGATTGTTAGAAGGTGATCTAGTCACCATATTCTTATAAACCATTGAAGGTCCTAATTCAAATAGGTGGATCGATGCCTTAATAAAATTAAGTCATTTGATGGACGATGATATTTGGACATTGTTAAATTACCTAAAGTTATGAAAGATATTGGTTTCAAATATTTATTTGTTACCAAGAAGGTTCAAAAGGTATTATGACAATGAATTTCATTTTGACGATCTTGACTATAAGGACATTTTGGCATATTCATTTTTCGGTTATATTGGATGAATGTTCAGATTTGTTTCTCAATAATTACATTGATGAAACTATTCAGTGCAAAAGCTATAACTTTGATTCAATAGATTCAAAGTAAATGTTTTGCAAATTGAGTTATTTCATCCAATAAAGTTTTAAGTAAGGTTTTCCGTCATAAAGATTACAATTCTGCATTGCTATCATCTTATTTGATATTAGATTAATGTTGTCATGATTGTAGATACTCGGGATTCAGTGGGAGTATGAAAATATTCCGGTTTTATATCCTTTCAGTAAAGGAGACAAATTAGTCTCAAATGCCCTAAAAGGAAATATTTATTCGGAAAATACAATAATGCTTAATTAATATGTTTCAGAAAATATTTTATGTATTTAAGCATTATGATATATATTTAGTTTGTATGCGTTTAGATATTGCGTACATTCTAAAGTTTATTTGACAGATATTAAGTTGCTACAGATTAGGATCTTGGATCCACTAAGGGCAGCCAAATATATTGTTTGTCATTTACATTTAGAACAAAACATTACCCATAGGAGATCGATTCAGGTTGAGATCATTTAGTATTTCGACTCCTAGATGGTTATGTGCATTTGCCTTAAGGCTGCAAATTCAGTTTGGTATTACAATACCACTTAAGTTATTTTGTGACAAATGTGAGTTATTATAGTTTCAAATTAACAATGCAAGTGATGTATTGTTTAAGAAACAGTTCAGAGTGAAAAGGTGTCAATTATACATGTTGATACAGACTCCATTTTGCGGATCCGCTTATTAAGTCATTATCACCCACAATGTTTCTTGAGCTCATTGCTCAAATGGGTGTTTCGGTTTTCAAGGAAATTCAGTTTAAGTGGGAGTTTGTCATGTTAGACACATTAAAGTTTAAGGTTATTAAGTTCTGCAGAAATAAAGTTTTCGGTTTTCGGTCTCACTCTGTTTTATTTGGTTGATCTCACTAAGGTGGACCAGTTGGAAATATGCATATTTGGATCACTTCGGATGCTATTTTCATGCTGCACTCCCATGCTCGATTCATGTCGTTGGTTATATTGTCATATGTGACCATTGAGGGTCTTGTTACGACAAATTGTAGCAAAGGCCGCTTTGATCCTATGTTGATATGATTGATGGACCGAATTGCTTAAGACGGTTAGATATTGATAGCATTTTTGAGCTCATAAGGTTATGATAAGTACAATTATCAGGTGTTACACATATATGAATGTATTTGGCCCAAGTGGGAGATTGTAAGAATTATGGGCCTAATACAATAATATACGTGGACAAATTATTTATTCGGTAGTAATTGTATTTATGCGCTATCAATTAAGTTAAGCCCAAATATAAAGTGATCCACTACGGTGTATTAATTACGGGCTTATATACGTCTTAAAAGGTATGGGCCTGACTATTATCTAAGTGTAGATACCCATTAGGTTTATAATGCATGATGAGCGCATTATACTAAGGAGACTATATATAGTCACCTAGGGTTATGGTCCCTGGTAGCACACAATAACCTAATCTCCCTGCATCCCGTCAGTAGAGAGATTCCTATTGGTATGTGTGTCTACTAGAAGACCTAATCCGTATACCGTCTGACAGTTCATCCCAACCTTTCGTCATGTAATCAGGTACGCTTCCGCATCTAGTATTTACCGAATAATTTAGTATGAAGTTATTGGCCTTTAGACGGATAATTAAATCTAATAATATCCTATAAGTTCAGTTCAATAATTCATATCCAATAGGTTCAATTCAGTTCAGTTTAGATCCTATAAGCATTCAGTTTAGTTCAGTTTAGATCATATAAGTTCAGTTCAGTTCAATTCAGATTATATAAATTTAGTTCAATAATTTCAGTCCAAAAAAACAGGGTCTAATAGTAACAGCTCGAGACAGTGGATTAGAAAGGATCCTCTAAAATCCCATGAGATGGAGTAAGATCTTTCAACTATGTCATCAGAATAGATACTCCCACTTAAGTTACACTAACTTATCAAATTTTTTTATTAATTATTATTATTATTATGAAAGGGCAAAAGTTAGGGGTTAATCTGCTTAGTCGTACCTAGTTAGAGATCGAAAGATAGACTAATGTGGGGAATAACACACGCAAAAATAATTATATTTAGTGCTCCCAATCAAACAATTAAATGTGTCATTGTGTTACAAGTAATAAAATGATCGCAAATTATATACTACGACGGTGGTACATACGATCAATAAAAAATGACCACGTTTTTATCCATAGTTACCATTTTTTTTTTATTAAATAGTGACTATTATTTTTTTGTTTTTGTTAAAAGATGTCTTATTTTTTTAAAGTGGTCACTATTTATCAAAAAATGGTCACATTTTTCAAAAAAGTACCGGAGAGACCGTCTCACGAGAGTACTAACTGGAAAATGATATATTTATAATTGTGGCTTTTGAAGAGCTAAATGAACGTGAGTTGTAACAATAATATGGCTCCTTACTCTATAGCTAGCTAGCTTCATGGTGATTAGTGCTATCTGAGATGGATTTTAAAGTTACTACTTGATCATCTTTAGCAATACTAATTCATCAGCAGCAGCCGCCTTACCATCTTTGCCCATTCTCACATTCTTCACATTGGGCAGGGGCACGGGCACGGGCACGGACACAGGGGCCGCGGGTTTAGACTTTGGACGGTAGAGAATATGCACTAAGATACGGAGAATTATACTTGGTATAAAATGTGACATGTGAATGTACGATTAATGAACCACCCCATTAGCCATCATGATAATCGGAGTCTCAGACGTACTATTTCACATGCTGCTACATTAGGATATTTGGCCTATACTAGGCCAATCTATCATCGGCCCATCTATCATCTAGGGTTTATCATTTAGGGTTTGACGATGTATTATAAATACATCGTC
Organism: Silene conica; assembly: GCA_029255685.2. Classification (NCBI taxonomy): domain Eukaryota; kingdom Viridiplantae; phylum Streptophyta; class Magnoliopsida; order Caryophyllales; family Caryophyllaceae; genus Silene; species Silene conica. The sequence continues at coordinate 16,061,097 of CM055311.2, read as the reverse complement.
ACATATCAATGTAAGACTACTATTAATATTTAATAATATAATTCCTTATGCAATTCGTGAGCTATAATCTAACATGGATGAGATACAATCCATGCTAGCAAAAATTGAAAATAATGTATAATAGTCGAAAACACTGTGTTAATTTCGGCCTTGATTTATTGATTAGCAAACCTAGTCCTTGTTGTAAATAAAGGTATGTCTTATCAACACATTCCCTAGAGAATATAGATGGATGGTACTACTACACATGATATGATATATACAAGGATGAGAATGGGTGTCAAAATCAGGCATATCTATGTAACACAAAGTCATTGCTGCACTCATTCCTCTATAAATTCAGCAATACACATTAATACACCTGTTCAAGTCTTACCATTCTATCTCGACTCTAACATGTTACATGTCTTTCATTCGTTTTAGACACTGCACGGCCGAATAATTTCATCTAATTTAGATCGATGTCATATACTGTCGACTTGGACTGTTATTGGACAGTGTCGTATCATGCCGTCACTCTTGCCAAAATTATCGACACACCACCCTTAGCTTGGAACCTTACTAGAGGCATGCAGGGCCACCGTCATTGTATTTTTGTATTACAAAATTACAAACTAATAATTAATACAAAATAATTTAAAGGCATAAAAACATAAATGAAGTAGTGTGATGGTAGCCAAGTTCAGTGAGAAGTGAGACGAGGCAGAGCAGTTTTGAGGTGGTGTCAGCGACAACTCTGAATTCAGTTTCAGTGGTAGAACGAGATAATGCTTTCTGCTTTTTCGAGGACTAAGAGATAGGTTTTGGCCTAGATAAATCAGGTAGCCGGTGGTGGAGATGTAATCTTCTGTGTCATGCCCCCAATCTGCATCACAATAGGCATGAAGGGTAAGGGCGGTGGATTTGTGAAGGTGAATGCCGAGGTTGAGGGTACCATTAAGATAACGAGTGAGTCTTTTTAGGGCAGACCAGTGAGTGGAGGTTGGGTGGGTGAGGAACTGGGCTAGTTTGTTGACAGGATAGGCGATATCGGGTCAAGTGAGGGACAGGTATTGTAGGCTACACAATGGCTCGGTAATTCGTGATGTCTTCAATGGGACGGTCCATTTCTTTGAGTAGTGAAGGGTGTGGAACCATGGTTGTAGTGGCAGGAGAGCTGTTGTGCATATTGAATTTTTGGAGAAGATTGGATCAATATTTAGTTTGATTTAGATGAATGCCAATTTTGGTCGGAGTAACTTCAATACCGGCACTACTACAAAAAAGGCCTAAGACATCAATTAAAAGACACCTGTTATTTTTCTAACAGATTTCTTAACGTAAGACACCGGTGATTTTATATAACTAGTTTGCAATGTTTAAATAAGAAACCTGTCCTTCAAAATCCGGTTTCTTATATTGTAACTAAGAAACCTGTCCTCCTGAATCCGGTTTCCTATATTTTAATTTCCAATTTATTTAATAACTAAGAAACCTGTCCTCCTGAATCCGGTTTCCTATATTTTAATTTCCAATTTATTTAATAACTAAGAAACCTGTCCTCCTGAATCCGGTTTCCTATATTTTAATTTCCAATTTAATAATTCTATTCGTTAATTAATTACAAACCAAAATCCAACTGCCTAACATATATTCCTAATATCATCTAATTAATTAAGCTGATTAGCCTTCTATTTTTACCGTCTCCTTCGTCATTTACTTTTCGAGTCTTTCTCCCCAAAAAATCGAACCCCTCTTCCATGAACCCTAATTTCCCCCAATTTAGTTACAAATTACCTAAATTAATTAGTAGATGTAAAACCAAAACATGAATCTACAACAACAACAAGCTTTGATGCAACAAGCTCGTCTTCAACAACAATATCTCTATCATCCTGGTCTTCTCGCTCCTCCTCAGGTTTCCCCTTCTGTAATTTCATTTTTTCTCGTTTAATTATTGCTCTATTGGAAATTTTAGGGTTTATTATTAACATTTGTCGTTTATTAGTTTTCTGGTAATATGAACCATAGTTTCTGATTAGGGAAAGTGAGCTTGAAGTTTAGATTGGGATCAATGTATTATATTGTGTTAGTTCTAAGTAGTTGTCATTTCGGATTTATCGGGTTATCGGAGGCGATATTTAAGTAAGCAAAATAGTTTACAAAATATTAAATTTTGTTCCTGTTTCTTTGCTTCATTCAATTTGTTACTAATAGTAACATTTGAATTGATTTGAGATAAATTGAAGCAATATAAGTTAAATTATGTGAATTTTATAAAACTAATAGTACTGCATTGAAATTTGAGTTGATTTTAAGAAATAAAATTAATTATGATTGAATTGAACTGGTCTTGTTATTTTTTAAGATGAAAAAAAAGAGAGAATACCCTTATCCCTACCATATTATTCATATATATAACCTTGTCCAACCATTCGTATCGGTTTTTAGTTAAGCAAGTGCTTGCAGCAGACAAGATTGTCAAATTAATTAGGTTTATAGAAGAATTGAGTGCACCTATTCACTTCTAGGACTACAGATGCAGCATCAGGGAGATTTCTGCAAAAAAGAACTACAAACCTGCCCATCAATCTATATGAGCTCGTAAGTGAATTTGGTTGGAATACAACTAATGCTATTTGGTTGGATACAAGCATAACATAAATGTAGCATTTTTTTTCTTATTTTTTTTGTGGTGTTGGAGCTTAAGCTGCAATCAATTTACGCAAATTAAAAATCTAAACTCGGCAAGCTAATTATAACTCTTAATCATATCAAACTTATTATTTAATAGTCTTGCCGGAGTTTTCTTTTCTAATTGTTGCTCCTCGTTGTTTTTGAGTCATATTGCTAGTTAATGTTTACTGAAGTTTGCCATTTGTTTGATAATGAAATGTTTTACGTTTCACTAAAGTTTTCCCGTGGCTTACAATTCAAACTTATAGACTGAGTTTAGAGGAAAGCAATGAGAAGCGTGTCAGTGCTGGATTTTTTAGATACATGGTGTGCACAGTCTTAGTTGGAAATACTTCCTGTTTTTTACTCTGAAGGGGAAAAATATGTGCTTTGCTTTATTTGTATTAGTCTTCCCCTATAGTCTTAATGGTGGAGTAATTTTGTTTCTGAGTCTTGGACATATCCTTTCCCAAGTCATATATTACTGGTCTTATTTAGATCACCGGCTTAGTTTTCTTGTAGATAAAGGTGGTATCTTTTTTTCTGGATTTGAATGATTTTTTATGTATTTCTTCTACAGAACTTATATTGCTTATTCACAGTCCTGCTAGCAATTTAGACTGATGTTATAGTGTGATGCATTTTTTTGCGACTAGCTCATGTAATTTGAGGGCATTGTTCAATTCTCAGTTTTACGAGATGTGATTTTGTTTCATTTGTTACCCTTGATTATTTAATCATTTAGCTGTCCTTTTATTTTACTTGTTGCCAGATAAAGCAGTATTTAGTATATTTATTTGTTAAGTTACTTAGTTTTTAATGATTAAACTGATAAAGTAATCTAGATTCTCAGCAGGCAATTTTGAATGCCTTTTTCTGCTGATCAGCCAGTACAGCAGCCTGAGGAGGATCCTCTGGCCCAACTTCCCGAGTACCCGGAGCTACTCTTTGGGTCCACTGTGCAGTGTGCGAGCTTTGTCGACTTCCTAGACCTTCAGGTTACTTCTTATCGTTTCTTGTCTAGGCTTGACCTAGAGGCTATAAGACAAACTGGCAAAGCAAAAATCCTCTAAAAGACACCTGTGTGCCAAACTTAGCAGCCCATTTTCCTTAGTTATCAGCTATCTAAACCTGGTTTCTCTCGAAAATCCAGTAGTAGTACTGTAATCTCTACCGCATCTTTGTTAAGCAGCCAAAAAAATCACTGCCATCACCTATCCTCTTCAATGCATTCCAAAGAATTTATTCTTGATGCTTCATACGCTGCTCCTCAACCAGTCCTCCAGCTATCAGCCTCTTTCAGGTATGTATCCCCTTTGATGTAACCATTCTTTCTCAATTGTAGACCTATATAAAGATAGGTTGCATCCTGGCTTCTGATTATGATCTGTACGTCCTCCATAATATGAGCAGCAACTAGCTTAGGGATGACCAGTACCTTCTCATTCTTACACTGGTTCCTTTGAAACCATATGTGATATAGTGCTCCTAAGACCATTGCAGCCTGAACGCCTTTCTGCATCTTTCACCCTGTACCATTCACACACCATTCTAATATATCTCACACAGGGAACATAATAGCAGTCAGATAATGTAGTTTTACTTGAGGGTAATTGAGTGTGTTACTTTCAATTATACAAAGCATATATTTTCTTGAAAGATGAAATTTGATATTGAATGCTCTCAGGTGTTTTCCACTGGCACGCGTAATAAGTTTTATTCCTAAAGTCTAAATACACCGTTAATCCGACACTTTTCTGTAAGTGCCAATTATGTTTACTCTATCTATGTTGACAAATTGTGTAGGTGTGGATGGATGTATACACTCTTCATGTGCCTGGTTCAGGCGGTAAGACATGCGCCCAGATATTGAAGTTGGATACGACACACTAGGAAGTCCTGGCTGTGGAGCCTGTCTTGGTGGCCCTAGAGACACTTATGCTCATATGAATGAACCGGGTAAGTTACAGAATCTTATCCTGTGTTGCCGAGCTGCTGCTGCTGCATGCATTGTGTGTTTATTTTGCAGCTACACGCTAGGTTACTGCTACGTGTCGCGGCCTGTGATGCTAAGTCTCTTTCAACCTTATTGCTGGTCGTGTAGTAATAGTTGCTGCTGATGCGTGTCTATTTTATGATGTTTTTCATCTATTTTTACACGCATTTGGTCGCTCATTTACTACGTTTTAGCCTTTATTTCCCAACAATCGTGTACTTTCGTATTTTTATGCACTTTTGCAGATTTATGCGGAAAAGAGACGATTTAGCACCAAATCCATATCCTCAAGTCTTTTGCATAATTAAGGAACAAATAGAAAGTCAATTGGAGTCAAAGTCAAGTGCCAAAAGTCAAAACAAGAAGAAATCCGAAGATTTCCGTACGGAGGCGGTCGACCGACCAGCTAAACGGGTCGGCTGACCAGGCCTGAACTTTTATAAAGCCCAAAATCTCAAGGAAGGCCAAAAAATAAAAGAAGCCCAGAAAGAAGCGGTCGACCGACCCACATAGTAGGTCGACCGACCACAGCGGAAGCCCAGAACTTATCTTTTTTTTTTTCGGAAATAAAGTAGAATTAGAGTCTTTAGGAAACTCTTACTTTTTCTACCTATATAAACTAATCTTGTGATTAGGGTTAGATATCTTGGAACTATCAAGTTTTATCATCAAGTATTAATTAGCATCTAGTTTATTTAGAAGAATTTTAGTTTTGTAATCTTTCAACAATTCCCAAACATTCAATAAAGTTTGTTTCTTTCTGCCCTAATTCCAATTGTGGTATTACTCTTTTTAATCTAGCTTTTTATTATCGTTCTTATTTTTATTACAATTGTTTAAGTCAGAGTCTCAAACTTTGTTAGTTCTTGCATGTTTAGATTATTCAATATATTTACCATGTTTATTCCAAATTTTATAATCATCTTAAGTATTATGAGTAGCTAAATTTCATATGTTAGGATGTAGGGGATGAATATGCATAGGTAAGTAAGATTCGAAAGACCGACTTGTAGCAGGACCACGGTCGGCCGACTGGAATAACTGGTCGGTCGACCGAGGTCGTGGTCGGCCGACTGGAGTAGCTGGTCGGTCGACCACCCGCGTATGTATTCTTATTTCGTCTTTTCTTGTCAATTATAATATCCTGCAATGAGACCATAAGGAGACTTGTAGGATGTTAGTAATGACCTACCCAAGATTGAAAGATACGGGAAGGGCATTGGTTTACACCTTAAGACGGATAGGTTACTCAAGGCTGAAAGGTATGTGACCTAGGATTTAGGAATCACCTTTATTGTTGACACCCAATAATTGTGAGACCTAGGAACTAATAGCATAGGCCGAAAGGAGCTATTAGGTAGCATAGACCTAAAAAGATATGTTACACCCCCTTACGCGACTGCAATACATGTTGACCTTAGGATTAATATTACCTTAGCTATTTATTACCCAAACATCCTAGCATCCCTTTTTATATATTTTAATCTCATCTTTATTTTCTTGTTTTATTTTAATCTTTGCCTTAGACTTAGTACACAATCAATCAACCCCCAAATCTGTTACCTTTAGACATTAACATCAAACAATAAACATTCCCCACCTCCTTGTGGTTCGACCCTGACTTTCACTATCTATTTTTAAAGTTAGGAATTATAAATTTTATCTTTGATACCCTCAACGACGGGCATCAAATTTTGGCGCCGTTGCCGGGGAGGTGACGCCAGTGTTTATTGTTTTTTTTTGTTTTTGTTTCTCTTTGTTTAAGGAACTTTTTGTTCCTTAAACCTTCTCACTTTTTTCTTGTAGTTTCCATCTTATGCGCAGGTCAGTTCAAGGAGAACTCCTACCACTTGACCTCGAAATTGAGAGGACTCTTAGAGAAAGAAGAAAGCAACTTCTAGCAAATCAGGAAGGAGGTTCACCATCTTCCTTATTTCAAGAAGACCTATTCGAACAACCATCGTTACCATCTTCATCAAAAACACCACCTTCACAACCAAATTCACCCATCAATCCACTTTCGCCAAAAACTCCACCTTTTACCTACTTTTCAGTTTTCCCTAAAGAAGAAGAGGATATGGCAGAAGAAGCTACTATTGCCAGTCACTCCATGCCTCAGGCAAAGGACCTATACAAAGGGTTCACTTTACCTGCAGGTACTGGGAAGCCATTCGAGGCCAAGCCCGCCTACATAACTATGGTTGAAAGAAACCAATTTGGAGGCTCGGCCAATGAGGATGCTGCTAAGCATATTGAAATCTTCATAGATTACATATGCTCTATAGCACCCTCAGAAGGAGTGACGCAGGACCAGATTAAACAGACCATGTTCATCTTCTCTCTTAGGGATGCTGCGAGAGAGTGGTACAGAGATTTAGACCGCACTGCTGCGGGAGTCACAGATTGGAACACCTTAGCCTTAGCATTCTACAGGAAATACTATTCTGCATCAAAGACTAATGCTTTGAGGGCGCAGATTACTAATTTCAAGCAAGGCCCCAATGAAGACTTTAGCGAGGCGTGGGACCGGTTCAAGAGACTTGTTCGATCCATACCACATCACGGATTCGAACAATGGTTTCTTTGCAACCAGTTCTACAATGGCCTCTACGATGACAACAGGGCCTATCTAGATGCTGCAGCTAATGGGAGATTCCAAGATAATTCAGGAGAGACTAAGGGTCTCAAGTTGATAGAAGATGTTGCTGTGCACCGCGCTGAGCATGGTACTTCTAGAGGAAATCAGAGGAAATCTGAATACAACCTATCAGCAATTGAGGCCTTGACAGCTAAGTTGGAAAAATTTGAGGCTGCAGGAAAGCTCGATCTAGGGAGTGGAAGAAAGGGAGGAATATACCAAGTAAACGCCGTTCAGGACGGACCCTTTGCTTGTGAGAGGTGTGGTGGAGAAGGGCATGTGTCAAAATTCTGTACTTCATCTAATGAAACATGTGCCGCTTTTCAGCACTATCGTGGGAACAATTTCTATGACCCGAATAATAATAATATCCATCCCAACTTAAGGTGGACAAGCCAGAATATTCAAAACCCACAACCCAGAATATTGACCAGATGGGTGCTCGTAACGCCTGAATGGTTTATATTAGTTGTCGAATTTGTTAAACTTATTAGTTTATTATTAGCAGGTAGTTAGTGTGTTTTTGTCCAACTTTCTTAGTTGAAAAATACGAACTATGTTGCGATTATTTCTTTATTATTGGTGGAAACAATTGTTGTTCTGGTCAGAAGATTGGATATATATTGAATTTGTAACAACTCAGCGTATTTTGATTTTGAATAAAGAGAATGATTATGAGGTGCAGCTGTATGTATTTCGTATGTATTTCCATAAATGTAATAGGTATGTAGTGGCAGGTGCTGCATGTAGCCGTATTTAATAAAAAAAAAACCGCCAAAAGCAAAGACACCAGTTGTAAATGGGCGTGGTCTCGTAGTTATATACAAAGACACCGGTTGTTTATATACAAACACACGTTGTTTATATATGAAAGACACCGGGTGTAGATGAGAGTGGTGTCATAGATATATGCCAAAGACACCGGGTGTAGATGAGAGTGGTGTCATAGATATATGCCAAAGACACCGGACATAATTGATAACAGGTATAAGTGAAAGACACCAGTTATTAATAAAAACAAGTCTCTTTAATTGTTAGATAAGACACCAGTTCTTTGAACAGGTTTCCTAACCAAAGACACCTAGATCCTAGACACCTGTTATAAACAGGTGTCTAAGGTCTTTTTCAACAGGTTTCTTTGGCCTTTTTTGTAGTAGTGCGGGGAGGAATGATAATGGACCGAGGTCTTTTAGGGAGAATTTGTTGGATATTTGGGTGATGAAGTCATTGATGTGTTTGTGGTTTGGGCCAATGATGTAACTGTTGGGGCTGGTGTCCTTGACAATTAAGTACAATGACTTATTAAATCTCTTTAAGGATCACAAGGGCATACTTTTGTATTATTACCAGTTGATCCACGTTTATCAATAACGGTTGGCTTGCTAGATAAGTTTGACGTTATTGTCATACGGATGGCGGTGATCAACTGGTCCCTATACGTCACACCTATAGGACACGTTTGAGAGATGTGAAGGTATGAAAATACAGTCACATTTTGCCGAATATGACTAAACAGTTAGTCAGAGGTATTGACTATTAAATTAGTCAATAAGATGTTGAGATTATTATTTAATACGGATTAAATAATTTTAGCTAATACGGATTACATGATTAATTCATAAATTAAATATAAACGGTTATATATTTAATTAAATATTGTATTCGCGTATTAATATAAACAGTTATATTAATTTGGGTAATTATACAATATCGTATTTTGTCAGACCATTATTAATATATCGACTGTATTAATATCTGATAACATGTTACGATTTATAATTAAAATCCCGCGAATAACTTATAGCTAAATGGGTCGAATCACGAATTAGAATAAGGTAAGAGTGGAAAGCTCACTCCTACCCTATTGGAAATTTCGGCCAAAAGAGCTACATAAGGAGGAGGACTCTCCTTATGTCAGGGACTCTTGTTTCACTGTTTAAACAAATCTCAAGGAAAAATTAGGGTTTTGAGAGTTTTCTTCTCCCAAAACCTCAGATCTCACATCTAAAACCTAAATAGCTCTCCCAATATTGCAAGGCAGTTGGAGAGGATTTCTAGCACACGCGGCCACGTCTCATTCTAAGTCTTGGGTGCAAGTTATAGGAGGGAATTTGTGTTAATTCCTGTTCTTAGGCCTTTCGCACAAGGACTAAAGGTTGTACTTCTTTTCTTATCCTTTTAATCTTATGACTATAAACACAACTGTATTTTTCATTATAATCCTGCAAGTTTAGGGTGAATACATGCTTTATTCCCCACAAGTGGTATCAGAGACTTAGGCCATGAAAATTTTACTTTTGTGTTTTTCATAAGTTTTAAAATCTGAAAAGAAAAAAAAAAAAAAAAAAAAAAACGTGTTTTGCCGCTGAGTCGGTCGATCGACCTCCTGTTGCGGTCGGTCGACCGCCTCCTGTGAGTTTTCTGTTTTTTTTTTTTTTAAAACAGTTTCCTTTGTGAGGTTTCGATCTTGATTTTCGATTCCTGTTTACATATTGTTAATTAATCGATATTCTTGACAATATGTGAACCCTTGTTGATGTTAATTTTGATTTACTTGTTTTAATCAAAGTTTAAAAGGTAAAAACTTGTTTTGATTTCAAAAGGTGCAGCGATTTGCGTTTTCTGAAATTAGGTTTTACTGCCTGTTGGTCGGTCGACCTAATTGATAGGTCGGTCGACCGATTTTGCTGTTGCAGAAAGTTTCCGTTTTTCGGCTGGAGGTCGGTCGACCTCATGTTTAGGTCGGTCGACCTCCCCCCTGTAACAGACTCGTTTTTATTTTTTTTTCTTTCGAAAATAACATGTTTTATTTTCACATGGCTTAAAATAATATACTGTATACAAAAATAGTATATTATTTAGTGAAACGGTTCACCCTCGTTTTGATACATATTGTTTTAAAACAGTTTAAAATAATGGATTATATGTTTATTAAAATTGGTGATTAAAGCGGTATAGTCACATAATTTTAACCTTAAAAGGTGGTTTGGTATAAATTTATTAAACATAATAACAGTATTATGTCATGTATAAATTTTATTTAGTTGATGCATTTTATTTATCGTCTTGTGAATGCCTTGAATGCTTTCAATAACGTATTTAATTTTTGCAAACGGTTGTAACTTAGTGTGGCCTTAGAAGATTGTGTCACCGTAATGATGGGACACAATCTTGCTTGTAATTTTGAGATCTTGAATCTCCGGTTTTGTGTTTTTGCCATGTAATTACTTTTGTATTTAAATTAGAATGTATCTAGGACTACTTTTGTAATTTAAATTAGTAATTTTGTGAAGACCAAAGACGGAGACCGGATGCTCACTCTCGCTGCAAGGACCAAGATGGAACATCAAGACAAGCTTCTAGGGTCCAACGGTGGATTCCAAGTTGTTTTATGTTTATTTTGGTAGGATAGGCCACACTAGGACTTTTTATTTACGTTTATTGCATTTAATTTTTATGCATTCATCGATAATAGCTTGCATCATATTCCGTCTAAACCAAACCACCTATATCATGCCTGAAAACTGACTCATGTAGAGGTTACGCGTTAGTTTTCTGTGACAATTCAGATGTCACATGTCAATTGCAAAGCCATCACTTTATTTAATACATTCACGCAAATTCTAGTTTTTAGTTCACTTAAATATGGTTAAATAAAAGTTGATGGGGTCTTCCTCGTATAACCAAAAATTGAGATTAGTCTTTATAAATCAGCCTCCCATGAATCCCTTCTTCGTCGGTAGGCATAATATGACCCCTTCTACGTCGGGTAAGTGGGAAAAGATGATTTATTTTATCTCAACATCATGGTCACTCGATAATATCTAGTGACTGAGATGGACTAATAGATAGGATATACGGAAATCTATCGACCAAGAGTTCCAACGATTGGAATTAGCCAAACTGTGGGCTTATCAATATACGGAAATTGAGTCTTGGGATCGTTTATATAATTCTTGAGGGAGATCAATTATATAAATGCATGAGTCTACGAGTTTAAATTCAATTTAATATAGACTTAAATCACAACAATAAGTTGCTTATATGGTTTTGTTTTATCTTCTTTTCAGTGTAGAACACGTTCATTAAAACTGCTGTATAACTAAAATGGCTGGTGAAGACCCAATGCCAAGTGCCAAGCTAGCACGTGAATCCTGGCTAAAGGCCTTCATGGACTCCATGAATTAGTCAACTAGACTGAGGAATGATGGGTCAAACTTCTCAGACTGGGAGGCAGCACTACGGAATGCTGCCATTGTTGACGGAAAGCTTAAGTATTTAACTGAGCCCATTCCGGCACACCCAGGAACTGGAGCTAGAGCCAACGAAGTTCGCGCTCATAGCGACTTCGTCATGGAAGCGGGTGCGATAAAGAACGTACTCATCTATGCAATGGAATCAAATTTGCAAAGACGCTTCATATCCCATGGTGCAAACAAGATTTTCACCACGCTCTCTAACGTATTCTCCAAAGCTCCGAGAATCGTTTCTTATGAGCATACCTGTCGCTTCTTTGAGGCGAAACTCCAGAAGGGCCAAGCTGTTAGCCCACATATTCTCAACATGATTGAGAATATCGAGAAACTGGAGACCCTGAACTGCAAGATCAGTGAGAACATAATCGTTGATCGTATGCTTCATTCGCTTCATGATGGGTTCGCCCTCTTTAGGGCCAACTACTACATGAACGACATGAAGAAGACTCCTCATGAGCTCCACTCCCTTCTCGTACAGACTGAGAAGGATCTGAAATTAAGTGGGAGCATGAAGCAGGATGTTCTCATGATCTCCAGTTAGGGAAAAGGTAAAGGGAAGGCTAAAGCTCAGGGCGACCTAGCAGTAGGTAAGTCCAGGTTCAAGAAACCAGGATTTACTAAGAGTGGGCCAGGTGAGTCGAGCAACTTACAGGGCAAGACTAAGAGCAAGGATACTAGCATGGAATGTCACCATTGCCACAAGACTGGGCATTGGAGGCGCTCATGCCCCGTGTATCGTGAGGACATTAAGGCAGGCCGTGTTACTCCTGTTGGTATGTCTTCTTCTTCTTTTATTCACATGATTGAGATTAACCACGCAAGTTGCGAAACTTGGGTACTTGATACTGGTTGTGGTTCTCATCTATGTAATCATGTGCAGGGCCTCCGAAACCAAGAACCCCTAATCAAGGGTGAGGTTGACCTGCGTGTCGGGAATGGAGCACGCGTTGCTACAGTCTCGAAGGGAACATACGTGATCCAGCTCCCAAGTGGATTCGAGTTATTTTTATATAACTGTTATTATGTTCCTAGTTTGTCCAAAAACATTATTTCAGTTTCTGCACTTGACAAACTCGGCTTTTCATTTGTAATAGAGAATAATAGCTGTATTTTCTCCTTACACAATATGATTTATGGCAAGGCAGTTTCCATGAATGGAACTTATGTTTTAGATCAAACTACCGAGATATTACATGTGAATAACAAGAGATTAAAGGTAGGTGACAAAGATCAAACTTACCTATGGCATTGTCGTATGGGACACATAAATGAGAAACGCGTAAAATAGCTCATACAGAATGGAGCTATATCGCCCTTTGATTTCGAATCATATGGCACGTGTGAATCATGTCTCATTGGCAAAATGACTCGTATTTCCTTCAAAGGTGTTGGAATGCGCGCTGCCGACCTATTAGGACTCATACATACGGACGTATGTGGCCCTATGTCGATCAACGCACGAGAAGGCTATAGGTATTTCATCACTTTCACGGATGATTTGAGTAGATATGGCTATGTCTACTTGATGAAACATAAAAGTGAATCCTTTGAAAAGTTCAAAGAATACCAGAATCGGGTACAGAACCAGCTGGGTAGAAAGATTAAAGCACTACGTTCTGATCGTGGTGGTGAGTATCTTTCACACGAGTTTGATCAACACCTTAAAGACTGTGGCATCGTGCTACAGTTGACTCCACCTGGAACACCACAATTAAATGGTGTGTCCGAACGGAGAAATCGAACTCTACTCGATATGGTTCGATCCATGATGAGTCACGCCGTCATGCCTGATTCATTATGGGGCTATGCACTTTTGTCAGCCGCTCTAATACTTAACCGAAGTCCGTCTAAAGCTGTTGACAAGACTCCATACGAATTATGGAAGGGAACACTCCCTAACTTGTCCTTTATTCGGGTTTGGGGGTGCGAGGCTTATGTCAAGTGGAGACACGAGGATAAGCTCGGCCCGCGATCGGTCAAGACATACTTTATAGGTTATCCAAAGGGAACTTTTGGTCATTACTTCTACTCGCCAACCGAACAACGTGTTTTTGTTGCGGCTAGTGCGACGTTCTTAGAGAAAGAATTTCTCGAGAACAAGTCGAGTAATAGAACCTTCGAGTTATCGGAGGTTCAAGAACCAACTGCCGAGCAACCATTGGAGGAAACAGTTCCTTCAACCGAGGTTGCGGTAGATATTCCTGAGGAACCTAGGAGGTCGGGAAGAGTCTATATTCCTCCGGACAGATACATTGGTATGGTCGAGGAACATGATACAGATGACGTCTTACTCCTAGAGGGTAATGAACCCACAACCTATAAAGGTGCCATGACCAGTTCTGACTCAAAGCTATGGCTAGAAGCCATGCAATCCGAGATGGACTCCATGTATGAGAACAACGTGTGGGATCTTGTGGACCTACATGCAAAGGTACGTCCCCTTCAATGCAAATGGCTTTACAAAATAAAGCATGCCGTGGAAGGACAACAAGATATCCACAAGGCTAGACTAGTTGCTAAAGGTTTCACTCAAGTGCCAGGCTTGCACTATGATGAGATCTTTGCACCCGTAGTCATGCTACGTTCCATTCGGATTATCTTAGCGATCGCCGCATTTCATGACTATGAAATATGGCAAATGGACGTTAAAACCGCCTTCTTAAACGGTTATTTGGAGGAAGAGTTGTACATGGTACAACCCGAGGGTTTTATTGATCCAGAACATCCTAAGAAAGTTTGCAAGCTTAAGCGTTCCATCTATGGACTTAAGCAAGCATCGCGGAGTTGGAATCATCGCTTCGACCAAGTGATAAAAGAGAATGGATTCATTCGATCAGTAGAGGAACCATGTCTCTATATCAAGTCGAGTGGGAGCAAGATTGTATTCCTAGTACTGTATGTCGACGACATACTTTTGATTGGGAATGACATACCTCTCCTATCTTCGGTTAAAGCATGGTTGAAAAACCATTTCCAGATGAAAGATCTGGGAGAGGCACAAAGAATTTTGGGCATCCGTATCTACAGGGATAGATCACGACGGATGTTGTCTCTCAGTCAGGAGTCTTATATAGATAAGATTCTAGAGAGATTCAGTATGACGAACTCCAAGAAAGGGTTCCTTCCTATGACTCCTGGGCTTCACTTGAGCAAGACTCAAGAAGCTAAGTCACTGGAAGAGAAAGAGCGCATGAGTCGAATTCCTTATGCTTCGGCAATAGGATCGGTCATGTATGCCATGATATGCACACGTCCTGACGTTGCATATGCATTGAGTATGACAAGTCGATTCCAAGCTCATCCAGGTGAACAACACTGGATGGTCGTGAAAAACATTCTTAAGTACCTACGGAGGACTAAAGATTGGGGATTGACTTACGGAGGCGACTCGACGCTCTGCGCCACGGGTTACGCAGATGCTAGCTTCCAAACGGATCGTGATGACTCGAAATCTCAGTCTGGATTCGTTTTTACTCTTAATGGCGCTGCTGTCAGCTGGAAAAGTTCTAAACAGAGTGTTACAGCAGATTCTACGACTGAGTCTGAGTACTATGCCGCCTCAGAAGCAGCTAAGGAAGCAATATGGAT
This sequence comes from Silene conica, assembly GCA_029255685.2. NCBI lineage: Eukaryota > Viridiplantae > Streptophyta > Magnoliopsida > Caryophyllales > Caryophyllaceae > Silene > Silene conica. Next base: position 16,045,964 of record CM055311.2, on the reverse strand, counting down.
ACGTCAATTCTTACAAGGACTCACGGTAGTACCTAGTTCGAATGACCCGATCACCGTTTATTGTGACAATAAAGGTGCCATCTTCCAAGCTAAGGAGCATAAGTCTAGCAACAAAGCTAGACATGTACAACGGAAAGCTCATCTAATCAGAGATTACGTGGAGCAAAAGGAGATTTTTATTGATAAGATCGCTACGGATGACAACATAGCTGATCCTCTCACAAAAGCATTACCACGTGATAAGCATGAAGGGCACATTCATTCCATGGGAATTAGATGTGTTCCTAAGTTGTAGTACTCTTTTATGAATTCATGTAATAATTCATTTTCTCGTGTACTCTATTCAACCTTATTGTTATGATATAAAATGTTTTGTTTCTCATGTGGAATTGTACGCCAATTTTGAACACCACAAAGTGAACTGATTAACATTACATCGTTTTGGTCCTTGATTACCCACTTGAGCTGATAACTCAGGTAATCATTTTGTGACGTTGGTTGATGGTGTGGGGAATAAAGCATGTATTCACCCTAAACTTGCAGGATTATAATGAAAAATACAGTTGTGTTTATAGTCATAAGATTAAAAAGGATAAGAAAAGAAGTACAACCTTTAGTCCTTGTGCGAATGGCCTAAGAACAGGAATTAACACAAATTCCCTCCTATAACTTGCACCCAAGACTTAGAATGAGACGTGGCCGCGTGTGCTAGAAATCCTCTCCAACTGCCTTGCAATATTGGGAGAGCTATTAAGGTTTTAGATGTGAGATCTGAGGTTTTGGGAGAAGAATGCTCTCAAAACCCTAATTTTCTTGAGAATTATTTAGTCAATGCAACAACAGTGTTTAACATAAGGAGAAGTCTCCTCCTTATATACTACAGTTGGCCGAAATATCCAATAGGGTAGGAGTGGGCTTTCCACTCTTACCTTATTCTAATTCGTGATTCGACCCATTTAGCTATAAGTTATTCGCGGGATTTTAATTATAAATCGTAACATGTTATCAGATATCAATACAGTCGATATATTAATAATGGTCTGACAAAATACGATATTGTATAATTACCCAAATTAATATAACTGTTTATATTAATTCGCGAATACCATATTTAATTAAATATATAACCGTTTATATTTAATTTACGAATTAAACATGTAATCCGTATTAGCTAAAATTATTTAATCCGTATTAAATAATAATCTCAACATCTTATTGACTAATTTAATAGTCAATACCTCTGACTAACTGTTTAGTCTTATCCGGCAAAATGTGACTGTATTTTCATACCTTCACATCTCTCAAACGTGTCCTATAGGTGTGACGTATAGGGACCAGTTGATCACCGCCATCCGTATGACAATAACGTCAAACTTATCTAGCAAGCCAACCGTTATTGATAAACGTGGATCAACTGGTAATAATACAAAAGTATGCCCTTGTGATCCTTAAAGAGATTTAATAAGTCATTGTACTTAATTGTCAAGGACACCAGCCCCAACAATCTCCCACTTGTCCGTACAAGGGTATGTGCAATGACGTTATCACACTACATGTGGAGGACACAATCTCCAACAAACTCCCACTTGTCCATACAAGTGTAGGTGCGATAACCGATTCTCATATCCTTTTAAAATTTCTCCCACTCAATGTAAGACAATTTGCAAATCCGCATTCGCAAAGGTCGTATCTCACAAGCGATCTGTATCAAGAGTGGTTTCCCCGACTAGAGAGTAACTTAACTGATAAAACGAATCTGTATTCGAGCATGGCCATGCATTTCAGTTACTACTCCTCGAGTGGCCCTGAGAAATGATAAAATCCTGATAAGGGTTTGGATATTTCCCTCAACTCGAATCCTGCCGATATCGCCCAGCATGAAATAACCCAGAAAAAATCCTCTTGGCCCCTGTTACGGTGACCGTGGGAAAGAAACCAAAGTTACCCAAAATCTGTCTTAATCTCAAGAGACAGTTGAAAGTCAAAAGACTGGACTCTAAGGAACACTATGGAGGTCCTATCCACGACCCGGCACCCAATGTTATAAAACATTTAGGACTCCATAACGTTGTCACGGGGTGTCCTACGAGATATCCGTATAACTCGCCTTTGTGATTGGTCAGTCAGCCGCGTGACTTATGGCTCGTTGGACCCACCATCAACCAACGTCACAAAATGATTACCTGAGTTATCAGCTCAAGTGGGTAATCAAGGACCAAAACGATGTAATGTTAATCAGTTCACTTTGTGGTGTTCAAAATTGGCGTACAATTCCACATGAGAAACAAAACATTTTATATCATAACAATAAGGTTGAATAGAGTACACGAGAAAATGAATTATTACATGAATTCATAAAAGAGTACTACAACTTAGGAACACATCTAATTCCCATGGAATGAATGTGCCCTTCATGCTTATCACGTGGTAATGCTTTTGTGAGAGGATCAGCTATGTTGTCATCCGTAGCGATCTTATCAATAAAAATCTCCTTTTGCTCCACGTAATCTCTGATTAGATGAGCTTTCCGTTGTACATGTCTAGCTTTGTTGCTAGACTTATGCTCCTTAGCTTGGAAGATGGCACCTTTATTGTCACAATAAACGGTGATCGGGTCATTCGAACTAGGTACTACCGTGAGTCCTTGTAAGAATTGACGCATCCATATTGCTTCCTTAGCTGCTTCTGAGGCGGCATAGTACTCAGACTCAGTCGTAGAATCTGCTGTAACACTCTGTTTAGAACTTTTCCAGCTGACAGCAGCGCCATTAAGAGTAAAAACGAATCCAGACTGAGATTTCGAGTCATCACGATCCGTTTGGAAGCTAGCATCTGCGTAACCCGTGGCGCAGAGCGTCGAGTCGCCTCCGTAAGTCAATCCCCAATCTTTAGTCCTCCGTAGGTACTTAAGAATGTTTTTCACGACCATCCAGTGTTGTTCACCTGGATGAGCTTGGAATCGACTTGTCATACTCAATGCATATGCAACGTCAGGACGTGTGCATATCATGGCATACATGACCGATCCTATTGCCGAAGCATAAGGAATTCGACTCATGCGCTCTTTCTCTTCCAGTGACTTAGCTTCTTGAGTCTTGCTCAAGTGAAGCCCAGGAGTCATAGGAAGGAACCCTTTCTTGGAGTTCGTCATACTGAATCTCTCTAGAATCTTATCTATATAAGACTCCTGACTGAGAGACAACATCCGTCGTGATCTATCCCTGTAGATACGGATGCCCAAAATTCTTTGTGCCTCTCCCAGATCTTTCATCTGGAAATGGTTTTTCAACCATGCTTTAACCGAAGATAGGAGAGGTATGTCATTCCCAATCAAGAGTATGTCGTCGACATACAGTACTAGGAATACAATCTTGCTCCCACTCGACTTGATATAGAGACATGGTTCCTCGACTGATCGAATGAATCCATTCTCTTTTATCACTTGGTCAAAGCGATGATTCCAACTCCGCGATGCTTGCTTAAGTCCATAGATGGAACGCTTAAGCTTGCAAACTTTCTTAGGATCTGCTGGATCGATAAAACCCTCGGGTTGTGCCATGTACAACTCTTCCTCCAAATAACCGTTTAACAAGGCGGTTTTAACGTCCATTTGCCATATTTCATAATCATGAAATGCGGCGATCGCTAAGATAATCCGAATGGAATGTAGCATGACTACGGGTGCAAAGATCTCATCATAATGCAAGCCTGGCACTTGAGTGAAACCTTTAGCAACTAGTCTAGCCTTGTGGATATCTTGTTGTCCTTCCACGGCATGCTTTATCTTGTAAAGCCATTTGCATTGAAGGGGACGCACCTTTGCAGGTAGGTCCACAAGATCCCACACGTTGTTCTCATACATAGAGTCCATCTCGGATTGCATGGCTTCTAGCCATAACTTTGAGTCAGAACTTGTCACATTTCTGTGTTAGGGAAGTTTAAGTATCTTGTGTCATATGTTGTGTTCCAAACTCGTTGGAGTTGAGTTCGTTGTTTTGTCACTTAAGTGAGACGAACTTCAGGACGAAGTTCCTTTTTAGGGGGGAAGACTGTAATAACCCGTATTTGTGTGAACTCGTACGTAATAATAGTAATATGCGAAGTGATTTTGTTCGTTAATAAGCTCGTGATCCTAGTATGTTTATAAGCGTTGTTAGACCTTGGTGGGTTTCGATTTGGGGATCTATGGTATCGAATTAGAGTATTGTATTGTGCTGATCAGGGGGTTCGAACTTGGGGCTGCTAGAGTGCCTTACATGGGCCTCGATATGTGTGTCAATAGGAGAGCCCATGCGTGATTTCTGAAACAGCCAACACCCTATTCTCTGCCGCCTTATTTAGCCAAGGGTTTCATACCCTAAACCTAACTAAAACACAAAAACCCTTACTCAAAACCTTAGCCGTCAGAGTAGAGAGGAGAAGGAGACTTCACACGGTGGCAGTAGGTGGATCTACGGTGGTTCGATTTGGGTCTTAAACCTGTGAGTCACACGCACGTTGTCATACTCTTGTCAGTCTGCTTGTTTGCTTACGGTAATCAGTCATGTATATTGTGATGAATTCCTGATGTTTTTATATAATTTGATGATAGAGCATGTAATGAACGCATAAAGATCATGGGTTGGTGGTCGTTGTCTGTTAAGAGGTGTCGTGAAGGGTGTCTTTACTCGTTACAGGGATGATTTTATTAATACTGTTATTGTTTTCTTTATCGCATGTTTCCTGGTTGTCTAATTAGTGTATGTATGGAGTCGTGTTTTAGTTTATACTTTATGGGTCTTGTGGTGAGAAGGCAAGTGGTGTATGGGGGTGTCGATTGGAGGTGTTTGCGGTGGTCCGTGGTGTCTGTCTATGGTGGTTTATGGGTGGTCGACAGGGGTGTTGTCAAGGGGGCTGCTGTTATGTTGTTTTATTTTCGTAAGTCAGTACGTGGGGGTAACCTTGGGAGTGGTAACACCGTTGACTCGGGGGAGGTCGACACGGTGTTACCACTGTGTCGTGTGGGTCTGGTGTCTCAGGGGGTTATGGTGGTGGAAGCAGGTTGTCGTGGTGGTTGTGTGTGCTTCGAGGGATTGGTGTTTGGGTCTGGTCAGGGAATCAACGTGGGAACCAGGCCTGATGAAGGCACTGATTCACCACGGCGGAGGGAGTCGAAGGGCTGACGGTGGCCGTGGGGGTAAATGGAGGTGCTGGGTACACGTAGTGGTGGTTGTCGGAGGGTGTAGGGGCGTGTCTCGGTGGTTTCAGGGCTGTTAGTGGCGGGTTGTCGGGTTGTGTTGTGTCGGGGATTGTTGGTGTTGTTTTGTTGTTTATTGTTCTTGTATTATTATTATTATTATTATTCTTATTATTATTATTAACATTACTATTATTTTTATTAGTTCTATTTTTGGGTTTAGAATATTTGTTGTTATGATGTTATATATTATTTATGGCATATTTAATTAGTAATTATGGTGTAGGATTTTATTTATGGTAAAGATTTAGATTTGAATTTCAAACCCAAGTGTTTATTCTTTTTTTTTAGAAGTTACTATTTTTTAGAAGCTACTATATTTAGAAAGTTACTATTTTGGGTAACTCGGTTGTTGGGAAACTTTCTAAATATAGGAAGTGTCTATAAATAGAAGGGGTACATATACTACGAGAATTAGGAAGGTATTAATTAAAGTAATACGTATTTAGGTGGAAGTTTTCGTGTGGAGCATTTTTAGAAGCAGTCGCGCAATTGTCCTTCGTTCTTCTACAGCTTTGAGGTAGGGGAAATTACTAATGTTTGATGATGTGTAAACCGTTCATAATTGATATCAAACATGTTGTTATATATTATCATGTGATCTTTATATTGTGCACTTATATTATACTGTGATAACGATGAGGCGATGAGATGATGGGTCTTGTGATTGGTGCGGAGATAATGGGTCTTGTGATTGGTGCGGAGATAATGGGTCTTGTGATTGGTGTGGAGATAATGGGTCTTGTGATTGGTGTGGAGATAATGGGTCTTGTGATTGGTGCGGAGATATTGGGTCTTGTGATTTGGAGTGGAGATGATCGACTTTCCATTTTTAGTAATATGGTTTGTTTACAGTTTTACTCTACTCAACCTCGTGGTTGACCCTGTGTATTCGTGATCACCTGTGATGAACCATTTATTGGGGAGCAGACTGACAGGTATAAAGACTATGGGAGCATCTCGGAAGGGAGATGCATGGATCAGGACCTGTTTAGAGTTTAGACCACGTGATAGTAGTCTATGAGTTGTACTTTTACTTTTATCAGAACAGTTTTCTATTTGGTTTTGTAAGAACATGTTTTGAGTTTAAATTGAATATAAAGTACTGTTTATCTTCCTTTGTATCTACTGCCTCGGGAAACCGAGATGGTAACACCTTTATTTATCTGAGGAGTCCTAGTTCAGGCCCTTAAATAAATGGGGGTGTTACAAAGTGGTATCAGAGCGAACGATCCTCAGGCCTAACCTAATGAACCCAATGAATGTAGGAGAGTCTAAATAAAATGAACCCCGGGATAGGACTGTTAGGAGCACACTAAAGGTAAAGTATGAGTCTGGGGACCCCTCACACCGAACCATAGGCCCTATCAGTTTTACCCGGGAACCCAGAGTGCATATACGAGAGAAAAGGGTAGAATAGGAAGTGGTGGAAGTGGTAGCGTACTGTGATAAGTATGTTATGAGAATTCTGAGTATAAGTGATTTTGGAAAAGCCGGAAGGGGCATGAGCATGAATGAACCTTTATCTGTTTGAATAAAAGGTGTATATTGTTGTGGTATGTTAAGAGATTTGAAACGTGCTAGTAATTCTTCTTTCATCATGTCTAGTGATATGCGGTTATGTGATCCCTGAGCCATGTTATAGAAGAAAACTACTGTATATGATAAGTGTTTATAGATTTTGATGCTTAGGGGACATAGCCCTAAACCAAATGGGTACCCATGTACGTCGGGACTCATTTCTTTTCTTGTTTTATAGTATGCCTCCGCGAAGAGATAATGCTGTTAACATCACCCAAGAGGAGGTGGACCGTTTGATAGCTGAAAATGAGGCCCTAAAGGCCAAACGTATGGACTCCGCGAAAATGAGCACAATCATCGCAAGACATCACCCTACCCAATTCACCGGGGAGGGGGAACCTCATCTGCTGGGAGCCTGGTGCCGGGAATTCGGTAACCTGTTCGAGTTGGTGGATTGCCCTGAAGAATTGAGGGTGGACCAGGCTGCCCACTATCTGAGGGGTATGGCAGGAGACTGGTGGACATCGATTAAGGGAGAGCTCCGGGAAGCAGCTATAGAGGGTGGATCCGCGTTTGTTCCGTGGGATGCATTCAAGGGGGTCTTGAACGAGGCGTTTCTACCAGAATTCCAAAAGAGCAAGCTGAGGGAGGAGTTTGATTCATTCACGATGGCAGAAGACATGACCGTAGAGGCTTATTACAGGAAGTTCATCCAGTTGGTGCACTACGTGGGAGACATGGGTTTCGACGACGCCATGCTAGCAATGAAATTTGAGAGGGGATTATCAATCGCCATCAAAAAGAGACTGATTGCAGCTCCGCCCACCACAATCCGAGACATCTATTTAAGGGCTGGGGCGGCGGAGAGGCTTTCGGATATGATCAAAAAGGACAAACAGTCCAAGGCAGAAAAGAGGAAAGCTGAAACAGTAGCTGAGGGTTCAGGATCGAAAAAGCAAAGTAGTAACAAGTACAGTGGGTATTTCGGGAGTAGTGCCTCTGGTGGTGGAAGGAATCCGAGTGGGGGCAACTTCAGGAGTGGGGGTTCAGGCAGTGGCTCAGTGGGAATAGTTTGTTTCGGTTGTGGAAAGACGGGACATAAGCAGGCAGTGTGCCGTTCGTCTGGAGGAAACCAGTCCGGGGGCTATCGTACACCTACATCCGGATACCAGGGACCTCGCACTCAGTCCTATGGCAGCAGTGGCTATCGCACACCCATGACAAACTATGGTGGGGGTGCGAAGTCTGGAGGCAGCAGCAACTATCAGAGGAACTACAACAACAGCAATCAGAACCGTTCATATCAGAATCAGTACAATGGAAGTGGGAACAACAACAAGGCGGGGACGGCAGGAAATCAGCAGGCTGGGACATCTTCTGCCAGCCAGAGTGAGGTCAAGTCCAGTGGCAAACTCTTTGCCATGGGAAAGCAGGCCGCTCAGGAGGATGCTCATGTGGTTACTGGTACTTTTCTTGTAAACTCTAGACCTACTTTTGTACTTTTCGATTCCGGTGCCACCCATTCGTTCGTGTCTAGAGACCATGTTAAGGCTTTGGGGCTTGAGAGATTCGACTGGGTCGCGGATTCAGTGACCATACCTTCGGGCGAGTCAATAGTTTGTAATAGAGTATACGGTAGTGTACCCATTAAAATCGGGGAAGCAATTTTCTATTGTGACCTCATAGAATTTCCACTGGGGGGTTTTGAGGTGATCCTAGGGATGGACTGGTTGGGGAAGTATAGGGCTTTTATCGACTGTCATCAGAAGAAGATTTCCTTGAGGGGACCCAAGGGAGTGAGGGTGTCCTACAAGGGATACCGAGTCAAGCCAAAAATCAAATTCATATCCGTCAATACCTTGAAGTCTAGCTTGAGGAAAGGAGAAAGCTTAATCTTGTGCCAAATGTGGGATTGTGAGGCTGAAACCCCCAAGACTAGTGAGATACCTGTAGTACGGGAGTTTGAGGGAGTTTTCCGGGACGACGTGCCAGGGTTACCGCCGAGGAGGGAAGTGGAATTTTCCATTGACCTAAAGCCAGGAGCGGGACCCATATCTAAGTCACCATACCGTATGGGACCGAAAGAAATGGAGGAGTTGAAGAAGCAATTGGATGAACTAGCTGAGAAAGGGTTCATCCGACCCAGTGTGTCGCCCTGGGGAGCACCTGTTTTATTTGTGAAGAAGAAGGATGGGAGTTTGAGGTTGTGTGTTGACTATCGAGAGCTGAACAATGTAACCATCAAGAACCGTTACCCTTTGCCGAGAATTGACGACTTGTTCGATCAGTTAAGTGGAGCTGGGGTTTTCTCCAAGATTGATTTAAGGTCCGGGTATCATCAGTTGAGAATAAAGGATGAAGACATTCCGAAGACCGCTTTCCGAACAAGGTATGGCCACTATGAATTTGTGGTTATGCCCTTTGGATTGACTAATGCTCCAGCTGTGTTCATGGACTTGATGAATCGAGTCTTCAGCCCGTATCTGGACAAGTTCGTGGTGGTATTCATAGATGATATCCTGGTATATTCTAAGAATGCAGAAGAGCACGAGGATCATTTGAGAAAGGTACTTCAGACGTTGGAGGAGCATAAGCTCAATGCTAAGTTGAGTAAGTGCGAGTTCTGGTTAGAGAAAGTGGCGTTTCTGGGGCATGTCATTTCCAAGGAAGGGGTCTCCGTCGACCCTAGTAAAATCGAAGCTGTGACTAAGTGGCAAAGTCCAAAGAATGTGGGGGAGATTCGAAGCTTTCTAAGGTTGGCAGGTTATTACCGGAGATTTGTCAAAGACTTTTCAAAGATAGCAAAGCCGTTGACGTCGTTAATGAGGAAGGAGAACCGTTTTGTCTGGGATGAGAGTTGTGAGAAGGCATTCCTAACTCTTAAGGAACGCCTGACAACAGCTCCTATTCTGGCCTTGCCAGTTGGAGGTGATAATTTCGAAGTATACACCGACGCTTCAAAGCATGGGTTGGGTTGTGTGCTAATGCAGAATGGGAGAGTGATCGCGTATGCTTCTCGCCAGTTGAAGACCTACGAAGAGAATTATCCGACTCATGATTTGGAATTGGGCGCTGTGGTCTTTGCACTGAAATTGTGGCGTCATTACCTTTATGGAGCCACTTTTAAAGTGTTTTCTGATCATAAGAGCCTGAAGTATATCTACACCCAGAAAGAGTTGAACATGAGGCAGAGGAGGTGGATAGAGTTAATTGGCGACTATGATATGCAGATTGTCTACCACGAGGGCAAGGCGAATGTAGTGGTCGATGCCTTGAGTAGGAAGTCAGTGCATGCTTTGAGTAGTGCCAGATCGAGGGTGAGGTTGCATGGCGAACTAAGAGAGATGGGAATTTTCATGATCCGGAAAGGGGATGCCCTTGGTGACTTGACAGTGGAGCCTGAGTTGTATGGGGAGATTCGGGAGTTACAGCAGAACGATGAGAGGATCCAGAAGTGGCGTTTGTTGGTGGAAAATGGGAATGGTGAAGTGACATCCAAGTTCAGTATTCATACCGACGGTAGTTTGAGGTTCAGTGGGCGATGGTGTGTACCGAATGTTGAAGAGCTAAAGAAGAAGATTCTGACTGAAGCTCATGCTACTCCATATTCCGTTCACCCAGGGGGTGATAAGCTGTATAAAGATCTTAAGAAGACGTTCTGGTGGCCTAACATGAAGAAGGAAGTCGCAGAATTTGTATCAAGATGTTTGACTTGTCAGAGGGTGAAAGGGGAGCATAAGAGACCTTAAGGGAAAGTTCAACCGTTGGACGTACCAGAGTGGAAGTGGGAGAATATTTCAATGGACTTTATCGTGGGGTTGCCTCGAACTCAGAGGGGCAACAACATGATTTGGGTGATCGTGGATCGTTTGACCAAGTCGGCTCACTTTATTCCCATGAAAGATACCTGGAGTAAAGCCGAGTTGGCTAAGTCCTATGTTCAGAATGTGGTCAAACTACATGGCGTACCCAAGGATATTGTTTCAGATCGGGACTCGAGGTTTATATCCAGATTTTGGCAGGAGTTGCAGACTGCTTTGGGTACCCAATTGAAGATGAGTACAGCTTTTCATCCGGCTACAGATGGCCAGACTGAGAGGACAATTCAGACTCTTGAGGATATGTTGAGGGCTTGTGTACTTGAGTTCGGAGGATCTTGGGAGGATCGACTGGGGTTGATCGAGTTTTCTTATAATAACAGTTACCATGCAAGCATAGGCATGGCCCCTTTCGAGGCTCTCTACGGGAGGAAGTGTCGGAGCCCTGTGTGTTGGGATGATCGAGCTGATGTTGTGACTTTAGGGCCAGATATGATCCAGGAGATGGTGGAGCAAGTTCAGATTATTCGTCAGAGGATGAGAGCCGCTCAGGATAGACAGAAAAGCTATGCCGATCTGAAGAGGAGCGATATTGCATTTGAGGCCGGAGAGAAAGTACTACTGAAAGTCTCTCCGATGAGGGGTGTGATGAGATTCGGCAAGCGAGGCAAACTGAGTCAGAAATTTATAGGACCATTTGAGATCTTGGACAGAGTTGGAGAAGTGGCATATCGCTTAGCTTTGCCTCCAACCCTATCCAAGGTCCATAATGTGTTCCATGTGTCTCAGTTGAGGAGATACGTGAGTGATCCATCACATGTGCTCCAGCATGAGGTGATTGAGGTAGATGAGCAGTTGGCATACATTGAGACTCCGAAGGAAATTCTGGACAGGAAGGTACGAAAGACTCGCAATGGGGAGACGTCCTTGGTGAAGGTCTTGTGGACCAATCATAATCAGGAAGAGGCTACATGGGAGCCTGAGGCATCCATGAGGGAGCGTTACCCGCATCTGTTTGATTGAGGTAAGTTACGGGGACGTAACTCTTTTTTTTTAGGAGGGTGGAATGTCACATTTCTGTGTTAGGGAAGTTTAAGTATCTTGTGTCATATGTTGTGTTCCAAACTCGTTGGAGTTGAGTTCGTTGTTTTGTTACTTAAGTGAAGACGAACTTCGGGACGAAGTTCCTTTTTAGGGGGGAAGACTGTAATAACCCGTATTTGTGTGAACTCGTACGTAATAATAGTAATATGCGAAGTGATTTTCTTCGTTAATAAGCTCGTGAACCTAGTATGTTTATAAGCGTTGTTAGACCTTGGTGGGTTTCGATTTGGGGATCTATGGTATCGAATTAGAGTATTGTATTGTGCTGATCAGGGGGTTCGAACTTGGGGCTGCTAGAGTGCCTTACATGGGCCTCGATATGTGTGTCAATAGGAGAGCCCATGCGTGATTTCTGAAACAGCCAACACCCTATTCTCTGCCGCCTTATTTAGCCAAGGGTTTCATACCCTAAACCTAACTAAAACACAAAAACCCTTACTCAAAACCTTAGCCGTCATAGTAGAGAGGAGAAGGAGACTTCACACGGTGGCAGTAGGTGGATCTACGGTGGTTCGATTTGGGTCTTAAACCTGTGAGTCACACGCACGTTGTCATACTCTTGTCAGTCTGCTTGTTTGCTTACGGTAATCAGTCAGGTATATTGTGATGAATTCCTGATGTTTTTATATAATTTGATGATAGAGCATGTAATGAACGCATAAAGATCATGGGTTGGTGGTCGTTGTCTGTTAAGAGGTGTCGTGAAGGGTGTCTTTACTCGTTACAGGGATGAGTTTATGAATACTGTTATTGTTTTCTTTATCGCATGTTTCCTGGTTGTCTAATTAGTGTATGTATGGAGTCGTGTTTTAGTTTATACTTTATGGGTCTTGTGGTGAGAAGGCAAGTGGTGTATGGGGGTGTCGATTAGAGGTGTTTGCGGTGGTCCGTGGTGTCTGTCTATGGTGGTTTATGGGTGGTCGACAGGGGTGTTGTCAAGGGGGCTGCTGTTATGTTGTTTTATTTTCGTAAGTCAGTACGTGGGGGTAACCTTGGGAGTGGTAACACCGTTGACTCGGGGGAGGTCGACACGGTGTTACCACTGTGTCGTGTGGGTCTGGTGTCTCAGGGGGTTATGGTGGTGGAAGCAGGTTGTCGTGGTGGTTGTGTGTGCTTCGAGGGATTGGTGTTTGGGTCTGGTCAGGGAATCAACGTGGGAACCAGGCCTGATGAAGGCACTGATTCACCACGGCGGAGGGAGTCGAAGGGCTGACGGTGGCCGTGGGGGTAAATGGAGGTGCTGGGTACACGTAGTGGTGGTTGTCGGAGAGTGTAGGGGCGTGTCTCGGTGGTTTCAGGGCTGTTAGTGGCGGGTTGTCGGGTTGTGTTGTGTCGGGGATTGTTGGTGTTGTTTTGTTGTTTATTGTTCTTGTATTATTATTATTATTATTATTCTTATTATTATTATTAACATTACTATTATTTTTATTAGTTCTATTTTTGGGTTTAGAATATTTGTTGTTATGATGTTATATATTATTTATGGCATATTTAATTAGTAATTATGGTGTAGGATTTTATTTATGGTAAAGATTTAGATTTGAATTTCAAACCCAAGTGTTTATTCTTTTTTTTAGAAGTTACTATTTTTTAGAAGCTACTATATTTAGAAAGTTACTATTTTGGGTAACTCGGTTGTTGGGAAACTTTCTAAATATAGGAAGTGTCTATAAATAGAAGGGGTACATATACTACGAGAATTAGGAAGGTATTAAAGTAATACGTATTTAGGTGGAAGTTTTCGTGTGGAGCATTTTTAGAAGCAGTCGCGCAATTGTCCTTCTTCTACAGCTTTGAGGTAGGGGAAACTACTAATGTTTGATGATGTGTAAACCGTTCATAATTGATATCAAACATGTTGTTATATATTATCATGTGATCTTTATATTGTGCACTTATATTATACTGTGATAACGATGAGGCGATGAGATGATGGGTCTTGTGAGTGGTGCGGAGATAATGGGTCTTGTGATTGGTGCGGAGATAATGGGTCTTTTGATTGGTGTGGAGATAATGGGTCTTGTGATTGGTGTGGAGATAATGGGTCTTGTGATTGGTGCGGATATATTGGGTCTTGTGATTTGGAGTGGAGATGATCGACTTTCCATTTTTAGTAATATGGTTTGTTTACAGTTTTACTCTACTCAACCTCGTGGTTGACCCTGTGTATTCGTGATCACCTGTGATGAACCATTTATTGGGGAGCAGACTGACAGGTATAAAGACTATGGGAGCATCTGGGAAGGGAGATGCATGGATCAGGACCTGTTTAGAGTTTAGACCACGTGATAGTAGTCTATGAGTTGTACTTTTACTTTTATCAGAACAGTTTTCTATTTGGTTTTGTAAGAACATGTTTTGAGTTTAAATTGAATATAAAGTACTGTTTATCTTCCTTTGTATCTACTGCCTCGGGAAACCGAGATGGTAACACCTTTATTTATCTGAGGAGTCCTAGTTCAGGCCCTTAAATAAATGGGGGTGTTACAGAACTGGTCATGGCACCTTTATAGGTTGTGGGTTCATTACCCTCTAGGAGTAAGATGTCATCCATATCATGTTCCTCGACCATACCAATGTATCTGTCCGGAGGAATGGAGACTCTTCCCGACCTCCTAGGTTCCTCAGGAATATCTACCGCAGCCTCGGTTGAAGGAACTGTTTCCTCCAATGGTTGCTCGGTAGTTGGTTCTTGAATCTCCGATAAGTCGAAGGTTCTATTACTCGACTTGTTCTCGAGAAATTCTTTCTCTAAGAACGTCGCACTAGCCGCAACAAAAACACGTTGTTCGGTTGGCGAGTAGAAGTAATGACCAAAAGTTCCCTTTGGATAGCCTATAAAGTATGTCTTGACCGATCGCGGGCCGAGCTTATCCTCGTGTCTCCACTTGACATAAGCCTCGCAGCCCCAAACCCGAATAAAGGACAAGTTAGGGACCGTTCCCTTCCATAATTCATATGGAGTCTTGTCAACAGCTTTAGACGGACTTCGATTAAGTATTAGAGCGGCCGACAAAAGAGCATAGCCCCACAATGAATCAGGCACGACGGTGTGACTCATCATGGATCGAACCATATCAAGTAGAGTTCGATTTCTCCGTTCGGACACACCATTTAATTGTGGTGTTCCAGGTGGAGTCAACTGTAGCACGATGCCACAGTCTTTGAGGTGTTGATCAAACTCGTGTGAAAGATACTCACCATCACGATCAGAACGTAGTGCTTTAATCTTTCTACCCAGCTGGTTCTGTAACCGATTCTGGTATTCTTTGAACTTGTCAAAGGATTCACTTTTATGCTTCATTAAGTAGACATAGCCATATGTACTCAAATCATCCGTGAAAGTGATGAAATACCTATAGCCTTCTCGTGCGTTGATCGACATAGGGCCACATACGTCCGTATGTATGAGTCCTAATAGGTCGGCAGCGCGCATTCCAACACCTTTGAAGGAAATACGAGTCATCTTACCGATGAGACATGATTCACACGTGCCATATGATTCGAAATCAAAGGGCGAGATAGCTCCATTCTGTATGAGCTGTTTCACGCGTTTCTCATTTATGTGTCCCATACGACAATGCCATAGGTAAGTTTGATCTTTGTCACCTACCTTTAATTTCTTATTATTCACATGTAATATTTCGGTGGTTTGATCTAAAACATAAATTCCATTCATGGAAACTGCCTTGCCATAAATCATATTGTGTAAGGAGAAAATACAGCTATTATTCTCTATTACAAATGAAAAACCGAGTTTGTCAAGCGCAGAAACTGAAATAATGTTTTTGGACAAACAAGGAACATAATAACAGTTATATAAAGATAACTCGAATCCACTTGGAAGCTGGATCACGTATGTTCCCCTCGAGATTGCAGCAACACGTGCTCCATTCCCGACACGCAGGTCAACCTCACCCTTGATTAGGGGTTCTTGGTTTCGGAGGCCCTGCACATGATTACATAGATGAGAACCACAACCAGTATCTAGTACAACTTGCATGGTTAATCTCAATCATGTGAATAAAGAAGAAGAAGACATACCAACAGGGGTAACGCGGCCTGCCTTAATGTCCTCGCGATACACGGGGCATGAGCGCCTCCAATGCCCAGTTTTGTGGCAATGGTGACATTCCATGCTTGTATCCTTGCTCTTTATCTTGCCCTGTGAGTTGCTCGACTCACCTGGCCCACTCTTAGTAAATCCTGGTTTCTTGAACCTGGGCTTACCTACTGCTAGGTTGCCCTGAGCTTTAGCCTTCCCTTTACCTTTTCCCTTACTGGAGATCATGAGAACATCCTGCTTCATGCTCCCACTTAATTTCAGATCCTTCTCGGTCTGTAAGAGAAGGGAGTGGAGCTCTTGAGGAGTCTTCTTCATGTCGTTCATGTAATAGTTGGCCCTAAATAGGGCGAACCCATCATGAAGCGAATGAAGCATACGATCAACGATTATGTTCGCACTGATCTTGCAGTTCAGGGTCTCCAGTTTCTCGATATTCTCAATCATGTTGAGAATATGTGGGCTAACAGCTTGGCCCTTCTGGAGTTTCGCCTCAAAGAAGCGACAGGTATGCTCATAAGAAACGATTCTCGGAGCCTTGGAGAATTCGTTAGAGAGCGTGGTGAAAATCTTGTTTGCACCATGGGATATGAAGCGTCTTTGCAAATTTGATTCCATTGCATAGATGAGTACGTTCTTTATCGCACCCGCTTCCATAACGAAATCGCTATGGGCGCGAATTTCGTTGGCTCTAGCTCCAGTTCCTGGGTGTGCCGGAATGGGCTCAGTTAAATACTTAAGCTTTCCGTCAGCAATGGCAGCATTCCGTAGTGCTGCCTCCCAGTCAGAGAAGTTTGACCCATCATTCCTCAGTCTAGTTGACTGATTCATGGAGTCCATGAAGGCCTTTAGCCAGGATTCACGTGCTAGCTTGGCACTTGGCATTGGGTCTTCACCAGCCATTTTAGTTATACAGCAGTTTTAATGAACGTGTTCTACACTGGAAAAAGAAGATAAAACAAAACCATATAAGCAACTTATTGTTGTGATTTAAGTCTATATTAAATTGAATTTAAACTCGTAGACTCATGCATTTATATAATTGATCTCCCTCAAGAATTATATAAACGATCCCAAGACTCAATTTCCGTATATTGATAAGCCCACAGTTTGGAACTCTTGGTCGATAGATTTTCGTATATCCTATCTATTAGTCCATCTCAGTCACTAGATATTATCGAGTGACCATGATGTTGAGAAAAAATAAATCATCTGTTCCCACTTACCCGACGTAGAAGGGGTCATATTATGCCTACCGACGAAGAAGGGATTCATGGGAGGCTGATTTATAAAGACTAGTCTCAATTTTTGGTTATACGAGGAAGACCCCATCAACTTTTATTTATTCATATTAAGTGAACTAATATCTAGCAAATGCGTGAATGAATTAAATAAAGTGATGGCTTTGCAAATGACATGTGACATCTGTATTGTCACAGAAAACTAACGCGTAACCTCTACATGAGTCAGTTTTCAGGCATGATATAGGTGGTTTGGTTTAGGCGGAATATGATGCAAGCTATTATCGATGAATGCATAAAAAAAAATGCAACAAACGTAAATAAAAAGTCCTAGTGTGGCCTATCCTACCAAAATAAACATAAAACAACTTGGAATCCACCGTTGGACCCTAGAAGCTTGTCTTGATGTTCCATCTTGGTCCTTGCAGCGGGAGTGAGCATCCGGTCTCCGTCTTGTCTTTGGTCTTCACAAAAATTACTAATTTAAATTACAAAAGTAGTCCTAGATACATTCTAATTTAAATACAAAAGTAATTACATGGCAAAAACCCAAAACGGAGATTCAAGATCTCAAGATTACAAGCAAGACTGTATCCCATCATTACGGTGACACAATCTTCTAAGGCCACACTAAGTTACAACCGCTTGCAAGAATTAAATACGTTATTGAAAGCATTCAAGGCATTCACAAGACGATAAATAAAATGCATCAACTAAATAAAATTCATACATGACATAATACTGTTATTATGATTAATAAATTTTTACCAAACCACCTTTTAAGATTAAAATTATGTGACTATACCGCTTTAATCACCAATTTTAATAAACATATAATCCATTATTTTAAACTGTTTTAAAACAATATGTATCAAACGAGGGTGAACCGATTCACTAAATAATATACTATTTCCGTATACAGTATATTATTTTAAGCCATGTGAAAATAAAACATGTTATTTTCGAAAATAAAAAAAACGAGTCTGTTACAGGGGGGAGGTCGACCGACCTAAACATGTGGTCGACCGACCTCCAGCCGAAAAACGGAGAATTTCTGCAACAGTAAAATCGGTCGACCGACCTATCAATTAGGTCGACCGACCAACATGCAGTAAAAACGAATTTCAGAAAACGCAAAACGCTGCACTTTTTGAAATTAAAACAAGTTTTTACCTTTTAAACTTTGATTAAAACAAGTAAATCAAAATTAACATCAACAAGGGTTCACATATTGTCAAGAATATCGATTAATTAACAATATGTAAACAGGAATCGAAAATCAAGATCGAAAACTCACAAAGGAAACTGTTTTTTTTTTAAAAAAAAAAAAAACAGAAAACTCACACAGGGGCGGTCGACCGACCGCTATAACTGGTCGACCGACCGACACGGCGACAGAAACAATATTTTTCAAAAACTTTTAAATAAACTTATGAAAAACACAAAAGTAAAATTTTCATGGCCTTGCTCTGATACCACTTGTGGGGAATAAAGCATGTATTCACCCTAAACTTGCAGGATTATAATGAAAAATACAGTTGTGTTTATAGTCATAAGATTAAAAAGGATAAGAAAAGAAGTACAACCTTTAGTCCTTGTGCGAATGGCCTAAGAACAGGAATTAACACAAATTCCCTCCTATAACTTGCACCCAAGACTTAGAATGAGACGTGGCCGCGTGTGCTAGAAATCCTCTCCAACTGCCTTGCAATATTGGGAGAGCTATTAAGGTTTTAGATGTGAGATCTGAGGTTTTGGGAGAAGAATGCTCTCAAAACCCTAATTTTCTTGAGAATTATTTAGTCAGTGCAACAACAGTGTTTAACATAAGGAGAAGTCTCCTCCTTATATACTACACTTGGCCGAAATATTCAATAGGGTAGGAGTGGGCTTTCCACTCTTACCTTATTCTAATTCGTGATTCGACCCATTTAGCTATAAGTTATTCGCGGGATTTTAATTATAAATCGTAACATGTTATCAGATATCAATACAGTCGATATATTAATAATGGTCTGAAAAAATACGATATTGTATAATTACCCAAATTAATATAACTGTTTATATAAATTCACGAATACAATATTTAATTAAATATATAACCGTTTATATTTAATTTACGAATTAAACATGTAATCCGTATTAGCTAAAATTATTTAATCCGTATTAAATAATAATCTCAACATCTTATTGACTAATTTAATAGTCAATACCTCTGACTAACTGTTTAGTCTTATCCGGCAAAATGTGACTGTATTTTCATACCTTCACATCTCTCAAACGTGTCCTATAGGTGTGACGTATAGGGACCAGTTGATCACCGCCATCCGTATGACAATAACGTCAAACTTATCTAGCAAGCCAACCGTTATTGATAAACGTGGATCAACTGGTAATAATACAAAAGTATGCCCTTGTGATCCTTAAAGAGATTTAATAAGTCATTGTACTTAATTGTCAAGGACACCAGCCCCAACAATCTCCCACTTGTCCGTACAAGGGTATGTGCAATGACGTTATCACACTACATGTGGAGGACACAATCTCCAACAGATGGTGGGTTCAACGAGCCATAAGTCACGCGGCTGACTGACCAATCACAAAGGCGAGTTATACGGATATCTCGTAGGACACCCCGTGACAACGTTATGGAGTCCTAAATGTTTTATAACATTGGGTGCCTGGTCGTGGATAGGACCTCCATAGTGTTCCTTAGAGTCGAGTCTTTTGACCTTCAACTGTCTCTTGAGATTAAGACAGATTTTGGGTAACTTTGGTTTCTTTCCCACGGTCACCGTAACAGGGGCCAAGAGGATTTTTTCTGGGTTATTTCATGCTGGGCGATATCGGTAGGATTCGAGTTGAGGGAAATATCCAAACCCTTATCAGGATTTTATCATTTCTCAGGGCCACTCGAGGAGTAGTAACTGAAATGCATGGCCATGCTCGAATACAGATTCGTTTTATCAGTTAAGTTACTCTCTAGTCGGGGAAACCACTCTTGATACAAATCGCTTGTGAGATACGACCTTTGCGAATGCGGATTTGCAAATTGTCTTACATTGAGTGGGAGAAATTTTAAAAGGATATGAGATTCGGTTATCGCACCTACACTTGTACGGACAAGTGGGAGTTTGTTGGAGCTTGTGTCCTCCACATGTAGTGTGATAACGTCATTGCACATACCCTTGTACGGACAAGTGGGAGATTGTTGGGGCTGGTGTCCTTGACAATTAAGTACAATGACTTATTAAATCTCTTTAAGGATCAGAAGGGCATACTTTTGTATTATTACCAGTTGATCCACGTTTATCAATAACGGTTGGCTTGCTAGATAAGTTTGACGTTATTGTCATACGGATGGCGGTGATCAACTGGTCCCTATACGTCACACCTATAGGACACGTTTGAGAGATGTGAAGGTATGAAAATACAGTCACATTTTGCCGAATATGACTAAACAGTTAGTCAGAGGTATTGACTATTAAATTAGTCAATAAGATGTTGAGATTATTATTTAATACGGATTAAATAATTTTAGCTAATACGGATTACATGATTAATTCGTAAATTAAATATAAACGGTTATATATTTAATTAAATATTGTATTCGCGTATTAATATAAACAGTTATATTAATTTGGGTAATTATACAATATCGTATTTTGTCAGACCATTATTAATATATCGACTGTATTAATATCTGATAACATGTTACGATTTATAATTAAAATCCCGCGAATAACTTATAGCTAAATGGGTCGAATCACGAATTAGAATAAGGTAAGAGTGGAAAGCCCACTCCTACCCTATTGGAAATTTCGGCCAAAAGAGCTACATAAGGAGGAGGACTCTCCTTATGTCAGGGACTCTTGTTTCACTGTTTAAACAAATCTCAAGGAAAAATTAGGGTTTTGAGAGTTTTCTTCTCCCAAAACCTCAGATCTCACATCTAAAACCTAAATAGCTCTCCCAATATTGCAAGGCAGTTGGAGAGGATTTCTAGCACACGCGGCCACGTCTCATTCTAAGTCTTGGGTGCAAGTTATAGGAGGGAATTTGTGTTAATTCCTGTTCTTAGGCCTTTCGCACAAGGACTAAAGGTTGTACTTCTTTTCTTATCCTTTTAATCTTATGACTATAAACACAACTGTATTTTTCATTATAATCCTGCAAGTTTAGGGTGAATACATGCTTTATTCCCCACAGTAACATCCCTCTATTTGTCGTATGAGTTACTCGATGAAATTGGTTAGACTCGGTCGCATTGTTGATATATAAGTTATTAGAGAAAGAAAAGGGTATAGTTATGTTGTCCGGTTATAGATAAGCTGTCTTAAAACTGTTATAACTTGAGATGTACATATGATTTTGATGTGACTGCAATTGAAAGTGATAGATTATTCTTTTACGATTCTAACGGTAGGTCACACGTCCAAAAAGACCAAGTATTGAGGGAGATATGACTGTTTTACGAAAACTGGTCGGTGCTGAGAACTACGAGGTAACTCGACCGAGTTGAGGCTACTAGACCGAGTTGAGCCTACTCGACCGAGTTGAGGCTACTCGACCGAGTTGGTCCGACTCGGCCGAGTGGGTTGGTCTGTGTTCAGCGTCGCGGTTTGTTATAAAAGAAAATTCATAAGTTAAAATCATATTTTACCCTAAAGCCTTATGCCGCCTTAACCTCTTTTCTCTCATACATCTCTCCCAAAAGTATTAAGAGACTTTTAGCAGTTTTAAGTTGCGGCGATCATCTAGCCTAGCCTCGTTCTTGTTGTTAGTATGTCTGTAAGATAAATTTGATTGTGATGATTGTTAGTAATACCCTATATGTTATCTTAGGAGGAGATTTCATAGAGGAACGGTGGTAGAATCAATTGGATCTTTGCCTTGTGTGGTTTGCCTTGAGGTAGGGTTCTCCCTACTCAGTTATCTGTTTTGTCATTGTGACGATATTTCTGATATATTGTGACGATGTTATTGTTGTGCTGTAAGACTGTATCACTTATTACGAGATGAGATTTGGGAACATATGTGTGGGACCGTTGCGGGAAACGGCTCTCACTCCTACGATCGCTCTTCGTGAGACCCGCCACGGAGAGGATGTGCACATTAATGATATAGGTACCCCCTTGCCGCTAGCAAGTGAGGGTTGATTGTGGGACTACAGGTCGCCACTGTGAGATGATTTGGTTATTGGTGATATAAGCATGCAGTGCCTTGATATTGTTATACATTTATTGATTTTGGTAGTGATGATATTGCGTATAGAGTAACTGACGCTTGTGGTTTGTGCGTTGTGATAATCCATTGGTTTGGTGAGCATATTCTTAACAGGTAACTTGATGCTGATTGTTTGTCTGAGGCTGGGAATGGACGAGTAACCATTGAGGAGTCATAGTAGTCCTTATTTATATTTATTCTCTATGCTTCCGCTGTTGTTTAATCATCTTTTGAGTTTGAGACACTTGTAATGTTGTAATTGTAATTTAATAAAAGTTTCTCGTGCCTTTCTTTGATATTATACCTCGGGTAACTGAGATGGTAATGCTTTCATAATCTAATGGTCTTTCCTAAAGGCCTTGGATTATGCGGGTGTTACAAGTGACGACGATATCGTCGACGTAAACGAGGACGAGAAGGATGATGGTCGTGGTTCTTAGGATAAATAAATAGGGGTCGGATACAGAGTTTTGAAAACCGAGAGCGAGGAGGTATGATTTCAGCTCCGTATACCAGGCTCATGGTGTTGGGATTCTTTAACCCCTAATATGTTTAAGGTCATATTAAACTATTGAATCTTATTTATGCTAGACACAAAGAAAAGATGAATGACCTTACATTGCTTGAACGGATTTAGGGCACGAGATTAGAACACCTTTCTAATCTCGTTCTTGAGCTTAAATCGGCAAGAATGATTTTCCAAATCTTAGTCTTCAAATGTAGAAGACCTCCTCTCGTCGCACCCAAGGTTATCCGTCTAAGAATCGAATGCACAAAACGGGTTTTTGTGTAATTTTCACTAGTAGAAAAACATCTATTTGCTGCTCTTTATTTGAGGCGTTTTTGACCAATAGCAGCAAATAAATAAATCAAAATTTCTATTTTCTAAAACAAATAATCACATTTGAGGCGTGTTTTAGAACCGATGCCGCAAATATAGTCATTTGAGGCGTTTACATAACCCACCCTCAAATAGTCAAAATAGATACATCGCTATCAGTTTACATGGCGTCACTCTTTCCCCTTCCTTCTACCTCGCGGATTCCAACATTCCACCACTCACCTCGCTGCACCTCATTTACCACCGTACGTCGCCATTACTACTACGACTTCAAGTCGGTTGCACCTTCTTCTAATATCTCCTGCCTCCTAATAGGTACTAATTCTTTTAAACTTTTTCATTTTCATTAATTAGGGTTGGTGATTAATTCGATTTGTTCGAAATTATTTGCATTCTTCTATTATTTAATAATAAATATAGCATTATATTTGGTTTATGTTTGAAGTAATAGGCATAAATGGATTAGATTTTATAATTAGGGTTAACCGATTTAGGGGTTTTAGATTCAAATTCCATTTACTTGTAATAATATGATAGTGTAATATGCATAATTGTTGGGTCTTTTTTTGCAATAATTCTGCAGATTATTTATTTTTCAGTTGCTCAAAAGCGTCTTGCAAATGGATTAAGGCTCAATTATACTGAAGCCGTGGCACTCATTGCAACTCAGGTGCCAAACCCCCAAAACCATTTCCTCGTATTTCTAAATTTGATTATGCTTTGTTATTACAGTACCTTTTAAATGTTTATATCTTTTGAAATCTGATGTTTCTGTAGATTTTGAGTTTTGCCCGTGTTGGAAATAAGAGCGTGGCAGAATTGATGGACATTGGGAAGCAGCTTCTTGGGAGGTACTTTATCGATCTCTCTCGTTTTTGACATTATCTATTTGACTATTTCAATTTAATGGGTATCTCACTTAGCTTCTCAGTTTTGGGTGAATTTCCTATTTCATGGTCTAAATTGGAGTGTCGAAGTGTCGAAGTGGCATGTCGGACACCGACACGTGTGACACGCGACATGGCAGTTAAGCGAAGTGTCGGAGTAACATACTCAGATAGATAGATAGATATATAGATAGAGTCATGCATCATTCATTCACATCACCAAATGTCATTGCTAGAACTGATTGATCTCAGAGGTTGTTTCATTGTTAGCTATAGCCTCTCTGTCAGATAGCACTCATTTGTTGTTTCTCTTTGCTCTCTATTCACAGGCGGCGGGTCCTTCCAGCAGTTTCTCACCTTCTGCATACAGTCCAGGTACTCTCTTTTTCCCATTTTCTCTCCCCTTTTCTGTTCATCATTTATTTAATCATACCCAGAATTGATTGATCTCAGATTTTTGAGCTAATATGTATTATGTACTACTTCCATTCCAAATGTTTTTTATCTTCTTTTTTGTTAGTGAAACTGAAAGTTTGATTTACTTGTGTTAATAAGATATATAATATTTTCATTAAGAAGACACTCCAATGTATAATAATAACTTCATTATTATAAGTTGTGAGTGTTGCAGGTGTTCTGATGCTATGCTCTTCTTCATGTAATTTTATTGTTCATGGTTAATGCCATGTCCTTTTGAATGTTTTTCCTTGAAGTTGTGATGTTCTTTGGACCATCTCGTGTGGTTGTAAACTCGATTAATGCTGTTAAGGAGTAGTACAATTGTATGTGCATCAGACTGAACCAATTTTTCGCATTAATTGTAGGGGCACTCGAGAGAGCACGCCTTGCAGCTCGATTAGAGAATCGGAAGCCATTGAAACTCCAAGGTCAACTACACGGCGTATATGCTCAGGTGCAGCAAACCGACGTATCCGTAATATGCAAAGGGCAATTCCAACTACTCTGGAGATGGGAGAGTTCTTTGTTTGCTTTGAGCTTCACCAACAGGAACAGTTCCTGCAAAAGTATTGTTCAGTCTTAAACTACTCTTATACTGTCAGCTAGGAACAATCCCGTTAAAGTCGGTCTTACTGTAATTCTATAGATAATTTGCAGACAAGATCTAATTTTACTGTATTTCGAAAACCAAATTGCAGGTACAACTACGACATTGTGAACGATATACCTACATCTGGTCGCTACGAATGGGTGCGAGTAGACAACTGAGAGAAAATCTGCAGACGGAGGTTGGATTCGAGTTCCTGCCGCAGAAAATTGCACAGTTACTGAAGTTTAAATTTTTGAGCACAATTTAATTTGTATGGTATCAATTGCTGGGCCATGAAACATTGTCAATTTCAAAAGACGAATGTGGTATAGATGCCTATGCTGCACTAAAAGTGTGTTAATTCAAATAAGAATTTGGTAAGAAATGAGTTAAGAAGGGGGAAATTAGTAGTGTATCCAAATCACTGCATATATTCTGTTCTGAATAACAGTCCTTTGATTTCTGTTGTTAAGAAAATTGTTTCTGGTTCCAACATCTTATGGTGTGATCTTCATCAAGTCTTTGTTGGCATCTCATTGTGAACTGTTTTGCTAGAAAGAAGCAGAAGAAGAGGAAGAAGTAGACGGGATAGAGCCGTACTGTCGAGGCCACTGTTCGGAACAGGTCTATCAAATGTTATGAGAATGGAAAGCCGAACTTAATGAGCCTTCTCCAGCATCCTCTTTGCAAGTTAGGACATATAGACTATTTAGTGCCTTTTGTTTTTAGTACTTATAGTTTAGGCTTGCTTGAAACATGGGGTTAATTGTTAGTTTTGTTACTAAGGTTTTTGTATGTATTCTTTAGAATTATTACAAAAATCATGTAAGATTCTCTTGTGGAAAAATATATTTGAGTTGTTATTATATTCAAATAATTTTTTTGCATCATTTAACTAAAAAAAAAAAAAAAAAATTTTTTTTTAAAATTACATATTTGCGGCGTTTTTTGGCAAAAAACGCCTCAATTAGCTTCCCTATTTGAGGCGTTTTTTTTCGCCGCAAATAGCTTTTTCTATTTGCGGCCCCCTTATTTGCTGCTACACCAAAAACGCCGCAAATGACCACTTTTTTGGAGCCGCAAATATCTATTTTTCTACTAGTGTTTGAGTAAAATTTTTCTAACTTAATATTAGAGAGAAAAATGATAGATTATGTCAAATAATGAATGAGTATGAATGAGTAAGAAAACAATTTATCTCTTCTCATTCTATGGACAGCCGAGACAAGCATGAGGGACAAGGGATTGAATGCCTTGTCCCTTTTGCGTGTTTCCATAACACTTAGGAAGTTGCACAATTCCTTGGTTAGTGCGATTTTGTTTTACGATAAAACATCGCATTAACCGCTTGTCGATTCTTGTCCGTCATTTAAAGGGAACCGAGATTTTTAGCTTGGTTCGGAATTCATTAATCGTAATTTATACGTCGTTATGTAATTACGTTAATATAATTCGCAACAGATTGCAATTATAATTACTTCGTCATTCATAATTTTATTTGTTTCGTAAACAATATGATTTGGTAATTTAACATTTATAATTTCCAAATCGATTTTTACTCTTTAATATTTGTTCGATTCATGACGACTTAATTTATCATTATACAATTAATCGTCATTTCGGGAATAACCCTTTAGGTGTGATCTTAAGGGATCAACTGACCATCACCGTCATACGACAGTAATGTCAAACTATTTAAAGCCAATCATTACCGATTAATGTTGGTCAGTCGACTATATGTAAATTTGTGAATCATCCTTTTGTATTCTTACATCGAGATTTAATTTAATTGTGATCGCACTATTGTTGAGGACACTGACTCCAACACATGAAGCCTATTTTAATCCGTATATCGCTTTGCAAAGTTTGCACACATAGTCGGGTTTTCGGTGTCAATGAAACCGGATGGTTGGTCCATAAAAACCGAGTCAGCTAAGCTTCTTTGAAGAAATGCATTGTTGAAATCTAGTTGGTGTAGGTGTCATTGTTGGGCTACGACTATTGAAAGGACAAGGCGGATTGTGGTGGGTTTGATAACCGGGCTAAATGTTTCCGAATAGTCGACACCGGGTCGCTGATGAAATCCATTGGCAACAAGTCTTGCTTTGTATTGTTTAAGTATATCATCCGGGTTATATTTCACACGATACACCCATTTACAACCAACAACGTTTTGGGCTTGAGAACGAGGCACAAGTGACCATATTTGGTTTCGGAGGAAGGCTCGGTGTTCGTCAAGCATGGCGGTTCTCCATCGAGGGTCAACTAGGCCTGTTTGGTGATGTTGGGGGTGACATAAGAGGTTGGAGTGATGGCTGATTGTGCATATTTTGGGTTTGATTTGACAATGTTGTTGGAAACGCGAGTGACAGTGCGAGTTGGAGGAGGGGGGCGGTGGAGAGGTGGATGGTGAGGCAGCAGGTTTGACAGGGAGTGTGGTGGGGATGATGATGTGGGAGTAGGAGAAGGAGGGCGGGTGGGGTTGGTGCGGTTAGAAGGAGGGATGTTTGGAGGAGTAGGTTGAGGAAAAGATTTGATATTGTTAACAATGTGTTAGTTTCACTTTTATAACTTCCTCTTATATATATAACATACTAGATTTCATGCCCTGGCGTTGCCCGGGTAATAACTTGACATGGTTTCAAAGTAATTATCGTAACAGTTAATCTTCTAAAAATACTTAGTATAATAGGCATATATAGAGAATAATTTAAGTATGATTGTTTTTTTATGGCTAATGAAATATCAGATGTATCATCATCGGAACAACATGGAACGTCGAAAGTGCATGAAACTCCAATAGAAACGGAAACACGTACCTCCAATCAATGGTCTTGGAAAGACACTTACATATTACGTATCACTGTCAAAATAATATTTTAAGCACATATATTTTTATAATAACTTCTATACTTTTCATTTGAGCATCATCTTGAAGAAATTTTTTATCCAATATTTCTAATATGTGAAGATAGCTGAAGCTCGTATTCTTTTAATATTAACTCGTATTTTTTTTACCTTAGATCATATTCTTTTTTCTTTAGCTCATATTCTTATCTTAATAGCTCGTATTCTTATCTTATTAGCTCGTATATTTTTACATTAGCGCGTATCCTTATCTTAATAGCTTGTGCTCTTATCTTATTAGCATGTATTCTTCTTATATTGGCTCATATTCTTTTTATGTTAACCCGTATTCTTATATGCTCGTATTTGTAAGTTTTTGATCCTCTAATATGCTCATATGTTTTTTTTTTTTTAAATTGGCTCGTATTCTTATCTTAATAGCTTGTATTTTTTTTACATTAGCTCGTATTCTTAACTTAATATCTCTATTAGCTCACATTCTTACATTAATAGCTCGCCTTCTTATGTGCTCGTATTTTTTAGTTCCCGATTCTCTTAAGTTCTTATTCCTTTTACATTAGCTCGTATTTCTTATATATTCGTATTTTGTAGCTCGTATTCTCTTAAGTGCCTATTATATAATGAAATTTGGTACTATTTTTTTAGCTCGAGAAGTGTTTCAATTAGCTCGTGTTTTCGTATTCTATTTATATTAGGTCGTATTATCATCTTAATAGGTTGTGTTCTTATGTGCTTGTATATTTAAGTTTGCGATCCTTTTAATCTCATATTCGTATTCATTTGATTGTGCTCATATTTTAAAGCTCGTCTTATGTTAATAGCTCGTATTGTTTTTTTTATTAGCTCGTATTCATTTGTGCTCGTGTTTTAAAGCTCGTCTTATCTTAATAGATCGTATTGTTTTTACATTAGCTCGTATTCTTAGCTTAATAGTTCGTATTCTTTTTATATTAGCTCGTATTTTTAGGTTAATAACTCACATTGTTTTGTGCTCGTATTTTTTTAGTTCGCGAGTCTCTTAAACTCGTATTCTTTTTTACATTAACTCATATTCTTATGTGTTTGTATTCTGTAGCTCGTATTTTTTTTAATTATACCTCGTAAATTTAAGTACTTAATATATTCATCAATACATCTATTTATGCTTTTAATTATATAAGAGAAGGGAACCAACAAATTATACCATAACTCCACGGTAGCCAAAACTCTTAATTTACAATCAATTATTTTATTAACTAATTCAATAATTATCCAACTGATATTTATTACTATTTAATTATCTTTTTATTTATATACTTAATTTATTTAACCAAATTAATAGTCAAAGTAATCGCTCTAAAAACAATAATTATCCAACTGATATTTTATTACCATTTAATTATCTTTTTATTTATATACTTTATTTATTTAACCAAAGTAATAGCTAATGAAATTGCTCTAGAACAATAACTAATGAAATCAATTATTTTATGAACTAATTCAATTATTATGCAACTGATATTTTATTACTATTTAATTATCTTTTTATTTAAATACTTAATTTATTTAAACAAAGTAATAGTCAATGTAATCGCTCTAAAAACAATAATTATCTAACTGATATTTTATTATAATTTTATTATCTTTTTATTTATATACTTAATTTATTTAACCAAAGTAATAGTCAATGAAATTGCTCTAAAACAATAGCCAATGAAATCAATTATTTTGTTAACTAATTCAATAATTATCCAACCGATATGTTGTTATTTTTTAATTATCTTTTTATTTATATACTTAATTTATTTAAACAAAATAATAGCCAATGTAATTGCTCTAAAAATAATAATTATCTAACTGATATTTTATTATTATTTGATTATCTTTTTATTTATATACTTAATTTATTTAACCAAAGTAATAGCCAATGAAATTGCTCTAAAACAATAGCCAATGAAATCAATTATTTTGTTAACTAATTCAATAATTATCCAACTGATATTTTATTACTATTTAATTATCTTTTTATTTGTATAATTAATTTATTTAACCAAAGTAATATCCAAGGTAATCGCTCTAAAAACAATAATTATCCAACTGATATTTAATTACTATTTTTATTTATATACTTAACTTACTTAACCAAAGTAATAGCCAATGAAATTATTTTAAAACAATAGCCAAGAAAATCGCTCGAAAAGTTCCTCTTTTAAGTATATATATTGATACTTATTTAAGATTTGTTAGATTGGATAAGAATTAGTTCGGTTGTTACTCACTAAACAAACCCGATTATATATAACCGCCGAACCTATACATAACGCGCGAAATAAATAACCAGGCAGCCAAGCACGTACGTAAAATAACCAGGCATCCCCGATCGGGGACGCAACCATTTCAATTAAATCTTATTTTTCCTTTCTGAATTTCACTAAGTATGAAATATACTTTCACCCGAGCATATAACCCGATATGGCACATAATTGTTAGGTTTATATACCTATTTTAGTCATACTAATTTATATTATCTTATAATTAGTTGATCTTATGCATGCTTAACTAAGGATTAAGCGAGATTAAGGAGGAAGAACAAGCTTCCTTACATTGTTATTCTCGGCTAGATTAGGGCACAAATGAAGTCACCTACTTCACTTGTTCTTGAGCTTAATACACGGATGATCCTCCTTGAACCTTCAAAGAGATGGCCTCCAAAAGATGAACACCAAGACACACTACACTCAATGTTTTGTATGTTATTATGCTAGAATCAACACACAAAATCTCTAGATAGTGTAAGGAGATACACGGTTTTAGGGTTGGAAAAATAATGAATTATTTTTCTTTCTTTTCTTTTGTTCTCTCTAAACAAAACCCTAATATCAAGTATGAATGAATTGAGTTATGCAAATGAGGGAACAAAACCTCTTTTGTTCTCTCCTTGGGTTCGGCCGAAGGGCATGGGTAGAGTGCCCAATAGAATGCCTCACAAATGTTTCCCATGCTCATATTGCTCATTAAATGATATGTCTCACATATGTTCCTAACACATTTTATGTAATGTTGTATGTTTGTATGTGTGTGTCATATCACACGGTCCATACAAACAAAATGGACCCTATAAGAACATTAGTTAGGACAACTTAGCTTACGTAATTCGTAGTTTAACTTTTAAACTCTTCATCGTAAATTTATAAGTAATTCAAATAATTACTTATATTTATTTAATTGTAATTTTATTATTACAACAATTGTAGTTAAAATAACTCATTCAATTGATATCATGTTTCATAAACATATAAACAATAGTGATGACATTTCGATCATTTAAAACAATTTATAATCCCATTATAAATTTTCTCCTTATGTTATTCATAATCTAGAAATGAACTAACTCGTATCAATATACAGTTGCTACATTTATTACTGAGAGAGTTGTCCTAAAGGTGTGACCTAAAGGGATCAACTGGTGCACCGTCATTACGACAGTAATGTAAAACTCTAGCAAGCCAATCATTACCGATTAATGTTGACTGGTTTACTTATGATAAAGAATCATCCCATGAATATTCTTTTATAGAGATTTGTCAATTAATTAAATTATTGACGTGATCACATTATTGTCGAGGACACTTACTCCAACAATCTCCCACTTGTCCTCACAAGTGTGGATCACCGATTCTCTTGTTCTATTACATCATCTCCCACTCAATGCAAGGTGTCTTACAGGTCGTACTTGCACGTGATCAAATCAATAGTGGTTTTTCTCGATATGGAGTGTAACTGTTAGACCGGAATCATCTACCATAGATACTCTCCGAGCGTGGCCACGCATTTCCAGTTCACTACTCCTCGAGTGGCCTTGAGATTTAAGATAACCCTGACAAGGGGCAGAACAATTCCTTTCCGACTGTTCTCCTTGGCTAACATCGTCCATTGTGACCAAATATGTCCATTTGATCCCTTTTACGGAAGATCGTAGAACATAAATTAAAGTCATTCTGAATTATGTCACTTCTAGAGCAACCAGTCTCTAGTCAAAGAATCGACTCATAAGAATATATATAGCAGCTCTTGCCACGACCAGGCTCCATTGAATTCTAAAGAACTCTATAAGCGGTCACTGCCCGACACAAGTGTACCTTACAGTTTGTCTATATGATCGACTAGTCATCCCTCATGACTCTATGGTGTTAGAACTCACCATCAATCGCATCATAATCTAGTCACTTCGAGACGTCACCTCATATAAGTAACTAGGGGCAATACTAAGTTAATCCAGTTCACTTCTACATGGTTCAGCAATTGTCTTACAATCCTGTTTGGATTTAACAAAGTATATTAAAATAAATAAGTTGTATAAAACTTTAAATGATGAACGAGATTATCTTATATGAACGCAAAAACAACATTTTTCATTTCATATCGCATAATCGGTTACACATTGGGTAAACTCTTAAGACCCATAGAACGAGCATGAGAATCATGCATAACTTGCGACAATGGTTTGGTTAAGGGATCAACCACATTATCGTCTGTCCCAACCTTACAAATCGCTATTTCCTTCCTATCAATGAAATCCCGAATTACATGATATTTTCTAGGTACATGTCTAGACTTATTACTAGACTTCGGCTCCTTAGCCTGAAAGACAGCACCACTGTTATCACAGTACAGGGTGATAGGATCTTCAGCATTTGGAACTACCCTAGTCCCTCGATAAATTGCCTTATCCATACTGCCTCCTTAGCAGCTTCTGATGCTGCAATGTACTCTGCTTCCGTTGTAGAATCCGCAACGACTGGTTCTTTGAAGCTCTTCCAACTAATGGCACCACCATTCAAGATAAAGACAAATCTAGCCTGGGATTTAAAATCGTCTTTATCTGTTTGGAAGCTTGCATCTGTGTAACCCTTTACACACAAATCTTCTTCCCCTCCAAACACTAAGTATGAATCCTTAGTTCTTCTCAAGTACTTAAGGATGTTCTTGACTGCAATCCAGTGACTTTCACCTGGATTTGCTTGATATCTACTAGTCATGCTCAAAGCATACGAGACATCTGGATGAGTGCATATCATGGCGTACATGATAGATCCCACGGCGGAAGCATAAGGGATCATTTTCATGCGTTCAACATCCTTGGGCTCCGTGGGTGATTGAGACTTTTTCAATATAATTCCACTTCCCATGGGGATAAACCCTCTCTTGGAATTTCCCATGTTGAAACGTCGAAGAATCTTATTGATATAAGGTTCTTGACTTAGTGCCAATATCCTCTTGGATCTATCTCTATAGATCCGGATACCTAATATGCATTGTGCATTTCCTAGATCTTTCATCTGAAAATGGTTACCTAACCATCCTTTAACTGATGAAAGCATTGGAACATCATTTCCAATGAGTAGTATGTCATCCACATACAAGATTAGGAATACAACATTGCTCCCACTGAATTTCATATACAGACAAGGTTCCTCGACACTTCGAGTGAAACCATTTTCTTTTATGACTTTATTGAAGCGATGATTCCAACTCCTGGATGCTTGCTTAAGACCATAGATGGATCTCTTAAGCTTGCATACCTTGTTAGGATTTTTAAGATCTTCAAAACCCTCAGGTTGTATCATATACGCATCCTCCTTTAAATGCCCATTTAAGAAGGCGGTTTTGACGTCCATTTGCCACACTTCATAGTCATGAAATGCGGCAATCGCTAACATTATCCTAATGGATCTTAGCATGGCTACCGGAGCAAAGGTCTCATCATAATGAAGACCTTGAACTTGGGAAAATCCCTTAGCTACTAGCCTAGCTTTATATACATCATCATGTCCTTCTATGCCATTCTTCACCTTGAAGATCCACTTGCATTGGAGAGGTCTCATCTCCTTAGTCAAGTCTACCAAGTCCCATACTTGGTTTTGATGCATAGAATCCATCTCGGATGCCATGGCCTCTTGCCATTTGGCGGAGTTGGGACTAGAGATTGCAGCTTTGTAAGTGGTAGGCTCATCACTTTCCAAAAGTAATACATCTAGGCTACCATCTTCCTCAATTAGTCCAACATACCTATCAGGTTGATGTGGAACCCTACTCGACCTCCTGGGTGGAATAGGTACCGAAGCGGACGAAGAAGGAACATCTTCATCTGTCTCAGCTTCAGTTTGTGGCTCTTGAACTTCTCGAACTTCATTAAGTTCAAAATTTCTCCCACTCTGTCTTTTAGAAATAAACTCCTTTTCTAAGAAGACAGCCTCAGAAGACACAAACACTTTGTTTTCATGAGGTTTGTAGAAGTGGTAGCCACGTGAGGTGGTTGGATAACCAACAAAGATGCGTTTTTCGGATCTGGGTGCGAGTTTGTCATCGGTCTTTGCCTTGACATAAGCATCGCATCCCCATATCTTCATATAGGATAAGTTAGGAACCTTTCCTTTCCACATCTCATATGGAGTCTTATCGGTCGCTTTCGTTGGACTATTGTTCAACGATTTGATGGCTGTGAGGATCGCAAATCCCCAAAATGAATTAGGTAAATCAGTTTGGCTCATCATTGATCGGACCATATCCAATAAGGTTCGATTCCTCCTTTCTGCCACACCATTAAGTTGTGGTGTTCCTGGAGGTGAAAGTTGTGACACAATGCCACATTCTTTTAGATGTGAATCAAATTCATTGCTAAGATATTCACCACCACGATCTGATCGTAGTGTCTTAATCTTTCTGTCGAGTTGGTTTTCTACTTCATTTTGAAATTCTTTAAATTTCTTGAAGGCTTCACTCTTATACTTCATTAAGTAGATATACTCATACCTACTTAAATCATCGGTGAAGGTGATGAAATAGTCATAATTGCCTCTAGCGGTGATTGTTAGTGGTCCACATACATCCGTGTGTATGAGTCCTAACAATTCACTAGCTCGCGTCCCTTTACCACTAAAAGGATTACGAGTCATTTTCCCTAGAAGGCAAGCCTCGCATGTACCATAAGATTCATATTCGAATGGTTTAATTATATTGGTCTTTACCAATCTTTTGATGCGATTCTCATTTATGTGGCCAAGTCGACAATGCCAAATGTATGATTCATTTTCATTCGGGTCACTTGTTTTTATCCTTTTGTTATTTACGTTATAGACATTTTTAGACAAGTCGAAAGTTTCCAAAACATAGATTCCATTAATCGAATTAGCATGGCCAACAACCATGTCATTCTTAGAAATTACACAACAATTGTTTTTAATGGAAAAATTATATCCCTCAATGTCTAACATTGCTACAGAAATAATGTTTTTGGAAATAGACGGTACAAAATAACAATTATTTAGTTTTAGCTCGTATCCACTCGTCAAGGCAAGAGTGCAAGTTCCTTTAGAAGTGGCCGCTACCCGAGCTCCATTTCCAAGTCGGAGATCCATATCACCCTTGTCCACCTTCTCCACTTCTCTTAAACCCTGCAAACGATTACAAAGGTGAGAACCACAACCGGTATCCAATACCCATGATGTGTGGGATGTAAAATTAATGTCAATAACAAAAATTTCGGATTTGAAATTACCTAACGGAATCACAAGACCTTCTTGGATATGACGTAATTACTTGGGGCAATTCCTCCTCCAATGGCCCATGACACTACAATAGTGGCATCGCCCTTTTTCTAACTTTCTCTTCTTCTTCTTAATCTTTGCAAGACCTTGCTAGAACTCCCACTAGCTTCATCATAAGCCCTTTCTTTCAAGTACAAGGCATTCAATTCTTCATTTAGCTTATCTATATAAGCCG
The DNA here is from genome assembly GCA_029255685.2 of Silene conica. Lineage (NCBI taxonomy): Eukaryota > Viridiplantae > Streptophyta > Magnoliopsida > Caryophyllales > Caryophyllaceae > Silene > Silene conica. Next base: position 16,010,350 of record CM055311.2, on the reverse strand, counting down.
TGTCAAGAAGTGGACCCTTTTTGGGAGGTGGGAGAGAAGTAATAAAGTTAACATTGCCATCCGGACCCGTTCCGAAATGAACTTCTCTAGTAGTATCAATGTTGTTTTGGTTGCAAATATCGTCGAAAACATTATGACAAGAATCAATAGTGATAGGGTTGAATGAATCCATTGCGATAAAATAACTACAAAAACGGAAACGAAGGAAAATTAACGTTCATCATTTTAATACTTGTTAAACATTTTAAACAAGTTAAGTATTTACTTAACGATCTCTTACACAATTAAGTAAATAATCCCGAGACCCAAACCCATACAAATCCGGGCACGGTATAGCCGATTCAACCCGTATAGGTATAATTTGGTGGATTAATCCTTTAATCGGTTCTACTCTTAGAACTCTCGGTCGACAATTTTCTTAAAATTATCTTTAGCCCGAAATTATTGCAACTACGGGTACGAATACTTTCGTTGAGATCGACCAAATTTCAAGGTGTAATCTTTATTACCCCCACTTACCCAACGTGACAATTTTAGTACCCCGGTTTAGCCGAGCCTACATGTTTGTCAAGAAGGGATTCATGGGTCCATACTCTTTGGTAAGGCTAAGTCTCAAAATTTTATACATAAGAGATCTTATCAAATATTATCTATCTCCTTTTAAGTGAACTAATTAGGTGAATTTATTATCGATAATAAAATGATACGTTGAAGACTCGATACTCTATATGCATGACGTGTTAATGGCGATTTGGCTATGCATGCAACATATGAAAACAAAATAAAGCAAACGATAAATTCCTAGTATGGCCTTTTCTATAAAAGAAATAATAAAAGTACAAATTCGGAAACCAACTCCTTTGGTCCCTTGATCTTGACGAGGCACGCAAATCGAGGCAAACACCGTCTTGATCGAAACTCCTTTCCGAATGGCACCGTCTTCAAGGTTCTCCGGAAATTACAAGAATTACAACTTTTCTAGTCTACTTTATACATTATAAAATAGAAATAAATTACAATTGGGTGATACGAGATCACAAAATTACAACCGAATCGGTAACCCCTTACATTACGGGAAATACCGATTTAAAAACTAAGGTCATACTAGAATAATTACATGATTCAAAATAATGCAATATTAAATGACATTCATAAGAAAAACGCAGCAATATATATGTTATGGATATGTTCATTTTTAATGCCAAATCGCCCTAATAACTTATTATGTCGAGAATTAATCCGGTTTTATGAGATATTAGCATCTTTAACTCTTTAAAATGCATAAATTAAAACATAAACAACCTTATGTTCTAAATAATATCCTAACACATTTTAGGATTCAAAATTATTCATAAATAATTTTGATGATAATTAACCCTTTAATTATATTTACATCGCTCATAATGCCCTAAAAACATAACATTTACGAATTAAATCCAAACAATTTTTAAAATTTTCGAAATTTGGATTTTATTTTCACAAACATTCTGAAATATTATAATAATATTTATAATGTCAAAAATTTTGGTCATATTATTCGAAATATAACTCGAAATATCATATATATATGGCCAAAATTACCTCTTAATACGGTTTTCACTAAAAAAAATCGTAAAACATGTTATACAACATCATATTGTACCAAATTTTACATACATCTATAACCCTTATAAATGTGCAAAAACTTGAAATTGGTGAACAGTAGAGCAGTGCTCTCGTGCGTGGGGTGTGATGAACAGAGGCATGTTTGTCCTCTTCCCTGTCCTTCTTACTCTGACTTGCTTCTCTTCTTCTGCTCCCCATTCACTTTATCTTCCTCTTATTCTTCTTCTTTTACTCTCAATCACAGACACTCCTCCATCATCATCATCATCATCCTTAATTCCTCAACACCACTTTTAGCATAATCATCAACAACAATCTGGATCAAGTGAGTATTATTCCAGTTATTTCATTTCCAAATTCTTATAATTATGGAAATCGAGGTATCAAATGTGAGTAATATGATTTTGTAATTCCACTTCCTTTTACTCTATTTCACTGTTTCACATATTAGGATTTATATTTATTGTATTTTTCTTTCTTCATCTACCTCACTTGATCAATTTTCTAGGGTTCATAAAATCCCCAAATTATCAAATTATCATTTTTTAGAAAATTAGGACTTCTTGATTGGTCCAACTCCTTTATTCCAGTACTTTATTCGAGAACTTCTCAGTGAGAACTTTGTTGTACAACCAACAACAACAGCTATTCCAGGTAATTTTCCGTGGTTTTTATTTTTATTGGGTTTTCGATCTTCCTTTATAATTGTGTTCTCGTAATTTCTACTAGATTTTTTGAGCTTTTTAATTGATTTCAATGTTCTATGTTTTTTAATTGGTTTGAATGTTCTATGTTTTTTAATTGAGTTTCTGGGTGGTTATTGGGGTCAAACATTGAAATCTCGTTTTTCTGGTTATTATTGATATGATTTCGATTCAAATCTCCCCTTTTGATTAGGTTATATAACATTCTTATAGATTTCCTGGGTTTTTGGTGGTATTACCTTCGATTTTGATTTTCTAGGGTTTTTTATTGACTATCTGTGTTGTTATTGGCATTTCTTCAATTATAATCTGAATTGGAAATTACGTCAAATTCCGTTGTTTATTAAGAAGAGATCATCAGAGTGAGTTTGTTAGCAGCACAGAACCTCTATGAGGAGTGCTGCAGGTGGTTTCTTTCAGATTATGTTTGCACAGAAATACCAATTTTTATTGTATATCCCATTTCAGGGGCTCGTGTAAATGGCGCTGATGGTGAATTCAGCTGGAGCATTGCTTGCTATGTTATAAGAGAATCATCCAACTTTGAAGCTTCATGCTCTCTCGAATCTCAATACTTTTGCCCAATTTTTCTGGACTGAGATCTCTACTAGCATCCCTCTAATGTTACTATTATTGTTCTTGATTATTAATTTTATCTTAATTATATGTTTTTGTGTTTTAGTTATGTTAATTAAGTTTGTTTAGTGGATTAATTTGTGGTCAATTAGTTTTGATTAATCTATTATTATCATGGCATTTTTCTGCTGCTTTTGCGTTCGATTGTAATGTTTTACTTTTCTGCTTGTGTTTTCAGCGAGTATCAGGCTGCTCCCTCTCCTATCTGTATATGTCGTTTTCACTTGTCTAGAACCCTTACAATCTGTATGTTTGCAGGACGCGGCATGTGTACTGGTTCCTGGTGGATTCGGTGATCGTGGAAAAGGAGGAATGATATTAGCTGCAAAATATGCCAAAGAGCATAATGTTACGAGTTGGAACTTGCCTTTACTGTTGACAGTGCAAGTACTTTTGTTTGATAATATTTCTGTCTGCTGCATGCAACAGATTCACAAAGTGCCAGCTACTGATATGGGGGCTCTTAAATCTCCACTGATGGGATTGTTTGAAAAATGCCGAGCTCAAAAATTGTTTATTTATGTACAAGATTATGATGAGAGTGATCCTAAGACACACAAGTGGATGGACTTGACCAGAGTGACTACTAAAGAGCTTATAGCGTATGTCCTTCAACCTCCTGCTTTTGTCTCCTTTTTGTGCGTGGTGTACTAATCCCCCCTTGCTATCCTTACTGTCAGAAAAGTTATAGCATGTCTATTCATTGCTTCATTTATGAATTTTAAAAAATAACATTACTCCAAAGCTTTAAGACTCCGCTCATGGCAAGGTAAGATGGTACATGTACGCATCATTACTCGTGTGTTACACTTGCGTTCAATGTTTCTAAATGACTATTACATCAACTGCTACTTTACATTATCAAATGTGCATACAATCATAACAAACTCTCGTATATGAATATATGATCATCATGAGATTGTACCATATTATGAAGTAGTTAGTTGCCTTTTTTCTACGGTTGGTAATTATATTTGTGACTTCTATAGTTGAACTGGGTAGGTCTCACATGCATTAATTTGATACTGTCTTACTACTCTCATAGGAAATCGGCTTGATCTAAGAATAGTGAATCTTAAAAATTATCCAGATAAATGTCTTCACCATGTCTTTTTCAGCGTAGTTAACAATACGCTTTTATCATCCTTTCTGAGAACTCGGTGTTTATAGAGCATATTCTTATTACGATTTCTACTGGCTGCATGTCCCTCATTTTGTTTCGCAGAAAGTATGGGCTTGATGACAAATTAAGTTAGCAGTTATATGCGTGACTTCTATAGTTGAATTGGTTAGGTCTCACATGACATTAATACGATGCTGTCTTATTACTCTCATAGGAAATTGGCTTGATCTCACTAAGAATAGTGATCTTAAGAATTATCCCGACAAATGTCTTCACCGTGTCTTTTTCAGCGTAGTTGACAGTATGCTTTTATCATCCTTTCTGAGAACCCTGGTCTTCCTGCTCCCTTTCTAGATATTTGAATGTATTTTTTGTTGCTCTCTCCGTGGTTTTATGTGTTTTATCTGATTCGCTGTTTGTGTGTGCTTTGGCATGTCCATATTGCTTGATGCTTCAGACTTCGGATACTGAATTCTTCTTTCCGATGTTTATAGAGCTTGTTCTTATTACGATTTCTACGGGCTGCATGTCCCTCATTTTGTTTCGCAGAAAGTATGGGCTTGATGACAACACTATTGACTTTATAGGCCATGCATTGGCGCTTCAAACAGATGACCGCTATCTGAATGAACCTGCACTAGAAACTGTGAAGAGGATGAAGGTCAGAATCTAGCTAACCAGTGTCTAACATGTAAGATCTTTCGAATCAATATGTTGTGAATTATTTTAATCTGTATGATTCCAGCTGTATTCTGAATCTTTGGCTCGCTTTCAAGGAGGTTCTCCATGGGTTAGGAGAATTACCACAGGTTCAGTTTTTGCTCTCTGCATTTGTGTCTGTTTTCAGTTGATTCTTTGATTATTTTCAGTATTGGTGCCTGATTGTTCATGGGAAAGTCTTTCTTTTTGATGATTAGAAGATATCCTTTTCCTCCTTCATATAAAATCATTATCATGGCATTTTTCTGCTGCTTTTGCGTTCAATTGTAATGGTTTACTTTTCTGCTTGTGTTTTCAGCGAGTATCAGGTTGCTCCCTGTCCTATCTGTATATGTCGTTTTCACATGTCTAGAACCCTTACAATCTGTGTTTGCAGGGCGCGGCATGTGTACTGGTTCCTGGTGGATTCGGTGATCGTGGAATAGGAGTAATGATATTAGCTGCAAAATATGCCAAAGAGAATAATGTACAAAATTTATACGAGGGTCTCGCATTATAAGATTTAATGATCCACAATTCATCAGCCATGGGATTAATTAAGCAATACATTGGTAATTTGTTTGGTCTTGTATGTTTATCCGTTCATACTTATTTGTTTGTTTATTTTTGTATTGTGGCGCAGAACCACAACTATGCAGTAGACCTGCATCACTCCCAAAAACTGTAAGGCACAGGCCAGGCCAAGGGGTTTGACGAGGTGGGCATAAAGAAGCTAGATCCAAGATTATATCTGATATTCTTTTCTGACTGAATTTTCAGGTTGAACAAGGAGCAAAAGTAGAGCTGCCCTTCTAGCTCGCTCATGAATTACATACGAGACAAACTGTAATTATGAGTGTTCCACATTGCTTCAATCAAATGTACGTCCTTCAAAGCTCCATCACTACTTTGCTTCTTATATATATGAACTTTCCCTTTCATGATAAAAGGTTCCATGTTAATATTTTTATTTTTCAGTAGTTAGCCGCCTAAAATCATTTGGGGTAAGGCTGTGGTGTTGTGCACCTGTGGTGGTGCTTTGTGTTATAGAGTGCTCGTTATCATGAAAGATGAGCGAGTTGAAGAGGTAAATAATTATACATATTAGATTAAATATAGCTGTTATAGTAATTAAACTAAAGTAGAGTGGAAAGTAAGGGTCGAACCCAAGAGAAGGGGGGTTTTAATTGTTTTCCAAATCCGTAAGTAGAGTAACTGCAATTAATTAAAAGATAAATATGTAAAAAGGGGGGTTTTTGGTTTGGTTTTAAAGTCACAATTCAAATAATTTGTTAGATCAAGTGTAATCTCTTAAGAGGTGTCCATGAGAGAGGGTGTCTTTTCTATTTTTTACGTCATATTGTAGGAATTCGACAATGTACTCATGGTCCGTTTGCATAGACACTATAAAGTGGTGTAGTTGCTGAACCAGACATCATTCACCCATCTAACTCATAGCAATTACTCTATCGTATATATGTAGTATCTGTGTAGGGAGTAATCGAATGTTACATTGTTGAATAATGGGTATGATGTCGATATTAATTTTATTCGGAATATGATTCTTCAACGATATACGTGTTTTTTTAGGAAACCGGAGTCTTTCCGAAATTTGTTGGGTAGGGTTGAAGAGGAATTGATGACTTCACGAATTTATCCGATGTTTTTGTATGGGATATAATTGCTCTCTTGCCTTAGTAAGGAAAGTATTGAGTCGAAATGTCAAGCGTTAGGAAGCTCTGGGTGGACCGAATATCTTGTTTCTGAATTAATGAGGAGAAATCCTTTTGCTTTCCGTAAATCTGTAGAATATATTAAGAAAATGTTGGGTTTTTGGATGACTGAGCTGGATTATGAACCTGATTTCTTAGTTAAACGTACTGCATTGTTTACTTGTAGTCTAGAGAAGCGAATGGTTCCTAGACGTCATGTTTGGTTGATTTTGAAGGAGAAGGGTTTGTTAGATTACAAGTTTTATAGTGCCATCACTAAAAGCAATTCTAAGTTCTTACGATTGTTCCTTCAACCTTATAAGGAAGCTATACCGGGTCTTCTTGAAGTTTACCAGAAGGGTTTGTTATTCTTGTCTTCATTTATCTTCTATATCTTCATAATTCTAGCTTGTTTTTATTATAAACATACATAAATATACAGAACTACTAGGTTTTTTTTACTGTCATTTGATCTACAGTAGATCCAACAGAATGTGATTTTGATTCATTTTGGTAATTTAAGTTATGGGGTTGCATTTTTAGGGTAATTTATGAACTGGGTAGTGTTCAAAATTCATTGAATTGATGTTTTACTGTTAAAAGAATCAAAGTTCATACCTTTTTGATAATTTCATGATTTTTGAAGGAGGAAAGTGAAAAGGGTTGATTTTTGTTGAAGTTTTTGTGTTGAGGGTTTGTTTTGATACATGATTTAGGGTCGGCTATCATGAATCATCATTCGAATCCGTTTAGGGTAGATCGAGCTTGGCTGTTTGCTTAATGCTGCTGATTAATTGAGTGGTGATAATTAGGGTTTGTTTAGAGTAAAGATCTTGAATTTGTTTTGCTTATACTTGTAAAAGAGTGATATTTGAGCTAATGTAGTGATGAGGATGTTCATTTGAGCTCATGATTCTAGTTGAATGGTAGTGAAGGTACATCAAATCGGATTGTCGTATCGTTAGGGACGAGAGGGGTATATTTAGTTGGCATTGAATTTGGTTTATATGAAGGTGGAATGTTTTGTGTTTTGACATATTGAGCTTGTGATTGCGTATTACGTGGCGTTGGAGTGTTATCTTAGATTAAGTGGCAATATCTACGCTTTTAAGTGGCGATATCTAAGGTTTTGACTGATCTGGGAAACTCTTATTTTGGTGGAAGTTATTAATTCAGCAAATCGTGGTCAGGTGGTTAGGCATTTTGGGGTTGTAGAACTGCTTTTGTTGGCTGTTTTAGCCTTTTAGAGTCGTATGGGTTGCATTGTGTGCTACAGAAGTTAGGAGTGATTTAGGGAGTCGAGATGCCACCTTCTCCGTCGTCGAGGGGATCTCTCAGATGGGATTCTGGTGGTGATATCCATAAGAGGGGGCGCAGTTTTGAGAGCGGATTGTCTTTTAGAAAACAGGAAGATGATATTGCTCTATTCAATTAAATGCAAAGCCGATAAATGGAGAATTTCCTTCTTGAGTCAACAGATGGTTTTGATGATTTATTATGTAATTCCTTTTGCTCTTACAAACTCGATTGCTTTTTTACTTTGAATTTAAATTGTTTCTTTGACAACTCAATGCTTAACTATTTTCATATGTTTGTGATGGTTCCAGCTTCCAAAACGAAACCATATCTGGACTTTAACCTTGGAATCAATATCGCTGCTCGGGAAGAGAGAGCAGTGATCTGCTCAACGAGGACAGTGACAAGAATGATTATGATTTATGAGTGGTTGGTGTTATTTTTATCCTTTCCTGGGCTATGTATTCTTTCTAATTCTGTGCTTTCCTTTTTTTTTCTCTTGAAATTCTCTGCATGCTGATCTAGAGCGATGAATTGTTTTATGTATAATGTACTCGCACCACTTTTTTCATTAACCTTGCCTTTTTGCTGACGGGAAAATTTGAAAATGAGGCTCAATGGAAAAAAATGGAGGGAGTATTTGACGCCGAGTGTTGTGAATCACGGAACATCACATTTACTGATTTACCTCTTATCTTTTCGCCTGCTATCATGCTTTACGATTCTTACATTTTTCAAGAGGCGTTTGTAACATTGTGTTTACCTCCTCCATTGGAAGGTTATTGACTCCCCCAGAGACCCCGCTTTATCCTTCATTGGACGATGAGCCAGCCTCTGTCGGCCTCGTACATAATGGTAGAGCTCGAAGCAGGCCTATTTCACTTTCAAGATCATCTACAGTTAGTCATAATTTGTTGAATTATTCAATATTTATAGTTATTCTGAAATTTAACCTCGGAATTGTTATTCGTGTGTGTTTCATTTCCAATGAAGCGAGGACCCCCTATTCAGGTGGTTACGGATTCTGGTGGGATAAAGCAAAATGAGTCACCAAAGTGACATTTGGATGCAATTCTTGATGCATTTTTCATTATGGGTCATGTGAAAACGGTTGTTATGTGTTTAACAACGGCATAAGACTACATACATTCGATCTTTTGCCGTGCCACAGGCGGAGCTCTTGAGGCATCTGGGCGTACAGTTATTGTTGTATTCATACTTTGTGTTCATGATGGGGTGTTCATATGTATATCTTACAGATGGAGAAAAGTAACAGAAGCAGTAGAGGAAGCCGTAGTCCCCAGCATTTGAGCCCCTCTCCTCAGTCTGGGAATATTACTTCCCGGGGAAGATCATCTTCGGCTTCTTATTCAAATACTGTTCCTTTACACTCTATTTCTCCATCACGGAGACAATCACCTCCTCCAGTCAACCCTTCAACACCACCACCACCACGATATCTAACACCTACTTCTCGGAGAACAACTGGAGCCTCTCCTGTTAGGAGAAATCGAGGAAATTCCGCATCCCCAAAAGCAAGGGCTTGGCAGTCAAGCATTCCCGGCTTTTCCTTGGATGCACCTCCTAATCTCCGGACTTCTTTGGCTGATCGACCCGCATCTTATATAAGGGGGTCTTCACCAGCATCTAGGACAAGCAGAGAGTCAAACTCAAAATTTGGCAGGCAGTCAATATCTCCAACACCTTCTAGATGTATCAGTTCGTCACATAGTCAAGAACGAGATAGACTGAGCTCACATAACAAAGGTTCCATGGCATCATCAGGGGACGATGATGCTGATGCTGATGCCGATGCTGACGCTGACGCTGACTCATTTCAGTCTGATCCCGATTGTGTCCATGAGCGCTCTATGCCTAGGAAATGGGTCAGTGAAGGCCATTAGCTTTCCCAAAGAGGAACACAAAGATGATTTCTCCAAGTTCTGCTCCAAAGCGTTCATTTGACTCGGCCATACGCCAAATGGTAATAATACTGCATATCTGCTCTTGTACTTTAGTCGAGAGTGTAAACAATCCTTTGTAATTCGTCTGGCTATCACAAAAATGTCCCCTTAAAGGCCTTAATACAAAAACCCTCTAAGCCGCATGACCTAGATGTAAATATGTAATACTGAGGCATAATCTATAGTTATGGGCTAGCTAGCCAGTCAAAGTTGCAAAGAAGAAGAGTTCCGAGGTCTGGACAATGGCGACGAAACAATATTTTGCTCATTCATAGAAAAAGTCTCAGTGGCCATGCTTGTTTATGAAGTTACTTGTGTTGTATGTGTTTATTATTTAGCCTCCACATCCATCTTAATAATTTATGGTTATAAAGAGATTTTGTGCTAAAGTTGAAAGCTTAGTTTGCATCTGTCTAAATGGTAAACTGGTAAAGCATGAATACTTAAATGGGAATTATGGGAGTATCAAGGTATAACATGGCTTAACCTTTCAAATCTGCATCAAAAAATAGGATTCGTCATTATCTTCTAAGTAATTACCGTGAATTTATAGTATTATACCCCATTTTTTATGCCTTCTTGTATTCTTATGTTTCTATGTTAGAACATCCCTGACTGAATCTAGGACACAGCCGTAACTTTGAAATTTGATTTATTCAGAGACGTTATTTTCTAATAATCATCATGAATTTACGTGAAACTGGTTATTTACGTTTGTTTTGTGGATATCTTATGGAAGTACACTGCTTGTTGTTTGTAGGACCGTATGACTCCGTAGAATATGTTCAGGCCGCTCTTATCTGGTGTCCCAAGTTCGACCATCTACTCTGGAAAGACCAGTTCCACAGATCATACTGTGCCATCAAGGATTACAAACAGTAGTAATGCAAGTTGGGAAACTGGACTGAATTTTAATGAATTCTTTCCACCGTTAAGTTGGGAAAAACAGAAGAGAAGGCTATGGGATTTACATTAAATTGAGTAAAACTAAATTTAGCTCCTTCTTGCAAGGAGCTAATTTCTATCTACTCGTGCAATCAAGTCACTCCCCATGTGCTCGTGTGCAGTAGTCCTTTGATGCGTGGCTTATACAATTGCTCACCCCACCATTAGCCTTGTCAATGACCCCCACTTTTCAACCAAGAGCTGTTTATTACATGCTCTACGTCCTTCGATATTTTACCCATATGCTACTCCTTAATATGCTACCTAATGTTTTCAGGTCGGATGATTAAATAAAGCAAATAACCATGAACCATGTAAGATATGCCATAATAAGAAACAAGCCATACCTCACAGGTAATTTTCATATTACATGGCCGCAGAGGTTCTGAAGCGGAATTATGGACCTGAGGTGGATGTATGGAGTGCAGGAGTTATTTTATACATTCTTCTTCGTGGTGTTCCTCCTTTTTGGGCTTGTACTTTTTCAACCTTCTTTCATCATGCTCACTACTACCTTCATGTTCTCATGATCGACGTTGCGAGAGAAATATGAATTTAATCTCTTTGCTAAAGCATGAGTTCTGCATGAGACGGTCTTACATGTGAAACCAACCAATTCTGCGAGTATATTAGGCTGATGGGTGGTTTTTCTTGTATGAAGATTCTCTTTGGAAGATGCTGTAAGCATTCCAAATGCTTATGCAGTCGAACAGTGGCTGTAAATTCTGATGTTGATGATACTCTTTGAATGTACAGAGACAGAACAAGGGGTGGCTTTGGCGATTTTGCGAGGGAATCTAGATTTTAAGAGGGAACCATGGCATCAAATCTCTGATAATGCTAAAAACCTTGTCAAGCAGATGTTGGATCCCGACCCTAAGAAGCGTTTAACTGCTCAGCAAGTTCTTGGTGAGTCTTTATATGTGTTGTTTTCTCGTTACTTCGAAGTATGAACTTGGCTTTGTGCCAGTCTGCAATTGACGGACTAAATTGAATGTTTTCTCCTCATTTTGCAGATCATCCCTGTATACAGAATGCAAAGAAAGCTTCGAATGTGCCTTTAGGAGATATCGTGAGGTCACGGCTTAAACAGTTTGCAGGAATGAACAGATTCAAGAAGAAGGCACTGAGGGTAAGGATTGACGACATTGTCCATTCCTCTGTCTATGTAAGTCGTGTCTACGACACCAGTATAGTTATGAATGAATAACTAAAGTAATCGAAAGTCGAAACATTCTTTTTGCAGGTGGTATCTATTAGGAATATTAATAATAGTTGGGCCTCAACCATCGCCTTAAGGTTTTGGTTGAGACGGTTCATCTATCAGTATCATTGCCTTTTGTTGTTCTGTTTTATTTCTTCGCTTTTAGAAGTTTGGACAATTCCGGAAAGCATTCTTTGGTGTAAACCATCCATTTTAGTTTGGATTCAATTGTGGTGGGATCATTCGCCGGCGCTTTTCTACTGGTTCTGATTCAGCTCATTTCACATTACATTTGTTAGAGATCTATTTTTGTTTTTGGTTCGGATAAGAAATACATACAATAGTTCATTAAACTTATACGTGAATGGTTTACATTGATAAGAGACTTTCACTTGTTCGAAAACTGGACCTAATTCATATAAACCAACAAATGCTTGATCTGATTGAAGCTCTTATCAATGTTCTAAGTTTTTTGTTCATGTAAAACTATGTTAAATGTCCGGTAATGTACTGAGCAATGAGTTGTGATATATTCAAGAGTCGAGACCTAGATACAAAAACCTGTCAATCTCAACTATGTCATTGTGGCTTCCTGTGTACCCAAAAGAATAAAAAACGATTACTCGTAATTCTAGAAACAGATGCTTGATCTGATTGATGTTTATATTGGTATGCAGGTAATGGCAGAAAATCTGCCAGATGAAGAAATCAAAGGATTAAAACAAATGTTCAACAACATTGACACAGACAGGAGTGGTACAATCACTCTGGAGAAACTTAAAGCAGGACTGGCGAGGCTGGGTTCTCGACTAAATGAAACCGAAATTCAGCAGTTAATGGAAGCGGTAACAACTTGTTAACTTTCTTATCAATCTCTGAGAAACAATGCATGAGGTACTAAGAAAATGCTACAAGTAAAAGAGAAGGATTATCTCATTATCATTGTTGGTACTCGGTGTAAAGGGAAACCTAAGGGCAGTTTTAATATTGACGGGATTCAAACACAGGTCATGAGAATAACCCTCACGACTTTATCAACTAAGCTAGCCGATACTTCTAAAAGCATTTTCAATGTTATGCAGCATTGCAGCTTATTAAATGAATTATGATTTCTGACAGGCTAATGTTGATAATAATGGAAGCATTGACTACATGGAATTCATCACAGCTACTATGCACCGTCATCAACTCGATAAGGACGAAAATCTTCTTTGAGGGTTAGGATATGGCAATGCGGCCTTGCCGAGGACATCTCACCTTATTCAAAGATCAATGGGGACTCTTAAACCATCACGCGCTAGCTGAACAGGAATTCCCTCCCTATATGCAAAAAAAGACGACCTATCAGATAACTGAGTTACTATTACAATATAATTTCTAATCTACTAATATCCTTGATTCTGCAAGCAACAGCAGTATTATTATTCCTAATGCTCCAAAGAGTAACAGTGCCCCACCTATGGTGGGGTTAGATGTATGGAACTTTACCTATGTCATGAAACACAGAGGGGATGTTAAGCTGTGTACTGTACTGTACTGTAACTCATCACACGAGATGTCCTTTAGTTGTGAGTATTGTGTGTAACTTTGTAGATCAGTTAGGCAAGAAGAGCAATCCCACAAAGACCAGTGAGTCTTCTATAGTGTTAATGGCTTAAATCCCGCATAAACGTCTTATGTAAGTTTTTGTGCAGACAGATATATGTTGGAAGCGGCATTAAATTATAGTAAAACATAAATGCCTTCACAAATGCATTTAACTTCGCTACCTCTTTGACCACTCTGCAAGAAATTCATTATCCTTCTGATGATCAAACTCATGAGTCATTCCAACCAACAGAGCACGTTTAGGACAGAAGTATAATGGACCAGGTACGGATTTCAAAATTTTGAATATGAATCGGTGATTCACTAAATAAGTGAATCGGATTTGGATCTCGCAAACCCGATCATGGCCCTGGCCCTTGCCTTGGTCTAACGAATTGGTACTCCGATCCGTATGTGATGTATGTGTGGACCTTGGCGCAGGTGCCACTTCCTCCCGAATAATGGTGCCGAAAACAATAGAAAAAAGAAACACACACAAGCAGGTTAGAATATAAATGGGTGTTTATATATTTTAAAATGTGTACCGACTCTAATTCTTGTCCTTTCTTCTTGTATACAACGTTATCTTTCATCCCACAAATACTTATCGAACACGGATAATATCGGTCCTGAGCTAAAACCGGTAGTATCTCCCTTAAAATATACAATTGACAATTTAAGTGGATATTAAATAAGCACTCCACCCGTGTTTCCACTTTTAGTATTGTAAAATGAATATTACCAGTTGTAAAATACAATGAAAATTATCAGTTTTCAACTTGTACCCGATACTACCTGTCTTCAAGTTGCTCTCATCCAACTTGCGCCGTACCTACTTTGTCTTCTATTCATTAACAATATTAGTCATAACTTTATCCTAAAGATTCCAATTAGATTAGATCAAAACAAATAGTTTAACATCTTTATATTTGTATCTGTATCTCTCTAAATATCTATTAGTCACTTTATCACCACTTTTTTTTCCAACATTTTAAACTCTATTCTATATCACAAATTCTCATGTATAACAGACATATTTATCGCATATGCGATGAGTTAGGTAATAACCTTATGGAGAGATAAGAAAAAAAAGTATAATAGTTTGATGATAGCAAATTGTTTTGTCTTTTCCACCCACACAGCCGACACAGGTAGTATTTGATCCGTTGTAGGAGAGACTTGATAATTCTATATTTCTGGTACATGTGTTTTATGTTTCCTACAATTTTAGACATTGTTTTCTTTTTTCTTAATGCTTCTCAACAAATATTATAGTAGGTATACTCTTATTCGATAATATAGACGAGTATGATAAACTCTATATTTTAATTTTTAGAATATAAAATAAATTTTCTTTTTACATAATTCAAGTGCCTTATAAGAAGAGATCGTCGAACAATATAATAATTTTTTTTTGGGGGCAACGAGTTAATTCTAAAATTAAGGGAGTCCGTTCTGACAAGAAATTGGTGTTGTGTTGAGTACTAATTTAATAACTTAAGAGTTGTAGCTGGCAGAATATATTCTGTTTTTTTGGTGAAACGAGCTGAATTGAATAAATTGGAGTAGAGCTTAATTGAACTAAATTGAGTGAAAATGTGGTGGAGTGAACTTAGTTGAATTAATAGTTAACTTTTTGAAAAAATTATTTGAAAATAATTGATTGAACTTAAATAAAACTTAACGAAATATAACCAATTAAAATTGAATGGAGTTGTAATTAAGCCAGAAAGAACAGGGCCTAAGTAACAGTACATGAGGCCCCGGCCCTCTATTGTTAGAACAAATATTGATTTCGAAATCGTCTCTTGAAAGTGTTTTTTTAATAAATTTGCACTATAATTGACAAACACGCTATTTTAAACAACTTTGTAAGATGTGTTAAAGGGAACAAGAACCAAGTATAATTGGCGATGATAGTAGAATTTTCGGAAGACATGGTAGTCTACCATTTCGGATCAGATAGAGCAGTTTTGAGGGAGACTGTGGGAAGAGAGGTATTGGAGATATGGGCTAACTTGGCATATTGGGGATTCGGCACACGAATGTTGTTCCTGAGCCAAGTGGTGACACGGGAGGGGTCTGACAGAAGGGGGTGAACAGGCTGAACAAGTCAGACTGTGCTGGGCAGAGGCAGGTTGTGATGGAGTAGAGAAGTTAGAAGGTGAGGTGATACAGGGAGGAGAGAAGGGGATAGTAGAAACATGTGTGGTAGCAGGTGTAGTAGATTGGCTCTGTATTTGTTTATGGTATTGTCCGAATCATATTTTATGCGAAACACCCAACAACAACCAACAATATTGTAAGATGTGCCAAAGGAGAATAAGGGACCAAGTATTATTGGCGATGAGAGCAGAATTTACGGCAGACATGGTAGTCTGTCATTTCGGACCAGAGAGAGTAGTTTTGAGGGAGATAGGGGAAGAGAGGTGTTGGAGATAAGGGCTAACTTGACATACTGGGATTTGGCACACGAATGTTGTTCATGAGCCGAGTGGTGACACTTGAGGGGTCTGACAGAGGGGGTGAACAGGCTGAACGGGCTGAACAGGTCAAGCTGTACAGGCTGGACAGAGGCAGATTGTGAGAGAGTATAGAAGTTAGAAGGTGAGGTGGTATAGGGAAGAGAGGAGAGGGAAGTGGAAACATGTATGGTAACAGGTGTAGTTGGGAGTAGCAGGAGTATCTGCAGAGGTGCTGTGAGCTGTTTGAGGGGGTGGAGCAGATGGAGTAAAGGGGGGTGAAGAGGGAAGAGTGGGAAGAGTGATAGAGCACCATTGAGTGGGGGAGTATGTCGAGGGCGTAGGTTCATTAGGACAACGAGTAGAGTAAAATAAGGTGCTCTATCACTGTTATACTGTAGCAGTTAATTAAATACAATACGCAAAATTTTAGTAAATAATGTCCGCAATAGTAATATTTATTTTTCATTAGATATATTAAGTTCATTTTACAGTCACAATTGTCCAATACGTGGTAATATTAATTTTTCATTCTACTTCTCATTCTATTGGGAGCTTGTTCATTAGATAGAAATAAAACCTTTGCACCTTGGAAAGTTTGACCTACCTTTTTAGTTGATTGTCCACTGTAAAGTATTGAAAATAAGTTTATTCTTCTATTATTTTTTCTGAATGACAAAATGAAATGGATGATGTTGCCTTAGTTTTTGGATGTATATAAATTCTCACGCCGTTTATTTCTCATACATATCTAAAGCATATATTTTCTACTAAGATAACAAATGGAGACGCTGGTCTCAAGGTTCCACTGCTGATCTCAGGGTAACTACAAATGTAATCTAAACAGAATAACTGAATGGTTCACACTTTCTGTGACCCAATCAATATTTGGGTACAAATTTAGTACAAATTCTTTTAACAACAGATAAGATGTCTACGCGGTTTAAACAAAATACTATACTCAAAATTCAGTAGATAATGTCCGCATCCTTAAAGATTTACTGATACGACGTGCTACCTTGGGATTACGCGCTGATTTTGGGATCTTGGGGGTATGTGGCACCTTCAGAAAAAGATTAGTTTGAGTTTCTAGAATGGATTCAATCCGTTCTAGGTTTTGGTTCGATCTTTTTGGAATGGAAATTGTAATGGACAAGGAGAGTGTAGAGATAAAACAAGAATTTTTAAATTATAGGAGTTTAATTAAGATTAATTTTTCAACGAATATTATATATTGAGATGGACGTCCATTTTACTAAATTACGCTAATTTTTCCATTCAGCTAAATTCATGCCTTTATAAATTAACTCTTTAGTTTAACTTCAAGCAGTTCAGTTATGTTCAGTTACGTTTAGTTATGCTTTATTAAGTTCAGTTTAGTTTAATTATTATTTTCAGTTTAAAAAAACAGAGCGTAAGAGATACTGATGTTTTTTTTTTTCGAAATTACTTTTTTCAAATACAGACTTTTCTCTTTCACATACAGTTTTTTTCATAAAATTTCCATATGCCACCCTTCCCCCTAAACACAAACCCTTTTTCCTAAAAATAAACGAAATAATTCTTCTATGTAAATCTTTACCTTAAAATTGAAGAATTAATTACTCCAAAAACTTATACAATGAGTCTGATCTCCCCTCTTAAAATTGTAAAAATGAATTAGCCTATAAAGAAAGAACTTCTTGTTGGTTAATGAGACTTTTCTCGGATTAAGATGTGTAGTTGGAGCAAGAGGCTGACTTTCCTAGATTGGTCAGATCGTTCAAAATCTCGTAACCGATATCTAATCTAAAACTAAGAGGTTTGGTAGATTCTCTATGCCGAGCTCTATATCAGAGGCCTGGAGGAGGTCAAAGGGGGATCAACTCTATGGGAGATCTAGGGAGAAGAAGAAGCAGCCCGCCCCCGACGATTGTTTCAGAGGCCTGGAGGAGGTCAAAGGGGGATCAACTCTATGGGAGATCTAGGGAGAAGAAGAAGCAGCCCGCCCCCGACGATTGTTTCCTTTCCTTTTGTTTTAGTTTTTATTTCTTCTTTTTAAAATTTTGATTTTGATTTCATTTAATTATTATGGAGGCGGGAAATCAGAGCAGGGGAGGGGGTGCGGGGCAAGGGGAACAGAGTTGGTGACGGTGGTGTGCCATCTCACAATATATTTATTATTTGAGTATATCCTATCTCAAGGTTGAAGAAATATTTGTTACAGCTGGTGACGAAATGCGTACAAGTATCGCCTGATAGATTCCAACATTTTAAGAATAAAAATCAACATTCGTTCTAAATTTAATTTTGTTTAGACTATTTCTACAGTACATAGATTTCAACAGTCGAGTTGATTGACATTCCAATTTTCACCGGGATTCATTTGAAAACATGCTCGATACCTTGCTAGCAATGTTGTTCGAGAGCCAGCCCAGATCTTGGCCTTACATTGTTGTTTTCTTTACTGTCCCCTGAGGTAGGTAATACCTCTAATAAAACTTCTGCCTGCTCTTCTTCAGCCTCCTTGAAACGCTTTTTTAGTGTCCGAAGTATGTACATGTAACACAAAAGATGGAGCAATCGAGATTTGATGTGAATGTTCAATTCGCTAAATTTTGATGTAATTTTTTACCTTTAAACAAACTCCTGTGTAGGATTAGAAGGATCGGAAAGAGTAGGAGGATCAAAGTAGGTATTCTGATTTTTATTTTGATTTTAGATTTGGTTTTGATAAACATAAACTCCGTAAGAACACAAGATATCATCGCAATGAGTTTCCCCTCTTTCAATTTAGAGTAAAGCAAGGAAGAAGAATACCGATAAATAAAGATAATGGGGAAGTAGAGGAGGAAAAATAACATGCACAAAGTAAAAGAACATAAGCTCTACTGTTTATCATGCACTACGCATGAAATCTGCTGCTTTACTCCTATTCTTTTTATCCTGTTTTGCATGAAGGTAATTTGATTTCATACATTGAATTAAAATATACAATTTGTGTTAATTTTGATGCTGATTATTGCGTTCACTATTTCGATCAAATGACATTTGTGCAAAGTTCAAATAGTTAGTAGGACCGTTACTTTAAATTCTATTATACTACCAGACTATATATTATACTTAATACTGAATACACATAGCTAACAATGATGCGAATTCATTATCAAGATAGGGCCTCAATGTTAAGTCTATCAAGCACCCTGTCAAAAACATAAAATATAAATGGTCGCAGTCTACATTAAAGACAGCCTTCGTATTGTCATATCTCATACATATGTTACAAGTTATCAGTTTATAATGGATTAAAAGAATAAATTTTTATCTCATAACAACAATTTATTATACATAATATTAATTACCGGGTTAGAAAGTTTGTTGTGTATGTATAAAATCATGAAAATGATTTCTTAAGCCAATGTTTACGTACCTTACACGTGATAGATAGTCTATATGATTATAATCAAAGAAGTTAGTTATTCAATATATGATTATTCTTCCATCAAAATCATTCTACAAACAGATCAACACGCCACATGAATATGATACGAACAAAAAGTGTACCACATTGAAATTATGAATATTTACTTAATGATAAATTACGTCCCTTGGAATTACGCGCGCATCGCGCGCGGAATAACAACTAGTTAAGTAAAATAAGCATGTGAGGTCGTGTGATAATTACAAGGCTAGAAACGTTTTCCTTCTATTTTAATCATTTAACTCGATTTTTCTCATAAAAATGCATGTAAACGATTAAAATTTATATTATGAACAATATTTAAATCTCATAAATTATCAATATAACCTAAAAACATTTTAGGACCAGATTTAATGAACATGCCAAAAAGTCGAGTGATTTACATATGAGTCTTTAAATAATTAGTTTTGTTTTAAGTCTCAAAAACTCGGAAAAACTAAAAAAAAAAAAAACGATTAAGCATGCAACAACCTTTGCTCTGATACCAATTGTTAGGTTTATATACCTAGTTTAGTCATACTAATTTATATTATCTTATAATTAGTTGATCTTATGCATGCTTAACTAAGGATTAAACGAGATTAAGGAGGAAGAACAAGCTTCCTTACATTGTTATTCTCGGCTAGATTAGGGCACAAATGAAGTCACCTACTTCACTTGTTCTTGAGCTTAATACACGGATGATCCTCCTTGAACCTTCAAAGAGATGGCCTCCAAAAGATGAACACCAAGACACACTACACTCAATGTTTTGTATGTTATTATGCTAGAATCAACACACAAAATCTCTAGATAGTGTAAGGAGATACACGGTTTTAGGGTTGGAAGAATAATGAATTATTTTTCTTTCTTTTCTTTTGTTCTCTCTAAACAAAACCCTAGTATCAAGTATGAATGAATTGAGTTATGCAAATGAGGGAACAAAACCTCTTTTGTTCTCTCCTTGGGTTCGGCCGAAGGGCATGGGTAAAGTGCCCAATAGAATGCCTCTCAAACCTCACAAATGTTTCCCATGCTCATATTGCTCATTAAATGATATGTCTCACATATGTTCCTAACACATTTTATGTAATGTTGTATGTTTGTATGTGTTTGTCATATCACACGGTCCATACAAACAAAATGGACCCTATACGAACATTAGTTAGGACAACTTAGCTTACGTAATTCGTAGTTTAACTTTTAAACTCTTCATCGTAAATTTATAAGTAATTCAAATAATTACTTATATTTATTTAATTGCAATTTTATTATTACAACAATTGTAGTTAAAATAACTCATTCAATTGATATCATGTTTCATAAACATATAAACAATAGTGATGACATTTCGATCACTTAAAACAATTTATAATCCCATTATAAATTTTCTCCTTATGTTATTCATAATCTAGAAATGAACTAACTCGTATCAATATACAGTTGTTACATTTATTACTGAGAGAGTTGTCCTAAAGGTGTGACCTAAAGGGTTCAACTGGTCACCACCGTCATTATGACAGTAATGTCAAACTCTAGCAAGCCAATCATTACCGATTAATGTTGACCAGTTGACTTATGATAAAGAATCATCCCATGAATATTCTTTTATAGAGATTTGTCAATTAATTAAATTATTGACGTGATCACATTATTGTCGAGGACACTTACTCCAACAATAATATATACTACGACAACACTTTACAATAGTGTCCCTTATCCATTTTAACCATGAACTCGATAATTACGATTATATGAGTGTACCCTCCGTAGTATCCTATTCACATTATATCGATTCCGAGCTCAAACCGATTTTGACACGAAAACCGGAATACACTTAAATGACCTTGTGATCAAAATCACTAACATTTCTCCCCCATTTAAGTGTATTCATTGTTTTCAAATTAAACACAAAGTAAATAAATCTATGCATAAATGAAAGTGTCCCACGGATTGAACTTCCATATTAGTACATTACACATTCCAAATATTCGATAATCAAGGTGTCCCACGGATTAAATCTTTCAACCCATATTGAATATATGAAGAAAACACACATGGACTCAAATAAACTCTTAAAGCTACAAACTTGACATTATTGACCGCCTTGTGTCCATATCCTTTCATGAAAGAATAGGAAGACAAGTCCGAGCCTCTTCAAGCGGCTACACTTGTAACATCCCGTATTTTCGTAAAATCTAATTTAATCGTTTTAAATTATTTAAAGTAATAAAATAATAATCTGGTAATTTATCTCGAAAGATTTAATTTAATAAGTGAGATCCGTCTTAAGAACCTCAAGTCCTTAAGACGAATACAACTTGGCATCATTTAAATATCCGACTCAAATATTCATTTCCATATCCGTTTTTAAAATCCGTAACCGTTTAAGCAAGTCGGAAAGGACAACTCACTTGTCCTCTCTATAAACAATATGTCGACATCTTATTTTCCAAGAAACCCTCCACTGTAAAACAAATTCATCCTAAAACCTCCATTGATACTTCCTTCCTTCAAGCTTTTCTTCCTCATTCGTTCTTCAAATCGCAAAAGTAAGTACATTTTCGGAATCCTCGTTCAATTTCCAACTCATCTATCACTTCGGTTTCTCGTTTCCATCACTTCGAAAATTCAGCCTGTTTTCATAATTCCGTTTTTATGCTCTTAAACCGGTTTTCTTTGTTTTCAGGCGAAGGATTTGACAACCCGGACGTTGATAGCTTCATACTCGAGGAAGATCTTTAGCCGGATAAGCTTGTGAGGTGACGATAATGAGAAACTCGGCCTTTATGTGTATATTAGCATATTTGTTGTGATTCTTGTGTGGTTTATGTTTTTGTTGTTAAAGGTTGATCAAAGGACTTAGTAATATGTTTAGGATGATGTTATGATGATGAATTCATGCTTGAATCGATTGTTATGTGTTCTTAAGTACATTTTCAGTTTTTCTCATTTTGCGACGGATACATGTTGATTCCGTTTGAGGATTGTTATGGGACTTACTTGCTGGTAGATTAGTAGTAATTGATGTTTGATATGGTTGGGTAAATACCTTGTATAGCAAATTTGAAGGTTGTAGGTCGTTTAGTGAAGTTTTCACATATTGCGTTTTTGCGATTTTCTGTCACAGGCTCTCTGAGCCGGTCGACCGACCGGCCGCCGGTCGACCGGCTGGGAGAGCATATTGGGTATTTTTCGAGATTTTGAGAATCAGGCCTTGGGACTGCCAGCCGGCCGACCGGCTGCCAGCCGGCCGACCGGCTGCCTGCCGACCGGCTGGTGGTCATTTTCCTTGTATAGTGTGTTTGCGATGAACATAGAATAGAAGGGAGCCCAGCCGGTAGACCGGCCGCCTGCCAGCCGGCTGGGAGTGCATTTGGGTTTGGTTACGAAACTTGCAAAAGCTTGGGAAGGTCTTCCCAGTCGGCCGACCGGCTGCCTGCCGACCGGCTGGGAACCCTTTCTTGTGTGTTCTCGGTTTTAAAGGAAGAAGAAGGCTGAGAGGTCACCAGCCGGCCGACCGGCTGCCTGCCGACCGGCTGGGGACCCCTGAAGGCTTTTTATTATTTTTCGATCGTAACTTTTGAACGGTTGATCGGTTTGGATTGAAATTCGTTTTGTATACCTGTGATATATATTGGAGGTCCCCGGTATACGGGCAACACCATATTGGGTTTGGGAAAGGAGTGAGGATAGAGACCCCCCCGGTCGGGTAACCGAAAGGGAAACCGGCTCTCCCTCGTCTCAGTTCCCGGGATCAATTAAGTGTTGATTAGAGGTTTAAGAAGTTAGAACTATAGGTTAGTTTCTACCTTTGGATGTTAGTGGTTAATGGTTGTCGCGTGGTGGGATATGTGTTCAGTTCACCTCTGGACCCACTACGTGTTTATATGCCGCGTGACGGGATATGTGTTAAGTTCACCTCTGGACCCGTTACGTGTTTTGCTTGGGCGTGTCAGGATATGTGTTAAGTTCACCTCTGGACCTGACACGTGATCGGTTGTCGTACACGGGATATGTGTTAAGTTCACCTCTGGACCCGTTGTGCGGCGACTGCGTATTGGGATATGTGTTAAGTTCACCTCTGGACCCAATACATGTTTGTAGCATTGGGATATGTGTTAAGCTCACCTCTGGACCCTTTGCTTTTGGATGATTAGGGATATGTGTTAAGTTCACCTCTGGACCCTTTTCATGATTGTAAGTTTAGGGATATGTGTTAAGTTCACCTCTGGACCCTTTACTTGATTAGATGTTGGGATATGTGTTAAGTTCACCTCTGGACCCGACATAGTGTAGTAATGGGATATGTGTTAAGTTCACCTCTGGACCCGTTGCTAGTTTTAAGGATGTTTATCTGCTTGCCTAGATGATGGTACAGTGTCAGATATGCATGATGAGTTATGGATGTTTATCTGCTTGCCTAGATGATGGTACAGTGTTAGATATGCATGTCGAGTTATTGATGTTCATTTAATTGAGGTTAAATCATCCAAGGCGTTGGATGACTCTTGTTCGGTTTCATAAATAGTTGGATTGAAAGACCCCCCGACTGGGTAACCAGTAGGGAAACCGGCTCTCCTTTCTATTGTTTATGAAGTTGGTTGAGAGTCGTGCATGGTAATCGCATGTTTGTAAGAGATCAGATGATGAGTTGTATATGCTTCACATGTTGTTATATGTTGGAGTATTCTGTATTGTTTTATGCGTTGCGTGTTGTCACAAAAGGTGGCTAGGAGAACTCTAGTCACTCCCCACTGATTGTGGCGTACATGTTTTCATGTATGTAGGTACATGTAGGATTGGAGATCGGGGTTCACGAGAGCTAGCGAGCGATGATCCTATCATCATGACTTACCCTTATTTATCGTTTAGCTGGACTCGCAGTTTTGATACTTTGTTTTGGTGCCTGTAGGGATGTTCCATCCCAGGCTTGTATTCATGTTTCGGTTTGATACTTAGAACTGCTACTTAACTATTTTGGTTTCAGTTTCAGTTACGTTTCAGTTTAAGACTTCTCGCATGTTGTTTAGTTTACTTTAAAAAGTTTAAATTCCGCTGCATTTTTAGTACTTTTGTGTGTTTATATTTCCGCTTTCGCGAGGGGTTTTACAACACTTCACACTCACATAGGTGAATCTTTCATCGGGCACCTGGAAAATGCACCTTGTCAAAGATTTCATTAAGACGTGTTAACTTCATCCTCTTGTCATGTAGGTCATGCACATACCTTTCGGGATTATAACATGTGCCTCAATCTTCCACAATAAGTCTTCCACATTGAACTTAGCCTTTAAAATATGTTAGTGGGAAGTTGGGTTTTTTATCATAATGATCTAGATGGACTTTAAACCCGTCCCGATTAGCGACTTTAAAACCAAGTCCTTTGCTAATCCATTCGTCAAGTGATCAGCTAAATTATGATGTGTTCTCAAGAAATCAACGGAAATAATCCCATAAGTAATTAACTCATGCACCGCGATATGTCTAAACCAAGGTGTCGAGACTTTTCGTTATAAACTTCATTATATGCCTTAGCCAAAGTAGTTGAACACTCACAATGGATAAAGATAAGAGGAATATGTCTTGGCCAAGCCGAAATTTCATAAACCAACTTACTTAACCATTCCGCCTCTTTACCGGCCGCAGCTAAAGCAATGAATTCTGACTCCATAGTCGAACTTGCTATACAAGTTTGTTTCTTAATTAGAAGCCCATGGGATAGCTCCTCCACTAAGTAAGAACACCCATGCACTAGTAGATGAATGGTCCTCCATGTTGGTGATTCAACTAGGATCGGAATACCCTTCTAAAACTTAAGGAAATCCGACATAATTCAAACCATAATCCATAGTTTGTTTCAAATACCCCAATACATATTTTACCGTGACCCAATGCTCAAGACTAGGATTACTTGTGTATCTACTTAACTTGCCAACGACAAAAGCGATATCTGGTCTTGTGCTTGTCATAGCATACACCAAACTCCCAATCACTCGAGAGTACTCAAGTTGTAAAATAGTTTCACCTTTATTAGGCACAAGCTTAACACTAGGATCCACTAGAGTGTTGATCGGAGAACAATTTCCATGATTAAATTTCTTTAACACTTTCTCAATGTAATGAGATTGTGTCAATGAGAATCACATGTTCTCACTCTTGATTTTATACCAAGTATCACATCCGCTTCACCCATGTCTTTCATGGAAAAACTTGATGACAAAAAGGCCTTAGTCGTTAGGTCTACTTGACTTTGGTTGGTATCAAAGATCAACATGTCATCAACAACAACAACAACAACATCAGAGCCTTAGTCCCAAAATGTTTTGGGGTCGGCTGACATGAATCATCCCTTGGAACCGTCATGAGTGAACTCTCATCTCAACAAGAGAAAAAAAGAAGGAAAAGAAAAAAACGGAAGTGGAGTGAAACAAAAAAAGGGAAGGCAAAGGGGTTTTATAAATTTTGAAATCGAACTTATCACATGTATAAAAACCCAAAAAAATAAATCAAGAATAAATTTTAAAGTGATTTTGAGAAACGAAATAAAAATTAAAATAAGAGTTTTGGAGGGAAAAGTATAACAAATCCAAACATAAATTTTTTTAGAAAACTTAATAAAAACATCAAAGGCTAGAAGTCCACATGTATCATATCGTGCTCAATCACTCTTCTCCAAGTTTGTTTAGGTCTCCCTCTACCCCTAGCAACCGTTTCGGCACCCCAGGTCTCCAACCTCCTAACCGGTGCGTCCATAGGTCTCCTTCTCACATGGCCAAACCATCTTAGTCGGTTTGCCATCATCTTGTCCTCTATTGGGGCCACTTTTACCTTCTCTCTAATCACCTCATTCCTTAACTGGTCTTTCCTTGTATGGCCGTACATCCACCTCAACATACGCATCTCTGCCACACTCATCTTATGAATGTGACACTGCTTCACGGCCCAACACTCCGAGCCGTAAAGTAAGGCCGGTCTAATTGCCGTACGATAAAATTTCCCCTTTAATCTTTGAGGCATACCCTTATCACACAAAAACCCCGTAATACTTTTCCATTTCATCCATCCCGCTTTAATTCTGTGGGCCACATCTCCGTCTACGTCTCCATCTTTTTGGATAATAGATTCGAGATATCTAAAGGAATCTGACCCCTCAACAACCTTTCCATCGAAAATAATGCTCCCCACCGTCGTCGATCTCGGCCCCGCAAATTGACACCTCACATACTCGGTCTTACTCCTACTTAACCTAAACCCACGAGTCTCCAACGTATGCCTCCATAATTCCAACTTTCTCTCAACCCCCTCTTTCGTCTCATCAATCAACACAATATCATCCGCAAACATCATACACCAAGGGATCTCGTTCTGAATATCCCTTGTCAACTCATCCATAACTATAACAAAGAGAAAGAGACTAAGTGCGGAACCTTGATGCACATCAACATGTCATCAACATATAGACAAATAATGACTCCATTACCGTTGTCATCAAATTTGTTATACACACATTTATCCGACTGATTTAGTATATACGATTATACCCCAGATAGAACAACCTCATCAAACTTGTGATGCCATTGTTTAGGAGCTTGTTTAAGTCCATACAATGATTTGATTAACTTACAAACTTTATGCTCATTACCGGCCATAGTAAATTCTTCTGATTGTTTCATATACACCTCCTCTTTAAGCTCACCATTCGAGAACGCCGTCTTGACACATTTGATGGATCACTAGATTATTAATTGCAATAAGTGCAATCAACAATCTAACAGTGGTAATGCGAGCTATGAGAGCATAGGTATCAAAATAATCAACCCCTTCCTTTTATCTAAAGCTTTGGATAACCAATGTAGCTTTAAACTTGTTGATAGAACCATCAACTTTCATCTTCTTTTTGAAGATCCACTTGAATCCCAATGGTTTATAACCACGAGGTAAATCCGCAAGCATCCAAGTGTTATTGCCCATTATGGAATTTATTTCATCATTCACCACCTCCTTCCAAAAGGAAGAGTCATCTGTAATACCTCGAATTTTGGAGTCGGTAATTGAGTTCTACTTCGGTTCAAACGTTAGTTTTCGAGTAAGTTAAAGTGTTGTTTTAAGGCTAGTAAGTGTATTGTTTTTATATATGCGATTTCTATACTTTGAATGTTCGAATATGCTGTTATGAGGGATCGAACTCTAGACCCTTGACACGCTGATTTGGGCCTTGAAAAACGTGCCCTTCTTAGAGCCCACGGCAAGTTAATAGATGATAAAAACAAACCCTAGCACACCCTTCTTACCGCCACCCTTTTATCACTCTTTCTAACCTAAGTCAAACCCTAATCTTCCTTTCAAACCTCACACAATCACAGCCGTCACATCAAAGGTGGGAATCTGACTGAACACGGTGGTCTAGGGTGGGTGCACGGTGGTTCGTTTTGACGGAGAAACTGGTAAGTCACGCTCAGCACTGATCAGAGTAATGTTTTATGGTTTTCGTCGCACGTTAACTCACTTATAACACTCCTAATCTGTGTTTTGTTTGTGTAAGTATATAGTATGACATGTAATAAACGTTTATAGCTTGATTGGTTTTGGTCGTTGGTCGTTTAAGGGCGTCGTGAGGGACAGTGAACACGGTGGCAAGGGAGTTGCTGTTATCATTTTCTTATACGGGTCCTGAAGGCTTCTATTTGAGTAAGCGTTTGAGTCATGGGTTGGGTTCTATGGTTATGGGTCTTGGGTTAGGAGTACAGTCGGGGTTCAGGAGTTTCAGGTGAGCAAGGTTCGGTGGTCATAGGTGGTTGGGTGTGGTGGTTTAAGGGGAGGTCGATGGGAGTGGTTACGGGTGTCATACCAGGCGTCCCTGCTGCTTCTGTGATCTCCTCGTGTACAGGGTTTTAGGGGTGGTAATACTGGTGACTCGGGGGAGGTCAGTACGGTGTTACCATGGTGGTTGGAAGGTCTGGTGGTAGGAGTGGTGTTAAGCGGCAGGGTTGGTTGTGTCGGGTCCTGAGAGGTGCGTCGATGGGGAGTGTCGTGGGTCTGGTCAGGCAGTCCGTTAGTGGACCAGGCCTGGTTTGGGGCTCTGGTTCACCGTGGCAGTGGGAGTCGAAGGGGTGTGGGTGTCCATGGTGGTAGCTGGTGGTTCTGGGCACGAGTTGTGGGGGCTGTTGGTGGCGGAGCTGGTGGCGCGTGGTGTTTGTAAGGGCTGTTTAAGGAGTATGCGTGTGTCGAGTAAGGGGATGTCGTAGGGTGTCTTAAGTTGTTTATTGTTTGTTAATATTATTATTATTACTATTTTTATTATTACTATTATTATTAATGTTAATATTTTTACCACTTTATTTATAATTAGCGTTAATTAGTGTACTTACGAGTTTGGGGTCGTGTTATATATATATTTACGAGTCGGGAATTATTTAAGTCATGGGATGTCTATATTTGGGAAGTTACCATTTTGGGAAAGTTTCTATATATGGAAACTTTCCACTTTTGGAAGGTTGCTATTTATAGTAAGTACGTTCGTTAAGGGGTTCGTGAAGTTTGTTAATTCGTTGCATATATCTGTTTAGGTAGCGAGTTTCGAGTGGAACATTTCTAAGCATATCTCGGATTGTATCTGCGTTTCTGCTATTCCAGGTAGGGAAAGATACTGGTTTACAATAATGTGTAATCTGTTCTTATGTGTTAATAAGCATGTTTATGTTGTAATCTCATGTGAACATTATATTGTGCTATTTATATCTTTTGAGACATTGTTACGATGTGAATATATATATATATATATATATATATATATATATATATATATATATATATATATATTGGGTCTTGTGATACGGTGTTGGATCGGTGCGAAGTATATATGGTGTTGGATCGGTGCGGAGTATATATGGTGTTGGATCGGTGCGGAGTATATATGGTGTTGGATCGGTGCGGAGTATATATGGTGTTGGATCGGTGCGGAGTATATATATGGCGTTGGATCGGTGCGGAGCTTATTTGACGTTGGATCGGTGCGGAGTTTACTATATTGCTATAATTATTGTTTTCCCTACTCAACCTCGTGGTTGACCCTATGTATTCGTGTGACACCTGTGATGAACCAAATTATTGGGGAGCAGATTGACAGGTGGCTGAGACTAAGTGGGAGCTATGGGAGAGAGAGCTTGGATCCGGACCAGACCAAAGTCTAGATCACCTTAGTCAGCTTAGCATTGAGTTGTACTTTCTTTATTTGTTAAGACTTTCGGATACAGTTGTAAGAACATGTTATGAGTTTAATTTTAATTAAAGTACTGTTTATCTTTCCTTTGTATCTACTGCCTCGAGAAACCGAGATGGTAACACCTTTAATTATCTGAGGAGTCCTAGTACAGGCCCTTAAATAAATGGGGGTGTTACACATGAGACCTCATTGCCACATCAAATGTCTTAGGGTCCTTATAAATGTGAAAACAATATGGACAATATTTTTCACATCCATCCCTTGAACCTTCAACCAAATAGGTATGAAAATCGGGACTAAAGGATATAACAATCATTTTCCTCTTACTCCTACAAATTTCAGGTGTTGCTTCTTGAGTTGTGATATTATCACTTCCCACAATAGCTCCACTAGAACTAGGTACTAGATCTTTTGGCTTCGGTATTGATGAGAAATTACTCTCATCAAATATCGCATTCCTTGACTCAATTACGGTATGAACCGAAACAAAATCATTAGCTTCAATTACGTAGAACCTATAAGCTTTTGAATGTGCGGCATATCAAATGAATATGCAATTGATGCCTCTTTCCCCCAAAGTTTTAATTTTGGGATCGGGTAGTCTTACAATAGCTCGACAACCCTAAACTCGAAGATAATTCAAGCTTGATGTCTTTTTGTACCAAAGTTCATATAGAGCGTCTTTATTCATTTTGTTAGAAATCCTATTTAACAAATAGCAGCCATCATCACCTCAAAATCCGCCACTCAAACCCGAGTAAGACAACATAGAATTAACCATTTTTTTTAGGACTATATTCTTTTTTTTTCGCTACACCATTTAATTGTGGTGTAAAGGGAGGAGACACTTCATGAATGATACCACTTGACTCAAAATACAATGGGTCATAATATTCACCACCTCTATCAATCGAAACACGACCTTTTAATCAAAACCGATTGTAGCAATTCCACTTCATTTCTAAAAACCTTAAACTTATCAATTGTCTCATCTTTAGTATTAAGTAAATATATGTAACAAAACCGACTATAGTCCTCCATGAAAGTCACTGCATATTTTTTTACCACCTAAAGACGGATAATTGCGAAAATCACACAAATCACTATAAATAAGTTCAAGCACATGTGAGATCCTAGACACATTACCAGATGATTGCCTTGTGATTTTACATTTAGGAATAAAGAGAATATTTTTAGAGAGAAGATATTCTGAAAGAGAGTCTTATTAATATTGTAAATTGGATGTAGTAAGTGTAGTATTAAGTGAAAATAACTAAGAAAAATGTCAATTTGGTCCTATTTACATCATTATCAAGTTAGTTCATTATTGGTTCATTTATGGGGTTGAGGCACTGGGCCAATACCGGGTCACGAGTCATGGGTAAGGCGGTTTTGTTCACCCAATTTTCGGATTCTAACAAGCCGAATTTGTGAGTAGCCCTTCTACCAAGCTCCACGCACCTTTTAGCCATTGGCCATTGCCCATTGCTAGACATGTCAAAACCTAACCCGACCCGAAAACCGACCCGTAAATAACCCATTTTTTTCAACCCGAACCCGAAAGATACCCGAACCCGTTTTGACCCGTAAACAACGGGTGAAAACCCGACCCGCAGCGGGTTGACCGTTGGGTCAAAATAATATATCATTTTTAAAATATACAATGTCTTATAAGTATTGATGACTTATAAATTTTTGTGGAGAAATATGTATATATATGCGGTATGTCACGTCATCACCTCAAAGTGTGTATAACACTGTCACTTTCACCGTAGTACGTCGAATTACATTACACGTCAACACCACCAACTCATCACCTCATACCACATGCTACGCCATCACATCGAAGTGTGTGTCATCTCATCACTTTTAGTGTAGTACATGAAGTTACATTTTACGTTAGCACTGTCACCTCATTATTTCGATGGATTACATGCCACGTCATCACATCGAAATGTGTTTCACACTGTTACACCTCATTCCACATCATCATTGCTACATCATCGCCTGGGACCACATGCCACATCATCACCTCGAAATGTGTGTCAAATAGTCACTTTCACCGTATTACATCGAACAGAACCGCACCACGCGTCAACACTTCCACTTCATCACCTCAGGTCACATGTCACGCCATCATTGTTATCTTATTTGAGTCTCATTATCGTACTTAACGAGTTAATGAAGGTGATGACGGCGATAACGATGGTGATGTTGGTGGTGATGGCGAAAATGGTGACAATTAAGTTGACTAAGACGAGTAAGAGGAGAGAAAACGTATAATGGGTTGGAATTACGATCTAAAAGAAGTATTACAAATACGCGGAAAAGATGTTGATGTACCTCTATTTTTACCCGAACCCGACCCAAAACCTATATAGACTGGACCCGTATTTTACCAGACCCAAAATACACCCGACCCTAACCCGCTCATTCGCCCCGTTTGACAGGTCTACCCATTGCCCGTTAAAGAAAAGTAAACACTTGCATAACCAAATGTCGAGTAAACTGACCCAAACAGCAAAAATCAAATTAGAGAATTGATTTGGCTTGCTACAAAAGAAAGGCTTTAGAAGAACAACAAAGAAAAAGAGAGCAAGGGGAAAAAATGGATTCAAAGGCGACAGAAGTGTCTCAAACATTCGAGCGTTTCAAATCTGGGTTAATTCGTAGTGACTTCGAAACTTGCATTCGTCTACTCTCACAAGTAAAGGTTAGTTCTTTGTTTTTTCTGGAAATTTAGATCTTATTTCATTGTTTTAATAATATATCTGACCTAATTTACTTAATTAAATTATGTTTGTTGACGGATTTAAGTCTTAGGGTTTTGATAATTCTTACCCTCTTAAGTTTATGTAAGTTTTGATTGATATTGATCTTGATTTGTTGGATGGTTTTATTCAAAGGTGTTTTTTTGGTTACCTTGGATGTAAGTAAATGTGGGTTTGATATTTGATTATCGTAGAGAACTCAGTGGACTAGTTTGGTGACATCTTCTTGTAGATTTGTTTTCGGGTTTCGATTATTGGGGTTGTTTAAGATTATGGGCTCGCTTGGAATGAAGATAAATCATTTACTGAAGTTATAGAGCCTGAAATAAGATGAAATAGGTGGGGATTGGTGGTTAGTGGTGGTTGTGAAGGAAGGAAAGGGAAGGTGAGGGCGGAATCATTACCTCCATATGCGGGTATTACATTACTCAGGAGGTAGGTAGGTAGGTTGTAGATAGCAGCTATTCCTCGTCAATGGAGCAACTATTACACTTTCTTCCTCATTTGTATCTTCCACCATCATCAGTTTCCTTCAATTTTCTAGCAAGCCTTAAGGAGAGATATTGAATTCAAGGAAATTTCGTTGCAAGATTAGATTTTGTTGGGGCTGAATTTGTCGCAGTACAAATGGTCATCTGTTCATGAATCTTTCTTTATGGATTTTTTTGGATTTTTCTCGTAGTAAGCTCATCAGACAGATGCAAAGAAAGAGCAGACATTACAGTTGAATTGGTTTAGGCTTATGAGGTGATGCGCGGTTGTGAACTGTGATATCCAATTGGAAAATGTCGATTGTGTTTCTGCTGGTTTGTATGGATATCGGGGATCATGTATAGTTGAATGGATGGTTCATGTATTGGTGTATTTCTACTCCCTTTTGATGTCAACTAGGCATGGGCCATTGTGGCGGAATATGATGATGCTCGCAATAGTTTGAAAGTACCTCATTCTAGCTAGTGGTGTTTGATTGCCTTTTCAGTAACTGATTATTAATTTTCTGTTTTTTCCCTGTTTACTGGAGCTGATTGGGTCTATTGTTTTTATGTTTATATTACAGGTGTTGCTTACACAATTCAGAAGCCTTCCACCATTATTTGAAGCAACACCTAATGCTGTCCATGAATTGACATTAGCGAGTAACTTTCTCAACTTTGAAGTCTTCAATTACTATGCAACATTCTTCCTCATCTTCAGTTTTGCCAATCAATTTACTTGCATTTAGTTGTAACTTTTAGTCTTTATAATTACCAGGAGAAATATATGAACATGCTGTTGTTTTGAGCGTGAAGATGGAGGATCAAGAAGCGTTTGAGAGGGACTTCTGCCAGCTGAAACCTTATTACACTGATGCAAGGTACTAACCAAAATAACTACCACGCATCCTTTCAAGGGTTTCTTTGATCTCATTGTTATGCACACTTGCAAATAAAATGACGGGAAAAATGTTTGTATTTTTTTTTTCTGCAATGAGAGTAGATTGGAATGTTTGTATTTTTTTTTTCTGCAATGAGAGTATTTATCTAAGTTGGAAGTGTCGATTTGATTTTCTACTTTGGAATCAGGCTAAATCTCTGCCTTTTGGAGAGAATTTAACTATTTAAGCTTATTTGAAACTTGGAGTCCCAAGTTCTCTATTCTCTGCAAGGCTGAATTAAACAAATATTTGTATGAACAAATGACGTCCTATGGACAAATGCTCTACACAGGGTGGAAATACTATGTGTATGCCGGAATCGTCTAATTTCTTCAAGTTGAAATATAACTTACACTAATACTTGTATCGCTTAAGGCAACAGCTGTTTTTACGTATTAAACTATCATATAATCTTTGTTGGTTTTTAAGCAATCCAAAACTAACATCTTGATCGACAATCTTGCTTACCATCATTATTTAATGCTTGTAATTTTGCGTTGTTAAACAGGGAACGGATTCCTCAATCTCCACAAGAATACCAAATTTTGGGTTTGAACCTGTTGAGGCTTCTAGTCCAGAATAGGATAGCGGAGTTTCATACTGAGTTGGAGTTGCTTTCCTCAACTGCCTTAGAAAATCCTTGCATTAAGCATGCCGTGGAGCTGGAACAGTCCTTCATGGAAGGAGCGTACAATCGTGTTCTAAGTGCTAGGCAATTGGTCCCTCATGAAACTTATGTGTATTTCATGGACGTGTTGGCCAAGACTGTGAGGTATATTTATTTCCTCAAGTAGCCAATCTGTGACTTTGTCACTTGTCATCGCTTTAGTGTTTGTAAGCGTTTAGAATGTTGTTTCTTCGTAATTGCAGGGATGAAATTGCTGGATGCAGTGAAAAGGCTTATGATTCTCTTTCACTAAATGATGCAAAGCAAATGTTGCTGTTCTCTTCTGACAAGGATTTACTAGAGTATATTAATGAGGTAATTATGCTTCTCAAACACGCTGGTGATCACATTCGCGATGGTCGTTCCTAATTTTATACTCCATATTAAGCAGGTCATTCATTATATAAAGTTACTTTTTTACTTGGTGTCTGCAGCTATATTGCAATATGCAACATATTCTGCTTTGGTTTTTCTGAGATGTTCTATAATAACAATCGATTGATTACTTGATTGACTTCCATCTGTGTGCTTTATCTGGTTTTGATCGACATTACGTTTCTAAAAAAATATCTATTGCTTGCAGGAACACTCTGAATGGGAAATCAAAAATGAACGCGTCTTTTTTCAGAAGGCAAAAGATTCTGCTTCCTGCAAGGAGATCCCATCTCTTCTACTCATCAATCAAACACTCAGTTACGCCAGGGAATTAGAAAGGATTGTTTGAGGATTTTTCATATAACTTGGTCATTTTCTGCACTCCTCATGTGAACAAATCTGCAGGATAAATGTTTTTTTTTTTTAATGTGATTTTAGCGCAATGAGTGTATCAAGCACTGCATTTGACTCTTTACATTTGCAATTTCAGACAAATTGATCGCAATATTCCAAATGATCCGAGTTTCTTTGAACCCCTCGTCTAGTTACTTCTGGTGTTCTGGTATACATTTGAACACACAACTGTGTTAATATAATACTGAACCACCTGAAATGAGACTATAAACTCCTTAAATTCCTAGGTCAAAGCTTGGACAGTCAAGATTTTCTAAGGGAGATTCTGTATCCATATAACTCGTCTTCATGACGGCCCGTCCACTAAAAAGTCGTTTTGCTTTGGGCTTTTTTGAGGACGAAAATGTACCTTCTTTACTTGCATTTGTTTCTGGCAAGTTGGTACAAGGCTGCACAAAACGGAGGTATTTTAATTTTTTTGTGTCAAATGAGAAAGGCAATAAAAGGAAAAGGAGGAGATTCGCACTACGACCTAAAAATCCTTAATTGTTCGATTAAAACATCTTGGTAAAACTCGTGTATTTATGCTGACAAACGTTAGATCATACCTGCTGCTCTGTGGATCTAGTCTCTTCGCTCTGCCCCGTCAAGACTGGTGCTGCACAGTTATGATATGTTTTCAGTAAGCTATCTCACTAGACATGCGTGTATAAAGTGCTATTGATCCAAACTTACAGAGTACAGATTCCCCGTTATCGACAACACTGGCTTGCAGTATGTTGGCTGCAGTTCTGAATGAAGGTTGGATCTTGTTTGGAGATTCGAATGTCATTCCTTGCGTATAAATTGGCCATTCGCTGTTACCACCGGTACACCCTGTATTAGCTTGGGCCGCTGCTAAATTATTATTTTCAGTGCTTTCAGGCTCGTCAGTACAGCCTGTCTCAGTAATCTCTTGTTTTGCTTCCCGATCACACTTGTGGTGATTTGTTACTTCAGTTGCTACTTGGTGTGGCTCCAGTTGAGCTTTACCCTCAATGTCAGGCTGAAAAACCTCCGAAGATTGTGAAAGGCATTGCTCGACTGCAGCTTTTTCCAAAATGGGAAGATTGTCCTGAGCTGCAGGTTTCTTCAAGATTGACAGAATATGATTCACTGCATTAAGACAAACAAAGCTAAAGCGAACATCTACATGTGAATTGTGAGAAAGCTGAAATTGGAGAAAATGAAGAGGTTTGGCATCTTAGAACTAGGTGAGAAAATTACCCTTCGCATTTCGTATACATACAAAGATTCGAGATCAGTGACTAAATTTGAGGTAAAGATCATACATACCATCACGGTGAGGCATGTGTGAGAGAGGAGTCTTAATTGGTTTCATCATATCAACTCCTGAGCCACCAGAACTTGTGTCAACAAACGTACTCAAACTAACATCATTTCGAGATTGTCCTACATGTAGTTGAGCAAATGTCGTTAGCTTAATAATACAATGAAAAAGAGCAGCCACTCATTGACCCAACAAACCGATAAACGCAAAGCCTTGTATGAAGCCGCCTATATAAAACTAATGTACAACAGCATTTTCCCCCTTTTTTGGGAATTGCTCAGTGTAGTCCATTTTACACAAAAATGGCTAAATTAAGCTGCGATTAATGTAAAACAGATGCAAATAGATATGTGTGCAATTTGTATCAGAAGCTAAGTTTAGACTAATTTCATAGAATAAATTAACATTAACAAACCTTTCACAGCAGGCTTTACAGCATTGCGAGTACCAAGATGATTCTGTCCTGCTGGTGCTTTGATTCTTTGTCGATTGTG
Source organism: Silene conica (assembly GCA_029255685.2). Lineage (NCBI taxonomy): Eukaryota > Viridiplantae > Streptophyta > Magnoliopsida > Caryophyllales > Caryophyllaceae > Silene > Silene conica. Next base: position 15,973,344 of record CM055311.2, on the reverse strand, counting down.
CACAGAATTATCTGTCAGAAGGGACAATTAACAGTTCACTAATGATGCAACAGTGGTTATTACAATGGCTGCACAAATAGAGGAGTTTTTATCAGCTTAATCTATGCCATGTTTTAAGATCCATAGACGAATAATGATCAGAATTTTTAAAATAAATATAACAGGAACTGTAAATGGAGATACCATTCCATAATTTATGCAATTGTTGGCCACTCTTTATTTGATCACTGTTGCAGTTACTTGCTTCTTTTTTAACATCTGCATCATTCCCATTGTTTCCCAAGGCTTCTCCAATATCCACCAAATGACCATCAAACTTCAGTGACTTGCCAGAACAAATAACTTCATCCTTCTTCAAAAACCGTTTGTCAATTTCTGTTTTGCTCGAATCATAGAGAGCAACCTGAGAGTAAACCATGAAGCAAGTCTAAACTATGTTTGCTTTGTTCTATTGCACAATGATCAGCAGAAAGGTCAGAGAGGTATGAAAAAGACTAGGCTAAGCACCATAAAATGCAATGAATAAGTAAGCCAAGTCAGTAAGTGGTGCGAGTTCTGCCTATAGAAAACGGTCTTAACCATGAAAAAAGAGAATGACGTGGACAAAATTCAACATTAAAAATTCGTCTAAAGAAGATGATTCTACCCCCCCTCATGATTAAAGGAACCGTAAGTACTATATAGTGTTCTTAAACATGAAACTCGCTTCCATTGCTTAGTGTTTGTATTTGCGCAATTGCACTTAACATGCACATCTGATGCATTTCTCAGAAAATCCACATACGTTGGTTGTGGTTCAACTGTCTCTGTAGTGATTTATGAAATCACATATTTTGTGACAATATCAAAAGAATCTGTACTCTGTAGGGAAAAGGGAAAGATATCTTCAGAAGAGATACTCCTATTTGGCTTTGAGGAAGTTCAGATGTGCTATTTTGATTAGTCGCCTGCACGACTGCACCAGAGCACCATTTTCAATGAGTCTTTCTCGTATAAACACTTAATAGTTAATACCCTTGGGCATGTATCAAGACTCCAAAGTTCAACCATATACGGCAAAGAGGGAAAGTATAGACTCATGGTTGGGGTATGTCACAAAACCTGTCTCGCTAGAGAACCGCAAATAATCAAGCGCATGAAGCCATCATGATACTTCTTGGCCTTTTGTGTAATCTGTGTAGTATACAGCACCTCCCATTCTACAAGCCAAGGAAAACACATGAGCAGCAGAGCAGGCAAGGAAAAATAGAAAAAGGCATCGAATTTTGAGATGCTTATATGCGAGTAAACAAGATTACTTCAGATTAGAGTAAAAGCATACATATATTGCTAGAGTAACTGAGATATATTGGTTGCTGCAGGACAAAAAATGCACTTGTAGAACAAACATTTACATTGATTCAGCAAGTACAGATAAGGCAAGATAGCTAGTCTAAACCTAAAAGGTAATTATTGGATATATTGATCATAGTTAGTTATAGGGAGTTAAGTGTTAACTACCTATGGTTAAGAAAGTTTGTTAGAAGTTTGTTATAAATAGTAACAAACTCATCTTTGTAACTACTTTTCATAAAACAGAATTACATATATCAATATTAAGTTTCAGCTATTCTCTTCTCTCAATTCTTACTCATCCTAAATTCATACAATCAATATTCCATTATTCAACATGGTATCAGAGTACAGTTCATTCATTCTGGGTTTATTTCCTATATTTCTTGCTTGAATATAACAAGAAACTAATAGGTTTTCTTCGATTAAATCGCTTCCGCAATTTCTTTTACGTTTTTTCATTCTTATTTCTTGTCATCATGCCTGAAGTTCAGGTTGATTCTCCTTCAAACTTTGATTACTACGATGATCCCTTATATCTTTCAACCTCTGATCAACCAACTGCTACTTTGTCATCCTTTCTCTTTGAGGGTCATGATTTTCTTGGTTGGAAACGAGAGGTCCTTATGGCTTTGGCTGCCAAGAATAAAGATGGTATTTCGGATGGTTCTTGTCCTATGCCTCCTTCTGACAAACGTCACAAGCAGTGGAAGAGATGTGATTTCATGATCATGAGGTGGATTTCTAACTCTTTGGATAAGAGTCTTCGTGACAACTTTAAGTATGTCAGTTCTTCCAGAGAATTTTGGAGTGAGTTGATTGAGCGTTTTGGTCAATCGAATGCTCTGGAAGTTTATCAGTTAACCAAAGATCTGGGTGCTATTGCTCAGGAAAATCTTTCTCTTGTTGAGTACTATAGCAAGATGAAGAATCTATGGGAAACTCTTGATTCCCTTGATCCTTTGCCTGCTTATTCTTGTGGCAGGATTGCTTTGTGTTCCTGTGCTCTCATTAAGAAAATGATTGACAGAGAGAACAATGCCAAGATTATTCAATTTCTCATGAATCTGAACAGTAGTTATGATGCGATAAGAACGCAAATTCTTTCGTTAGAACCATTGCCTACTATTAATAAGGTTTTGGCCTTGTTACAAAAGATAGAAAGGCAAAAACAGATCACAGATGCTGTGTCCGTTTTGTCTGATTCTACTGCTTATGCCACTTCTAAGCATTCAGATACAAAGAAAGCCAGTTTTCAGAATAATAAAAATTCTGAGACAACTATTCCTGCCAATAGCAAACATTGTGATCATTGCAATAGAGCTGGTTATACCAGAGAAACTTGTTTTGGTCTTAACAAATGTCCTCATTGCAACAAGACTGGTCATAATCCCAGTAATTGTTTTGTTATTCGAGGCTTTCCTGCTGATAAAGCTAAGGGCAAGGAGAAGGTTTCTCAAACCAAGTCACTTCCACCAAAGAGAGCAGCTAATTCTGCTGATGTTCTTGATTCTCCTTTGGAAGATGTTGTCTCAGAAGATATAGTTCATACTGGTAATAATGCTGTCAATCTGAATACTGAAGCATTAGATGGTATTATCACATCTGTTGTTGATCAGGTTCTTAAGAGAATTAATGATCAACAGTCTACTCTTTCTTCCAATAATTTTGCAGGTATCATTCCTTATTCTCATGTTTTTACTGTCAATAAGTCTGCTGTTTTATCAGACTGGATAATAGATACGGGAGCATCAGATCACATGACATATGATGTTTCTTTATTAGCTAATTTACATATTCTTCACAAACCTATAAGAGTTGGACTGCCTGATGGCAGTGTCAAGTTTGTTCATAAGACTGGTACAGTGTTTTTAACAGATACAATTACACTGTTTAATGTCTTTCTAATTCCAGAATTTACACAGAACCTATTGTCTGTCAGTAAGTTGTTGGATCATAGTCAGTTATCTGTGTTGTTTAACCCTCATGCTTGTTTGTTTCAGGACATTTCAACTAGTAAGATTGTTGATAAGGGCAGACGAGTTGGGGATTTATATAGGTTTCATAACCAGTCTGTTAAGAATGCTTTTCTTGTTAATTCCATTAAAAATCTTGTAGCATCTAAGTTTCTTGTTCATTCTGCTACTACTTCTGCTGTTAATGATCAGTCTGTTAGTTTAATTCATGCAAGAATGGGGCATATGTCTAATGAGAAATTGAAGTTTGTATCTGCATATAATAAAGTAATAAAACCAGATCATTTTCATTGTAAGTCTTGTGTTTTTGCAAAACATCATAAGTTGCCTTTTCGTATTAGTTCTAGTAGAGCTACTGCTTGTTTTCATTTGATTCACATGGATGTTTGGGGTCCATATAGGATACCTTCCATGACAGGTGCACGATATTTCTTGACTATCCTAGATGACTATTCTAGGAATACTTGGACTGTTTTGTTTCAAAACAAATCACAGGTTCTTGTTTTAGTGAAAAATTTCTTTGCTTATATTACTAATCAATTTCAGGCTCATATAAAGACCATTAGATCTGACAATGGTACTGAATTCTTACAAGAGCAATGTGGTTCTTTGTTTAGAGATAAAGGTATTTTGCATCAAACTAGTGTGGTTGGTAACCCTCAACAAAATGGTAGGGTTGAACGCAAACATAGACACTTGTTAGAAACAGCAAGAGCTTTGAAATTTCATGCTAATCTACCAATTAAATTTTGGGGAGATTGTCTTTTAACAGCCACTTATTTGATCAATCTTATGCCTGCTCCTATTGTTCAGCATAAAACTCCTTTTGAGTTGTTATTTGGCAAGTTGCCCTCCTATGATTCTTTAAAGACCTTTGGTTGTTTGTGTTATTCCACTATGCCACCTACTTTTTCTGATAAATTTGGTAGTAGGGCTAGGGAATGTATTTTTATTGGTTATCCTCATAACCAAAAAGGTTACAAACTATATGACTTGAAATTACACAAAGTTTTTGTTAGTCGTGATGTTGTTTTCAAAGAACATGTTTTTCCTTTTCATAAAGAAGGGCAACATGAGGATCTGAACATTACTACAGCCACTCTAGTGAATCCTGCCACTTCTTCTGTTTTGATCTCGTCTCACAAAGAATCACCAGTGACTGTTCCACAACCGGTTTCTGATGTTCATACTGGTACTGGTGATGTTGACAGTCCTAATCATTCTGGTACTAATGCTACTGACAGTACTAGTGCTTCTCTTCATCCTAGTACTGATACTGCTGATAGTATTAGTACTCAGCCTGTACAGCACCAGAAAATCAACTAGACCAAGGCAACCTTCTACCTGGTTACAGGATTATCAATGCAAACTGCCTGGTCACTCTACTGCTGGTTCAGTACAGCATTCTGTTTTTCAGTCTGCTGTTCTTAGTAGCCTTGAAGATTATCATCCAGCTTATGTTGGTTCATTGTCTACTGTATTTCAAGAGCATGAACCATATTCTTTTAAACAAGCACAGCAAGATCCAAGGTGGGTTGAGGCTATGCAAAAGGAGATCACTGCTTTGGAGACAAACAAAACTTGGGATGTTGTACAATTGCCCAATGGACATAAGGCAATTGGTTCCAAGTGGGTTTACAAGATTAAGTATTTGCCTGATGGATCAGTTGAGAGGTTTAAAGCCAGGCTAGTGGCCAAGGGTTTTAATCAAGTTAAAGATAAAGACTACAAACATACGTTCTCACCTGTTGCCAAGTTCACAACAGTCAGAACTCTATTGGCACTTGCTGCTGCTAAAGGCTGGCCTCTATTTCAGCTTGACATAAACATTTTGCATGGATTCCTTGATGAGGAGGTGTACATGAAACCTCCAGAAGGTTATACTGTTGACAAAGGAATGGTGTGTAAACTGCAGAGATCCCTATATGGACTCAAGCAAGCTTCTCGACAGTGGAATAAGGAATTAACAGCTTTTCTACAAAAACTTGGTTATGTTGAGTCTAAACAGGATTACTCCTTGTTCACCAAAAAGAATTCAGAAGATAGGTCATTTACTGCTATTCTGGTGTACGTAGATGATGTCCTCTTAACTGGTACATCAGTTGCAGAGATTGACAGTGTCAAGCATCAACTACATTCAGCCTATTCTATCAAGGATTTGGGGCATATGCGATATTTCTTGGGATTAGAAATATCTAGGAATGCTACTGGTTTGATTATCAATCAACGGAAGTATATTCTGGATATACTACAAGATTTGCAGATGGAAAATTGCACCTCTGCCAAGTTTCCTATGCAGCAAGGTCTGAAGCTATCAATTGATCAAGGAGAAATTCTGGACAATCCAGAGCAATATCGAAGACTAATAGGAAGGTTGCTCTATTTAAATATGTCCAGACTTGATATATCTTATAGCATTCAACACTTAAGTCAGTTTGTGAGCCAACCACGACTGCCTCATTTCCAGGCTGCATTACATGTTGTGAAATATCTTAAAGGAACCATCAATGCAGGGTTGTTTTACAGTGCACAATCAGATTATCAGCTCACTGCCTATAGTGATGCTGATTGGGGTCAATGCGCTTATTCCTGCAAATCTTTGAGTGGCTACTGTGTTTTACTAGGATCCTCTTTGGTTTCATGGAAGACCAAAAAGCAAGCTACAGTCAGCAAAAGTTCTGCAGAGTCTGAATATCGCAGTCTGTCTTACACAACTTCAGAGTTGGTTTGGTTGCAAGCTTTGTTACAGGATCTGGGAGTGCCAATTACACAGCCCATTGATCTGTTCTGTGACAACAAAGCGGCTCTCCATATCTCAGAAAATCCTGTGTTTCATGAGCAGACCAAGCACTTGAGTATAGATTGTCACTTCGTAAGGGACAAACAGCAGCAAGGTTTTCTTCAAACCAAATATATCAAGACTACTCTTCAATTGGCAGACCTTATGACAAAGCCCCTTGGGTCTGTTCAACATAAGTTTTTATCATCTAAGCTTGGATTACTCATTCAAGATAATCCACCTTAAGGGGGGAATATTGGATATATTGATCATAGTTAGTTATAGGGAGTTAAGTGTTAACTACCTATGGTTAAGAAAGTTTGTTAGAAGTTTGTTATAAATAGTAACAAACTCATCTTTGTAACTACTTTTCATAAAACAGAATTACATATATCAATATTAAGTTTCAGCTATTCTCTTCTCTCAATTCGTACTCATCCTAAATTCATACAATCAATATTCCATTATTCAACAGTAATACTGATGAGCAAACCTTTAGAGGAAGACGTTGCGACACTAGAAGGACTATGACGAGTATTATATTTGACTTCTTCATTTTTCTTGAATTCTGCAACACGGATGATGTTAGTTGTTGGTTCATTATTAAAGTTCTCCCAAGGATCAAACCTTTATCTGATCGAACAAAATCATGCTTGAAAATGCTAGGGAAAACATGCAACCACCTCTAATAATCTTCTGAGAGGGGCTTAAATTGTTCGCTGAGGTCGTTCTGCTCCAGGTATTTGGTTTTTTATCTTCAGAAACAACAGCAAGTGAAAATCTTATACGGTAGCTACAAGAACAAGAACGACTCGAGCCTACAATCAACTAACAATGAACCTTACTCGGGAAAATGTTTCTCAACTTATCTTCATAAGGAAATCGAGGTTTCTCAGGAGTTCTAATATCAGATTCGGATTTACGATTTGGAAGCAATATACACGTGGAGCTGCTTTCAGGATCACCAATATCTACAAGGAATGAAGAAAATGCCATTGAATCTCCGGCTTTAACAACTTCATCTTTCTTCATGTACTTGCTGTCTAACAGCTTCTCACAATCATCATATAACATAACCTAGCGATGCAAGAAGTGTTTTACAGCAGTAATTAGAAGACCAAATTGACTACCTCGAAAACAAGTATATCACTGATCAATGATAGTTAGCAACTTCGTCAACTAAGTCTACACTGCTACACATGAAACAAACAGTCATCTCACTGAAATCTGAAAATCACATAAAATTAGGTCAATCAGCGGATGCTAAACTTTGTCATCAAATTCTGCAAAATCAGGTCGATTTCACCATCAGAATGTCTATAATATCACAAGCATAACCTCGTAAGCCATAGTTAAGCACCACTGACTTCTATCCATTGAAAAGTTAACAGAACGATGCTCAATTTTCCGCTTTGAAGCAACCGAGGCTTTTCATGTTTCCGATACATGTAGAGCTAATTCAAAAGGTGATAAATGAGCGAAAAATCATCTTCGTAGCACCGATGCGCAATTATGAACAAAAAATACAACTGAAATAGAAAATCACCACATCATATGTGAATAAGCTCAGTCTAAGATATCATTTAGCAATTAGTCAGCTCATTCAAATACGCTACTATGTCGATTTTAGCACGAAAATCACTCACATTCATCAAAAATTACAGCTGGAATGCGTAAAACACAAGATCATTATTTAAATTTTATTATTTCGCCTTTAAATTTAGCTCGATCACAACTAAAATTTCGCCATTAAGTTATCTGATTCAAACAACATTCATAGATAATAGTATCTAATAGACTAAATTTCAGAACCAAAATCACACAAATTCTTCAAAAATTACTCGAAAGCAACGCCGCCAAATTAATTGGCCTAAAAGACCTCTAATTGAATTACGATATGCATTTTCAGCTCCGAAATTGTAGAAACCGAAAAAAGTGGAACTAAAATTAAAAAAACAAAAAAGTGAAAAGAGATAGTTTGAACCTTGTTATTGGAATTAAGGTGAAGGAAGCCGTCGTGATAAAGTTTCCTCTTCTGCCTTACATGCTTCGTATACGAGACCGTCCATTTTCTCACTTCTTCCATTTTCTTTCCCCTCTTTCTCTCTCAAAAGTTTGAATAGAAACGTTAATGGCGGGAGATTGAGGAAAATTGATCCAATCGATCCGAAACTTCTTGAATGGATTAGTTTGATAGAGTGGGCCCAATTTGATACGACTAATTAAGAAGGAGTTCTGGGCTATCTATTTTATTTTAGTAAGTCTTGCTTGCGACGGGTCACCATTTGTGACGGATATTTTGTGAGATAAAATGGATACAAAATGAGTTAGGCCCTGTTCTTTTCGGCTGAAACGAGCTGAATTGAATAAATTGGAGTAGAGCTTAATTGAACTAAATTGAGTGGAACTAAGGTGGAGTGAATTTAGTTGAATTAAAAGTTACTTTTGTGAAGAGATTAATTGAAAATAATTGATTGAACGTAAATAAAACTTAACGAAATACAACCAACCAAAATTGAAAGGAGCTGAAATTAAGCCAGAAAGAACAGGGCCTTAGTAGAGAAAGGGGATCACATGAATAGTGTTGGAGAGGGAGAAAAAGTGGGTATTTTGTGAGAGAAAACGGTATCCATCACAAGCTTGCGACGGATAGTGACGTTGCAAATAAGAATTTGTGATTTTATTTTGGGTTGTGTTATTTCATCACCATCCAAGTAAATTGATGAAGTTGAGTTGAATTGAAATGAATTAAATAAAGCTGGGTTTGATAGAATTAAATCAAAATAAGAGTTAATTTATGAAAAAATAAATCGAAATGACCTGAACTAAAGTAAATGAATTAAACTGAATTAAATAAAGCTAACTTGAATTAAAATGAGTTAAAATAAGGTCAAAAAGAAAATAGCATTACTACTCATCTTCGATGTACACCATATAGTGGAGAAGTTTGTCTTTCTTTTCATTCCAACTTTCTCTCTATCTCCGGTTATTTCATGGAGTAAAATTTAAAAAGTCTCCCGTCAATTAATCAAAACAACGGTTTTCTGCCGTATATTTTAAAGGCATGCACTACTAACTTATACGAGGAAAGAATTTATGATTATCTCATGAAAAATAAAATATGAACTTACTTTTAATGCATAAATCTTGAGATTCTTTCCTCACCAAAAGGCGTAGTTAACCTTTAAGGGTCAAATGGTCAATGACATTGAATGGAACCCGATCGAGTTCGAGCTCAAAACTCCAGGCCGATCTCAAGTTCATCCAAGCTCTGGCTCAAATTTACTCGCTTATGCCCTTAAGCATGTTCATATGCTTCACGTTTTAGTTTTGTTAAGGAAGTTATTACTATTAGTGTGATCTTAAGTGGGATGTAATTTTAAAAATAAATTTCATTACAATTTAAAATAATATGTATGGATGATAATATTTTAACATTATTCAAAAAAAATCTAACCACCCCTACAAAAAGTTAAAAAAATATGATATGTGGTGAGCCGAAGTCGTATGCTCCCAAAGATAATATTTATAACACTTAAAACCTTAAACTAATATAGTATATGGTAATAAGGATCGAACCACAGAGAAAGCGATGCAATTTATGTGAATAAAAGTATAGAAAATAAGTAACAATAAAAGGGGGTTTGTGATTGAATAAACAATAATCTACCAAACAAACAATAAAGATGATTGAATTCAGATAATTAAAAGGTCTTGGGTCAATAAACATCTGCTATCAACAAATACTTTATTGTGAAAAACAAGTTTTCTTCTTCCTCTTAAGTATAGTCAACTAAGTCGAAACGCGATATTAGAAGACCCTAATTGTTGAATAATCTAAGCCAAGCGTCTAGATTTAATCCAACAATAGCATTAACAACCCAAGGAAGCAATAAAGATAACGATCTTTAACGCACACGGTTAACGATTCGAATTATATGTTTACTCTCTACCTCGTCCTAATAACGATGAAACGCATACAAATTATTAGGGTAAAGTTTGCTACTTTAGTCTAGATTAATTGAACAATTACGGATTCAATTCCTAAACATGCGATAGATTAAAGTAAATAATTACTTATTGATCAGATTAGCAAAAGAAAACAATAATCATAAAATACGAGCAAGAGACATAAACAATACTTGAGAAATAAAGGGAGAAAGAACGATCTCACAATTAATTAGTTGAAACTTCCGTTTATCGATCCAAGAAAAGAGAGGATTAGTTCCTCATAATTATTGAGCAAAAGAAATTAGGGTTCTTGAGGTTTTTTTAATTCTAAAGTTGAATGAATGAAAAAGTGAAGGATAAGCTAAATACTTAACCTAATATTCCTAATATAAAAATAGAAAAATAGAAAAATTCCAAAAACTAGCTGAAAGTCGGAAACAGACGAAATAAAGTATCAACCATCCGAGCCACGGGCGACCCGCGCCAATATCCGCGACCCGCGCGTCTGAATCCGCGACCCGCGCCAATATCCGCGACCCGCGCCAATGAATCCGCGACCCGCGCCAATATCCGCGACCCGCGCGTTTTCCTGGTTGTGATTTTACGACTTTCTTTATTCATGCTTAACTCTTGTAGCTTTGACAATTTTTGGGCCCATTGATCACAATCAAGCTTGAACCATTTTGTCATCCCATAAACTCCAATAATTACTCTCAAATGCAACCAACATCAAAAAATTGTAATTATACAATTATACCTCCACACGCTACTCATTCCATCAATAACTCATCTAAATTGACACTTTTATGCCGTACTAAACCCGTCTTATCAAACTTCCCCATACTTAGATCTTTACTCGTCCTCGAGTAAACTCAAAGGACTCATTACGAGCTCATACCAACACCGATCCACAGAAGTGTAAGAAAAGTAATAAAACATGTAGTAATGCTTGAACCAGACGGTCTTCAACTTAGCAGCAGGAGATCAAAATAGCATCGGAATTTTTTCTTTACCTATGTCTCTCATTTTGCCTAGAGCGTCCGCCCTTGCGGATTCTCACTCTAGCTTATCATTTTTTTTTTCATCCTACCTCTACTCTCAGTGGCACGCAACTCGTTTCTTCATTTTACCCGGAGCGCCCTTTCGGGTTTTCACTCCGTACTCGGCCACATACATCCCAATCTTGTCTAGGCGCCCTTTCGGGTTTTCACCTAGTCGGGATTAATCTTTTTATTTCTTTTTGGTTTTTTCATTTTTTTTTCTTTTTTCATTTTTTTTTAAAAAAATAAAGTACTGAAATAAAAACACTACACAATTACAAAAGTATACAAATCGGAACGATTCTCCCTCCCCACACTTGAATGAAACATTGTCCTCAATGTTGCAAGGACACGATAAAAAAGGGAAGAGAAAAACACACACCTCATCTAAGGAAGCGCCAATAACGACAGAAACCATCAAACATACCGCAACATGAAAACAGAGCAATCCACGCACCACACCTCCCCCCCACGCTTGGCTATTAGCATACTCCATAAAGCACAATCATACAAAGCCAACAAAAGATGAGAGTGACAAAGAAGACTAACGCCCCTTATTACTCCAATCCTAACCAAAGACCAAGTAGCTGTAATAATATATGTGCCAGTAACAGAATGCACATAAATAAAACTTCCGCAACTCCGAGCTTACAAGGTCAGTCCTAATCTCCTCTACACCAAATCAACAATCCATCCAACCGCATAAACAAGTGCCCACAACAACGCACCGCGGTTACACCACACCTTAGCCATTATCCTACCCATCCTTCCTTCTAGGTCTCCCTTCTTATGTCGCCAACACCATAAATTAAACAGTTTCGATTTCCGTTTTTTTTGGATTTTCGTTTAATTTTCGGATTTTTTTTTCGGGAGTTTTTTTTTTTTTTTTTTTTTTTTTGTTTTGGAGAAAGAACACACACAAATCTATGGGTTGCCTCCCAGAAGCGCTGTTGTTTAACGTCGTTGGCTCGACATCTCGCGGAGTGGTGAAACACCCGACTTAAGACAGAGTTTAGAACTTTACCTTTTCAAGGGATTGGGGTAAACACTTGATTTAATATGTATAACTTGTGTTGCTTTACCGGAGCTCTTCCGGCGAATTAGATTATCAAACCAAGTCTTACCCTTCCTTTTTCCAGCCTCAGCATCTTTGTGATTCTCCCATAGAAGGATACACCTTTTCTCTCCAGGCGGGGAGTCCTGCAAAATTTCACAAGCTTTGCACGGAAGTGGTGGCTTCCGGCTTCTCATAGAAGTATGATTGGTAGTAATGGCACACAAAGAAGAAACCATAGAATTAGTTGAATTAGGTGAATAAATTTGAAATTTAACCACCTTCCCATTAAACTCCATAGTCAAGGAACTATTTGAGACATCAATTCGGGTTCCTGCGGTCTTTAGGAATGGTCGACCCAATAAAATTGGGATAGCATCAACCTCATGTGCCATATCCAAAACATAGAAATCTGCTGGAAAAACCAGTTGATCTACCTTGACCATAACATTCTCTACTACTCCTCTAGGGTGTACACTAGACCGATTAACAAGTTGGACTACTACCCTAGTGCTTTTCAAAGGACCAAGCTTAAGAGACTCATAAACATGGTAGGGGAGAACATTTATTGATGCCCCTAGATCTAACATGGCTCTTTCAAACAGTGTATCACTTATAGTGCAAGGTATGGTAAACACACCCGGATCACTACACTTAGGAGGGGTCTTACTCTTAAACAAGGCTGAAACAAACTCACTAGGTTTCCCCTTTTGCTTTTTCAAACTACGTTCCTTCTGATTTCTTTTAATTGTACAAAGTTCTTTTAAAAACTTTGCATACCTAGGAACACTCTTAAGCAAGTCAAGTAAAGGAATATTTACCTCGCATTTACGAAAGGTTTCGTAAATATCAGTGTCATGCTCCTTTCTTCTCTTGTCTTTCAAAGCCTCAGGAAAAGGTGGGAGTGACTCATATGTGGTCATAACTGGTGTCACCTCCTTGGAATTAGATGCATCTTCTTTCACTCCATCACTAAGTAGCTTGTCACCTTCAACCACTAACTCCTCCTCTTCTTGAACAGTCACCACCCTAGGCTTAGCTTTTGGCTTTTCAATCTCCACCAATTGCCTACCATTTCTCAATGACACGGCACTTACATTCTCCCTGGGATTCAGCACTGTTTGAGATGGTAGAGCACCCGACTGTTTAGGTTCTAACCGATTGACCGCAGTAGCCAATTGACTCACTTGATTCTCAAGGTTTTTAAAATTTTGCTTATTATCAGCTCGATCTTGAGTAACACTGAGAGTAAGAGCGCGAATCATATCTTCTGTGGACATTGATGAGCTCGGTGGTGCTTGCTGAGCTACTTGTTGTGGCATTTGTTGAGTAAATTGTTGTCCTTCTGGTCGCTGGAGAAACGGGCCTCTAGGAGGGCCAGCTGATGGACCGGCTTGAGAGTTTCCCCAACGGAAGTTAGGGTGAGCCTTTCATCCTTCATTATAGGTATTACAATATGGATCCCATTTCTTATTTGAACTACTCTCCCATATACCATTCACCGTCTGAGAACCACCCTCTTGCATTTGAGGGCACAAATCGCTAGGATGACCCTCAATATAGCATATACCACAAACAACAGCCATTTGTCTTCCAGATAACATGTCACGTAGGGTGGAAGCAATATTATCAACTTTCTCCTCCAAGCCAGGACTAACACCCATAGCACTCACTCCTCTTCGTGATGGTCTCCTCTCAAACTGTCTAGAGGTCTCAGCTAGTTCTGTGATAACCTCCCAAGCCTTATCTGGATTCTTATTGGCTATATTTCCCCCACAAGCAGAGTGAATCATACGACGATCATCTAAGTTTAGGCCTCCACAAAAGTTCATGATGAGATCTTGGTCGGAGTATCCATGGTAAGGACAACTAGCACAAAGCTTCTTAAATTTCTCAAGAAACTCATACATGGTTTCTCCATCTTGTTGTTCAACATTACTGATGGCTCTTTTTAGTTGAGATGATCGAGAAGGAGGAAAGTATTTCTCCAAAAATGCCTTCTTCATACCTACCCAAGTAGTGATACTCCCCAGTGGTAGATAGTTTAACCAATCTCTTGTATTATCCTTCAAGGAGAAGGGAAATGCTCTCAATTTCAACTGCTCTTCTGTGACATTGGCTGGCTTCATACTGGTGCAAACAATATGAAAATCCGAAAGATGCTTGTTCGGATCTTCGATACTCATACCACTGAAACTGGGTAATTGATGTATCAAATCAAATTTCAGTTCAAAAGTAGCTCCATCATCCAAGGCTGGAAAAGTGATACACAATGGTTGAACGTCAAGATTTGGAGTTGTAAGCTCCCTTAAGGTTTGAGTCTCTCTAGCCATATTCTCAGTAGTAGAAATTTACGAAGTATCTGAATTAGAGTGTATATCGTATTCGGAATCTGGGTGCTCAAAAGCAACTAGCAAACCTTCCCCGACTTGTCTTAACCTGAAAAATGTGCTTTCAATCTCTGAGTCGTAAGGCTCGAGTGGTTGGTCAGCAGAACGAGTATTAGGCATAAACTAAAATAATAAAATTAAAATCTACACTAAAGAAACACAAAAATTAACTATTGCCTTCCCCGGCAACGGCGCCAAAATTTGGGGAGCCGAAGTCGTATGCTCCCAAAGATAATATTTATAACACTTAAAATTTTAAACTAATATAGTATATGGTAATAAGGATCGATCCACAGAGAAAGCGATGCAATTTATGTGAATAAAAGAATAGAAAATAAGTAGCAATAAAAGGGGGGTTTGTGATTGAATAAACTATAATCTACCAAACAAACAATAAAGATGACTGAATTCAGATAATTAAAAGGTCTTGGGTCAATAAACATCTGCTATCAACAAACTAATTGGTCTTCGATTGTCTTTAACTCAATTACTCTCAAGTACTTTATTGTGAAAAACAAGTTTTCTTCTTCCTCTTAAGTATAGTCAACTAAGTCGAAACGCGATATTAGAAGACCCTAATTGTTGAATAATCTAAGCCAAGCGTCTAGATTTAATCCAACAATAGCATTAACAACCCAAGGAAGCAATAAAGATAACGATCTTTAACGCACGCGGTTAACGATTCGAATTATATGTTTAGTCTTTACCTCGTCCTAATAACGATGAAACGCATACAAATTATTAGGGTAAAGTTTTCTACTTTAGTCTAGATTAATTGAACAATTACGGATTCAATTCCTAAACATGCGATAGATTAAAATAAACAATTACTAATTGATCAGATTAGCAAAAGAAAACAATAATCATAAAATACGAGCAAGAGACATAAACAATACTTGAGAAATAAAGGGAGAAAGAACAATCTCACAATTAATTAGTTGAAGCTTCCGTTTATCGATCCAAAAAAGGAGAGGATTAGTTCCTCATAATTATTGAGCAAAAGAAATTAGGGTTTTTGAGGTTTTTTTAATTCTAAAGTTGAATGAATGAAAAAGTGAAGGATAAGCTAAATACTTAACCTAATATTCCTAATATAAAAATAGAAAAATAGAAAATTTCCAAAAACTAGCTGAAAGTCGGAAACAGACGAAATAAAGCATCAACCATCCGAGCCACGGGCGACCCACGCCAATACCCGCGATCCGCGCGTCTGAATCTGCGACCCGCGCCAATATCCGCGACCCGAGCGTTTTCCTGGTTGTGATTTTACGACTTTCTTTATTCATGCTTAACTCTTGTAGCTTTGACAATTGTTGTGCCCATTGATCACAATCAAGCTTGGACCATTTTGTCAACCCATAAAGTCCAATAATTACTCTCAAATGCAACCAACACCAAGAAATCGTAATTATACAATTATACCTCCACACGCTACTCATTCCATCAATAACTTATCTAAATTGACACTTTTATGCCGTACTAAACCTGTCTTATCAATATGATCTCAAAATATTGTATTTTTGATCAATTAATTTCCAAAAATTATTATGTTTTCTAATTTTCTTAATCTAGTAAAACTTTTGTATTCAATACTTTGAAAGAATTAAAAAATGTTCTTAAATTATAAATACTCCAAAATTTGGTTCATCTTAAGAAAAAAAAAACATTTTTAATTTCATTTCTTCATTGACATATACTTCGCATATCAAAGCAAATGCAAATGTGATATAAATCCTACTGAGAATGAGAATGCTACTTGGCTGCTACAAGTACAAGAGCACATGGGAGGAAACCCATGATAGATAATCATTGGGACAACACAACATCTGACAACTCAGCACCTGAAGCATATGAGTAGCCATCTGCAATTGAGGAAAGTTGTTGGAATAAACATTGGAGAATTATCTGCTATTTTGTTTGCTTCACATGTTATCTGCTTCATATTTCGTTTCTTTTTCCCTAAGCTTGCCCTCTAAGGCAATTAGTACTATATAATCTAGAAGTGGTACAGTAGCATCCCTACGAATGATTTTAAGAACAAATTCCTGAATGTATTTAGAATGTTTAGAATCATTTCACTACAGCTTTACATTAGCAACCTATCAATATTAATTGAACAATTGCTTTCTCTATCTTCCTTGCTACTGCAATTCTCATTCCTCTCTTAAGTGTTATCATTTGGTATCAGAGTCTTCCTTCCTCCCGCCCATGGATAGTCTTAAAACCATCAAAATTCGAGAAAAACTCAGAAAAAACCCCAAGAAAAACACAAAGATATCCAACTCTTCATTCATTCTTTAAACAAAAAAACAATAATATTCATAATCTCCAAAAACAAATCAGAAGTTAAGGGCTACACAATGACAGATCCAGACATTAATGCCGAAATTCTATAGTTGAAGGTACAAGTGGAGACTATTACTCAGAGTTTGGCCAATCTATCAAACCAGGGATTTAATGGTAACTCTTCTAACAATCTCATTAGACCTCCTACTATCAAATTTCCAACATTTAATGGTGATGATATCGAAGAATGACTGTTTATATGTGAACAATTTTTCTCTGTTACTAGTATTGATGTTATTCAAAAGGTTACATATGTGGCAATGCATCTAGAGTCAAAGGCCCTAGCTTGGCATTAAGCTTTTGCCAAAATTAGACTGACCACCTCACCTTTAGGATAAGAAGAATACAAAGTAGACATCTTTGCTAGGTTTGGTAACAAACATGACGACCCCATGACTGATTTTTTAAACTTGAAACAAACAACTTCAGTACAGGAATATCATGACAAGTTTGATGCTTTAATTAGAAAACTCAATGTGCTACCCTCGTATACTTTTAGTTGTTTATGAATGGCCTAGAGGATAAGATCTCTGCAATGGTGAAGTTGCTTAAACCTAAAACTATCCAGGATGTTTATGGCTTAGCAAGATTACAGGAGTTTGCTCTTAAACTATCCCCTAAACCTTTCAGAAACTCCCAGTTTCCCCCACAAAACAAGCCCCTTTTTTCTCCAATTCCAGACGGCCCCCATCTAAATCATTCAGCCCCCATACCACACCTACAAAAATTACCCCAAACACACACACATTCAAATTCAAAGCAGCAGACTATATGATTGAAGATAGGAGATCAAAAGGTTTATGCTTCTACTGTGAAGAGAAGTATACTCCCTCTCATGTCTCTCAGAACAAAAAGAGACAGTTGTTTTCCATTGAACAAGAAGAGGAAGGAGACAGTTGTTCTCCTGACCCTGAAGAGGAGGAGGAGATTCACACTGATGAGGTAGATTTAGCCCTGATCTATGCTATGGTAGGTCAGACACAGTGTCAAACCAAGAGAATTCCTGGCCAGGTGGGGAAGAAAACACTTAGCATCCTCATTGACAGTGGAAGTTCCCACAACTTTATTGATATTGGGGTGGCCAATAAATTGGGAGTGCATATGAAACTTGTTAATACTTTCAATATTTCAGTAGCAAATGAAGGAAGGTTGTCTTGCTTACAACTCCTAATAAATCTTAAATGGAGAATCAGGAACACTGAGTTTACTGCTGACTTTTTTGCATTACCCTTAGGTAGTTGCGATGCAGTCCTAGGGATTCAATGGCTTGAAACCCTTGGACCCATTACTTTGGATTTCAAGCAGCTCACACTGAAATTCAACTTTGAGGGTAGACATCATGTGCTCAAGGGTGCCAAAACTGTTGATCACACAATTAATACTCTCAATAACATGGGAAAGTCCTTAGAGCATGTTGTCCAGTTAGCTATGCTGCACCCTATACAACAACTTGAGGCAAAATTATTTGTTATACAGGTTGCTGTAGGAGAAGTGATGTTGGAGGGGATACTAAAAATCCTCACACAATTCTCTGATATCTTTGAGGAGCTAATGGGGCTGGCCCCTCTAAGGGAAGCACGCAACTATTAGATCAATTTGAAATCTGGGGTTGAACAAGTAAACAAGAGACCTGACAGATACCTTATGTTACAGAAAGATGCTATTGAAGCTATGACTCAAGAAATGCTTGAAAATGGGGTTATTAAAGATAACATCGGCCCTTATGCCTCACCAGTTGTCCTAGTCGATCAAGAAGAAGGGTGGGTCATGGAGGTTATGTGTGGATTACAGAGAGTTGAACAAACAAACAATCAAAGACAAGTTTCTCATACCCCTAATTAAGGAATTGTCGGATGAATTATCTAACTCTCAATTCTTCACAAAGATGGACTTGAGGTATGGTTTTCATCAAATCAGAATGGAGTCAAGTGACATTTACAGACAACCTTTAGAACCCATAATGGTCACTATGAGTACCTAGTCATGCCCTTTGGCTTGACCAATGCCACATCTACCTTCCAAAGCCTCATGAATCAAATATTTCAACCCTTCTTGAGGAAGTTTGTTTTGATATTTTTCAATGATATTTTGATATACAACCACACCTGAGAATCTCATTTAACTCAACTAATACAATAAGTCCTCCAAACTATGAGAGAACATCATCTTTATGCTAAGCCAAGTACGTGCTCATTCGGGGCTACCACTACTACAATTTTGGGCTAAGAGGATGCCTCTTTGAGGACGGTTGGGGAGGGGACCGTCTTATATTAGTCAAATAAATTTAGCGCCATTATTAATCACATAAATATGACAATTAACAAACGAGCCGTCCTCTTTATAAAAATAATAAGCACGATTGGTCAATTAAACCGTCCTCTTATTAAATAAAGAAGACGGTTGTGGGCTTAAACCGTCCTCTTATTAATTAAAGAAGACGGTTGTTGACTGAACCGTCCTCTTATGTCTTTGACAAAACCGTCCTCTTATTCTGGTTATATGGTTAATCAATTTTGCAGATTACTAATTTTTTATAAACCATAATTAAACAATCAAATTGATTCAATCGGCATCATCTCAGGTTAAATTCAATTACAGTATTTAAATTTGGCATCGTTGAAGTTTGGAGTTTACCCGCGTTTAAGGAAATTCATTCCGTCATCTCTCATTCCGGTAAGTAATCTGAAAATTGGTTAAACCCATTATGTTAATGTTACCCTTATTCTGAAATTTTGTTTATTATTGATTTTATGCATTGTCTGTGGGATTGTGTGATTTTGTATATTGTGATTATGTGAGTTAATTCCTAATTATATTTCAGTTACCAGTTAATTCCTACTTTCGAATTGATCTTCACAAGTAGGAATCAATAAACCTTTCTTCATTATGGGTCTGAGTAAAATTCCATGTATCTCTTTGTTTATTTTCTTATAGGTATTATTAATTTCTTACTATTCATATATACGGTATTAGTTATTGAGTCCATCATTGTTTTTTTTTGCTGATTTATGGACATTTTGCTTCTGCCCGTGAATTCGTCAGATTGTGGATGAGAATTGAGATATTTTTTGATAAAAGTCTAGCCGTGAACAAAAGAACATCCCAGATTCATTGCTATTCTGGGTAAAAGAATGTACGTTATTTTAAAAGATTGAATACATGAAAATGTCATTGGTTTATGTGTGTACCTGTTCCTCATTAACAAGTCATTTTGATTGTTTCATTAGCTTTTTATATACTTGAAATTTTGCAGAATAGCTCTAAGTTCTGGCTAGCAAGGTTTGTTTTGGTTAAATGGACTTGGAGTGATTTGCTAATAGAAACTACAATCTTTGTGTCTCAAAGAAATGAGAATTTAAATAAACCGACACTTCTTGTTTTTCACTGTTTACTCGATGAACTACTTTTGTTGATTGGATGATTCATAATCTTGGTGATCTCCCTCTAGTGCCTCTATTGTCTTTAAGAGACTCAACCACTCAATCCTCCTTTTAAAATTTCTCTCTCTTGGTATGTATCTTTTGTGTTTCATAACTTCATTTGCCAGTGACTTACTTCTATTCATTTTTAATTTCATAAATATACAATACAGATGTATTTATCCACTTTTCTTATTTGGTGGCTAGTAATTCATGGTCTTGGAAGAATAGATTCTCAAGATTCTGATAGTCTGGAAAATACTTTTGTAATTTATCGGTCAATAGTGTCATATTTGGTTATCTAAAAGACAAATATATCCTAAACTAAAAATGTGGTATACACTGATTGGCTAACTGTGTGCAGTAAGTTGATGTTAAGTACATCTGCTAGTGATTGTTTTCAATTGGCTTTTATTTTATTTTCACCTTCTCTAGTCAAACAAAATTAACTAAATAACGCTTGCTTAACAGGTGGGTTACGAGGACTGAGGTCTCTGGTTGTCGCTGCAAATAAAATGGGAATTAGAGCAGTATCAGCTGTACACTACAAGAAAAAACAAAACAGGCGACGGAGTATTGGCGACTGAACCCCGTAGTCGCCAAAATGGCGACTGAAGGTTAAAAATGGCGACTGAAAACAGTCGCCAATTCGGCGACTGTAAGTTTTCCCAAACTTTTTCACCACCGACAAAAAAAACGACTCATGATATGGATTGGCGCCAAAAATGGCGACTGAAGAAACAGTAGCCAAATAGGGAAAACGCAGTCGCCATTTTGGCGACTGTATTAGTGCAGTCGCCAAATGTAAGTTACAGTCGCCAAATTTTTTCACAAATAAATCAGAAACAGGCCTCCCTCCTCATTACGCGACTTGTTTAAAAAAAATAAAAAAGGGGAAAAAGTTCCGCTTCTCCTTCCGTGACCACCCACCACCTCCGGCGACCCCATCAGCCACCACCACCACCTCCGGCGACCCCATCTGCCACCACAGCAGCCGCCACCACCACCTACGAAAACCTTTATTCAATTGAAGGTTTGTATTTTTCTTAGTTTAATTTCGATTTTTAGTTTGATTTTTGTTTTGTTTTGTAGATTTAGTGATGTAGTAGCCAATTAAGATCATTTTAGCTTATTAGGTTGTAGTTAATTAAGTTATAGAGCCAATTAGGATGATAATTGGTGAAATTGGGGGTTAGGGTTCATATGAAATTGGGGGTTAGGGTTGATATGATTAATGTTGGTTGCCTTATTAATGATTTTATGTTTGTAATTTTACTTAATTATGTTAAATTATGGGTTAGGGTTTATAAAAATTGAAAATTGGGGATTTTTGATTAATGTTGTTATGATTGTAATGTTGTACTATGTTGATTAATGTTGTTAATTAATTGGGGTTTTTTTATTAATGTTGTAAATTAATTGGGGTTTTTTTTATTAATGTTGTAAATTAATTGGGGAATTTTTATTAATGTTGTATTATGTTGATTAAGACGATGTTGTTATAAGTTTGTTTTATTAATGTTGTTATGCTTGTAATTGTTATGATTTATAAAAAATGGGGATTTTTGATATATAATTTGTTATTATCTTACGATTGAGCGAGGTTGTTGAAAGATTTTTTGTTTATGGATTTATGTTTAGATTAAAATGAAGAGATTGGAACGTTCATGGATGTATGATGAAAGGGTTGGTATTAAGAAAAAACGTCCTAATGCTAGGTTTATAGAGGGTGTTGCTGAGTTTATTGAATTTGCTAAGCAACAAGATGAATATAACTCGGTAAAAAATCAACTTAGGTGTCCTTGTAACAAATGTAAAAACATGAAATACACAATTGTCCTTGAGGTACATACATCTCTATACAAACGGGTTTTGTCCAAATTATTATAATTGGATTTCTCATGGGGAAGTATATTCTCCAATTCACGAACAACCTCACATCCAACAACTTGATGAGAACCCATATAGAGATATGATTGTTGATGCCTTGGAGTACAATGTTCTCAATAATGACGACCGTGGAGCTATGAATGAAGAACAACCTCATAATCCCCAAGCAAAGGCTTTTTTTGACATGTTAAAAGCTGCGGAACAACCTTTATACGAAGGGAGCAGAATGTCATTATTACAAGCCGCCTCTAGGATAGTAACCTTGAAGTGTGAGAATAATATGTCATTTAATGTCGTTGATGGTATTGCTTCTCTGCTTGAGGATGCTATCCCCGAAGATAATGTCATGACTCGAAGTTTCTACAATACAAAAAAAGTAGTTGAAGGACTTCAGTTACCGCAACAAAAGATTGATGCATGTCCCGAAGGATGTATGCTCTTTTGGAAAGATGATGCGTTGCTTGACAAGTGCAAAAAATGTGGAAGGGATAGATTTCAGCAGACAAGTGATGGAGATGTTGTTTTGAAACCGAAAAAAGGCAACAAGAGTAATAGAAGGGGTCAAAAGTGTAAGAAACCAATAACAGAGAACCAATTAATTTACCTTCCTCTTTCCCCAAGACTTCAAAGAATTTATTCTACCAAAAAAATTTCCGAACACATGACATGGCACAAAGAAAATCCGCGTACACCGGGTAAGATGTGTCATCCAAGTGACGGGGAAGAATGGAAACGTTTTGATCAGATGTATCCTGAATTTGCCGCGGAACCCCGGAATGTGCGACTTGGCTTGTGTATGGATGGATTTAGTCCTTTTACCCAATTTGGTAAGAAATACTCTTGTTGGCCCGTAATGGTCACACCATACAACTTACCGCCTTGGTTATGTATGAAAAGGGAATTTATTTTCTTGTCTCTCATTATTCCCGGGCCTAAAAATCTGAAAGGGCATTTGGATGTTTATTTACAACCATTAGTGGAAGAATTGAGACAATTGTGGGAAGTTGGGGTGGAAACATATGACGTTTTCAGAAAGCAAAATTTTCAACCTAGAGCTTCACTTTTGTGGACAATAAGCGATTTTCCCGCATATGGTATGCTATCTGGTTGGTCTACTGCGGGACAGAAAGCATGTCCTCATTGCATGGGTGAAAGTAAAGCCTTTTGGCTTCCAAATTGCAAGAAAATGAGTTGGTTTGATTGTCACAGATGCTTCTTACCAGAAGGTAATCTTCTTAGGAGCAACAAAAAAGCTTTCAAAAAAGGTAAACAAGTACTTGATGATGCTCCAGTTCATCTTCCGGGTGATGCGTTGTGGGAGTTGGTACGTGATTTACCATCTTCTATTGATGGTACCGATGAAGAGTTTAAAGAGCTGAAAAAGAAGAAGAATGGTTGGTATAAAAGAAGCATTTTTTGGGACCTTCCATATTGGAAAACTATGCTAATCAGACACACTTTGGATGTAATGCACATAGAGAAGAACTTGTTTGAGCAACTCATTGACATGATCATGGATGTTGAAGGCGAAACATGTGATACTGTTGCTTCTAGAAAAGACATAAAGACATTTTGTGATCGTCCCAAATTACACATTCGCAAAGATGGATCCAAGCCAAAAGCCATTTACACTCTGGACAAAGCTCAAAAGAAGGTATTATGTGAGTGTTTAAGGAAGTTGAAGTTTCCTGATGGATATGCTTCAGATTTTCGTCTCTGTGTTGATCTCAAGAAGCTCAAGCTACAAGGCTTGAAAAGTCATGATTGTCATGTATTCATGGAGCGACTGTTACCCGTTGCTTTGAAACATCTCCTCCCAACTATTGTGTGGAATGCAATTGTTGAGATTAGTAAATTTTTCTAAGATTTATGTTCCTCCTGAATATGTGTTGATGACATGATTCGTCTCGAAGATCAAATACCACAAATACTATGTAAGCTTGAGATGATCTTTCCTCCTTCATTTTTCAACTTTATGGAGCATTTATCTGTCCATTTCCCCTACGAAGCCAAAGTTGGAGGACCCGTTCAATATAGATGGATGTATCCATTTGAAAGGTAATAATGTCACTAACCAAACATTGAATTTTGTTCGTGTATGTAGATGAACAAGAAGAAGAAGAATAAAAAGAAGAAGTCCGCTGATCAGTCAGCTGATGATCAGTCAGCTGATCAGTTGACTGATGATCCTCTTGCGACGGCCCCGGAACTGTTCCTTGGCACACATTCTAGGGTGAAGGCTAACAATGAGAGAATTTGGATTAAGCCAAAAGACAAAGCTTTATATGTAAGATTTTTTACTTAAGATAGTTTTGAATTGTTAACTAATGATAGTTTTGTTAACTAATGATGGTAATTTTTTGTTAACTAATGTAGGAAGCATACGAGGCTGAAAAAGAGGAACATCCCGAAGTACCAGATAATGAGATTTGGTTTAATTTGGTCAAGGGATACAAGAAGGGAATTGTCTACGGCACCGGAAAGGCTCATGGTATCTTCTTCAAACAACCGGCAAGAAGATACTCATATGAGTCTCGACAAACATATGAGCCAGCTCTTGTGAGTCAACTACAGACTCAACTCGCTGAAGAAAGAAGAGTGAATTCAGAACGAGATGAACAGTTTCGGTTGATGAAGGAGCGCATGGAGGCCATGGAGAACTTTTTCTCACAATGCAACCCCGGTCCACAATCATGGTATGACCCCAACGATCCTCATGGTAAGGGTAGTGGTAGTGGAGCCGGCATGAGATTTGTAGCTTAGGTTGTTTGGACAACTTGTAATTAGTTTAGCTTGAAGTTGGATAATGTAGTTAGTTTAGCTTAAGGTTGGATAATGTTTAGTTAGTTTAGCTTGAAGTTGGTTAATGTTTCGTCAGTTTAGCTTGTAGTTGGATAATGTTCTCATTTTTTAATAAATGAGAATTTGGTGTTTCAAATGGTGCGGTTCGCGCAAATGGGTTGCAATTTTCTGTTTGCAGGTTTTCATTGCGTATTGGAATGAATAAATACGAGATTTGGCTAGATCAAAACGAAATTGGCATGAAAATATCCAGCCATTTCGGCGACTGATATGGTGTTTTTGGCGACTGCAGTCAGTCGCCAAAACTGGAAAAACTACTGGAAATGTAGCATATTGGCGACTGAATAAGCCACTTTGGCGACTGCACTTCAGTCGCCAAAATGGCGACTCCCACATTATAACAGTCGCCAAATTGGCGACTACCCTTCCTTCCAGTCGCCAATTTGGCTACTACATACTCAGTCGTCAATTCTCTTAATTTGGCGACTGAAAAAGCAGTCGCAAAATTTGGCG
Source organism: Silene conica (assembly GCA_029255685.2). Taxonomy (NCBI): domain Eukaryota; kingdom Viridiplantae; phylum Streptophyta; class Magnoliopsida; order Caryophyllales; family Caryophyllaceae; genus Silene; species Silene conica. Next base: position 15,947,852 of record CM055311.2, on the reverse strand, counting down.
ACTGACAACAGTCGCCCATTTTTTTTTGGCGACTAGGGCTTGCGACAGAACTTTGGCGACTGATGTCAGTCGCCAAATAAAAATTGGCGACTGTATTCAGTCGCCAAATTCAGACCCTTGGACCCATTACTTTGGATTTCAAGCAGCTCACACTGAAATTCAACTTTGAGGGTAGACATCATGTGCTCAAGGGTGCCAAAACTGTTGATCACACAATTAATACTCTCAATAACATGGGAAATACCTTAGAGCATGTTGTCCAGTTATCTATGCTGCACCCTATACAACAACTTGAGGCAAAATTATTTGTTATACAGGTTGCTGTAGGAGAAGTGATGTTGGAGGGGATACTAAAAATCCTCACACAATTCTCTGATATCTTTGAGGAGCTAATGGGGCTGGCCCCTCTAAGGGAAGCACACAACTATTAGATCAATTTGAAATCTGGGGTTGAACAAGTAAACAAGAGACCTGACAGATACCTTATGTTACAAAAAGATGCTATTGAAGCTATGACTCAAGAAATGCTTGAAAATGGGGTTATTAAAGATAGCATCGGCCCTTATGCCTCACCAGTTGTCCTAGTCGATCAAGAAGAAGGGTGGGTCATGGAGGTTATGTGTGGATTACAGAGAGTTGAACAAACAAACAATCAAAGACAAGTTTCTCATACCCCTAATTAAGGAATTGTCGGATGAATTATCTAACTCTCAATTCTTCACAAAGATGGACTTGAGGTATGGTTTTCATCAAATCAGAATGGAGTCAAGTGACATTTACAGACAACCTTTAGAACCCATAATGGTCACTATGAGTACCTAGTCATGCCCTTTGGCTTGACCAATGCCACATCTACCTTCCAAAGCCTCATGAACCAAATATTTCAACCCTTCTTGAGGAAGTTTGTTTTGATATTTTTCAATGATATTTTGATATACAACCACACCTGAGAATCTCATTTAACTCAACTAATACAATAAGTCCTCCAAACTATGAGAGAACATCATCTTTATGCTAAGCCAAGTACGTGCTCATTCGAAGCTACCACTACTACAATTTTGGGCTAAGAGGATGCCTCTTTGAGGACGGTTGGGGAGGGGACCGTCTTATATTAGTCAAATAAATTTAGCGCCATTATTAATCACATAAATAGGACAATTAACAAACGAGCCGTCCTCTTTATAAAAATAATAAGCACGATTGGTCAATTAAACCGTCCTCTTATTAAATAAAGAAGACGGTTGTGGGCTTAAACCGTCCTCTTATTAATTAAAGAAGACGGTTGTTGACTGAACCGTCCTCTTATGTCTTTGACAAAACAAAGAACCGTCAAGCAGTAGGTTTTGTGCTCTTTTGTCTTCCTCTCTTTACAAACCTTCGTTACTATGTTGCCACCACCGCGCATCATTACCGCTTATACTGTTGCCACCACCTCGCCTCCAACCCACCACCACTAGTTCTCACTCCTTCATAATCACGTTCTCGCTCCACCGTGCCTCAAACAACCACCATACAAGCAGGTAATTATGGGAAATATCTGTATACTTCCCAACTCATAATTGTAGGATTATAACGAAATTAAAACGTACGATTTATAGTCATAAACGAATAACGATATACAAAGGTACATTATTAAGAATCAACCTTTGGTCATTGCAATTCGGCCTAAGAACAAATATCAAAATTGATATTCTCCAAATTGTTGCACCTAAGATGCTTCGAGAAATGCCTTTTCTTGAGCTAGAAACTTAAAATTACTGTTAATTTTGTGAATGATGAACAAGAGAGAGGAAGGAGAGAGGACCGTGTGAGTATACTAGGGCAGCCGTGAGGTATTTGTGTTTCGTCAGTTTATTAGCAGCCGAGAGGTAGTCTATTAGTAGTAGTATTCATCTTAATAACCACCTTGTTAATAACCATAAGATAAGAATTCTCAAATTAGTATTTGAGTCCTCCCAAAACTCCTCCCAACCGACTGTCACACGCCTAAAGACCGAGTAACCAACTAAAGAGTTCCAACCGTGTCAATGCTCTCTCATTTGGTTATTTATCCTCTTCTGTATATAATGTTTTATCTTTATAAATTACTAATTAAATATAATTGTTTATATTTAATTATATTATTTAATCGGTACTAAATAATTACATTATATACCTCAATTAAATATAACAGTTTATATTTAATTACAAATTAACATTTAATTCGTCTCAGCTAATATTATTTAATCAGTATTAAATAATCGTATCATCATTACATTGACTAACCATTTAGTCGTATAAGGCATCAATATGATTATATTTTCATTTAATCATAGCTCTCAGAATACATCCTTTAGGTGTGACTTTTAAGGACCAGTTGATTACCGCCATCTGTATGACAATAACGTCAAGCTTCTAGCAAGCCAACCGTTATTGATAAAAGTGAATCAACGGATTAAAATACAAAGTATACTCTGTGTACCTTTAAGAGATTTATTCATGTTATCACACTAACTGTGGAGGACACTAGCTCCAACAGTAATTTGTTTAATCATTTTTGTGTGTTTAATCAAAATTTCATATTCTGGTTATATGGTTAATCAATTTTGCAGATTACTAATTTTTTATAAACCATAATTAAACAATCAAATTGATTCAATCGGCATCATCTCAAGTTAAATTCAATTACAGTATTTAAATTTGGCATCGTTGAAGTTTGGAGTTTACCCGCGTTTAAGGAAATTCATTCCGTCATCTCTCATTCCGGTAAGTAATCTGAAAATTGGTTAAACCCATTATGTTAATGTTACCCTTATTCTGAAATTTTGTTTATTTTTGATTTTATGCATTGTCTGTGGGATTGTGTGATTTTGTATATTGTGATTATGTGAGTTAATTCCTAATTATATTTCAGTTACCAGTTAATTCCTACTTTCGAATTGATCTTCACAAGTAGGAATCAATAAACCTTTCTTCATTATGGGTCTGAGTAAAATTCCATGTATCTCTTTGTTTATTTTCTTATAGGTATTATTAATTTCTTACTATTCATATATACGGTATTAGTTATTGAGTCCATCATTGTTTTTTTTTGCTGATTTATGGACATTTTGCTTCTGCCCGTGAATTCGTCAGATTGTGGATGAGAATTGAGATATTTTTTGATAAAAGTCTAGCCGTGAACAAAAGAACATCCCAGATTCATTGCTATTCTGGGTAAAAGAATGTACGTTATTTTAAAAGATTGAATACATGAAAATGTCATTGGTTTATGTGTGTACCTGTTCCTCATTAACAAGTCATTTTGATTGTTTCATTAGATTTCTATATACTTGAAATTTTGCAGAATAGCTCTAAGTTCTGGCTAGCAAGGTTTGTTTTGGTTAAATGGACTTGGAGTGATTTGCTAATAGAAACTACAATCTCTGTGTCTCAAAGAAATGAGAATTTAAATAAACCGACACTTCTTGTTTTTCACTGTTTACTCGATGAACTACTTTTGTTGATTGGATGATTCATAATCTTGGTGATCTCCCTCTAGTGCCTCTATTGTCTTTAAGAGACTCAACCACTCAATCCTCCTTTTAAAATTTCTCTCTCTTGGTATGTATCTTTTGTGTTTCATAACTTCATTTGCCAGTGACTTACTTCTATTCATTTTTAATTTCATAAATATACAATACAGATGTATCTATCCACTTTTCTTATTTGGTGGCTTGTAATTCATGGTCTTGGAAGAATAGATTCTCAAGATTCTGATAGTCTGGAAAATACTTTTGTAATTTATCGGTCAATAGTGTCATATTTGATTATCAAAAAGACAAATATATCCTAAACTAAAAATGTGGTATACACTGATTGGCTAACTGTGTGCAGTAAGTTGATGTTAAGTACATCTGCTAGTGATTGTTTTCAATTGGCTTTTATTTTATTTTCACCTTCTCTAGTCAAACAAAATTAACTAAATAACGCTTGCTTAACAGGTGGGTTACGAGGACTGAGGTCTCTGGTTGTCGCTGCAAATAAAATGGGAATTAGAGCAGTATCAGCTGTAGTCTGAAGGATGTTCGAAAAGAAAGTGTTCTTGTTTGGTTTGGTCGATATCAATGACTATACTGACAAAGAGAGAATAAAATATTTGGTAAATCAGCAGAATGCTTGCATTAAAAATATGCATGAAAGGTATGTCATGTATTGATATTTTTCAGTTAAGAGAGTTGGCCTAATCAGCTCTGTAACTAATCTTTGCCATCTACTTATACTTTTGCAGGTTGTTGACAAGTGAAGATATAGACCCGATCTCCACATGGATTTGGTAAATCTTCTTTTACTGTTACTAACTTTTCCTCTTCACATTAGAAGAGACATGTCGGGTTTTTTGGTTACACTACAACAGATACGTCAGATTGCGACTGAAATTAGCGACCACAAGCGGTCGCCCTTCTAATTTTAGCGACCAATTTCAGTCGCACGCCCTTAGTCGCAGGCTGTAGTCGCTTTTAGCGACCGATATTGGTCGCCAATTTTAGCGACCGATGAAAAAAAGGCGGGCGACCGATAGTGGTCGCCAAATTAGCGACCGACTGCGGTAGCTAAATTAGCGACCGATTTCAGTCGCTAATTTGGCGACCGTTTTCAGTCGCTAAATTTGCGACCGATTTCAGTCGCTAATTTAGCTACTGACATCGGTCGCTAAGTGGTCGCCAATGAAAAAAAAGTTACAGGGGTTTAGCGACCGACAGTGGTCGCTAATTTTACATGTTCGGTCGCTAATTTTACATGTATTTGCCCATAAAATTCGGTTTTGTCCTAGCCAAATCCGTAGCTACTACTGTAAAACCTGCAAGCAAACCAAAGAAGAGCAGCGCACAACCCAATTGATGCCAAATCTGATCGCTTAAATAAATAAAAGTGATTTGGATTACAAAGTACGAAATTCAAGCACTAAACTTAAAATTATCTAACACTAAACTTAAAATTATCCAACACTAAACATAAGAGTCACTAAAAACAAGAGTCACAAGCTACGACACTGGAAAAGATGCTCCCGCCCCACTGCCACCTCCATAATCGGGATCTCTTGGATCCCGATCCTGTGGACGCCAACCGCTGTTACAATTAGCAAAGTAGGAAGACATCCTTTCCATCTCTTCTTTCATTCTCCTCACCTCTTCATCTCGTTCGGCGTCCCTTCTATCCTTCTCAGCTAGTTGCATCTGAAGGTGACTGACCAAACCAGGAACATAGGGTTGATGCTGGGACGAGGACCCTCTTCTTGCCGGCGGTTCATAAAAGAGCTCTTTAGTTGAACCGGCCCCATAGACTCCTTCTTTATGAAAACCGTCTACCAATTCATACCATAGCTGATTGTCGGAGATGTCAGGGTTCGCCTTCTTTCGTTTAAGAAATGTTTCCTACAAAAAAAATGAAACATTATTAATAATATATACAATAACACTTACATATAAATAAATCATTGATTATAAATCATTTTTTAAATGCTTTATACAATAACACTTACATATAATTCGCGATCTCTTGCATTTATGAAGACGAACCCTTTCCTTCCCTTTTTGGCATGTGTCTCAAGGAAGAGATCTACAACCGATTGTAGCTGGCCCTTATTTTTCCTTGCCTATAAAAAAAATAATAAATTCATGAAGTGTTAGTCAGTTAATTAAAATTTAAAGCTAAATATATACTTCAAGATAAAAGTGATAAATTAAATCACAAGAGTAAATACTTACAGTTATCGTCACGCGATCATGGAATGACTGAGACCCACCATAATGAGTAGCGCCAACCTCCGCTTCGGGATCCTCTCCACCCCTCTTGTTCGCCTTGTTCCGCGCCGACTTTTGCTTGAACTCAGGACTTTCTCTGTACTTAGTGAATTCTTCATATGACTGACCTACAATCCAATAAAATAGAAACGATTACTATAAATTTAAAAAATGTTAAAACTTTTTATTTTAATACGATTATTAATAAATTAATACCTTTCATGAACGTTGGCGGAGTCTTTCTCTTCGAGACCTTATACATAATGTCCTTTAGCCTCCTTTGACCAACATCATTGAATCGATCCCAAGCCAGTCGATCAAGCGCACTTGGCCAATAGAAGACACGCTACCAAAAAAAGAAGGGTTATTAGAGAAACAAATCAACCATGAATTTATAAAAAATAAATAATTAAAGTAAAGACTTATATACGTACCCGAAAGGCGTTGTACCACATCTCCTTGTCCTCGTCACTAGCATTCGTCCAACAAGTGACGCCGTGAACCATGTTCTCTTGAATGCTATTGGTGACGCCACGAACCGTTGTTTGATGTTTAAACCTGAAACCAAACATGAATGTTAATTAATAAGACTAGTTTGAATAAAATTAATAAATAAATAAACAACTAGTGAATAAAAAATTACCAAAGACCCGTCGGATCAAGGATGATCCTACCGTCAGTATGGCGGGGTACACGGACCTCCTCCTCCTCCTCACTGTCAGTCGACACACGGACCTCCTCCTCCCCCTGTGTAATACCTCGAATTTTCGATTTCTTTTATTTAAATAGTTCGTTTTATAAGCTTACTCATACTCGTTTTATACGAAGTGTTTTGGGCTTAGTTAGGACTCGAAAAGGGAACTTAGCCACTTTAAGTTTTTTATAGCTTTGTGTAGTCGTTGAGGCTCGAACCCAGGGTGCATAGTGGCACGTCCATGGGCCTCGATTGGCGTGCTAAGTAGCAGCCCATGGACGGAATTTAGAAGCTCACAATAAACCCTGTTCAGCCGCCTTATTTAAGGGGCTCGTTTACCCTAAACCCTTCATCAAAACTCAAATCTAAAACCTCATACATTTAGCCGCCACATCAGGGAAGAGGAAGGAGCCAGTCACGGTGGTTGTACACTAGCGTAGGGTGGTTCGAATTTGACTAAGATCTGGTATGTTCACCATAGTATTGCTAATTCTTCCTTGTATTCATAGTTTTGGTCGCGTAATTCTTTTTGTACACACGCCTAACCCTAGTTGTTTTTGCTTAGTGTCAAACTGGAACACGCATTTTGTTTATATGGGTTTTGCTATGGTGTCGTTGGTGGCCAAAAGGGCGTCGTTTATGGTGTCAAAGTCGGGGCAATTAAACCACTGTTCTGTTTTGTTTCGTTTCATAATTGTTGTGGTATGTTTAGTAAGTGCTCTGGTTGTAGGTGTGTCCGTTTAATTGTGGTCGTGGGTCAGTTTGTCAGGTGAGTGGAAGGGTGGTGCGTTTGGTGTTAACCACGGTGGATAAGGGTGGTTGGGTACAGTGGTTTGGGCAGGTTCGTTATGGGTGGTTAAAGGGTGAGAAACGCTGCTGGTTGTCAGGGGTTGTTTGGGTTGGTATCACCGCCGACTAGGGGGAGGTCTATGCGGTGGTACCAAGGTGGTTGTGGGCATCTGCTGTCGGGGGTGTTGTCGGGGGTAAGGCTCGCCGGAGTCAGTCGTGTCAGTGGTGGGTACAGGCGGTTTTGTGGGGTCTGTCGAAGGAATTCTGAGGAGGGGGTTGTGAACCAGGCCTTGTAACGGCTCTGGTTCACCTCGCCGGAGGTAGTCGGTCAGGGTGGAAGTGGTCGGAGGTGAAGGGGGCAGTACGGGGATCATGTCTGGTGGTCGGTGGTGGCGTCTGGTCGTTCACGCGGCTGGGACACGAGTTGTGAAAGCCGCGGGTTGGGGGTTTTTGGGCTGTCGGGTTAAGTTCTTCTTTTTATTTTTATTTTTATTTTTATTTTTATTTACTTCTTTTATTTTATTTATTACATTCCATAAATAAATACTTCTTTTATTTTATTTATTATATATACCATAAATATTTTGAGTTAGTATGGTTATTAAAAGGAATAATATTTTGTGATAAGTGTAGTAATGTTTTTATAGGAAAGTTTTGATATGGTTTAATGAGTTGTTTGAATAATTTGAATTTCAAAACCAAAGGATCTATTTTTGGAAATTACTATATTTGGAAGTTTCTATTTTAGATAACCTCGTTTGTTGGGAATCTTTCTAAATATAGGAAGTTTCTATAAATGGTATGTGTGCACGTGTTACGGTGTTAGGGAGTTTATTAATTAAGATAATATTTGTCTAGGTAACGGGTTTCGCGTGGAACATTTCTGAACAAGCCTTGGGTTTATCTGCGTACCTACTATTTCAGGTAGGGGAAAGTTCTGGTTATAATAATGTGTTATCTATTCTCATTTGGCGTTGAGCTTGTTTGCTACCTAATATCATGTGATCATTGTATTGAGTTGTTATCTTATTCTGTGTTATCATACGATTGAATATCTATATATTTTGGGCCTTGTGATATGGAGTTGGATCGGTGCGGAGTATATATGAGGAGTTGGATCGGTGCGGAGTATATATGGCGTTGGATCGGTGCGGAGTATATATGGTGATGGATCGGTGCGGAGTTTATTGGCGTTGGATCGGTGCGGAGTTTATTGATTATATTTGTTATGTTATTCTTTACCTACTCAACCTTGTGGTTGACCCTGTGTATTCGTGATCACCTGTGATGAACCAACTATTGGGGAGCAGAATGACAGGTGCTGAGACTAAGGGGGAGCTATGGGAGAAAGAGCTTGGATCCGGACCAGTCTAGATGTCTAGATCGCCTTAGTCAGTTTAATTGAGTTGTACTTTATTTACGTTGTTAAGACCTTTTGGATACTGATGTAAGAACATGTCTTGAGTTTAATTCTAATTAAAGTACTGTTTTTCTTTCCTTTGTATCTACTGCCTCGGGAAACCGAGATGGTAACACCCCTACTTATCTGAGGAGTCCTAGTACAGGCCCTTAAATAAATGGGGGTGTTACACCCTGTGATCGGGCCGAGCTACTGTCCCCGCCACTACCACTAAAACCGCCCCGTTGCCTGCCTCCTCCACGAGCCATGTGAACCTATAATTGCAGGAAAAATGTTAACATACATATATATAACATAATAAATAATGTTGGTAAAAAACAGGACCTAAATAAATATATAGGATGAAAACCTCATACTACTTTTACTCATCATCATCATCATCATCGTCATCCTCTTCTTCTTCTACCTCCTCCTCCTCGTCATCATCCTCTTCCTCCTCTTCTAACTCTTCATCATTATTATCTTGTAACTGATCTTGCCCCTCCATTTCATCATCTTCTAGCTCCTCTCCCGATTCTATCTCATTTCCATAAATGACTTCTTGATCTATTGGGGACAGAATGGACTCTGATACAACTTCTTCTTGGAAAAATTACGGGTCATAATGTTATTATCGGGTATAACATCTTCAATTAAAGTAGCAATACTGTCAACCGCTTTAAACGGCATATTGAACTCACATTTTAACGTTACTATCCTCGATGCAACTTGCAACAATGACATTCTACTCCCCTCATATAAAGTTTTCTCGGAGTCCCTTAGCATATCAAAAAAGGCTTTGGCTTTTGGGTTTGGATCTTCTTCCTCGGTTATAGGTACACGATCAGGATTAGTGAAAACATTCGACTCAAAGGCATCAAGTACCATTTCTCTATATGGGTTCTCGGGTTCAGAAGAGTGTTCGGGATCAGAAGAGTATTTTTCCCCATGTGATATCCAGTTGTAATAGTTTGGAAAAAACCCATTCGTAATAAGATGTTCTTCTACTTCTACCTCAGGTAAATATTTTAAGTTTTTACATTTAGTACAAGGACACCTAAGTTTGCGTTGTTCGAATCATATGATTCTGAACATCTAGCAAATTCAATAAACCCACGAACTCCCTTTACAAATCTAGCATTGGGACGTTTCTTCTTATCTACTCTTTCTTCGTACATCCAGCTACGTTCAAATCTCTTCATTTTAATCTAGATAATATATAATAATTAAACCAAACACACAACAATAATTTCAATTCAATAAGAATTCAACAAATAATAAGTTCAAGCTAAGAATTCAATCAAGTCAATATATGTACTTAAAGATTTCAATTGGGTCCTTATCACTCCAACCTAAACCCATCAATGTATATTTCAAGTCACTAGCAAATACATAATTGTGAATTTATTAGTGGGGAAAAAAAATTTGGCAGCAATTCCCTTAAGTTCTTCAAATACACAATGTGAAATAAATTTGTATTTATTTCACATATGTATTCGAAGAACATAAAGAAATTGTTACCAAACTCTTTCCCCACTAATAAATTCACAAGTATGTATTTACTACCTAAGTGACTTGAAATATACAAAGACAGTCCCAAAATGGGGACTATTCATGAATTTCTCCTAACGAGTAATTCATGAACGGGTACTAGGTCAATAGTAATTCAATTCTTGCACGGAAAATATTCACAATAACTTACAATAACATACAAACATAATAATTAACATCACAAAATCATCCTAGAAATCTAATTACTAACTATACTCATCATCCAATTTTCCCCAATTTCTAACCCTAATCACAATAGCACCCAATTTTTTTCCAATTAACTAACTAAAAACATCCTAAAAACATCTTAATAATCTAATTACTAACTAAAATCATCATCCAATTTTCCCCAATTTCTAACCCTAATCACAATAACACCCAATTTTTTTTCAATTCACTAACTAAAAACATCCTAAAAACATCCTAATAATCTAATTACTAACTAAAATCATAATCCAATTTTCCCCAATTTCTAACCCTAATCACAATAACACCCAATTTTTTTTCAATTCACTAACTAAAAACATCCTAAAAACATCCTAATAATCTAATTACTAACTAAAATCATAATCCAATTTTCCCCAATTTCTAACCCTAATCACAATAACACTCCATTTATTTTCAATTAACTAACTCAAAACATCCTAAAAAGCATCCTAATAATCTAATTACTAACTAAAAGCATCCTAATAATCTAATTATTAACTAAAAGCATCCTAATAATCTAATTACTAACTAAAAGCATCCTAATAATCTAATTACTTGTTTGAATTACAATAATACTATAAAGAGATTTAATACATAATTAAAGTTAGTAAATCGACACAAACCTGAAAAAGGAGTAAAATGTAGGTGAACGGCGGTGGTGGGTGGTCCGGTGGCGTTGCGGTGGTCCGGTATAAGGACTATCGGTCGACGGGTTTGGGGGGTTTTGAGGTTTTTCCTTTTTAAAACGTACGCAATAATGGGAATGACGGGTTGAAGAGGCAAAAACAAAATATAACAGGGGGTTAGCGACCGAATTCGGTCGCTAAATTCGGTCGCTAAATTTAGCGACTGAATTCGGTCGCTACATTCGGTCGCTAAATTTAGCGACTGTAGCTAAACGCGGTCGCTAAATTTAGCGACTGCATTCGGTCGCCAAATTCGGTCGCTCAACTGGCGCAATGGTACTTTTTGGATTCCCGCGGATTTTTTCGGATAAGATTGGGATAGGCTTTTGGTCGCTAAATTTAGCGACCGACGTCGGTCGCCCACTTTTTTTTATTCGGTCGCTAATTTGCGATTACCATTGCGGTGGCAGGTTTGGTCGCTATCTGGGGTAATTCTTGTAGTGTTATATTGCGAAAATTGTGTCATATCATTACTACAATTCTAGGCGCTAAGAGGACGCTCCTTAAAGAACGGTTGGGAACAAAACCGTCACTGAGGCCATTGAAGCCTACCTTTTTGTCCCGCACTTGGCAGCGATTGTTTGAATACTCCTCCTAAGCTATTATATCGTTGTGTTGTTGCTTTAGCATATTCGGAAGTTCATCCAGTTGGTGCACTACGTGGGAGACATGGGTTTCGACGATGCTATGCTGGCCATGAAATTTGAGAGGGGATTATCAATCGCCATCAAAAAGAGACTGATTGCAGCTCTGCCCACCACAATCCGTGACATCTATTTACGGGCTGGGGCGGCGGAGAGGCTCTCGGATATGATCAAAAAGGACAAACAGTCCAAGACAGAAAAGAGGAAAGCTGAAACAGTAGCTGAGGGTTCAGGATCGAAAAAGCAAAGTAATAACAAGTACAGTGGGTATTTCGGGAGTAGTGCCTCTGGTGGTGCGAGGAATCAGAGTGGGAGCAATCACATGAGTGGGATTTCTGGCAGTGGTTCGGCAGGCATAGTGTGTTTTGGCTGCGGGAAGAGGGGACATAAGCAGGCGGTGTGTCGTTCTTCTGGAGGAAATCAGTCCGGGGGTTATCGTACACCTACATCCGGATACCAGGGATCCCGTACTCAGTCCTATGGTAGTAGTGGCTATCGCACACCCACGACAAACTATGGTGGGGGTGCGAAATCTGGAGGGAGCAGCAATTATCAGAGGAACTATAATAATTACCAGAGCCGCCCGTACCAGAATCAATTCAATGGAGGTGGAAGTAACCAAAAGACAGGAGCGAGAGAAAATCAGCAGGCTGGAACATCTTCTGCCAGCCAGAGTGGAGTCAAGTCCAGTGGCAAGCTTTTTGCCATGGGAAAGCAGGCAGCTCAGGAGGATGCGCATGTAGTAACCGGTACTTTTCTTGTGAACTCTAATCCTACTTTCGTACTTTTCGATTCCGGTGCCACCCATTCGTTCGTGTCTAGAGATCATGTTAAGGCTTTGGGACTTGAGAGATTTGATTGGATCGCGGATCCAGTGACCATACCATCGGGCGAGTCGATAGTCTGTAATAGAGTATATGGTAGTGTACCCATCAAAATCGGGGAAGCAATTTTCTATTGTGACCTCATGGAGTTTCCTCTGGGGGGCTTTGAGGTGATTCTGGGGATGGACTGGCTAGGGAAGTATCGAGCTTTCATCGACTGTCATCAAAAGAAGATTTCCTTAAAGGGACCTAAGGGAGTGAGGGTGTCTTACAAGGGATATCGTGTGAAACCAAAAATCAAATTCATTTCTGTCAATACCCTCAAGTCTGGCTTGAGGAAAGAAGAGAGCCTAATCTTATGCCAAATGTGGAATTGTGAGGCTGAGACCCCCAAGACTAGTGAGATACCTGTGGTACGGGAGTTTGAGGGAGTTTTTCATGACGACGTTCCGGGGTTACCGCCGAGGAGGCAAGTGGAGTTTTCCATTGACCTAAAACCAGGAGCGGGACCGATCTCTAAATCACCGTACCGTATGGGGCCGAAAGAGATGGAGGAGTTGAAGAAGCAATTGGATGAACTAGCTGAGAAAGGGTTCATCCGACCCAGTGTGTCGCCCTGGGGAGCACCTGTCTTATTTGTGAAGAAGAAGGATGGGAGTTTGAGGTTGTGTGTTGACTACCGAGAGCTGAACAATGTGACCATCAAGAATCGTTATCCTTTGCCGAGAATTGACGACTTGTTCGATCAGTTAAGTGGGGCTGGGGTTTTCTCCAAGATTGATTTGAGATCCGGGTATCATCAATTGAGGATAAAGGATGAAGATATTCCGAAGACCGCTTTCCGAACGAGGTATGGCCACTATGAATTTGTGGTTATGCCCTTTGGATTGACTAATGCTCCAGCTGTGTTCATGGACTTGATGAATCGAGTCTTCAGCCCGTACTTGGACAAGTTTGTGGTGGTATTTATCGATGATATCCTGGTATATTCCAAGAATGCAGAAGAGCACGAAGGTCATTTGAGGAAAATACTTCAGACCTTGGAGGAGCATAAGCTCAATGCTAAGTTGAGCAAGTGTGAGTTCTGGTTAGAGAAAGTGGCGTTTCTGGGACATGTCATTTCCAAAGAAGGAGTATCCGTCGATCCTAGCAAAATTGAAGCTGTGACTAAGTGGCAAAGTCCGAAGAATGTGAGTGAGATCCGAAGTTTTCTGGGGTTAGCAGGTTATTACCGGAGATTCGTCAAAGACTTTTCGAAGATAGCAAAGCCGTTGACGTCGTTAATGAGGAAGGAGAACCGTTTTGTCTGGGATGAGGGTTGTGAGAAGGCATTCCTGACCCTTAAGGAACGCCTGACAACAGCTCCTATCCTGGCCTTGCCAGTTGGGAGTGATAATTTCGAAGTATATACCGACGCATCGAAGCATGGGTTGGGTTGTGTGTTAATGCAGAATGGGAGAGTAATAGCATATGCGTCTCGCCAGTTGAAGACCTATGAAGAAAATTATCCGACTCATGATCTGGAGTTGGGCGCAGTCGTGTTTGCACTTAAATTGTGGCGTCATTACCTTTATGGAGCCACTTTTAAAGTGTTTTCTGATCATAAGAGCCTGAAGTACATCTACACTCAGAAGGAGTTGAACATGAGGCAGAGAAGGTGGATAGAGTTAATCGGAGACTATGATATGCAGATTGTCTACCACGAGGGCAAGGCGAATGTGGTGGCCGATGCCCTAAGTAGGAAGTCCGTGCATGCTTTGAATTGTGCCAGGTCGAGAGTAAGGTTGCATGGTGAACTAAGGTAGATGGGAATATTCATGATCCGGAAAGGGGATGCTCTTAGTGACTTGACAGTGGAGCCTGAGTTGTATGGAGAGATACGAGAGTTACAAAAGAATGATGCGAGGATCCAGAAGTGGCGTGGGATGGTTGAGAGTGAGAGTGGAGAAACTGCATCCAAGTTCAGTGTTCATAATGATGGTAGTTTGAGGTTCAGTGGGCGATGGTGTGTTCCGGATGTAGAGGAGCTAAGGAAGAAGATCCTGACTGAAGCTCATGCTACTCCATATTCCGTTCACCCAGGGGGTGATAAGCTGTATAAAGATCTTAAGAAGACGTTCTGGTGGCCTAATATGAAGAAGGAAGTCGCAGAGTTTGTGTCGAGGTGTTTGACTTGTCAGCGAGTGAAAGGGGAGCATAAGAGACCTCAAGGGAAAGTTCAACCGTTGGATGTGCCAGAGTGGAAGTGGGAGAACATTTCGATGGATTTTATCGTGGGGTTGCCTCGGACTCAGAGGGGCAACAACATGATTTGGGTGATTGTGGATCGTTTGACTAAGTCAGCTCACTTTATTCCAATGAAAGATACCTGGAGCAAAGCCGAGTTGGCTAAGTCATATGTTCAGAATGTGGTCAAACTGCATGGCGTACCCAAGGACATTGTTTCAGATAGAGACTCACGGTTCATCTCTAGATTTTGGCAGGAGTTACAGGCAGCTTTGGGTACCCAATTGAAGATGAGTACTGCTTTCCATCCGGCTACTGATGGACAGACTGAGAGGACGATTCAGACTCTTGAGGATATGTTGAGGGCTTGTGTACTTGAGTTCGGAGGATCTTGGGAGGATCGACTGGGGTTGATCGAGTTTTCTTATAATAACAGCTATCATGCCAGCATTGGGATGGCCCTTTTTGAGGCTTTGTATGGGAGGAAGTGTAGAAGTCCTGTGTGTTGGGACGATCGGGCCGACGTCGTGACTTTAGGGCCGGATATGATCCAGGAGATGGTGGAGCAGGTTCAGGTGATTCGGCAGAAAATGAGGGCCGCCCAGGATCGACAAAAGAGCTATGCAGATTTAAAGAGGAGCGATATTTCATTCGAGGTTGGCGAGAAAGTTCTACTTAAGGTATCTCCAATGAAGGGTGTGATGAGATTCGGCAAGCGTGGAAAGTTGAGTCAGAAATTTATTGGACCGTTTGAGATCTTGGACAGAGTTGGAGAAGTGGCATACCGACTAGCTTTACCTCCAGCTCTATCCAAGATCCACAACGTGTTCCATGTTTCGCAGTTGAGAAAGTATGTAAGTGATCCATCACATGTACTCCAGTACGAGGTGATTGAGGTAGATGAGCAGTTGGCATACGTTGAGACTCCGAAAGAAATTTTGGATAGGAAGGTACGGAAGACTCGCAATGGGGAGACGTCCTTGGTGAAAGTCTTGTGGACAAATCATAATCAGGAGGAGGCTACGTGGGAGCCCGAGGCAGCTATGAGGGAACGTTACCCACATTTGTTTGATTGAGGTAAGTTACGCGGACGTAACTTTTCTTTAAGGGGGGTGGAATGTGACATTCTGCGATTTAATTAAGTTTATGCAAGTTGTATTGTGTTATTTGTGCTTCGAGCTTGTTTGAGTTGGTAGTTTGGTTACCTAAGGGTGGTAGAACTTCGGGACGAAGTTCGTTTTAAGGGGGAAAGACTGTAATACCTCGAATTTTCGATTTCTTTTATTTAAATAGTTCGTTTTATAAGCTTACTCATACTCGTTTTATACGAAGTGTTTTGGGCTTAGTTAGGACTCGAAAAGGGAACTTAGCCACTTTAAGTTTTTTATAGCTTTGTGTAGTCGTTGAGGCTCGAACCCAGGGTGCATAGTGGCACGTCCATGGGCCTCGATTGGCGTGCTAAGTAGCAGCCCATGGACGGAATTTAGAAGCTCACAATAAACCCTGTTCAGCCGCCTTATTTAAGGGGCTCGTTTACCCTAAACCCTTCATCAAAACTCAAATCTAAAACCTCATACATTTAGCCGCCACATCAGGGAAGAGGAAGGAGCCAGTCACGGTGGTTGTACACTAGCGTAGGGTGGTTCGAATTTGACTAAGATCTGGTATGTTCACCATAGTATTGCTAATTCTTCCTTGTATTCATAGTTTTGGTCGCGTAATTCTTTTTGTACACACGCCTAACCCTAGTTGTTTTTGCTTAGTGTCAAACTGGAACACGCATTTTGTTTATATGGGTTTTGCTATGGTGTCGTTGGTGGCCAAAAGGGCGTCGTTTATGGTGGCAAAGTCGGGGCAATTAAACCACTGTTCTGTTTTGTTTCGTTTCATAATTGTTGTGGTATGTTTAGTAAGTGCTCTGGTTGTAGGTGTGTCCGTTTAATTGTGGTCGTGGGTCAGTTTGTCAGGTGAGTGGAAGGGTGGTGCGTTTGGTGTTAACCACGGTGGATAAGGGTGGTTGGGTACAGTGGTTTGGGCAGGTTCGTTATGGGTGGTTAAAGGGTGAGAAACGCTGCTGGTTGTCAGGGGTTGTTTGGGTTGGTATCACCGCCGACTAGGGGGAGGTCTATGCGGTGGTACCAAGGTGGTTGTGGGCATCTGCTGTCGGGGGTGTTGTCGGGGGTAAGGCTCGCCGGAGTCAGTCGTGTCAGTGGTGGGTACAGGCGGTTTTGTGGGGTCTGTCGAAGGAATTCTGAGCAGGGGGTTGTGAACCAGGCCTTGTAACGGCTCTGGTTCACCTCGCCGGAGGTAGTCGGTCAGGGTGGAAGTGGTCGGAGGTGAAGGGGGCAGTACGGGGATCATGTCTGGTGGTCGGTGGTGGCGTCTGGTCGTTCACGCGGCTGGGACACGAGTTGTGAAAGCCGCGGGTTGGGGGTTTTTGGGCTGTCGGGTTAAGTTCTTCTTTTTATTTTTATTTTTATTTTTATTTTTATTTACTTCTTTTATTTTATTTATTACATTCCATAAATAAATACTTCTTTTATTTTATTTATTATATATACCATAAATATTTTGAGTTAGTATGGTTATTAAAAGGAATAATATTTTGTGATAAGTGTAGTAATGTTTTTATAGGAAAGTTTTGATATGGTTTAATGAGTTGTTTGAATAATTTGAATTTCAAAACCAAAGGATCTATTTTTGGAAATTACTATATTTGGAAGTTTCTATTTTAGATAACCTCGTTTGTTGGGAATCTTTCTAAATATAGGAAGTTTCTATAAATGGTATGTGTGCACGTGTTACGGTGTTAGGGAGTTTATTAATTAAGATAATATTTGTCTAGGTAACGGGTTTCGCGTGGAACATTTCTGAACAAGCCTTGGGTTTATCTGCGTACCTACTATTTCAGGTAGGGGAAAGTTCTGGTTATAATAATGTGTTATCTATTCTCATTTGGCGTTGAGCTTGTTTGCTACCTAATATCATGTGATCATTGTATTGAGTTGTTATCTTATTCTGTGTTATCATACGATTGAATATCTATATATTTTGGGCCTTGTGATATGGAGTTGGATCGGTGCGGAGTATATATGAGGAGTTGGATCGGTGCGGAGTATATATGGCGTTGGATCGGTGCGGAGTATATATGGTGATGGATCGGTGCGGAGTTTATTGGCGTTGGATCGGTGCGGAGTTTATTGATTATATTTGTTATGTTATTCTTTACCTACTCAACCTTGTGGTTGACCCTGTGTATTCGTGATCACCTGTGATGAACCAACTATTGGGGAGCAGAATGACAGGTGCTGAGACTAAGGGGGAGCTATGGGAGAAAGAGCTTGGATCCGGACCAGTCTAGATGTCTAGATCGCCTTAGTCAGTTTAATTGAGTTGTACTTTATTTACGTTGTTAAGACCTTTTGGATACTGATGTAAGAACATGTCTTGAGTTTAATTCTAATTAAAGTACTGTTTTTCTTTCCTTTGTATCTACTGCCTCGGGAAACCGAGATGGTAACACCCCTACTTATCTGAGGAGTCCTAGTACAGGCCCTTAAATAAATGGGGGTGTTACACCCTGTGATCGGGCCGAGCTACTGTCCCCGCCACTACCACTAAAACCGCCCCGTTGCCTGCCTCCTCCACGAGCCATGTGAACCTATAATTGCAGGAAAAATGTTAACATACATATATATAACATAATAAATAATGTTGGTAAAAAACAGGACCTAAATAAATATATAGGATGAAAACCTCATACTACTTTTACTCATCATCATCATCATCATCGTCATCCTCTTCTTCTTCTACCTCCTCCTCCTCGTCATCATCCTCTTCCTCCTCTTCTAACTCTTCATCATTATTATCTTGTAACTGATCTTGCCCCTCCATTTCATCATCTTCTAGCTCCTCTCCCGATTCTATCTCATTTCCATAAATGACTTCTTGATCTATTGGGGACAGAATGGACTCTGATACAACTTCTTCTTGGAAAAATTACGGGTCATAATGTTATTATCGGGTATAACATCTTCAATTAAAGTAGCAATACTGTCAACCGCTTTAAACGGCATATTGAACTCACATTTTAACGTTACTATCCTCGATGCAACTTGCAACAATGACATTCTACTCCCCTCAAATAAAGTTTTCTCGGAGTCCCTTAGCATATCAAAAAAGGCTTTGGCTTTTGGGTTTGGATCTTCTTCCTCGGTTATAGGTACACGATCAGGATTAGTGAAAACATTCGACTCAAAGGCATCAAGTACCATTTCTCTATATGGGTTCTCGGGTTCAGAAGAGTGTTCGGGATCAGAAGAGTATTTTTCCCCATGTGATATCCAGTTGTAATAGTTTGGAAAAAACCCATTCGTAATAAGATGTTCTTCTACTTCTACCTCAGGTAAATATTTTAAGTTTTTACATTTAGTACAAGGACACCTAAGTTTGCGTTGTTCGAATCATATGATTCTGAACATCTAGCAAATTCAATAAACCCACGAACTCCCTTTACAAATCTAGCATTGGGACGTTTCTTCTTATCTACTCTTTCTTCGTACATCCAGCTACGTTCAAATCTCTTCATTTTAATCTAGATAATATATAATAATTAAACCAAACACACAACAATAATTTCAATTCAATAAGAATTCAACAAATAATAAGTTCAAGCTAAGAATTCAATCAAGTCAATATATGTACTTAAAGATTTCAATTGGGTCCTTATCACTCCAACCTAAACCCATCAATGTATATTTCAAGTCACTAGCAAATACATAATTGTGAATTTATTAGTGGGGAAAAAAAATTTGGCAGCAATTCCCTTAAGTTCTTCAAATACACAATGTGAAATAAATTTGTATTTATTTCACATATGTATTCGAAGAACATAAAGAAATTGTTACCAAACTCTTTCCCCACTAATAAATTCACAAGTATGTATTTACTACCTAAGTGACTTGAAATATACAAAGACAGTCCCAAAATGGGGACTATTCATGAATTTCTCCTAACGAGTAATTCATGAACGGGTACTAGGTCAATAGTAATTCAATTCTTGCACGGAAAATATTCACAATAACTTACAATAACATACAAACATAATAATTAACATCACAAAATCATCCTAGAAATCTAATTACTAACTATACTCATCATCCAATTTTCCCCAATTTCTAACCCTAATCACAATAACACCCAATTTTTTTTCCAATTAACTAACTAAAAACATCCTAAAAACATCTTAATAATCTAATTACTAACTAAAATCATCATCCAATTTTCCCCAATTTCTAACCCTAATCACAATAACACCCAATTTTTTTTCAATTCACTAACTAAAAACATCCTAAAAACATCCTAATAATCTAATTACTAACTAAAATCATAATCCAATTTTCCCCAATTTCTAACCCTAATCACAATAACACCCAATTTTTTTTCAATTCACTAACTAAAAACATCCTAAAAACATCCTAATAATCTAATTACTAACTAAAATCATAATCCAATTTTCCCCAATTTCTAACCCTAATCACAATAACACTCCATTTTTTTTCAATTAACTAACTCAAAACATCCTAGAAAGCATCCTAATAATCTAATTACTAACTAAAAGCATCCTAATAATCTAATTATTAACTAAAAGCATCCTAATAATCTAATTACTAACTAAAAGCATCCTAATAATCTAATTACTTGTTTGAATTACAATAATACTATAAAGAGATTTAATACATAATTAAAGTTAGTAAATCGACACAAACCTGAAAAAGGAGTAAAATGTAGGTGAACGGCGGTGGTGGGTGGTCCGGTGGCGTTGCGGTGGTCCGGTATAAGGACTATCGGTCGACGGGTTTGGGGGGTTTTGAGGTTTTTCCTTTTTAAAACGTACGCAATAATGGGAATGACGGGTTGAAGAGGCAAAAACAAAATATAACAGGGGGTTAGCGACCGAATTCGGTCGCTAAATTCGGTCGCTAAATTTAGCGACTGAATTCGGTCGCTACATTCGGTCGCTAAATTTAGCGACTGTAGCTAAACGCGGTCGCTAAATTTAGCGACTGCATTCGGTCGCCAAATTCGGTCGCTCAACTGGCGCAATGGTACTTTTTGGATTCCTGCGGATTTTTTCGGATAAGATTGGGATAGGCTTTTGGTCGCTAAATTTAGCGACCGACGTCGGTCGCCCACTTTTTTTTATTCGGTCGCTAATTTGCGATTACCATTGCGGTGGCAGGTTTGGTCGCTATCTGGGGTAATTCTTGTAGTGTTATATTGCGAAAATTGTGTCATATCATTACTACAATTCTAGGCGCTAAGAGGACGCTCCTTAAAGAACGGTTGGGAACAAAACCGTCACTGAGGCCATTGAAGCCTACCTTTTTGTCCCGCACTTGGCAGCGATTGTTTGAATACTCCTCCTAAGCTATTATATCGTTGTGTTGTTGCTTTAGCATATTCGTATTTATGACCCTCTATTATTCGTATACCATCCAGTTATTTAGTTATTATTTACGGTTGAAAAAGCGAGTTTATTGGCTATTTTGGATGAAAGCTACCGCGTCTTTGACCAAAAGGACTTCAATAATCCTCTCCTTTTGTTTGTTATAAACCTGCGTTAAAGGAGATTCATTCCGTCATCCCCCATTCCGGTAAGTAATCCGAAAATTGATTAAACCCATTCTATTAATGTTACCCTTATTCTGAAATTTTGTTTATCATTGATTATATATTGTGACTGTGATTTACACAATCAATGTCTTGGAATCATGATACTAATGTTCATCGTTTTCAGTTGATCTCCTCTTTTAGTTGTATGTTTGATGAAAGTCTTGTTACTTGACAGCTATTTCTCAGTTCTTTAAGAACTGCATCAAATGACTATATGGAAGTTCTGAAAACTGCAATCCTTGATATGGATGTTGTTTTCTGCTTTTGAGATCCTTTGACAAATTTGCAAACCTTCATGTAGACTGACTTCAACTGCAGTAATGTTCAACACTCTCACAGAAAAGGAGGGAGCTATGTTACCAGCTGATGGAGCTATCATGACAATATGTAGTGTATTGAATATTTCAATGTACCTATGAATTGTTTCTTCAATGATCCTTTATGGGTGGAACTTCAATATTTTAAAGCTTAAAATGCTTTTTTTTTTTGTTGTTTGGTTGTTCGTATTAAGTTTCTTTCCTATATGGCAGCTAGTCATCTTCAATAAAATAGAAATGGGTTCAAATTCTTTACAAATGCAGGAGGACTTGGTTGACTTCTAGAGATTTTCACAGACATCCTCCGATAATCTTTCACTTACATTTCTAAAAGTAACCGTACAAATCGCACTGCCATGCATAAAAATTAACTAACAGTGACTCTTATCACTATGGATGACTTCTATATTCCCAAAAAACAGTCTGATGATCAGACCAAACTTTTGAAATCATACATTCCCTTGCCCGACGAAGATCAAGCGGCAGATGTCAAGTTAATCTTTGACATGACACCTTTATCCCCTTTCCCTTTAAGGTGCTTAGGTTTCAATTTTGGCGTCTCCTGTTCTATTCATCATCAATTTCCTACACTTGCCAAAGACCTACAATTTCTTCATAGATGAGGTGGTCAAATGTATTCTCGAAATGTATATTATGTATTTTATGTAGCGATTTCTCTATTGTACTGTGTTTTTATTTCTTGGTTGTCCTTCTACTGCCTAACTGAATTACTGCAATAGTTAGACAAATTAGCTGAGTAGCATACTCTAACTATGTCATTGAGTTGATATGGTTTGTAAGTAGTGATATCGTTTAAAAACTATGCGGTTTCTATTTTGTTTAAGTTATGCTTATACTTTTATCTGTTATTTGCTCGTCTATGAACCATGATCTTGATTTATTCTGTTCTTTTTTCCTTGTCTAGTTTGCTTGGTGTTAGGAAGCATCATACTGTCCATCATATTCTGTTCAGGTGTTGCATCCACATACCAGTTTTAGCCAAGTATCCGGTTATCACATTCTGTTCAGGTAATTTGGTAGCAGTCAGAAACAGCAATTCCTGCAGCAGTTTCCTGTGTATTAGCTTGTTAATGGCACTATTGCAGACCACTCCACGCTTGCAGTAGGGCTCTTATGTAACACCATAAGATTTTGTAGTTCGTATTTGATAGATACAAACTTATTCTTTTTTGTTTGGTTAAATGTGGAGTATAAATTTAACTTTTGCTGTATTTTCTGAAATGTTGAGAACTTGAGATGATATAAGTTAATGAAACAATTTTTATTTGAAAGATCTAGTTTTCAAAGAGCATGGATTTGATGTCATTTTTTTGGCGCAAAAAAACAGGGTAGCTATATTTATAAATGACGCCAAAAAAAAGACGGGCAATATTCATACATTGACGCTAAATAAAGGGCGCCAAAAAAATTAACACGGAAAAAATTGGCTATACAGGACGGTTTTGTTCATAAGCGTCCTAACATTTACCTTTCAAAATTATGTGAACATGTTCAAAATAAGACGGTGTCAAACCTCAACCGTCCTCCTTAGAATTTAAATTGAAGACGGTCCCGAACACCAACCGTCGTCCTCAAAAAAGAAAAATCAAAGAAGACAATTCCAAATTCAACCGTCATCTTTCAAAAATCAAAGAAGACGGTTCCAAATTCAACCGTCCTCTTTCATAAATCCAAAGAGGACGGTTTGACTTTTTTCAACCGTCCTCTTAGGCCACGAGGACAGGTGAATTTAGGACGGTTTTTTTCAGGTCTTAGGACGGTTTTTAAGCGTCCTCGTTGCCCCTTTTTGTAGTAGTGACTACTCAGTTGGAATACCCGGGTCATTGTATTTCTAGGGAAGGAGCGGCTACTGAACGTTCTAAGGTAATTGATGTAACCAAGTGTCCTGCTCCTAAAATTATAAAGCAACTCAAGGGTATCTTGGCTTGACAGGATATTACAGGATATTTATTAGGAGTTATGGAATTATTAGCAAACCCCTCACAAATCTCCTTAAAAAGAACTCATTTGGTTGGAACGACCAAGAAGCCCAGGAAGCATTTGAGAGGCTTAAGCAAGCTATGACATTAACCCCTGTCTTAGCACTCTCGGATAGCAAGTTGTTTGTGATTGAGACAAATACTTCTAGAGGGGGAATAGGTGCAGTCCTGATGTAGGAGAGTCTTCCAATTGCTTACATAAGCAATACCCTATTCTTAAAACATCAAGTCTTATCAGTTTGAGAGGGAACTCATGGTCTTAATCCACGCTGTCACAAAGTGGGGACAATACCTGATGAATAGGAGGTTCACAATGAAGACTAATCATCAAAGTCTCAAATTCTTACTAGAGCAGAAAATGAATAGGCCTATGCATAAAAAATGGTTGGTCATGTTGCTTGGCTATGGCTACGAGATACAATACAAGAAGAGGAAGGAGAATGTGGCAGTTGATGCCTTATCTAGGGTACAAAGCTAGGTGTTATATCAAATGTTTGTGAACATTATCAGCACAGACTTATATGCCAAGCTACAACAAGGGTGGAGGGAAGATAAAATCTTAGTTGGTATTATTCAGGAATTAATCAAGGATCCTCAGTCTCACAGGAATTATAGTATGGCAGGAGAACAATTAAAATGAAAGGGGAAGTTAGTAGTGGGAGATGTCAATGATCTACAGTCCACTATCATCTCAATGATGCATGATATACTACAAGTAGGCCACTCAGGAGTTAAGGCTACTTATCAAAGAATCAAGCAAACGTTTTTTTTTGGAAGGGCATGAAAAAGCAAATTTAAGATTATATCCATGAATGCTCCATCTGTCAACAATGCAAATTTGATGTTGCTGCCGCCCCGAGAAATCTGCAGCCCTTGTCTACCCCATCCTCTATTTGGGCAGAAGTAAGCATGGATTTCATAGATGGTCTCCTAGTATCTATGGTAATAAATCTATCTTGGTAGTAGTGGATAGGCTGGGCAAATCAACACACTTCATGGCCTTGAAACACCCATATTCTGCTGCAGAAGTGGCTCAATCCTATTTTGATAATGTGTATAAGCTCCATAGAATGCCAACCAGTATAGTCTCTGACAAGGACTCGATATTTTTAAGTAACTCTTGGCAGGAATTATTTGTCTTCCATGGAGTGAACCTGCACCTTTCATCCGCATACCATCCCCAAAGTGATGGTCAAACTGAGGTTCTGAACAAATGTCTAGAGACCTATCTCAGATGTTTTTGTAACGAGACACCAAGTGATTGGTGTAAATGGCTACTTCTGCTAAGTTTTGGTATATACCTCCTACCATAACTCTCTAGAGGCAACTCCTTTTGAGGTCCTCTATGGGCAACCGCCCCCTACCTACTTACCATAACTTATAGGGGAGAGCAAAGTGGAAGTTGTTGACAGAACCTTGGCAGCTAGAGAAGCAGCCTTGGATAGAATCAAACTACATCTTGCTCGTGTAAAAAATCGAATGAAGCAACAAGCAGATAAGAAGAGGAGTGAAAGAGTGTTGGAGGTGGGAGACTTTGTATATCTTAAGCTTCAACCCTACAGACAACATTCCTCGGTAGAGAGGGGTAACCAAAAATTATCCAAGAAGTACTTGAGTCATATAAGGTACTAAAATGGTGGGGTCAGTTGCCTATAAGTTAGAGCTACCTCCTAATGCCAGGATACATCACACCTTCTATGTCTCATTTCTTAAGAAATGATATGTCATGCCTCCCACACCAGCTGCATTCCCTGATAAAGGACCATGTATCCTTGAGCCTGAGCTAATTATGGCCAAGAAAACAGTCAAGAGAGGACGAGTCCAAGCCACAAAAATCCTTGTCAAATGGTTCATTTCTCCTATAGAGGATGCAACGTGGGAGTTCTTGTACGACATTCAATGAAAGTTTCCAAACTTTGATCCTTGGGGTCAAGGATCTTTTGAAGGGATGCATAATGATACAAGTCCCACTGAGAATAATGCTACTGCGAATGAGAATGCTATTCTGACTGCTGCAAGTATAAGAGCACACACAAGAGGAAACCCGTGATGGATAATCATTGGGACAACACAACATCTGACAGCTCAGCACCTAAAGCACATGAGTAGCCAGCTGCAATTGAGGAAAGTCGTTGGAATAGACATTGGAAAATTATCTGCTATTTTTCCCGATGCGTGCATTTTACATATACCTTTTAGGTCTTTTTAGCACGCATTTACATGTTTATTTCGTAGTGTTTGACTACAATTGTCCCCAAAATAGTCTACTTTGGTTTGCAGATACGAGCCGGATAGACGGAACCTAGCCGACTTTTGGACGATTTCGAGCTTATATAAGAGAGTTGTAATGAAATCATATCATCTCGGGATACGCAAAACTATTCTAAGGAAAGGAATGACGAATTATAGCTGCCAAGGAACAAAAGCCTTCGAACGAGCACTCTAAATGCTCCATCGAAATGCACGAGCACTGTAAATGCTCCATCAAACTGAATTGCTGAGGAAAATACTCGATCGAGGACTTCAATTACTCGATCGAGCATCTTATCAAGAATTTTACTCGATCGAGCACCCTCCCGAGAATTTTCACTCGATCGAGTAAAAGTTGTTCCAAATAGAAGACGCACGCAACCAATAGGTTTTAAGAGCTTATAAAATAGATTTTAAACAGTAGTTTGAGGGACTTCACTTCCTCTCTTTTATTTTTACTGACATACACTTCTCTCTACTCAAACCCTAGAAGACACGATGCTTGTTACTCTTGTAGATCTTTCTTCTTCTTCATCTCCTTTACTTGTAACTATCGGTATTCTTCACTATTATTTATCTTTAATTCAATCTTGTTGTTCAATTCTTGTTTCTCCTATGTTTTCATCTATATTATTCTTTATCTCTTCTATCATTTCTTTAATCATGAGTAGCTAGATCCTTTGCTAGTATTTAGGGGAGCCATGACATAGGTAAAATGTTTTGATTTACTTATCTTTGATTAGACTTGGATGTAATCGTCACATTTAATAGCTTTTAATTGTTGAGTCGACGCATTCAGCTGATTGAATTGATATCCCTTTGACATAGATCGAAAGATTGGAATAGGGAGGATCGGTGTCGAACTTTGGGACATACTAGTTAGAACGAAAGTTAGATTAGTATCATCTTAGGGTGAATAGCGGACCGAAAGGACTTTTTCATTACCCACAAGTCAACCCCTAGATAGTCGCGAGTTTTGTTCTCAACCTTAAAAGCCATGGTGAACCGACAATCCTAGTTGTTTTCTTCTATAGTTTTTTTTCTCATACTTTTCTCTTACTCTTATCTTTTAGTTGTTAGATAAAACCTTTAAACCACCCCCCAAATTGGTTACCTTGACAGATTTAGTTAGTTTATAGGATTCTCATCTCCCCGTGGATTCGATATCCGACTGCCTCTACTACATTTAGCTAAGACCAATTGAATTATTTTTGATAGGGTTACGATAGTCGTATCATTGTTTGCTTCTCATTTTGTCTGCTTCCTATTTTGTTTGTTTTTTCCAAGCTTGCCCTCCATAGCAATTAGTACTATATAATCTAGAAGTGGTAGAGTAGCATCCCTACCAATGATTTTAAGAACAAATTCCTGAATGTATTAGATTAGTAGATTAGTAGATTAGTAGGGGATGAATTGAAGATTGTTGTCTATTAGACCACTCCCAAGCAAGGTCATGGAGGAGGTCATGACCTTGCTTAGTCATGTTAATTAGAAATTAAGTGGATGATTAAGGTGACCCAAGGTGAGAAAAGGTCACTTGGTGACCTTCTACATTTTTTGTGTGACCCGACACGTGGCAGTTTTGTATTTGTTGTACACACTTATTGAGGATGAAATGACTTATGATAGTGTGTGAGAAGGAAGTCTGGAAAGGAAGCAGAAATTTGTCAGCAACTTTCAACCACCAAAATTAATACTTGTACTTGTATTTGCTGAGTTGTGTATTGCTAGTGTACTTTCACCCACCAACCAATTCAATTACTACGTATAATATATCCCATGTTTTAACGCCAAACACCATTTACCTTCTCATTTAATTTTGACACCACCATTTTTTTATTCAATTAAATAAAGAATTTTAAAAGAAATTTAATTAAAAAAATAACTAGTGTATACAAAAATTCTGGTCTATAAAAAGGAAGCTCAAATTTACCTTTACCTTTATCTATTATCTTCACATTACTACCATTTACTTTCTCACTCAAACTTTTTTTTAATCTATTATCTTCACACTACTAAATTCACAAAATGGATTTAAATAATTTTGATTTTTCATGTTACAATATTAATGAAAATCAATCAGAGGAAAATCCAAATTTGGATTTAAATCAAAGTAATCAAAATAATTATACTCCTAGTTTTACAGAATTAATATCGGGTACCCAATATTCTAATAAAGTTGATATTTTTGGAAATCCAATGTCGTTATCTCAACTCTCGACTCAGGAATTTGTTGAGCAGACCCCGTTTTATTGTGCAACAAAAACAAATAAACCATCGTCTTCAAAACCGAATGAATGCAACACAAAAAAAACGACCCAAAAAAATGGAACGAAAAGGAAGATGAGGCTCTTATGTCTGCTTGGTGTATATCTAGCACCGATTCAATAGTTGGAAAAAACCAAACACTACAACAAGATGGAATAATGTATACAATTTGTATGAACAAGCTCGGGTAGAAAATAAAAATCACAACCAACTAGGTATTAGGAGTGTTGAAGCTATGAAGGCTCGTTATAAACGTATTAATTTTCTTGTCAATAAATGGGTTGGTTGTTACAATCAAGTCCTTAATCGACCACCCGCAAGCGGGACTAACATAGGCGACGACATTGAGGCGGCTCAAAAATTGTTTCGCAAGGTCAACGATAATAATGAATTTGTTGATTTCAATGTTTTTAATAATGTCATGAGTAAGCACCAAAAATGGTGTTTACAAAATAGTAACTTCGGTGTAATCGGAGAAGTAAGCGGTTCAAATTCCAAAAGGTCAAGGTCGGATATGGATTCTAGTCCATATAGTGTTAACGTTCCCTCCCCTTCTAGTACTAATGTCGACACCCCAACTAGTGCAAATAATGCTGAAGATATTAACAATCGTCCCGAGGGTCGGGAAGCCGCTAAGAGACGCAAGAATAAAACAACAGCGACTACATCGTCACAAAGTGTGTTCAACGAAGAAGATAAATCACGTCTGGATGGAATTAGCTTGGATACAAAAACACAAGTTCAGTTACGACAAAGGCGGATAGAGGCAGATTTACAAATTGTAGAAATGACGAGGGAAAACATAAAGATGAAGTCGGATATGAAGATTTTGAACACGTTGCTAGCAAAACAACATTTAAGTCCAGAAGATGAAGAAATGAAGAAGAAACTCGTTAAAAAATACATGTCCGATCTTTAATATATCATCTGTTGTTTAATTACCGTATTATAGTATTACTAGTTCATTGCTCGAATTATGTTTAATTCCAGAAGGTGGTTGTTTTACTTTTTTAGCAGGAATTATGTCTCTCGAAAACTTCATTGTTCGGAATTCGTAACTATATAATTAACTAAAACATGTAAGAAGCAAGTTAATACACGTAGCAAAGATATAATTAACTAAAATAAGTAGCAAAAACATGTGTTTAGAGGAAGGAGCAAGTTAATACACGTAAGAAGTGATCATACATCAAGCACATTCAGTTTTTGAGCAGCAAGTTAATTAATTAAAACACGTAAGAAGTGATCTCGTATTATGCATATATAGTCGGTGTAATTACATCAGTTGAATTGAAATATAGCCGTTGAAATATAGCCGTTGAAATGATTATATCCATTGGATTGAAATATAGCCGTTGAAATAATTATATCCGTTGGATTGAAATATAGCCGTTGCACAAAAGCTTATATATATACCCCATGTATTTGTTGAATAAAATTACTCTCTTATTTTCCTTCTATCTATTAATTTTAAATATTATACAATAAACTCGAAAAAAAAATTACAATGTCTCAGTCAAGTTCCAGTTCAAATTCTTCAAACGACAATATTGTCGATCAAAATAGGCTTTCCGATTATGAATGGGAAGCCAAAATGGATGAACAATTAGAGGGTGTACAAAGCCTTATAGCTCAACGCATTCAGGAACATGTCAATAGAAATATACAACAACCAGTTCATCCTCCTAGACGTCGTAGAAGAAACATTGAGAGGAATCGTGAAGAGGGTCATAACCAGTTATACAATGACTACTTTATGGATCCGGTCTATCCGGAGGAGCTATTCCGTCGAAGGTTTCGCATGCACAAACATGTATTCATGCGCATAGTTAATACTCTATCCGCCAACGATCGGTTTTTTCAACAACGACCAGGCGGTAATAAGAGACTTAGTTTCTCACCATTGCAGAGATGTACGGCTGCTTTAAGAGTTTTAGCATATGGTACGTCTACTGATTCAGTCGATGAATATTTGCGTATGAGTGATACATCCATAAGAGACTCTCTTAAGTCGTTCGTTGAAGGTGTGATATTCAATTTTGGGAATGAGTATCTACGCAAACCCCACCCTCAAGATTTAGCAAGGTTACTTCATATGGGGGAGGTTCGTGGATTTCCCGGCATGTTGGGCAGCATTGATTGCATGCATTGGGAGTGGAAAAACTCTCCAACAGCATGGGCGGGACAATATTCGGGCAGAAGTTCAAAGCCAACAGTTATTTTGGAAGCCGTTGCTTCGTATGATTTATGGATATGGCATGCCTTCTTCGGTACACCAGGTTCGCTGAATGATATTAATGTTCTTCAACGTTCTCCTCTATTTAATGAAATTTTAGAAGAATCTGCCCCAGCGGTTAATTTCACAATAAATGGTAGGGAGTATAATATGGGATATTATCTTGCTGATGGTATATATCCGGGGTGGGCAACATTTGTCAATTCAATTAATGCGCCTCAAATTCAAAAGCATAAGTTATTTGCAGCTCGACAAGAAAGTTGTCGAAAAGATGTTGAGCGTGCTTTCGGCGTCTTACAAGCTCGATTTGCGTTTATCAAACGCCCATGTCTTATTTGGGATCGAACTATGATGGGAAAAATTCTTATGGCTTGTATTATTATGCATAATATGATAGTGGAAGATGAACGAGAAACTTATCTTAACTATGAAAACATAATAGCAGAGTTCATAGAAGATAATCCGACTTCAGCTAGTGACAATCTGTATGAATATCATCGTCGTAGAAGATCGACTCAAGAAAGATTCGTAGAAATTCATGGCGAGATTCGTGATCGTGCCACTCATATCGCTCTGAAAAATGATCTTATTGATCATATTTGGCAAAACTTCCGTAACTAAAATTAGTTTGGAATGTATTTTTATTATTGCGTAGTATTTTAGCTCAATTCATTTTCTTGTAGTTTTATCTTATGTATACGGTATTTTTATGTGTTAAATCATGTTTTCAATAAACTTTAATTATCGTCAATGAAATCGACTTTCACTTTTTAAATTTTTAACGATGTTATTTTAATTATTTTTTCCGGTACGAAAAAAAATGAAAATAATATCATATTGGAGTATTTATTGTTTTATTAAAATATTTACAAAATTACAAAATACACTTATTTATAATTTGTTAGTAAATAGTAATTGAAAAGGTAAAAAAAATATTTTGGTGGGGTAGAGAATGTGGGGGAATGATTGAAAATGTTGGAAAGTGAAAAATAATTGGGTTTGTGACCTAGGTCAGGACTTTCTGCTTGGGAGTGTAAATGTGGGTCAAGATAAATAAGGTGAGATTAAGAGTAAAATATGGGTCGCGACCTAATTAAGACGACCTTGAATGGGGGTGGTCTTAGGAATAGTAAGAATCTAAGAGTCTATGAATTAATGTATAAGCATCCCTACCAATGAATCATACGAAGTACTCCCTCCATTCTTTTTATATCACCCCAAACCCCCTTTTGACACTATTCACAACCGGGTATTCAACGTCATTTTTCTTTCAATCCGTTCACGGAAATATATTCATGTGAGATCTTTTTTGGATTGTCTTGATAAGAGGATAAAGAATATCAAATTTTTATAATTTTTAGTAGTATGTAGCTAAAGATATAATCGAAACAAAATAAGTATTAGCAAACGTGTATAAAGAATTGGGGTGATATAAAAAGAATGGAGGGAGTAGTAAATAAGTGAATTAATGACAACCGTGAAGTTACTTATTTAACTTGTATAAATACCTTTTTATAGAGGAACGAAAAAACCAAAACATTTACAAAGCATCACTATTATCTTATGGAACTCAAATCGTATCATTGTCCTTGGCATTCGAAAATGGCGGCAAAGGATTTGATGGAATATCTCATCGTCAAGTTGGTGCAATTTGCAAAGTTTGAGCCGTACAATTCCAGCCGTACAATGCTATTTGTTGTTGAACCTTCCAACAACTGTCACATTTTTTCTACTTTATTTATACGTCCTACCCTCCGACCTCGTCACTTTGATGTCGCCATCTATTATTTTAGTTTAATTTCTCCAAAACTTATACTCCCTCCATTCTTTTTATATCACCCCATTTCTTTATACACGTTTGTCAATACTCATTTTGTTTCGATTATATCTTTAGTTACATACTACTAAAAATTATAAAATTTTGATATTCTTAATCCTCTTATCAAGACAAATTAAAAAAGATCTCACATGAATATATTTCCGTGAACGGATTGAGAGAAAACTGACGTTAAATACCCGTTTGTGAATAGTGTCAAAAAGGGATAGGGGTAATATAAAAAAATGGAGGGAGTACATATATACAATTAGTTTGCACTTAGAATTTTTGTTGATGTAGACTAAAGCAAGCAGAGGCGGACTTCTGTTGTCCCACGCCGGGGCCGGGGCCAGGCCTCCTGAATTTTGGGCCGATCTTAGGTGAAATATCAAATCTCC
Organism: Silene conica; assembly: GCA_029255685.2. Classification (NCBI taxonomy): domain Eukaryota; kingdom Viridiplantae; phylum Streptophyta; class Magnoliopsida; order Caryophyllales; family Caryophyllaceae; genus Silene; species Silene conica. Next base: position 15,915,110 of record CM055311.2, on the reverse strand, counting down.
TCATAAATTACTCAATAAATGAAGAGTTCGGCCGATAAATGAAGAGTTGAGTTTCCCTGTCTATCCAATCAAACCGTAACAATTATCAAAGTGAATAGAACAAATTTAAGTGGCCTAGAACCTAACATGACTGGCCCAAAAATTAATTTAGTTTTCCTAGATTGTATTATTTGTGCCGCCGTGAATTAAATACTATGTTATACGGGTACAAAAGTAGTTTATAAGTATTTTATTTTTCTGAAGTTGACAAAATTATAAAAACGTTACCCTCAACCTAACCTCTTTTACAATTTTCATAGTAGATAAATTGTATTGATTGTAATTTCAATGGAATAATGAGTAACGACTATAAGAATACTTTTATAATAAAATACTTCTTCATCAATGTGAATTTTAATTTATACCATTTTTGTTATTTTGATTATTTTGATGGAATATAAAATTTGATATTATGCTATTTATTTGGTTTAATGTTTTCTTTTTTTCTATTGGTATTATATACTTATAGTTTATTATATAATTTCTAGTTTTATTTTTGTATTTTTTAAGTCTCGTCCTATATATATTTTTATTAATTAAAAATATCAAATTTGGTCTAAATTTATTATATGCAATCATTTGTACAAATAGCTTACTACTCCATATGTATTGGTACAAAGAAAAATCTTTTAATTTCAAACCAATTATTGACGATATAGGCCCTGGTTTTAGACTAAAAGCGTCTGAACTGAATTTAATAGAGTTAAATAAATTGTTCAATATTTAGAATTGTATGCTGAATTGTATGCAAAAAAAAATTCAACTTAATAAGCTACCTAGTTGTTTGAGTTAAAAACATAAAAAACAATGTGATTATACTCCGTCCTGACCCCCCTAATAAAACTTTTCAAGACCCGCCACTAAAACTAAGTTAATAATACTCCTTGTGTCCTTTAGTCATCTTTCATTTCTCTTTTGCAATGCTTTACATATTTTGGAGCTCATCAAGTTGTTTAACGAATATAATCAAATACGTAAAAGTATTTGTAGCTACATATAAGGGTATTTATGTAAAAGAAAAAAAGGTTAGCAGATTTGACAGTTTTATGTAAAAAGATCTTACAAAAATTTCTTTTATCTATACAAAAAGTTGTAGTTATAGTAATCATTCCTTTTGCAAGTCTATAATTCTATATCATTAGTAATTTCATCTTTTTGAATCATTCAATCGCATCAATCCCCTTCTATTATTACGGAGTGTAATTTACTCTCTATAGTTTTACGCCTATGCAAAAAATACACAGATTACTTCTTAAAAAATGCAAACAAAATATAAATATGTTATATAAAAATATCATTATAAAATGAATTTAAATTACTACCAAAAAAACGAATTGAAATTTACGCTATGACAAGTTTGTTGCAATGACGACATTATGGTCATTTTAATCGATTATCTAATAATACCCAAATGGGCCAACATTTTCGAATTAGAAACATGGGGCAACATTTCCGTTTTTTGGAAGGTCGGTGCTATGGTCATGGTTCTTAGGAACATCGAACAATCGCACAGTTTATGTAATGGTACGAGATTAATTGTGAAAGATTCAAGGTCACGCGTGATTAGATAATGTACGGTTATAACTGCTAGTCATAAATGAGATAAAGTGCATATTGCTTGACTAAGACTTACTCCGTCAGACTCGAGTAGATTCCCGGACCGTTTCAGCAGAAAGCAATTCCTTTCGTTGTTTGCTTTGCTATGACGATTAATAAGAGTCACGAACAATCTTTATCTCAAGTCAGCATCTATCTTCCACGACCAGTTTTTAGTCATGGTCAGCTTTACGTCGCGATTTCCAGGCCGGGCTAGAAGAAAACACGACTTGAAACTGTTGATTTGTGATGGTGATAAGCATATATCCAACAAAACAACTAATGTAGTATAACATGAAATTTTTCAGTTTTTAGAATGATTTTAGTTTGTTTATATTAATTTTATCTTTTTGTTTCTTGAATGATAGTGTAATCTTTTTTCATTTTGACATTTGTGTTGATTTTATAATGATATTTACATTTTTAGGTACTCAATTCGATGTTTTAAAACTTAATTTGAACACGTATTTTAAGTTTTTAACGTATTATCAACATAAAAGAAATTGAGTGCGAAATATTCACGTATTATGATCACTATTCCATAAAAGTTAATTATGTACAACAATTTTCCTAAAAATATAACCATGCAAAATGAGCCAAAACTAATAGAGTAATTATTATGGGAAGAAGGTGATAATGGTTCGAGATATGACTAAGATAGTGTAATAGCTCCATTAAAAGGATAATAACTATCACTGTTTTGGTCAAAAATTACCAAGTTTGTTAATGTAAGGTTATAGTGATCTTATGACAAGGATGTTCATTGTTTATATTTGGCAAATTGCAAAGTAAAAGAAACAAAGGAAAGGATGTTCTTATTCTTGCTGAAATGAGTGATTATTACAATGTTACATAAGTGTTCCTGCTGAAATGCAGGAGATTTGTTAGGCTGTGTGGGTATTGCTGCTGAAATGCAGGGGGTTCTTCCTAAGTGGTCTCCTTCTAGGTTGGATATTGGTTAGTTTTTACAATAAATGAGCTCCCCTATTTATAGGATATGAAAGTACAAGAATCCGTTGGACAAGGACCGTTGGGCCCAGGGTAGCCGTTTTCTGCTGACAACATCTTCCCATCGCCATTTGGACTGACTATTTTGGGCTTTAAAACAAATGGGCTACTTGACTTCCTTAGCACACTTCATACTTTGTGTTTCTTAGTGACAATAAGTATAGGGCTGAGATCTTCCCTCATCTTCAATCCGTGCACTCCGAGATCCCCCAATGTCTTGCTGCCACGTGGCGTGGGCCAAATAATGTTAATTTTGGGGCCCAACATTAGCCCCCAATTCTCGTTTAAGTTTGCTTGCGCCGGAATTTCAGTTACACTCGTTTCCGCTTCGCTTCGATTTTTGATACTGCTAGTAACTGTTCACATTCGGTCTTTAATCATCCCAACCACCTTTCTTTAAATTCTCTTACTCCTTGATAATTTTTCACAATTTCCCAAATCATTTTTTCCAGAACACTCTTCATCTCTCCTTTATTTCATTCCGACTTCTCATTGCTTGTTGCTCGTTTCATCAGGTATTATCTTCATCTTTTTTCAATTTTTCTTCCTTCGGTAGTTATTGGCGACGATCTCTTCCCTTCCCAAGGCCTTCTTTCTCCTCTACATTCCTGTAATTCTATTTTCAAACCCTCCGACATAACTGCCATTAAAGGGCAGTTTCATTTTGATGACGGAGTGAATATCCACGTTCCGACGGCCGGCCAGAAGGCTGACTTCTGCCGTCCCGGATGGACTTGCATGTACCTCTACCCTTTCTCGTTGGGTTTGAGGTTCCCTTTTCCAGACTTTGTGCAAGAGTTTCTTCATACCAACAAACTTCCCTTGTGTCAAATCAACCCGTATGCTTGGTGTACTGTCCTGTCATTAAGCAGGATAAACGAAAAATACGATATGGGAATTACAATGGGTGATTTTGCGCACCTTTTTGCCGTGCGGGCTTTGGGCCGTGGTCAATTCACGGTCCGGGCCCATAAGAGCGATGAACACTGCATAATCTTCCCTCCGAAACCCAAGGATGTTGATTGGTTTCAGAGTTTTATCTTCGTAGAAGTAGCTACATTGCCCCGTCCTCATGACTACATCTATACCCAGTGGAGGGCTGCCACAGGTACTTGCTTTAGTTACCTTGTTGGTTCCTTTTGTTGCTCACCACCTTACTGCTCTTTTCCTGCAGATTTGCCCAAGATACTTCCTGCTGCTAACGAGGAGGAGTCTTTGTCGAAGCTATTTGGCCTGGAGCTAGCGTGTCGTTCCTTTAACTTTTTATTCGGTTACACTACTTTGGAGGAAGAAAGGGAGATTTCTACTGGTAATTTCTTTTTCAGCCCGTGTCTTGCTAAATTGATTTCTGTTTCTTTCCCTTTCTTACTCTGTCTATTGATTTTCAGATTCTACCAGGCCTGTGATGACCCCGACCATGATGATGGCCCAAAGGAGGAGGAAGACTGTAGCGGGTGGGCTAAGGGCTCCTTCCAAGAGAAAGGCAGAGGCGGCTGGTGTTGAGTCATCTGCCAAGCGGTTGGAGCCTTCCTCTTCCTCTGATGATGTTACCATTCTTGCTGCTCCTTTATCCTCCTTGCCTCCTCTAGGCCCTCCTACACACACAAGGGCTTACTCCTCTTTGGTTAAGAGGGAGCCATCTGGATCTGGGGCTGGTGGATCGGTTACCAGAGCTGAGGATGCTAGAGCCGTGGACGAGGTGAACGATGTGATGTCTGACCTTCCTGAGGATGTTATCAGATTGCCTGTTGGGTTTGGGTGTACTGCAGGAGTGCCTTGCTGGCCAACCCTGAAGAGAGCGCTGCTTCCTAGCGTGAGGACGTATCTCCGTCCCAGGCCCACCAGGGAGTTGCTGGAGGATGCTGCTGAGCAGGCGTTTGCGGTATGCCCTTTCCTCTTGTCTTCGTACAAAAATCCCCTTTGTCTTCCATCTTTCATCCTTTTCTTCCCGCAGACTTTGCAGATGCTGCTGGTTGAGATTGATCGCCTGCCGGAATCCGAAAGGGAAGTAACCTCCTTAAAGGCTGAGCTGAATTTGATGACCAGGAGGCTGGAGGCGGAGAAGGCTCGGGGGAACCAAAGGTTGGAGGCGGCTAACGCAAAGGAAAAAGACTTCGAGGAGCAGATGTCGATAGTCCTGGATGCTAAAGATGCCCTTGCCTCTGAGGTAAGGAAATAGAAGGAGGCCAAGGAGGCTGCCGATGCAGAGAATGCTGTCCTGCGGGAGAAAAAGAAGTCCCTTTCCAGCATGCTGTCCGACATTGTTCCTTACACCCATTGGGCAGCCAGGGTTGAGTGTATGAAGGAGGTGCTGGAGAACAAGCATCTGGAATGGGATGCTGCGGAGGAAGAGCGTCTTTTGGAGGCTACTTTTCCCGTAAAACCTGATCTTGGCGTGCTCTCTGACTGCGAGGGAGAAGATGCTCCGGAGATCAATAGTCCTGTTCCTGCTGGGTCCCCTCCTGTTCAGGAAGAAGCGGTTCCTGCAACTCCTCCTCCAGCAGGTGATGGCCAGGGTGATGTTGGTGCAGCTGGTGATTCCTCCTCCGTGACCAAACATGTTGTTACTTAGTCGTTAGTTTTGTTATTTCTGCGCCCTGTGTGGCATGTTGTCTTGTTGTTCCTTCTGGACCCGGGTGGGTCCAGTTAAACATTTATCTTTTGGGGCCCTTAGTTTTTGGGCGTATTTTGTAAAAACTTATCCGGCCTTTTTTCGGCTGGCGGAGCACCTGCGGGTGCATATGAATACTCGTGGTTCTAGGGTTTACTGGATCCTTAGTTTATATATTTGCTGTTTTTGTGTTTTGCATGCATGCTTTTGTTTTTATATGGCCAAGTGTATGTGCTGGTTCCCTTGGTTAGGAGTCTTCCAGGCTTTTTCGTGGGTGCTTAGTATTGTGGGTGACTGTATCCCAGCTTGTTTATACTTCGCCACATTCACACGTTTTAGTTTTGATATTTTTCAACAAGAATTACTTGACTGAATCATACCGAGATTATATTCAAGATAACCCGTGGGGTTTCTTACAAAATGTTCAAAAGATATTTGTCAAGAAACTGGCTTGACAACAAAATATAGCTATTGGATTTTGTTTAAACCTTAACTAAAAAGAGAAAAGAGAACAACGTAAATAGCAAAAGAGTCCTAGAACCTGAGGGTTCAGGTTGCTGACTGATGTGGCTTTTCCAGTCTTCTAGATGAAATACTTCTTCAAGTGCAAGATGTTCCATGGCCTGGGTACCATTTTTCCGTTCATGTCCATTAGCCTGTAGGAGCCACTGCCAGTCGTACTTTCCACCTGGTATGGTCCTTCCCAGTTATATGCAAACTTTCCCGCCTGGTGGTTCTTGGTGTTCTGGAAGACTTTCCTAAGAACAAGATCTCCCACCTGCATGGTCCTGACCTTAACGTTTTTGTTGTATGTTCGTGCTACCATCTGTTTGTATGATGCTATTCTGATTTGAGCGCTTATCCTGAGTTCATCTATGGTGTCCAGGCTGCTGGCCATTTCTATCTGGTTGCGCTCCTCTGTGGCAATTCGTGGTTTTAAGTACTTAATCAACTTTAATGTTATAAGCTGTCACTTTCTCTGTTCGTTACATGCTTTACTGATCAGTTGTGTGGACGTTGGGATGGTGAACTTCGGGACGAAGTTCATTTTAAGGGGGGAAGACTGTAATACTTCGTTTTTTTTATGTCGTTTTATTTATTTATCTTGATTTTATTAGATGTCGATGTCGACAAGTAATAATAAAAGCGATAGTATATTTGTGGACAAGGTGTTTTCGTTTTGTATTTAAAGTCGTGTGGGCAAATAGTTAACCAAAATCGTATTAGGATTAAGTTGTGTACATATTAGGATGCGTAAAGGCCCGACCCATATACGAGGAATACCCATCTATGGGCCTAGGGCTGCGTGCCAAGAAGGACCCATCACACGTTCACAATTCTGAAATTAGAATTTCAGAATACTTCTCTCTGCCGCCTTATATATTGCTAGCCCTAGACTTACATTTACCCTAAACGACACGCAGCACACACTTCCACACAACAGCCGCCGCATCAGAGGGTAGAAGGGAGTGGTTCACACGGTGGTCAGGGTGGTCTAGGGCTCGTCGATCTCGCTGCTAATAGGGTATGTGCAAACCGTACTCTTCTTTTTTCTGGATTTCGTGATATTGCCATAATTTCTAATCCCGTTTGTGACTATATCACATGTTTATAAGTTCGTGTTTTTGTATTTCTATGATCTTTGCTATTCAAAGTATGTGTTTCAATCATCACCTTTCAATCTTTATTATTTTAAGACGTTAATTTAGGGGATTTTGTTCTGGGTTGTGATTCGTTTAAGTGTCATCAAAACAGAGTATATGAATGGGGGTTTTTAAGTTCGATTTCGACCCATCCTTTGTTAGTTTGCATTCTGGGTTTTGGCGTGGGTGGCATGACCATAGTGTAGGGTGTCGATAGGTGGTGTTTGTGACCAGTCGTGGTGTTTCACGGTAGAGAAAAGGGCTGTTTTAGAGGCGTAGATCAGGGTGGTTGTCACACTGGTTGGGTTTTGGTTGCTGCGGTAAGGGGGTTAGATGGGGTGGCTACGACTGGTACCCTCACCATTGGAACCACTATGACTCAGTGGCGAGTCTGGTGGTGCCAGGGGTGAAGGTGGTGGTCGTGGTTGGTAACACCAGTAGGTTTTGGTCACGGTGGGGCAGGCTGAAACACGGTCAGAGGGCTGCTGCTATTGCGTTGTTACGAAAGGGTTGTTGGGCTGTTTCGTTTGTTTGTTGTTGTTTACGTGTTTAATGTTTTAATTTGGGGGGTGAATTATTACTAAGATTAAGTAATGATAATGTGTCTTAAGTTTTGTATGAATGGTATGATATATTTGGCATGTAAGTGATAAGGTCAATGTTGTTATTTTATTAAGTATTAAGGTTGTTATTATGTTATGACTTAATATTGTTATTGGCTTAATGATTACATGAGAGTAGTTTATTAGCTTCTAATCTTGGTTAATGATCTTTATAAGTGTTAATGGTTCTATCATGATTTAAAATTGTTATGACAAGTATGTAATATTAGTGTGTAAGAGCCTTGTTATTAGTATAATAGTGAGGAGGTATGCATATATATTAAGTGGTAATAATTGTTTAGTTGTCCATAAGCTATAATTAGTAAGTAAACGTCATGTGAGCTTATACTTTGGTTATGGGCAATTGGTTGTATGAACACGAATTTAATATTAAATAATAATTTATAGGAACGTAATTCGAAGTGGAATACTTCTAGAGGGTGATTGCATTCGCACACTTGCTTATACAGGTAGGATACACTGGCACCATATTTTATGTTTGGTTATGAATGTATGTGGTTTTATCTGTGTGGATGCAAGCATGAATTGTATGAGCATGATATCGTATGAATAGTTTATTGGTATTGCATTCATGAGCATGCATGTGCATTGGATATTGAGATAATTGTGGATCAGATGTTAATCTGGTATAAAGCCCAGGGTGGTTCTGCAGACCAGGCCTGGTGTCTTATCAGCTTTTGAGCTGGTGTTCGGCGACGGCCGATTATAGTCTGGCGGGAGGTTCGGTATGGCTGGGTGTTTCGGGTTTGAGATTGAGATTGTGATTGAGCTCGAGCATGACATAAGAATTTGCATATTATTGTTTTGTTGCATTATTATTTATTATTGTGTTATCCTACTCAACCGCGAGGTTGACAGTGTATCCGTGTTCACCTACAATGATCCGGAATGGGGAGTAGATCTTTCAGGTCAGAAACAGGTGGACTAGGACTGGGCATGGAAGAGAGACATGGACTAGACCTACCTAGTTGCTAGATCACTTAGCTTTTTTTCTCAGTTGGACATTTATTTACATTCAGTTGTTTTGGAAGTCATGTGGACTATGCCTTGTAATAGACTTCAGTTTAACTTTTATAATTTAAAGTACTGTGTGTTTCTTTCACTATGAGCATCTACTACCCTGGTCATCCAGGATGGTAACAGTCCTATTTACTCTGGAAGTCCTAGTTCAGGCTCCTAGGTAAATGGGGGTGTTACATCCTCTGTCAGGCATCCGTACCTCTGTGTTGGGATCCTGACTTCTGAGGGAATGACTGCTTCGGCCCCGAACACCAGGCTGAAGGGTGTTTGGCCTGTTGTAACTTTTGGCGTTGTTCTGTCTAACCATAGGACGAGGGGTAGTTCTTCTGCCCATTTGCCTGCTACTTCCTCCAGCCTTCTTTTTAAGTTGTCCATGACAATCCGGTTGCTGGATTCAGCTTGGCCATTTGTCTGTGGGTACCTGGGAGCAGCTTTCAACAGTGAAATGTTCCAGCTAGCACAAAATGACTCTGTCTTATTGGATATGAACTGAGAACCATTATAACAGACTATTTCAGAAGGTATGCCAAACCTACAGATTATATTACGCTTAAGGAAAGATATCACCTGATTTTCTGTGACCTGGGGGAAGGCCTCTGCTTCTATCCATTTGGAAAAGTAATCTGTTAGTGCTAACATGTAGGTCTTGTTTCCTGGTGCCCTTGGTAGGGGTCCCACAATATCCATTCCCCACTTCATGAATGGCCATGGTGATATTACTGGGTGTAGAGGTTCTGCAGGCTGGTGCACTACGGGCGCGTGTTTCTGGCAGGGTTGACACTTTCTTGCAAATTCCATAGCATCCTTCCTAACTGTTGGCCAGAAGTATCCTTGTCTGAGTGCTTTGTTGGATAGGCTCCTGCCCCCTGCATGATTTCCACATTCGCCACTGTGGAGATCATGCAAGACAGCCTGACTTTCCTTTTCTCCCAGACACCGAAGGTAGGGTCCAGCCAATGATTTCCTGAACAAGATTCCATCTATTAGTATAAATCTGGATGCTTTCATTTTGAATCCCCTTACCTCTTTTTTCTCTAGGGGAATGATGTTATTTGTTAGCCATTCGATGTACGGGGTCCTCCAATCTGGGGCTTCCTCCTGATTAACAGTATTGCTGAGTATTCCTGCTTCCATTTCCCACTGGGTGCTGGATGTGTCAACTTCTGGATCCTGTCCTGAAGTTGAAGGTTCCAGCACGTGGATAATTGGGATTGCAGAATTTTCTCCTGGATTGAATGTAGCCCCCAAGTTGGCCAATGCATCAGCTTCAGCATTCTGGTCCCTGGGTATTTGCTTTAGTTCGAAGGTGATGAACTCTGCCTTCAGCTCCTTTGCTACTTTCAGGTAGGCAATCATCATCTTTGGATCTTTGGCCTCGTACTCACCATTTACGTGATTCACTATAAGTTGTGAATCACCAAAGGCTCGTAGGTGCCTGATTCTCATTCCAAGAGCCAGTTGCAGTCCTTGGATTAATGCTTCGTATTCAGCGACGTTGTTAGTGGCGGGGAATTCATCACAGCGTACAACATGTGCAGTAATGTCTCCCTGCGGGGATCGCAGTACCATGCCTACCCCTTCTCCTCGGCTGTTTGAGGCACCATCTACGTGCAGCGTCTAGCACTTTTATGCTGAATCCATTTCTGGGGGTAGGAAGGCTGTCTCTGCATCTTTCTGTAACCCTAGACTAAAATCAGAAACAAAATCTGCAAGAGCTTGTGATTTTATTGCTGTACGGGTTTCAAATTTTAAATCATAACCGCTTAAATGTACTGACCATTTGACCATTCTCCCAGACAATTCCGGTTTCCCTAATATGGATTTTAAAGGGTAACTTGTTGGGACCGAAATTGTATGAGACTCGAAGTAGGGCCTAAGCTTATAGGATGCTGTTACTAAAGTCAAAACAAGTTTTTCTGGAGCAAAATACCTGGTCTCTGCAGGTAGCAGAGACTTGCTGATATAATATACAGGATGCTGTGATCCTTCGTATTCTCTTACCAGGACTCCACTGGCTGCTGCTTCTGTAACGGATAAGTATAGGTAGAGCTGTTCTCCTGGCTCTGGCTTAGATAAGAGGGGAGGAGTGCTGAGATACTGCTTCAGGCTCCTGAAGGCTTCCTTATGCTCCTCCGTCCACTCGAATCTCTTGCTCTTTCGCAGAATATCGTAGAACAGCTTACATCTTTCTGAAGATCTTGATATAAACCTGTTAAGGGCGGCTACTCTTCCTGTCAGCCTTTGTACGTCCCTTGGTTTCTGTGATGATTCCAGCTGCAGCAGGGCTTTGATTTGATCCGTGCTTGCCTCGATGCCTCTTTGTGTGACCATGTACCCTAAGAACTTTCCGCTGGATACTCCAAAAGTGCACTTTGAAGGGTTCAACCTCATTTGGTACTTCCTCAGGGTACTGAACGTTTCCTGCAGGTGCTGAAAGTGTTGTTCTGCTGCTTTGGATTTTACCACCATGTCGTCAATGTATACCTCCATGGTCTTTCCTATCTGGTCTTTGAACATCATATTCACCAACCTTTGATAGGTGGAACCTGCATTTTTCAGTCCAAAAGGCATAACATTGTAACAGTAGATACCTCTTTCTGATTGGAAGGCGGTTTTCTCCTGATCTTCAGCAGCCATCTTGATTTGGTTGTATCCGCTCCAAGCATCCAGGAATGTCATCATCTCATGTCCTGCTGTGGCATCTACCATGGCATCTATGTGTGGCAGAGGAAAAGGGTCTTTTGGACAGGCCTTGTTTAAGTCTGTGAAATCAACGCAAACTCGCCATTTGCCATTCTTCTTGGGCACCACTACTACGTTGGACAGCCATTCCGGGTATTTGACCTCCCTGATTTTTCCAGCAGCCAAGAGATCATCTACCGCCTAGTTTATCACTTGATTTCTTTCATAGGCGAACTTCCGCCTTTTCTGCTGGACTGGCTTGTTGTAACACCCCGATAAGTTCTATGTTATCTTATATTATTAAAATCCTATTTTAATAATAAGTATGATCCTATAAATAATATTCCAATCTATATTTTATCGTTTTTGACAACGATATTTAAAAATGCCTGTCTTGAACCTATACTCCTTAAACTACGAACAACTACTCTGTCGTTGTTACTAATTTTGAGATATTTTAAAGGCATATTTAGCTCTTGCTTATAAAATAAAAGTTTTAGCTCGTTTTCTTAGCTTTCCAACGCCACCGAAAACACGTTAATCGGAGTTCTGTGGAGGAAATTATGTCGAAAATACGAAAGGCTGTCACGGACCATCCGCTAACGAGACCCATGCTCGTTGCTTACTCTATACTCTTTTCCACATGTCCTTTGGGACACATGGCTGAGTACTAAGCCTTGCCTTGATGCCCAAGGTCATCCTCTACCTTCCTTCTTCTTCAAATCATTCATTTTTTCAGAAAAAACTCACAAAAACACAAAGAAAACAAGAGGACACCATTGTTGTGCACCTCAACCGTAAAACGGTCACAAAATCTTCGTTTCTTATCCGTTTTCGACGATTCTCGCGCCATTTTTCTCCTCTCGTCGTTTCCCTACTGTCTAAATAAGAAGTTTTCATCTCCTCCTCTTCCTTATTAATTTCGAAATCCAAAGCTTTGACCCAAGCTAGTTACTTCCGTTTTTAACATCTCCTTTTGTTTGTAGGATTCGAGTCAAGTGGTCCGGAGGGCGATACATACGAGATTGACGAGAGTTTAGACTAAAAGGTAACGGTGATGGGTTACTCGACTTTATCGTCTTTGTTTGCATGACTATATGCTAGTAATGTTTAGTATACTAGGATTGTTTTTGATTAAGTAGTGGCATGATTAGGTTAATAAATCATATGTTTGGATGAATTTCATCATGCATGCTTGTGTTGGATGAGTTTTTAATTATGGAAATTCATTAAGGATTGTATGGTTAAATGAGTTTATGATCATTGAGGATGATTAGTTTGATAGTCTTTCAAGTTCATAGTGTTATGCTTACAATGGTTAATTCATGATGTTTCAGCACCTTGACAAATCTGTCCATTGTCTTGTACAATTTATTTCGACATCTTAGAATATCCTTCTTTGAAAATGTTGAAAAGAGACCCCTGTTTATTTTGAGTTAAGAGTCTACCTCTGAATTTTCGTAATTGTCTTGCATGTCGTTTGTTCACAATAAATTATTTACGAACAGTGCGCTGAAATACTCGCAGAACGGACAGTAGCTCAAAGATTGTTTTGAAAACCATTTTTAAACTTTGCAATGATTCTGGTCCTTTTCAATAATTAAACTTTGAAGATTTTCGATGATGCTAGGAGTTTGCTTTGCCCCAAAATGATTTGTTAAACCCGTTTTATGAAGCAATACATTTTGTGTGACGGTTTCTGACACACTGTAAAGATCCGTCAATAACCCCCTGTTAAGTTCGTCTTTTGGAAATGTTTATTTGACAAATATTGTAGATAAAAGTATTATTAAACCGACCCAATTGGCCTTGTATCATTTCGATTTTATTTGAATTAAATATAAATTTTACGGCAGAGGACAGCTGTAATGTCAAAATACGTTTAGAACTTTTAATTCATTATTCAATCCCGTGTGTTCTCTTTTGGCATGGAACGAATATAAGTGTTGTGTTATTCATATTTTATTGGCTCATGTATGTTTGAATGAGTGGGTTAGCGGTTGTGTTATCCTAAGTTTGTGTAGGTGACGGTTATGTCATCCTAAAATTGTGTTGGCGACGGTTATGTTGTCTTGCATGTCAATAGATAGCGGTGGTACGATTTGTGTATCACTGTAATGAACTAACGCCACCCATGCAATGGGAATTTATCTATGTTCGGGATTGGTCGGAGGCAGTGGTTATACGCTCCGGTCCCCGTGTGTCGTTCGGTGTAAGGCATTACATCGAGAGGTCTGGCCAGGTCTTAGGCATATAGGCAGTGGTTATACGCTATACATAGTATTCGGAGGCAGTGGTTATACGCTCCGTAGCTGGAGGCAGTGGTTATACGCTCCAGTAGCCAGAGGCAGTGGTTATACGCTCTGGTACGTCAGAGGCAGTGGTTATACGCTCTGACGGCGTTCATTCTATTCATGTATTCGGAGGCAGTGGTTATACGCTCCGTAGCTGGAGGCAGTGGTTATACGCTCCAGTAGCCAGAGGCAGTGGTTATACGCTCTGGTACGTCAGAGGCAGTGGTTATACGCTCTGACGGCGTTCATTCTATTCATGTATTCGGAGGCAGTGGTTATACGCTCCGTAACTGGAGGCAGTGGTTATACGCTCCAGTAGCCAGAGGCAGTGGTTATACGCTCTGGTATGTCAGAGGCAGTGGTTATACGCTCTGACTATGTGTATTCTTTGCTTGGATGTTTCCTTGATTTTGATACTATCTTATATGTTGGCTTTAATTCTTTTACACATGCTGACCCATGCTGTTTTCACATGTTTTTAACTTATCGCCCACGCATTGATCATGTTGTTCATGTTTGGTAATATATATGATTGTTTATAAATTTATATACATGTTCATATGTATAAGATGTTTTATATTACCGTTTACATGATTTCTGACGTAAAGTGGCTGGGAGAACCCTGAGTTACTCCCCACTGACTGTGGCGTTCATGTTTCATGAATGTAGGTTGGTGCTGTTTGGGGAAGACGTGTGGCTAGCGAGCACTTACCCTTGGACTTTAGTTTCACTTCGTTTCGCTAGACTACCTTACGTTATGTTTTTATTCGTGGGATTTATTTTCCCCGTACACACTTTACTATGTTTGTATAACTAGTATGGTCTCTTTTATTTCCGCACTTTTATTTTAGTTTGAACCTTCGCATGTTAGTTATTTAATTCTGCAAGAAAAGTTTTAAAAACCTCGTATTTTTCGTATCCTTTTATGTTTATTTTTCCGCTAAATCGCGGGGGTTCACAGTTGGTATCAGAGCCTAAGTTGCTCCCGACGCACACACGTGTTTTCCCCCAACCATAACTTGACCAAAACTTGAATAATAAGTGAGAGATTGGGTAGACACTAAGGACCTAAGCTTGTAGTCTTTATGTGATTGCTAATTGCTATGGTAACCCGTTTGCTCTTGCATTGTAGAAGGATGGTGAGGCCGACAAACTCCGATAATGCTATCATGCAAGCTCTTTTGCAAGTCCTTCAGAATCAACAAAACCAGCAAGAACAACTCACACTACAACAAAATGGCACTTGCGCCACGGTTAAAAACGTGGCGCAAATGCTAAATTTCCGTGACTATATAGTTTTGCCACGGGAAATCAGTCGTGACCCAAGTGGCCGTGGCAAAATTTTAGCCACGGGAAAAACTGCAACGTGGCTAAAATTAGCAACTTTGCCACGATATTCCCCGTGGCTAAAATAGCGTGGCTAAAGAATTTTCCCGTGGCTAAAATTTCTTTAGTCACAAGTTAATATTGTGGCCAAATTAAAAAAAAATCGTGACTAAATATTATTGGCCACGAAATAATATTGTGACAAAAGAGAGACTCTCGTGGCTAAATATTGACAGCCACAAAATTTATTGTGGCTAAAGATAGTAGTCACGAAACAGTAGCGTGGCAAAAATGAGCCACGTGACTAAATATTTTTGGCCACAAATATTATTGTGTCTGAATAATAAAATTTTCGTGGCTAAACATTACTAGTCACGAAACAATAACGTGGCAAAATACTCTTGTGACTGAAAAATAATTGTCACAAATATTATCGTGGCAAATTTTATAGTTTTCGTGGCTAACACATTATTAATTAAGTGGTAGATAACGCATATGCTCGTAAAAATGGAATAAAAACTTTTTTGTCGATTACATAAAACATAGCATCCTTGTCTTTTATAACAGCTAAGAAAACACTAAAAATAAGTAATATGAAGTCTACAAAAAGAAAAAAAAAAATAATCCAAAAAATAATCCAAGCTTGTGCATTGAAGGCGTTCCTTTAAAACTCATTATATTTCTCAGTGGTAACTTCTTTAGGATTCCTTCAGAGGACTCGTACAATATATAATCTGAGCATTTGTTGAAGCTGAATCACTTGTAATTGTTGGTCTGGCGCTAGTGAACTCAATTGTTCAGGAGTCTCAGGCTCAACACTTGCTGCAACAGGCTGACTCCACATCAGGCGGAAGCTTAAGCTGCACATTATTAATAAGCACTGTCAAAACAGAGACTCCCACATCTGATAGATCATTCAATTAATATTACGCAGCAGTTTTATTGCAATCAAGAACTTTAAAACGCTTTATTGAAGATTCAGGATGACCAAAAAGCTTTTAAAGTTAAAGAATACAGATTTTTTCGTTTGAAAAAGGTCTGCCATATGAAGTTGCACTGGAAGCAAAACATACCTTCTTGGATTTTTGTTTAAGATATTCAACTTCACCCAACAAAGTATTGACATAGAAACCCAAAGGGGCACCAACTGTATACTGCCTTCAAATTGGAAAAAGCCAATCACTGATCTCAGATATACATCAGCTTGCAATTTCAAAGGAAGAATAATCAAGAATAATTCAGGCCCCATTGTCCCTCATGCTGATCCAACACATTCTTACAACTGCAAATGAGACCAAGCACATATGTTATAGACTTGCAAAAGAAGAAACAAACAGCTTCAGAAAACCGATAAACTAACAAAATATAAATGAGAAACATATAGTAAACTTATATATGATCTCATGTTATATAACACACTTCTGGAAAGGTAGTTACTTAATGCAAATGACATTACAGGAACTTAAATGATGCAGTCCTGTTTGATGAGGATGGCATATTAGTTGATACAACAATTGCAAGCCCAACTATTTCTAGCTATTCAATAGACCTTGATTGTATTCAGTACCTCAGCATACTTCATTTGATGTAATCAATGAGATTTTAACCAAAAAAAAGAACTGAGAACTGATTAAGCAACAATATAAGAATAGCAAGGCACCTGTTTCCTCTCGGCAAAATTTTAACCACTTTACTTTTCAATGTTTGCCAAGTTCTCAAGGGTTCCCTTCATTAAGACATAAGAGGAATCATGTACGAAAGATAATGTGAGCTACTATAGCAACTAAAAGGAAGCAAAACAATTCAAAAATGTTTAGAAGGGGTCTCACAGAGACAAACCTAATCTGTCAAACATTACAGCCACCACTTGAAATGCCACTATTTTACTCCGACACTCCACAATTAAATTTCCAATAACAAAAATAATAAAGTAGCTGCAAAATACTTTACCATTCGCCCCTCATGTAAAGTAAAACTTGTCTCATCGTTTACTACTTACAGTAACAATAAATGATACTGCAGAGCAATTTGTTTGAAAGTTTGAACCTGCAGCATTTACCTGACATGTTAACATTGCTCTCCCTTGCGTTCTTGCCAAAGCTCTTGAACCACATTGGTCATTGTCGAACATTCCTCTGCATACATTAAATGAGTTCGTCTTACTAATAATTTGCTATGAATACTTCCTTACCAATTCGCGATTCGCTCTTATAGAAAGTGTTATACGATTTTCAGAAAGCAACATGATAGAATTCGCTTTTAACAATTCACGATTCGTTGGGTACTGAGCGAGTTCGGTAACCATGCTCCAGAGTCAACTGAAGTGCTAATAAGTTGCATATAATATCCTGATAATGTTCCTGTATATCCTCAACCCCTGCAAAATTCTTAAATCTGATATCTCTGAAACTTTATCTGGTGAGTTGTGAGACTTGTGATTATGTGCATCAGAGTTTACACAGTTTTAAGCAAGCTAAGTGTGGGAGTAACAGCCCGAAATCACAAAAGCTAACTATGTTCATATGCACCTTGGACAACATGATAACGATAAAGAGTTAGTGAATGAGTATGCCTTCCCTTTCCCCCCTTACAATTATCAGCAATCTAATAAAGATAATAATCTTTCTTACCACTGATAGTTCTGATAGGGGAGGTGATTACAAACTGGATAGACCGTCCTCATCAAGCTTTTGTCTCTTGACAGGATGAAGATCACAGTCAGAAGAGGCCGGGAAAGGAATCAAATCTTCCACTTTTGAGGCAAGTAGACAATGTCCGCTTGGATTGTCACCAACTATGCCTATCACCTAAAAACCATATATCCAATTAAGTGTTTGAACCCCTAATCCCTAAACTAAAATATTCGATTAAGATGATTAAAAACCCCCAACCCCAACCCTAATCCTAAAGATGATTAGAAAAACTAATGAAAAATTAATTATATTAAATAAGGGGAAAATAGTAATTGCAATGATTTTTATTTAAAAATATTAAAGGAGACCACATACCTGGTAGAGAAGACAAAGACAATATCGAGTAAAGGTAAGCGACGACTCGATATAGGGTAACGAGATCTGACCGTGTTGGTGATGAATACACGACCAACAATTGAAGGAGATGAATAGGCGGAGATCCATGGTGTTGAAGCATCTTCGTACTCCGTATATGATTCTGAGAAAAATGCCATGAACTGAGGACATGAATATGTGCCATGAATTGAGGATATGAATGAGATATAGCCTTAATAACCTAATACGGGTATCAGATAAGATATCATTCATTCTAATTTATTTTTTTATTATTAATTATTAATGGCAACGGTTGATTAAGAACTGTAGTCTTTTGTGTCTATAAAATAGTTTTGGCAACGGTTTTAAATACGAACCGTTGCCTTTTCTCTTTTATTTATAAATATTGTTGGCTACGGGTCTGTCCAATGACCGTTGCCTTTTTCAATAGGCAACGGTTAGTCATTTGTTCATGCTTAGTATGTGTTTGGCCCTGCTTTTCAACTGTTTTTTCAACCAAAGAAATAGAAGCTGGGTCAAACACTTCTTTTTAAAAAACTAAAAACTAATTTTATTAAACAAAAATTCTAAAACTGACTCCTAGAAACACCTAGAAACAGAAGTAGCAAATTGTTACTTCTGTTTCTCATTTCACGTTGCTCTTAAATTATTTGAGCCCAAAATCCAAAAACAATTGATAGAAACTAGTTAGGCCAAACACGATAAAACTGATAAAAATAGTTTTTTAAAAATTTTGGCCAAACATGAACAATTTTATCAAGAACTAGTTTTATAAAAACTCCTTTACAAAAGTAAAAATTATTTTCCATAAACAAGGCCAAACATGCACTTAAAGTCATTTCTGTACTAGTGTCACTAATTTTCTTATCTTATTAAATTTAATACTTACTCGTAAGTCGCAATGACGAAGCTATTCCCGGGCCAACTGGGCCATGGCCCGGGTATGAATTATATAATTTTTTCCATATTAAAATCATAGTTTATGTCCATCAGAATTGGTATTGATTCGAGGGTGCATGAATTTGAGAGGTCTAGTGTTCGAATCTTGTTTTTACCAATTTTTTCATAATACTTTAGCTTTTTTTAATTATATTTTTCACCTTAATTTTTTAGAAAGTTTCTCACTTTACTTACATAATAAAACGGATTTTGAGTTTTAGATTTAGTAACACAAACATTTTTTTGGTAATATCCAATTTTATACTCTTATTAAACATCCGTTTGTTATCGTAGTATGTGTTTGGCCCTGCTTTTCAACTGTTTTTTCAACCAAAGAAATAGAAGCATGGTCAAACACTACTTTTTAAAAAACTAAAAACTAATTTTATTAAACAGAAATTCTAAAACAGACTCCTAGAAACACCTAGAAACAGAAGTAGCAATTTGCTACTTCTGTTTCTCTTTTCACGTTATTCTTAAGTTGTTTGAGCGCCAAAACCCAAAAGAATACTGCCAAAACCCAAAAAAAATACCGTCAAATACCAACTTTCAGATTTTTTTACCTCTTATAAAATAAAGTTGTCGGGTGTGAGGGTGAGTCTTACTAGATGTCGGAGTTCTCGCAAGTTAATCCCGCTCTTTTGTATATCTATATATAATATAATATATTTTAGCAAAATAAAAAAATTTGATAGAAACTAGGTAGGCCAAACACGATAAAACTGATAAAAATAGTTTTTAAAAACTTTTGGCCAAACATGACCAATTTTATCAAGAACTAGTTTTATAAAAACTCCTTTATAGAAGTAGAATTTTTTTTTCATAAACAAGGCCAAACATGCACGTAATTTTGTAAATAATCATTTTTATTTAGGGAAAGATTTTAAATATTATAGTACACTTTTTAAAAATATTCTAACCTTTTATTCCCGTTTATAAAATAATGTCAGCGAAGTTACCATATTATCGTCTCACAAGAAACAATTGATATTCATATTATATTTTAACTTTTTTTCAAGATAAATTTTTAATCGTCGTATAGTAGTTTACCAATGTCCGCCTTGATAAATAAATTCGAATAAATATTAAAAACGCTAAAATAGTTATGTAACGTTTACTTGAGATCAAATTTCTATTTATATATTAAAAAAATCGGCTCCGGTTGCTATTTGATCCTAGCTTCGTCCCTGGACTCCCTGCTTACTCGCTTTTTCACGTGGGATTCGGTAAAATTTGGCAGGACTATTTTGGGACAAGCAAAAGAATCCATTCGCCTTGACCCTATATTCTTAGCGGCTAAAAGATGAGCTGCACATTAGAGCTTTTTTTTTACTGAAATTTGGGAGCGATTCGTACATGGAGCCCTTAACATACCTAATTTTAAAAGTTTCAATAATAATGAAAATGTGCTTTAGATGATATTATATGGGTAAATGTCAAACTTGAACTAGATTAAAATTAAATAACATGAATAAAACTGAATTGATAGGATCTTAACTAAACCGGGATATTTTATTTATAGTGCTTTTTTGTCGGGCTTGTTGTGCAATTTAATAAATTGAGTAATTGAGTAAGTAGCTTTGAAATTACGAAATTGTCATTTCATAATTAAACGTATACTTAAAGTAAAGCAGCATTGATCGAAAATAAAGCAAAATAAATTGTTAAACAACAATCATTTATTCATATAATCATATTCATGTTCACGTCAGTAGTGTTATGTAAGGTTTTACTCAGTCGAGCAAAATAGTAGAGCTATATATAAATTGCACAAATTCTCACTTGTGACAAACTAAATCCAATAATAAGAATAATCATAATAAGATCATTTACGTCAATAGTGAAGAACATTAAATACGAATATTGTTCACTTCTCGCAATAATACAGCGCAATCATCTTGATGTTACAGTACACACCATGTTGCACTAATAATTTTGTACTATTATTTGTTATCATATCAAAAATATTAGTCACGGTAAAAATTCAGTGTGTAGCTAAGAGCAATAATTAGTCACGGGTAATTTACTTGTGACAATAAATCACAATTAGCCATTGTAAGAATTCAGTGTGTGGCTAAGAGCAATATAGTCACAAATAATTTAGCTGTGACAATAAATCATAATTAGCCACGTTAAGAATTCAGTGTGGCTAAACACACTAATTAGTCACGGTTAACTTACCTGTGACAATAAATCATAATTAGCCACGACATTGTGGCTAAAAATAATTATTAGTCACGTTCGTGACTTGATACGTGACTAAACACATTTGTTAGCCACGGTCATGGCTTAATTCGTGACTAAAAACAATTATTTGCCACGGATATATTTTCCCGTGACATAAATTTTTTTACCAATTAATTTTGAAGGAAATGGACTTTTTTTCCCGTGACTAAGCAAATTTAGGTCACGAATTATGAATTCCCGTGACATAAATCGTGGCGCAAGTGCCATTTTGTTGTAGTGCTCAATCGTCATGAGGCTACTCCTCCTAGGAATGATGCTAACCGTCAAGGTGGCTTTGCTTGGGTCGCAAGCCAATTATCGAGGAACAACACCAAAGCTTATGGTGGAGAAGTCGACCCCGTGGCTCTTACCGAGTGGTTTCGTGAGATGGAAAAGGGTTTCTCGATGTATGATGTGCCGAACCATGAAAAAGTCAAGCTTGCCTCTCACTTCTTAGTCCGTGAGGCCGATAGATGGTGGGCGATGACAAGCCCAACGGTGACCCTTGACCCGACTTTCGATTGGAACTGTTTCAAGGCAATGGTGGAAACTAGGTTCTACCCTAATGAGCTGAAGCAACAAAGGATGAAGGAATTCATGGACTTCCGGCAAGGAAAGCTATCGGTGCAAGCCTTCACCGACAAATTCAATGAACTTGCTCATTTTGCAACCAAGTTTGTCAAGGAGGAAGATGACAAGGTGTACTTCTACAAAAGCAAGCTTTCTCCGAAGATAGCAAGTATGGTGCGCCGCGACTCTACCTCTTTTGTGGCGGTCTACGATGATGCTATTTGGGCGGAGACTTCCATCAAGTCGATTGAAGATGAGATCAAGTCTTTCTCTACTCATACTTCTTCCCGTCCATCTTACCAAGGAAAAAGGCCCTATGTGCCTCCATCTTCTACTTCCCATTTCAACAAGCGGAGGTTTGTGCCTAACAACCAAGCCTCTCGTCCTCAATCCAGCAAGGCTACTCCTTCTCAGAGCCGTGTTTGTTTTCGATGCAATGCTCCATGGCATCCGGGATTTGATTGTGAGGCTCAACCTCTCCTTTGCTACATTTGCAAGAAGCCAGGCCATTCTGCTAAGGATTGCCCCGAAAAGAAAGATCATACTCCTTTCAAGCCCAAGCCCAAGGGTACCATCTTTGTCATGAGCCGAGCCGAGGCCGAGGCTCACCCCGATATAATTGCCGGTATGTTTTCCGTACATAATCTTGCTTGCCTTATTTTATTCGATACCGGTGCGTCTCTGTCATTTATATCAACCAAGTGTTCAGATAGACCCAACCTTAAGTCTACACCTTGTGAGGAGACTTCTATTTCCTTACCATCTGGAGAAATCATCTCTTGTTCATCTTCATACATGGATGTTCCTATCATGATCGCTAATGTGGCTTTTCCCTCAAACCTTCTCCGTTTCCCACTTGAAGAGTTTGACATCATACTTGGCATGGATTGGCTTTCCCGCTATCATGCTAGGTTCGAATGCCGAGATCAAAAGTTGTGTCTAAAAAGTCCTTTTGGAATCCGTGTCTCATATAAGGGAACTCGTCCCCGTGAAGGAATTCGCCTTATCTCTTCTATGAAAGCCTCCAATCCAATAAGGAAAGGTTGTGAAACCTTCTTGTGTGTTATTTCTTCTACCGATGCTGCTCTACCAAAGCTTGATGCAGTGCCCGTTGTTCGTGACTTCGCCGATGTGTTCCCCGATGAGTTGCCCGGGATTCCTCCTGAGAGAGATGTAGAGTTCTCTATTGAGTTGGTGCCCGGAACCGCACCGATCGCAAAAGCTCCTTACCGCATGGCTCCTCCTGAACTTAAGGAATTGAAGAAGCAACTTGAGGAGATGATTGAGAAAGGGTTCATTCGTCCTAGTGCTTCACCTTGGGGTGCTCCGGTTTTGTTCGTGAAAAAGAAAGATGGTTCCATGAGACTTTGCATTGACTACCGAGAGTTGAATCGTGTTACCATAAAGAATAAGTACCCGTTGCCGAGGATTGAAGACTTGTTTGATCAGCTTCGTGATGCTTCTTGCTTCTCCAAGATTGATTTGAGATCGGGTTATCACCAGATCCCCGTTCGAGAGACCGATATAGCCAAGACTGCTTTTAGTACTCGTTATGGACATTACGAGTTTAAAGTTATGCCATTTGGTCTAACCAATGCCCCTGCCATCTTCATGGACCAGATGAACCGTACCTTTCGTGATTACCTTGATAAGTGTGTGGTAGTGTTTATTGATGATATCTTGATATACTCTAAGACCGAAAAGGACCATGCCGAACATCTTCGCATTATCCTAGGGATTCTTCGTAGCCAGAAGTGGTATGCCAAGTTTTCTAAGTGTGAGTTTTGGTTGCCCAAAGTGTCTTTCCTTGGTCATGTAATTTCGAGTGAGGGTGTGATGGTGGACCCATCGAAGATTGAGGCTGTCGTGGATTGGAAGAGTCCGAAAGATGTCGGTGAAATTCGTAGCTTTTTGGGTTTAGCTGGTTACTATCGTCGATTTGTTAAGGATTTCTCCAAGTTGGCTAGGCCTATGACTCAGCTTTTAAAAAAGGAAACCAAGTTTCTATGGTCCAAGAGTTGTGAGGAAGCATTCCAAGAATTGAAGACTAGGTTGACTACCGCGCCCGTATTAACCTTGCCCGAGGAAGGTGTTCACTTTGATGTTTTCTGCGATGCTTCACAGATGGGTTTAGGTTGTGTATTGATGCAAAACCGGAAAGTGGTGGCTTATGCCTCGAGACAGCTGAGAGTTCACGAAGTGAACTATCCGACCCATGATCTTGAGCTAGCTGCTGTTGTGCATGCCTTGAAGATATGGAGACATTATCTTATTGGATCTCATTGTCGAATCTACACTGACCATAAGAGTTTGAGGTATATCTTTACCCAAAAGGACCTTAATATGAGACAACGTCGTTGGTTAGAGTTGGTTAAGGATTACGACGTGGAGATGCTTTATCACGAAGGAAAGGCTAACGTTGTAGCCGATGCTCTTAGTAGGAAGACGACTCATTCCTTGAGCGTTGTTCGTGTTCTGTCCGATGAACTTTGTGTTGAGTACCGGAAGTTAAACCTGGAGTTCGTTGAGAGAGGGTTCGACTATTTGGGTGCTATGTCCGCTGAGCCTTTGCTTTACCGCGAGATTCGAGATAACTTGGACGAGGATGCGACATTTAAGAAGTTCCAAGCTAAGATAGCCAGTGGTGAAGCGAAAGATTTCGAGGTGGATGCTAGCGGTTACCTCAGATTCCGTGGCCGTTTGTATGTCCCTGATGTTTTCGCATAGAGAAAGAAGGTTCTAGACGAAGCTCATTTGTCCCCATATTCTATTCATCCGGGAGGTGACAAGATGCATAATGACTTGAAGCTCCAGTTTTGGTGGCCTAGAATGAAGAGCGATGTTGTAGAGTACGTGGGAAAGTGTTTGACTTGTCAAAGGGTCAAGATTGAGCACAAGAGACCTGGTGGATTGTTGCAACCTTTGGAAATTCCGTTATGGAAATGGGAATCAATATCTATGGACTTTGTAATGGCGTTACCGAAGACCGTTGGAGGCAAGGATGCCGTTTGGGTAATAGTTGATCGTCTGACTAAGTGTGCTAGATTCATCCCGATTAAAGAAACATGGAACTTGGACAAGCTTGCAAAGGCTTACGTGGATGAGATTGTGAGATACCATGGTGTCCCCAAGGACATCGTTTCAGACCCTTCAGGAGGCTATGGGTAGTCGTTTGTTGATGAGTACAACGTTTCACGCCGCGACCGATGGTCAGACTGAGAGGACGATTCAGACCCTTGAGGATTTACTCCGTGCATGTGCGTTAGACTTTCAAGCTAGTTGGGAGAAATGCTTACCTTTGGTTGAGTTTTCGTACAACAATAATTACCATGCTTCGATCAAGATGGCTCCCTATGAAGCTCTTTACGGTAGGAAGTGTCGTAGCCCGAATTGTTGGGATCAATCGAGTGATGTTCGTAGTTTAGGACCCGAGCAGTTAACCGAGACCGTTGATCATGTCCAGTTAATTCGTGGAAGGATGAAAGCCGCCCAAGATCGTCAGAAATCCTATGCCGACATCCGTCGTCGACCGTTGGAGTTCGATGTGGGTGATCGTGTTTTCCTTAAGGTTTCACCAATGAAAGGAATTAAGCGATTTGGGGTCAAAGGAAAATTAAGCCCTAAGTACATTGGACCATACGAGATAATGAAAAGAGTTGGTGATGTCGCTTACCGCTTGGACTTGCCACCTAATTTGGGCAAGGTTCATAATGTTTTTCATGTTTCTCAACTTCGAAAGTATGTGAGCGATCCGAGCCATATTCTTCATTACGAGATTCCCGATCTAGAGCCGAATCTCGCCTTTGAAGAGCGGCCTTTGAGAATTTTGGATCGTAAAGATAAAAAGTTAAGAAGCAAGGTAGTGTCTTTGGTGAAAGTGCTTTGGAGATGCGGTGAAGTGGAGGAAGAGACGTGGGAGACAGAAGCTTCCATGCAAGTCAAGTATCCGTATTTGTTCATCTAGGTAAAAACCCTTTCTTCTTCAACTTTCGAGGACGAAACTTTTTAAAAGGAGGGAAGATTGTAACACCCCGATAAATTCTATGTTATCTTATATTATTAAAATCCTATTTTCATAATAAGTATGATCCTATAAATAATATTCCAATCTATATTTTATCGTTTTTGACAACGATATTTAAAAATGCCCGTCTTGAACCTATACTCCTTAAACTACGAACAACTACTCTGTCGTTGTTACTAATTTTGAGATATTTTAAAGGCATATTACGCTCTTGCTTATAAAATAAAAGTTTTAGCTCGTTTTCTTAGCTTTCCAACGCCACCTAAAACACGTTAATCGGAGTTCTGTGGAGGAAATTATGTCGAAAATACGAAAGGCTGTCACGGACCATCCGCTAACGAGACCCATGCTCGTTGCTTACTCTATACTCTTTTCCACATGTCCTTTGGGACACATGGCTGAGTACTAAGCCTTGCCTTGATGCCCAAGGTCATCGTCTACCTTCCTTCTTCTTCAAATCATTCATTTTTTCAGAAAAAACTCACAAAAACACAAAGAAAACAAGAGGACACCATTGTTGTGCACCTCAACCGTAAAACGGTCACAAAATCTTCGTTTCTTATCCGTTTTTGACGATTCTCGCGCCATTTTTCTCCTCTCATCGTTTACCTACTGTCTAAATAAGAAGTTTTCATCTCCTCCTCTTCCTTATTAATTTCGAAATCCAAAGCTTTGACCCAAGCTAGTTACTTCCGTTTTTAACATCTCCTTTTGTTTGTAGGATTCGAGTCAAGTGGTCCGGAGGGCGATACATACGAGATTGACGAGAGTTTAGACTAAAAGGTAACGGTGATGGGTTACTCGACTTTATCGTCTTTGTTTGCATGACTATATGCTAGTAATGTTTAGTATACTAGGATTGTTTTTGATTAAGTAGTGGCATGATTAGGTTAATAAATCATATGTTTGGATGAATTTCATCATGCATGCTTGTGTTGGATGAGTTTTCAATTATGGAAATTCATTAAGGATTGTATGGTTAAATGAGTTTATGATCATTGAGGATGATTAGTTTGATAGTCTTTCAAGTTCATAGTGTTATGCTTACAATGGTTAATTCATGATGTTTCAGCACCTTGACAAATCTGTCCATTGTCTTGTACAATTTATTTCGACATCTTAGAGTATCCTTCTTTGAAAATGTTGAAAAGAGACCCCTGTTTATTTTGAGTTAAGAGTCTACCTCTGAATTTTCGTAATTGTCTTGCATGTCGTTTGTTCAAAATAAATTATTTACGAACAGTGCGCTGAAATACTCGCAGAACGGACAGTAGCTCAAAGATTGTTTTGAAAACCATTTTTAAACTTTGAAATGATTCTGGTCCTTTTCAATAATTAAACTTTGAAGATTTTCGATGATGCTAGGAGTTTGCTTTGCCCCAAAATGATTTGTTAAACCCGTTTTATGAAGCAATACATTTTGTGTGACGGTTTCTGACACACTGTAAAGATCCGTCAATAACCCCCTGTTAAGTTCGTCTTTTGGAAATGTTTATTTGACAAATATTGTAGATAAAAGTATTATTAAACCGACCCAATTGGCCTTGTATCATTTCGATTTTATTTGAATTAAATATAAATTTTACGGCAGAGGACAGCTGTAATGTCAAAATACGTTTAGAACTTTTAATTCATTATTCAATCCCGTGTGTTCTCTTTTGGCATGGAACGAATATAAGTGTTGTGTTATTCATCTTTTATTGGCTCATGTATGTTTGAATGAGTAGGTTAGCGGTTGTGTTATCCTAAGTTTGTGTAGGTGACGGTTATGTCATCCTAAAATTGTGTTGGCGACGGTTATGTTGTCTTGCATGTCAATAGATAGCGGTGGTACGATTTGTGTATCACTGTAATGAACTAACGCCACCCATGCAATGGGAATTTATCTATGTTCGGGATTGGTCGGAGGCAGTGGTTATACGCTCCGGTCCCCGTGTGTCGTTCGGTGTAAGGCATTACATCGAGAGGTCTGGCCAGGTCTTAGGCATATAGGCAGTGGTTATACGCTATACATAGTATTCGGAGGCAGTGGTTATACGCTCCGTAGCTGGAGGCAGTGGTTATACGCTCCAGTAGCCAGAGGCAGTGGTTATACGCTCTGGTACGTCAGAGGCAGTGGTTATACGCTCTGACGGCGTTCATTCTATTCATGTATTCGGAGGCAGTGGTTATACGCTCCGTAGCTGGAGGCAGTGGTTATACGCTCCAGTAGCCAGAGGCAGTGGTTATACGCTCTGGTACGTCAGAGGCAGTGGTTATACGCTCTGACGGCGTTCATTCTATTCATGTATTCGGAGGCAGTGGTTATACGCTCCGTAACTGGAGGCAGTGGTTATACGCTCCAGTAGCCAGAGGCAGTGGTTATACGCTCTGGTATGTCAGAGGCAGTGGTTATACGCTCTGACTATGTGTATTCTTTGCTTGGATGTTTCCTTGATTTTGATACTATCTTATATGTTGGCTTTAATTCTTTTACACATGCTGACCCATGCTGTTTTCACATGTTTTTAACTTATCGCCCACGCATTGATCATGTTGTTCATGTTTGGTAATATATATGATTGTTTATAAATTTATATACATGTTCATATGTATAAGATGTTTTATATTACCGTTTACATGATTTCTGACGTAAAGTGGCTGGGAGAACCCTGAGTTACTCCCCACTGACTGTGGCGTTCATGTTTCATGAATGTAGGTTGGTGCTGTTTGGGGAAGACGTGTGGCTAGCGAGCACTTACCCTTGGACTTTAGTTTCACTTCGTTTCGCTAGACTACCTTACGTTATGTTTTTATTCGTGGGATTTATTTTCCCCGTACACACTTTACTATGTTTGTATAACTAGTATGGTCTCTTTTATTTCCGCACTTTTATTTTAGTTTGAACCTTCGCATGTTAGTTATTTAATTCTGCAAGAAAAGTTTTAAAAACCTCGTATTTTTCGTATCCTTTTATGTTTATTTTTCCGCTAAATCGCGGGGGTTCACACTTGTGATTAGGATCCACGCTTAACCTGTGTGATATGACCTCTGGATCTATACCTACCATGTCCTCATGTGATCAAGCGAAGCAATCAATATTTTCTTTTAATAACCGTACAAGTTTTAGGCGGATATCACCTGTACATTCTGCTCCCATCAAGACTTTCCTTTCTGGGTGCTGCGGATCCAGGGGGATTTCATCCAGTTCTAGCTGTGGTGGCTCAACATATTCCCCCTGGAGCCGTTTTCCCTTTGATTGCTATGCTGGTGGCGGAGTTGCCGTGGGTTTGAGTGCCACCTTGTAGCAGCTCCTTGCTTCATCCTGGTTTCCCTTGATTGTTTGCACTCCCCAAGGCGTTGGGAACTTCAAGCATTGGTGTTAGGATGATGGTATTGCCTTCATGTCATGGATCCATGGCCTGCCAAGAATCACATTATAGGTGGAAGGACCATCAATTACAAGGTATTTTACCTGCTTGTTCAGTCCTCCGGCGTAGGTGGGGATGAGTATTTCCCCCAGGGAATGTTTAGTTTCTCCACTGAATCCCACCAGGGGCACTAGCTTCTTTACAAGGTTGCTCTCGCTGAACCCCATGCTCTTGAGTGTTTCCAGCATGATTAGATTGACGGAGCTTCCTGTATCCACCAATATCTTTTTGACCGTACAATTTCCTATGGACAAGGTGATTATCAGAGCATCGTCATGGTACTCCGCGCCTCCTTCCCCGTCGGTTTCGTCTAAACTGACTGCTGGAAGGTCTTTGCTGCTGACTCTGCAGGAACTTTCTGGCTTGTCTCCTTTTGACTTGGTGGCATGTCTTTTTGCGGCTGAGTAAGTCAATCCGCACAGTTCCGATCCTCCTGTGATCACATTGATAATTTTTGTGCAGACAGGAGGGCTAGAAGGTCTGACCTGGTTGGCGGAGTTGACCTTGGTCCCCTTAGCCAATAGATGGTTTAGGTTTCCTTGGTCAAACCGGTACTTCACCTCTTTTCTTAAGGTGATGCAATCCTCCGTAGTATGACCGATGTTTTCTTCATGGAAATCGCACCTTAGGCTGGTGTCTCTGTTATCTTTGGTTCTTTCCTCCATCCTCAGGGCTTTGATTACTCCTGCAAGATTGACATCAAAACCATACTCTTTTACCTTGGGAGGGAGGTTTGGATCATTCTTCTAGTTTTTGCCTCCTGTTACTTTGTTGACTGGCCTGCTGTAGGGCTTGGGCTTCTCGCTCCTTTCTTCCTTTGCTTTCCTGGTGGGGGTCTCAACGCGCTGGCTGATCCTCCTGGGGCCTGGGTCTTCTTCCAGGCGGACGACATCCAGGGCCTTCTGCTGTACTTGAGCGAAGCTAGTGCAGGTCCACTTGGTTAGGTCTTTGTATAGGTCTGACCCCTCTGGTAGCCCCCAGCGGAAGGCGTGGATGGCGGTAGCTACGTCACATTTTGGTATGGACACAATTTCATTGTTGAACCGGGCCAGGTAGTCCCTCGTTGGCTCCGTGTCGCGCTGGATGATGCGATACAGATCGCTTGTTTGTTTTTCCGGCTTCCGACTGCTGGCAAACTGCTGGTTGAAAGCGTTCACCAGCTCAACAAAGCTGGGAATGCTCCCATTCGACAAGCTGACTAGCCACTGCAGGGCTGCTCCCGAAAGAGTTGATCCAAATCCCTTACACATGCATGCTTCTTTGAGTGGTCCTGCAGCCGTTATCACCATCATTTTCTGCTTGTACTGATTGACGTGGTCAATCGGGTCGGCAGTTCCGTCGTAGTGCGTCATTGTGGGCGGTGTAAACCCCTTTGGCACTGATGCGTGTCTATTTTATGATGTTTTTCATCTATTTTTACACGCATTTGGTCGCTCATTTACTATGTTTTAGCCTTTATTTCCCAACAATCGTGTACTTTCGTATTTTTATGCACTTTTGCAGATTTATGCGGAAAAGAGACGATTTAGCACCAAATCCATATCCTCAAGTCTTTTGCTTAATTAAGGAACAAATAGAAAGTCAATTGGAGTCAAAGTCAAGTGCCAAAAGTCAAAACAAGAAGAAATCCGAAGATTTCCGTACGGAGGCGGTCGACCGACCAGCTAAACGGGTCGGCCGACCAGGCCTGAACTTTAATAAAGCCCAAAATCTCAAGGAAGGCCAAAAATAAAAGAAGCCCAGAAAGAAGCGGTCGACCGACCCACATAGTAGGTCGACCGACCTCAGCAGAAGCCCAGACGATTCTTTTCGGAAATAAAGTAGAAGTAGAGCTTTTAGGAAACTCTTAGTTTTATACCCTATATAAACAAATCTTGTGATTAGGGTTAGGGATGCTTGATATCTATTATCATACTTTAGGATCTTTTATTCAATCTTTTACCATCTAGTTCATCTTTTATCTTATTCAAAGAATTCTCAAGCATTCAATAAAGTTTATTCCGTTCTGCCTTAATTCCAATTGTGGTAATTACTCTTTAATCTAGTTTTTTATTATTTTTCTTATTACCTTTGCATTCAATTAAGATAGAAATCCCAAGCTTTATTGAATCTTGCATGCTTAGATTATTTATTATGTTTACCATGTTTAACCCCGTTTTCATAATCGTCTTAACAGCCATGAGTAGCTAATCTTCATATGTTAGGATGTAGGGGATGAATATGCGTAGGTAAATAAAATTCGAAAGACCGACTTGTAGCAGGACCACGGTCGGCCGACTGGAATAGCTGGTCGGTCGACCGAGGTCGTGGTCGGCCGACTGGAGTAGCTGGTCGGTCGACCACCCGCGTATGTATTCTTATTTCGTCTTTTCTTGTCAATTATAATATCCTGCAATGAGACCATAAGGAGACTTGTAGGATGTTAGTAATGACCTACCCAAGATTGAAAGATACGGGAAGGGCATTGGTTTACACCTTAAGACGGATAGGTTACTAAAGGCTGAAAGGTATGTGACCTGGGATTTAGGAATCACCCTTATTGTTGACACCCAATAATTGTGAGACCTAGGAACTAATAGCATAGGCCGAAAGGAGCTATTAGGTAGCATAGACTTAAAAAGATATGTTACACCCCCTTACGCGACTGCAATACATGTTGACCTTAGAATTTATTTTACCTTAGCTATTTATTACCCAAACATCCTAGCATCCCTTTTTATATATTTTAATCTCATCTTTATTTTATTGTTTTATTTTTTGCTTTAGACTTAGAAATCAACAATCAAACCCCCAATTTGTTACCTTAAAACATTGACACCAAACAATAAACATTCCCCACCTCCTTGTGGTTCGACC
This sequence comes from Silene conica, assembly GCA_029255685.2. Classification (NCBI taxonomy): domain Eukaryota; kingdom Viridiplantae; phylum Streptophyta; class Magnoliopsida; order Caryophyllales; family Caryophyllaceae; genus Silene; species Silene conica. The sequence goes on along the minus strand of CM055311.2, from coordinate 15,883,214 downwards.
CTGACTTTCACTATCTATTGTTAAAGTTAGGAATTATAAATTTTATCTTTGGTACCCTCAACGACGGGCATCAAATTTTGGCGCCGTTGCCGGGGAGGTGACGCCAGTGTTTATTGTTTTTTGTTTTTGTTTCTCTTTGTTTAAGGAACTTTTTGTTCCTTAAACCTTCTCCCTTTTTCTTGTAGTTTCCATCTTATGCGCAGGTCAGTTCAAGGAGAACTCCTACCACTTGACCTCGAAATTGAGAGGACTCTTAGAGAAAGAAGAAAGCAACTTCTAGCAAATCAGGAAGGAGGTTCACCATCTTCCTTATTTCAAGAAGACTTATTCGAACAACCATCATTACCATCTTCACCAAAAACACCACATTCACAACCAAATTCACCCATCAACCCACTTTCACCAAAATCACCACCTTTTACCTACTTTCCAGTTTTTCCTAAAGAAGAAGAGGATATGGCAGAAGAAGCTACTATTGCTAGTCACTCCATGCCTCGGGCAAAGGACCTATACAAAGGGTTCACTTTACCTGCAGGTACTGGGAAGCCATTCGAGGCCAAGCCCGCCTACATAACTATGGTTGAAAGAAACCAATTTGGAGGCTCGGCCAATGAGGATGCTGCTAAGCATATTGAAATCTTCACAGATTACATATGCTCTATAGCACCCCCAGAAGGAGTGACGCAGGATCAGATTAAACAAACCATGTTTATCTTCTCCCTTAGGGACTCTGCGAGAGAGTGGTACAGAGATCTAGACCGCACTGCTGCGGGAGTCACAGATTGGAATACCCTAGCCTTAGCATTCTACAGGAAATACTATTCTGGATCAAAGACTAATGCTTTAAGGGCGCAGATTACTAATTTCAAGCAAGGTCCCAATGAAGACTTTAGCGAGGCGTGGGACCGGTTCAAGAGACTTGTTCGATCCATACCATATCACGGATTCGAACAATGGTTTCTTTTCAACCAGTTCTACAATGGCCTCTACGATGACAACAGGGCCTATTTAGATGCTGCAGCTAATGGGAGATTCCAAGATAATTCAGGAGAGACTAAGGGTCTCAAGTTGATAGAAGATGTTGCTGTGCACCGCGCTGAGCATGGTTCTTCTAGAGGAAACCAGAGGAAATCTGAATACAACCTATCAGCAATTGAGGCCTTGACAGCTAAGTTAGAAAAATTTGAGGCTGCAGGAAAGCTCGATCTAGGAAGTGGAAGCAAGGGAGGAATATACCAAGTAAACGCCGTTCAGGACGGACCCTTTGCTTGTGAGAGGTGTGGTGGAGAAGGGCATGTGTCAAAATTCTGTACTTCATCTAATGAAACATGCGCCGCTTTTCAACACTATCGTGGGAACAATTTCTATGACCCGAATAATAATAATGTCCATCCCAACTTAAGGTGGACAAGCCAGAATGTTCAAAACCCACAACACATGCAACCTCAGCAAAATTCCACATATGTACCCCCACATAAACAAAATTTTCAAAGACCACCTTTCAACCCTCAACCACCTTCTAATCCACCACCCAACACAGATGCTCTTATCCAAAATCTTATCGGGTTGGTTCAGAAGGAGTCACAGGCTAGAGAGGCAGGGATGAAGATGTTAGAGTCCCAGATTGCTCAAATTGCGAGCAAGAATGATACTAGGGCTCCGGGTCAGCTTCCAACAAACCGGACCAGAAAAAAGAGACTCTAAACATCATCTCCCTGCGAAGTGGAGCTAAGGTGGGGAGCGAGAAAGAAAAAAAGGCGAGTAGCAGCGAAGGCAGTCGACCGACCGAAGAAACCGGTCGACCGACCACTGAAGCAGAACCCGAAGTTCCCTTTCGTCCAGATTTACCAAATAACTTACGGGATTTTCTTTTCCGGGGTGACAAGACCCCCAGGTTTTTAAAAAGGGCTGCAAATACTGAATCCTCAGCTGCTCCTTTCCCAGAAAGACTCGTGCCTTCAAAGGATCAGGTATCTTTTGACAAATTTAAGGATGTGATTCGTTCATTAAATGTTCAAGTCCCGTTTTTAGAATTAGTTCAACAAGTTCCTTCCTATCTTAAATTTATGAGACAGCTTTTGTCAAGAAAGAGGTCTCTAGAAAAGGTTGAGTCGGTGTCCCTCACTGAAGAGTCATCTAGCTTTCTATCACATGTCATAGCCCCTCATAAATTGGAAGACCCTGGTAGTTTTTCTGTCCCCTGTAATATTGGAACCTTCCCAGTTAAGAAGGCTTTGTGCGACTTAGGTGCTAGTATAAGTGTCATGCCCCTAAGCGTTGCCTTAAAACTAGGAATGACCGAATTTGCAGTGACCAGTATGACAGTCCAGATGGCAGATCGCACATCTATGGAACCTATAGGAGTATTGGAAAACATCCCTGTCCGTATTGACAGATTCTTCTTTCCAGTTGACTTTGTAGTTTTGGACATCCCAGAGGATGCCCATATACCTATAATTTTAGGAAGACCTTTTCTTCACACTGCAGGTGCCATTATAGATGTAGGCACTGGGACTCTAACCTTTAAAGTAGGCAAGCATTCTATTATCTATGGCCTATCTTATAGGAAAAAGGTTGTTATGACCCCCATCACATGTAATGCTATCACTTCTGAGAAGAAGTATGAGGTCATCACTACTTCTCCCACTTTATTACCTGTTCATGTATCTGTTTTTACACCTCCGCCCCAGATTGGGAGCAGTAAGGGGGACACTTCTATTATGACCATTGCAGGAACTGGTTTGGGGAAACCCAAGGTGAAGGAAGTCATCATCCAGAGAGGAGGAATGGGATGCCTAAGCTATGAAGAAGATGAGGATCCAGACGTCGTGGATCGGGAGGAGAAGAAGAAGAGGAGGCAAACTCAGGAGGAGAGACCGTCGCATATGCTTTGCGACGGCGGAAAGAAGATGTGTTTTGCTACTAAAGCAAAAACCGTGGAGACTACGGCATGTCGTCAGAAGCCGTGGTCGGATATCTTCCGCATCTTTAGCGGATAGTTGTTTTTAGTTGCAGTTTTTAAGACAATTTATTTTTGTTGTGTGAAACTTTTTATTTTGGCTTGCTCGTAGTTTAGATCCTTTCCTTTATGTTTGAGTAGTTAAGACTTTAGAATCGTTTTTGGCATCTCGCGCATTGTTGGGCGCACGTACTTTCTTGCTTTTTCAGGTTTTACGAAGAAACGAAGACCTCCAGGACGCAGAGGGTCGACCGACCAAAAACATCAGTCGGTCGACCAGAGTCGCTGTATCGCTAAATTTTCTGTGATTCACAGGAGGTCGGTCGACCAGAATCATCGGTCGGTCGACCTACTGTCCGCTACGGTCTTTCGTTTCTCGTCCTTGGAAATCGTGAAATTGACTTGGTTACTTGAGTGGCACTGCTGTCCACCAAAACCTCCCAGCTTACGCTGGTTTGGGGAGGTTTTTCTCATGCGCTTCATAATCCTGTGAGTTCTTTCCAGTTTTTCCTTGGTTTTTCTTTTTATTGCATCTTTTCTTTAATTCTGTGAAACCTTTACTTAGGCTAATGCACAATGGGGACATTGTGCGGGTTGGTTTGGGGAATGGTTTCGTGTTACATGCATTGCATTTTGTCACACGTTTATTGCATTTCTGTCTTGCATCGTTCTTTTCTTTATTTTCCTTATATTTACAAAAATCCAAAAAAAATTAAAAAAATTAAAATTCAAAAAAATGCACGTTTATTTTAGCATATAGGTCGAGTCGGAACGAAAGTATTTCAAGGATGATTTAGCTATCTTACATGTTTATGACTTTACCTTGCCTTGTCAACTTGTTTTAATATAAGACTCTTTTGCATATCTACGAGTTTTTGTCAACTTGCATATCTTGAGACTTGACTTATACATTGGCAGCCTACTATACATTCTAAGGTTTAGAGCTTATTTCCTGGTTTCATTCTTAAACCAGTTGTCTAGGATGTGAGTAGTACTCCCCTTGGAACATGTTACATCAATATGCATAAACATGAACTTGAATTGCTATATACTTGTTTTACTATCTCGTTTTGTGAATCTTGATACGTGCATTTGGGATCCCCTTTCTCATATTTACCCATAAGCCTTACATAGCCAAAATTGCCTTTTTATTCCCCCAAAACTACATCCCATACTTAGCCTACCCTTCCAAGCTAGTATCTGTGGTCTTTGGATTATTTTTTGAGGCATCTTGATTTGTATGCTATCTTGAGCAAAAAGAGAAAAGAAAGAAAGAAAACAAGAGAAAGAAAAAGAACAGAAAAATTCAGAAAAAGAAAGAAAGAAAAGAAAAACGAAAAAAAAAATCAAAACGTACAGGAATGAAGTCGACCGACCACCTTCTTGGGTCGGCCGACCACCTGACATCATCAGAAAAAAAATTCGTTCCAAAAATCCCTTTCTTTTATATGTTATCACTCCCGTACCTCATTCAAAATATTTGGGAGTCCTTTCTTATATTTAATGTGAGAATTGTGCTACAAAAGAGCACTTTCTTAGTATCAAAAGTTGTGAAATATGGTGTTGGGAAACGGTTTTACTAGCTTGGCTACTAACCCCACAAATCCAAAAACATCTTAACCACTTCTACCTTTTACCTCACATATCTTTCATTACCCCAATTGCATGTATCTAGGCCACTTAAATGAGATTGTTGTACAAAGTTGTAGAATTCTTATTCATGTTAGATTGCAGGCATGTTTTCATGGGTTGCAGTTAGGTGAGTGTCATTACAAATATACTTCTTTCTATCTTTTACATATACTCACCCTTTGCTTCATGAGTGTCTCGAGTGTACCGCGAGAGTCCATGGTATAAGTCTCTATAGACCCCATAACTCGTTTGCATGATTTATATACTTTCTCATTTTGTACTTGGTATTGGTCTAGGCTGACATGTAAATTTCGCTCTGAGATTGAAATCGTTCCATTAGTTAGGATCGAGTCTATTTCTTGCTTGAGGGCAAGCAAGGGTTTGGTTTGGGGAATTTGATGCGTGTCTATTTTATGATGTTTTTCATCTATTTTTACACGCATTTGGTCGCTCATTTACTATGTTTTAGCCTTTATTTCCCAACAATCGTGTACTTTCGTATTTTTATGCACTTTTGCAGATTTATGCGGAAAAGAGACGATTTAGCACCAAATCCATATCCTCAAGTCTTTTGCTTAATTAAGGAACAAATAGAAAGTCAATTGGAGTCAAAGTCAAGTGCCAAAAGTCAAAACAAGAAGAAATCCGAAGATTTCCGTACGGAGGCGGTCGACCGACCAGCTAAACGGGTCGGCCGACCAGGCCTGAACTTTAATAAAGCCCAAAATCTCAAGGAAGGCCAAAAATAAAAGAAGCCCAGAAAGAAGCGGTCGACCGACCCACATAGTAGGTCGACCGACCTCAGCAGAAGCCCAGACGATTCTTTTCGGAAATAAAGTAGAAGTAGAGCTTTTAGGAAACTCTTAGTTTTATACCCTATATAAACAAATCTTGTGATTAGGGTTAGGGATGCTTGATATCTATTATCATACTTTAGGATCTTTTATTCAATCTTTTACCATCTAGTTCATCTTTTATCTTATTCAAAGAATTCTCAAGCATTCAATAAAGTTTATTCCGTTCTGCCTTAATTCCAATTGTGGTAATTACTCTTTAATCTAGTTTTTTATTATTGTTCTTATTACCTTTGCATTCAATTAAGATAGAAATCCCAAGCTTTATTGAATCTTGCATGCTTAGATTATTTATTATGTTTACCATGTTTAACCCCGTTTTCATAATCGTCTTAACAGCCATGAGTAGCTAATCTTCATATGTTAGGATGTAGGGGATGAATATGCGTAGGTAAATAAAATTCGAAAGACCGACTTGTAGCAGGACCACGGTCGGCCGACTGGAATAGCTGGTCGGTCGACCGAGGTCGTGGTCGGCCGACTGGAGTAGCTGGTCGGTCGACCACCCGCGTATGTATTCTTATTTCGTCTTTTCTTGTCAATTATAATATCCTGCAATGAGACCATAAGGAGACTTGTAGGATGTTAGTAATGACCTACCCAAGATTGAAAGATACGGGAAGGGCATTGGTTTACACCTTAAGACGGATAGGTTACTAAAGGCTGAAAGGTATGTGACCTGGGATTTAGGAATCACCCTTATTGTTGACACCCAATAATTGTGAGACCTAGGAACTAATAGCATAGGCCGAAAGGAGCTATTAGGTAGCATAGACTTAAAAAGATATGTTACACCCCCTTACGCGACTGCAATACATGTTGACCTTAGAATTTATTTTACCTTAGCTATTTATTACCCAAACATCCTAGCATCCCTTTTTATATATTTTAATCTCATCTTTATTTTATTGTTTTATTTTTTGCTTTAGACTTAGAAATCAACAATCAAACCCCCAATTTGTTACCTTAAAACATTGACACCAAACAATAAACATTCCCCACCTCCTTGTGGTTCGACCCTGACTTTCACTATCTATTGTTAAAGTTAGGAATTATAAATTTTATCTTTGGTACCCTCAACGACGGGCATCAGGCACATCGACAGAGACTATGTTGCTGGTGAAGGGAGAATCTGCGTTGCTATCTTCTGTTGCTTTTTCCAGGGGTCGCGGTACTCCTGGTATGCGGTTGACGAGATCCCATAGTTCGTTGTATTTCTGCTCCCACGCGTTAGATAATGTGGACGCTAGGGGAGGCAGAAATCCGCGCTCTGCGGCCTCTGGAGCCTGGCTGGCTAGCGGGAACGGGCTGACATACTGGGAGGTGTGAATGATGGAGGGGGTTTGCTGATAGCTGCACCCTGGTGCTCCATTTCCTCCATCGTACTGCTGATAGGAAGGCAGCCTTGTTGATGACCCTGCTTGCCATGCTGGAACTTGTTGATACGAGGGTCCTGTAGGATGAGAAAAGTTAGTGTTTGCAGATTGTATTTTCAGAATATCGTTACCTGTGTGTGTGAAGGTTTGAGATGGCGACGGGTAGGACAAGAATCCCATCCCACTGGGAGTAATCATCTCTGGGGGAGTAACCCTGCTGAGATCCAGGCGCGTGACTATCTCAGCTGGAACTTCCCTTGCACTTTTCCCACTAGCTCTTCTTTGATGCTTTTCTGCGGCTTCTGCTGCGGCTGTTGTTGTACTGGCGGCGATTCGCGCCCTTAGATCCTGGTTGTCTTTCTCCAGGCTGCTGATTGCTTCGGCCATTGTCTGCCACATTTCTGCAGTGGGAGTAAGTTGGCTCGGATTTTGCCTTTTCCCAGTGTCTGATTGGATGGTGACAGCGGTTCTGGCTGGAACCAGGGCAGGGGTGCTGCTGTCGGCTGGTGCCATGGTTGTCGTGGGTAGTGGTGGAATCGCGATTTTGGATGTAGGTAGCAATGGATTTTTACTAGCGGATGAAGGTGTTGTCAAGGGGTTGGTCGTTTTTGGGGTGTTTCCTGACATGATTGGGTTTTTGACTAGGATGATTTTGTGAGGTTTTTTGTTTTGGGTACAATAATCACTATAGCCCACGGTGGGCGCCAAAATGTTTTGGTCAAAAATTACCAAGTTTGTTAATGTAAGGTTATAGTGATCTTATGACAAGGATGTTCATTGTTTATATTTGGCAAATTGCAAAGTAAAAGAAACAAAGGAAAAGATGTTCTTATTCTTGCTGAAATGAGTGATTATTACAATGTTACATAGGTGTTCCTGATGAAATGCAGGAGATTTGTTATGCTGTGTGGGTATTCCTGTTGAAATGCAGGGGGTTCTTCCTAAGTGGTCTCCTTCTAGGTTGGATATTGGTTAGTTTTTACAATAAATGAGCTCCCCTATTTATAGGATATGAAAGTACAAGAATCCGTTGGACAAGGACCGTTGGGCCCAGGGTAGCCGTTTTCTGCTGACAACATCTTCCATCACCATTTGGACTGACTATTTTGGGCTTTAAAACAAATGGGCTGCTTGACTTCCTTAGCACACTTCATACTTTGTGTTTCTTAGTGACAATAAGTATAGGGATGAGATCTTCCCTCATCTTCAATCCGTGCACTCCGAGATCCCCCAATGTCTTGCTGCCACGTGGCGTGGGCCAAATAATGTTAATTTTGGGGCCCAACAATCACCTTCACCAATTAATAAATAATGTTTTACCTCTATATGCAGGTAATTAATATGTCCTCCTCATTTACCCTCTCTTTCCACCATTCAACACCAACCATCAATTTCCTTCAATTTTTTCTTACTTTAACCTCCACCAATAATTATCTTCATCTTGATTATGTTATGTACAAGAAAATGTAAAATCCATAAACTATACTACAAATCTACGTACAATGTTGAAACCAAACAATTCAAATAATAAACTCAAATTACAATTGTAGTGATACTCCCATTATTCTAGAAGTTCATATCGTTATACAAACTAGTTTTAATCCCGTGCTGTAACAGCCCGTATTCTTATAAAACATATTTTAAGGGTTTTAATTATTTTAAAGTAATAAAATAATATTTTAATAATTTATCGGGAAGTATCTTAATAAATAGTAAGATCCGTCTTATGAACCTTAAGTTCTTAAGACGAATACAAACTTGGCAACTTGAATCTTTAACTAAAAACCCGTTCATCCAAACCCGTTTTCATTTAAACGGAAAGGACAACCCATAAACCCTCCTAAACCCATTGTGTCGACATAATTGTCATCTTCAAAACAAAACAACTGACATTTCTCATTTCACAAAACCTCCATAATTCTTCATCTTCTTTTCCATTTTTCTTCACCATCCGTTCACCGAATCAAGGTAATAATCACATTTTCGGAATCCTCATCAAATTTTCAAGCCATCTATCACTTCCGTTTTTCATTTCCTTTCACTCGAAAATGGGGCTGTTTTCTTAAGATCCGTATTTCAGTCCTTAAAACTCGTTTTTCGTGATGTAGGTGAAGACTTAGAGGATCCCAAGGAAGTTGGTGGCAAGATTGAAGAGGAGCTAGGAGCTTAATCGCTAAGAAGGTGACGATAATGAGAAACTCGGCCTTATTGTGAATATTAGCATTTTTGATGATTAAGATGATTTAAGTTTCTGAAATTTCATATGTTTATTGTTGTTTGGACCTTGTATCATGATAGGAATCCTTCTTAAAGGCCCTCACATGCTTGTTGATGTTATACATGTGTAGTTGTTCATTTTTCAGAAATTCATGTTTTGCGGCGGATATAAAGTATAATCATATTGAGGATTGTTATGGGTTTATTTGCTGTTAGATAGTGTTATTGGATTAATTGTGATATTGGGTAAACTTCATTCGTTGCAATTCTTAAAGTTTGGTATCGAATTGATGATGTTTTAGGTCGTACTGTAAAACGCGATTTCTGCTCAGGAATCCTGAGCCGGTCGACCGGCTGAGAGTGTTTGTCATTGTTTTGGCGTAAATTGGGAACCATGTAATTGGGGTGCCCAGCCGGTAGGCCGGCTGCCTGCCGACCGGCTGGGAGTCCTACTTAATTGCATTTCGTAGTTTAAAACTGAAGAAATAGGGTCCCCCAGCCGGTGGGTCGGCTGCCTGGCGACCGGCTGAGGGCCCTTGTGCATTGTTTTTGCTTTCAGCGTAAAGAAAGAAGGAAAGCAAAGTTGGGTTACCAGCCGGTAGGCCGGCTGCCTGCCGACCGGCTGGGGACCCCTGTTGCTTGTTTTTATATCGTATTTAGTCCGTAACTTTTAAATGGTTTATCGGTTTTGATTGAAACTCGTTCTTCGTACCTATGATATGTGTTTGAGGTCCCCGGAGGATGGGCGACACTATATTGGGTTCGGGAATGGAGTGAGGATAGAGACCCCCCGGTCGGGTAACCGAAAGGGAAACCGGCTCTCCCTCGTCTTAGTTCCCGGGATCAATTAAGTGTTGTTTAGTGGTTAAGAAGTTAGATCTATAGGTTAGTTTCTATTTTTTGGATGTTAATGGTTGAGTTGCAAGTCGCGTGATGGGATATGTGTTAAGTTCACCTCTGGACCCATTACGTGTTTTGTATGTCGCGTGATGGGATATGTGTTAAGTTCACCTCTGGACCCATTACGTGTTTTGCTTGTGGCGTGTCAGGATATGTGTTAAGCTCACCTCTGGACCTGACACGTGATCGGTTGTCGTACACGGGATATGTGTTAAGTTCACCTCTGGACCCGGTGTGCGACAGCTGTGTATTGGGATATGTGTTAAGTTCACCTCTGGACCCAATACTTGTTTGTAGCATTGGGATATGTGTTAAGTTCACCTCTGGACCCTTTGCTTATGGATGTATGTTGGGATATGTGTTAAGTTCACCTCTGGACCCGACATTTGTTTGTAGTGGGATATGTGTAAAGTTCACCTCTAGACCCATTACTGAATTGTGATTAGGGATATGTGTTAAGTTTACCTCTGGACCCTTCTCTTGAATTGTATGTATAGGGATATGTGTTAAGTTCACCTCTGGACCCTTTTCCTGAATTGCATGTTGGGATATGTGTTAAGTTCACCTCTGGACCCGACATTGTTTGGTAGTGGGATATGTGTTAAGTTCACCTCTGGACCCATTGCTAGTGTTTATTGATGCTTTATATCTGCTTGCCTTGAGATTGGTACAGTGTCAGATATGCATGATGAAGTTGATGATTATGTTAATTGAGTTATAGTTTGTTCATCCAAGGCATTGGATGACTCTTTGATCGGTTTCATAAATAGTTGGACTGAAAGACCCCCCGACTGGGTAACCAGTAGGGAAACCGGCTCTCCTTCCAAACGGTTTATGAAGTTGGTTGAGAGCCGTGCATTAGTGATTGCAGGATAGTTGATGATCAGTTATTGGAATATTGTTATACTTCACATGTTTATATATGTTGGAGTATTCTGGTTGCTTTACTTGTTACGTGTTGTCACAAAAGGTGGCTAGGAGAACTCTAGTCACTCCCCACTGATTGTGGCGTACATGTTTTCATGTATGTAGGTACATGCAAGTTGGACGGGGTTCACTTGAGAGCTAGCGAGTGGTGATCCTTTCATCATATGACTTATACTTCACCGATTAGCTAGACTCTTAGTTTTTGATACGGTTCATGTTTTGTGCCTGTAGGGATGTTCCATCCCAGGCGTTGTATATATTTGGTTTTCGTACTTAGAACTGTTATACTTATCTATTTTATTTATATCAGTTTCAATTTCCAGTTCAGTTTTAATTCACCTCGCATGATGTTTATGTTTAAAAAGTTTTAATTCTGCTGCATTTTTAGTACTTTGTGTGTTTTATATTTCCGCTTCCGCGAGGGGTTTTACAGTTGGTATCAGAGCATTATTGCTCCCGACGCACTCATGTGACCCCCAACCTTAACTTGACCAAATAAACAAATAACGAATGAGAGATGGGGTAGATTTAAGGACTTATATTGTAGTCTGTTTGTGCCTTGTTAGGAATACGTCTAATGGTTTACTCTCTTATGATTGAAGAATGACGGAGCCAACCAATGATGAGAATGCTGAGACTCAAGCCCTCATTCAAACTCTTCAGGATTGTATAGATAGGTCGTCTATGCCTTCTTCTTCATTTCAAACCTCGGGAAGTAACCAACCTGGAGGATTGGCTTGGATTATCACCCAGATGTGAAGGAATGCAGCTAAGACATTCGACGGAGAGACCAGTGCTGCAACCCTCACCGCTTGGTTCTTTGACATGGAAAGGAACTTCATGATTTATGGTGTTCGACCTGAGGATCAGATCCGAGTAGCATCTCAGTTCTTGGTTCGTGAAGCTAGGAGTTGGTGGTTGACGATCAGTGCTCCTGCTACTCGTGACCCTACTTTCACTTGGAGTCGTTTCAAGACTCTTCTTGGCATGGGGTTTTACCATAGGGACATCCGCCAAGATAAGATGACCGAGTTCATGAACCTTCGCCAGGGAACCCTTTCTGTTCAAGCTTTCACCAACCGATTTGAGGAGCTGATCCACTTTGTCCCACAGCTAGTTGAGAGAGAGGAAGACAAAGCCTATCTGTTTCGGAGCAAGCTCAATGCTGAGACTAGGAGTGTAGCCAGTGGTGACCCGACTTCTTACTTCCAGAGTTACTACGGTGTCTTGCGAGCGGAGGACCCTTACCAGATCTATTGTGAAGGATCTAGAGCCTTATCTCCTTCTCCACCGCCTTTGCATAGATGCCGAAGCGGGAGACCTCTTAGCCCTCTTGGAAAAAGGAAGCGTCCCCAGAAGAACAAGAAGTCCCAGAGAGCTAAGACTTCTCAAGCCCGAGACATGAGCCTCCCATCGGACGTTCCCCTAAAGTGCTTCAAGTGCCGCAAGGATCTTCATCCTAGAGTTAACTGTGACGGTGACCCTTACTTATGCTACTCCTGCAAGAAGCTAGGGCATCGCTCCTTCGAGTGCCCCGAGAAGAATGTAGCCAGTGACAGAGCTATCACTACTGACCCAGAGGCTGAGACCAGTGGAGCTAGAGCTGTCCGGCTTCAGGCTGAGACTGGAGTGCACCCTGACCCACCTACTGGTATGTTCGTGCCTACCATCTTATTTATGGTTGATGTACTGATAGCTGCTAAGATCTTAGACTCTTTCCTTAGACTTTCCTTGACCTTCCTTGAGGACTATTTGCATGTTCTCTTGACTTCACCTAGTAGCTTACCTATCCTGAAACACCTTGTGCGGTAACCTACCATAGACAGACTTGGGGAATTTCTTGAGGACAGTTGTAGACCATGATTGAGAGAGTGTTGTTACTTGAGAAAAATCTATGGAGCTGATGGAATGTGTTTTGTTGATCTTAGTGTCCACATGTTACTAATTGGAAGAGTAAGTGAACGATGGATAACTGTGCTAGGTAGAGTGTTATACATGGCTTTCGATGGAACCTAGGTGTGAGAATCTTGCTGAGTCATGGATGATTGTAAGTTTGTAATTTCCATTTGAGGATCTAGAGGAACTTAGAGTAAAGATTGATTTCGAGGAATATGCTTAAAGTACTGATGTTATCCGATAAGTGAATGAGGTAATTTAATGCTTTTTGAACTTGAGGAACGAGAGTTGTTAGTAATGGTGTGAGAACATTGGAACCTTTACAAGAACTTGTGGGGTTTACTAAGTGGTTGATCTTGAGTTACTTAATGGATCTTGGTACTATCTAGCGAAGGACTTAAAGGAAATCTAGGATACATCATCAGTTTGAGAATGAATGATTCATTGAGAGATGTAAGTCCAGAAACGCGTTGATTTGAGTATGGTTATTTGTGGACCGCGATACAAGTGTAGTAGATATATCACAGGAGTTGAGTAGTCTGAGAGTTTGGTTGAATTGTCATTTGAGAAATATCTGAGATGGGTTATCTAAACTTTTGAGGAATAAACCATCGAAAGGATAATGTTGCTTTAGACTTCGAGGAACATGGAGATCGGAATCATTTTGAGGAACTAGTCATGAGGGACAGTCATAGGCTTGTTTGACTTGGAAGTCGTTACTTTGGTGAGACCTTGCCTTAGAATGTTTGCTTCATGGTAATAAATGGCTTTGGAGAACTTAGGATTTCGAAGTACCCGTAGGATGAGATTGATGGAATTGAACTACGTAGGACTAAAAGATATAGGTAATCTTGATTATGACATGTCTGATGGAGAACAACCATAGTGTAAAGTTTGGTAACCTAATTTCAGAATTCGATGTTTTGATGATAGAATTCAGATGTAGATTTAGGAAGTGCGTAAACCTTAGTCTGAGGTATGTGTATGAGGCTTCCACCTTAAGTGAGAGATCCTTAACCTGGATCTAACAGATTTTGAGTAGCTAAGTGAGAGTTTTAGAAACCTTCTTGTTGGGGAACACCCTGTTTTGTGGATGAGATAGGGGTAATAGGAACCGTGAACCCATTGTGAGCATCGAGGTTACTGAAATCGCCTTTTTGGGATATACTAGGGATCGTCGAAAGGATGTTTTGATTATGAATTGAGGGGTTAGTGTACCCATGTTTGGCAAAGGTTACCGTCTTCTTTAACCTTCGACTTGATTGTTCCGTTCCTTCAACCCTCCTTTTTGTGTTCTTACAGCCGCGAGGCTTGAAACCCCTAATCCCTCGTATCGAAATAAGCTCGGCGACTGTTTCCGCGCTCTCAAACGTCTGCTTTGAAACTTGTTCCCCAATTGTTGACTTTAAATTCACTGTTTATAGAAAAAGCTTAATTGTTTTGAGAATTTGAAACTGCTTTCTCTTCCGTTAGAAGCGACTTTTGGTCATTGTTACAATTTTACTTTTTCAAGAATTTGGGAGTAGTAGTTGATTTGAAGGAAACTTGATTTTAAAGAGCTGAACGTTTTACGAATTTTGTCGGATTTCAGCGTTGACTGCCACTAGAACGTGTTATTGGAGACGTCTGATAACCCGTACTGTGCTCATCAACACCGAATCGACCTAAATTTCGAATTTTGACTGATTTAATTTTGGGACTTGTCTCAGATTTGGAATGTCGGACTATTGAATACGTAACGAGAATCCCAATGTCCATTGACAAGACTTGTGCCTTGAAACCTTTTCTTTTTGAAACCTTTTTGAAAGATAAAGTTTTGGGTTATCTTGACCCGTATGACTCATTTTGAAAGTTAGAGTTGTTTTAGTACTTACTTCTACCTTCGAGTTTCGAGGACGAAACTTTTTGAAGTTGGGGTGATTGTAACAGCCCGTATTTTTATAAAACATATTTTAAGGGTTTTAATTATTTTAAAGTAATAAAATAATATTTTAATAATTTATCGGGAAGTATCTTAATAAATAGTAAGATCCGTCTTAAGAACCTTAAGTCCTTAAGACGAATACAAACTTGGCAACTTGAATCTTTAACTAAAAACCCGTTCATCCAAACCCGTTTTCATTTAAACGGAAAGGACAACCCATAAACCCTCCTAAACCCATTGTGTCGACATAATTGTCATCTTCAAAACAAAACAACTGACATTTCTCATTTCACAAAACCTCCATAATTCTTCATCTTCTTTTCCATTTTTCTTCACCATCCGTTCATCGAATCAAGGTAATAATCACATTTTCGGAATCCTCATCAAATTTGCAAGCCATCTATCACTTCCGTTTTTCATTTCCTTTCACTCGAAAATGGGGCTGTTTTCTTAAGATCCGTATTTCAGTCCTTAAAACTCGTTTTTCGTGATGTAGGTGAAGACTTAGAGGATCCCAAGGAAGTTGGTGGCAAGATTGAAGAGGAGCTAGGAGCTTAATCGCTAAGAAGGTGACGATAATGAGAAACTCGGCCTTATTGTGAATATTAGCATTTTTGATGATTAAGATGATTTAAGTTTCTGAAATTTCATATGTTTATTGTTGTTTGGACCTTGTATCATGATAGGAATCCTTCTTAAAGGCCCTCACATGCTTGTTGATGTTATACATGTGTAGTTGTTCATTTTTTCAGAAATTCATGTTTTGCGACGGATACAAAGTATAATCATATTGAGGATTGTTATGGGTTTATTTGCTGTTAGATAGTGTTATTGGATGAATTGTGATATTGGGTAAACTTTATTCGTTGCAATTCTTAAAGTTTGGTATCGAATTGATGATGTTTTAGGTCGTACTGTAAAACGCGATTTCTGCTCAGGAATCCTGAGCCGGTCGACCGGCTGGGAGTGTTTGTCATTGTTTTGGCGTAAATTGGGAATTATGTAATTGGGGTGCCCAGCCGGTAGGCCGGCTGCCTGCCGACCGGCTGGGAGTCCTACTTAGTTGCATTCCGTAGTTTAAAACTGAAGAAATTGGGTCCCCCAGCCGGTTTTGATTGAAACTCGTTCTTCGTACCTATGATATGTGTTTGAGGTCCCCGAAGGATGGGCGACACTATATAGGGTTTAGGAATGGAGTGAGGATAGAGACCCCCCGGTCGGGTAACCGAAAGGGAAACCGGCTCTCCCTCGTCTTAGTTCCCGGGATCAATTAATTGTTGTTTAGTGGTTAAGAAGTTAGATCTATAGGTTAGTTTCTATTTTTTGGATGTTAATGGTTGAGTTGCAAGTTGCGTGATGGGATATGTGTTAAGTTCACCTCTGGACCCATTACGTGTTTTGTATGTCGCGTGATGGGATATGTGTTAAGTTCACCTCTGGACCCATTACGTGTTTTGCTTGTGGCGTGTCAGGATATGTGTTAAGCTCACCTCTGGACCTGACACGTGATCGGTTGTCGTACACGGGATATGTGTTAAGTTCACCTCTGGACCCGGTGTGCGACAGCTGTGTATTGGGATGTGTGTTAAGTTCACCTCTGGACCCAATACTTGTTTGTAGCATTGGGATATGTGTTAAGTTCACCTCTGGACCCTTTGCTTATGGATGTATGTTGGGATATGTGTTAAGTTCACCTCTGGACCCGACATTTGTTTGTAGTGGGATATGTGTTAAGTTCACCTCTAGACCCATTACTGAATTGTGATTAGGGATATGTGTTAAGTTTACCTCTGGACCCTTCTCTTGAATTGTATGTATAGGGATATGTGTTAAGTTCACCTCTGGACCCTTTTCCTGAATTGCATGTTGGGATATGTGTTAAGTTCACCTCTGGACCCGACATTGTTTGGTAGTGGGATATGTGTTAAGTTCACCTCTGGACCCATTGCTAGTGTTTATTGATGCTTTATATCTGCTTGCCTTGAGATTGGTACAGTGTCAGATATGCATGATGAAGTTGATGATTATGTTAATTGAGTTATAGTTTGTTCATCCAAGGCATTGGATGACTCTTTGATCGGTTTCATAAATAGTTGGACTGAAAGACCCCCCGACTGGGTAACCAGTAGGGAAACCGGCTCTCCTTCCAAACGGTTTATGAAGTTGGTTGAGAGCCGTGCATTAGTGATTGCAGGATAGTTGATGATCAGTTATTGGAATATTGTTATACTTCACATGTTTATATATGTTGGAGTATTCTGGTTGCTTTACTTGTTACGTGTTGTCACAAAAGGTGGCTAGGAGAACTCTAGTCACTCCCCACTGATTGTGGCGTACATGTTTTCATGTATGTAGGTACATGCAAGTTGGACGGGGTTCACTTGCGAGCTAGCGAGTGATGATCCTTTCATCATATGACTTACACTTCACCGATTAGCTAGACTCTTAGTTTTTGATACAGTTCATGTTTTGTGCCTGTAGGGATGTTCCATCTCAGGCGTTATATATATTTGGTTTTCGTACTTAGAACTGTTATACTTATCTATTTTATTTAAATCAGTTTCAGTTTCCAGTTCAGTTTTAATTCACCTTGCATGATGTTTATGTTTAAAAAGTTTTAATTCCGCTGCATTTTTAGTACTTTGTGTGTTTTATATTTCCGCTTCCGCGAGGGGTTTTACACGTGCAAATTGCACGGGATTGCAGGTTCAAGTATTGTTATTTAGAAATAATGATTAGTCATATTTTCGATTTTCGATTTGTAATATAATTTTATATGACCAATATACTAAAAATATGGTAATATTAATATACAGTTTATATTCAAAGTATATCAAAACGCAATTAATCTATATAAATTTGAAATATCATAACAGAATTACAATATATAATGATAAGTAAATGTTAATACAAAAATCTCAAAATTTTCTTCATTATATATGCATTTTTCATCGTCACAACTCACTCATAAATCAGAGTTGTCAACATGTCGAATTCTTTAGAAATGGTTTGAAAGCCGATAGTTTCAACTTAACTCATTCAATATAATAAAATATGTTGGTTCTATTCTAGGGGATCAATATATTTTTTTACCTTATCAGAGAAAAAGGATATGACTGCCCCCAAAACCCGTCATTACTCGTGTTTTTGTAAATGTTAAGTATCTATTAATCTATTATGGTACTTTTCTTTTACAATTTCAATATCCCATTTTTTTTATCGTGTCATTATTAATTTAATATTTGGAACGTCTTTTTCAAATAATATTTATGTGAAGCTTTACACATAAACTTTTGAATAGTTACTTTTTACCGTAATTAAAATTTGCATCCAT